>OY728145.1:1109584080-1111984080 GCA_963277665.1 Viscum album
TTAAAGAGAGTTTAAAGTGTTTTCCAATATGTATATTAATAGTTTTGAGATATTCAAACATATATCTCTTTAGAATATTTAAAACATAAATATATTGAGAAAGATAAATCAATTTATTTGGTTTATCTCTAATGATATCAAAACATTCTTAGTTGCACCTAAATATTTCATTTCAAACCGTCCTTTTAATTGAGATTTTTTAGAAATGATAAGACTCAAATTTTTACAAATGATAAGACTGAAATCAACATAAATAAGTAGGTAAAGAATAAGATTTTTAGTTGATTTTAAATAGACACATGCATCATATTAGATCCTGGTGAACATATTTTCTATCATAAATAATTAATTGAATTTCATATACCACTACCTAGAGGATTTTTTCAATCCATACAATGATTTATTTAACAAGAACACTTTATTCAGTTTATATTCCTTATAATAACCATCATAAGGCTTTATATATAGTTTTTCATTTAAATATCCATGAAAGAAAGAAGTTTTAACATCCAATTGTTCAATGTGCAGATCATTATAGGCATCAAAAGAAAGTAAAATCTTAATAGAATAATGTTTAACAATAGGGGAAAATATTTCAAAATAATCAAAGCCTTATCATTGAAGAAATACCTTAGCAACTAACCTTGATTTTCATTTGATTTTATTTCCCTCGATGTTGTCTTATTTTCTCTTATAAATCCACTTATAACCAATAAATTTCACATTAGGTGGTTTATTAACAATAAAACAAGTGTGATTTTTTATTAGAGGGTGCATTTATTCATATATAGAAAAGAAACACAACTTGGAGTATTTTTCATTTAATTATTATGTATAGGTTTGAGGATCATAATCTATAAGATCCTAGGCCACATGAAAAGTATAAGAACCATCTCATACTGGCTTAACCGAGTAGGAGATTTGGGGAGCCTCCTTTCAATGTCATGGGTTAACTAGTAATCCTTATTGGTGGTAGAATGTTCAGATTCAGAATCTGAACCAGAACCGTTGCTTGAATTAGCCTGTACAGTGGATTGTTTGTCCTATGGAGTGGGTTAGATAAGAGAATCAAAATGGGCCAAAGTCTTAGTTTCATCATCCTGTTCAATGGATGGATCTCTTCTTCTAGATGTGATAACCTTCAGTTTAATAGAAGAAGACACATGGAAAAAACTTCACTACTTATAATTCACTTTTGGTAACCGGGTTTATCTACCCATATTTTATACCCCTTAACACCCTAGGGATATCCAATAAAGATTAATTATAGATATATTGGTTCCAGCTCATCGGTCTTTGTGTGAACATATGTAGTACAACCAATAACTGTTAAGTCAGTATAAGAGGGAGTCTTACCCATCCACAATTCTTCAGGTGTTTTAAATTGATTAACAGAAGATAGACACTTATTAGTAAGGTAGACAAACGTTCAAAGACCCTCTTCCCAAAAGGATTTGGGGAGTCCTGATCATATATGTAATAACCTAAGATTTCATAGTATGTTATTTCTTCAAAGTAATTCAATAACTTGCACTACACACAACACCAAGTTCAAGCGCACAACGACTTACCAAACTAGCCATTCAAAAGAAGTTATGAATAGTATTAACTGAATTTTTAATTTTATATAATCCTTATAATTTTAGAATCCATATTATGAGTTTCTTAGATATAATATAAGAACAAATTCATTTTTTCAGATAAAATAAGTATTTTCCCAAAAAAATCAATTTTACAACCTTTTAATGGTGAACCCTTTTTAAATCCAATATTTGACACTTTTATATATTCAATTTGGCAAAATAAACTTCTTTTTTAGAATCAGTACATAAAAATTTAGTTTTGATAAATGTTTTCTGTCTTTCTGATAACTTTAATATTTGGGTGAATAGTGAAAATTACTAAATTGTAACTGAAAACAACATTTTTAATCAAAATAATTTGATGTACTAAATTATAAATTTGAGTGATTTTAATATTTCATTAGATTATATTTTTATAATTTAATATAATTTAGTTAATTGGATGTAATTTCACATTTAAACTAGACATAAACAATTGTCAATCTTTTGATAGTTATTATTTCTTAAAAACACGCTTTTTGTTTTGATAGCGGGAATAAATTTCAAATTAATTTCTGCCACTTATGTGTTTGAAATTTGGAAAATGGATTCCATATTTAGGATCATGAGGTAAAAATCGTGTAAATAGGTAACTTTTATTTTTAGACATTATGAATAATTACTTTGGTGCATATTTTATTTACCATGGTTAAAGGGTAAATCCGGTAAATATGGGTAAATATAAAATATTAAAATAATATTAAATTACCCTAAAACATGTCCTAACCCTATTGGATGATACATTTCCGACCATGGGAATCCTTGGGTCGATTTTGGGACCACTTGGAGCCACTAGAGAGTGATAATGACATTTTATATTAATTAATTTAAAGCACAGGCAAAATTGACATAAACACATATCTTTTATTAAAACAATTTTTACATGGTGTTATATAAGTTATCGTTTCGACTATAAATATTCATTAGAAATCTAAAACTATTTCCTATATAATGGTATTTTATTTATAATTTTTGGACATTAAATAATTAAATTTATTAATGACACAATGATTATGTAGTAATTACCTTATTAATGAAAGAATCAAATAAATGGTATTATAAATATTAAAATAAATATAATATCAATGTTTTTATGACATCCACTAATTTTCTAGGATAATATGACATGTTAGGTTTGATTAAATGTATCTTTTCTGAAGTAATAAAGTTTTTATGACTTTCAAAAAAACAAAATACCAAATAGTGTCAAAATTGACATAAATTAATATTTCAAACAAATACTATATTATTGGTTGATATAATATTCATAAAAATATAAGGTTCATGCAAAGGGATTAAATAATATTATATATGTCATTAATGAGCCATTTGAGTTTCTATTGGAAGTTTAGAGTGTGGTTATTAACCAAATAGAGTAAGAATACAAAGAGACATGGTAAATGTCAAACTAATTAACTTAGAGTTAAATCTAAAAGATAAGGTTAATATAGTGACCCAAACCTGTCTAAAACCTATTGGTTGAGTTTATTTAGGCCCATCCCCACCTTATCCTAGAAATAAACTAGTTTTTAGCCATTATAAACCGAATATAAATTTATTATAAAATAATATTTCTAGCTTTTCCTAAGGTGCCCATCACTCCTCTTATAAAAGGGCACTACCCCTTCCCTCAAATTCATACCTTCAAAGCCTTTTGGTTTGGCCAAACCCTGACCAAATATCCTCCAAACTTCCCTAACGTGATCCTAGAGGCCTTAGTTTCATCAGAATTCAATCCTATGGAGCCTTTTGATCAAATCAATAGGAAAAACCCAAAGAAGAGATAAATATTTCATCACCTCTTTCAAGTTCTTTTCTTCTTTCACTTCCTCTTTATTTGTTGTTTCCATTAAAAAAACAATAAATCCAGTATCTTCTATATGATTTGATGTTATTATAAATATGGTACAACCATATTAATTATTTTATCCATCTTATGAATGACATGTCACCATGCGTGCGTACATACGTCTTACTGTCTCCACATTGTAGTGTAGTTGTTATTCCATACATTATTATTTGGATGGTTATAATAATGATGTATAATTGATTTAAATAATAAATATAACATGTTAATGATTATGTATTTATGATATAACATCTATTTACATACTATTTTAAATCAAAATAATGATATTGTCGCTCGTGCGTATGTACAGATTACCGTCTCCATGACGCGATGAGAGTCTTTTCCATGTTCACCATTCAACGATGATTATAAAAATATATATTATTAATAAGTATGTAATATATGAAATAATAATTCTACTGGTGATATATATATATATATGTATGTATGTATGTATGTATTTACTTTCATAAATCTTATTCACTTACTTCCGTTCAATACGATGTGAAAATAGAAACAGCGTTTATGTGTACGTATGGTCGACCATCTCCATAAAAAGTGAATTCTATTTCATATATACATCTATTATAAATATTTATATTCTAAATATATATGATATATAAATCAATTTTTATATTCTATAATCATTTAAATCATAATCTAAATGATACGATCAAGAATAACAAGTTAAAACACATACGATAAAGAAAGTGATTATTACCCAAAATGTTGATTTAACATGGAAATCATTATTAAATTGGTATTATAAAGTTATAAATGAATCATTTATGATGTTAAAAATATGAATATGGTTCTGTTATAATTTAATAACATACTATGGTCATTATACAGGAGGTTAAACGTACCCTCGACCAAAAGAAAGTGCAAGGTAAGGGTTATTTCCTCAATCTCATTATTATCCAAGATTGTTCATGTGTAAGTATTTTATGGGACATACTTATCATAGATACCCATATTTCATTAAAAAAATTCAAAAGGAATATTTTTAGGTTTTATGGGAGGGTCTATTTAACAAGATCATCATTTTAAATGTCTGAAATATTTTTCTTTCTAAACCCTTTTAATTAGTGTCCATATTTTCAAAACGATTTTAAGGATTTATTTATATGGACATGAATGTTTTTAAATAATAAATATTTTCAAAATTATCAAAGTGGTATGGGAAACTTTTATTCCAAAATCTCTTTTAAATGAATTATTTTATATATTGTGAGTCTTACAAATGATTTCATGAAAAAGGGGTATTTCTCTCAAAGATTTTTACGAATCATTTTCATCTGTGTCAACATCCTTTGATGGATTTTAAACTTGTTTCAAGTTTATTTATTATGATACAATATTCCATATTGTAACAAAGTTTTTGTGATATGTTTGACTGTGGATGTGTTATTTTTATACCATTCATGGTTTATGGATAAAGTATTGACATTTCGTATGCTAGTTTTAATACGAATGTTTATGTAATGTTTCAACCTTTTAATATGAGGAATGTATTGGACATAGTAAGTGATGGGTGGAGACCGCTATAGCTCCTAGATTCATCGGTAGGTATCATAAGACAATTATATGTGGAATTGGCTGAGGCCTTTCCCAATTTGATATATGGTTTTGGCCGAGGCCTTAATCATTTTTATAAGTCTTGGCTGAGGCCTTGACAAAATGTTTCAGAATGTCTAGCATTATACATTCCCTCATTATGGAAATAATATTTATGGTTCATGTGGTTATTTTAATAGAAGAATAATCATGACTATGTTTTATTACTGCATTATTTACTTAGCTCATATTTCTGCCATAAAGTGTTCATGTTTACTATTTGTAAAGGCATGTGTTTTCAATTATTCACCATGCATATTGTTTATGTTATCTTCTGCTAAATTGTTTACCCTTACTGAGCATCTGTGCTCACCCCTTTCTTATGTTTTATTTTCCCAGGATCCCAAAAAGTGTTTTATGTTTGAGATGCAGGGTTAAGCTAAGGGAACAATGGCGTTCTCAAGGGATTTTTTTTGTTGTATGTTAGAAAGTGTAATGTAACATTCATGTATGTAATCTATTTTCCAAGACTGATAAATTTCTCACTATTTCAAGACTTGATTCCTTGTAATCATGCCAATGTATTAAAATAATGCACCGACTATGGGAATCTAGGGTCGGGGCGTTACATTTGGTATCATAGGAAGTTTAGCAATAACCTTGAAAACTAGATTTAGATAAACTCTGATTAGAGGACATAGCCCTAAGATAGACCTTGATGATTAGTACAGAAGAACTACCTAGAATTTTTGTAATGTAGAGATTTTGTGAGTTTTCCATGCAATACATCCCTGTCTAGATACGAGCAGGTAGAGGCAGCTCTGGAACAGATGTACCTAGGGGTAAAACCCAAAAACACCGCTTTGAGATAGACTCAAAAGTGAACTGGTGCACGACAACGGGCCTTGCTACACTCTTGGTTATGACACTCTCGAGGGATATGCTTATGATAATTCTCATTTTCTTTACAAACCATTATGAACGGTTTATGAGTATATACTTTCTCAAAGGAAACATTTTTTTATGATTATGGATTATATCCATAAACTGTTCAATTTACGTCAGGTATTTTACAATTTTGGAATTATTCATTGCGATTCATAAACTAACTTAGTGTATGCCATTGTTTGGAAATGGAACCTAATAGAAGGAATGAGAACTCCAACAATACGTATGATCTAAAGAGTAAGAAGGATCATATCATTCATGGTATTAAGCCAACATTTAGAATGGAAATAGTCTCCCATGTATTCTCAACATATGAAGAAATAGTATCATGTATTAATAAGATAATTAAATAATTCTCTGAGCCCTATGGATTTGAAGGGAAGCAAGAGAAGAAAAGTTTGGAAGAGAGAAAGATGGATAAATTGAAGAGGGAAAAGAAGGATTTTCCCATATGCGGTAACTGTGGAAAGAATCACATTGGTAAATGCTTGAAGGGAATGTGAGTTTGTTATAAGTGTGGAGAAAAAGGACACCAAGTACGTGATTGCAAGGGTAAGAGAAAAAGTATCAAATGTATAATGATTCATCTACAAGTAGTTGGGACACTATGTGAATCAATGTCCAAATCATCAGAGTATACCCCAAAGGATTCTATTGGATAATAATAAAGTTATGATACTACCGAAGATGAAGAGGAATGATTAGATTTCTTACATTTTTATTAAAGTATTGTGTCATTTGAGTATTGTATCAATGATGTACTAGTTATATGAATTATGGAAATAAATAAGGATTTTACTGAAGTACTATTTAATTGGGAATTTGAGATTTTATGGTCATGATACTATGGTAGTAATTTTGGAATAAGATATGGTTGATTTGGATAAATTATATTGAATATTCTTGACTATATTTGAACTAATTAATGATTTTTTTATTTCATGATTGTTGGAATATTAATTTCTTTTGGATATAAGTAATATATCTAGTATTCTATAAATAATAAGAGAGCATGAATGTAATAAATAAGTTTTTATGGTAATTTAGGGTGTTACCATGTTTTAAAAGAATACATGATGAAGGTGTTCACATGTTATTACGTGGAAAAAAGGATCTTCATTGTGTTTAACTTCCTTATAAATTTTGGACTGTGAGTTTGGATAGAAATATTTTGGATAAGTCTAAAGGTTGAAATGGATTATGTTATAAATTGGATACAATTGTTAAGGTTATTTTTGGATTGTCATAAAAAGGACTACCCAGAGGTCGGGCGACAACCAGTCGCGTCCAGCAAGGCCGTGAGACTTGAACCCACAACTGAAGGGCGATAAGGGTGCATCACCTACCACTGGCCTACGTGATGTACTAGATTGTATAATGTAGTTTCTTTTTTAAAAGTTCTGATAGGTGAATTGTAAATTGATTATTGGAACCCTATATGATTAGAATATATAAAATATATTTTTTTGAAATCATTTGGAGTGAAAGATGAGTTTGTGGTAGGAATTAGTTAAAGGATGTAACTCTACTTGTCAAGTGTTTGTATATATATATATATCCCTCTTATTCTATGATTAAATTAATTCTTAAACTTTTTTTAAGGGACTTCGTCACAATCTCCTTTCATTGAGGCATCCTTTGATTTCGAAATTACTTTCTTTTATACAATGTATAAAACCCTTTGACTTTTCATTTCAAGGGGAATCTTTTTCTATGAAGCGTTTTACTAAACGACAAAAAAAAGGAATGTTTTTTTTAATATAGGCGGTGATAACAACCATTCCTCCACCATGAGTTTTATTTTATCTTTGGCTTCCTTAAGAAGCCAAAATGTTTCTTTTGAAGAAAATAAATATCATATACTCTTTTTATGTATTTTGGTATTGAAAAATGGTTTTGATAATGGATTTTTTATTTTAATATATTTAAATTATATATTGTGATTGATGACCTCAATCACTCTCTATAAATATTTATGTTTTCCCTCCAATTATGTGTCTCTAATTTCCACTAATGTTCTCATAATCGATATCATAATTTGGTGGTAACTTTTTCATTTCCCTTTCCCTCTTATTAAGACTAAATTTTATTAACCCAATTTCTAATGTGGGTTTTCCAAAAAGGTATTTCACTATTTTCAACCTTCTATTTTCGAAAAAAAAATTCGAATAGCAAGGACGCAATTTATTTAATGATGGGAGAATGTAATTCCCCATGATTTCATAGTACGTTATTTCTTCAAAGTAATTCAATAACTTACACTACACACAACACCGAGTTCAAGCACACAACGACTTACCAAACTAGCCATTCAAAAGCGGTTATGAATAGTATTAACTGAATTTTTAATTTTATATAATCCTTATAATTTTAGAATCCATATTATGAGTTTCTTAGATATAATATAAGAAAAAATTCATTTTTTCAGATAAAAGAAGTATTTTTCGAAAAAAATTAATTTTACCGCCTTTTAATGGAGAGCCCTTTTTACATCCAATATTTGACACTTTTTTATATTCAATTTGGTAAAATAAACTTCTTATTTAGAATCAGTACATAAAAATTTATTTTTGATAAATTTTTGGTGTCTTTCTGATAACTTTCATATTTGGGTGAATAGTAAAAATTACTAAATTTTAACTGAAAACAACTTTTTTAATCAAAATAATTTATAGTATTGAATTATAAATTTGAGTGGTTTTAATATTTAATTAGATTATATTTTTATCATTTAATATAATTTAGGTCATTGGATGTAATTTCACATTTAAACTAGACATAAACAAGTGTCAATCTTTTGATAGTTATTATATCTTAAAAACACGCTTTTGTTTTGATAGCGGAAATTAATTTCAAATTACTTTCGGCCACTTTTGTGTTTGGAATTTGGAAAAATGGATTTCATATTTGGGATCAGGAGGTCCAAATTGTTTAAATAGGTCACTTTTATTTTTATACATTATGAATAATTACATCGATGAATATTTTATTTACCATGGTTAAAGGGTAAATCCGGTAAATATGGGTAATGAAATAATATTAAATTACCTTAACACATGTACTAACCCTATTGGATGATACATGTCCGACCATGTGAATCCTTTTGTTGGTTTTGGGACCCCTTGGAGCCACTTGAGAGTGATAATGACACTTTATATTAATTAATTTAAAGTAAAGGCAAAAATGACATAAACATATATCTTTTAGTAAAACAATTTTTACGAGGTGTTATATAAGTTATCATTTCGAATATAAATTTTCATTAGAAAGATAAAAATATTTCTTACCTAATGGTATTTTATTTATAATTTTTAGACATTAAATAATTAAATTTATTAATGACACGATGATGATGTAGTAATTACCTTATTAATGAAAGAATCCAATAAATGGTATTATAAATATTAAAATAAATATAATATCAAAGTTTTTATGACATTCACAAATTTTCTAGGTGAATATGAGATGTTATGTCTGATTCAATGTATTTTTTTTTGAAGTAATCAAGTTGTTATGACTTTCACAAAAAACAAAATACCAAATAGTGTCAAAATTGACATAAATTAATATTTCAAACAAATACTATATTATTGGTTGATATAATATTCCAAAAAATGTACGATTCGGAAAAAGAGATTAAATAATATTATATATGTCATTAATGAGAAATTTTAGGTTCTATTGGAAGTTTAGAGTAAGTTTATTAACCATATAGAGTAAGAATACAAAGAGACATGATAAATGTCAAACTAATTAACATAGAGTTAATTCTAAAAGATAAGGTTAATATAGTGACCCAAACCTATCTAAAACCTAGTGGTTGAGTGTATTTAGTCCCATACTCACCTTATCCTTGAAATAAATTAGTTTTTAGCCATTAGAAACCGAATATTGATTTATTATAAAATAATATTTCTAGCTTTTCCTAGGGTGCCCTTCACTCCTCTTATAAAAGGGCACTCTCCCTAATCTCAAATTCATACCTTCAAAGCCTTTTGGTTTGGCCAAAACCTGACCAAATATCCTCCCAACTTCCCTCAATTGATCCTAGGGGCCTTATTTTGATCATGAAGCCAGAATAAGGATCCCTTTTGATCTAATCAATAGGAAAATCCCGAAGAAGAGGTAAATATTTCATCACCTATTTCAAGTTCTTTTCTTATTCCACTTCTTCTTTTTTTTTGTTTCCATTATAAAAAAATAACTCCAGTATATTCTATATTATGTGATGTTATTATAAATATGGTACAACAATATTCATTATTTTATCCATCCTATGAATAACATGTCACCATACGTGCGTACATACGGCTTACTGTCTCTACGTCGTGGTGTAGTTGTTATTCAATACATTACTATTTGGATGGGTATAATAATGACGTATAATTGATGTAAATAATAAATATAACATGTTAATGATTATTTATTTATGATATACCATCTATTTACATACTATTTTAAATCAAAATAATGATATTATCGCTTGTGTGTACGTACGGATTACCGTCTCCATGACACGATGAGAGTCATTTCCATCTTCACCATTCAACGATGATTATAAAAATATATTTTATTTATAAGTATATAATATATGAAATAATAATTCTACTAGGGATATATATATATATATATGTGTGTGTATTTATGTATTTATATATTTACTTACATAAATCTTATTCACTTACTTCCGTTCAATACGATGTCAAAATAGAAACAGCGTTTATGCGTACGTACGGTCTACCGTCTCCATAAACGGTGACTTCCATTTCATATATACATCTATTATAAATATTTATATTCTAAATATATATGATATATAAATCAAGTTTTATATTCTAGAATCATTTAAATCATAATCTAAGTGATACGATCAAGAATAACAAGTAAAAACACATACGATAAAGAAAGTGATTATTACCCAAAATGTTAATTTTACATGGAAATAATTATTAAATGGGTAGTATAAAGTCATAAATTAATAATGTATGATGTAATAAATATGAATATGGTTCTGTTATAATATAATAACATACTATGGTCATTATATAAGATGTTAAATTTACCCTCGACCAACGGAAAGTGCAAGGTAAGGGTTATTTCATCAATCTCATTATTATCAAAGATTGTTCATGTGTAAGTATTTTCTGGGACATACTTTTCATAGATACCCATATTTCATAAAAAAAATTCAAAAGTAATATTTTATGTTTTCATGGTAGGTTCTATTTAACAAGATCATCATTTTAAATGTTTGAAAGATTTATCTTTCTAAACCCTTTTAATTAATGTCCATATTTTCAAAATGATTTTAATGATTTATTTATATGGACATGAATGTTTTGAAATAATAACTCTTTCCAAAAGTTTCAAAGTTGTATGGGACACTTTGATTCAAAAATCTCTTTTAAATTACTTCCTTTATAAATTGTGAGACGTACAAATGATTTCATGAAAAAGGGGTATTTCTCTCAAAGAGTTTTACGAATCATTTTCATCTATGTCAATATCCTTTGATGGATTTTAAACTTGTTTGAAGTTGATTTATTATGATACAATATTCCATATTGTATCGAAGGTTTTGTGATATGTTTGACTGTGGATGTGTTATTTTTATTCCATTCATGGTTTATGGATAAAGTATTGACATTTCGGATGCTATTTTTAATACAAATGTTTATGTAATGTTTCAACCTTTTCATATGAGGAAAGTATTGGACATAGTAAGTAATGGGTGGAGCCTGCTATAGCTCATTGATGCATCGGTAGGTCTCATGAGACAATTAGACATGGAATTGGCTGAGGCCTTTCCCAAATTGATATATGGTTTTGGCCGAGTCCTTAATAATTTGTAGAAGTCTTGGCCGAGGCCTTGACAAAATGTTTCAGAATGTCTGGAATTATACATTCCCTCATTATGAAAATAATATTAATGGTTCATGTGGTTATTCTACTAGTAGAATACCCATGACTATGTTTTATTATGGAGTTATTTACTCAAATCATATTTCTACCATAAAGTGTTCATGTTTATTATTTGTAAAGGCATGTGTTTTCAATTATTCACCATGCATATTGTTTATGTTATCTTCCGCTAAATTATTTACCCTTATTGAGAATATGATCTCACCCCTTTCTTATGTTTTATTTTCCCAGGATCCCAGGAAGTGTTTTATGTTTGAGATACAGGGTCAAGCTAAGGGAACAACTGAATTCTCAAAAGTTTTTTTTGTATGTTAGAAAGTGTAATGTAACATTCATGTATGTAATCTATTTTCCAAGACTACTAAACTGATCGGTCTTTCAGGACATGATTCATTATAATTAAGCCAATGTATTAAAATAATGCACCGACTCTAGGAATCTAGGGTTTGGGAGTTACAGTTGGTATCAGAGAAGGTTTAGCAATAAACTTGGAAACTAGATTTAGATAAACTCTGATTAGAGCACATAGCCCTAAGATAGACATTGATGATTAGTAAAGAAGAACTTCCTAGAATTTTTGTAATGTTGATATTTTGTTAGTTTTCCAAGAAATACATCCATGTCTAGATACGAGCAGGTAGAGGCGGCTCTGGCACAGATGTACCTAGGGGTAAAACACGAAAACACCGCTTTGAGCTAGACTCAAACGGGAACTAGTGCACAACAACGGGCCTTGCTGCACTCTTGGTTACGACACTCCCGGGGGATATGCTTATGATAATTCTCATTTTCTTTATAAACCATTATGAAGGGTTTATGAGTATATACATACTCAAAGAAAAAAAAATTATGATTATGTATTATATCCATAAACTATTCAATTTACGTTTGGTATTTTACAAGTTTGTAATTATTCACTATAATTCATAAACTGACCTAGTGTATGCCATTATTTATAATTGGTGCCCAATAGAAGGAATTATAACTCCAGAAAAACGTATGATCCAAAGAGTAAGAAGGATCATATCGTTCATGGTATTAATCCAACATTTAGAATGGAAATAGTCTCCCATGTATTCTCAACATATGAAGAAATAGTATCATGTGTTAATAACATAAGTAAATAATTCTCTGGGTCCTATGGATTTTAAGGTAAGTAAGAGAGGAAAAGGGTGCAAGAGGGAAATATGGATAAAGTGAAGAGGGAAAAGAAGGATTTTTTCAAATGTGATAACTGTGGAAAGAATCACCTTAGTAAATGTTTGAAGGGAATGGGAGTTTATTATAAGTGTGGAGAAAAAGGACACCAAGTACGTGATTGAAAGGGTAAGAAAAAAAGTTTCAAATGTATAATGGTTCATCTACATGGAGTTGGTACACTATGCGAATCAATGTCCAAATCATCAGAGTATACCCCAAATGCTACTATTGGATAATAATAAAGTTATAATACTACAGAATATGAAGAGGAATGATTAGATTTCTTACGTTGTTATTAAATTATTGTGTCATTTGAGTGTTGTATCAACGATGTACTAGTTATATGAATTATGGAAATAAATAAGGATTGTACTGCAATACTATTTCATTGGGAATTTGATATTATATGGTCCTGATACTAAGGTAGTAATTTTGGAATAAGAGATGGTTGATTTGGATAAATTATATTGAATATTCTTGACTATCTTGGAACTTATTATTGGTTTGTTTATTTCATGATTGTTGGAATATTAAAAAAATTTGGATATAAGGAAGAGATCTAGTATTATATAAATAATAAGAGAGCATGAATGTAATCAATAAGGTTTTATGGTAATTTATGGTGTTACCATGTTTTAAAAGAATACATGATAAAGGTGTTCACATGTTATTACGTGGAAAAAAGTATCTTCATTTTGTTTAACTTCATTGTAAATTTTGGACTGTGAGTTTGGATTGAAATATTTTGGATAAGTCTAAAGGTTGGAATGGATTATGTTCGAAATTGGATATAATTGTTAAGGCTATTTTTTATTGTCATAAAAATGACAATCCAGAGGTCGGGCGATAACCAGTCGCGTCTGGAAAGGCCGTGAGACTTGAACCTGCAACTGAAGGGTGATAAGGGTGCATCACCTACCACTGGCCTACGTGATGTCCTGGATTGTATAATGTAGTTTATTTTTTAAAAGGACTTATAGGTGAATTTTAAATTTATTATTGGCACCCTATACTATTAGGATAAATAAAATATATTTTTTTTAAATCTTTTGGAGTGAAAGATGAGTTTGTGGTAGGAATTAGTTAAAGGATGTAACTCTACTTGTCAAGTATATATATATATATATATATATATATATATATATATATATTTCCCTCTTATTCTATGATTAAATTAATTCTTAAACTTTAGTTAAGGGACTTCATCACAATCTGCTTTCATTGAGTCATCCTTTTGATTTCCAAATGACTTTATTTTATACGGTGTATAAAACCCTTTGACTTTTCATTTCAAGGGGAATCTTTTTCTATGAAGCATTTTACTAAAGGACAAAAAAAAGGAATGTTTTTTTAATGTAAACGGTGACAACGACCATTCCTCCGCCGTGAGTTTTATTTGATCTTTTTCTTCCTTAAGAAGCCAAAATGGTTTTTTTAAGAAAATAAATACTGTATACTCTTTTTACGTATTTTGGTATTGAAAATGGTTTTGATAATGGATTTGTTATGTCAATATATTTAAATGATATATTGTGATTGATGACCTCAATAACTCTATATAAATATTTATGTTTTCCCTCTAATTATGTGTCTCTAATTTCCAGTAATGTTCTCCTAATCGAGATTATAATTTGGTGGTAACTTTTTCATTTCCCTTTCCCTCTTATTATGACTAAATTTTATTAACCCAATTTTTGATGTGGGTTTTCCAAAAAGGTATTTCTCTGTTTTCTACATTTTATTTTTAAAAAACAATTTCAAATTACAAGTATGTAATTTATTGAAGGAAGGGAGAATTTAATGCCCCAAGATTTCATATTACGTTATTTCTTCAAAGTAATTCAATAACTTGCACTATACACAACACCGAGTTCAAGCACACAATGACTTACCAAAATTTCCATTCAAAAGCAGTTATGAATAGTATTAACTAATTTTTTAATTTTATATAATCCTTATTATTTTAGAATCCATATTATGAGTTTCTTAGATATAATATAAGAACAAATTCATTTTTTCAGATTAAAGAAGTTTTTTTCAAAAAAAATCAATTTTACTGCCTTTTAATAGAGAAACCTTTTTAAAACCAATATTTGACACTTTTATATATTCAATTTGGCAAAATAAACTTCTTCTTTAAAATAGGTACATAAAAATTTAGTTTCGATAAATTTTTGTTGTCCTTCTGATAACTTTCATATTTGGGTGAATAGTGAAAATTACTAAATTTTAACTGAAAACAACTTTTTAATCAAAATAATTTATAGTACTAAATTATATATTTGAGTGGTTTTAATATTTCATTAGATTATATTTTTATCATTTAAAATAATTTAGGTCATTGGATGTAATTTCACATTTAAACTAGACATAAACAAGTGTCAATCTTTTGATAGTTATTATTCCTTAAAAACAAGCTTTTTGTTTTGATAGCGGAAATTAATTTCAAATTAATTTCTGCCACTTCTATGTTTGAAATTTGGGAAATGGATTCCATATTTGGGATCAGGAGGTAAAAATCGTGTAAATAGGTAACTTTTATTTTTAGACATTATGAATAATTACTTTGGTGCATATTTTATTTACCATGGTTAAAGGGTAAATCCGGTAAATATGGGTAAAGAAATAATATTAAAATAATATTAAATTACCCTAACACATGTACTAACCCTATAAGATGATAAATTTCAAACCATGGGAATCATTGGGTTGATTTTGGGACCACATGGAGCCACTATAGAGTGATAATGACACTTTATATTAATTAATTTAAAGTAAAGGCAAAAATGACATAAATATATAACTTTTAGTAAAACAATTTTTACAAGGTGTTATATAATTTATCGTTCTAACTATAAATATTCATTAGAAATCTAAAATGATTTCCTACATAATGGTATTTTATTTATAATTTTTAGGCATTAAATAATTAAATTTATTAATGACACAATGATGGTGTAGTAATTACCTTATTAATGAAAGAATCAAATAAATGGTATTATAAATATTAAAATAAATATAATATCAATGTATTTATGACATCCAAGAATTTTCTAGGATAATATGACATGTTAGGTCTTATTAAATGTATCTTGTTTGATGTAATCAAGTTTTTATGACTTTCACAAAAAACAAAATACCAAATAGTGTCAAAATTGACATAAATTAATATTTCAAAAAAATACTATATTATTGGTTGATATAATATTCCTTAAAATGTAAGGTTAGACCAAAGGGCTTAAATAATTTTATATTTGTCATTAATGATCCATTTGAGGTTCTATTGGAAGTTTAGAGTATGTTTATTAACCATACAGAGTAATAATACAAAGAGACATGGTAAATGTCAAACTAATTAACATAGAGTTAAATCTAAAAGATAAGGTTAATATAGTGACCCAAACCTGTTTAAAACCTATTGGTTGAGTGTATATCAGACCATCCTTACATTATACTCTAAATAAAATAATTTTAAGCCATTATAAACCGAATATAAATTTATTATAAAATAATATTTCTTTGTTTTTCTAAGGTGCCACTCACTCCTCTTATAAAAGGGCACTACCGCTTCTCTCAAATTCATACCTTAAAAGCCTTTTGGTTTGGCCAACCCCTGACCAAATATCCTCCCAAATTCCCTAACGTGATCCTAGAGGCCTTAGTTTCATCATAAATCTATCCTAAAGAGCCTTTTGATCAAATCAATAGGAAAACCCTGAAGAAGAGATAAATATTTCATCACCACTTTCAAGTTCTTTTCTTCTTCAACTTCCTCTTTCTTTGTTGTTTCCATTATAAAACAATAACTCCAGTATCTTCTATATGTTGTGATGTTATTATAAATATGGTACAACCATATCCATTATTTTATCCATCCTATGAATGACATGTCACCATATGTTCGTACGTACGGCTTACCGTCTCCACGTCGTGGTGTAGTTGTTATTCAATACATTATTATTTGGATGGGTACAATAATGATGTATAATTGATGTAAGTAATAAATATAACATGTTAATGATTTTTTATTTATGATATACCGTCTATTTACATATTATTTTAAATCAAAATAATGATATTGTCACTCGTGCGTACGTATGGATTACCGTCTCCACGATGCGATTAGAGTCATTTCCATGTTCACCATTCAATGGTGATTATAAAAATATATATTATTAATAAGTATGTACTATATGACATAATAATGCTACTGGGAATATATATATATATATATATATCTGTGTGTGTATATGTATATGTATATATGTATATATGTATATATTTATGTATGTATGTACTTAGATAAATCTTATTCACTTACTTCCGTTCAATACGATGTGAAAATAGAAACAACGTTTATGCGTACGTACGGTCTACCGTCTCCATAAATAGTGCCTTCCATTTCATATATGCATCTATTATAAATATTTATATTATAAATATATATGATATATAAATTAAGGTTTATATTCTATAATCATTTAAATCATAATCTAAATGATACGATCAAGAATAACAAGTTAAAACACATATGATAAAGAAAGTGATTATTACCCAAAATGTTAATTTAACACGGAAATCATTATTAAATGGGTAGTATAAAGTCATAAATGAATCATGTATGATATAATAAATATGAATATGGTTCTTTTATAATTTAATAACATACTATGGTCATTATACAGGAGGTTAAACGTACCCTCGACCAAAGAAAAGTGCAAGGTAAGGGTTATTTCCTCAATCTCATTATTATCTGAGATTGTTCATGTGTAAGTATTTTATGGGACATACTTATCATAGATACTCATATTTCATAAAAAAAATTCAAAAGGAATATTTTAAGGTTTTATGGGAGGGTCTATTTAACTAGATCATCATTTTAAATGTTTGAAAGATTTATCTTTCTAAACTCTTTTAATTAATGTCCATATTTTCAAAACTATTTTAAGGATTTATTTATATGGACATGAATGTTTTGAAATAATAACTCTTTTCCAATGTTTTAAAGTGGTATGGAACACTTTTATTCAAAAATATCTTTTAAATTACTTCCTTTATAAATTGTGAGACCTACAAACGATTTCATGAAAAAGCGGTATTTCTCTCAGAGAGTTTTACGAATCATTTTCATCTATGTCAACATCCTTTGATTGATTTTAAACTTGTTTGAAGTTGATTTATTATGATACAATATTCCATATTGTATCAAAGGTTTTGTGATATGTTTGACGGTGGATGTGTTATTATTGGACTCACCTGTTTTGATAATCCCAAATCATGTTTAAATACTGATCATGATATATTAAGTCATTTGCTAATCCTTTTTAATCTATATTTATATTGTTTATCCTGAACAATCTATATTTTTTTAGTCTCATGACTTTCTTGCATCAGCTTACAGTTTAAATTTCTCTAAGTACAAGTTCACTGTTAAAGGCTACTGCTAAGAGTCTTCTGATCAAGGTCACCATTATAGCTCACTATTGAAGATCTACAGTTAGTGTTGGAAGCTACCGGTACATGGTCTATGTCACAAGTCTACTGTTGATCTTCTTATCAAATATTATAGACAAAGATTCACCGTTATAGGTCACTACTGTGACAAGGCTTCTGTTAGAATTCCACTATCAGACTTTTTTTAAGTCTTCTATTAAGAGCCTCACAGTTCAAGTCTACCGCAGGACATGACTACCGTTAGTAGAAGACTACTACTAGAAAACTCCTACTATCGATGTAGTCCACTATTGTTAAAGTATACCGTTAGTAGAAGTCTGCTGATAGAAAAACTCCACCGTTGATGTAGTCAACTGTAGAGACAGTCTACCGCTGGAAAGGTCACTGTTGAAGTAGTATGATGTTACAGAGCTACCGTTAGAAGCTTACTGATTGAAGTCTACCGCTAATCAAGATTTCTGACTGAAGACTATTGTTAAAGGTCTATTGTGATCCTACTGATGAATTCCACAGTTGAAGAGCCTAATATTGAAGTCTACCAAGTGACATGCATCTACTACCAATATAATGATAACCTATTATTTGTGACGTCCCGGACCCAGCAACCCCTCAACCTGATCCCCGAGCCCGGTTGGCCACATGACCCCTAGCTCATCTCCCTATAGGCCAGGGGCTGCCGACTAGCAGCGAGGGTGTAATGGTAAGTTAGTGGGGAGACTGTACCCCCATTTCAGAGTACAAATAGGAATAGCAGCAAGTAGTAAAAATAGAAGAAGCACAACCAATGGATAAACAGGAGAAAAGGTGAAACATACAAACCAAATGACAGAAGTAAGAAAATGAAAGGACCAGTTTGGGATATACCTAACACTGAGAGGGGGGGTGAATCAGTGTTGGGGACTTTTTAAACCAATTCCAACTTTTATCCCTGTACCTCTAGACCTGTTAGGATCTTGATTCTCTTATTCTCTTTTCCCTGTCGCATGCAATAATAGAAAGCAGTAAAAATGTGCACACGATATTTTTACAAGGTTCACCACTCAGTAAGAGTAGCTACGTCCTTTCCATGCATGGGTATGACCACTGCATGGATTCTCCACTATAAAGTAAAATGTTGTCACAATGGAGTGGCTAGGAAAACAATCCTCTAGCCAATGTGAGTCCCTACACTTTGGAGGGGGGTGGGAAACAATCCTCTTCCCTGGACTGGTGAAAGCCAAGTCCAACTTGCAGCCTCTAGCCGGTTCTTTATACTGCCTATCGAGACAGTCTTCTTCCTTCTTCAAAAGGTTGGTTCTGCTCTTGATCTATTGTAGTGCTCTTCACTTGATTACTTGCAAAGCAGTAGGCAAGCAATTCTCTTCTTTCTTTCTCTTCTTCTCTAGTGAAAAAACAAACTGCACTAGTTCTTCTTCCTTCTTCCTCTTAGTGCAACAACTGACTGCACTAATCACCTTCTTTCTTTAGCTAGAATCACATACACCAATGTGATTATTCAATCACTGAAGATCTTCTCACAAAGCATCATCTGAATTAAACTACCCTGAATAATTGTCAGCCTTCAGTTGGGCATACTCTGTTCTTCTTCTTCTCTACCTTCTCTTCTCAATACCAACACCTGAGTGTATTGGTATACTGAATTCTTCCTTTATTCAGATATGAGTTCAATTGCACGTCTAGTTCTTCTTCACTTCGCAAAGCACAACGAGAGTGTTAAACACCAGTCGTGTGAGTGTGGTTCAACTTCTCTTTGTGAAACCGAATGGTTCACAGTTCTTTTTCCTCCACAAGGCTGCTTCGAGAGTGCTCTGTACCTATCAAAGGCCTGCGGTACCCTCAAATTTTTCGCGCAACCTTCTAGGTGGCTTGCACATAAAATTCAAGCCTTGCGCGTAAAAATACCTTTTGGCGCGAAAAACCCTTTTCGCGCACAACTCTTCTTTTTCGCGCAGAACATCCTATTTCGCGCAACAATTCTTTTTCCGCGCAACACTTCTTCTTTTTGCGCAATGCTCTATACTACAATTTTCCACGCGCCAGAGCTCGGGATTTGTCTATGTGTCGAGACTCACCTAATGAGAGGGGTTCACCTCATATTTATAGGCATTTTTGACCTTGCGCATAAAAACCTCTTCCTGCGCGTAAAACCTCCTCCATGCGCGTAAAAACTCTTTTATGCAACTTCATATTTCGCGCCATGCTTCAATATTTCGCGCACCTCATGCCTTTTCCATTTTTCATCCTTCTAAGCATGAAGCACCAATTGCGCGCAAAATTCCGCACCGCGTTCCATATTGCGCGCAAACCCAATCTTTCCTGCAACATTAGATTTCGCGCACTGCTCCAATATTTCGCGCATTTTATGCCTTTGCCAATTTTCGATCTTCTGATCCCGAACCATCATTTGCGGGAAAACTCCATTCCTCAATTTCGCGCACCATGCCAATATTTCGCGCATCCCGCAGATTTTTCACGCAACCCGCTACTATTTCGCGCATCCCGCAGATATTGCGCGCACCACTTTATTTTTGCGCGAAACATGCCTAAATTTCCGCGCACTCCATTCCTTTGTCATTTTTCAACGTTCTGACCTTGAATAACTCTTTTTCACGTATAAACCATCTTCAATCTTATGCGCAACATCCATTGCCAAGAACATTTCTTCATCTCCCGATTTTCAGGCCCTAAAATTTGGCAAACACTGGAAAACGGCGCCACCTTAAACTGTGCTTTTCTGCCATCCCCAGATTGTCTATTGCTTTGCCATTTTATCTCTTTACTTCTTCCCATAACCATTCTTCTGCTCTTATCACGAATCCCACTATCGTGATATTTATCCTTTGATAGATCAGCTTAAGCATCGTCAGAGTTGCAATGAGAACTGAATCTTTCCTATCTTCCAGCAGCATCATTCCTTCCAATCAAAACATTATATGACTGGCATCATCATTTCTCCCCCTTTCCTTCATAAGGCTTGCATCACAAGTTCTCCTAACTCATGATTTGTGTGAAATACATACCAGAAAAGCATCGTCTGATTTGGACATAATGCGAAATGCATGGCTACCTCAGAATTCCAAGCCCTTCCACATTCTCTCTTCTTCTTCCGCCATCATTCTACACTTCATGCAAATCATATGATTTAATTCTTCAAGTAATCTCTTGAATGGATTACTATCATGAAGAATTTCATGGTCTTCTTCAAATCCTCATTCTTCTTCAATCATCCTCAGATGGATGATACTTCTCCATTCTTCATTGTTGTAAACAATGTGTCACCATTGACACATGTTCTTTGAACTTAGGATCAGCTCAACAATCGTCTGAATTTATCGTCTAAGAGAATTGCTCAATTATGAAATCCAATTCTATGATTCCATAACAATTCTCCAGGCAACTTCACTTCAACCGATCTCCATTAACTTTGGAGTTCTTCTTCATATCCTTCTTCATTTTGACCAGCATTGACAACTGTTGACAACAAATACAATCTTCATATACAAAGTGGTCCCAACAATCTCCCCCTTTGTATTTTGTTGTCAATACATTAAAGTCTCCTCAGATGAATGTGTCAATGTCAAAATGAGAATCTAATCTCTCTCCCTTTACTTCATTTTCTCTCCTAGACATTCATTTCATTTCTCTCCCCCTTATTGACAAGAAATACAAAGATCATGGTAGAGAGGGTATCATTCCGTACTTAAGCAATGTGCCATCAATCATTTCACTCTAAGTCTACTTGATCAATGCTCGGTGTAGAAAACAAGAGGATTTGATTTAGACAACAAAGCTGTCCATTACCCACATAATATGACACCTCATGAGATGAGAACTCATACACTTGTCTTCAAGGGTTTTTCACTTTCATTCCAGGCCGAAGATATTGAGTGTGAAAGAAATAATCAACCTGAAATTCCTGCACTCACTTCAACAAATGGATCAAAAACATTCTTGTTCAATTGGCAGGATAAGTGGCCTTGGGGAACTTTCACTCTTCTTATGTCATTGATTATCTTTGTTACTCCCCCAAATGCAAAGGTGTGGTGTGGTTCTCTTAAAAAAAATCTCTTCCTCCCTTTGAAAAGTATTTTCTTGAAAAACACTGAGAGAGGGATGATGTCACATGTTCTCTTTAGCAAAGAACCTTTAGTAAATCAACTCTAAGTCTACTTGGGATAACCCGGTGTAGAAAACAAGAGTGATATAACCAAGGAACTCAATGCTATCCATCATTCACTGTACATGTGAGATCATGCTTCAGGGGTTTGAAATTTTTCAGATATAACAATGAATTGCTAAATCCTGCACAACTTCACAAAACTCATTAGAAAGTTCAGGTGCAAAGATAAAGCTCCCCCTTTCATCCATTTGTCTTCAATCTATACTCCCATTAATTAACAAGATAAATACAATTAAGAAACAAGGGATGGAAGTATGATTGGAATACCTTAACTTTTCTCAAGATGGTATTAAATATCAGAATCCCATCTTCTACAGATTGGCTCCCCCTCAAGGGGTGCACTCCATTCTGTCCAAACCACTCTCCAGATGAGAATGATCATCATCTTCAATTCCCTGCAATGTTAGCACATGTAAATACCAGAAGTATAAGGGAATAAGATGGAACCTCCTTGGTTCATCAATGTGAACAACAAGGTTGAGAAGATTCTCTCAACCAAGATGTCCCATTTTCACAATTCTTCACACTTGCACATCTGATCTTCAATAATGATTGTGCTGGTGTGGATCTCAACACATGTTCATGTGAAATCTTTTGTTTCCTTTTTGCCTTAGCAATTGCCAGTGCTTCATCTTTAGCTCTTTGTAGATCTTTGGAAAGTTGCAACTGATTTGGCCATATGACTAGTAAGTCACTTGGAAGTGTGGCCTCAGTTCTGGATATTCCACATGGTTCCTTTGATGCTTTCAAGCTACCTTTATTAGGCAAATTGTTTTCAATCAATCCCTTCTGCTTCATCTGGATTGATTGTCTGTTTGATTCCAGTCTACTTCTATTCAGTTCCATGGCTTGTTCACAAAGATCCATGGTGTGTCCTTTCTTTCCATAGCAGAAGCACGTTTTCTTGGTGGTCCTTCTGGATGCATCACCCTTCTTGGATTTAGACTCCAAGGACTTCTTATCCTTTTTCAAAACCTTCTTGGGAGCATCTTCAACTTTCTTCTTGCTTCCCAAGTATTCCATTTTAGCCAGGTTCAGTGATCTTCTCTTCTTTTTAGCTCTGGATACAGTTGGAGATTGACATGTATCTTTTTGACCACTTTTGCAATCATCCCAGATGTTGTCAAGTAATCCAAATCTATTTGCAGCAAACATATGTCTCTGGACCTGTGGATGTTGCTTCTTTTCTTCTGGCTTTCTCCCCCTTGAAATGTACTTTCTCTGTACTTTTACATTTAAGGGATTGTACCAACAATCCAGTGCACAATGCCCAAATCTATTGCAGCACCAGCATTGACCAACAAACCTTGACTTCTTGTCATCTTCTTGATAAGGTTGCTGAATCTTCTTCTTGGTATGTTGCAATTTATGTGGGGACATATCTTTCACACTCTTTCCCCTAACCACCCTAGCCATGGTGGTAGGTTTCTTATCACTTTTCTTCATCCATACTTGTTTAGAAATTTTCTTCCAACCTGCACTTTTTGTAGAAACAATTTTCGAAACATTAGTACAAGTTGGTATGGATAGTACCTTCTTATCAACTGCTTGTGATAGATCAATGAGTGAAGCCATGATCTTCTTGTCACATGTTGGAGGTCTTTTGACAGTAGAATCTTCCAGAGAACATTGAGTTCCAACAGCTACAATTTCCTTCTTTTGTGGAGACTCAATATGTGTCTTCTCAAGATTGGTTAGTTCAGCTTCCAATTCTAGAAATCTTATATTGAGGATGACTTCCTGGTTTTCAATCATAGTCATCTTCTCTTCACAAGCCTTCTTTAATCTTTCAACTTCATATTCATGCATCTTTAATTTGTTTTGTAACAAAGAGTCAAGTTCATTGATCTTCTGGGAGTTATCTTCCAAATATAACTTCTTGACTTCATTGCCCCTTTTTAGCTCATCTTCTAGTGCATGGATCTTATCTTCCGGAGTCTTGTTGACTCCCTCCTTTTCTTCAACATCTTTGAGCCACTTTGAAGAACTTTCTTCAAATCCCCTCTTTGTTGCTTCAAAAGCTCCAACCTGTCTGGAGAGCTTTAAACATTCGACAATTTTTTCTTGTAATCCTTTCTCCAAAACATCAGTTTCTTCTTCCAACTGAGTGATATTTTCTTGCATGGATTGAAATACCCCACAAACCAGGTATGCACTCCTTTTAGGAATACCATGTAGAATAATTCTTAATCTATCAACTGATATTTCTTGAGATGTTGTAGATTGTTCATCACCACTTGTGCTAGCATTTTCATCATGAGGGTAATTTCCAAATGTACTAACACATACCTCTTGATCAGTTGAGATAGGAAGGTTTTCCATCTTCTTGGTGGGTACTTGAGCCACCTTCTCATAACTTTCCAAGTCTAGTGTGTCGTCAACATCAGCCAAATATGGAGAACCAGATGCTTCCTCCTGTTTAGATACGAGGGAATTCTTATTCAACTTTCTCTTCTCTTTCTTTTTCCTGTTCATCATGGTCTTTGTAGATATATCTTTCTTCTCAGAGATAGATGAATCTTTACAAACACTTCTCTTCATTGATAACACAGGAAAGAATCTCAGGTCTTCAAAAGAGAATAACTTCACTATAGAGAATCCAATAGAGGTGAACCTGTCGCTCTGATACCAATTGAAAGGACCAGTTTGGGATATACCTAACACTGAGAGGGGGGGTGAATCAGTGTTGGGGACTTTTTAAACCAATTCCAACTTTTATCCCTGTACCTCTAGACCTGTTAGGAACTTGATTCTCTTATTCTCTTTTCCCTGTCGCGTGCAATAATAGAAAGCAGTAAAAATGTGCACACGATATTTTTACAAGGTTCACCACTCAGTAAGAGTAGCTACGTCCTTGCCATGCATGGGTATGACCACTGCATGGATTCTACACTATAAAGTAAAATTCTGTCACAATGGAGTGGCTAGGAAAATAATCCTCTAGCCAGTGTGAGTCCCTACACTTTGGAGGGGGTGGGAAACAATCCTCTTCCCTGGACTGGTGAAAGCCAAGTCCAACTTGTAGCCTCTAGCTGGTTCTTTATACTGCCTATCGAGACAGTCTTCTTCCTTCTTCAAAAGGTTGGTTCTGCTCTTGATCTATTGTAGTGCTCTTCACTTGATTACTTGCAAAGCAGTAGGCAAGCAATTCTCTTCTTTCTTTCTCTTCTTCTCTAGTGCAAAAACAAACTGCACTAGTTCTTCTTCCTTCTTCCTCTTAGTGCAACAACTGACTGCACTAATCACCTTCTTTCTTTAGCTAGAATCACATACACCAATGTGATTATTCAATCACTGAAGATCTGCTCACAAAGCATCATCTGAATTAAACTACCCTGAATAATTGTCAGCCTTCAGTTGGGCATACTCTGTTCTTCTTCTTCTCTACCTTCTCTTCTCAATACCAACACCTGAGTGTATTGGTATACTGAATTCTTCCTTTGTGCAGATATGAGTTCAATTGCACGTCTAGTTCTTCTTCACTTCGCAAAGCACAACGAGAGTGTTAAACACCAGTCATGTGAGTGCGGTTCAACTTCTCTTTGTGAAACCGAATGGTTCACAGTTCTTTTTCCTCCACAAGGCTGCTTCGAGAGTGCTCTGTACCTATCAAAGGCTTGCGGTACCCTCAAATTTTTTGTGCAACCTTCTAGGTGGCTTGTGCATAAAATTCATGCCTTGCGCGTAAAAATACCTTTTGGCGCGAAAAACCCTTTTCGCGCACAACTCTTCTTTTTCGCGCAGAACATCCTATTTCGCGCAACAATTCTTTTTCCGTGCAACACTTCTTCTTTTCACGCAATGCTCTATACTACAATTTTCCGCACGCCAGAGCTCGGGATTTGTCTATGTGTCGAGACTCACCTAATGAGAGGGGTTCACCTCATATTTATAGGCATTTTTGACCTTGCGCATAAAAACCTCTTCCTGCGCGTAAAACCTCCTCCATGCGCGTAAAAACTCTTTTATGCAACTTCATATTTCG
Organism: Viscum album; assembly: GCA_963277665.1. Taxonomy (NCBI): domain Eukaryota; kingdom Viridiplantae; phylum Streptophyta; class Magnoliopsida; order Santalales; family Viscaceae; genus Viscum; species Viscum album. The sequence goes on from OY728145.1 coordinate 1,109,610,798, forward strand.
CTCCATGCTTCAATATTTCGCGCACCTCATGCCTTTGCCATTTTTCATCCTTCTAAGCATGAAGCACCAATTGCGCGCAAAATTCCGCACCACGTTCTATATTGCGCGCAAACCCAATCTTTCCTACAACATTAGATTTCGCGCACTGCTCCAATATTTCGCGCATTTTATGCCTTTGCCAATTTTCGATCTTCTAATCCCGAACCATCATTTGCGGGAAAACTCCATTCCTCAATTTCGCGCACCATGCCAATATTTCATGCATCCCACAGATTTTTCGCGCAACCCGCTACTATTTCGCGCATCCCGCAGATATTGCGCGCACCACTTTATTTTTGCGCGAAACATGCCTAAATTTCCGCGCACTCCATTCCTTTGTCATTTTTCAACGTTCTGACCTTGAATAACTCTTTTGCACGTATAAACCATCTTCAATCTTATGCGCAACATCCATTGCCAAGCACATTTCTTCATCTCCCAATTTTCAGGCCCTAAAATTTGGCAAACACTGGAAAACGGCGCCACCTTAAACTGTGCTTTTCTGCCATCCCCAGATTGTCTATTGCTTTGCCATTTTATCTCTTTACTGCTTCCCATAACCATTCTTCTACTCTTATCACGAATCCCACTATCGTGATATTTATCCTTAGATAGATCAGCTTAAGCATCGTCAGAGTTGCAATGAGAACTGAATATTTCCTATCTTTCAGCAACATCATTCCTTCCAATCAAAACATTATATGACTGGCATCATCATTTCTCCCCCTTTCCTTCATAATTCTTGCATCACAAGTTCTCCTAACTCATGATTTGTGTGAAATACATACCAGCAAAGCATCGTCTGATTTGGACATAATGCGAAATGCATGGCTACCTCAGAATTCCAAGCCCTTCCACATTCTCTCTTCTTCTTCCGCCATCATTCTACACTTCATGCAAATCATATGATTTAATTCTTCAAGTAATCGCTTGAATGGATTACTATCATGAAGAATTTCATGGTCTTCTTCAAATCCTCATTCTTCTTCAATCATCCTCAGATGGATGATACTTCTCCATTCTTCATTGTTGTAAACAATGTGTCACCATTGACACATGTTCTTTGAACTTAGGATCAGCTCAACAATCGTCTGAATTTATCGTCTAAGAGAATTGCTCAATTATGAAATCCAATGCTATGATTCCATAAAAATTCTCCAGGAAACTTCACTTCAACCGATCTCCATTAACTTTGGAGTTCTTCTTCATATCCTTCTTCATTTTGACCAGCATTGACAACTGTTGACAAAAAATACAATCTTCATATACAAAGTGGTCCCAACAGAAAAACCCTGATAAATATACAAAATCCACATAGGCAGTGTCTGGTCCAAAATGGATGCATGGCATGCTGATACTATGGAAATAGATGGCAAGCATGCTATATAGTAATACAAAAAGAAACAAAAGTAGTCCACGATCATCTCTATCCAATCTCGATCCTCTGCTATGAATATCCCACAATAACATTCAAGTATCAACAACCTGAAGCTGGGCTTTTTCCCCTACTGGTACCTGTAGCAGTAAATTCTACACGGGTTCCTAGGAGGCGGCCTGGGTAGGGTGTCAGATAAGTCTAAGTAGGCCACCACCAATGATTTCTACGTGTAATCCAAATAGGTGTTCACAAGAAAAGTGAGTAATAGACTGCAAGTAAGTAAAGAAAAGTAAATAAACAACCCTCCCACTCAGGTTCTGGAAGGACACCTAGCGGGTCTACCTGCTTCAGCTCATGGATGGGATTATGAACAATCAACAGAGGTATAAGTACATAGATATAGGTTATCATTGGCATGAGGTAAACATGCCTCTCGTCCATACTTCTCACATCTGTAATAATTATCTCTGGCCTAAGGTATGAATGCCTCTCATCCACATGCACTATAACTGGCATTGGATAGGAATACCTCCAACCCATAAATGTTATATGGGCACGAGGTATAAATGTCTCTCGTCCACAAGCACTGTAACTAGCGTGGGGTAGAAATGACTCCCACCCATAAAGGTTATATGGGCACAAGGTATGCCTCTCGTCCTCAAACACTGAGATTTATCTGGCACGGTGTAAGAATGCCTCCCACCCAACACATGGAGATTCATCTGGAATGGGGTAAGAATGCCTCCCATCCAACACACGGGTTATCACAAGGTTGTCAACACAGCAAGGCATAACCATTCACATCACAATATATAAGGCAAACCATATTATATCATAACACATTAACATTTGCAAGACATATCCATATTATAATATCACATAATCAAAGCAAGGTATATATACATCTCAACTCATTCAAGGGGTTTAGGCTATCTCGTCCTAGCCAACCTCTAACCAAGTCATCTCATTTTCCTAACATGGAAAATTACCTTTCAAGAACTATCATTAAGGTTCAAAGGTGAAAAATGGCCAATTCTCAAGGCATAACACCTATGGTTGACCACTCCCGTTCCATACCAAATACAAACACCCTAACAAGGTTGGATTCATCCCTCTTATACCAAAAGGCTCATTTATATATGAACTAGTCGTTATAAATATGGGGATTGGAGAAAGAAAAACCACGGCACGACAACAATAACTCAATAAGGTGAAAACCCAAAATGGAAACGATGTGACCACCTACCTTAGAGCTGTAGGCGTAGGATCGCTTGATATCAACCTCAGATTCGCAGTAGGTTGGAAGAGATCTGAGTTCCAGTATAATGCCCTGAAAATAGGGCATATGAGCCTGCATCAAGATAACAAGACGGAAGGCAAGATTTACCAAGGAAAGAGGGTTAGGTGTGATAAGCCTTACCTTGGGTGATCCAATTCCTTCGACGGATCGAAGAATGGTTTTCGGATGAAGAAACGGCAAGAGATTGAGAGAGGAGAGGGTTTGGAGCTCAAAAAGAGGTCCTCCCCTGAGTTTTGTCCGCTAGAATGAAAAAGGAAAGGCTTAAGGACTTAAATATATTTAAGGGAAAAACTGCAAATTCACCCAGAAAAGGGTCGCACGGTTTAGGTGCACGGTTTACCAAACCGTGCGCAAACAGTGCACATCTCACTACCTTCAGATAAAGGGTCTCACAATTTAGGCACACGGTTTTCCCAAATCGTGTTCAAACCGTGCGCACTTCCCTACCTCCAGACCAAAGGCCGCAAGGTTTACCCAAACTGTGCGCAAGCTGTGTGCAGGTCGTGTGCCCTTGTCTGCAAGTCCATTTCTTAAACTCTCGGGCTCTGAACAAACCCCGGACACTCCCTAGACCTTCCTTAGAACATTACACACATTAAACAAGCTTAAAGGAAATGTTCGAAATAAAAACTAATGATCCATACCTTTGACAAAGAGTCAGGTTGTTACAACCTCCCCTCTTTAAAGCAAATTGTACTCGAGTTGTCCTTCCGAGGGTATTGAGGTGTCATCAACGAAAAGCTCTGGCCATTGAGAACGTATATCAGCCTCTTGCTCCCGGGTCTCATCCTGTACCCGTCTGTGCTGCCATAGAACCTGTACAAGAGGAACAGTCCTGCCATAGAGGGTCTTCACACTCCGTTCAACAATTCGCTTCAGATACTCCTCGAAGGAAGCATCCACATCTAGTTCAACCTCATTAGGCTAAAAAACATGATTCGGATCTAAAAAGTACTGGCGTAGCTGAGATACATGAAAACATCATGAATGGCCTGGTATCTCTGCGGAAGTGCAAGCTGGTAAGCTACTGGCTTGATCCGCTTCATCACCTCAAAGGGTCCTACGAACCTCGGTGAAATCTTACCCTGCTTCCGTATACGTTTCTTCCCCAACCTAGGTGAGACCTTCAAGAAAACATGGTCCTCAACCTCGAACTCAAGAGGTCTCTGGTGCTTGTTAGCATAGGACTGCTGTCTAGACTGAGTTGTCTGCATACGCTTCCTAATAAGTTGTATCTGCTCTGTAGTTTCCTGCATAAGACGTAGTCCTAGAACAGCTTCCTCCCCTGCTTCAAGCTAACACAAAGGCGAGTGATAAGGCCTACCATATAAGGCTTCATAGGGAGCCATCTCAATGGTAGCCTAGAAGCTATTGTTATAACTGAACTCAACAAGAGGAATGTGTTTCTCCCATGAACCTCCAAAATCTATAACACAGGCACATAACATATCCTCTAGAACTATTATAGTCCACTTGGTATGTCCGTCATTCTGTGGTTGATTGGCCATGCTCAGAAGTACCTGCGTACCCAAGGCCTTCTGTAAACCCTGCCTGAAGCTAGATGTAAAATGAGTATCTATGTCCGAGACAACAGATCGAGGTGCTCCATGAAGGCACAATATCTCCTTGACATGCATTCTTCTTAAGTCATCAACCGTGAAGGTCTCCCGTACTAGTGATAAATGCACTACCTTCGTCAGACGGTCGACAATAACCCATACTACATCATTTCCAAGTGGTGACCTGGGTAAACCGGTTACAAAGTCCATAGAAACATCATCCCATTTCCACTCCAGAATGGTCAACGGCTGCAAAAACCCTGCCAGATACTGATGTTCCTCCTTCACCTGCTGACAGGTGGAACAACGCGTGATAAAACTGGCTATCTCCCTCTTTATGCTAGGCCACCAGTACTATCATCGCAAATCACGATACATTTTGGTGATGCCTGGGTGAACTGCCCATGCTGAGGTGTGGAAATCCCTCATCAGCTCCTCTCTGATGTCTGCTGAGACCCATACATGCCCACGGAACTATAAAGTATCACCCTCATCCCCGGTCCAATCTGTAGAGGCATCATCAGTGACACCCTCTCATAGAAAAAAGCCTTCCGGATCTGATAAATTTCATGCCCTGACCCGTTCCAAAAGAGTAGATGTCACTGTTAAGGCTGAGAGAACAGTCTAACCATGACCCTCCTGAACCTCAACATGCATCTCTGAAAATAGGGCCATCAACTTCCACTCCTCATTAGATTCGTGAACCACTTGCGACTGAGTTTTCCGACTTAGAGCATCGTCTACTGAATTTCCTTTCCCAGGAGTGTAGGCCAGTTCAAAATAAAAGGATTGCAGGTACTGAACCCACCTGTGTTGCCTGAGATTTATATCCCACTGAGTGAAGATATATTTTAGGCTTTTGTGGTCAGTGAATACCACAAAACTCTCTCCCAACAAGTAGTGTCTCCAACAGCGTAAGGCATGTACAACCACTGCGAGCTCGAGGTCGTGCGTCAGATAATTCTGTTCATGAGCCTTTAACTGAAGAGATCCATACGCAACGACTCACTCGTCCTGCATCAAGACAGCTCCAAGACCGATACCTGACACGTCACAAAAGACTGTGTAAGCTTTTCCTAGCTCCGGTAAGATCAGTATCGATGATGAAGTTAGTCTACCCTTCAGTTCCTGAAAAGCTACTTCACAAGGTTCTGAAAAATCGAATCTCACCCCCTTTTTGGTCAAAGCTGTAAGCAGTGCTGCTAGGCATGAAAATTCCTGAATAAACCGCCTATAATATCCCGAAATCCCCAAGAAACTCCTGATATCAAAGATTTTCTTGGGCTAATCCCAAGAAATTACACCACTCACCTTCTCAGGGTCAACTGAAACTCCAGACTCAGAAATTATGTGACCTAGGAAATGAACCTTATTTATCCAAAAGTGGCATTTAATGAGCTTAGCATAAAGCTAATTCTCTCTTAGTGTATTCAACATGATATCAATATGGGTTTTGTGGTCATGTCTCGATCGTGAATAGACTAAGATATCATCCACAAATACAACCACAAAAGAATCAAGGTAAGGGTGAAAAATCTGATTCATAAGATCCATAAACACTACAGGTGCATTTGTAATCCCAAATGGCATGACTAGGTACTCATAGAGACCATACATGCTCCCGAATTCCTTACGAGATATGTTTTAAGTCCTCACACACACTTGGTGATAGCCCGACCTCAAATATATCTTTGAAAACACCTTCGCTGATCGAAGAGGTTGTCAATTCGAGGTAAAGGATACCGATTCTTAATAGTCAGCTGATTTAACTTATGATAATCCATGCAAAGGTGAAGGGTACCGTCGGCCTTCTTGGAAAAGAGAACCGATGATCCCCAAGGAGATGTATTGGGACGTATAAAGCCTTTTGGTTCCAGGTCCTCCAGTTGACTCTTGAGCTCTAGGAGTTCCTTTGGTGCCATCCTATAAGGAGTAATGGTCACTGGTGCTTCTCCTGGTATAATCTCAATAGTAAACTCCACCTCTCGCACTGGAGATAGACCAGAGAAATCATCAGTAAAGAAATCACTGAAACGCTCCACCACCAGAGGATAAACAAAGGGTTGTAAGCCTTGGTCATCGAGATAAAGACTGGAAACTTGTGTCGTGACACCACCTAAACTCTAATGTTATGGTCTTTCTCATGTCGCACTAAGATCCCATTATCCCTTATGCATATGTTTTTCGGCCTCTGGTGACGTAAAAGCCACCCTCCGACGATAGCAGTCAATCCAGGCTCTATAGGGAACTAACCAGTCTATCCCGAATATTACATCAAAACCTGTCATATCCAGAACATACAGGTTCCACACGAAAAGGTAACCGCCCACCTCAAGGGGAAAATTCTGACAATGACTAATTCCCTCTAAATGGATACCTAATGGGGTATCTAACGTGTTCAAACCATGATATTACTCCACTTTGAGGCCCAAACTTCCTATAATCGCCTCCGATATAGAAGAGTGAGAAGTGACTATGTCAAACAATGCAGATACTAATGTAGAGGCAACTAGAATCGTACCTCGTACAGTAGATGGTCCGGCGTGCTGCTCCTGTGGCGTAGGCTCTACTGCATACAACTGGCCGACACCGCATCCATGAGTCATAGCTTGGCTACCTTGAGTAGACCCGTCCTACTGGTGTTGAGATTCATACACCTGATTACCTCTTCCTCGACTGCCGCCATGGCCTGATCGACCAGCGGTATTCCAATTACCTAACTGACGTGATCCTGCTGATCTAGCACTAGATCGTGGAGTAGGTATAGATCCCTGCTCACTAGACCCTGGGGGAAAAGTCCTGCAGAAGCGGTGGAGATGACCCAACCTACTACAACCTCTGCACTCCACTGGGTTTCGCATACACTACCTCTTCATATGTCCTGGCACCCCACATTGGTGACAGATAAGAGTACCACCTGAGAAAAGGGTCTGACCACCACTAACACCACGAGATTCCTCAAAACACCGCTTTTTCCCAAAATCAGATCCACTATAACCCTTCGGTGTCGAACCGTCCTGGTTCACACTATCTACTTCTCTCAAGTTCCTATCTATGATCAGCGCCTGATTGAAAATCTCTAAAATGGTCATTAACCTTAACACGTTAACCTACGACTAGATGGCATAACACATCCCATCCTCAAAATGCCTCATGGCCCTGAGATCATCAGTAGTTAGTGTAGGAGCAAAACGCTGTAACTCAGTGAAACAGGAAGAATATTCCATGACTGTCATGGTCCCTTACTGCAGATTCATAAACTCCCTAGCTCTCTCAGCCCTCAAGGTCTGGGTAAAGAAGTAATCATAAAAGACAGTCTGGAAAACCTTCCAGATCATATATCTCTATTATCCCGACTGGGTGATGACATCCCACCACCTCCTGGATGAACCACGTAGCATATAAGCTGAGAGCTTGACCCTACATTATGGAGGCATCACAAGGTGCTCGAATATGGTCAGAATAGCTTCCAACCAGGACTCTGCAGCAAGTGGTCCGCCATCTCCCATTAATGTAGGAGGATGCTGCGATTGAAACTCACGGGTCAACTCTGCCATACTCGGGGTAGGTTGCACTCCACCTTGGACACTCTGTATCAAACGCAAGAAGCTCTCACGGAACTGTGCATTGGCTCCCATCTCAGGAATAGCTAGAGGAGCTACATGTTGCTCGATTAGAAGATCAACTGGAAGCTCAGGGACCTCCACCTCAGGAATGTGATCGTCACTGCCTTTATCACACGCAACTCGAGGACGTCTCGGAGTCATAGTGCTACAATGCTAAACGAACGTCTCAAAAGAAGGAACCAACAAAATAAAGGTTGAACTCTAGAATCTAGGATAGGTACTAAGCCTTCTCTACCTCGAAGATCACTTATCCAAACCCATGTGAAAAAATTAGTAAAACCTGCAACTGGTCAAAATTAACTTAATCCGGTGATATGGAATTTTCCAGCCCATAAGGGCCCATACTCCTCATGAAATGAAAGATGACACACACTTGGATGTCATTTCTAATTTTCTAGCACTAATCAAGCATTTAAATTTCCTTTTAAGAAAAATATTGGTTTAGTTGGAATTTCATTTTCCGATCCATAAGGGCCCATACACCTTATGAACCAAAGAGTGACACCCACTAAAACCACATCATTCCTCAATCCACAACAAGCATGAATGGATAGCACAAAGTCACACATATAAACAAGGCATGGCAATTAAATAACAGGAAATGCTCACTCAAAATTCAAACATGACATGGCAAGATGCATGGCCTAATCGTATTGTGCCTATCGTGATGCATGTTCTAATGCATAACCCTCATTTCATCAGGTCAAACCATGAAATCCAAATTCCAACATTGAAAATCTCAATAAAAACACAAAACATGTGAAGCACCCAACAGTGAAATGATATCAATAGTAAATAGCAGAATCAATAACAACATAAAATAGGAAACTTGGCATTTTCCCCATACATGGGTTCACGACACCCAAGCATGGCTCCTGTCTAAGTCCCTAAGAATTCCCATTATCTAAATCTATTGTCGCCAAATAGTAAAGCAAGAAAGAAAGAAAAAACCTCTGATACCACTTTTTGACGTCCCGAACCCGGCTTCCCCTCAACCCAAGCCCCAAGCCTGGTTGGCCACATAACCCCTGGCTCGTCTCCCCATAGGCCAGGGGCTGCCAACTAGCAGTAGGGGTGTAATGGTAAGTCAGTGGGGAGACTTTACCCCCATGTCAGAGTACACAGTGGAATAGAAACAAGTAGTAAAAATAGAGGAAGCACAACCAATGGATAAACATGATAAAAGGGGAAATATACAAACCAAAAGACAGAAGTAAGGAAAACCCTGATAAATATAGAAAAGCCACATAGGCAGTGTCTGGTCCAAAATGGATGCAAGGCATGCTGATACAATGGAATTAGATGGCAAGAATTCTATAAAGTAATACAAAAAAAGAAACAAAATTAGCCCATGAGCATCTATAGCCAAGCTCGATCCTCTGCTCTAAATCTCCTGCAATAACATACAAGTATCAACAACCTGAAGCTTGTCCTTTTCCTCTACTGGTAACTGTAGCAGTAAAGTCTACATGGGTTCCCAGGAGGCCGCCCAGGTTGGGTGTGAGACAAGTCTCAGTAAGACACCACCAATGATTTCTACGTGTAATCCAAATAGGTGTTCGCAAGCAAAGTGATTAATAGACTGCAAGTAAGTAAAGAAAAGTAAATAAACAACCCTCTTGATCAGGTTCCAGAAGGACACCTAGCGGGTCTACCTGCTTCAGCTCATGGCTGGGATTCTGAACAATCACCAGAGGTATAAGTACATAGATATAGGTTATCACTGGCACGAGGTAAACATGCCTCTCATCCATACATCTCACATCTATAATAATTATCACTGGCCCGAGGTATGAATGTATCTCGTCCACAAGCACTGTAACTGGCAGGGGGTAGGAATGCCTCCCACCCATAAAGGTTATATGGGCATGAGGTATAAATGCCTCTCGTCCCCAATCACTGTAACTGGCGTGGGGTATAAATTCCTCCCACTCATAAAGGTTATATAGGAATGAGGTATAAATGCCTCTCGTCCTCAAACACTGAGACTTATCTAGAACGGGGTAAGAATGTCTCCCGCTCAACACATGGAGATTAATCTGGCATGGGGTAGGAATGCCTCCCACCCAACACATGGTTTATCAAAAGGTTGTCAACACAGCAAGGCATAACCATTCACATCACAATATATAAGTCAAACCATCTTATATCATAACACATTAACATTTTCAAGGCATATCCATCTTATAATATCACATAAGCAAAGCATGGCATATATACATTTCAATTCATTCAAGGGGTTCAGGATATCTCATCCTAGCTAACCTCTAACCAAGTCATCTCATTTTCCTAACATGGAAAATGCCTTTTCGAGACCTATCATTAAGGTTCAAAGGTGAAAAGGGGACAATTCTCAAGGCATAACACCTATGGATGACCACTCCCAGTCCCTACCAAATCCAAACACCCTAACAAGGTTAGATTCATCCCTCTTATAGGAAACGGGTCATTTAGATATGAAGGAGTCATTATAAATATGGGGTTTGGTGAAAGACAAACCATGGAATGACAACAATAACTCAATAAGGTGAAAACCCAAAATGAAAACCATGTGACCACCAACTTTAGAGTTGTAGGTGTAGGCACGCTTGATATCAACCACAGATTCGCAGTAGGTTGGAAGAGATCTGAGTTCCAATCCAATGCCCTGAAAATAAGGAATATGAGCCTGCATCAAGATAACAAGATGGAAGGAATGATTTATCAAGGAAAGAGGCTTAGTTGTGGTAAGACTTACCTTGGGTGATCCAACGCCTTCGACGAATCGATGAACGATTGCCAGATGAAGAAATGGAAAGATATTGAGAGAGGAGAGGGTTTGGAGCTCAAAAAATAGGTCCTCCCCTGAGTTCTGTCTGCTGTAATGAAAAAGGAAAGGCTTAAGGCCTTAAAGATATTTAAGGGAAAAACTGTAAATTCACCCAGAACAGGGTCGCACGGTTTAGGGGCACGGTTTACCAAACCGTGCGCAAACCGTGCGTATCTCACTGCCTTCAGATAAAGGGTCACACGGTTTAGGCACACGGTTTACCCAAACCGTGCGCATACCATGCGCACCTCCCTGCCTTCAGACCAAAGGCTGCACAGTTTACCCAAACCGTGCACAGGCCATGCGCCCTTGTCTTCAAGTCCATTTATCAAACTCTCTGGCTTCGAACAAACCCCAGACACTCCCCGGACCTTCCTTATAATATTACACACATTAAACAGTCTTAAAGGAAAGGTTTGAAAGAAAAACTAATGATCTGTACCTTTTCGAAAGAGTTGGGTCGTTACACTTTACTTTACCAATTTTCTTAATACTATCATAACGGTCATGTCTGGAAAATTTAATGCACCTGACATTATTTAATGATATTTGCAGGTATATCAGGAAACAATACGAGGTACGAGGAAGACAACACATGGTTGAATCATTTCTTTTGTCGGACCCTGCTAAATTAAATGAGAAAAAGGTGAAAAATAATAAGGATTAAAATATAGACATCAATATATTGAATATACACAAATAATGGAGACATATACAGTACCTGAAATACGAAGCAAGAAGAATAGCACTCAAGAACTCATTCTGAAGATCATGGACCTTCACAAATATCTCTTGAAAGAACATTTTCAAAGCTGTGGTGGTGTGCTACAAAGAGATTCTGACCCAAAAAGATGATTATCTCTACATCCGTAAGTCAAAACTTGGAAGTCGTGACACTCTGTTTTAGATTCAAATTGCAGAGAAGGACCAAAACTTCATTTCCTTCATTTCAAGGAGTCCAGAGCTGATCTTCCAACACATAGATCATTCTAAACTTCTTCCAAATATATTTATCTCTACTGTGTTTAAGTATTTTACATTTTTGAGCATTGTGTATGTCATACACACACTGACTCTTGTGATTGAACTGAGGGATACTGAAAATCCTCATACCAAACTCTCTTTACATTTGTTTCCCATGCATAACTGTGGAAGAAGCCTACTGTGGTTTGATAGTTTATTTTCCCACTTAGAACTGTGGTAGAGGTTTCCAAACCTGGACAGTTTGTGAAAACTGTTGTAAATATCGATACCGGTTGTGTATCATTTTTAATATAACTTCTTGGTGGAAGGTGATCACCAAGTGGAGAGGATTATGTCTTGGATTAATATTGAACCTCTTGTTTAAATTGTTGTGTTCAACTTTTAAGTACTCTGTTTTACATTTATCCGTTGCTTATATTTTCAAAGACAGATATCTGTTTTTACATTCACTCTTATAGTTAGTTTTGGTTAGTGTGTATATGTGATTCTTTTAGTAAACATGTTTCAAAAGTTGTACTAGTACTCACACTGATTCAACTGAGGATTAATCAACCTTTAAGAAAAATGTTGAACAATAAATCACTTATATCTCTACTGCCTTAATTAACTAGGATGTTTTAATTTGGGGGATTTTAATCCAAAATGTTTTTAACAGAAATTTTAATTAGAACTCAATTCACCCCCCTCTTGAGTATCCACTCTGACCAACATTTGGTATTAGAGGGTTTTCTTTATTTATACAATCAAACCAGTTTTTCAAGCTTTTCAATTTCTTTTCAACTGTGATTTTAGTTGTATCTTAAAGATCTCAAAATTTCTGTGATATCTAAATTTTTAGTTCTTTGATCTTTTATTTTTCTATGGATAACCGAGTTGTGGGTGATGATACTAATAGACCACCTTTATTTAATGGAAATAATTATGATTAGTGGAAATTGAAAATGAAAATGTATCTTTAAATCTTCGGACCTGAAATTTGGGACACGATTGAAGAACAACATGCATTACATGCTACTGCTAGTGATACATGGACTCAAGTAACTAAAACTACTTATAATAATAATTGTAAAGAAATGAATGCCTTGTACTATGCTTTGGGTGATGAAGAATTTAATAGAATATCTTCCTGTAAGACTACTTATGAAATTTGGGATACTTTGGCTATTTCTCATGAAGGAACAACCAATGTTAAAGAAATGATATTAAATACCTATACTATTAAATATGATAATTTTAAGATGAAGCCTGATGAATCTATCTTTGAAATGTATCTCAGGTTTAATGTGATAGTAAACGCCATGAATCTGCTTGGGAAACTAGTGGACACCAAAGACCAAATCATTAGGCTACTTAGATGCCTACCTGACAGATGGAGAGGCAATTCTGTATCAATCTGATAATCATGTGGAATCAGCAAGTTACCTATAAAGAAGCTAATTGGAAAACTAATGATGTATGAATAAGATCTTAAGGTGAATCAAGAAATAGAAGAAGAACCGAGAAAGAATTCAGTAGCATTCAAGACTTCTTCCTCAAAAAGAAAAGACAAAAAAAAAGTTCAAGTACCTGTATACATTTCTACAAGTGAAGATTCAAATTCAGACAGTGATGAGGAGATGGCACAACATGCTAGAATATTCAAAATATTATACTGAAAGAAGAAATTCTCTAGGAAGTCAAACTTCAAAGGAATGTATGATCATAAAGAACAATGGAATACAGACAGGAAGTGGAATGAGAACACAAGTGAAATAGTTTTCTATGAATGTAAACGAAAAGGTCATGTGAAGGCTGACTGCCCCAAGTTGAAATTCAAGAGAAAATATGATGAAAAGTGAAAAGGTTATAAAAAGGCTATTAAAGAAACATGGAGTGCTTTAGAATACAGTTTGAGTGAATCTGATGCTTCAGACTCAGAATATAACAAACATGTAATCTATGCTTTATGATAGAGACATCTGAGGTAACAATTAATTCCCCTGTGCATAATACTATTTATAATAGTGAATCTCATAATGATGAAGATATGAATAAAGAGTAATTATTAGAATATTTTGAAATGCTTGAGGATACTTTTAATGAACTCAAGGAAAAATATAATTCATTAAAAAGTCAGCATGCTTTAAATGAAAATTACAAGTCAAATCGGGATATAGAAAAAGAGAAATTTGCTAAGCTGCTAAAGGAAAATATAGAGTTAAAATTATCTAATGAACAATTAAGAAAGGATATTGAGAAGTTCACTGCTGGTAGGGATACCTTGACACAGTTTCTAGGAAAACATATTTCTCCAAAGTATACAACTGGTCTAGGATATCATCCCGTACAGAGACAAATTAGCAAAACCAAATTTGTTCCAAAATCTGGACAGTTTACTACTAGTTCTAGTACCAGACCATCTTTTGAGAAACACTTTTCTAAAGTACCTAACAAAGTATTTATGTCTTAAAATGTGTTTTTTGATTTTAGAAAACCTATAAAGAAAATATGGGTTCCCAAAGTTTTACTTGCTAACCTCTCTGGACCCAAGATGATCTAGGTACCAAAATTACCCCATGTTTAATCTGTTTTACAGGGAAGCTATTTAAAGAGTTCCTATAAGACCATATGGTACTTGGACAGTGGATGTTCAAGACATATGACAAGAGACTATTCTTGCTTCAAGGGTATAATTAAAATTGATGGTGGGCATGTCACCTTTGGTGATAATGCAAAAGGAAAAATCGTCGGCTTAGGCCAGATTGGTAACCCTTATACAATATTAATTTCTAAAGAACTTTTTGTTGATGGATTAAAGTACAATTTACTTATCATATCTCAGTTATGTGATGATGGTTTTAATGTTAAGTTTTAAAATGATTCATGCAATTTTTTTAACTCAAAAAATGATTTATTTTTCACTGCATGTAGAAATGAGAATGTATATGATGTTGATCTAAATTCCTTAGCCAAACAAAATGTTTACTGCTTAAATTCTTTTCATAAAGAATCTTGGTTGTGGCACAGAAGGTTAGGACACTGCAATGTGCACTCAATTAGGAATCTATCTAAGAAAAGTTTAGTTAGAGATTTACCTAAATTAGAATTCCCACTTGACAAAGTGTGTAATATATGTCAAAAGGGAAAACAACACAAAGTTTCTTTCAAACCAAAGAAAGAAGTTTCAACTTCTCAACCACTTGAGTTGGTTCACATGGATTTGTTTGGACCATCAAGAGTTTCATGTTTAAATGGGAATCACTATGTTTATGTTCTTGTAGATGACTTTTCTAGGTATACTTGGGTATAATTTCTAGCTCACAAAAGTAAAGCTTGTTCCTATTTTATAAAATATTCCAAGTCTATAGAAAATCTTAGTGGACTTAGAATCAAGACCCTAAGAAGTGATCATGTCCATGAGTTTTAAAATCATGAGTTTGAATCTTACTGCTCACATAATGGCTATAGTCACAACTTTTTTTCCCCTAGGACACCTCAACAAAATGGATTTGTAGAAAGAAAGAATAGGACCCTTCAGGAAATTTCTAGAACTATTCTTAATGAGTATGACTTACCTGTTTATTTTTGAGCTGAAGCTGTAAATACAGCCTGTTATATCATCAATAGAGTTTTAATTAGACCTATTCTAAAGAAGACCCCTTTTGAGCTTTGGAATAATGGGAAGCCTAAGGTTAATTAATTTAGAGTTTTTGGTTGCAAAGTATTTATTCTTAATACCAAAGATAATCATGACAAATTTGCTCCCAAAAGTGATGAAGTAATTTTCCTGGGTTATTCTATCTCAAGTAAGGCCTATAGAGTGTTCAATAAGAAAAACAAATGTGTGGAAGAATTAGTTCATATCAAATTTGATGAGAATGATCCACATGAGCCTAAAAACTCTCTTGAACCTCTTGAGGAAGATTTGTAAATTCTGAACCTTAATGATAAAGATAGTGAATCCCCTATAAAAGTATCCAGTTCTGGGAATTTTTTAGAATCTGCACCTACTGATTCTGAACCAATAGACAACAATGAGGAATCTAGTTCAATCCTTCCTAGAGGCATTAGGACTCTTAAGAACCAACCTCTATATGCTGTTGTGGGTGATTTAAATAGAGGAACACAAACAAGAGATTCTCTAAGAAACCAGGTTGAACATCAAACTTTTCTTTCATAGCTTGAACCTAATAATATTAGTGATTCTATCAATGATGAATTTTGGGTAATGGCTATGCAAGAATAATTAAATCAGTTAGAAAGAAACAAAGTCTGGGAATTAGTGGAAAGACCTAAGGACATTTTGACAATAGGCACTAAATGGGTGTTTAGGAACAAAGTTTATGAGTCTGTAAATATTGTTATAAATAAGGCTAGGTTAGTTACACAAGGAAACTGTCAAGAGGAATGAATAGACTATGAGGAGACCTTTTCACTTATAGCTAGATTAGAATCCATTAGGATACTACTTGTATATGCAACTCATCTAAATTTTAAACTTTGTGAAATGGATGTTAAAAGTGATTTTCTAAATGGGTATATAGTTTAGGATGTGTTTGTTGAACAACCCCCTAGTTTTACAAATCCCCATTTTTTAAATCATGTTTTTAAACTTTCTAAAGCTTTATATGGTTTAAAATAAGCTCCAAGAGCATGGTATGATAGTCTCAGCTCTTTTCTTATTTCAAAAGGTTTTACCAAAGGGATAGATGATCCTACTATTTTCATTAACAGGATTTCCAAATATGTTTTAATAGTACAAATTTGTGTGGATGATATTTTTTTGGATCTTCTAAAAATTCATTATGTATTTATTTTTCAAAAATGATGCAAAATGAGTTTGAAATGAGTTTAATGGGGGAACTCAAATTTTTCCTTGGATTTTAGATCTTTAAAAATAAATGGCATTGTTTTGAATCAAAGTAAATATATTAAGGATCTTCTAAAGCATTTTTCTTTGGATGGTAGTAAAGGTAGTGATACACCTATGAGCACCACTTGTAAGTTGGATGCTGATGAAGCTGGAGAACCAGTGGATCAAACCAACTACAAGGGTATGATAGGGAGTCTACTCTATCTTACAGCTAGCAGACCTGACATTATGTTTAGTGTGTGTATGTGTGCTCTCTTTCAAGCCAATCCAAGAGTCAAATTTAACTGTTGTAAAAAGGATTTTTAAATATCTCAAATATACTCCAAACTTAGGAATATTTTATCCAAAAGTACAATCATTTGATTTGATGAGTTATTCTAATGTTGATTTTTCCAGTTGAAAGTTAGATATAAAAAACACCTCTGGGACATTTCACATTTTAGGCAAGTTACTAGTATCATGGTGTAGTAAGAAACAGAATTCTGTTTCATTATCCAATGTTGAAGCTGAATACATAGCTGCTGGTAGTTGTTGTGCTCAAATTTTGTGGATGAAACACACTTTACTAGACTATGGATATCAATTCAAACATGTCTATATAGTGTGACAATACAAGTGCTATTAACATTTCCAAAAATCTGGTATCTCATTCTAGGACAAATCATATTGATGTGAGACATCACTTTTTGAGGGATCATTATCAAAAGGGTGATATCACTCTTGAATTCATTGGCACTAAACATCAATTGGCTGATATATTCACAAATCCTTTGAATTATGAGAGGTTAAATTACATCAAACATGAGTTAGGTACGATTAATTTCAGTATAGGACATCACAATGTTAGACCACACTGTTACACATCTCCATTGGACCTCACTGATACACCTCACCGTTGGACCTCACAGATACACCTCACCGTTGGACCTCACCGATACACCTCATCGTTGGACCTCACTGTTACACCTCACCGTTGAACCTCACTATTAAGAACCTCACTGTTGGATACCTCGCTGTTTGTTTTTTACAGTTTATTTTATGTGGTAATCCGAACCTTTTTATTAATATTCATTATTTCTGTTTTATTTTGTTTTCATCCCTAAATGATAAAACTAAAGGCTATAAACATATCTCAATCCACTTTCTTTCTCAATCTCGAACCCTCAATCTCGAAATTCGTAAACCCTAACTCTCTGTTTGAACTCTCTAACCTCTTTCAATATTCGTGGATAGAACCAAGTGAGCCCTGACTATCAATGAGGATGTGCCAAGGCCAAATAGGACTCGAGCCGAGTCCAGTGGCACCAGTAGTACCCCGACGGGACCTGTCAACCCGCATCTGACAAAGAGAGAAATCATGGATGAGAAGGAGCTGAGTTAAGAATGGTTGTTGTCAAGCAATTCATTAGTGATGGAAGAACTAGAAGCCCAAGGATGGATCAAATGATTTTCCAACAACAATGAGCCATACTACCTAAAGATTGTGAAATAATTCTATGAATACCTAAAGTTCGAAGAGGAAGATGATGTGCATAGGCTGGTATCTAGAGTAAATGGCAATGAAGTCAGTTTTTTGTCTGCTGAGTGGGCTGCCTATTTTAGAATTCCTCATGAAGGAGTTTATGAATACTATTCTAGAGTGGCTCCTCCAGACAGTGAGATTTTTGGGTATGAAAAAGCTCTGGAAGAGCTGACAGGGAATGGAAAATCGAGGAAGATCATTGCAGCTGAGATGAATGGAGAAGATAGACTATTATTTAAGTTCATTTAGCATGTGATTAGTCCCAAGAGAGGGGATTTTGTTGTGTTGAAGTATCAGGACATATTCTTGATGTACTTACTGAAACATGGGGCGAAGATCAACCTATGTAGGTTACTGATGGCATAATTGGAGGATATGACTAAGGCAAGATCAAATTACAATTCCCTATTCCATGCCAAGCTAATCTCAGTAATGCTAAAGGTAAAGGGTGTGGGTGGAAATAATCATGAGATGATAGTGGCTAAGAATAGTGTTTGTATCTCCAAGGTTATTTTCAAGTACATGAAAATTAGCGGGAATACATGGAAGAAGGCATGGGTAAATGATGAAGGAAAAGTGTATGAAAAGTTTGACCCTTCTACTCACCCATCTAGGCCAAAAGACAAGAGAGATCTAGGCCTGAAGCCTGATGAAACAGAACCAGCTTATTCAGATGATGAGGAGGAAATTGAAGGAGCTTTGTAACCTGAATGAGAGAACACCCCCACTGATGATGGGAGTGATCCTGATTTACCTGAAAATCCTGTCAGGACTGTAGCTTTCAGAGCACCTAGCCCTCCAAAAGAACTGCCAAAGTGATAGATTGTTCTAAGAGACAGTGATATTGAGATCAGTGAAGAAGAATAAGTATCTCCGAATATTGTCAGAGACACCTCTGAAGAGGATGAGGCTGTTGAGTCAGACCATTCTGCTCGTGAGATAATGGAGGCCGGTGATAAGGATGAAGGAAAGGAGGCTGATGTTGCTGAAGCTGATGATGAGAATAGTAAAGAAGAGGAGCTCAGTTTGAGTCCTCTAATAGGTAATACAGACAAGACAGTGTATGACCAAGAAGAACGAGTGGAATCTACTGCCATTGAAATAGAGTTCATTGATGACTCAATGGAGGCTGTGACTCACCCCAATGGTGAACCAATGGAGCAGACAGAGGTTGATTATGCCAGTGAGGAGGTTTTGGAATTACCTATACCAGAACCAGCAGAGGAGAATACTCAGGATAAAGCTCCAAGTGAGGGGGAGCATCTTGGTTCTGTATCTATTCTTCATGACATTGAATAATGGTCAGAAGACCCTGGATACTAGGTACTTGGGATGGATTATGATGATTCGGATTATGATATGTCAAGCAAAAGACACCATGTACCTGCTGTTTTAGAACCTACCGCAGTACCTCCAGTGGTTACCATTCCTAAGAACCTTGTCACTAAGGATGATCTGGAAAAACTGAGAACAGATCAGCACCAGATATTTGATAACAGGGCCCCTGAAATGGAAAAGGCAATGTCCTTAATTCAAGAGCTGACTGCCTCTGATATGGCTAGAGTTCAATCTTCCATTCAAGCCAGTTTTTCCCAAGAAGTATCCCATGCCATAATCAACTTAAGGATGTGTCTCAGTCTGTGGAACTTCTAAGACATTCAGTGGTGAGCCTGACTGCTCTAATGGATTCTAGGGGCCAATCAGACAAATACATTCACTACATCAGAAGTGTGGTGCAACAAATGGTTGTAATTTTTGAATGTTTTAACGAATCCATGAAAGCTAATGTGAAGGGATAGGATGATGATGTGAAGAAATTCATCAGTGGGTTGACCAAGTCTTTTAAAGAAACTATTTCTTTCACTATAACACCTTTGGTTGCCTCTGCCTCTGCTTCAACCTCCACTACACCACCTATGGACTTTTCAGCATTCAGAATAGTGGTCAGTGAAGAGTTAGCAAAGATATCTGTTGTCAGTGCACCTAACCCTCAATCTGTGACTCAGATTATCTCCACTACCAAAGATGTTCAGAAGGTATTTAGTGACTTCATGAGAGAGGCTTCCCAGGACCAAAAGAGTATAAAGGAATAGATTAATTATATTATAAAAGGATTTACTCCAAGCATCATATGGATGCTCATTTCAAGATTTTGTTGGAAAACCTCAAGATTCCACCAGTCACCAGAGCCCTCAAGGAACAAGTCACTCAGTTGGTCCAGTTGACTCCAGCCTAAGAGAAATTTATTGATAACAAGGATGATTTGATATCGGCTATGGAAAGAGGAGGAAGCATTATTATGGACTTCAGAAACCTTCTCCTACCCTTTCTCCATGTGGACTGTACTCCTGTCATAATCCCTCCTGCCTTACTTGCATCTCAACCCAGTAGTTCTTCCATGATGTCTCCTGCTGAGGCCATCATAAGAATTACTCCACCGATACCTCAGAGAGCTACCCACTACAGACACATAGGATCTTTTGTTGCTGCACCTCTATTCATTCCTGCAGTAATTCCTAAACCTACTGATTCACCAGCTCATCCTCCATCTTATTCTTCCAAAGAGAAAGAACACTTGCCTAAGGATGATGTGGATTGAGTTTGTTTATGTCTTTTGATGGGGACTGTGTATTCTTTTTGGGTCATGTGATGTACTTCCATGAATACAAGCATTCTCTGTTATCTCTATTTGTGTTTCTTTTTTGCTAATCACAAAGGGGGAGAAATTTTGTGCTCATATGTTGTTCTAATACTAATATGGTCATGTGATTTCATTACTCTTTAATGGGCCTTTTCTGATTTTATCTATGACACCATGTACCAATATCATTTGATTTTACACTCTTATTAATCTCTGATACTTGAGAAATCACGACTGAACTAAGGTCCCCTTTTGATCTTTGTTTAGTAAATGTATTATATGTTTACTTGTGATACCTATAATTAATACATACTGACATAATTTGTGATTATCAAAACGGGGGAGATTGTTGGACTCACCTATTTTGATAATCCCAAATCATGATTAAATACTGATCATGATATATTAAGTCATTTTCTAATCCTTTTTAATCTGTATTTATATTATTTATCCTGAACAATCTATATTTTATTTAGTCTCATGACTTTGTTGCATCAGCTTACAGTTTACATTTCTCTAAGTACAAGTTCACTATTAAAGGCTACTGTTAAGAGCCTTCCACTACTAGAAATACAGGTATTTGTGACGGGTCATTTGCGACGGGATCCCGTCGCAAATGTCCTTTTGCAACGGGGCCCCGTCTCAAATGACCCGTTGCGGAAAACGGCGTCACAACTAATTTTTTTTGCGATGGGCCCATCACAAAAAAAATTACTTGCGATGGAAAATGGGCCCGTCGCAAATAAATTTATGGTTTTTTTTTAAAAAAAAATTGCGACGGGCCCGTTGCAACAAAGTATTTGTGACGGGCCCTTTTCCTGTCGCAAATAGTCTCTTTGAAGAGTTTTTTGCGATGGGAATATATTCCCGTCGCAAATAAAAATAATAAAATTAAAAAAAGTTAAAAAATTATTAAAAAATTATTTATTAATATTTAAATATATTAATCTATTTATATTGATATAAATATAATATTTATTTTATAAATATGTTTTTGAAAGGATCTATGGAAATATAATATTAATTTATAAGATATTTAATAAAAGAGGATTATAAAATAAATTAAAAAATATTTTTAGTTAGTAATTATGTAATTTTTATCAATTAATAGTCATTTAATAACTTTTTGAATATAAAAAAATAAAAAAATTAATGAAAGATCAAAAATAAGTTGAAAATGAAACCCAAACTTCAAACGTCCATAACTTTTGATCCGGGACTCCGTTTGAGCTCTACAACATATCAAATCGAAGCCTGTGACGAGCTCTACATCCCTATGGATTGGTATAACTTTTCCAAGGTTTTTTCGAGGCCAAAAAGGCCTAGAAGGCCTCCAAAACTGAGTTTTTAGTCGGGGTACCCAGGTTTTTTACCATTCAAACAGCTATAAATTCTAATCCTGATATCCAATAAACCTATACCATATATCATATCAAAGATCGTTTCATATTCTTCGACTTGACTAATTGTAAAGCTGAAACGGACTCCTGGATTAGAAGTTATGTTCGTTTTAACATTCAAATGGCTATAACATCCGATCCGGATGTCCGTTTGGCCTGTACCACATATCATATCGAAGATCATTTCATGTTCTTCGATTTGACTAGTTGTGGAGTTGAAACAGACTTACGGATTAGAAGTTATAGCCGTTTTAACATTCTCGATGGATTTTTACCCCCTCATTTCTATGTATTCATTCACAACTATACAAATATATATATGTGTGTGTGTGTGTTGTATATATGTATGTATTTATTTATTTATTTATTTATAAATACACAAAAAAAACATATTTTATAAATTTATTTAAAACTAATTTTATAAATATATATTAATATACAAATAAATAAACGAATAAAAATTTATAACTACACATATATATATATAAATAGATATAAATATATATTAATATACGAATAAATATATATATTAATATATGAATAAATATATATATATATATATATTTTCATATAACCAAATATATTTATATTAATATAAATCTATATTAATATATGAATAAATATAACTATATATAGATAGATAGATCATTAAATGTATAAAAAAATGAAATGGATTAGTTGTAAAGGTTAATGCGCGCATGGGGGAGGCTTATTAATAATTATTAGTAATTATTAGTAATTATTAGTAATTATTCGTATTTTTTCTTATTTTTCATAATTGTTCCTAATTATTTCCTAATTATTCTTAATTATTCTAAATTATTACTAATTATTACTATTTATTCCTAATTATTAGTATTTATTACTAATTATTAGTATTTATTCTTAATTATGACTAATTATTAATAATTATTCCTAATTACCATTAACTATGAACAATGAATACTAATAATTTAAATTTATTAAGTAACAAAACAATCTAAACATAATTAAATTACAACTAATTAAGAATAATTAAAACTAATAAAAAAATTAAAATAAATATTAAATTAAAATGAAAAAAAATACCTTTAAAATTGATCTGAGGTTGATCTCTGATCGTTGTTGAAGACTTCAATATCAACTTTGGAAATAAAAATTAAACGTAAGAAACTGTGAACTCTAAAAATAGAGTTTTGAGAGAAGTAGAAGATAGAGTTTGAGAATGAATGAAAAAAAACGGATGTGGGTATTTATAGGTTAGCTTATTTGCGACGGTATCCTGTCGCAAATACTTTAGCCCGCATTTATCACGGTTAACGGTTAAATAGTTATTTGCGACAGGACCCATCACAAATAATAACCTACCGACAAACTATTTGCGACGGGGGTATATTCCTGTTGCAATTTTTTTTTACCGCCGCCGGTTATTTGCGACGGATGGTAACCCCCCATCACAAATAACTTTCCTGCGAATAACCTTGTGCGACGGGTGAGCTTTCCCCGTCGCAAATATTTTTTACCGCCGCCGGTTATTTGCGACGGGTGGTAACCCCCCATCGTAAATAACTTTCCCGCGATTTGGCATGCATTGCGCGCCAATCCTTTTGCGACGGGTTAGCTTTCCCCATCGCAAATAAGTAGTTATTTGCGATGGGAAAATTCCCCCATCGCAAATAAGTTTCTAACAGGACTATTTGCGACGGGATTTATCCCCGTCGCAAATAACCCGTTGCAAAACCCCCTTTTTCCCATAGTGTTCTGATCAAGGTCACCGTTATAGATCACTGTTGAAGTTCTACAGTCAGCGTTGGAAGCAACCAGTACAAGGTCACTATCACAAGTCTACTATTGATCTTCTTATCAAAGCTTAAAGACAAAGAGTCACCGTTACAGGTCACTATTGTGACAAGGATTCTGTTAGAAGCCAACTATCAGACTTTTTTAAGTCTTATGTTAAGAGCCTCACAATTCAATTCTACCACTGGACATGACTTCCATTAGTAGAAGACTACCGCTATAAAACTCCTACTGTCAATGTAGTATACTACCGTTCAAGTCTACCATTAGTAGAAGTCTGCTGATAGACAAACTCCACCGTTGATGAAGTCAACTGTTGAGACAGTCTACTGCTGGAAAGGTCACTGTTGAAGTAGTCTGATGTTACAGAGTATCGTTAGAAGCTTACTGATTGAAGTCTACCACTGATCAAGCTTACTAATTGAAGCCTACTGTTAAAGTTCTACTATGAGCCTACCGATGCAGTCCACAATTGAAGAGCCTACTGTTGAAGTCTAAAGTGTGACATGCATCTGCTACCAGCCTAATGATAACCTATTCTTTACTTTACTAATTTTCGTAATACTATCATAACAGTCATGTCTGGACAATTTAATGCACCTGAAATTATTTAATGATATTTGCAGGCATATCAGGAAATAGTACGAGGTATGAGGAAGACCACACATGGTTGAATAATTTCTCTTTTCGGCCACTGCTAAATTAAATGAGAAAAAGGTGAACTGGAATAAGGATAAAAATACAGACATCAAGATATTTGAATATACACACATAAGGGAGACATATATAGTACCTGAAATAAAAATCAAGAAGAAGAGTACTCGAGCACTCATTCTGAAGATCCTAGAGCTTCACAAAGATCTGTTGAAAGAACATTTTCAAAGCTATGGTAGTGTGCTAAAAAGAGCTTCTGACCCAAGAAGTTGATCATCTCTACATCTGGAAGTCAGAACCTGGAAGTTGTGCCACTCTGTTTTAGAGGCAACTTGCAGAGAAGGACCAAAACTTCATTTCCTTTATTTCAAGGTGTCCAGAGCTGATCTGCCAACACATATAGAATTCTAAACTTCTTCCTAGTATCTTTATCTCTACTGTTTTTAATCATTTTACATTTGTGATCAGTTTTTATGTCATACGCACACTGACTCTTGTGCATGAACTGAGGGATACTGAAAATCCCCATACCAAACTCTATTTACATCTGTTTCCCACACATAATTGTGGAAGAAGCCTAGTGTGGCTTGATAGTTTATTTTCCCACATAGAACTGTGGTAGAGGTTTCCAAACCTGGACAGTTTGTGAAAATTGTTGTAAAGCCCGATACAGGTTTTGTGTCATTTTTAATATAACTGCTTGGTGGTAGGTGATCACCAAGTGGAGAGGATTAGGTATTGGATTAAGACTAAACCTCTTGTTTAAATTGTTGTGTTCAACTTTCAAGTACTTTGTTTTACATTTATCCACTACTTATATTTTCAAAGACAGATATATGTTTTTATATTTACTCTAATAGTTATTTTTTGTTAGTGTGTTTATGTGATTCTTTTAGTAAACTTGTTTCAGAAGTTGAACTAGTACTCACACAAATTCAACTGAGGATTAATCAACCTTTGAGAAACCTGTTGAACAATAAATCACTTATATCTATACTGCCTTAATTAACTGGGTTGTTTTAATTTGGGGGATTTTAATCCTTAAAGTTTTTAATAGAAATTTTAATTGGAACTCAATTCACCCCCCCCCCCCCTTGAGTATCCACTCTGACCAACAGTTATTTTTATACCATTCATGGTTTATGGATAAATTATTGACATTTCGTATGCTAGTTTTAATACGAATGTTTATGTAATGTTTCAACCTTTTCATATGAGGAATGTATTGGACATAGTAAGTGATGGGTGGAGCCCGCTATAGCTCCTCGATTCATCGGTAGGTCTAATGAGACAATTAGACGTGGAATTGGCCGAGGCCCTTCCCAATTTGATATATGGTTTTGCCCGAGGCCTTAATCATTTTCAAAATTCTTGGTCGAGGCCTTGACAAAATGTTTCAGAATGTCTGTAATTATACATTCCCACGTTATGAAAATAATATTGATGGTTCATGTGGTTATTCGACTAGTAGAATACCCATGACTATGTTTTATTATGGTGTTATTTACTCAGTTCATATTTCTGCAATAAAGTGTCCATGTTTATTATTTGTAAAGGAATGTGTTTTCAATTATTCACCATGCATATAGTTTATGTTATCTTCCGCTAAATTATTTACCCTTACTGAGCATCTGAGCTCACCCCCTTCT
The DNA here is from genome assembly GCA_963277665.1 of Viscum album. NCBI lineage: Eukaryota > Viridiplantae > Streptophyta > Magnoliopsida > Santalales > Viscaceae > Viscum > Viscum album. The sequence continues at coordinate 1,109,636,990 of OY728145.1, forward strand.
TATGTTTTATTTTCCCAGGATCCCAAGAAGTGTTTTATGTTTGAGATGCAGGGTTAAGCTAAGGGAACAATGACGTTCTCAAAGGATTTTTTTGTATGTTAGAAGGTGTAATGTAACGTTCATGTATGTAATCTATTTTCCAAGACTGCTAAACGGATTGGTCTTTCGGGACTTGATTCCTTGTAATCATGCCAATGTATTAAAATAATGCACCGACTCTGGGAATCTAGGGTCGGGCGTTACAATTCAAGCATTCTTCAGACCCTTTCTAAGATAGTTCTATTCATCCTTTCGCTAATCAATTTTTTGGGGAGTTTCCCTAAAAATTCTATGCCTTTTAATACATTCATATTCACAATATTGAATGAACTTGGTGGATAGGTGTTCCATGCCATTATCAGTTCTCATGGTTTTAATTTTTTTTCCAATTTGGGTTTTAACCAAAATCTTCCATGTTTTAAAATATTGGAAAACATCAGATTTATTTTTTACTATGTAAATCCAAACGTTTCTGGAAAAATCATCTATAAAAGTGAAAAAATAAGATCATCTACCATGGGTGATTGTCTTAGAAATACCCCTTAGGTCAGAATGAATAAATTCAAGGGGGCACCATATTTAAAAGAGGACATTTTAAAGGTAACCCTCTTGGTCTTTCCCATCACACTATCTGCACAAAATGGAAGATTAGTAGGTGTCATGTCACTCAATAACCCTTTCTTGTTGAGTTCTTCTAGGAGCTTATAGCTAGTATGCCCTGTTCTCCTTTTCCAAAGCATGGTATTATAAATGTTGGTGGAACCGACGCTGCCCAACTACCTTGAATGGGTCTTCCCTTTCAATACATACAACCCATTGACAAGAGACCCCTTAATAATGTTTTGAAAGAGTTTATATATTTTTAGACAACCTATTTCAGATCTAAAAGTGAACCCTTTTTAATCTTAAACTCCAAAGGAAACTATATTTCTATGAAGGTTTGGGACCCACATAACATCAAGTAAAGTGATGATGGAATGATCAACTAGTTCTAATAAAAAAGAACATCTTCCCTCAATCTTACACCTCTTATTATTTCTTAAGAGGACATCTCCTTCTATCCTTTCAACCAATTTAGGAATGTATCTCAAACGGAACACATGTGAAAGGATCAACCTGAGTCTAATACCCACTCGTGATTGAGTGCATGGCTGGACACATTTAAGACTCCAATAGTGTCATAACCTGAGTCAACTAGAAGGGACTAGTTAGTGGGTTGTTTTGATTCTAACTCATTTTTTATTTTCCTACATTCAGGATTAATATGCTCAGGCTTACCATAATGTAAGCAAGTGAATTTTCTTTCCTTGGAACTAGTCCTAGGTTTGGGTTCTTTACTATTATTGCCTTTATCTTTATTAAACTGTTTATTCTACCTTTAGATTTTGGTCTTCCCCTGGAGAATAAACTCTCTACCTCACCTTTGATTCTTGGTTTAGAGTGAAGTTATTTAGAAATAAGGGTTGAATTAACCTCTTCATGGGTTAGGGAGTCTTGACCATACATCGTGGATTCAATAAATGTGTTGTCGGCATTATCTAAGGATGTTAAAAGGATCATTTCATGATCCTCGTCATCGAAAGTTACATTAATGTTGGTAAGATGTAACATTACTGTGCAAATTCATCAAGATGGGATTTAATAGAACTACTCGGATTCATTTTAAATGTAAACATGTGGTGTTTTTTATAAAGCCTAGCAACTAATGAAGCAATCATGTATAATTCCTCTAGTATAAGCCAAATACCAGTAATAGTAAACTCATAAGAAAAATTCTCTTAGAACTTTATCATAGAATGAGTGCAGTAAAGAGCTATATGCTTTAGCTAAGACATTAGAGGCTACATCTTGGTACTCAGTAGTGGTCTGTTTGGTTTCATTCACAGTTATAATGGGTTTATTGGGCCCACAGAGGGAATCAATGAGGCCATGATGAACTGGAAGGTCTATTGTCTTAATTTTCCAAAGGTTAAAGTTGTTATTTCCATCAAATTTATCTATTTAGAATCTAGTTGTTGACATCTTTACCCAATGAGTAGATGCTGAGTTCTTGCGGAAAATGTTAAGTGCACACCCCCCCCCCAACAACTAACCAGTATCTTGGGTAAACAATGCTTATCTAAAGTAATTCAAAATCCTAAGAAATATAGAAGGGATAATGGCTTTAAAAAAATAAGTAAATGTGGTAGTGGTGAATTAGGAAGAGATCACAGTGCATAAATTAAAATAGAAACGAAAACTGCAAACAAAGAAACAGGAATCAAAACAACAACAAAAGAAAACTAGTAAAGACTATGATACTGATTTATGAAGGGAAAGGGTGTACTGAATACAACTAGAACCCCAAATCCTTGAAGGACCGAACTGGATCTTTTCTATCAAAAGTCAAAAATATAGAACCAAATAAGAAGAATACAACAAGATAAAGTAAAGAGAAAGAACATAGTATTTAACATGCTTTGGTCCTGTGGGGACCTATGTGCATGACAAGAACACCAGCCAGTATGCACACATTTTTATTAAGCTCAAATAAATAAATTCTACAAGTGAAAACTAGAAAGAACCAGAAGAACAAGATCATAAGTACAATATTTATAAGCATTGAAGTAAACAATACAGAAAAACACAAATGATACTTAGAGTGTTGGAGTTTGAAGAAACTTCGGTGATCTTATTCTCTTCACGCTGGGAGCTGGGTGTGAAAAAAGTTTGGATCTGAAGAACTCCTCCTCACCTTTGTGCTCCTAGAACGATCAGTAAGAAGGGTCGCACATCTTTCACCGAGGTAGGATGTTGTCTCCACTGTAAATAGGGTTTGAGATGAAGGTGGAGAGAGAAAAATTCTGTAATAGATGATTCAATGAAGTGAAACAGAAAGGCGAGTTAGGGTTTTTCCTAGGAGGAATGAGAGAAAAAACCAGAGGGAGGGAGAACCAAAGGATCGTGAGATTGAAGGGATATCATGCAGGGGGGATGAAACCCCTGGCACCAGCTTGCGCGCCTTGAACAGAATGGGTTATCAACAGATGCCACTAGCAAAGAAAAACGGGTTGTGGGATCACGGGATAAGCGGTCTTGGGGTGGGGTTAGGGAGGGGCAAATTTATTAAAAATAACCCACATTTGAAGCAGACTTATATGGATAGCCCACACGGGCTGCCAACCCGTGCGGGTAAACCCACACGGATACGGGTGGGTTATTTTAATTTTTTTATAATAATTATTATAATAATTAAAATTTCATATTTCATTACCGAGGTATTGACCTTCCCCCCACATGCCGAAGTCGTTCAATCTGATAAAGCCTGGAACATCCTGCCTCCTCTTTTTCCCAACATCTCCTAATCTAATGAATCCTCAAAAACAATCTCATTGCCTCCTCCTATATCATTATTTTATTTATCCAAATTCTACTCTCCCTCTTTGACTCCTTCCTTACACGCAACCCAGTAGCGGACTTCGCCACCATCACCCGCCCTCCTCAAGCCCAGCCGACTTCCCCGTCCTCTGCTACCCATGCCCGGCCCCCAGCCACCTCCGCCACCCTGGCCACGCCATCCACCTCCGCGCCAACCCAGCCCTGCCCCGAGCCTTCCCATCCTCCTCCGTGAGCGACCCTGGCCCGGCCACAACCCCCACCTCTACCACCTCTGCTATCCTGGCTCGGCCTCCGCCTCCTCCCTTCTCCACCCCAGCCACCCCCTCCACCTCCGCGCCAAACCCGCCTGACGCCGAACCTTACCCCGCCTCCTCCTCCGGGACCCTAGCCCATCTACAACCCCCACCTCCACCACCTCCATTATCCCTACTTAGCCTCCTCCCTCTGCCACCCCGGCCACCCCCGCCACCTTCGCGCCAACCCCGTCCGACGCTGATCCTTCCCCCGCCTCCTCCGCAACCCCCGCCTCTGCCACCTTCGGTATCCCTGCCCGGCCCTCGCCACCTCTACACCAACCCTGCCCAGCCCTAAGCCCTCCCCCTTCTCCGTGACCCCAAACTGGTCGTACCCTCGCCTCTGGCACCTACTCCATGACACCCCCCCCCCCTCTGTCGCAACCCCCCGCCTCCTCCGCCTCCACCCTCGCCCTCACCCCAGCCCCCTCCCACTACCCCTTATCTCCTCCGCCTCTCACACCTCCTCCACCACTTCACCCTCCTCCGACACCCCCTGGTTTCCCGGCCTACCCCCTCCGGTGCAACAACCAAGTAACAACCCTCCTCCTCCTTCGGTGCAACAACGAGCCTGTACCTGCCTCCTCTCGTACTGCAACAGTGAGGTAACTGACCACCGGCTCATCTTCCTTCCTCTGTTACTTCAACCGCAACATCGGTGAGGTAAGCACGTAGGTAATTTTTATTTTTTATTTTTCTGATTTAGGATAAATTATTTTAATTTTTAGTTTTAATTTTTAATATTTTTCATATTTTTGTTCAATATATCTCTTAACATTTTAATGTAAATTAAAAAAATAACTTATAACATCATAAATATTATCACATCATTATTTTTTAATTTAAAATGTAGTTGTTTTTTAATATATCTAAATTTATAAAATAACTTATAACATCAATTCATAACTTTTTAATATTATTTGTTATTTTTTGAAATTATGATTTTTTTTCATAATTTAAATTTAAAAGAAATCATTCATTTTTTTATTTTAAATTTTATAATATTTTATTAGATTAACACATTTTATCGTTTATGTATTTATATTTGAATTATTAATTATTAATTTTTATTGATTAACATTTATGCTTGTTAAAATATAATTCTTTTAATATTTAGTGTATTTTGACTCACCAATAATTTTATTAAAAAAACATTATTTAAATTAATTTGCTAACATAAATATAGTATTTTGTTATTGTAGGTTATCTTAAACATGTATTTACTTCAAAATGACGTCGAATTAGAACAAATTCATGACATTAATGATAGTAATTTGGTGATACATGGTGATGTTGTGTATAACACTTGTCAATCTAGTCAATCCATTGATAAATATGGAAATAAAAATGATGATGTTCAAGTTGAACCAAAAAGATCAAAAAAGACCACATCTGATGTTTGGAGTTATTTTGAGCAAATGGGTGTAATAGATGAAAAACCTAGGGTCAAGTATAAAGGATGTGGATTAACATTGGTGGGAGGTGGAAGGAAATATGAAACATCAACTTTGTCTCGTCATATTGAAAAATGCAATGGAATCAGAGTATTAAAAGATCAGTATGTTTCTTCAATGATCTTGGACTATTCAGGAAAGTTACGAAATAAAAAGTTTGATTCAAAGATGTTTCGGGAAAAGATGGAAATGACCATTATAAAACATGACCTTGTATTTAAATTTGTTGAATATAAAGGAGTTAGAGATATCTTCAATTATTTGAATCTAGAGGTGAAGTTTTTTTCTAGAAGTACTCAAGTTCAGATGTGATGGAAGTATATGATCAACACAAAAAAATTGAAATATATTTTTTCAAACATTGGTGGTAGGATATGTCTTACTTCTGATTTGTGGACGGCTTGTACTAGTAAAGGATATCTTTGTTGGACTGCTCATTGTGTTGATTTGGAGTGGCAGTTAAAAATCATAATTCTTTCTTTTATTGACATGAAACCTCCAAATTCTGGTGTTGAATAGGAAAAAAATGTGTAAGAAATATTAGTTGATTGGGGCATACAAAAAAAATTCTCTCTTACCCTTGAAAACGCTTCTGCCAATGATATCATGCAACAAAAGTTGAAATATCAATTGAATTTGGAAAAGAATTTTCTTTGTATGGGTGGATTTTTTCATGTTTGATGTTGTGCCCATGTTTTGAATCTTATTGTTCAAGAAGGTCTGAAAGTTATTGATTCTGCATTTCAAAAAATTCGAGAAAGCATTTCTTATGTAAAAGGTTCCGAGGGTAGAATGACTTGTTTTCAAGATTGTGCGAAAAGTGTTTCAATTGATAGCAGTGTGATTTTAAGATTAGATGTTCCCACTAGGTGGAATTCTACTAATGTAATGTTAGAAAGTGTATTGAAGTATAAACATGTTTTCAATAATTTGGATATTTATGATCCAAATTATAAGAATTGCCCTTCAGAAGAATAATGGGAAAGAGGTGAGCTGATTTGAAATTTTTTTAAGCCTTTTTATAATATGACAAATTTGATTTCTGGATCCACATATCCAACTTCAAATTTATACTTTTGTCATGTTTGGAAAATCGAGAGGTTTTTATTGCATAATGTCAACAATGATGATGATGTCATTAGAACAATGTCGTGTAATATGAAGAAGAAATTTGATAAATATTGGAGTCATAATAACATTTTACTTGCAATGGTAGCTGCGTCTGATCCTCGAATTAAGTTGACAATATTGGAATTTAGCTATCAAAGTCGTGATTTATGTCATTTTCAAGAAAAGATTTATATGGTCAAATACAAGCTATATCAACTTTATGAAGAGTATGCAAAAGATTTTCCTTCTATTGCATCAATGAAAACTAATCAAATGGGCTCATCTTCTGCTTCTCTTAATTCTTCAACAAGGGAAAATGCCGATGTAATTGATGTAAGTTTAATTTCTTATCATTTAAATCATTATTTATGTATTTTATTTCATTTAATTTTTTTCTATTTATATTTTTGTAGATGTTGATTGCTCTAAAAAATAAAGTTGTTGGCCCAAATGATGCAAAATCCCAATTGGATATTTATTTGGAGATGTCATTGGTAGATATGTCAATTTATAGAAATATGAATGTGCTCGATTGGTGGAAGGATGAAAGTAAAAGATTTCCTATTTTATCACTCATAACATGTGATTTGTTAAGCATTCTTATTACCATGGTGGCCTTAGAGTCCGCCTTTAGCATTGGCGGAAGGGTGTTGAATAAATACATAGTCGTCTTCTACCAAAAAACATTCAAGCATTAATATGTGCTCGAAGTTGGATTCATCTTCTTGAACTTATTGGTAACATTATCATTATTATATTTTATCATCTTATATATATAATATTTATATTAACATTTATGTTCTTGCAGGATTGGATGATGAAAAAGTGGAATTTGGTTTGGAGGAAGATTCTAGTTCTAAAAGTATATATGAGGAAAACATAAGTACCCCTTTGATTTCTTAAATGTATGTCTTCCTAATAATTAATAATGACCTGTTACTTTTATTAATATAATTTCATAAGATTTTTTATCAAAATCCAATACTTATATTTTTTACTATATTTTTTATTTTATATTTGTTTAAAATTTTATTTTTAAATGTTTTTTGATGTAGGATTTGGAGGAGCCATTAAAGGAGACAAGGGTGCATGTAAAATTAGAGAACCATGTGAAAGAGATCATCCCCAATCTATATTTTTTGTTGAGTGTTGTATATTTTATATTTCTAACCTTGATTTTGAACATTTGGACTTTTTATGCTAATCATGGACAATTTTACAATGAGGTGGAATTTTGAATATTCATTAAAATCAATTTTTAAATCAATTTTTTATATTTTTAATCTATCATTCTCATATTTTCCAACCATAAATCCTCTCATTTTTCATTATAAGCCTATAAAAATGTAAAAAATTATAAAAACAAAAATGAATGCGGGTTCCCCGCAGGCTTACCCGCATCCGCTGCGGGGCGGGGCGGGCAATTGATAAATTCACCTGTTTTTTATGTGGGATTTTGTGAGTCTAGCCCACAAGGCCTCAAGCCTGTGTGGGCTTGCCCTGCCCCGCTAGGTCCTGCCCCACCGGATTGGCATTGCTAGATGCCACCCACAGGCCGCTGAATTGAAACGCAACGCATCAATAATGCCACGGGACAGATGGATGGTGAAGATACAAAGTGTGGCGAAGGGAATCAACGTCCAGGAATTGATCCCTCACGGGATCAGTGACAATGCCACGCACAAGCAACGGGTTGGCCGACGGCCAAGGCCCACACTGAGAGGCCCACGCAGGAAGGATGGTCGAGTGGAACAATATGCTCATTAACATAAAAACTAAGCATTTAAAATAAACAAAATATTTTTGACTGCATGAATATAAACAAAATTAAAATGGAAGAACAAACATGACATAATTTCTATATGAAAATATTGTATATAAAAGGCTGATCTGGAGTAGTGACGAAGGAAACCAATATTGAGGCACAGAAACACCCAAAAGTCACACAATCAATTGGAGGATTGCACCGTCACCAAACATCTTCATGCACAGAGATTCTCCTCGGTGGTTTCAAAGCTGGTGTTGTAGTAGTTGGCGCCGGTGTAAGTGCCACCATGCACCTCTGTAGTGACGGTGGTGCCCGTATAGAGAGTATCCCTCTGCATGAACTTGAAAGGAACGTCAATTGTAGCTTTGGTTGCAGTTAGATTCACCGTCACCTTAGTCATTGCCGGGACAACAACATTGTGAGTAGCATCTACAACAGTAGTAGTCGTTTTTTCCTCTCCCCACTCCATGTCCGATTTACCTTCACCGGACATCTCAATCTTTCCATTCAAGATGAACGGAACGTCCAACTTCAAACTGGCCTTCGCGCCCAACTGCAGTGACAGCGTGGTCTTCCAGGTACTAGTCCTGGTGTCGGTATAGGAAAGTTTGACTTCTAGAAAGCTGCGTTGACGGCCATGGTTACTGGCGGAATTCTGGGCAAGGAGTAGGGCATTTTGGTCATAGATCCTCGCATTGTGGATGTCGTATTTGACATCGTATATGCTCCTTCTCAACACCGGCTCTTCCACGATTAACTGGGCCTCTCTGGTAATAGAGGGGAGGGCGGCATTAAGGCAATTCGTCTTTCCTTGCATCGTGTGGGGTGTACAGAATTTGTGGTTGCCCAGGTTGAGAAGGCCGATTGTTTTGCTGTCTACCTTGATCGGTTTAAACAAGCAGCTGCGGGCACCATTAGAATCCGCCCAGATCCAGTTGGGGCTGCGCTTCCAGAATCTGTCCGCAGAGACAGACTTTATGCGGATGTTTCCATCCTCCTCCGTGACAATCTCAGCAGCCGCCGTCGAGTCGCCGATGTCATCAGCTGCAAACTGAAGGTACGGGTGGCCTTCGATCCCACGAAGACACAAATATCTGTGGTTGTGCCCTTTGAATGCCACGAACCTGGGGAGGATGGTGAGCGACTCCCAGTCGATGACAGTGAAAATATCGGCGCCCTGGTCGCCATGAACTTTGTGATTTGCCTGCACGGGTCGATTGAAAGGCGGCCTATTCAGCCCCCACACGCTCAAGTAACAACCCGACTGGAGGTGAACGAAGCGGACCGTATTTCGGACAGCATCAACTTGTTGGGGGCGGAAGAGCGTGCACCCCTCCTTGCATGGGTCGTTCTCTGGCTCCGTGGCAGTCGCGGTGATCCAGTACTGCTCCTCTGGGTTTCCAGCGATGGAACGATTGTGGGTGCGGAGCCAATATCTGTTGTTCTGACAGCTCCTTATGCGCACCGCGCCGTCTGTGCCGGCGGTCTCCACCTGAAACTTTGCGAATGGACTGACGGCCTGGGTTTGGGTGAAGGTCAGGTACCCATTCGCCGTCTCGTCGGGGTCATCATGGATGTATCCCATGTAGCCTCCCTCCTCGTGGGACTTGAGTACGATGAAGCTGGGTAATGCACATGTCAACGCCGCCCGCCCCCTCGCACTCTCTGGTTTTGGGGGTGCTTGCTTTTTTCCACACCACCCGCACACCCACCTATTCATTCCTGCCGTTCCTTCCCCACGAGCCATGAAGCTGGGTAACGCACATGTTAATGGCGCCCGCTCCCTCGCACTCCCTCGTCTTGGGATTTGATTTTCGGGTGCCTGCTTTTTTCCACACCACCACCACACCCACCTATTCATTCCTTCCCCGCGAGCCTTTCCTTACAATTATTTTATTGGGAAGCCCCGCGTGTTAGAAACAAAGAGATAAGGCCGCTCACCATCCTTTTAGGATGAATTTAAGCAGTCGGATGGTACGCGTGGTGGAAGGAACGGGGAAATATCGTCTCAGTCCGCCCGTGGACCTGAGCGTCACGCGCACCCTGAGATGACCTCATCTGGAAAAAACGTGAAGCTAGGATTTAAATGATTTTTAAAAATAAAACCCTTTCATTTTAAACAATTGGATGAAAATTTCTATTGTAAATATGTACTGAAAATTTCTATTGGAAATTTGCATTCCAAATGTACATTATTTATTTCTAATGGAATTTAAACATATATTTATTTTAGATTTTTAATAATCAAATTTACAGTCCAAAATTCTTGTATAAAACTCAAGTGCAAATTTAAAATTTATGTCTGCATGTTTGCATATATTTATATTAATATACGTGGATATGATTATATTGGATTTTGCGTATGAATTTTCATTGATAATTATAGGCTTTCACTTTTAATTTGCATTGAAAATTTTCATTTGAAATGTCAGAGTTCTCCTTGAAAATTAAATTTCAAGTATAAATTTATATTGATAACTGAAAAGTTTCACTGTGAATTTTCATTCAAAACATTAATTGAAAATAAGAAATTTTCCATTAGAAATTTTCACAATGAATTTTCGTTGAAAACATCAATGCAAATTTGCATGTTTGTACGTATGCAGAATTTCTGATATAAATTCACATAAAAATTTTTACAGGAAATATCCATTGAAATTTTGCAATGAAAATTTTCAGTGCAAATTTACATGTATGAATGAATGCACTCCAAACTTCCAATGTTAATTTTTACTGGAAAATTACATTGTATATTTTGGTCTAGACACGCACACACACATATTTGTGATATTCATTCGAATATACACCGAAAATAGTAACCTCAAATTTCCTGTGTAAATTTGCACTATAAATTTCCATTATATATGTACGGAGAATGTGTAATGTAATATTATGTTGTATGTTGATATTAGTGTGTGCATGATTTTTAGTGAAAGTTTCTATAGCTCGTGATATGTAGTAAATATACATTGGAAATTTGCACTCTAAATTTTCAGTATAAATTTATAGTGGAAATTCCCATGGAAAATTATCAATGTAAATTTTCATTACAAATTTCCAATATAAATTTGTGAATGTATGTATTTATATACTTATGTTACTATATATGCATATACATACAATGTATGTATGTATGTCTATAAGTATGCAAGTATGTATACACTAATTTTTTTCACAATTTTTGTTTACAGAAAATACATTTTATATTTATATTTAGATGCACACACACACAATGTGTATAAAATATACATGAAAATTTTCACATAAAATTTAAGTGAAAATTTGTGCAAAAAGTTTTTATTGGAAATTTTTATTGAAAGTTTCTATTACAAATTTTCAATAAAAAATTCTAGTGAAAAATTAGAATTTTTATTAATGTATTAGAATATTTTCACTGTAATTTTAAGTTAAATTTTCAACGACATATATTTCTATTGAAATTTGCATTAGAAATTTCCGGTGGAAATTTGCATTTGGAATGTACGTGGAAACTTGAACTAAATTTTTTCTTCAAAAATTTACACAAAAAGTTTATAGTAAAAAATTTCAACGACATTTACGGTGATAGGTATGCACATTTATACTACTCTTCATTTACAAATTGTATACACAAAGAACTTGGGTTGAGATTCTTTAACTTACACTTGATTTATATAGTTTTTATAGACTCATAGAAATCCCTACAATTTACACTAGAAGTTTTTAATGCAAAATTTCAATGCAGATTTCAATTAAAAATTTACGATTTATATTTATGTATTAATATATTTACATTGAAATTTACACAGGAAATTTCCCTATGAAATTTGTAGTTTAAATTTTCAATGCAAAAACACATTGCACATTTATATGTTAATATATTGGTATAAATATATTTATATTATTATGTATATTTATATAATTATTAAGTGTCATATTACAAATATATATAATAAATATTATATAAAATAAATATCATAGTAAATATTATATATATGAAATAAGTATTATATAGATATATATGTATGTATATATGTATAATGATTTTCCATCAATAATAAACAATAAATAATAATAGCATTATAATAAAATTTAAATTATACATAATACTTTAAATAGTTAAATTTTTATTATTATGTATATTTATATTATTAAAAAATATCAAATACTCAAACACCTTAGTCATTGATTTGGAGAACCAAATCCATGACCCCAACGTTATTACTAAAAAGAAATAGTACAATGCAAGAAGGATGCAAGTTAACATGACAGATACTGCCCATAACAAAGAAATGGAAGAATCGATCATCTAGATCCCATATGTCTCAAATATCATCCTTTTCCCTTTGGGTGTCAACCATGCCACCATGTCTTGACCCTTTGGGGGCCAGCATTCATCCTCTGTTGACGATATTGAAGAATCCCCCGTAGTGGAGCATATCCTGAACTTCCAAGATAAATCACGAAACTCCATTTCAGGCTTAGAGCGAAGTCCATCTTCAAAGTTAATAAATAACAACTTCTGCATCGCCCAATAATCATTGAAGCCAAAAACCTCGGGCTCCATTGATGAGAAATAACATCAAGCTGCGAGAAGTACCAATCTACCGCTTCTTTGTGGATGCCTGGAATGAGTCTTTCATCTTCCTAGCCCTATGAGGTTATGAAACTTGACTTTTTTTACCTGTGCAGTAGCACATTCTTCATTAGAGGCACTGCCAAAAGAGATGTATGCACTTTTCATTAACTCAGTAAAGTGGGATGGGAAAGACCACCCCACATTCTTAGAATAATCATCATTCCTGCTTGAGAGAGCAATAATCGGGTGTTCAACTTGCAATGGAACAACATGTTCCACACCCCTTTTTCTATTTATCACATCCAAAGGGGAGCCCAAAGAGTCCTTCTGACCATCATTAAGGTCCTCAATGTTTACAAGCTTATTTTCATGCTTAGGAGAGACAATTGAAAGAACCCCCTTGACTTCCCAGACATTACTAACTAGAAGTCATCATCATCAATCAACTTTTCTTCCCCCTTTTTGTAACACCCCAAGATTTTTATGATATATATATATTTTTAATTTCTTTGATGTCTTGTGTTGTATGCTACACCAAGATATGCTTGTTCTATAAGAAACATCGGCTTAGCTTGTGTTACATGCAACACTATGCTTGACTTGTGTTACAAACAATTTTTAGTTATTCTGATAGAATTCATTTCACTCAAGACTAAGGTTAAGCGAGTTTATAAAATAATAAAATCACTCTTAATAGATTTTATTAAAGAAATATATATGTAATATATTTAATCTAATGTTTAAAATTCATCTTATATGTTTTCTAAACACGATATATAAACAAATTCAATTTTTCGGATAAAAGAAGCATTTCTTCAAAAAAAAATTCCTTGCCGCCATTTGATGGCGCACCCATTTTAAATCTAGTTTTTTTACACTTTTTTTATATTTTATTTGACAACATAAACTTCTTCTTTGTATATAGGACATCAAAAATTAGTTTGGTTGAATTTTTAGTATTTTTTGGATAAATTTAACTTTTTAATGAAGTTAAAAATACTACGTTTTAATTCAAAACCATTTTTTCGTCAAATTTATTTATATTTCTAGATTATCCTTTTAATTGGTTTTAAAGTAAAATTAGATTAATTACTTATCAATTAATCAAATGTAGGTCAATGGAAGTAATTTCCCATTGAAATTGGATATACACACATGTCAATCTTTTGATGGTTTTCACTTTTTAAAAACCCATTTTCTCATTCCCTCAACGAGATTAATTTTAATTTAATTAATTCAACTTTTATGTTTCAAATTTTGAAAAATAGATTCCATATTTGGAATGAGTGGGTCCAAATTATATAAATATTCTATTTTTTTTAAATTTTATGCATAATAACTTGTATAATTTTTATTTACCATGGTTAAAGTTAAATCGGGTAAATTAGGGTAACAAATAATATGATAAGGACAAAAAAATTATCCTAAAAGTAGCCAAAATCCTATTGGATGAATAAAGTTTGACCCTTAACACCTAAAGATCAGAATTGACTCATTTAATAGACTCTTTTCCATGAAAATAATATATATATATATATATATATATATATTATTAAAATAAAAGAAAGTGACTACATGTCACCCTCTTATTTCTTATAAGTAGAATGATTTTAATATAGTGATAAATATGAGATATATGACATCCTGCCTTTTTATTACGTAACTTTTCATTACATTTTATAAACAGAGGATCTTTGAAGTCAAGTGTCTTGGAAATCAAGAACATAAAACATGAAAACAACATAAAATATTCTTATAATTCACTTGTAAGGATTCATCATAAGTTCATCCTAAGTACAATTGCTTCATCTGATAACCTAGAGACATACATCAAAGGAAAGAGTGAGCTGAAGACCCAGTAAGGAAAACAAGGGAATCAGTTTACTTGTGATATCAATAAGAACTTGATGAAAACCATAAGACATGAGTAATGGAAAAAGAGGAATATCATAACAAAAAGAACATGAATCAAGACTTGAATATGTGGCTACAACATTTAATTTATACCTTCATGATCATATCACCAAGGTTCATTCCAAGGTGTCATAAAAAAATTTACTAAGGTTATTCACCAAGGTATCGTGAAACTTGTCATCTCTAGAGATTAATTCTTTATCCAATGCATTGGAGCACTATCAAGGCACACCCTTAATATGTATTTAATTTCATGTGAGCCACATAGATCATAATAAAAAATTTAATAAATAACACAAATAGAATAAAAAAAATGGGTTTCATGTCAAAATCACGACGTTTAAAAAGTACTTACAAATAAGATCATTATGTCATTTATAACCCTTGGAAAGGGAGTGTGGGTTACATGTATGTCAATTCCAGAATAAAATATATCATTTTTATATATTTATTAACACCCATAGAAACGAAATAGGTTTGGGTATTCACATAAATAAAACAAGAGAATTTCTTGAGTGAAAGAGATAGAAATTTTGAGGCGAAATTTCTACAGCATAACGACTATATATCATGGTTTTAGAAAATAATAAAAAGAGAGGGGAAAAGGATCTCCCATACATAAATGAATAATTTTACAATAGAGGGATAGAATAAAAATAAATAATATCATGGTGTGGAATGAAACATCACATGAAAAGAAAACTTGAAAGAAACGAAAAAAATGCAATTTCTTTTATGAAAATTCGGCAGCCTAACGATGTCGTTTATAATTCAGAAAAATAAGTTGATGATAGCAGAAAGGGTATCTCATAAATTGGACATTAAATGGAAAGTAATAAGGATATAGAAGAACATACCCCCACATAATGAAATGGAAACTAGAAGACATAACATAAAGGAAGTCATGACATAAAAGAGGAGGGTGAAAGGTTCCATTACCTTGAAGAGTAACTTCGAAAGCTTGAAGGTCGGGAAATTGAGAGGCTTGAGGGGAAATTGGGAGGTCAAAAGACTAGAACTTAATTAAGGAGGATTTTGGAATGAAATGAATGAGGGAATTGCTTGGTATTTATAGCAAAAAAGAGGGAATATTTAATTAATTTCCAAGGGACACCTCATCGGTGGTATTTGCAAAACCATGGGTTTTCCCATGGTATTTGCCCATGGTATTGGCCACTTGGGACACCTCATAACATATATTACTATTCAAAAGTCGATCAGATTTATTAAAACATGATAACATAGTTAATGACATCATTAAACATCCAAAACTAAAAAACTGTATTTTTACTATTCACCGAAATATCAACTGTTTCAGAAAAATCCCAAAAATTAACTATAACCTAATATCGATGATCTGAATTCAAAAAAAACCCCATTTTATGAAAATAATTTTCTAAATATTTTTAATTTAATTTTTAAATGAAATCATTATTTATTCTAAAAATACAACTTTAAAACTATAACTCATCTTGTAACACCTTAAGAAAGTAATCAAGGTCCCGTAAAATTATTGTATAACCATAAGACTATAAATTAAAAATATATGATTACATTTTATGAAAATACACTTCCATTTTAAATTATTAAATTAATTATAAAATTGTAAATAAAATATTTATGACATACAAAAATACCGAAACTTATACTATGATCATTTTTTCACATTTAAGATGTATAAAATGTATTTATACATTCATGGGTGAAGTTTCTATTTTTTTGGTAGATTTACTATTTATTACTATTCATAAAGGAATGTTGCTATTCATACTTTACTATTCACTAAATATTAAGTTAATCTAATTAGACTCTAAATTTCTTATTGAACACAACTTTAGAAGACCGTTTTTTGAAATGAAATTCACATTGTTAATTATTTAAATAATACAAAAATATTTTAAAATACCCCTTTTTTCCAAAATTCATCAATAATATGGAACTTCTATAAATTCATCCTATTTTTATCCGGACAATTGAAATTTACAAATTTTACCATAATAAGAAGTATAATATTTTATTTATACAAAAGGATTACATAAAGTAACTAAGGATTTGTTACATAGCCCCTTATAACACCTGCATAGGACCTAAGTGTAAGGTGTGCTATGGTGATAAAATCTTGGGGTGGCTCAGACAACATTGCCTGAGTGGTGATTTCTATCAGCTTGAACTTCTTCCTTAGGAAGCTTCACATGTTGAAGTTTGACATGGGCTTGGTCCAGAGAAAATACCAATGATGCTACCTCCTTCCAATGCTCCAAAAGATGGGATTCATATGGCTCGAGTCCACTGGATGATGCCATCGAATCTTCTTTCTGTATTAATTAACCAAGCTCCTTTGAATTTATAAAAAATAATTGTAACTTTAAGAGTTTAGTTTCCAATAGTTATATAGACCAACAATCATATAACAGTCAAAACCCAATGGTATAATTTAATTATACTCACTTCATTAATTAAAAGATATAGTTTTGTTGAGTATAAAATAAAATAACACACAAAATTAGGAAACAAATATTTATTCAAAAGTTCGGTTCGTTACATGCTTCCCCCCTTACGAAATTTCATCCCCGAAGGTGTAACTCATACCCTCAGAAGAGATAAGGTGTGGGTACTTTTGTCTCATAGACTCTTCTGGTTACCATGTGGATTCTTCACATTTGAGGTTCCTCCATAACACCTTAACAAGGTGGGTAGTCTTGTTGCATAGAACCTTATCTCTACGATCCAAGAATTCCACTGACTGCTCCTCATAAGAGAGGTTATGTTCCAGTTGTACCACATCTGGATTTAGTACATGTGAAGGGTCAGGTATGTACTTCTTCAAGAGGGATAGATGGAAGACATCATGAACTTGTGATATATTTGGAGGAAGTGCAAGCCGATAATCCACTTCTCCCATGCGATCAAGGATTTCATAGGGGCCAATGTACCTAGGGCTGAGCTTCCCTTTCTTCCCAATCCTCATGACTCTCTTCCAAGGTGAAATCTGAAGAAAGACTTTGTCACCAACATCAAACTCCAAGTCCCTTCTACGGTTGTCGACATAGATTTTTGGCTGACTCCGAGTATCCTTAATGTGTTGCTGGATGGAATGGACCTTTTCTGTCATCTCTTGAACAAGATCAGGCCCAAGAAGCTTTCCCTCACTAGTTTCCTACCAACAAGTAGGATTTCTACATCGCTTACCATATAGAGCTTCATGGGGTGCCATTTGAATGCTCAGTTGAAAGCTATTGGTGTAAGAGAACTCAACTAAAGGGAGATGTTGATCCCATCCACCTTTAAATTCCATTGAGCATGTTCTCAGCATGTCCTCGAGTGTTTTAATAGTCCTTTCAGACCGGCCATCAGTTTGGGGGTGATAGGTCATACTGAAATTCAATTCAGTGCTCAGAGCATGTTGAAGACTTCTCCATAATTTTGATGTGAACCTTGGATCAAGATCAGATACGATAGAATGTGGAACTCTATGTAGCCTTACCACTTCTTTCACGTAAATCATGGCAAGTTGATCAAGAGAGAAATCTTCCCGAATGGAGATAAAATGGGAAGTCTTGGTGAGATGGTCCACAATAACCCATTTCACATTGTTTCCTTTGGAAGTTCTCGGGATACCAGTGATGAAGTCTATAGTGATATTTTCCCACTTCCATGTTGGTATGGGTAGTGGTTTCAATACCCCTTTAGGAAGTTGTCACTCTTCCTTCACTTGCTGACATTCCAGACACATTGAAGTGTAGTCAACAATCTCCCTTTTCATATTATCCCACCAATAATGATCACAAAGGTCCCTATACATTTTTTTGATTCTAGGATGTATAGATAAAGTAAAGCTATGAGCTTCATCCATCAGATCCTTATTTATTTCCAGAATAAATGGAACAAATAGTCTTGTATGAAATTTCAGTACACCTTCTGGATAAATATTGAACTCAGAAAACTTCTGATCCTTCACAGCCTCAAAATTCTTCTATAACAAAGGATCTTCTTTGTGAGATTTCTTGATCTTATCTAGTAATGATGATTGAGAAATCATTTGGGTTAGGGTTGATGATTTACCTTCCCTTATAATTCCCATGTCCAGTTTTACTAGGTCATTGATCAAAGGATCTCTTTGAATCCTCATCATGGAAAGAACAACTGGGTCACTCCTGCTTAATGCATCAGAAACTTTGTTTGCTCTTCTAGGATGATAATGAATTGAACAATCATAGTCTTTGAGAAGTTCCAACCATCTCCTCTATCTCATGTTCAATTCCTTTTGCGTGAATATATACTTCAAACTATGATGGCCTATGTATATATCACATTTCTCCCCATAAAGATAGTGCCTCCATATCTTCACAACAAAAATGACCACAACCATCTCCAGATCATGTGTAGGATAGTTCTGCTCATGAGTTTTCAACTATCGAGATGCATAAGCAATGAATTTTTCATTTTGTATGAGGACACACCCAAGACCTTTCAGAGATGAATTGCTAAAAATAATGAATCATTCTCTACTTTAGGGTAGAGTTAACATGGGTGCAGTAACCAATCTCTTCTTCATCTCTTGGAAACTTTCCTCACACTTCTTTTTCCAGATGAACTTGATACATTTTTGAGTTAACTTGGTTAATAGATTAGAAAATCATGAATAGTTTTTTCACAAATCTCCTATAATATCCTGCTATTCCAAGGAAACTACGAATCTCAGTTATTTTTGTAGGCTAAGGCCACTCCTCTACAACTTTTGTATTTGCAGGGTCAACTGTGATTCCTTCATTGGTAACAATGTGCCCCAAGAAAGAAAATTTTTGTAACCAAAATTCACATTTGATGAACTTCCCAAAAATCTTCTCCTTTCATAGAGTTTGAAAAATAACCCTTAGATGATCCTCATGCTCCTCACGACTTTTGGAAAATATCAGAATATCATAAATAAAAACTACCACAATGTTTTCAAGGTAGTCCTTAAAGACTCTATTCATCAAATCCATAAAAATAGCAGGGGTATTAGTCAGCCCTAAAGGGCATAACAAAAAAAAAAACACATAATGCCCATATCTTGATCGGAAGGTAGTTTTTGGAATATATTATTTCTTTACCCTCAATTGATGATAACTAGATCGAAGATCAATCTTAGAGAAGAATTGAGCCCCACAAAGTTGGTCAAATAAGTCATCAATTCTCAGAAGAGGGAATTTTTTCTTCACTATGATCCCATTAAGTTCTCTATAATCAATGCATAGCCGCATCGATCCATCCTTCTTCTTCACAAAGAGAACTGGTGCTCCCCAAGGAGACACACTTGGTCGGAAAAATCCCTTCTCCAAAATATCTTGGAGTTTTTTCTTTAATTCTTCCAACTCCACATTTTCCATCCTATACAGGGTCTTTGATATTGGATGAGATCCAGGCACGAGTTCAATGGCTAACTCTACCTCTCTTTCTAGGGGAGGTCTGGGAAACTCCTTAGGAATTAGGTCAACGTATTCTTGGATAATGGGGACATTTTCTATCCTAAAACTCTCATTTCCTTCTTCTTCTTCACCAATCAACTCCATAAAGAAGGCCATAAGAGGTTCTTATAGAAAAATATCAGGTTGAGATATCTCTACTTGGAAGATAATTATAGGTTTTCCATTCAAGACTACTGATATTTCCTTGTTTCTGCATTTATCTTAGCATTATACTTTGAGAGCCAGTCCATCCCTAGTATAATGTCGAATTCCATCATGGGAATGACTACTAGATTTGTGTTAAGATTGTGATCATTAAAGTAAATACTAGAGTTTCTAAATACCAATGATTCTTGGATAACCCCACCAAGAGTCTTGATTGATAACTCTACTTTTAGAAAACCGAGGGTTGATTCTAAATTCTTTGCAAACTTGGAGGAAATAAAGGAATGCGCAGAACCAGAATAAAAAAATGTACTTGCTAGCTTTGAGAGAATAACAAGAGTACCTTCAAACACATCATTCAGAGCATCAACTTCAGCTGTAGTGATAGAAAAAGCACGACCTTTCTCCCTTGGACTTTGTTGAGGCTGATGGTGGTTCCCCTCTACTGCCCTCGGATTTGGACAATGATTGGGAAAGTGCCCAAGTTGTCCAAAATTAAAGCACTAGACATCAGGTAGGGATTGCACCATCTTCCCCTTGTCATTAGTGTTTATAATTTGAGGTTTCACCTCACTATAAAAATTCCTCGCAATATGGTCATCTCTTCCACACTTGTAGCATTTCCCGCTCTTGAGTAGGCAGTTCCTTGATTGCTTCTTCCCACATTTATTACACGTGGGACGTTGCACTTGCTTGACTTATCTTCCTTGATCAAAGGTCCTCCCTATTCTGGTCTCCATCAGTCTCTTCTTTTAATTAGATTTATGATACCACTGCATCTCACTAAACTCCAGATCGACTTTCATCGCACTCCGCATGATCTCCTCATAGCTATCATGGTCTCGGTTGGCTATATTCTTATGCAGATGAGGTCTCAGTCCACTGAAGAATCTATCAACCTTACCATTTGGATCCATGAAAAATATATAGGTTCAACGTGAAATCCTTGTGAACTTCATCTCGTAGCTTCCAACAGATTCATTCTCCTTCTAATTTAGCTCGAGAAACTCCTTCTCCATTATTGTTCTCATGGAATGAGGGAAATACTTACTGAAGAAGATCCCTATGAACTCTTCCAACTCCATAGCTTCAACCTCCACTCTTTGACTCATGTTTTTAATCAGTTCCCACCACTGATCAACTTCTCCTTCTAAGAGATAGATAGCTAGGGTGACCTTCTCTTACTCTGAACCACAGATCACAGAAAAGATCTTCTCGATAGAGCTGATCCACTGCTCAACAATCAGTGGGTCAGCTGATCCACTGAAGGTTGGTGGTCGTTGACACATAAAGGACTCAAAAAAATGTTGTTCCCTTTGCGGTGAGATCAGTCTCTCAGCTTTATTCAAGTTATTTCCCATAACATGAGTTAGTTGGTTCATCATTCGCATGAAAGTTTCCATTCCGGCTTCCATCAGAGGGTCGTCAGTGCATGATCCATTGCGGTCACCATTTGCACGGTTCCTCCTATTTACCACCATTTTCTAAAATAATAAATCCTTAGTGAGAAGATTATTTAATTTATGAATCTTTTAACTATAAAGGATTTTATGTCTTAACACTTTATGCTTTAAACAATTACTTTTTTCTATAAATCCTTCATAATGATTCATAAAAAGATTATGATTAACCAAACATATCCCTCGAGAGATTCATAACCAATAGTGAAGTAAGGCATGTTGTCATGTACCAGGATACCCTGGGTTAAGCTCAAAACTCCTTATCAGAGTTTTCACTCCTAGGTACATCTATGCCAGAGCCACCTTTACTTGCTCGTATCCATACAGGGATGTATTTTCTTGATAAACCACTTACTCAATACTCACCAAAATACCAGAAAGTATTCCTATATTTAAACTTTTTTATAGGGTTATTCCTAAAGATTTAATATCATAATTTCCATAAATAAATAAACTATCATTTGATACCAACTATGGAATCACGCCTTTTTATTACATAACTTTTTGTTACATTTTACAAACAGAGGATCTTTAAAGTCAAGTGTCTTAGAAATCAGGAACAAAAAACATGAAAAAAACATAAAATTTTATCTAATTCACTTGTAAGGATTAATTATAAGTTCATACTAAGTATAATTGCTTCATCTCATAACCTAGATACATACATCAAAGGAAAGGGTGAGCTGAAGGTCTAGTAAGGAAAACAAGGGAATCAGTTTACTTGTGATATCAATAAGAACTTGATGAAAACCATAAGACATGAGAAATGGAAAAAGAAGAATATCATAATAAAAATAACATGAATAAAAAATTGAATATGTGGCTACAAAATTTCATTTAGACATTCATGATCATATCACCAAGGTTTATCCCAAGGTGTCATAAAAAAAATTACCAAGGTTATTCACCAAGGTATCGTGAAACTTGTCATCTCTAGAGATTAATTATTTACCCAATGCATTGGAGCACTATCAGGGAATACCATTAATATGTATTTACTTTCATGTGATCCAAATATATTATAATCAAACATTTCATAAATAACCCAAATAGAATAAAATAAATGGGTTTCCTGTCAAAATCGCGACGTTTACAAAGTACTTAAAAATAAGATCATTATGTCATTTATAACCCATGTAAAGGGAGTGAGGTTTACATGTATGACAATTACAGAATAAAATATATCATTTTTTTAATATTTATGAACACCCATAGAAACAAAATAGGTTTGGGTATTCACATAAATAAAACAAGAGAATTTCTTGAGAGAAAGAGATAGAAATTTCGAGGTGAAATTTCTGCAGCATAACTGCAATATATCATGGTTTTAGAAAATAATAAAAAGAGAGGGGAAAAGGGTCACCCATAAATAAATGAATAATTTTATGGTATAGGGAAATAATAAAAATAATTAATATCATGGCGTGGAATGACACACCACATGAAAAGAAAACTTGAAAGAAAAGAAAAAATGCGATTTCTTTTACGAAAATTTGGCAGCCTAACATCGTCGCTTATAATTCAGAAAAATAAGTTGAAGAGAGGAGAAATGGTATATCATAAATTGTAAATTAAATGGAAAGTAATAATGAATATAATAACACACCTCCATATAATGAAATAGAAACGAGAAGACATAACATAAAGGAAGTCATGACTTAAGAGAGGAGCGTGAAAGGTTCCCTTACCTTGAAAAGTAACTTTGAAATCTTGATGGTTGGGACCTTGGGAGGCTTGAGGGAACCTTGGGAGGACTCATTGGTAGGTAAAAAGACTATAAAATCATTGAGGAGGATTTTTGAATGAAATGAATGAGGGAATGTCTTGGTATTTATAGCAAAAAAGAGGGAATATTTAATTAATTTCCAAGGGACACCTCATCGGTGGTATTTGCAAAACCATGGGCTTTCCCATGATATTTTCCCATGTTATTGGCCACTTGGGACACATAATAACATATATTACTATTCAAAAGTCTACCAGATTTATTAAATCATGATTACATCATCAATGAAGTCATTAAACACCCGAAACTCAAAACTGTATTTTTTCTATTCACTGAAAAATAAACTGTTTCAGAAAAATATAAAAAATTCACTCTAACCTAATATCAATGCTATAAATTCAAAAATGAAATCAATTTTAATAAAATAATTTTCTAAATATTTTTAATTCAATTTTTAAATAAAATCATTAATTATTCAACAAACACAACTTTAAAACTATAACTCATCTTGTAACACCTTAAGAAAGTAATAATGGCCCATAAAATTATCATATAACCATAAGACAATAAAGTAACAATATATGATTAAATTTTATGAAAATAAATTTTCATTTTAAATTATTAAATTAATTATAAAATTTTCAATAAAATATTTATGACATACAAAAATACCAATACTTATAATATGATCATTTTTTCACTTTTAAGATGTCTAAAATGTATTTATAAATTCATGGGTGAAGTTTCTATTTTTTGGTCAATTTCCTATTCATTACCATTCATATGGGTATGTTACCATTCACTAAAAATTATTTTGATCTTATTAGACGCTAAATTTCTTACTGAACACAACTGTAGAAGACCATTTTTTGAAATTCAATTCACATTGTTAATTATTTAAAGAATACAAAAATATCATAGAATACCCCTTTTTTCTAAAATTCATCAATAATATAGAAATTCTATAAATTCATCCTATTTTTATCCGGACATTTGAAATTCACAAATTTTTCCATAATAAGAAGTAAAAAATTTTATTTATAAAAAAGGATTACAGAAAATAACTAAGGCTTCATTACATATACCCTTAAAACACTTACATTGGACCTAAGTGTATGGTGTGATTTAGTGATAGAATCTTGGGGTGGCTTGGACAACATTGCCCGAGTGGTGATTTTTATCAGCTTGAACTTCTACCTTAGGTGATTTTGTTCAAGCTTCCCATGTTGGAGTTCGTCTTGGGATTGGTCTAGAGAAAATCCCAATGATGCTACCTCCTTCCCAAGCTCTGACAGATGGGCTTCATATGGCCCGAGTCTACTGGATGATTCCATCGACTCTTCTTTCTATATTAATTAACCAAGATCATATGAATTTATTAAAAATAATTGTAATGTTAAGAGTTTAGTGTCCAATATTCATAAAGACCAATGATCATATAACAGTCGAAACCCAATGGAATCATATAATTATACTCACTTCATTAATTAAAGGATAAGTTTTGTTGAGTATAAAATAAAATAACACAAAAAATTAGCAAACAAATATTTATTCAAAAGTTTGGGTCATTACAAGATAACATCAATAATAAATAGCATCCATAAAAATAATGAAATTATCTACATCATGGTAATTTATTTATTAATTTTTAAGATTAAATAATTACATTAAATGATTATACAATGATGATGCATGAATTATTTAATTGACGAAGAATCAATAAACTAATTTTTATTAAAATTATAATAACTATTAAAATACCAAAACACTTGACCAAATCTTATTGGTAGAGTATATATTGACCATAATCATCCAAGGGCCTAGTTATTAACCATTTGAAGCCATATGGAATAGATTATGACACTTATAATATTTTATTTAAAGTGTTGTTAAAGTTCTCACATTCATATTTTAATAAATATAACATTTTTAATGTAGGATTTTAAAGAAGATATATTTAACTATAAGTATTTATATGAAATATAGAAGATTTATATTTGTCATAGTATTTTATTTTTAATTTTTATTAAACAAATAAGTATATTAAGTAATTACAAAAAACTGATGTAGTAATTATTTTATTAATGGAAATATCAAATTAATCTGATTAAAAATATTAAAATAAATATAAATTTGGATAATTAATATATCCAATAAATTTTCTAGATTAATTTGAACCCTTAGGTATATAATATAATATCTTTTCGAGGATAACATTTTATCTTGGTATTTTTAAAAATCCAAGAAATGAATTGTGTCAAAATTGACACTATTGATATTTTGTCAAAATAATGTTTTATTAAATTATTTAAAAATAATAATAAATTTTTTAAAAATATAAAATAATTATAATATGGTCTAAAACTTCTAAATTTTTCATTTATGGCCTAATTAATATCAAATAAGTAAAAAATTACACTATTTTAATATTGAAACATTTGTTACCTTAGTTAAAATTAAAATATAATAACTAAGGGTTAATTAAAATGATAAGGTTCAAATTGATAGAAAAACTTGTCTAAAATTTATTAGTTGATGGGATTACAAACTTATATTATATAATATTTTATTATATTACATTTTATAGGTTTTTGAATGATTTTTGAGTTTATTATAAATTATTTTTTTGAGATCCCAAATGTACCTCTCACCTCAATTATAAAATAGAACATCATCCCTCACAAATTCACTTCACATTGAGCCTTAAATATCATATATACACTATCCATTTCCCTTATAAAATTACTTTTTCACATTATATAGGTTCTGGTCTTCTCAATAGACAAACTCTAGTACCTTTAAGAGGAGATTTAGATGGAGCTTGCCAAAGAAGAGGCAATCTCCTTTACTGACTCTCTCAAGATAATATCTTCTTATACTTCCTGTTACTTTATTGTTTCCATTATAAAGTAATAAATCTAGTATCAAATATATATTTATATGTTATTATGGCTTGGAACAACCTTATTCCACCTTATATCTATCCTATGAAAAATGAAATTAACACACATGCGTACATACGACTTACTGTCTTCACATCGTGGTGTAATCTGTTTTTCACAACCACTTTACTTGGATGAATATAATGATAGATATAATTACTATATATGATTATTATAACATGATATTTATTACTTAACAAAACATATACCATCCAATTACATACTTACTACTATTACGGAAATAATACCATTGCTCAGGCGTACGTACGACCTACTGTCTCCACAATGCGATGCGATTCATATGCATGTCCACCATTAATGAATGATTATATAAATGTATATAATGAATAAATATGAGATATATTTCCCTAATATAATTATTTATATTATATAACCATATCCTATTTACAATAATTGGGACTTATATGACAAAACATGCAATAAAAAATAAAGCAGTTAACACAAAAAAAAGAGTAATAAAGAAATATTATTAAATGGGTGTTAATATGATCACATATGATATCATAACTATAAATATAGTTCTGGAATAAGTTAATTACATTATATAAAACATTATACATGAGTTTTGGATACTTACAAAGGAAATTGAACCTAATTTAAGGGATTATTTTGTCTCACATTTATTTTTGTGGGTCATATGCCTTATACACCACCTATTTCTTTTGTATAGTGTTTGTGCTTCCCATGAATGTTTTTATGATTATTATTACTAATGTTATGATATTTAAAATAGGTATATAAATTTATTTATTTTATGAGGCATATGATTTGACTAATTATAAATTGGTAAGGGATAATTTCACAATCTCATTATTATCCAAGATTGTTTATATATAATTATTTACTAGGGTATATTTATCATCAATATCCATGTTTTATAAAAATATTTTCATAAATTGTTTTACAATATAAATTTTTCATTAAATATTTAAAAGGATATGTTGAATAGTTCTAAGGACCCAGACAAGTGATTTAAGGGTAAGGTGATATACTTGGAGGACACATGACTAAGGGAAAGATAACCCTTAATATATCCCTTATGTTAAGATAATGATGTTTGGATAAAGACATGATGGATATGAATAAGTAAGTAAGCTGATAATAGTTTCTTGGGAACTAATTATAGATTTTTTGTTAATATGGTTATGCTATCATGGTTTAAGTATAAAACTTTTTGGGACTTATGGAATATACCCAAAATGTTTTGGAATATGGAAACTTTCATGTTTTCAATAAGGATATATGGTAATTCATGTTATTACCATGAAAGGTATGGTATGTTCTAGTCTTATTTTTTATATTAAACCTAAAAATCATGGTTAGATTAAGGTTGAGGAACCTTAAGACATGATTTATATTTTAGGAAAGACTAAGATGATGGATCCTGATTAATGGTTTAAGAATAAAGTTGGTTGATTGAGGTGTATATGTTTCAGAATTCAAAGATTATATGAATCATGATACATATAAGTGTTTATAGTATAATTTTTTCATTAAATATTAGAAAGGATATGTCAAATAGTTTTAAGGACCTAGAAAAGTGATTTAAGGGTAAGATTATATACTTGGAGGACACATGATTAAAGGAAATATAACACTTAATATATCCCTTATGTTAAGATAATTATGTTTGGATAAAGACATGATGGATATGAATACATAAGTTAGATGATACTAGTTTCTTGGGAACTAATTATGGATATATTTTCAAGAGGGTTATGATATCATGGATGAAGTATACAACTTTTTGGGACTTATGAAATATATCCAATATGTTTTGGAATATGGAAACATGCATGTTTTCTATAAGGGTATATGGTAATTCATGTTATTACCATGAATCAAGAGAATACATGATGAATGTGTTCACATGTTTGGAATGTGACCAACAAAGATACCTTATGATATATGGGGGATAAATGTTAAACTAATTTAGTTCACCTATTTCTAATGTTTTGAATTTTCATCTTTTAGAAGGATTATAAGGTTATCAATTTATGGAATGTTTAATTTAAACTTCAGATGAAGTTTGTTAAAATAAAGTATTATCTCACCATAGGGGGACTTATGCATATTTGATAACTTGTTATAACCTTTTTGTTTTTATAAAGAAATATGTAATGACCTATCATTCAATTTATGGATCATATGATCTGCTAATGATTCATGAATTAAAAATTCAACTTCATTTATTTGAATAAGTGATGAAGTGGAAATTGTTCAAGTCATTACCAACGGTGAGATTGTACTGAAATCAAGTAAGATAATCTTCTCATGAGAATTATTCAACATTAGGAAAAATGGATCATGATGTAAAAGGTTGTCTTATTATCATCATTTTTGATGATATCAATGACCTCTTTCACACTTCTTTAGTTTACAGTTTTGTGATTATTAACTTTCTCTGGATCACCCACTTCCTTATGATCAATGATCATTATCAATATCTTCTATTATTTATTATTTTCCTCCATGCCAAAATCTTCACTTATGTTCTCCTACGTAGAGACCTATTTATGATTTACTTTGGGTGACTATTATTTTAAAAAAATTCATTTTTAAATATAATTTTTAGTTTAAATTTTTAAAATGAGGGATTCTATGAAAGAAACTTTCAAGTATTAATAATTTTCTAACCCAGAATAATTTCGAGGGCGAAATTAATTTTAATGGGGGTAGAATGTAACAACCCGATATTTTTATGAGATAGTTTTTTTGTTTTAATTTATTTTATGTCTTGTGTTTTTTGATAAAACAAGATAATATTGTTCTACAAAAAACACTGACTTAGCTTGTGGTATACATAAAACTATGCTTGGCTTGTGTTACAAACAATTTCTAGTTATTTTGATAAAATTCATTTCACACAAGACTGAGTTTCAACAAGTTTATAAAATAAAAAAATCACTCATGATAGATTTTATTAATGAAATATATATTTAATATATTCAATATAATGTTTAAAATTCACATTATATTTTTACTATACATGATATATGAACAAACTCGATTTTTTGGATAAAAGAAGTAATTTTCAAAAAATATTTATTTGCCGCCATTTGATGGAACACCCATTTTAAATCTTGTTTTTAAACTTTTTTATGTTCTATTTGACATCATAAACCTATTATTTTTAATAGGGACATTAAAATTTATTTATGCTGATATTTTGGTATTTTTCTGATAAATTTCATTTTTAATGAATAATGAAAAATATCGTGTTTTAATTCAAAACCGTTTTTTCATCATATTAATTTATATTGATAGATTATACTTTTAATTGGTTTAAAAGTATAATTAAATTATGTTTTTATGAATTAATAAAATTTAGGTAAATTTAAATAATTTCTAATTTAAATTTTATAGACACACATGTCAATTTTTGATGTTTTTTACTTTTTAAAAACCCGTTTTCTCATTCCCTCAACAATATTAGTTTTAATTTTATTACTGAAAATTTTGTGTTTCAAATTATAAAAAATGTATTCCATATATGGAATTAGTGGGTATGAATTATTTAAATAGGATGAATAGTAACTTCGGTAATTTTTTTTTACCATGGTTAAAGTTAAATCAGGTAAATTGGGATAACAAATAATATGATAAGAACAATAAAATTACCCTAAAAGCTAAAAAAATATCATTGAATGAATAATGGTAGAACCGTAACACCTAAGGATCAGAATTATTTAATGGACTCCTATCCATGAAAATGATATATAAATTATTAAAATAAAAGAAAGTGACAACATGTCACTCTCTTATTTTTATAAATAGAATAATTTTAATATAGTGATAAATCTGAGATAACTTTTATAATAAGTAGTCTCAAGAAATCTAAAGAAATTATCTATATCATGGTAATTTATTTTGAATTTTTATAAATTAAATAATTACCTTAAATGCGTATACAACGATGATGCATGAATTATTAAATTGATGAAGAATCAATAAGCTAACTTTTATTAAAATGATAATAACCATTAAAATAGAAAAGAACTTGACCAAATCTTATTGGTAGTGTATATCTACACCATAATAATCCAATGGTCTATTTATTGACTTTTTAAATCCATGTAGAATAAATTATGATACTTATAATATTTTATTTAAAGAGATGTTAAAGTTTCCACATTCATATTTTAATAAATATAACATTTTTAATGTAGGATTATACATAATATATATTTGACTATAAGTATTCCTATTAAAACTATAAGATTTATCTTCATCTTATTATTTTATTTTTAATTTTTATTCAATAAATAAGTATAATAAATAATTACACAAAACTGATGAAGTAATTAATTTATTTATGAAAATATAAAATTAATGTGATTAAAAATATTAAAATAAATATAAATTTGGATAATTAAT
Source organism: Viscum album (assembly GCA_963277665.1). NCBI lineage: Eukaryota > Viridiplantae > Streptophyta > Magnoliopsida > Santalales > Viscaceae > Viscum > Viscum album. The sequence goes on from OY728145.1 coordinate 1,109,667,642, forward strand.
ATATAAAATGAATTTAATATATCACCTTAAACCATTAGGTATATAATAAAATATTATGTTCGAGGATAGCATCTTATCTTGATATTTTTTAAAATATAAGAAATGAATGGTCAAAATTGAAATTATTGATATTTTGTCAAAAATAATGTTTTATTAAATAATTTAAAAATCATAATAATTTTTTAAAAAATATAACATAATTATTATAAGGTCTAAAATATTATAAATTGTTAATTTATGGTCTAATATATATCAAATAAATAAAAATTACACTATTTTAATATTAAAACATTTGTTAACTTAGTTAGAATTAAAATATAATAATTAACAGTTAATTAAAACATTAAGGATTAAATTGACCGAAAAACTTGAATAAAATTTATTGGTTAATGATATTAAAACCTTATATCATTTAATATTCGAAAATATGACATTTTGGAGGTTTTTGGATATGGTTTTATTTTATTATAAATTAATATTTTTGAAGATTCCAAATGTGCCCCTCACTTCAATTATAAAAGGGAACATCCTATCTCACACTTTACTTCACTTTGAGCATTAAATCCTGGCTATCCCCTACAAATATCCCTTATAAACTTCATTATTCACATTTTTGAGGTGTTTATATTCACAAAAGACCAACTCTAGTTCCTTTAAGGGGAGATCTAGAGGGAGCTCCCCGAAGAAGAGGTAATCTCCTTTACCGACTCTCTCAAGATCATTTCTTCTTATACTTTCTACTAATTTTTGGTTTACATTATAAAGTAATAAATAAAGTACAACTTATATACTTATATGTTATTATGGTTTTTAACAACCTTATTCTACCTTCTTTCCATCCTAAGAAAAATGAAATCACCACATGTGCGTATGTATGGCTTATCATCTCTACGCCGTGGTGTAATCTGTTTTCACCACCATTTTACTTGGATTGGTATAATTATGTAAATAATAACTATATATGATTATTACAACATGATTTTTATTCTTTAATAAAAAAATATAATATCCACTTTATTACTTTTTTCTATCAAGGAAATGATACCATCGCTTGTGTGTACGTATGACCTACCGTCTCCATGATACAATGTGATTCATATCCATATCTATATCCACCATTCAGGCATTATTATAAATATGTATATAATTAATAAATATGATATATATTAACTTAATACAATTCTATAAATTAGGGAACTATATCCTATTTATAAGAATTTGGACTTATATGATAAAACATGCAAGAGAAAATAAAGCAATTAACACCAGAAAAATAGTAATAATGAAATATTGTTAAATGGATATTAATATGATATCATAAATATAAATATGGTTCTAGAATAAGTTAATGACATTATTTAAACCATTATACAAGAGTTTCAGATATGTACAAATAAAATCAGACCTATGGTAGGGGATTATTTTTTCTCACTTTTATTTCGATGGGACATATGCCTTATACACCACCAATTTCTTTTGTGTGGTGTTCATGCTGACCATGAATATTTTTATGATTATTATTATTAATTTTATGATATTTAAAATATCAATATAATTTTCTTTATTTTATTAATCATATGACTCGACTGATTATAAATTGGTAATGGATAATTTTGTAATCTCATTATTATCTGAGATTGTTTATATATAAGTATTTACTGAGGTATATTTATCATCCATATCCATGTTTTATAAAACAATTTTCATAAAATATTTTACTATTATTCTATGTATGTTAAAAGTCATTTTTAACCATTTTTGACTTTTTACTACATGGTTTGAAAGGAATATTTATTTCATTTTAAACTGAGGTACTTTTTAAATTTCTTGGTGAAAGTACGAGAAGAATGTTTTTTTATCTTATATGAAATGAATATATTTTTTCACTTTCTTAAAAAATTATTTCCATGAGTATTAAATTAAAATTTTTAATGTTTATTTTCAAATAAATTATTTTATTTTTAAATTACATGGAATTTTGAGAAAAGAAAATGTTTTTTAAGAAGAAAGGATATTTTCCGAAAGAATTAATTTCAAGTGTTTTATCAAAACTATCTTCCATCTAATATGAAATTATTTAATAAGGATATGTTTTAAGTATATTATCCCTATTATTCATATAGTTTTATTATGTTTATGATGGAATGATATTTATGAAATACATTTGTCTTTCCTGAATTAAGTTATGAGGGAACGATGTTTTAGAAACCCATTTCATTCCTGAGGTTATGCTTTGATGAATGATTTATGTTTTTGAGGCAAATGTTTGAATTATTTAATTATGTGATGGGTGGGACCAATATATCCATCCAACACATTAGGTAAATATGGGTAACTAATGAGGTATTTATGTTATGTGTGAACCTGATTTCATGCTCACAATGCTATGCATAGACCTAGTTTTCATGTCCGTAATTTTATAACTGGACCTTATTTCCATGTCCATATGTTTATACAAGGTCCTGATTTCATGTGCCTAATTTGATGAGTGAACCTATTACTATCTTTACATGTTCACAAAGTTACAAGTTTATGTGTATGCCACAATTTCATGTCTTATGTTAATGTTATTATCTCATAGATTATGTTCTTTGATTTCTTTATGATTCATGTTGTAGGAACTACCAATATTTATTCCATGATTTTTGATATATAGGGTATGATCTCATATTTTCAGGATCATGTTCTCATACCCTTATTCTCATGATACACCTAGATATTTCCTTTTTATACCCTTACCGAGCATCTGAGCTCACCCATTTTTATGATTTCTTTTCCTCTGGTTATAAAGAAATCTTTTAAGTAGGAGTACTAAAAGGGGAATATCTTTATGAAAGATTTTGAAGTTATTTCACTATATTTTAAGACTATGTTCCGAGTTTCCCAATGCACTAAACTATTACGGTCCTCGGGCATGTGTTGTGTAATGTAAAGAATATTCATTTAAAAATTTGTAATATCCATGTATGTTTAGTCTGGGTCATTATAGTTGGTATCAGAGGAAAAGTTTAGTTAAACTTTGGAAACTATTATGTAAAAAATTTAGTGAGATCCCTAGAGATATTTCTAAGGATATTTCTAGGGATTTCCTATGGATAAATATAAGTATAGGTCACAATCCTATATTTTTTGTGATAATCATGAATAACCAATGATTAATCCTAAGATATCATATATTGAAATATTATAATTAATTTAACTTACTTATGTGTTTTTAATATCTGATATATATTTCACACACTTTTCTTCCTAGTGTTAATCAATAGACAGAACTTGATAGAACATAGTTAACCTTGAATGTTTCTGATGTGGAAGGTATGGGAATTATGAATAATAAAATCCTAAGTGAAAATATCATAAAGAGAATTTGGAAAGTGGTACAAGTATTGGTTATAATATGTAGGATAAATAGATTGTAAAAAACATGTGAAAGGTATGGGACGTTCATTCCATATTATTTACATTAAACCTAAGAAGCTTGGTTTGATTTAGGATGAGGAACCTTAATACCTGATTCATATTCTAGGAAAGATTAAGATGATGGATCCTGATTAATGGTTTAAGAATAAAGTTGGATGATTTAGGTGTATATGTTTCGGAATTCAAATATTATATGACTCATGATACATATAAGTGTTTTAGTATAAGTTTTTCATTAAGGATTGGAAATGATATGTTGAATATTCTTAAGAACCCAGAAAAGTGATTTAATGGTAAGGTGATATACTTAAAGAACACATGATTAAGGGAAAGATAACCCTTAATATGTCCTTACTTTAAGATAATTATGTTTGGATAGAGACATGTTGGATATGAATAAGTAAGTTTGATGATACTAGTTTATTGGTAACTAATTATATATTTGTTTTCAAGAGGGTTATGTTTTGATGGATGAAGTATATTTCTTTTTTGGACTTAATGAATATATCCAATATGTTTTGGAATATGGAAACATGGATGTTTTCTATAAGGATATATGGTAATTCATGTTATTACCATGAATCAAGAGAATACATGATGAAGGTGTTCACATGTTTGGAATGTGAGCAATAAGCGATACCTAATGATATATGGGGGATATATGTTAATCCAATTTAGTTAACCTCTTTCTAAAGTTTTGTATTTTCAGCTTTCATAAGGATTACAAGGTTATGAATTTATGAAAAGTTTAATTTAAAATTAAGATAAAGTTTGTTAGAATAAACTATTATCTCACCACATGTGGACTTATACATATTTGATAACTTATTCTAGCCTTTTGGTTGTGATAAAAAATAGATTGAATGAACTATAATACTATTTATGGATCACATGATCTGATAATGCTTTAGGAATAACTAATTAAACTTCATTTCTTTGAATAAGAGATTAAGTTGAATTTTTTCAAGGCATGACCAATGGCGATATTGTACTAAAATCAAGTAAGAATATCTTGTCATACAAATTCTTCAACATTAGAAAAAGGGATCATGACGTAAAAGGTCATCTTATTATCGTCATTTTTATGATATTAATGAAATATTTCACACTTATTTAGCTTATGGTTTTTTGATTGTTAATTTTCTATGAATCACCCACTTCCTTGTGATCAGTGATCTTTATCAATCTCTTTTATTATTTACACTTTTCCACCATACCTAAATCTTCAACTACATTCTCCTATGTAGATACCTAGTTATGATTTAATTTGGGTAACTATTATTTTACAAATATTACTTTTTAAATGGACGTTTTAGTTTAAATTTTTACAATTAGGTTTTATATGAATGAAACTTTCAACTATTAATAATTTTATAACCCGGACGAATTTCAAGGGTGAAATTCATTTTAAGGGGGGTAGAATGTAACATCCTGTGATTTTTATGAGATATATTTTTTTAACTTATTTGATGTTTCATTTTTTATGATACACCAATATAATCTTGTTCTAAAAGAAACACTGACTTAACTTGAGATATACGAAACACTATGCATGGCTTATGTTACAAACAATTTCTAGTAATTTTGAAAGAATTCATTTCATGTAAGACTGAGTTTAAGAGAGTTTATAAAATAAAAAAATCACTCTTGATTGATTTTATTAATGAAATATATATTTAATATATTAAATATAATGTTTAAAATTCATCTTATATTTTTTCTAGACATGATATATGAACAAATTCATTTTTTTCAGAAAAAAGAAGTATTTCTTCAAAAAATATTTTTTCCACCATTTGATGGCGCACCCATTTTAAATATAGTTTTTTTAAAATTTTTATATTATATTCGAAAAAATAATCTTATTAATTGTAATAGATATATCAAAATTTAGTTTGGTTGAATTTTGGATTTTTTTTGATAAATTTTATTTTTTAATAAAGAGTGAAAAATACTGCATTTTAATTCAAAATATCTTTTTCATAAAATTTATTTATATTGCCATATTGTCCTATTAATTGTTCTTAAATTATAATTAGATTAAGTTTTTATCAATTAATATAATTTAGGTCAATGGAAGTAATTTCAAATTGAAACTGGATATACACACATGTCAATCTTTGGATTGTTTTTACTTATTAAAAACCCATTTTCTCATTCCCTCAACGGGATAAATTTTAATTTAATTAATGAAACTTATGTGTTTAAAATTTTAAAAAATGGAATCAATATTTTAAAACATTAGTTCCAAATTATATAAATTGGATCTTTTTTTTTGAATTTTATGAATAATAACATTGGTAATTTTTATTTACCACAGTTAAAGTTAAATCAGATAAATTAGGGTAACCTATAATATTATAAGGACAATAAAATTACCCTAAAAGATGAAAAATTCATGTTGTATTAATAAATTTCTTCCATTAACACCTATGTACCGGAATTGACTCATTTAATGGACTCGTGTCCCTGAAAATGATATATATATTATTAAAATAAAAGAAAGTTACAACATGTCACCCAATTATTTATGATAAATAGAATAATTTTATTATGGTGATAAATATGAGGTCACTTGAATAACAAATAGTATTAATAAATCTAATTAAATTAACTACATCATGATAATTTATTTATAATTTTTAGACATTAACCAGGAAAGTCAGAACCAGGAGAAAGCCTGGTCCCACAAATTTATTAAGAAAAAAGATTGCAGATAAAAGTAATAGACAAACTGCATCATTACATTACATAAAACCCATACTCATCCTTCTCCCCATCCCTGTCACTATAGTAAAATATCTCGTCATCAGGATCAGCTGACTCCTATTCAGAAGACTCATACTTCTGCATCATCTCAAGATACATCATTTTCTTTTGGAGCATTTCCTTGGACATTTTCTCCTTTGGTGGACGTTTGCTACTAGGTTCTTTTTCCATCATATGGATGGACCCTCCTCTTGATCTGTTAGAAGATCTGGTTTCCATGGGCTTCGGAAGATCAGATTAGTCTTTCCTCGTCCTTCTTTTGGGTGGAGTGCTGTAGCTCACATCTTTACTCAGGGTCGTTTTGCATCCATTTTTCGTGATGTCACTATACGAGGTTCTTGGAGTAACATTCTCTTTTTCACCTCCCATTCCCATCCCCATCTCTGATCATTTTGGAGTGGGGGTTACCAGGACATCATCCGATGGGTTGACATCAATAGCATCTCCACCCATACATGGCTATTCTCCCTCCATCCTGTTAACCAGATCATGTTTCTCACCCAGCACATCAAAGCTGTTTTTGGACAGTATGCTTGAACAACCTCCTAACTTTTCATTGTTCAAGGGAGAAGCAGATTTTTTAGCCAGAGTAGAGGCCTCTGGCTTTCCAGTATGCTCAATTCCCACTTCCAAATCGTGGTGTGACTTCATAGTGACCATCATCTCTTCATAGATCACATTTGGACAACACCCATTGATCCCTTTCAAGCAGTTTTTTTCATTCTTCCAGCCCTACTCACCCTCCCCTTCGAGGTTCTCAATCCCAGTGGAGAAGGCCTTTGAATCCTCCCTTAACTCACCAGACTGAGGTAAACCAAGATCACTTTTAAGTCGCGAGAAAAAATTAGGAATGCTTACTTCAGATTCATTCAGTGAGGATTCCTTCAGGACATCCCTGCTAGCCCCTAGTGAAAGAGGAATCACCACATTGGGAGACGCAGGGGCAGGCACCTCAGAGAGAAGTATGGTATGCACCTTCCCATTGGTTTTCTTAGAAGCACCAACCTCCTTGTAGCTACCACCAGGAATCTCACCTGGGTTAATCTCCTCACAGTGGACAACTAGTTCAGGAGGCTCATTAACGCAGGGTGAAGAAAAATTCTTCCTCTTGCAGAAATCAGAGCTGCAACGTCCCTTTTTGTAACAGAAATTACAGAAATGGCTCCAAGTTTCATACCTTATTACTTGGGAATATCTATATTCACCTTCCACAACAATCCAGGCAAGCTCAAGCGGCGGCTTGGAAGTGTCCATTTCAACGCACAATCGAGCAGCCATTGGATAATTGAGGGAAGGGACAACAAAGTGCCACACCCTTACTTCCTCAAGATAAAGGAAAGATAACGACCCCCCGAGTCCCGCCTTCAATAGGCCTCATAGTGGTGAATAACACCAAGGATATAGAATCTCACATAATATGGAAGACATTACCCTTTTTATAGAATAGGATTGAGAGATAAGATGGTAAATCCCAAGAAACTCCAAATACTAAAATTAAAAGGAAATCCAAAATCCATTCCCACATGCATGTTTAATAAGCAAAGATGATACAAGGTACAAAAAAAATACAAGTTAAAGCACCAAAGTAAAAGAGACTAAGAAGAAATGACAACTAATCATGATGCCAGAGCTAGTAAAGTCCAGCACGGTCCTCAAAGTTCTCATGGAAACCTGAAAACACTTTTATATATGTAGGGTGAGCATACAAGTATACTCTATAGAAAAAATAAATCTACCCATGTAAAAGTGGGGGAATATACTAATTGTAACACCCAAATCTTCCACGGTACGCTTCTCTTTGAATAATACAATAGCATGTGTTGTACACAACTTCGAGTTCTAACACCCCACAACCAATCAAACTAGCCGTTATGAATAGTAATACCCACTTTTTGAAATTTTATAAATCTTATCATTCAAAATGGATTTCATTTTGGGATTCAGAATATCAAAATTAGCTTAGGGTGAATTTTTAGTATTTTTCTGAAAACTTTCAATTTTTAATTAATAGTGAAAAACACTGAGTTATAATTCAAAACCAAATTTTTATTTAAATAATTATTTAGTTTATTTAAATTTATTTTAGGCCAAAATAGATACATAATACCTATATAAGTTAAATTTAAATCATTGGATTTATTTTATAATAATTTTATATATATAAAAAATTTATTGAACTTTTTACCGTCTTTTACCCACCTCTAAGGAGCATTTGCAAATTTACATAAAACACAATTTTATCACTTCTGTGAGTTGAATTTAGAAAATCCAAGAGACATGGTTGATATCAGTAAATAAAATGTGGTTCAATGAGATGAAAATAATTTTTAGTGAATAGTAACATTTGACTTTTATTTACCACCGTTAAAAGTAAACAGGGTAATCAAGGGTAAAAATTATATTATAATTACACTAACACATGCCCTAATTCTATTGGATAAGTTTTATTCTACCAAATAAACCTTAGGAATAAAATATTATACTTTAGGTCCACATGAATTATATTAGGATATTTATTATTATTTAATTCAAAGAAGAGTTAAAAGTGTTAAAATCAGAGTTTAATAACTAAAACATTTTTAAAATAGGGTTATACATAATATAAATTAGAATACATATTAATTAGAAATATGAAACAATTTCCTAAATAATGGTATTTTATTTATATTTTTTAGACAATAAATAATTTAATTTAAATACGACACAATAATGATGCAGTAATTACCTTATTGATGAAATATTAAAATAATTGATATTATAAATACCCAAATAAATGTAACTTGATACTTTTTATGAATTAAACTAATTTTATAGGTTAATATGATATTTTAGGGTTGATTTAATGAATTTTTTTCTAAGTAATAATGCCTTTATGAATTTAGAAAAAACAAAATACCAAATAGTGTCAAAATTGACATAAAAGAGTTTTTAAAACAAATATTATATTATTAATTGGTATTTTATTCCTAAAAATAGAAGGTTCACCCAAATGGATTAAATACTATTATATATGTCATTAATAAACCACTTGGGGTTCGCTTGGAAGTTTATAGTATGTTTATTAACCATATAATATAAAAATACAAAGAGATATGGTAAATGTCAAACTATTTAACTAAGAGTTAAATCTAAAAGATATGGTTAATATGGTGACCCAAACCTATCTAAAACCTATTGGTTGAGTGGTTTTCGACCCATAACCACCTTGTCATTTAACTAATTCAGTTTTGAGACATTATAAACCAAATATGATTTTATTATAAAATAATATTTCAATCTTTTTCTAAGGTGCCCCTCACTACTCTTATAAAAGGGAACTTCCCCTTCTCTAAAATTGACACCTTCAAAGCCAATTGGATTGGAAAAAACCTGCCAAAATATCCTCCCAACTATCCTCCCTTCATCCTAGAGGACTTATTTTGATCGAAAAGCCAATTTAAGGAGCCCTTTTGATCAAATCAAAAGGAAGAACCCAAATAAGAGGTAAATATCTCGCCACCTCTTTCAAGTTATTTTCTTCTTACACTTCATCTTTCTTTGTTGTTTCTATTATAAAATAATAAATCCAGTTTCTTCTATATACTGTGATGTTATTATAAAAATTTTACAACCATATTTGTTATTTTATCCATCCTATGAAAAACATTTCACCATACGTGCGTACATACGGCTTACCGTCTCCACGTCATGGTGTAGTTGTTATTCAATACATTATTATTTGGATGGGTATAATAATGGTATAAAATTGATGTAAATAATAGATATAACATGTTAATTATTCTTTATATATGATATACCATCCATTTACTTATTATTTTAATTAAAAAAGAATGATATTTTTGCTGATGCGTACGTACGGATTACCATCTCCACAAACGCAATGAGATTCATTCCCCATCGTAATCATTCAAGAATAATTTTCATGTGATGATTAAAAATAATATTTAAAGAACTTAATATAATTCTGGATATGAATCAAATACAATATATCCATAATAATCATTTATTACATAACTAAGCATATAAAGGAAAACTAATCAGTTAACAACCGAAACAATGATACTACTAAAATATCATTAACAAATCAATTTTAGAAGATCATATTTGATATAATATTAATTTATATGGTTCTTGTATAATTTAATAACAATTATTTCACCATTATACATGAGTTTAACCTACCCTCTAACAAGGAAAGGTACAAGGTAAGGGTTAATTCTACAACCTCTTCATTATTCAAGGTTTTTTATATGTAATTATCTACTGGGACCTATTTATCATCCACATCCGTATTTTCCTAAAAATGTATTCCAAAACTTTTTAATACTTACTAGACTATGGGTTAAAGTCATTTATACCATTATTTGACCATATACGTTTTGAAAGGAATCTTTCCTTCATTTTCCAAACAAGTTACTTTATGACCTTTTCGAAAAAATTAAGGTAAAAATGTTTTTCTAACTTATATGACATGTGTGGATATATTCCACCATTATAACATCGACGAAGCTTCCCTTACAAGATTATAAGAATAATTTAAAAATAAATGTTTTCTTTTATAATTATGGAACTTTAAATGATTTCAAAAAAAATAATAATGAGATATTTCTCTCAAATAGTTTTGATTTCATCTATGTCAACATCATTTAATGGATTTTAATCTTGTTTGAAGTTGATTTATTATGATAAAAATCTTCCATTTTGTATTGGAGGTTTTGTGATATGTTTGACTGTGAATGTGTTATTTTTTTTACCATTCACGGTTTATGGATAAAGTATTGACATTTCTTATACTGGTTTAAGTACAAATGTTTAGGTTATATTTAAAAAATTTTCATATGAGGAATGTGTTGGACTTAGTAAGTGACAGGTGGAGCCCGCTATAGCTCCTCGATGCATCAGTAGGTCTCATGAGACAAACTAGTGTATTGGCACAAGGCCTTGACAAAATCTTATTTGTAGTCTTGGCATAAGGCCCTGACTATGTGGTTATAAAGTCTGGCATTATGCATTCCATCATTATGAAAGTGGCTATTGTTATTGCATGCGATTATTCGACTAGTAGAATATCCATGTGAGTAAGAAAATGGAATTATTTTGATTTATATTTTCCATGATATGATGAAGTTTATGTTTAAAATGATTTTGTTTTAGTTTTATACATTTCCTTAAATGTTTATGCTTATTTATGAAAGTTTCCACTATATTGTTATCCTTTCTGAGCATCTGAGCTCACCCTTTTCTATGTTTTATTTTTCCCATGATGCAAAGAGGTATACTATGAATGACATATAGGGATAGTCTATGGGATCTCAGTGTTGTCTATGGAAACAATGTTGTTGTAGTTTTCCATTTTATGATGTAATGTAAACCTTAGGAATGTATCTAGTACTTCAAAGACTACTAAACAAATTGGTATTTCGAGACTTGATCTTTTGTGATCATTCCAATGATACATAATAATGCACCGACTCTGGGCTTCTAGGGTCAGGGCATTATAGTTGGTACCAGAGGAAGTTTAGTACATACCTTGGAAGCTAGATTTAGAAAAACTCTGATTAGAGCAAATTATCCTAAGATAGACTTTGAGGATTAGTATAGAATAACTTCCTATAATTTTGGTACTGTAGAGATTTTTTGAGTTTTCCAAGAAATACATCCCTGTTTGGATATGACCAGGTAGAGGCAACTCATGCACATATGTACCTAGGGGTAAAACCTGAAAAAAGGATTTGAGATAGACTCGAACGGGAACTAGTGCACGACAACGGGCCTTGCTGTACTATTGGTTACGACACTCCCAGGGGATATGCTTAGGATAATCCACATTTTCTTTACAAACCATTATGAAGGGTTTATGAGTATATACCTCCTCAAAGAAAACATTTTTTTATGATTATGGATTATATCCATAAAATGTTCAATTTATGTTAAGTATGTTATAAGTTTGAAATTGTGTATTGTGATTTATAAACTAATCTAGTTTATGACATTGTTTATAAATGGAACATAGTAGAAGGAATGGAAACCATATCAATGCATACACTCCATGTACGTATTTATCTCATGTTATAGATAATTATAGTGGAGATGGTGATACAACTGGTGCTGATCATCTTATCACTATACTGGGAAAACTCACTCAGGTTATGAATAATAACCTTACCTGTATGGAGCACCCTAATCCACAGCATGGAGGATCAATGTTAGAACACTTCATGAGGAAACAAACAACAACATTTAATGGTAGTAAAAATCCATTAGTAGTTTATCAATGGACAAATTCCTTAGAGAATATATTTCACGCTTTGGGGAGTAGAAAAATAAAAAAAGTTGTCATGGCAGTTTACCACCTCACTGGAGATGCTGATCAATGGTGGTAATTGATTAAAAACATAAAGGAAGATGATGAAGTATCAAATATGGAATGGAGGGAGTTTAAAGAAAATTTCTTAGAAAAATACTTTCATCATGACCATCGAACGGATATGGAAATACAATTTCTGAGTCAGAGGCAAAATGAGGATGAGAATGTCACAAAGTATGAAGCTAACTTTAAAAGGTTAGCGAGACATTCTCTAGATTATATACGTAACCAAATAATTAATATTGATTGTTTCTTTGATGGGTTAAAACCATATCTCTATTGAGAATTAGTCTCACAATCCTTCTCATCATACAACGATATTGTCTCATGTGCTATCAAGACAGAAAAAGAATTCTCTAAGTCTTACGACTTTAAAGAAAATAAAGAGAAGAATATATCTGATGAACACTATGGAATTAAAAATAAGGGGAATAAGTGAAAAGTTGAATATCCATCCTGCAGTAAATGTGGGAAGAAAAGCCCTGGTACTTGTCTGAAGGGAATGTGAGTCTGTTACAAGTGTGGTGAAAAAGTCCACCAAGATCGTTATTGCAAAGGGGAGAAAGAGGTCATCAGTGTTGAATGATACAATTATAGAGAAAAGGGGCATTATGAAAATGAATGTCCTAAGAGTTAAGGAAACTTACCTCAGAAAAGGAAAAGGGATCAAGACCAAGCTTATGTGATAACTACTAATGAGGTTGAAGCTCCAAAAACATGGTGTCAAGTAATTTAATGATTTTCTCAAGTTTATCCAATGCTTTATTTGATTTTGGATCATTGCATTGTTTCATATTTTCCCAGTTTTCAAAGAAAATTAGATATTTCCAATTTGATTTAACAAGGGAGTTGTCAGTAAAAACTCATAAGGGAAGTATCATTGCAATAATGTTTTGTGAATCAGTTCCCATTAGGGCATATAAATGTTCTTTACCTGCTGATCTCATCATCATAACCATGATTTAATTTGATATAATCCTTGGAATGCATTGGATTTTGGACCATGATGGAAAAATTTATTGTAAGAAGAATGAGGTTACAATTTTCAATGATGATAATAAGTACCTTATCTTTAGAGAAGAAACATCACCACCTGATTCTTATCTAGATCTACCCCTAGTAGCTCTACTAAGTTAAATTATTGGGGAAGAAGAGAATGAAATAACTATGGGTAAGGAAAAGAATGTTTGAATAGAGGACATACCTATTGTGCAAGAATATGTTGACGTGTTTCCAGAAGATTTACCTGGAAATACTCCAGAATAAGAAATTGAGTTTTCCATTGACTTAATTCATGGTTCACGTCTCATATCGAAGACCCCTTATAGAATGGACACTATGGAATTAGTGGAACTAAATAAACAACTAGAGGAATTGAGTAATAAGGGATTTATTCACCCTAGTGTTTCTCCATGGGGAGCCCTTGTTCTTTTTGTTAAGAAGAAAGATGGATCTATGAGGCTGTGCATTGACTATAGGGAGATCAATGCTATAACAATAAAGAACAAGTATACCCCAACTCGCATTGATGATTTATTCAACCAACTTCATGGAGCTCAATACTTTTCAATGATTGAACTTCGATATGGATATCATCAGTTGTGTGTGAAAAAGGAAGACATTCTGAAAACAACATTTCGAACCGGGTATGAGCATTGCGAGTTTATAGTAATGCCTTTTGGATTGACTAATGCACCCTCTGCCTTCATGGATCTAATGAATAGAGTTTTCAAGGAATATCTTGATGAATTTGTAGTGGTAATTATTGATGATATCTTGGTATACTCCAAAAGCTACGAAGATCCTGAAAATCACATGCGCATTATTCTAAAGACTCTTAGAAGACATGAATTATATGGGAAGTTTAACAAGTGTGATTTTGGATTCAGAAGATTTCTTTTCTTGGACATATTATCTCTAAAGATGGAATCTCTGTTGATCCTTCTAAGACCAAGGAAATACAAGAATGGCCAACACCAACGAGTATAACCGAGGTACACAATTTTATTGGTTTAGCAGGTTATTATCAGTTTTTCGTCCAAAATGTTTCATGATTGGCTAACCCATTAACGAAGGTCACACATAAAGGGGATAAATTTGTTTGGACAAAATAGTGTGAAGAATGTTTTGAAAAATTGAATAGAAGATTAGTCAATGATCTTATCTTGACTCTACCATCGGGGAATGATGTGTTTGTTATTTATAGTGACACATCAAAGAAAGGACTTGGTTGTGTCCTTATGCAGAATGATAGGGTTATTGCATATGCATCACGATAGATAAAAATTCATGAGAAAAACTATCCTACTCATGATCTTGAGTTAGTAGTTGTAATCTTTTCTTTAAAGATATGGAGACATTTTCTCTATAGTGAAAAATGTGAGATATATACTGATCACAAGAGTTTGAAGTATATTTTCTCATAGAAAGAACTCAACATGATGCAAAGGAGATGGATTGAACTACTTAAGGATTATGATTCCACCATACACTACCACTCTAGGATGGAAAATAAGGTGGCAGATGCTTTGAGCAGAAAGGATCAGGGATTTATGAACAAGATGAGAGTTGTAAAGGATCCTATATACAAGTATATAGTAAAGTTGGACATGGGTATAACCATGGAAGGTGAAACATCAATTTTTTTTCAAATGGTTTCCAAACCATCTTTACTAGAAAGGATAAAGAGTTCTCAGACCGATGATTAAGAGTTCCAAAAGAAGATTAAAGTTGTGAATGATGGAATATTGAGTGAATTTGTGTATGAAGATGAAATTTTGAAATTTGGGAAGAGACTTTGTGTTCCCGATATACCTAATCTAAAAAGGGAATTATTGGATGATTATCATAGTTCCAATTTCTCTATACACCCCGGTAGCACTAATATGTATAGATATTTGAAGGAATGTTTTTGGTGGGACAACATGAAGAGGGATATTTATGATTTTGTGTCAAGATGTATGGTTTGTCAATAAGTTAAAGCTGGAAGACAACAGCCTAGAGGAGTCATGCAACCTATTCCCATACCTGAGTGGAAATGGGATAATATTATGATGGACTTTGTCATGGGACTACCAAAGACACCTAGAAGGATTGATAAAATATGGGTCATTATTGATCGTCTCACCAACTCAGCACATTTTCTTTCTATAAGAGAAGATTTTCCACTTGAACATCTAGAAAGACTATATATTAATGAAGTTTTGAGACTTCATGGAGTACCCCTATCAATTGTTTCTGATCGTGATCCACGTTTTACATCAAGATTCTGGAAAAGTCTTCAGAAATCCCTGGATACTGAACTTCGTTTGAGCACTGCCTACCACCCCCAAACTGATGGAAAATCAGAACAAACTATTCAAACATAAGAAGACATTTTGAGATCATGATCACATGACTTTCAAGGTATGTGGGATCAATATTTACCTTTGGTATAATTTTCCTATAACAATAGCTTCCATTCAAGTATTCAGATGGAACCATAGGAAGCGTTATACGAAAAGAGATGTCACACACCAACCTGTTGGGATGATGTTGGTGAAAGAAAACTCGTATGCCCAGAACTTGTGGAGGAAATAATGGAAAAGGTGAAGGTAATCCAAAACCACATCAAAGAAGCTCAAAGTAGGCAGAATAGCTATGCCGATAAACAAAGGAAGGATTTGTAATTTTAGGTAGGAGATCATGTTTTCTTGAAGGTATCTCCATGGAAGGGTGTTATATGTTTTAGTAAGAAGGGAAAATTAAGTCCCAGGTACATCAGAACTTTCGAAATTCTAGAACGAATTGGGGCTCTAGCTTACCGGTTGGCAATGCCGCCAAGTCTCTCCAAAGTTCACGATGTGTTCCACGTATCACTGTTGAAAAAATACATTCCTAACCCAACACATGTACTCAACTATGAGGAAATTGAAATGGAACCTGATCTTTCTTATTGTGAAGAGCCTATAAAAATTCTTGATACAAGAGAACAAGTGCTGATAAAATGGAAAACTTGTCTGGTAAAAGTTCTATGGAGAAACCATAGGATGGAAGAGGAAACGTGGGAAACCCGAGGAACTTATGATGAAGAACCACCTGAGTCTTTTCATGCAGTAATATTCTAGAAATTTCGAGGACGAAATTATTTGAAGGAGGGGAGAATGTAATACCCCAAGCTTCCGTGGTATGCTTCTCTTTGAATAATACAATAGCGTGTGTTGTACGCAACTTCGAGTTCTAACACACCACAACCAATCAAACCAGCCGTTATGAATAATAATACCCACTTTTTAAAATTTTGTAAGTTTTATCTTTCAAAATGGACTTCATTTTTGGATTCAGAATATCAAAATTAGCTTAGGGTGAATTTTTGGTATTTTTATGAAAACTTTCAATTTTTGATGAATAGTGAAAACACTAAGTTATAGTTTAATACCAAATTTTTATTTAAATAATTATTATTTTTATTTAAATCTATTTTAGGTCAAAATATATACATAATACCTATATAAGTTAAAAGTAATTCATTAGAGTTAGTTTATAATAATTTAGATATATAAAAATTTTATTGAACTTTTTACCGTCTTTTACCCACCTCCTAGAAGCATTTGCAAATTTACATAAAACCTAATTTTACCACTTATGTGAGTTGAATTTATAAAATCTGAGAGACAAAGTTGATATTAGTAAGTAAAATGTGGTTCAATGAGATGAAGATAATTTTTGGTGAATAGTAACTTTTGACTTTTATTTACTGCGGTTAAAAGTAAATAGGGCAATCAAGTGTAAAAATGATATTATAATTACCCAAACACATGTCATAATTCTATTGGATAATTGTTATTCAACCAAAAACAACCTTAGGAATAAAATATGATCCTTTAGGTCCACTTGGATTAGATTATGACATTTATTATTATTTAATTCAAAGAAGAGTTAAAAGTGTTAAAATCAAAGTTTAATAACTAAAACATTTTAAATATAGGGTAATACATAAGATAAATTCGAATATAAATATTCATTATAAATATAAATAAATTTCATACATAATGGTATTTTATTTATAATTTTTATACATTAAATAATTTAATTTATTTATGACACAATGATGATGCAGTAATTACCTTATTAATGAAATATTAAAATAATTGATATTATAAATACCCAAATAAATTCAACTTGAGACCTTTTATGAATTAAACTAACTTTATAGATTAATATGATATGTTAGGGTTGATTAAATGAATGTTTTTCGAAGTAATAATGCTATTATGAATTCAGAAAAAACAAAATACCAAGTAGTGTCAAAATTGACATAAAAGAGTTTTAAAAAAAATATTGTATTATTAATTGGTATTTTATTCCTAAAAATCTAAGGTTCTTACAAAGGGATTAAATACTATTATATATGTCATTAATTAACCACTTGGGGTTCTCTTGTAATTTTATAGTAAGTTTATTAACCATATAATATAAAAATACAAAGAGACATGGTAAATGTCAAACTATTTAACTATGATTTAATCTAAAAGATAAGGTTAATATAGTGACCAAAAAATGTTTAAAACCTATTGGTTGAGTGGTTTTAGACCCATACCCACATTATCCTTTAAATAATTCATTTTTGATCCATTATAAACTGAAAATAATTTTATTATAAAATAATATTTCAATCTTTTCCTAAGGTTCCCCTCACCCCTCTTATAAAAGAGAACTTCCCCTTCTCTCAAATTCACACCTTAATAGCCATTTGATCATCCATACCCTGCCAAAATATACTCCCTACTATCATAACTTCATCCTAGAGTCCTTATTTGGATCATAAAGCCAACCTAAGGAGCCATTTTGATCAAATCAAAAGGAATAACCCGAAGAAGAGGTAAATATCTCACCACCTCTTTCAAGTTATTTTCTCCTCCACTTCCTCTTTCTTTGTTGTTTCCATTATAAAAAAATAACTCCATTGTCTTATATATACTGTGATGTTATTAAAAAAATTGTACAACCATATTCATCATGTTATCCATCCTATCAATAACATGTCTCCATACGTGCGTACGTACAACTTACCGTTTCCACGTCGTGGTATAGTTGTTATTCAATACATTATTATTTGGATGGGTATAATAATGATGTATAATTGAGGTAAAGAATAGATATAAAATTTTCATGATTCTGTATATATGATATACTACCCATTTAATTACAATTTTAATTATAAAATAATGATATTGTCACTCGTGCGTACGTACGGATTACCGTCTCCATGAACGCGATGAGATTAATTCCCCATCGTAAGCATTCAAGAATAATTTTCATGTGATGATTAAAAATAATATTTAAAGAACTTAATATCATTCTGTATATGAATTAAGTACACTCTATCCATAACAATCATGGCTTACGTAACTAATCATATGAAGGAAAATGAACCAGTTAATAACTGAAACGATGATACTACTAAAATATCATTAACAAATCAATACTGAAAGATCATATATGATATCATATTAATGTATATGGTTATTTTATAATTTAATAACAATTATTTAACCATTATACAGGATGTTAACCTACCCCAGACCAAGAAAAAGTACAAGTTAAGGGTTAATTCTGCAACCTCTCCATTATTCAAGGTTTTCTACATGTAATTATCTACTCAGACCTCATTATCATCCACATACGTGTTTTACTAAAAATGTATTCTAAAACATTTTTACTACTTACTAGATTGTGGGTTAAAGTCATTTATACCCTTATTTGAACTTATAAGTTTTTAAAAGAATCTTTCCATCGTTTTCCAGACAAGTTACTTTATGATCTTTTCGACAAAATTAAGGTAAGAATGTTTTTTAACTTATACGGCGTGTGAGGCTATATTCCGCTGTTATAACATCGACGAAGCTTCCCTTACAAGATTATAATAATATTTTCAAAATAAATGTTTTCTTTTATAATTATGTAACTTTAAATGATTTCAAAAAAAATAATGAGATATTTCTCTCAAACCGTTTAGATTTCATCTATGTCAACATCTTTTAATTAATTTTAATCTTGTTTGAAGTTGATTTATTATGATACAAATATTCCATTTTTTATTGAATGTTTTGTGATATTTTTGACTATTAATGTGTTATTTTTCTACCATTCATGATTTATGGATAAAGTATTGATATTTTGTATGCTATTTTTAATACATATGTTTGTGTAATGTTTAAAACTCTTTATATGAGGAATGCATTGGACTTATTAAGTGACGGGTGGAGCCCGCTATAGATACTCTATGCGTCAGTGGGTCTTATGAGACAAACTAGTGTCTTGGGACAAGGCCTTGATAAAATATTATTTGTAGTCTTGGCACAAGGCCTTGACTGTGTGGTTATGAAGTCTGACATTATGTATTCCATTATTATGAAAGTGGCTATTGATATTGCATGCAATTATTCAAATAGTAGAATATCAATGTGAGTAAGAAAATTGCATTATTTTTATTTATATTTTCCATATTATGATGAAGTTTTGGTTGAAAAGGCTTTTGTTTTAGTTTTATACATTTCCTTAAATATTTATGCTTATTTATGAAAGTTTCCGCTATATTGTTATCCTTACTGAGCATCTGAGCTCACCCATTTATTTGTTTTATTTTTCCCTGGATGCGAAGAAGTATATTATGACTAACCTGAAGGGATAGTCTATGGGATCTCAATGTTGTCTATGGAAATAATGTTGTTTTAATTTTCCATTTTATGATGTAATTTAAACCTTATGAATGTATCTAGTACTTCCAAGGCTACTAAACTAATCGGTTACTCGAGACTTGATCTTTTGTGATCATGCCAATGATACGTAATAATGCACCAAATCTGGGCTTCTGGGGTCGGGGCGTTACACTAATGTCCCTATGAGAAAATAGTAGAACCTCAAAGCACCTACCATGGAATACTAACCATCCCAACCTCACCAAGGCACACTCACCAAATATTGAAAGTCATGTAAAGTAATAGAATAAGCACATCGACATTTTGTGTACCCCACACCACTTTCCCACTGGTTAACTACTCATCCCTAAAGGCTACTATCTTGATGCTACCACTCTTCCTATACACAGTTCCACTGCCACAACCCACCTGCACACACATGGGCCTCAAATCATACACAATATCACATGTAGAAACTTGGGTCACAACAACCACACCTCTCACATGAAGACACCTAGGCCTAATCCCAAAGACACTTGGGAAAACAATCTTGGCCCGCAAACACCTAGGCCTCTCATCCACAACAAACCTTCCCAAAGGATCTCGGACTATGTGTAACATCCCAAGTAAATAAAGGATATGAAATTTTCATATTTATCCGTATTGGTGAATAAAATGTTAATATTAATTTAAAGGGAACACTATGCTTGATGGCATACCCAATACGCAACAACGAGTTTCTTTGAAATCTTACGTTGCACTCTAATAATAAAATAATATTATTTTAAATGGTAGTTAACGCCTAGCCGTTGTAATGATGGGAATGAACATAACTAACTACAAAATGATTATATATTTTTGTCAAATATTTTTACTTTTATCCAATAAATGTTATAGGCTTAAAATGTGAATGAATCCAATTTTAAGCGTAAATATTCTAATATTATTTAAAAAGTCGATTAACTTCCTTTTGATGGAGAACCATTTTTAAATCCACTTTTTTACAATTTTATATGTTATATTGGAAAAAATAAAATCCTTCTTTAGAATCAGTACATCAAAATTTACTTTGTGTATGTTTTTGTTATTTCAATAAAGTTCATTTTTAATGAATAAGTGAAAAATGTCGTATTTTAATTCAAAAACTCTTTTTAATCTAATTTATTTATATGATTAGATCATATTTTGAATTGGTTTTAAAGTTCAATTAGAATATATTTTTACTATTTAATCCAATGGTGGTCATTGGAATTAATTTCACTTTGAAATTAGACTTAAACTAGTGTCAATATTTTAATAGATATTGTTTCTTAAAAACACGCTATTTGTTTTGACAGCAGGAATTAATTATTAAATTAATTAATGCAACTTATATGTTTTTAATTTTATAAAATAGACATAATTTTTGAATTCGTAATATCAAATATAACTTAGGGTGAATTTTTGGTATTTTTATGAAAAACTTCAATTTTTGATGAATAGTAAAACCACTAAGTGGTAGTTAAAAAACTGATTTTTCGTTTAAATGAAACTTTACCACTTCCATGATTTTAATTTCAAAAATCCAACATACATGGTTTTCATTAGGATTTAAAACGTAATTTAATGGGATTAAAATAATTTTTGGGTGAATAGTAACTTTTATGTTTTATTAATCGCGATTAAATGTAATTAGTGTAATTTAAGGTAAAGATAATGTTATAATAATATGAAATGACATTGACACATGTCCTACCCTTATTGTATGATTCATTTTAGACCAAGAAAATCCATGGGTCAACTTGGGGACCCCATGAAGCCACTTTGGTAGGAAAATGACATTAATAACTTTTTATTTAAAGTTAAAATAAAAATGTCACAAACATATATTGTTTTACTAAAATTTTTTTTACATGGGGTTATACAATTCATATTTTTGACTATAAATATTAATTGGAAATATGAGAATATTTCCTACATCATAGTATTTTTTTTTAATTTTGAGACATTAAATAAATTAATTTATTTGTGACACCATGATGATGCAACGATTACCTCATTAATGAACGATTTAAATAAAATGAAAATATAATGTAAACTATAAGACTTACACTTTTAAAAAAACTATTGTATGAGTATACTTAAAACCATTATCACCTTATCCTAGAAATATATCAATGTGGGACCTTTAAAATCCGAAACTCAGTTTTAAAATAATGTAACATTTCTTTGCTTTCCAAGAGTGCCCCTCCCCCCTCTTATAAAAGGCCCCCACCTCTACATCCTTACCCACACCTCTCAAGCCTTTGGCTCAGCCAACCCATGCCCATTTAATCTCTCAAAATCCCTCTATTCATCATTGAAGCCTCACCTTGGGTAGAAAGCTCTTCAAGAAACTTTTTTGGTTCAAACCAAAGGGAGTTTCCCGATTTAAAGGTAATGTCTTCTCTTATGTTCTTTTGTTTTATTTTGCTTATCCAACCCCCTAAAATCTTCTTATTACTTTCTATTGTAACAAAACCAATATCTTAAATATTCTAGGATGTTTTTATAAGAAGTATTTGAGCTAAACTTACACACACATCCGTCTAATGGTTAAAGAACATACTGTTTCTGTGGATGACGAATTACTGCCTCACGAAACGATGATTATTCAATATTTTTTTAACACCTTTAAAGGTGGCCATTATGATGTAAATGTATTTTATATATGATATATATGGTATTTATGTTTTCTATATGCTTCTGTATTTTATATTTAAAACATACCTTTATTCTTTTCATGTTGTGCAAATGTGATAATTTCATATGAGGGAGTGTGGACTACCGCCCCCTCAAGTGATGTGACTCGTTCATGAAATACATGGAATGTATAAATAATTAAATTAATGAACTTATGTGACCTATATAACATATATATTATAATGTAATTATAATATATATATCTCTCAATTATTTTTAAATTCCATTAATATGACAAAGAAATGAAAGTAGCGTTCATGCGTACGTACGGCCTACCGTCTCCATGAACGGTGCATTTCATTTATTTTTATCTCCAAATGTTATGTAATAGTATAAAATGAATATGTACTGGATATATATGATATTTAAATCAATAATACTATTCTGGAGATGATGTACGTATAATTACAAGGACAATTCTTTTCAAACAAGTTCATCTTTGACTCATGTACCAAACATCGACAAAAACATCTGATATAAACTCACATAATTAACTAATTATTATAACATTATAATATGTGATATGAATTGATTACTAAACTTTAAAGGATTTCCTTAATAAATTATAAATTTACAAAATTTTATTATTCAGGAATATAAAGAAACGAACAAGACAAGTCAGACTTGAGGTAAGGGATCCTACCTCTCTCTTTCTTTTCAAGTACTCTCTTTTATGTCATTTCTTTTATGCTCCATGTTCTTATGTTGGATGATGTTATTTTTATATTAATATTTCTGTACTTTTTATGTTCATGTTATTAGAGACCCTATTTGATCTCATCAACCCATTTTTCGAAGTTTTATGTGGGGCCGTTAGGCTGCCGAATTTTCATAAGGGGATTTTCATCTCACATTTTATTCCCATGAGATTCATGCTACATTTGCCACTATTTCCTTTTTTGTGGTATATGTACTGCCCATTATTTTAATATTTGTATAATATAATCTCATTTATGGGTATTTACATCTTCATTGTATGACCCTTATTTCATGCGGTGTACGTTTTGAAAGTTGCCCAAATCGGTAAGGGAACCTTTCACACTCCTTTTTTTAAAAGACTTATTTTGTTATCTCTTTTAATTTACATCTTTTTATGTTGGGATATGTTCTTATATATCCTTATTGATGTAAATTTTATGTCCAAGTGATGAGATACCTTTTTCTCTCTCCTCAACTCATTTTCTGAATTTTAATGTGACGCCGTTAGGCTGTCGATTTTTTACAAGGGAACTTCTTAACCCAATTTCGATTTCTTTGGGTTCAACTTGTAGTTATTGAATATGTCATCCTATGAATATGTGTGAATGACCTCTAGTTGTTTTACACTTAATATCCACTTATATTGGGTGTATTTATATTTTTCACACATAATTATGAGATTGATTTATCCTTAATTTAAGGATACCTTCTTTACAAGGTATTTAATCTCATTTTACATTTATTTTGAGACTTCATTGTTGTTATGAACCAATTCACTCTTATATGGTGTATATACTGTCCTTTGGAATATTATATCATGAATCCATTTATTCTCATGATATTATAAAGTTCTGATTAATTTTTATTCCTCAATTATTTGTATTCAAGCGTCTCTCATTTTGTTAAAAACTCTTTAACTAAAATATCATTTTAAATGTTTTTATGATTTATTATTATAAATATTTATCAATAATATCCATGTTTTCAAAATGGTTTTTAATCATTTATTTATATGGATATTAATGGTTTAAAATGTTAAAAGCTTCAAAGTGGTATAGGACTTTGTCTCAATCTCCTTTTATTGAGTAATATTTTGTTTTATACACAACTTTATTTTATACGGTGTATAAACCCCTTTTAATTTGACTTTTATTCAAAAGGAATCTTTTTATATGAAGTGTTTTACTAAAAAACAAAAGGAAATGTTTTTACGTATGCGGCGACAATGACTTATCCGCTGCCGTGACCATTATTTGAGTTTCGGCTTCCCCTATAAGCCATACCATTTTTTTAAATGAAAAATAAATAAGATGCTTTAATTTTATTTTATTTTGGTATTGAAAATGGTTCTAATAATGTTTTGATTATATCAATGTGTTTTGATATATTGTGATTGAAATGTGGAAATGTTATGTTTCCTTTATGCATGATTTATGTGATACAATTATGTTATGGTTCTTGGGAATTGTTTATGAAGATGGGTGGTTCCATGATAAACTAAGGGTGGGTGAGCCCGTGATAGCTCTCCAATGCATTGGGTAATGTGAAGGGGTTAAACGTTAAGATTTATCTGAAGAGATTTAGGGAATATACTGTGATGGGTATTCCAAACGTAACCATGAGGGTTACTCCCTACGTAAGAACGTTATGAATGTCTCAAGTTACCTTTATGTCTTATGATTTCTATGAGTTATTCATAAATCTTATGATTTCATGAGGTATGTTAAAGTGATTATGTTTTATGAGTAAATTATTATTTCATTGATTCTTATGTATACATGGACTAATGTTTTCTTTCCATATTGTTATAACCTTTACTGAGCTTTTTATGCTCATCCCAAGTTTTTGAAATGTTTTTCACAGGACATAAATTGGAATAGGGTTAAGGATGGGATCAAGGAATTGTCATGATGTCTAAAAAAAGGAACTAGACATGACTCTTTTGTTCAAGAGTTTTTATTTTGTGAAAAAAATGGAAACTGGGTAGATGTGTCTACTTTTTAATCTTAGATATGTAATAGTTATGATCTAATTCTCCAAAACTATAAACCTGAAAAGATCCTCATTGTGAATTATTCATTTAATTCAATATTAATTAATGTTTTAAGGCTGGGTCCTTATAGTTGGTATCAAAGGTCGGTCTAGATAACTTTAGAGGTTAGGGTATTCTTTAAGCATAAGTGACATTACCATAATGGCTAGGATTTCAGAAAGAGTCATATTTTTTAGATAAAGTGAATGAGTAAGTATATCTTAGAGTTCATCTTCCTCATTAGTACATGATGATTTTTTTGATATACTCACACTGACATTTTCTGTTTTAGAAAATTGATGGATCTAGCAGGCACCAATGTGACAATGGGTTTGAAGGAAACTATAGTGGTCCTCTGATTAAGAGACTAGATGAAATGGGGGATTCAATGAGGAATATTGTGGTTATTCTAAACCAACTATCAAGGAGTCATTATTAACCACTTGAACCTTTTTGAGTTCTCTGATGCATCATGTATGAGAGAACCAACTCGATGTGGAAGTTTAGGTAATAATTATAATGGTAACCATTAGGGTTTATATGATCCTTACTTTTGAGGTAATTATGGGTCACTATATGGTATGATAGAAAATGAAAGGCATGAGATAAACTTGAGGTTAAATTGTGTTATGGTTATTTTTGAATATTTTATCTAATTTTGGGGAATGTAATAAGAATTATGTAGTTCTGAAAAAGGACAACATGTAGACCGCGTGACAACCTGTCGCGTCAGACAAAGCTGCAGGAATTGAACCCACAACCAAAGTGCGACTGGTATTTATCGCCTACCACTGGACTATATGAAGTCCCTAGTTAGTTTGAATAATTCTTTTTAGTTAGATGATTTTATGAATCAAGAGTAAGTTGATTTTGGGTTATCTATGGAAATTATTAACCTATCATGGAGGATATGTGATTAGGCTAATTACTTTTCAATACGAGACTTTAAGAGAAGATGATGTTATTTGGAGATAAATGTTAAGATTTATCTTGGAAGACTATGCGATTAAATCCTTCAGAGATTTGGGGTTCAATCTTAGTTTTGATTACTTTGAATAATTTTATGGATATATGTTTATTAAATGGTCTTTGTTGAACTTTGGGTTTTGTTTTAAAAATTTTAGAGATTAAGAATAGATTTTTTTATAATGGATTATCTATTTTGGGGATTATCTGATCTTGTACTAACCTTTTTGGTTTTGGTTTTGGTTAAGGTCTAAAGACATGGGAAATATATATTTCTATTTTTTGGATTAGGTGATTATCAAGAATTTGATTATAGTACTCTTAATGTGAGCAAGTCTTCTTAAATAATCATCTTTTGGAGAAAATATGAGTTTGTGTAAGAAATCTAGTAAAATTTGAAAGTCAACATGACAAGTAAGTATGTTCCTTTATGTTTTAGTTAAGCTCATAAATAAATTCCTCAATGAAAAGTAACTTAAAACAAAAATGTTTTCTGTTAATTTTTCCTACAGGGGAATCAAATACCGTTTAACCCATCACAAGTTTGTGATTTCCTCGTGGTTAACTTTCTCCTAAACATGTTTTCTATCACTCTCCATCAGAACATGACCCTTTGTTTTCTCTTCCATGTCCATGTTTTACTACATGGAATCCTAGTATGGGTTAACTCAGGTGACCTTTGTACTTCTCTCTCTTTATTTTAAAATAATAGTTTTACTGACTCTTGTTCTGATGTGGGACATTCAATGAAGTTTCTGAGCCCAATTTTAAAATTGCAAGGAAGAAATTCCCAAAAGGGGGGAAGGATGTAACATCACAGGTAAATAAAGGATATGAAATTTTCATATTTATCCATATTTGTGAATAAAATGTTAATATTAATTTAAAGGGAACACTATGCTCGATGGAGTACCCAATACACAACAACGAGTTTCTTTGAAATCTTACGTTGCACTCTAATAATAAAATAATATTATTTTAAATGGTAGTTAACTCCTAGACATTGTAATGGATGGAATTAACAGAACTAACTACAAAATGATTATATATTTTTGTCAAATATTTTTACTTTTATCCAATAAATGTTAGAGGCTTAAAATGCGAATGAATCCAATTTTAAGCGTAAATATTCTAATATTAATTAAAAGGTCGATTAACCGCGTTTTGATGGTGAACCATTTTTAAATCCACTTTTTGAAAATTTTATATGTTATATTGGACCAAATAAAATCCTTCTTTAGAATTGGGACATCAAAATTTACTTTGTGTATGTTTTTTTTATTTTGATAAAGTTCATTTTTAATGAATAAGTGAAAAATGTTGTATTTTAATTCAAAAAATCCTATTAATATAATTTATTTATATGATTATATCATCTTTTTAATTTATTTTAAAGTTCAATTAAAATATATTTTTACCATTTAATCCAATTGTGGTCATTGGAATTAATTTCACTTTGAAATTAGACTTAAACTAGTGTCAATCTTTTAATATATATTGTTTCTTAAAAACACGTTATTTGTTTTGATAGCGGGAATTAATTATTAAATTAATTAATGAAACTTATATGTTTTGAATTTTGTAAAATAGACATCATTTTTGAATTCGGAATATCAAATATAGCTTAGGGTGAAATTTTGGTATTTTTCTGAAAAACTTCAATTTTTGATGAATAGTGAAACCACTAAGTGGTAGTTAAAATACTGATTTTTCGTTTAAACGAAACTTTACCACTTATGTGATTTTAATTTCAAAAATCCAACATACATGGTTTTCATTAGGATATAAAATGTGGTTCAATGGGATTAAAATAATTTTTTTAGTGAATAGCAACTTTTAAGTTTTATTAATTGCGATTAAAGGTAATTAGTGTAATTTAAGGTAAAGATAATGTTATAATAATATGAAATGACCTTGACACATGTCATACCCTTATTGGATGAGTCATGTCCGACCAAGACAATCCATGGGTCAACTTGGGGTCCCCATGGAGCCACTTCGGTAGGAAAATGACATTAATAATTTTTTATTTAAAGTTAAAATAAAAATGTCACAAACATGTATTGTTTTACTAAAACATATTTTACATGGGGTTATACAATTCATATTTTTCACTATAAATATTCATTGGAAAGATAAAAGGATTTCATAAATCATATTTTTTTTTATAATTTTTATACATTAAATAAATTAATTTATTTATGACACCATGATGATGCAACGATTACCTCATTAATGAACGATTTAAATAAAATGAAAAGATAATGTAAAATCTAAGACTTATACTTGTTAAAAATCTATTGGATGAGTATATTTAGAACCCTTATAACCTTATCCTTGAAATATATCAATGTGGGACCTTTAAAATCCGAAACTCATTTTTAAAATAATGTAACATTTCTTGACTTTCCAAGAGTGCCCCTCCTCCCTCTTATAAAAGGCCCCCACCTCTACCTCCTTACCCACACCTCTCAAGCCTTTGGATCTGACAAACCCTACCCATTTCATCTATCCACATCCCTCTATTAATCATTAAAGCCTCACCTTGGGCAGAAAGCTCTTCAAGAAACCCTTTTGGTTCAAACCAAAGGGAGTTTCCCGATTTAAAGGTAATGTCTTCTCTTATGTTCTTTTGTTTTATTTTGCTTATCCAACCCCATAAACTCTTCTTATTACTTTATTTTGTAACAAAACCAGTATCTTCAATATTCTAGGATGTTGTTATAAGATGGATTCAATCTACACTTACACAAACATCTATCTAATGGTTAAAGAACATACTGTTTCTGTGGATGGCGAATTACTCCCTCATGAAACGATGATTGTTCAATATTCTTTTAACACCTTTAAAGGTGGAAATTATGATGTCACTATATTTTATATATGATATATATGGTATTTTTGTTTTCTATATGATTCTGTATTTTATATTTAAAACATAACTTTATTCTTTGCATGTTGTGCAAATGCGATAATTTCATATGAGGGAGTGTGGACTACTGTCCCCTCAAGTGACGTGACTCGTTAATGCAATACATGGAATGTATAAAGAATGAAATTAATAAAATTATGTGACCTATATAACATATATATTATACTGTAATTATAATATATATATATCTCTCAATTATTTTTAAATTCCATTAATATGACAATGAAATAAAAGTAGCGTTCATGCGTGCGTACGGCCTAGCGTCTCCATGAACAGTGAATTTAATTTATTTTTATCTCCAAATGTTATGGAATAGTATAAAATGAATATGTAATGGATATATATTATATTTAAATCATTAATACTATTCTGGAGATGATGTACTTATAACTACATGGACAATTCTTTTCAAACAAGTTCATTTTTGACTCATGTAACAAATATCGACAAAAACATCTGATATGAACTCACATAATTAACTTATTATTATAACATTATAATATATGATATTAATTGAATAATAAACTTTAAATTATGTCCTTAAGAAATTATAAATTGAAAAAAGTTTATTATTCAGGAATATAAAGAAACTAACAAGACAAGTCAGACTTGAGGTAAGGGATCCTACCACTCTCTTTCTTTTTAAGCACTCTATTTTATGTCATTTCTTTTATGCTCCATGTTATTATGTTGGAGGATGTTATTTTATATTTTTCTTGCGGTACTTTTTATGTTCACATGATGGGAGACCCTATTTTATCTCATCAACCCATTTTTGTAAGTTTTATCTGGCGCTGTTAGGCTGCCAAATTTTCATAAGGGGATTTTCATCTCACTTTTTATTCCCGTGAGATTCATGCTACATTTTCCACTATTTCCTTTTGTGTGGTGTATGTGCTGCCCATTATTTTACTATTTGTATAATATACTCTCATTTATGGGTATTTAAATCTACATTTTATGACCCTTATTTCATGGGGTGTACATTTCGAAAGTTTCCCAAATTGGTAAGGGAACCTTTCACACTCCTCTTTTTAAAAGACTTATTTTGTTATGTCTTTTAATTTACATATTTTTATGTTGGGATATGTTCTTATATATCCTTATTGATGTAAATTTTATGTCCAATTTATGATATACCATTTCTCTCTCATCAACTCATTTCCTAAATTTTAATGTGACGTCGTTAGACTGTCGAATTTTTACAAGGGATCTTCTTAACCCAATTTCGATTTCTTTGGGTTCAACTTTTAGTTATTGAATATGTCATCCTATGAATATGTGTGAATGACCTCTGGTTTTTTTAAAATTAATATCCACTTATATTTGGTGTATTTATATTTGTCACACATAATTATGAGATTTATTTATCCTTAATTTAAGGATACCTTCTTTACAAGGGATTTCATCTCATTTTACATTTCTTTTGAGACTTCATTGTTGTTATGCACCAATTCACTATTGTATGGTGTATATACTGTCCTTTTCCATATTATATCATGAATCACTTTATTCTCATAATATTATAAAGTTCTGATTAATTTTTATTCCTCAATTATTTGTATTCAAGTGTCTCTCATTTTGTTAAAAACTCTTTAACTAAAATATCGTTTTAAATGTTTTTATGATTTATTATTATTAATATTTCTCATTAATATCCATGTTTTCAATGTAAAGACCTGGAAATTTCAACGAATTTTTTTCTTAATTTCTTTGGAATTTTACGGGTCTATGGCTTCTAATGGAACCTGATTCCAAGGCCCGGTGTGCCCAGAATCAATTTTCGAAGTTTAGCTCGGGTACGTTCAGTGAACGAATGAGCGGGTTTTCCTAACTTTTGAACCGGTGCTCGGAATAGAAATCCATGGGTACCGATGAAACCGTAGTGCCAGTAATTTCTCAGGAAGACCTTTTCTAGAGTTGTGTTTCTCGGGAGGTGATGTCAAATAATTGGGTCAACTGAAGAGTGAAATAAAATTTGCACTACAATTTTATTTTTATTCTAAGTAATTATAACCTACGTGTGGAAGTTGAGGTGGGATCCACTAAATCATAACTCCTCTTGATAGGGTATTAGTTAGGTGGGCCCCACACAAGCTCCACCTTTTCAAATTCCTCTAACCTCTCTTAAAGTTGGCAAACCCCATATTAATTTGTAACTCACCCACTCTCCCTCTTTAATGGAATGTCAACTCTCGCATTAAATTGATTGATTAAAGTTATTCAATTAATGTAATTTTGAGTTTGAGTTTTTTTGAAGTTTTGAAAACGCATGGCATGTGTTAATAAAATAAGGAATCTCTTATTTTATTTGGAGGTTTTAGTTGTGGGAGGATCTTGGGAGAGAATACTCAAGTCTTGAGGATCGTCATCTTCTTCGTTGGAGAACATGAAGAACGTCAAGACCCCGACGAAGAACGCCATCACCCCAAGGAGATATTGATGTTCCACCTCTTCTCCTCTCCGAAACCGGCGTGTGAAGACTTTTCCGAAGAACGACGAAGCGCCTTCCTTCGTTCTTCTCCTCGCATCAAAGGAAGGGAGACACCGCTCCTCCTCGGATGTTCTCCGTCAACATATACGGAGCTTCACCTCACGACGCCGTTTCCCGCGACGGTCATCGTTCGACAACTTTTTCGAGGTTGGGGTTTGATTTTACATTCATGATTATTTCTGGAATTTATTGTTAAATAATTATCCGCTTGTTATCGAATTAATGGGAGGAGGCCGGACCGCACAAACACGGCCGACCCTCCTCCCCTTGTTGTTGTACTTCGTTATGGATTGGAACGGAGGCGACGCGGTGCCGATGCACCACGCGGAAACGAAGGAACCGCGTCCGATGCGGGCCGCGGAGAAGGAGCGTGTCACCGTTGCGCAGCGCCGTTGAGACCAAAAAGGGCTGCGGTCGGAGTCGGGCCACGACAGAGGGGCGCAGCGCCGTTACGCCGCGCTGGAGCCTCGTTGAGGGCCGCGGACGGGGCGGGATGCGGCGGAGGGGCGCGGCGCCGTTGCGCCGCACCGGTCGGGCAAGGGCCGCGGTAGTGCTGAGGGAGGCGGCCGGAACCACTGGCCACCGGTGCTATAGGAAGCCGGACCAATAGGTCCCGCGCGGCACAACCGGCAGGCCGTTACGGCCAGCCGGATCTGGAAAAAACTGGGGGTTTGAACCCCTGGCCAGCGCAGAAAGGGTGGACCCCCACGGGTCCGCCGTTCGGTTCAAAGGGGGCGGTGACCTCCCCCGCTTCGGCGTCCGCTCAGCACGCGGGCACCTGCCCCGGGCCAAACCGGTCGGGCCGGGCCGGACCCCCCGCGCCGGGCCGGACCCCCGTGCCGGGCCGGGCCGCGCCAGCCGAGTCGGGCTGCGCCAGCCGGGCCGGGACGCGCCAAACAGGGCCGGACCCAAACCCGGGTCAGGTCGACCTGTTTCGGGCCGACCCAGGGGTATCGGGCCGGGTGGGACCGGGCCCGAACCCCCTGTTTTCTGGACAGAACCGTTCAAATGCCCATAACTTGGGCTACAGACCTCCGATCGACGCACAGTCAGTTGTGTAGCGATACTTGGGTCAAGATAGTCGTTTCGGTATATTAAAATCAATGTTTTGGAGAACTTTGGGTATGACCGGGTTGGTTCGAACACGAAATAAACCGGGCCCTCGGAGCGGAAACACTTATAACTAGAGCTCCGGACGTCCAATTGACGTTCCGTCGACTTTGTTGGATTCCTCTTAGTGAGATGGTTCTTTTGGCTTACTTCAAATAAGGTTTGGATGCAGTTGGAATATGGTCGGGTTGGATTGTACCCGAAATCCAACCGGGCCCCTGGAACGGAAAAGCCGATAACTTTCAGACCGGACGTTCGTTTGACGAACCGTCAGTAGCGTTGGTAATCTTGTTGAGAAATAGTCCCTATGAGTATACCCTATGAGAGTTCGAGGTACAGTTGAGATACGGTCGGGTTGGTTCTTACACGAAACCAACTGCCCCCCCTGGACGAAAAGGCTAATAACACAAAGTCCGGGCGTCCAATTGACGCGCCGTCTATTGTGTTGAGTTTCCTATGACGTGAAAAACCTTTGGGGTACTTCTTCTCGGAACCTTGTGATACTTGGAGTATCGACCAGTAGCTCGTGGAGCGGACCCTCCCGGTGACGAGCTAGCAGAGTTCAGAGACCTAGTAGCTGGCTGAGACTTGACGACTGCTGATCGATCGTCTCAGAGTGATTCGGATAGCCCAGTGGGGTGCGCTTGGTTGTAGCAGTAGACCCACAGTGGAGGAGTGCTTGGTTGTAGCAGCAGACTCACGGCACTCGACAGAAGGAGTACCTATGTAGGCTATGAGGGGGTGCGCTTAGTTGTAGCGGCAGACCCATGGTGGGAAGCACTTGGTTGTAGCAGAATGCCCACAGTACTCGACAGGTGGAGTACTTGAGCAGTCTAAGGTTAGTGAGTAGCACCTCGGAGTCGTGACAGGGTGACTATACTCGATAGAGGAGGAGTTCTCTAGCAGCTGTGGTTTCGACATCATGAATAAAAATTCGGGTTTGAGCTGAGTCAATGACCTTTGTGTTTACCTCATGATTGAGATGGGTTACTTGATAACTTAGGTATATGTATGGGAATATACCTAAGTAAATGTTATCTATTGAGATCTTACTTTGTGGTTTTCATTGTTGGATTTTAGTGAGTCCTTGAGGGTCTTGGGGTCCCTACTGAGTATCGTTATACTCACCCCTGCACGGGCTACGCCCACACCTCATTGTGTTGGTTGTAGAAGACAGACAGAACTGATCGTGGTTGAGGCTTGTTGAGCTGGACGGTACCCAGAGGTGGATCTCACGACGAGTCGGTACCTAGAGGAGACAGACAGACAGACGGTCAGACACAGAGTTCTTAGAAGGACATCTATACCTACCCTTTAGGTAGGATCCGTGGTGGACGATCCAGGAGCTGCTTGTTACTTTTTAGATGTTGTTCTTTGAGTTGTACTTTACTTTCAGTTGTAGTTTTACCTTTCTGTTGGGCTTGTATTTTCGGCCCCTTTGTATTTCCAGCACACTTTTTTACTGCTTTACTTAGTGTTTACTTCTGCTTGTACTCTGTTGTGTTGTTTACTTTTATAAAGGCAATGCCTTCCCTTTTTATAGGGATTTACGCCTTTGGTGCTAGTCGCCAGCCCCTTGCCTACGGAAAGTGGGCATTGGGTAGTCTCGGCATGGGCCCCGAGGACAGGTCATGAAAAATTGGTATCATAGGAGTCGGTTCTACCGTAGAACTTAGGACTCTGATATTTCCTTTCTTTTAAGCAATAGTGTTAAGCGTACTGAGTATGGTTTTCAGTTCAGGGAGTCTAGTGCTGGTGCGGCGACCGACGTATCCATACACCATGCCCCTAACTTCTGATTTTCGACTTAGTGCATGAAAACAATGATTGCATGTGTGTTTCCAAAAGTTTTAAAGTCAGCTTAATCCAGGTCAGCTCACCAGGTATAGTCTTTGACCATGTCACATTTGTTTCTTTCAGGATGCCTCCCCACAGATGACCAGCTAGAGCCCCGAGAGTTGTATGTACTTACAGCCCACCGAGCGACGAGGCCTCATTACAGGGCCCTCTTCCAGTTGAGGCACCAGCGGATGCACCAGTGGTTCTACCACCTGTTGGGCCACCGATGCCACCAGCCCCAGCATCAGAGAGTGAACGTCGCTTGAGCACACTGCATGAGTTCCAGCGCCAGAGGCCACCCAGGTTCAGGGGAGAGACATACCCACAGGCGACTGAGGATTGGCTAGAGGCTATGGTGAGAGTTTTCCGGCTATTAGGGACACCAGCAGACTTCATAGTGATCCTTGCTGCCAGCCTCCTTCAGGCAGCATCAGGAAGATGGTGGAGCCTGATGCTCTAGATGCATGACGAGGCGATACTTCTATGGGAAGACTTCTAGAGCCTGTTCCGGGCAGAGTTTGTACCATCCACCCTTCGAGTGGTTCGTATAAAAGAGCTACTTCATCTTCAGCAGGGTAGCATGACGGTGGCACAGTATTCAGCGATGATCACCGATCTCTCGCGCTACTCCACAGATATGGTATGGGACCCGTTCTTCAGGGCCCGAACCTTCGAGCAGGGGCTCATGCGAGAGATTAGATCTTCATTTGTTTCTCACATCATCCTGACGCAGATAGGGGTGTTGGAGAGAGCCCTCTTAGTGGAGAGTTTCCTTGCTGAGTAGTCTTCAGTAGCAGGACCTACCACTAGCTGGCATGCGACAGAGTATTCTGCAGTAGGAAGTAGACAGATGACACAGAGGTCCAAGAGGACCAGACCTACAGATGGTCGACCGCATGACATAGGATCGTGTGTGCGAGTCACCCGGGGTAGAGAACGACTTACCAGGAGTGGACAGTGTTACTCCTGCGGTGGGGTTGGCCACATGGCACATGACTGCCCGACCCGCCATACAGATGACTAGCAGATAAATGAAGGACCTCCTAGGTAGAGGCATAGGTTCGATTGAGGTAGACCGCAAGGAGCAGGAGACCGAGACAGGGGAGCTGGCCATGCAGCTGGAGGTGGGTGACGCTTCGAGGTGTTTCCACCACCACCACCAGGACGTCGACCCCGACCGCAGGGAATAGGTGGACATGGGAGATCTCAGCTTCAGGTAGCTGAAGCATACCACGATGGAGCTCCGAAATCTGGAAGACAAGAGCGGAACTAGTTCCAGGCATGGAGGCCTTTGATCTTGGTGCTTCTAGTTTCCTTGTTGTTGTTGTTTGTGGTTGTTGTGTGTCTTTGTACTTGAGCTGTAGTAATAAAAGACAATTTTCCTTGTGACGTTTGCTTCCTTTATTTTCGTGTACTAAGAGGTTCCGGTTTAAACCATTTACTTGACCCTCACTTTTGACATTCATACTGGAGGAGACCCAGTGACCACACACTGATGCCGACAGTGTGACTCAACCCTTGGAGGTGAGATTAACAGTTAGATATCTTGGTAGTAGCATCAAGGCCTTACGATGTCATCAGTGGCATGGATTAGCATCATTCATGTCAGGATTGACTATATTAGGCAAAGAACATGGTTCATCCAGGGGATGAGACCAGATTTATCTTATCGACAAAGAATAAATCTTAGCAGATCTGGTGGGACCATAGATGGTCCAGGCCATGACAGAGAAAGCGCAGTTCATCCAGGAGTGGATGGAAACAACACAGAGTAGATAGAAGTCCTAAGTTGAAAGGAGACAGAGACCACATGAGTTCGAGGATGGCGACCTCGATTTCTTACGGGTCTCACCTCGATGAGGTCTAAAGAGAATTGGACGAGGTGGAAAGTTATCTCAGAGGTTCATCGGACCCTTCTAGGTCCTCAATAGGGTTGGCGAGGTGGTTTACCGCTTGACCCATCCACCTCAGTCGCACCAGGTGCATGTATTCTTCTATGTATCTCAGCTGAGGGGATACGTACACGACCCGACACATACCATCGATCACGGGGAGCTGGACATTGATGACGGGGATAATTTTACGGAGGTCCTAGTGGGGATTGAGGATCGATAGGAGTAGGTCCTACGTGAATGGTCAATTTCTCAGGTGCAGTTTCACTGGTAGCTCGAGAACCTCCAGGAGAGCACAAGGGAGCGAAGGGCTCAGATATGTGCTCAGTACCACTTTTTTTTCCTTAGTGCGTGTTATAGCTTTACAGGGACGTAAAGCCCTGAGGTGGGAGTAATGTAAAGACCCGAAAATTTCCAGGAAATTTTTTTCTTAATTTCTTTGAAATTTTACGAGTCTATGTCTTCTGACGGCACCTGATTCTGAGGCCCGGTGTGCCCAGAATCAATTTCTGATGTTTAGCTCGGGTACGTTTAGTGAACGAACGAGCAGGTTTTCCTAACATTTGAACCGGTGCTCGGAATAGAAATCCGAGGGCACTGATGAAACCACAAGGGCGGTAATTGCTTTGGAAGACCTTTTCTGGAGTTGCGTTGCTCAGGAGGTGATGTTAAATAATTGGGTTAACTAAAGAGTGAAATAAAATTTGTGCTATAATTTTATTTCTATTCTAAGTAATTATAACCTACGTGTGGAAGTTGAGGTGGGATCCACTAAATCCTAACTCCTCTTGATAGGGTATTAGTGAGGTGTTCCCCACACGATCCCCACCTTTTCAAATTCCTCTAACCCCTCTTAAAGTTGGAAAACCACCCATTAATTTGTAACTCACCAACTCTCCCTCTTTATTGGAATGTCAACTCTCGCATTAAATTGATTGATTAAAGTTATTCAATTAATTTAATTTTGAGTTTGAGTTTTTTTGAAGTTTTTAAAACTCATGGAATGTGTTAATAAAATAAGGAAGCCCTTATTTTATTTGGGGGTTTTAGTTGTGGGAGGATCTAGGGAGAGAATACTCAAGTCTTGAGGATCATCATCTTCTTCATTTGAGAACGCGAAGAACATCAAGACCCCAACGAAGAATGCCGTCACCGCAAGGAGAGATCAACGTGCCGCCTCTTCTCCTCTCCGTAGCCGGTGTGTGACGCCTTTTCCAAAGAATGACGATGCGCCTTCCTTCATTCTTCTCCTTGTGTCAAAAGAAGGTAGACACCGCTCCTCCTTGTACATTCTCCGTCAACATATACGGAGCTTCACCTCGCGACGCCGTTTCCCGCGACGGTCATCGTTCGACAACTTCTTCGAGGTAGGGGTTTGATTTTATGTTCATGGTTATTTATGGTGTTCATCATTAAATAATTAGCCGCATGTTATCGAATTAACGGTAGGTGTTCGGACTACAAAAACACGGCTGACCCTCCTCCCCTTGTTGTTGTACTTCGTTATGGATTGGAACGGAGGTGATGCGGTGCCGACGCACCGTGCAGAAATGATGGAACCGCGGCAGGTGCGGGCCGCGACGAAGGAGCACGGTGCTGTAGCGCCGCACCATTGAGACCAAAATGGGCCGCGGCTGGAGTCGGGCCACGACAGAGGGGTGCGGCGCCGTCGCACCGCGCCGGAGCTTCGTGGAGGGCCGCTGCCGGGGCGGGCCGCGACGGAGGGGCGCGGCGCCGTCGTGCCGAACTGGTCGGGAAAGGGCCACTTATTAAGGCCGCGACGTTGCTGAGGGTGGTGACCAGACCCGCCGGGCGCCGGTTCTACCGGAGGCGGGACCAATAGGTCCCGCGCGGCACAACCGACCGGCCGTTACGGCCGGCCGGATCTAGGAAAAACCGGGGGTTTAAACCCCCGACCAGCGCAGTAAGGGCGGACCCCTGTGGGTCTGCCATTCGGTTTGAAGGGGGCGGAGACCTCCCCCCCTTCCGTGTGTGCTCAGCACGCGGGCGCCCGCACCGGGCCGAACCGGCCGGGTTGGGCCGGACCGCCCGCGCCGGGACGGACCCCCGCGCCGGGCCGGGCCGCGCCAGCTGGGCCGGGCCACGCCAGCCAGGCTGGGTGGCACCAAACCGGGCTGGATCCGGATCCGAGTCGGGTCGACCTGGTTCAGACCGACCCAGGGGTATCGGGCCGGGTCAGAGCGGGCCCGAACCCCCTGTTTTCCAAACAGAACTGTTCAAACGCCCATAACATGGGCTACAGACCTCCAATCGACGTACCGGTAGTTGCGTAGCGATCCTTGGGTCGAGAAAGTCATTTAGGTATATTACCATCAATGTTTCAGAGAACTTTGGGTACAACTGGGTTGGTTCGAACACGAAATCAACTGGGCCCTCGGAGCGGAAACACTTATAACTAGAGATCCGGACGTCCGATTGACGTGCCGTCGACTTTGTTGGATTCCTCTTAGTGAGACAGTTCTTTTGGATTAATTCACCTTAGTTTTGGATGCAGTTGGAATATGGCCGGGTTGGATTGTACCCGAAATCCAACAGGGCCCCTAGAACGGAAAAGCCGATAACTTTCAGACCAGACGTCCATTTGACGAACCGTCAGTGGTGTTGGTAATCTTGTAGAGAAACGATCCCTATGAGTATACCCTATAAGAGTTTGCGGTGAAGTTAAGATACAGTCGGGTTGGTTCGTACACGAAACCAACCGGGCCCTTGGGATGAAAAGGCTAATAACACACATACCGGGCGTTCGATTGACGTGCCATCTGTTGTGTTGACTTTCCTATGACGTGACAAACCTTTGGGGTACTTCTTCGTGAAACCTTGTGGTACTTGGAATATCGACCAGTAGCTCGTGGATCGGACCCTCCCGGTGACGAGCTAGCAGAGTCCAGAGACCTAGCAGCTGGATGAGACTTGATGACTACTGATCGATCATCTAAGAGTGATTCGGATAGCCTAGTGGGGATGCACTTGGTTATAGCGGCAGACCCACGATAGAGGAGTGCTTGGTTGTAGCGGTAGACCCGCAGTACTCGAAAGAAGGAGTACCTCTGTAGGCTATGAGGGGTGCATTTGATTGTAGCGGCAGACCCATGGTGGGAAGCGTTTGGTTATAGCAGGAGGCCCATAGTACTTGACAGGTGGAGTACTTCAGTAGTTTAAGGTTAGTGAGGAGCACCTCAGAGTCATGACAGGGCGACTGTACTCGACAGAGGAGGAGTTCTCCAGCATCTGTGGTTTCAACATCATGAATAAAAATCCTGGTTTGAGCTGAGTCAATGACCTTTGTGTTTACCTCATGATTGAGATGAGTTACTTGATAACTTAGGCATATGTATGGTCATATAACTAAGTAATGGTTATCTGTTGAGATCTTACTTTGTGGTTTATCCTTGTTGGATTTTAGTGATACCTTGAGGATCTTGGGGTCCCTAATGAGTATCGTTATACTCACCCCTGGATGGGCTACGCCTGCACCTCATTGTGTTGGTTGTAGACAACGGACATCACTGATCGTGGTTGAGGCTTGTTGAGCTGGACGGTACCCAGAGGTGTATCTCACGACGAGTCGGTACCCGGAGGAGACAGAAGGACAGACGGTCAGACGCGGAGTGCTGAGGAGGAAATCTGTACCTACCCTTTAGGTAGGATCCATGGCAGACGATCCAGGAGCTTCTTGTCACCTTTCAGCTATTGTTCTTTGAGTTTTACTTTACATTCAGTTGTAGTTGTACCTTTCTGTTGGGATTGTATTTCTGGCCCCTTTGTATTTCCAGAACACTTGTTTACTGCTTTACTTAGTCTTTACTTCCGCTTGTACTATGTTGTGTTGTTTACTTTTATAAAGGCAATACCTTCCCTTTTATTGGGATTTACGCCTTTGGTGCAAGTCACCAGCCCCTGGCCTATAGAAGGCGGGCTTGGGGTAGTCACGGCACGGGCCCTGAGGATGGGTTGTGACATTCAAAATGGTTTTTAAGGATTTATTTATATGGATATTAATGGTTTAAAATGTTAAAATCTTCAAAGTGGTATAGGACTTCATCTCAATCACCTTTCATTGAGGCATATTTTTTTTATACACAACTTTCTTTTATACGGTGTATAAACCCCTTTGAATTTTACTGTTTTTCAAAAGGAATCTTTTTATATGAAGCATTTTACTAAATGACAAAAGGAAATGTTTTTACGTATGCGGCGACAATGACTTCTCCGCCGCCGTGACCATTATTTGAGTTTCGGCTTCCCCTACAAGCCATACCTTTTTATTAAAATGAAAAATAAATACCATGCTTTACTTTTATTTTATTTTGGTATTGAAAATAGTTTTGATAATGTTTTGATTATATCAATGTGTTTTGATATCTTGTGATTGAAATATGGAAATGTTATGTTTCCTTTATACATGCTTTATGTGATAAGATTATGTTATGGTTCTTGGGAATTGTTTATGAATACGGGTGGTTCCGTGATAAACTATGGTCAGGTGAGCCCGTGATAGCTCTCCAATGCATTGGGTAACGCGAAGGGGTTAAACTTTAAGGTTTCTCCAAAGAGATTTATGGAATATACTGTGATGGGTATTCCAAATGTAACCACGAGGGTTACTCCCAATGTAAGAATGTTATGAATGCCTCAAGTTACCTTTATGTCTTATGATTTCTATGAGTTATTCGTAAATATTATGATTTCATGAGGTATGTTAAAGTGCTTATGTTTTATGAGTAAAGTATGATTTCATTGATTCTTATGTATACATGGACTAATGTTTTCTTTCCGTATTGTTATAACCCTCACTGAGCTTTTTATGCTCATCCCAAGTTTTTGAAATGTTTTTCATAGGACATAAATTGGAATAAGGTCAAGGATGGGATCAAGGAAATGTCATGTTGTCTAAAACAATGAACTAGACATGACTCTTTTGTTGAAGAGTTTTTATTTTGTGAAAAAAATTGAAACTGAGTAGATGTGTCTACTTTGTAATCTTCGAGATGTAATAGTTATGATCTAATTCTCTAAAACTCTAAACCTGCAAAGATCCTCAATGTGAATTATTCATTTAATTCAATATTAAGTAATGTTTTATGGTTGGTTCCTTATACTATGTCAAGACTTAATCCATTACAGCCTACCCAGATATGCTCGAGTGGTAAGAACCCAGAAGAGGGTGTGAGGAAGAATGTCAGTAACCCGCCATCCATCCTCCCACCAGGATCTTGGGAAAGATACCCTCCCCCAGGAATGAGGGTGTTCGACACATGGTGCTCAATAGGGGTGGGGTGAATATAGAAATCATAAGGAATATATATATATATATATATATAGGTAAGAAAACACTCATCCAAACCTATAGGTCCCCAAAATAGACAACCAACTCATACAGAACCACATTTGCTGCTACCCCTATATGAACGACCACGCAACAGATACTTCCAAAGAACAAAACAACCCCTTTTCATTTAACGACTTTCCTTTTATTTATTTAGGGGTTCAATTTAGATTATTCTAGCATTACTAGGCAACTACCAACCACAACCATATCAAAAGAACAACAAAACTATATTTGTAGTCCCACTGCACAACCCTATTCAACCACTACCAACTATCATTCTTAAAAGTTATACTGCAAAATAATAATATTTCCTGATGCATTAAAAATACATACAGGTTCAAAACCACTCTGAAGTCCCACTTCCCAATGTCTCTCCGTGACCACATCACAAACAAAGGCAGTCCAACTGCCTACATGTCCATCCATTCCAAAATCAATCAGTCCCTCAACCTGAGACTCCAACACACCACACGTACCACCCCACACACTAAACCCACAACAACTACCATTAACCCATATCCCCACTACACACATGTCCCACCACTTATCATAGAACCAACTCCTCCATCCACCCCTACACCCATAATCGTTCTCCTAATAGCAGCACCACACAACTCACACAAGGTTAAAAAACCTAACAAAACACTGCACTCAACCAAACCTATCAAACATGAAATATTAAGATTTGTTAAACACCATTATTTAAGTTAACTTGATAAATATGGGTGATCACACAAGGGTTTTCATCACGGGGAATTCATTTTATTTAATCGGGTATACATGATTAGCGAGATTCGAATTTACACTAATTCTTCATAATGAAACAAAAATAGTTATAATGCATCACCCATGCACAGACAAAGGCCACTAATGACATTGTTTTTTAGAAGGCTTTACAGCCATAATAAATCATAACATCAACAAGGATAAAAAACAAAATAGGCAATCAACGTCAAACCACTCCCAACCCATTATGTTACTAACCCTTGTTATCTTTTGATCATACTACCTTCTTATTTATTTATTGTTTTAAGAAAGATTATTCACTTTTATTTACAAGGAATCATTAATATACCCATCCCACATGATGAAAAATTTAGGATAGGTTTAATAAATCCCTACGGGATGATCAAAGGATTGAAGTTCTGCCTTGCACAAAGAATAGGGGATCACGCGAGTAGCAGAAATCTCTAAGAAAAATGAGTGGGAGGGGATCTAGAATAGGCTCATGACTCATCTAGGTAAGAAGGCTCTAGACACACCAATGGGAAATGGACAACATACTAGGTAGGTAAGATCCCAGCTTTGAAGAGCCAAATCCTATTTTAAAGGAAGAATAGTTTCCAAAAGTCATTAACATGGGATCATGGTCCAGATCACGTAGTTTGAGTATCAAAAAACCCCCCGATATGTTATTATATTAAATAGATACTCAATATCCTTTAAAACGTACATAAAAACACTCAAACAAAGATTTGAACTTGGTTTACATCAAATAAGACATAAGAGGGGAGAAACTAGAACACTAGAAAAATTTAGCAAAACTGCAAATGTGTCACTGATGGGTAAGTCACCGACGTGGGTCCACCGACGAGTAAGCCATCGACGTGACCTACCCATGTTTATCTATGGATGTTAAGCTACCAATGCTGATCCACCAACACTGAGCTACTGATGTGGAGCTACTGATGCAAAAAAACTACCGACGCCTCAACCTATCGACACTGACACCCTCAAATCACCGACACCGATGCCTTTGACTCACCTACGCATTGACATTTTGACAAACTGACATGCTAATAGACAGACATACCGATGAAAAAATTATAAAAACTAGAAATTTGGAAAACTCTTGAAATGAGCCACTGTTACCTCCCAAAACACCCTAAACACTGGTTTTTCAAAAAGAAAAGGCCTAGGTAAATCCAAGTCATTACATATTGACTATTTTAATCCACATAGAATAGATTTTGACACTTATAATATTTTATTTAAAGTGATGTTAATGTTTTCACATTCATGTTTTAATAATTAAAACATTTTTAATGAAAAATTATAAAGAAGATATATTCGAATATAAGCTTTCCAATGATATATATAAGATTTATCTTCATCATAGTATTTTATTTTTAATTTTTATTCAAAAAATGAGTATATTAAATAATTATAAAAAACTAATGTAATAATTATTTTATAAATGGAAATATCAAATTAATGTGATTAAAAATATTAAAATAAATACAAATTTGGATATTAATATATCAAATTAATTTTATAGATGACCTTGAACTATTAGGGACATAATAAAATATTTGGTTTTAGGGTAACATATTATCTTGAGATTTTTAAAA
Organism: Viscum album; assembly: GCA_963277665.1. Taxonomy (NCBI): domain Eukaryota; kingdom Viridiplantae; phylum Streptophyta; class Magnoliopsida; order Santalales; family Viscaceae; genus Viscum; species Viscum album. The sequence goes on from OY728145.1 coordinate 1,109,712,263, forward strand.
ATCAAAGAAATAAATTGTGTCAAAATTGACACTATTGATATTTTGTCAAAATAATGTTTTATTAAATTATTTAAAAATAATAATTAATTTGTTAAAAATGTAAAATAATAAGGAAATGGTCTACTTTTTTTAAATTTTTTATTTATGGTCTAATTTACATTAAATAAGTTAAAAATTACACTATTTTAATATTGAAACATTTGTAACCATAGTTAAAATTAAAATTTAATAACTAAGGGTTAATTAAAATGATAAGATTTAAATTCACAAAAAAACTTGTTTAAAATTTATTGATTGATGATATTACAAAATTATATCATATAATATTTGAAAATATGAAATTTTGGAGGTTTTTGGATGTAGTTTTATTTTATTATAAATTAATATTTTTGGAGATTCCAAATGTGCCCCTTACCTCAATTATAAAATGGCACATCCTACCTTAAAACATCACCTCACATTGAGCATTAAATATCAGATATTCCCAAACCATTTACCTTATAATGTTCCTTAGTAATTTTCTATAGCTTCTTGTATTCTTGAAAGACCAACTCTAGTGCGAGGAGATCTAGAGGGAGCTCGTTGAATAAGAGGTAATCACCTTTAGTGACTCTCTCAAGATCATTTCGTCTTCTACTTAGTCTTCCATTGTTGTTTCAATTATAAAGTAATAAATATAGTATCAAATATATACTTATATGTCATTATGGTTTGGAATAACCTTATTCCACCTTCTATCCATCCTATGAAAAATGAAATTACCATGCATGCGTACATACAACTTACCGTCTCCACACCGTGATGTCATCTATTTTCACCACCACATTACTTGGATGTGTATAATGATGGAAATAATAACTGTATATGATTATTATAACATGATATTGACTCTTTAACAACAAATATACCATCCACTTCCATAATTGTTTCTATTAAGGAAATCATACCATCGCTCGTGCGTATGTACCATCTGCCGTCTCCACAATGCGATGCGATTCATATCCATGTTTACCATTCATGAATGATTATATAAATGTATATAATAAATAAATATGATATATATTAACTTCATATAATTCTTTAAATTATGGAACTATATCATATTTATAAGAATTGGGACTTATATGACAAAATATGCAAGAGAAAAGAAAGCAGTTAACACCAAAAGAAGAGTAATATTGAAATATTATTAAATGGGTGGTAATATGATCAAATATGATATCATAAATTTCAATTTGGTTCAGGAATAATTTAATCCATTATATAAGAGTTTTGGATATGTATAAAAGAAATTGGACCTAAGGTAATGGATTATTTTGTCCCACTTTTATTTCTGTGGGACATATGTCATATACACCACGTATTTCTTTTGTGTGGTGTTTATACTTCCCATGACTATTTTTATGATTCTTATTATGAATGTTATGATATTTAGAATATTAATATAATTTTATTTATTTTATGAAGCATATGATTTGACTGATTATAATTTGGTAAGGGATAATTTTGTAATCTCATTATTATCTGAGATTGTTTATACATAAGTATTTACTGGGGTATATTTATAATTCATGTCCATGTTTTATAAAAATGTTTTCATAAAATGTTTTACTAATATTCTATGGATGTTAAAGCCAATTTAGAAATTTTTTAATTTTTACTACATGGTTTTAAAGGAATCTTTCTTTCATTTTCAAATGAGGTACTTTTTCACTTTTCTGAAAAAAGTACAAGAAGAATGTTTTCTATCTTATATGACATGAATGGATTTTTTCACTTTCTGAATGATTTATTTACATGAATATTCCCTTAAATATTTTTAAGCTTATTTTCAAATAAATTATTTTCTAATAAAATTGTGTGTCATTTTGAGAAAATAAAAGGTTTTTGATGAAGAAAATATATTTTCCTCAAGAATTAATTTCAAGTGTTTTATCAAAATTATTTTCCATATAATATAAAATTATTTAATAAGGATATGTTTCAAGTATTCTATTCCTATTATTCCTATCGTTTGATTTTTTTTTATGATGGGATGTTATTTATGAAATCTATTTTTCTTTCATGAATTATTTTATGAGGGAATGATGTTTAAGAAACACATTTTATTCCTTAGGTTACGCTTTGATGAATGAATTTTGTTTTTGTGGCACACATAAGAATGATCTTATTATGTGATGGGTGGGACCTATATGTTCATCAAATGCATTGGGAAAATATAGATAACTCAGGAGGTATGTATGTTATGTATGAACCTCATTTCATGTTCACCATACTATCCGTGGAATTAGTTTTCATGTCCATAATTTTATGAGTGGTCCTGGTTTCTATGTCTATATATTTATGAAATGGCCCAATTTCATGTCATTAATTTAATGGTTGAACCTGTTACTATTTATACATGTTAAAAAAGTTAAAAGTTTATGTGTGCCAAAATTTCATGTCTTATGTTAATGTTATGATCTAATGGATCATGTTCTTTGATTTCCTTATGATTTATGTTGTATGAACTGCCAATATTTATTCTTTTATTTTTGATATGTAGGGAATGATCCTATATTTTTACAATCATATTCTCATGATATGGTTACAAATTTCATTTTTATACACTTACTGACCATTTAAGCTCACCCCTTTTTATGCTTTCTTTTCCTCAGATTATAAAGAAATATTTTAAGTAGGAGTAATAAAAGGGTAATATCTTTATGAGAGATGTTGATGATCTTTCACCATATTTGAAGAATGTGTTCCATGTTTCTAGAGGCACTAAACTATTATGTTCCTCAGGAATGTGTTATGTATTGTAATGAATATTCAACTAAAAAGATGTAATATCCATGTACTTTAAGCCTAGGTTGTTATAAAATCTATTACCAGAAACCAATGAGTCATGCCACATATCAAAATCAAATTCTGCTTGAATAACTTCCTCACAATCAGATTGATCCCTCTTATCAGCATTCGTATCAACCCGTGAAGTTTTGTGACCATATGTTCTTCCATTTAATCCATCAGAAGCCTCATTGAAGTCCATAAAACCACCACAATTTTTAGATATTCTCTGCTCTATGGTGTTCTAGATAGCCGCTGCAGTATGAGCTATGTGATGAGACAAATTCACCTACACAGGAATTCCATCACGATAGGTAGCATTAACTCCAAAAAAACCTCTATCAAAGATCCTTATTTGATAACTTCATAAATGGAGGATCTCTCTACAACATTAGGGGAATCACCATTCTTCCTCCTGAAGACCCGCTTACCTTGATTAGGTTCATCAATAGGTTGTTTCGTCCTGTACTGATCAACAACATATCCTAAATTTTTGTAGTGAGAGCATTGAAGGTTCCAATGGAATTTTTTAAAATAATTCCCAATAAAAGGAAGGTGCCACAAAATTTGTGCATCCACTCAAATTGAATATATAATTCTAACTTTAAATCACCCTCAACCAAAACAAATGTTTCAATCAGATCATAAGCAAGGTCAATCTGAACTAATATATGAGTGAAGTGGCCATACCTAGATCTCTCAATCTTCCTGTCAACCTTGATCAGAGTCCCTAAAATGGAGGAAACTTCTCACAAGATCTATGGATGTAAAAAAAATAGATTAGACCCATGATTATAATCCACATTTGCGTCAATGAGCTTCTGACTGAGAAAGGATTTGTGAGAGGATCCCATTGCTAGAGCATGAGGTACCTAAGTTTCCGAGGTATCAGTCCAAAACTCTAAGAAATTTTCTAGAGATCATGCAATGAAAAAAAAATGTGATCAATAAATTTTCCAATTTAAATTAACCACCTATCACTAAATCAACAACATTGTTGTAAGTGACTCCTCAATTCATCCATCTTCCAAGGGGCATCCCTCTAACAACCTGAGATCTGGGAAAGAAGGAAAAATCTATATTCTTCAAGATAGTCTTCAATGATTCATGGGTTTTCTTCCCTGAATAAAATATATCAATTCTTGGTGATCTTCTACAAGGATGCCGATACATTCTGAGATTAAAAAAAAACCTGTTCCTTGAATAAGTTTTTTTCAAACCTTCGAGGTTCCTCGTAGGGTTCCACATATCAATCTTCACCACATCATCTAGATCCAATAGAGAAGTCACCTGACCTATACTGCCTCCCATAGAAACTACCTTTGAGGGAGTAATGAAGACCTCTTTGGGATCTAAATAGATAAGAATGAAAAATCAGGGCATTTTCATCTAGAAATTCAATTTAAAGGACAGGTTAGACCCTCAACTTGAGAGGATATAAATCCGACATGAATACCTCTGATATTCATTTAGGTTTTTTAAATTATAATATATTTATTTATCAAAATCCAAATTAATTTTATCTCGGGTGGGGGGTTCCAACATGAGCATCCAAACCATCTTTTGGACTAGAATACCCATGCAACTCCTTTTTGATTTTTTGATTTTTTGAAGTCTACTTCTCATTATTTTTTAAATCTATACATTTATAAATAATATATATATATATATATTATGATATTTATTATATATAATATTTATTATATGAAATTTATTAATAGTATATATATACATAATATATATATATATATATATATATTTACATTATTACGTTTATTATAAACTTTATTATAATAAAATTATTGAATATCTTTTATTATTATGTATAGAAAATCAATATATATATATATTAATCTATTATATATAAATATATTTCTTATTTATGTATATATATATATATATATTTATTCTAACATGTGTAAATTTTTAATCTAAATTTAATTTCCAATGGAGACTTCCAAAATTTCAATATAAATTTTCAATATTTATTTATATTTATTCGTGGGAATATATACACAAAATATAATTTAGATTACACTTAAATAATCTAAAATTAAATTTTCAATGAAAATCAACATTGAAAATTTATAGTTAGCAGTGTATGTTTATACTCACATTTTAACATCTAATGGAAACTTTATGTTTTTAATTGAAATTTATAATCAAAACTCAATATAACTATATATATATATATATATATATTAATACAAGTATATATATATATACATAACTATATATTAATATAATTACATACAAACATATTCACATTTTAATACAAGTATATACGTATATACATACAAAAATTTAAACTTCATATTTCATAAAGAAATTTCCTGTAAAAATTTTCATCAAAGATTTCAAATGAAAATTTTGACATCAAATTTCTAGTTCAAATTTTCTCTTTGATTTTCAGTGTAAAAATATTAACACAAAAATATTAAATATAAGTTTTTTCTTTTAATTTTTATTGAAAATTTCCACAAGAAACTTTTAATGTAAATTTCCACATAAATTCTTAATGAAAATTTCGACTTAATTTATTTAATAATTATAATGAAAAATGGATTACAATAATTATAAAATAAATTCATCTTTAAATTTTCAATGAAAACATATTAACCTATAAATAATTTAATTTTGAACTTAAAATTTTTAGTACAGTATTTTTAAGGAAATTTCCCGTGAAATTTCCATTATAAATAACCATTGCAAATTTATAGTGAAAATTTTTATTAAAAATTTCCACTTTGAATTTCCAGTTAAAATAACAGTTAAAATATTATAATACACACTGATGTTTAAATATTTAGTTTATATATACTAACACAGAGATAAAATATGTAATTTTTCCTTAAAAATTTGAACTGAAAATTTTATAGGGAAATTTTCGGTGAAAATATCCATTAGAAATTTCAAGATTGATTTTCACACTGAATTTCTTGTGTAAATTTCTATATAAAATCACAATAATGATATATTAATACATAAAAAAAAATAAAAATATTCACATGAAATTTTCATTGAGAATTTACACTAGAGAAATTTAGTGCAAATTTCCAAAAAAAAATTGTAGTGCAAATTTCAAGAAGAAATTTTCATTTTATATTTTCCACTATATGTTTTCATTTAAAATTCATAGTGAAAATATTCACTAAAAATTTCCAATAAAATTTCAATGTATATTGGAAATTTTTAATGTAAACTAAAAAATCACAAAGACACACATACAAATACAAATATACATGGTAATATTAAATTATAAATTTCAAGTGAAAATTTACAATGGAAATTTTCAGAAAATATATACAAACACCCATGTAAAATTGTATTGGAATTTTTTGCCTTACAGTTTCACTATAAATCTCCACTGATATAAATCTATACTGAAAATTTATAGTGAAAGTTTTTATTTAATTTTTATAATAATTTTACTAAAAATTTTATTACTAATTTTTAAAATAAATTCATGTTTAAATTTTTAATTAAATTATTTTAAAACATAAATAAACAATACAAATTTTCACTCAAATTTTTAACAACAAATTTCAAATGTAAATTTCTAGTGGAAATTTTCACTAAAAATTTCTAGTGAAAATTTCCACCTGAAATTTCCAAAGAAAAATTTCAATGTATATTTCTTAAACAACATGCATACTATAAAAATTCATGTATACACATTTACACACAGTGAATATAAATTTTTAAATACTCTAAATTGTGTTTTTCCACATATAGAACTTATACTCATAATTTAATTTTCAATGGAAACTCTCTCAATTCAAATAAGAATATTTAAGGAAATTTTTTTTAGTGAAAGTTTACTACTATCGATGTAAAATTATTTTCAAAATTAATATCAGTATATAACTATTCATCAATATGTACATTCATACATACATAAACTCTGACTTTCACTATAATTTTACAGTCATTGGAGGAAATATATACTCAAATATTTTACAAAAAATTTTACATTGAAAATTTATATATGAAATTTGATTGAAAAAACTGTTTGACTAATATATTTTAACATTTTTTGTGTATCTATATTAATACGTAAATAAATAATTCACTAAAAATTTGTAATGAAAATATCCATTAGAACTTACAAATATAAATTTCCACTGGAAATTTATAGTTCAAATTTCCACTTAAAATTATAATGAGAATATATTAAGAAATAAATAAGGATTTTATATTTTCATTGAAAATTTTCAATGGAAAATTTTTGTGTAAATTTAAAATAAAAATTAAAGTTCATATTTCAACTTAAAATTCCAGATAAAATTTTGACATAATATTTTCAATAGTTATACTGAAATTTTAATTAAATAAATTTTAAAATACACACATGTTTACATTTTTAGTGTAGCTATATTAATACATGAATAATGTAATTTATAGTGAAAATTTTCAATGCAAATTTCTCCTAGAAATTTCTGATGAAAATATCAATAGGAAATTTAGAGATCAAATTTTCACATAATATTAAATTGAAAATATATTAATATATAAATATAATTATAAATTTTCACTGGAAAATAATTATATTTATAATTATTATATTTTACATACTTATAATAAAATAATTGTAAAATCATAATTAAGTGTTTTTAATAAAATGATGTTATTAGTTTTCATTTAAAATAATGAAAAAATATCTATAAATATTAAAATATCGAAAACTTATTTGTTTTATTTTTAAACAATGAAAGAAATTATAAATAAAAGAATGTATATAAAACATATATAAAAATAATACACACATATAATATGAAATTATTTTTAAAATAGTCTAGAAATAATGAATACATAAATATATATAGTAATTATTATCTGTGATAATACAAATAGTTTTATTTCATATTATTATATATTTATTTTTGTTATTTTATACTTTATATTTTTATTTATGTTTTATAATAAAATTTTTTATTAAGAATTTTATGATTTAGTTATTTTTTTAATGATTTACACATGGGTCATTACGGGATTCGTGTCTAACCATTTGAAATGATGTTCATGATTTAAAAAAATGTTAATATAAAAACAAAAGATCTACTACCACGTTTAATGTTTTATTTTTTTACATGTGTACACCCATCTCTTCATTAAACGAATGGTCAATTTGAACCCTTAATTAGAGAAGATATTTTTCCTCAAAATTACCTTACACAAACATCCTAATACACCTATACCTTTTATGTATATATTCAACTACATATATATTTTCTAGTAGATATAATAATATATAGATATACGTGTTAGTATGTAGTATATTATATTTATAATTTTTTATATTTATATATAATGATATATATATGTGTACATATGCATGTATATACTTATATTTTTGTATACTGATATAGTTGTATAACAATAAATCTCCACTGCATAAATTACCTTATAAGTCTTCAGTGGAAAATTTGAAGTGGAGATTTAATTTAAAACATTCTCAATAACAAATATATATATATATTCTTTATTTTTTATAAATTTTTGTGATGAATAATATATATATATATATATATATATATATATATCTATTTTTAAGTTTAAAATACTTAATTAGTATTGTAAGTGTATAAAAAAATACCCTTTAAATTTTAGTGTAAATTTTACACCACATGTATAATTATATATATATATATATGTACATATGTTTTTGTATACTTGTAAATAATTATATTTTTCAACACTTTTATATATTCATGGAAGCATGCATATACACACATATAGACATTTGTACTTATATAAATGTATATTTGTAAATAATTACATTAGTACGAATGTTTGTAAATATATTAATACAAATGTATGTATGTATGTACATGTATCGATACATATATATATATATACTCATTGTTTTTTAATTTTTTTTATAAGTAATTTTTTATTGTATTTTGTATATATAAAATAATACCTATAAGGATTTATAAAAAAATACATGGTAAAGTTGTATCATAAATCTAGATCTTTATATAAAAAATTTAAAGTTCAAAATAAACTATCATATATGGGAATGGAATTAATTTTATTAACATCATGATCAAATTGTAATGACAAAATAAAATTTAGATATAATTTGAAGAAAATATATTTGATAAATTTTTTTTAATTGGAAAAAATAAAATATAGTGGAAAGAGAATGGGTATTGTATTAATTGTATGAATGACTGAGACTATTTTTATAGGAATTCAAATAGAGACCATTCTTATTTTGTGAGGTAACATATTTAAATATTATTACATGTACATACATACACATAGATATAAATATCCATAAAAATAAATATATTAGTGTAATTGATTAAAATTATACATTAATATAAGTATATCCAAATATACATATTTATAAGTGTATTTTAAGGTGTATTTTTTTGAATGCAGTAAATATAACGCTTAATTTTTATGTATATTTATTTATATATATTTACATTGGGTGTACTTAGTTATGTAATAATGAAATATATATATATATATATATATATATATATATACATATTCATTGATTTATATATTTGTGTTTTTATGTTATATAATTATTGATATGTTGGTATAAAAAATTTAATTAGTATTTAAAAAAATATATAAAAAAATTATAATTTTTATACAAAATTTTTTATATTATATGTCTAATTGTATATATGTTTATGAATATATACATATGTACATATGTTTATGTGATATATGCATGTAAGGGTGTGTATATTTCTATTTATATATACTTGTAAATAATTATATTTGAAAATACTTTTATATTTTCATACATACATATAGTTTTATGTGCTTATAAATATTAATATTGTAAATAATTAAATTAATATATATGTATGTAATAATATATATATATATATATATACATGTATATATATACTTGAATAAATAAACACACACACACACACACACGTATACTCATTAATTTTTTAAAAAAATATCTATATGTTTTTTTTAATGTATTTTGATTTTCATTGGTGGTGACAGATTGAAACTATGTTAACTATTTAAAAGAATATATGAGACCAAATATTATGAGTGGAAAAAAAGAAATTGAATGGATAATAAATAAGATGGATTTGGGGTTATCTATGGGGCATGCCCATGAGGCCACACACGTCACAATCATTGGCCCCAAATTAAAATGGCGACGATGCCAATCTACAAATTTCTTCTAGAGTTTGGGGTCCAACCCGACCCTCCAATTCACTGCGGGATGAATCCATGTGAAATGCATGAAAGAAAAGAATGTATTCTTGAATTGGGATCCAACCCGACCCTCCAATGTCTATATATAAATATATTATTAATATTTATCTAACTTCATTTTTAAATCTAATTTATATATTTTTTTCATTAAAAAATTAATGTTATAATAAATAAATAAATAAATATATAATTTTTATAATGTTTTAAAATAAAAAATATATAATGTTATTTGTTTGTATTAAAAAAAATTATATTAATATAACATTTTTTAAAATATTATTAATAAATATAGATTTATATATAGACATTTTATTTATTCACATTTTAAGGTTACATTATGTATTTTTTTTAAAACAAAATGATAATTAATATTATAAAAAAATTTCGGTGTATATATTTATATTGTTATTTTTAAATATAGTTCTTGAAATTTTCTTGAAAAAAACAAGTATAACATATTTGAGAAATTTAAAACCATAATAAAAAGGATAAATAAAAATATAAAACATTACATGTATGTAAATATGAATACATGTATATATGCATAGATAATTTAAAGTATGAATTTAATAATAAAAAATGATAGAATAATTATTGTAGTAGACACAATACACTTATATAAGCATGCCTAAAAGTATGTATAAATTAAAAATTTGCACTATAAATTTCTACAATAGAAACATGGTGAATTTTTATAAGGAAAATATATATTGAAAACATTCAATCTTAATTTAAGTAAAAAATTCAACTATAATTTTCCAATCAAAATTCATAGTAAAAGTTTTTCGTGTAAATTTTCAATGTAAAATTATAGTAAAAATTCAAAATTTAAATATATATATTATACTAGGTCAATTAAATCCACTAATGCAAAACACAATGCATGGAAAAAAATTATAGTAAATCGTAAGGCTGGAGACTTGAACCCATGAGATGCCTCTCACCCCCCAAACCCTCACCACCCACCACCAATGTGTAGGTTCCGGGCATAGTGAAAGTGCGGGAGGGGACAATGCCCAATATTGTTTTTTTCATGATTGATGACCAATACGAGATCTACGATGGTAAACACTATGATCTGTGGAATGGATCAATGAGACTAGACAAGGGTAATCACATCAGAACCAAAGAGAGAGAGGATATCAATATAAATTGTTTATAATTAATTTAAATAAATAAGAATTACCTCTAAGGAATTATTTCTTCGTTGATGTTTCTGGCAACAGATCTGCATTTCACCATCATTGTATTGTAGAAATCAAGTTTATATTTCCTTTTGGGGTGATCCACATGTGTTCTAAGAATCTCCAAATGTTGCTGAAGGAGTCTCTGGGTTCTAGCATGGAAGATCCTTGCCCTTGCATCGTCTGTATTGATCGCCTTGGGAATCACTTCCAAAGTGTTCTCCTAGATCTGGTGGACGAGGATTGCTATCCATTCTTGAGAGAGTTCTTGGAGAATAGAGCTCTCCATGCTTTATAGGTTTTCTCCAAATCCATTGTGCACAACTGAATTGACTTATTATAGAAATAACATAATTTTGTATTTATAGTTCTAGGATTAAAATAAAATAATTTCACAAGGGAATTTATTATTTATTTAATCCCAACAAATATCCATGTCAAATAATAATAATATAATTATTATTTCTCGACATGCGCTTAATTTTTGAATTATAATTAAATATTATTTAATTAAATAAGATTCAATATTTATTATTTCTCAATGGACCATTAAACACAGTCTTCCATTCATACATAATATTTATCAAACCATGAATAATGTCTATTATTTTTTAAATAAATATCATTTCATTATTTTCCAATAAATAAATAAATATTATACTAACTAAATCAAAATTAAATATTTACTAAATATTCCTCTCATAATATATTCTTTCGAATAACTAGTGACATAATAAATGCGACCATACATACATGAATAATCATTAAACCATTTACAAGAATAATATTTTTTCAACCTGTAAAATAATAAATAATAATATATTATTTAACTGAGATCCTCAATACACTTAGTGTGTGACCCTATAGGCCTCTTTCTCAATGACATTAGGAGAAGCAACATAAATTCCAAGGTTAACATCTTGCAACATGACAAGACACCCATAGAGAAAGAAGTTAATAACAAAATGATATGTAACCTCATATGAATGATTACCATATAATATAATCCCTTTATCAAAATATCTCCAATGAAGCAGGTTGCATGCCTATGCCATCAACCTTTTCACTCGATATCCCTTTCTTTGAATTTATGGAAATAAAACATTCCCATAGAACACCATGGACATTGATTTATTTAGTCTATATCATTTAAATCAAAGGGCCTGAGATATTAACATCTTTTAATGAATATAAGGGATAAATCCTTTCTCTCGTTATTCATTAATGCAATATTACTCTTGATGCACCAAACGTATCCTACCTCGCCAAGAACATTTTCCATCATAGTTTTTGTCAATACATCAATGTACATGACTCATAATATCCATTAATAAAAATATTAATGACTAATGACCAATACACACATCCATAGATAGGAACATCTAATGACATGTATAAACATGGGTTTTCTACTGGTAGGTCCTGTTTTCATAATATCCTACTGGATAATACCAAGGGAAAAAACCCTAAAAGGCCCCTCAAAGTACTATGAGTCTCCACCCCTGATAGCCGGTATCATTTGTGTCCCTCAAATGATATAAGACGACTATAAAAAATTAATTTAAGAATAGTATCATAGCACTTCTGGGTTCTCTTCATAGCAGGGAACTACTAAGACCTTTTATAATGACAACTACTCTTAGGACATTATCAAATACTATGTCACGCATAAGAACAATCATGATGTGATAATAGTTTTTTAATATTGAAAATAATAAACACATGTTTATCTTAAAGTATATATAAGTTGGTTCTAGGGAATCAACTCAAACAAAAGAGTGGGGAAAAACTATAATGAAATGAATTGTTGGGTAATGGGGTATAGGTGGATGCCACACCATGCCTATCCTAGGCCCAACCCACCTCTTGTGCACCACTCACCTCTAGATAAATCAGAGGGTGAATGGACTCGAACCTATTCCATTTCCATTTTTCGAGAGTGGGCTCATGACACAGTAAAACTTAACCAACCAGAACCACATTTAATTTATGTATTAATATATGTTCACTGTATTTTTAACAAGAATATTTATGTGCAAATCTACTACGGAAATTTGAACCGGGAATTTCCATTGGGAATTTTATTTGAAAATTTTTATTTCATAATTACACATTATTATTTATGTATTGATATATTTTTATTGAAAATTTAATCTTTTATTTAATTTAAATTTTTATGTAATCAAATTTAGAATGCAATTATTACAAAAATTATGTGAAAATTTCTACTTGAAATTTAAATGGAAATTAGAACTAAAATTTTCTAGTAAAAATTTTCAATAAAAATTTTATTGAAAATTTTCAACGAAAATTTTCATTTTTTTATTATGTATGAATATATTTAAATTTTAATTTTATGTGGAAGTATGAATTAAAAATTTCTTGTGTGAATTTTCAAAGAATATTTCTAATAAATATTTGTATTAAAAATGTTTAGTGCAAAATTACATTGTTTATTTGTATATTAATATATTTTCCCTAAAAATGTAAACATATATTTAATTTAGAATTTTGGTAATCAAATTTATGATCAATTTATAATACAAATTGAGTGAAAATTTTCACCAAAAATTTGGGTGGAAATTTGAACTATCATTTTACAATGGAAATTTGAATAAAATGTTTTCGGTGCAAATTTTCAAAGAACATTTATAGTGAAAAATTTAATCTTTTTTTCATGTATTAATATATCTCTATTTTAATTTTATGTGAAACTTAAAACTGAAAATTTACCATAGAAATTTCTAGTAGAAATTTCAATTGGAAATTTTCCTATTAAATTCATAGTTTAAATTTTTTTGTATATACTGACATTATTTATTTATTTTTTAATATATTTATACTGAAAATCTAACGCTGAATTTATTTTATAATTTTAGTAATCAAATTTTCAGTACAATTGTAATAAAAATTATGTGGAAATGTGCACTTTAAATATACGTGGATATTTACACTAAAAATCTATAATGAAAATTTTCAATGAAAATTTTTGATGAAAACCTACCTTTTTTTATCTATATAACAATATATATGAATTCAAAATTTAACAAAAAATCAAAACTAAAATTTTTTAATGTAAATTTTCACAGGAAATTTCGAATAGAAATTTTCATCTGAAATTTTATAAAGAGATTTTTAGTCTAAAAATTTAGTTAAAAATTACATTATTTTTGTGTTAATATATTTTAATTAAAAAATTTAACATAAATTTACTCTAGAATTTGGTAATCAAATATTCATTACAATTTTTTATAATAACAATTATGTGGAAATTTAACACTAAAAATTGATGTGGAAATCTAAATACAAATTTCCAGTGGAGGTTTGAAATAAAATTTGAAATTTAAAATTTTCAATTCATTTTTTTGGTAAATTTTTTTATTTTTTATTTATTTATTAATACATTTTTATTTTTATTTTTAATGTAAAATTGAAATGAAAATTCTTCGTTCCAATTTGTAATGTAAATTTATTTTTGAAATTTTTAGTGTAAATTTTCATTAGTAAATTTAATTGTAAAATTTCATTATTTATTTATGTATTAATATACTTTTAATGAACATTTAAACATGTATTTATATCTATTGTAAATTTAAAATTTTCAGTCTAAATTTTCATTGGAAATTTTGATTTGTGTTTTGGATGTTTTCATTAGAAATTAAATTCTCTGTTCAGATAATAATTTGAAAATAAAAAATTTTAGGAGAGAAATTTTATTGAAAATATCAATTGGAATTATAGAAGTTATTATTGAAAATTTAATTTCTTATTGAAATTTTCCTTGATAATTAGAAATTCTCACCTTGAATGTTTATCGAAAAGTCTAATTAAATGTGTGCTTATGTATTTGTATGTATATTTATATATACATATGCATATGTATGAAAATTTAAATATATATACATAGATATATACACATACATATAAATAAATAAATAATATATATATATATAATAAATGAGAGAGACAATGTGTGCATGATTTTTCATGCATAATAATAAAAAATATATAATAATTTTTTATATTATCATATATAATGTATATAATAATTTCAATAGATATATTTATATTATTATATATATTTATATAATTCATAAATATCACATAATAAATATATAAAATAAATATCATAGTAAATATATATATATACATATATATTAAAATATATTTTGTGAATATATACAAATATTGGATAAGAATGGGTGAAACATAAAAAATAAAGAAACGATGAACGAGAGCGATATTAATTCATATATCTTCCATCAATGGATTGTAAAGCCTACAAAGATAGGTAATTTTGGACTGCTTTGTTTTTAAATTATCAGTTTGGGTAAACTCATTTGATCCAAATGAGTATTTTTTTGTTCATAAAGTCAATTAGAATGGATATAATAATAATAATGACAAAATAATTATTTAAATTTTATAATGTAATTAATGATAAAAATAATTGATAATAATAAATATAAATTTTTATTGTAATAAAAAAATTAATTACATTAATAATAATAGTTGTTATTATTTATTATCATTACTAATTATATTTTTAATTATCAATAATTTAATTATAAAAAAATGTAATTATAAATAAAATACTCAATTATTAAATTTTCATAATGTAATTGATGATAATAATAATAATAATAATATAATTATTAATTGAGAATAATTTAAGATAATAATGATAACAAAAGAGATAACAATAATAATCTATTACATTGAATGGGGAAATACTTGTGGAAATACTCATGCATGCACCCACTCACATCCAGACCTATTCCAACTATCATGAAACCATACTATAAATTGAGTCACCATGATTAATAATTATTACATTATTATCAAAAACATTATTAAATGGTATAATATTATAAAAAACATTATTCATTAGGTAACACCATAATTAATAATAAAAAGCAATATAAAAAGATTATTTCAAACAAAGGAAGACACACTGAATCAAGTGGTCCCCATCCTAGATCAGCCCAAGCCTCCCCAAGACATCTCCTCAAGACATAAATTGATCACAAGTCTTCCCTTATTTATTATTTTTCAACCCAAATACTAGATTATAAAAAAAATATAATTTTTTATAAATGAATTTCATCATGACTATCCCAAATAGATATATACTTTCAAACCAATTACGATTAAGATCATTAATAACCAGAAGATAATTTCACAATAGGACTAATAAGCCTCTTGTGTACCTATACTAAAGACCACTAGCTACTCCCTAGTCAGATGTAATATCCACCTATTGTCTTCCTACTTATAGGATTCCAAGCACCAAAAGAAAACCACCACCCCTATTTCCGATCACTATCCCCTTCACACACTATTGACTGCCAAGATTTTTCAACAATTAATTTCAATATTATTCACCACTTTTCTAATAATAATTAAATCATTATTAATAAAATTAGTAATTGTTTCAAGAAAAATATTAGTATTTACATTAATATTAAAAAAATTATTAGATTAGGATGATGATAATAATAATTATAATTAAAAACATTATTAACGAATAAATCCAAATTAATAATCTACAACCAAATGTCAAATTATATTAGACCACGTCATCCCTTAATGGACTTGTCTACCCAAATTTGTGAGAAATATGATGTATTAAGGTGGAATATAAAACTTTGATTAATATATATGAAGAGGACAAAGGTACATTAGAATGTAAGTTTCATCAAGATCATAGATTCACCCCCACCACAAGACCAATTAGATCACCACAATATTACACATGTTATATCATAATATTACTCTTTCTAAACACAAACCAGTCATACAATAAATTATTTCCTTCACTATGATAATCATATGAATGGATGAAATAAATATAAATAAATAAAATAAAACTAGAAATACTTTTTTCCATCTAAACATTACCCTCACCAAGGAACCAATTCTCATCCCTATTGATCCACTCAAGATCCAACCCTATTAGAATATAATTCCCATGACCTTTATCCCAATAATAAGTTTTTGTATGATGATGTTTATTATTAAATCCCTTCCACACTTAATTTATAAGGTGACGATTTTTTTCGGTTTCCCATTTTGTGTTATTAATTAAATTTTGATTTATTATGCTTGGTGATGAGTTTTATGTGATCATCATATGACCCTATATAGTGGATGAAAACCCAAACATAGAAATTTATGTCTTCAATAACAAACTCATCAATAAATATATAAAAAATAGTACCTGAAAACCTTTAAAAACAAAAATATTCTTCTGCTTTGGAGAAGAATAATGCTTGATAAAGATCACAGAGCAGTGAACAAAAGAATCTTACCTTTGAGGGGGGTACACCAACCAATGGATCTAAGATTGCATTGTGAGGATACCTGAATAATCTATTAACATTAAAAAATATAAATAATATATTAACATTAAGAAATTAATTTTATGTCATATATATCACATATTTTTATTCAAACCATCCTTTTTACCTTCCATGTATAGCGTGAACAAATCACATCTCTTCGCGAGGTGGTAGTCTTCCGTACACATGAGCGACGTTATTGTATTCCCAGAAAATGGAATGTAAGAATTTTATTTGATATAATAATTCAATACGTATAATAATATCATATATATCATTTTTAAATAATTAAACCATCATTATAACTAGCTTTAATATGTGTTAATGGAAAAAAGAATAACATCGGTTCGTGAGGAGGTAGTCCACCATACACACAAATAATGATTTCATAACCCATTTGATGGAAGTGGAGATGATTTTAGGTCAGGAAATTAACATAAAAACTTCTAATTATATGAAATATACCAATTTTAATATATAATAATGGTTTAATATGAATTTAAGGAGGTGTAAGAAGAAATAAAATAAAATGCTCGGTTAGGGACGTTACATCTACTCCAAACATCTTCTTTTGGTTTTCCCTAAAAGGATTCTTAGGCTGTATTTATGATCAAAATAAGGGTTATAGGGTGATATGAGGGAATTATGGAAGTGATTTGGGTAGGTATTGACTGAACCAATATGGTTTTAAGGTGAGAAGAAGAGAGGAGAGGGGGTGACCATTTACAAGTGAGGTGAGTGGCACACTTAGGTTTTGAAAAGGAACAGGTGTACCTACATTTTTCACATGCTAAAAGGGTAAAAAATGAATTATTATCAAGAATTAGACATTATAGGTTCATAATATGGACATAAAATATATTTTTTACATGTTTTTTGTTCATTTAAACTCTTATATTTTTTAGTTTAACCCCCGATAAACCTACTTTTACCTTAACCATAATAATTAATTTTTACTATTTTCATTATTCAATTTAATAAAAAATTACACTGAATTTATTAGGTAATATAAATTATTATAATTCCAAATATGGACTCCATTTTTTGAAATTATATTCCAATATTTGGTGAAATTTAATTTAAAATTAATCTTATAGATGCGATGTAACGTACCGGTTCTAGAAGCCGCCCAGAGGTGCCCCGTACCCGTAAGGTCACATGGACTCAAGCACATTTCCCCAAATGCTAGAGGCTTCCGAAATGTAGTGAGGGCCTTGTTTGTGATAGTGGGGAAACAATGAATTCATTGGTAGAGTAACACAGTGGAAAATAAAAAGATAACAATAGTGGAAGTTGTGATAACATGAAAGAAGTAACAACAGAAGTAATAAATAACTAGAGTACACATATATAAGTTATGAATGATACATATGTCTAGGAAATAAGAAAAACAAGTCACAATGCTGGAATAAAATACTAAACCAAAGTAAAAGGAAAAAAAATAAACTCCAGCAGCATCACAAGCCTCAGCTTGGTCCCATTCTCTCCAGCCCCACAACAACCAAGTACCTGATGTAGAAGGGTGCTTTCCCTTATCTATACCTACAAAAATATAATTTATTTGGGCCTAAAAGAATGAAACAAATAGGGTGTGAGATTAATCCTAGTAGGAAACCACCTAAAGATCTGTGCCTAACATTCAATGAATATATATGGCAGGCAATAAGCAAAATGAAGTATTAAACAAGGAAATACTGAAAAATAAATAGTCCTACCATTTAAATTGCATTCATTTTTGTATATCAAGTAAGAAATTAATCAAATAAATAAAATTAAACCTCTGGGTAGTACTCACATACTAACCCATTTGGTTTAACTAAACAAACACAAGCAACCCTATGGGAAGTAATCATAGTCTAACCCCTCTGGTTTAGCTTTAGCAAAGACAATCTGAGAAAGCACTCACCATCAATTCCCCCTGTGGTCTAGTATCGGTAACTATAGACACTATGGGGAATGACTCAACATCCAATTCCCCCTGTGGTCTCATAACGAGGAAACTAAAGAAACTCTGAGGGAGCACTTACCTACACTCTCCAATGGTCTTTCAATGTAAACTAAACAGAATCTCTAGAGAATCCCTCAACATCCATTCTCCCTACGATCTACTACACCTGGTTCCCTCAACACTGTGTAAAAATTCATGATCAAATAGTATATGGAAGCCAAAGTAAACCTCAAGAACTACTTGGATAAGTAGTCTACATCATATCACATCATGTCAGATAAAATCACTCCATCCTAATAGTACTAGGCATAGAAAACAAAACAGCCTAACATGAAAATCTAGACCAAATGGTCAAAATCAAGAAAAACATGGGAAACACATCCATAACAAGGTAAAATAACCCTATTTACAAACATAAATCCTCTATTCAAGAACACAAGGCATAGAAGAAAATAACAGGGCTAACAACCATAAACACATAATACCCAGAATAAGGGTATTGGGAACTTCTTCACATATAAATCAAGACTAACTATGGAAAGGCATAAACCACCTACCATAGTGTTGTATGATCGATATACGTGAACCTCAGGCCTTGAATCACCCTAGAAAACTATATATCTACAAAACTGATAAAAAATTTCAACTAAGAATATATCCTGAAAGAAGATGAATCAGGAAAAGAGGCTATAGAAGAAGGAAGAGCTTACCGTGGTGATTCCAACATAACCGACGACGGTTGATTCAGAGAACGGATGGAAAGTCGGGGACTCAAAGAAGAATCATCATCCACAGACACTCCTGGATGAGTACGACCTAGAATAAGGGAGTTCTGTCGATTAGATGCAACCCCAGTCTGTTTAATGAAATAAAAAGAAAGTACAAGGTGTGTATTTTAAAAGTAAATAACGTGTACTTTCCTTTATCTAGGTTACTTTATGCGGTCTCTAGGTCACCCCACACGGCCATGCGTTTGGCCGTTACACAACCAGCACATGGATACCTGAAGAAAATGAGCACACATCATGTACTTATAAGTACACATAGTGTACTCGTGAAATTTCTAGAAACTCCTCTTTTTCTTGAAAACACTAGAAAACAAGATTCATACCTGAAAAGAAGATCTGAGTTCATAAAAACTTCCCACCTTAAAGAAATTTGTCCTTGCATTTCCCTAGGAAGGTGGTTTTGAAGAAGAATTATCGAACTGCTCAGACCACAATGATTGTACATCAGCCTCCCTCTCCCAAGTCTCATCCTATACTCACCTAGGATGCTATATCACTCGTACCAGAGGAATAGACCAGCCACCGAGAACCTTCACACTACGATCAACAATTTGGATAAGATGATCCTCGAATGGTGCATACAAATCTAACTCAACCTCCTCAGGTTGAAAGACATGAGATAGGTCTGAGAAGTAATATCGTAGCTGAGAAATGAAAAAGACGTCATGCATAGCCTGATACCAATGAGGTAACTACAACCGATAGGCAACCGACTCGACCCTTTCCAAAACCTCGAACTGTCGGATGTACCTCAATGAAAGCTTACCCCATCTTCTAATAATTTTGTGTTACAACCTCAGTGTGACACATAGAAAAACCTGATCTCCAACCTCGAACTCTAGAGGTCATCTATGTCGATCAACATAAGACTTCTGTCGTGACTGTGTAGTAGCCATCCTCTTCTGAAAGAACTCTATCTACTCTGTGGTCTCCTGGACAAGACGAGGTCCCAGTATAGCTACCTCTCCTACCTCCTACCAATATAGGGGTTATCGACATGGCCTAATATACAATGACTCACAAGGTTCTATCTGAATAGTTGCTTGAAAACTATTATTGTAGGAAAGCTCCACAAGAGGTATATGCTTCTCCAAAGAAACTCCAAAATCTAGGATTCATGCTCGAAGCATATCCTCAAGCACCTGTATCGTATAATCAGGCTAGCCATCTGTCTGGGGGTGGTATGATGTACTCAGAAGTACCTATATACCCAAATCCCTCTGTAGTCCCTGCTAGACCCGAGAAGTAAAATGTGTGTCTCTGTCTGAAATAATGGAGTGTGGAATTCCATGTAGACATACAATCTCCCAAATGTACAACCTTCACAACTCATCAACACTAAAGGTATCCTTGATTGGTAAGAAGTGATCAACCTTCATTATTCTATCAATGATAACCCAAACTACTTCATCCCCTTGAGGAGACCTTAGTAAACCTGTCATGAAGTCCATCACGTCATCATTACACTACCACTCAGGAATGGGTAACTGCTGCAAAAGCCCTGCTGGTCGCTGATGATCCACCTTCACCTACTGATAGGTGTAACAACTCTTGAAAAACCCAACAACATATCTCTTCATACCAGGACACTAGTACTGATAGTGTAAGTCATGATACATCTTGGTGACACTAGTATGAACTGACCAAACTAAGGAATGAAAGTTCCGTATCAACTCCTCACATATGTCTGCTGACACCCCTACAAACCCCTAGAAACATAATATCTCATCCTCACCTATGGTCTATCAAGGAATGGGTTCCTCTCCTGATGCACTCTCCCCATAGGACTAGGCCTTCTAAATCTGATAGCTCCCTCATTCACACTCGATCAAGTAGAGTATAGGTAACAACCACAGAAGAAAGAAACATATGCCCCCATCTTTCGTGCCCCTCCAAATGAATCTCAAAGAACAGAGCCATAAGCTTCCACTCACTACTGGCCTTCTGAATTGCCTATACTTGAGTAATCATTCTCAACTCATTAGCTATTGAGTTGCCTTTCATAGGCATTTAGGAAAGCTCAAAATCAAAAGACTGAAGGTACTCAACCCACCTTCGCTATCTCAAATTCAGATCATGCTGAGTGAAGATATACTTGAGACTTTTTTGATTTATGAAAACCATAAAATTCTCTCCCAGAAGATAATGTCTCCAATAGTGTAAGGCATGAATAACTGCAGCCAACTCAAGATCATGTGTCGAGTAATTCCTCTTATGTGGCCTCAACTGCCGAGACATGAATTCAACGAATCCTTCCCCCATACATAAGCACTGCTCCCATCCCGATACATGATGCACCATAGTACACAGTATATCTCTTTCCCAGCTCTAGAAACACTAGTATCAGTGCTGTAGTTAACTTCCCTTTCAGCTCCTCAAAGGCGGACTCACAAGAATATGACCACAAGTAGTTTGCACTCTTCTTAGTCAGGCCCTTCAATGGAACTAACAAGTGTCAAAAGTTCTATATGAAGTGTCTGTAGTAACCATCCAGACCTAGAAAACTCTGAAACTCAAATACATTCTTCGGATACTTCCAGGAAACTACTGTTCTTACTTTCTATGGATCTACTGATACTATGGTATCTGAGATAACATGACACAAGAAGTGAATCTGGTCCATCCAAAAGTGGAATTTTGAGAGCTTAAAATATAACTGATGATCTCTCAGTTTACTCAAAATGATCTCAAGATGTGTGTCATGGTCATGTCGAGTGTGAGAGTACAGCAAGATATCATCCATGAAGTCCAAGTATGGATGAAACACTCGGTTAATCAGTGCCATGAAGACTGCAGGTGCATTCATGAGACTGAACGACATAACCACATACTCATATAGAACATACTAGCTCTGGAAGGCTGTAAGAGGTATATCAGATTGTATAACACACAACTAATGGTAACTAGATATCAAGTAAATCTTCAAAAACACCAAAGATCCTCAAAGATGATCAAAGAGATCATAAATCCTCAGTAAATAATATCAGTTCTTGACCTTAAACTGGTTTAGCTTCCGATAATCCACACAAATTCCAAGGGCACCATCCACATGTTTCGCAAACAGGATAGGTGAACCCCAAGGAGAAGTACTGGGTCATATGAAACCCTTAGCCTCTAACTCCTCTAACTTCTTCTTGAGATTCTATGACTCTGGTTTAGCCATCTTATAAGGAGGAATGGACACCTGTGACGCTCTAGGAACTAGCTTAATAGAAAATTACACCTCTCACTCTAGAGGAAAACATGAAAAGTCCTCTAGAAATACATATCTGAAATGATCCACCACTATGGGAAAATCCAACTGTGAAGTCCCCTGGTTATCTAGATATAGACTATAAATCTAAGCTTTAACTCCTCCCAACCCATGATGCTAGAGTCCTGCTCTGCTCTCATGGACATCCTATTCACCCTTATGAAGAAATGATCCACCTTTTGGTGATGTGAAAGTCACCCTATGGTGATAACAATTAACAAATGCCTGGAAGGGAACTAAACATTCCATTCTTAGAATGACATCATAGCCCGTCATCTCTAAGACATAGTGGTCTCATAAGAAGTGAAACCCACCAAACTCAAGAGGTCACTCATTGCACTGACGTACACTAGCCGTTCTTGTCCCCAACGGAGTGTCCAACGTCAAGTCATTAGAAAAAGTAAAGATACAGAGCCCAAGGCTCTCCACAACAGCCAGAGATATGAAACTATGGGAAGCCCCCTATATCAAAAAGCGCAAAAGCTAAAACTAAGTCAATTAGGACCATACCTTGAATGATAGAGGGCCTGAGACCCTGCTCCTGCTGGGTCTGCTCCATTGCAAAGGTCTGGTCTATACCACATCCCCGTGACCCTACCTGACCACCCTGAGCTGATCCACTCTGTTGTTGCTGAAATCCTACCGACTGGATACCATGGCCGCAACCTCCACCTCGGCCTAAACAGCTAGAAGAACTCCAGTTCCCAGACTGATGAGAAACTGGTGGTGCTTCTCCCGAACACATGGTCATAGAAGAACCCCTGTCACCCACTATTGGTGAGAAAAATGGGCAGAAATGATGAAGATGGATCATCTTGCCACAATATCGGCACTCTATTAGGTATCTCGGGAAATCTGGCCTCATATTCCTTCTCTTCTTGCACTGGTAGCACACCACCTACCACCAGAAGAAGTATCCCACCTACTACGATCTCCATGTGTAGACTCCCTATGGCCCTTCCTGATGTCAGTAAGAGGGGTACCAACTCCGAATGCCGAACCACCCTGGCTCACATCTTTAGAATCACTCAGATTGCACTCTATGATCAGCGCCTGGTTGACTATAGAACTGTTATAAGCCAACCTGAAGATATTCACCTGAGATCAGATGTCTTTCTTGAGACCATCCTCAAAATTCCTCACTAGAAATAACTCATCACCTTCTGGGATGGGTGTGAAGCACTGCAGATCTATGAAATGAGAAGTGTACTCCATGACTGATAGAGTACCCTAATCCAGACTCATGACCTCTCAGGCTCGATCAGCCCTCAAAGTCTCTGGGTAGAAGTAGTCATAGAAGGCACACTGGAACTCATCCCGAGCCATGTCCTACTAGCGTCCCGCCCGTGAGATCACATCCCACCATCTCTTGGTGGAGTCCCAAATCATATACGTAGATAGCATGACCCTCATCTATGGAGGAGTCTCCGGATGCTTGAATATAGAAATCATGACTTCTATCCATGACTCTGCTACGTGAGGTCCTCCATCCCCTGTGAAGGTGGGAAGATGCTTCTGCTGGAAAACCTATGTCAATTATGATATTAACGGGGCAAGATGCAGTGCTCCCTAAAATTTCTGCATGAACCTCATAAATCCCTATTAGAACTACGTGTCAACACCTATGTCCAAAATGACGGTTGGTTCCATGAATTACACTAAAGAAGGATCTGATGGTAGTCCCTGATCATCCATGTCCGGTGTCTGATCACTGCCTTGTATATAGTATACAACCAGAGGACTTCTTAGTGGATGCCTCTTTAAGGTCAATCACACACCTTAGAATCAATATAATGAAGTACTGAAACATAGAATTTCAATAAAGGAATAGGAAAAGGAAAGAATTAAAGTTTTTTAAAACATGGATACATGGTGCGTATAACCCTTACATGACGTGTTCCTTTAAGACATTACATGGTCATGTACTTCTACCAAAACTGGTCATGTAACACCCCATATACATAGTGTGTTTCTCCAGGACATGACGTGTACTTGAATCGTGTTCCCCTTCCCGAGTTCTTCTACATGACTAACCCACATAGTTCTTCTAGGACAATACTACACATCATGTTTGTGCTAGAAAAGATGTGTACTGCTCAGGTTTCTACTGCTCGGTTTGTTAGTCACCCGGTTGGACACACGTCTGACTATACACGACGTGTTTCTGCAAGACACGACATGTACTGGAAGGATTTCCACTGCCCCATGTTGTTCGTTACATGGATGGATACAAGGTTTATGCTACACGATGTGTTCAAGCTTGACACAACATGTATAACCTATGTTTTTTCCATCTGTGTCATTAGTCACACAGGTGGACACATGGTCAACACAACACAACGGGTACTTCCGGCATACGACGTGTGCTACCCAAGATTTCCCAACCTTGCGTCTCGACCCACATAGCCAGTGACATGGTTAGAGACTACACGATGTGTACATATATTACATGGCATGTACTTATGAAAAAAAAAGTTCCTTCCCAAACAGAAGGTTATAGGGCATGTATTTATAATTACACGCCATGTATTCGAGGTTTTTCCGGACATTAAGCCACATAAAATACTATGAAACACAAGAAAACATTAAAACAAACATTAAAGTGCCAAATTCTGATCCATGAGGGCCCATACTCCCTGAAAATCAAATCTTCACATCTTATAAATGTTATATACAAGGAATAATAAGGCAATAATCCACCAAATTCTGATCCATGAGGACCCATAACACCTTAGGGACCAAAGTTAGGCATTTATTAAAATGAACTTTAAACATTAGAAATACCCTATCAAGAAGTAAGTATTCTATCAAAGAATATATCACAACAACATTCATATCTACAAAAACATCTATCATGATAACACGCAATTAGTAATGCACCCTAAATGGAATGGAAAAAATGCATGACATGTGATCTCTAACAAGTGCCTATATGATGGATGATATGCATAACCTCATATCATCGGGTTGAAATAGAAATAGAACCTCAATAATATCAAAAATAACAGTACAAAACATGTGAATCACCCAATAGTGAAATCAAATCAACTATAATAATGGAAAACTAGAAAAATTGCAATAAATGAGGTAAATTGGCTTTTCCCTATACCTGGGTTAGCTACTCATGAGAACATCTTATTACCAAGTACCTATTCCATCCTATCCCTGAATATAGGCCCCAAACAGCAAGTCAAGAAGAAAAGAACCGCCTATGATACCACTTTGTAACGTCCTGGTTCCAGAAGCCACCTAGATGTGCCATTTACCCGGTAGGTCATATGGTCTCAAGCGCATTTCCCCAAATGCCAGAGGCTGCTGAATAACATTGAGGGCCTTGGGTGTGAGTGGGGAAACTATGCTCTCATTGGAAGAGTAACACATTGGAAAATAAACAGATAACAATAGTATAAGAAGTAATAACATGCAAGAAGTAACATCAGAAGTAATAAAAAATTAGAGCTCACATATATAAATGATGCATGATACATATGTCTAGGAAATAAGACAAACAATTCACAATTCTAGAATGCAGTACTAAACTAAATTACATGGAAAACAAATAAACTCTAGCATCATCACAAGCCTCAACTTGGGTCCAAGTTCTCCAACTCCACAACAATCAAGTACCTGATGTAGAAGGGCACTTGTCCTTATCTATACCTGCAATAATATAATCTGTTTGGGCCAAAATTCATGACCCAAACAGGTTGTGAGACGAATCCCAATAGGCAACCACCCAAAGATCTGTGCAAAATATTCAATGAATATATATGGTAGGAAATAACCAAAATGAAACAGTAAACAAGGAAGTACTCAAAATTAAACAGTCCTACCATTTCAATTGCATTCATTTTCATATACCAAGTAAGAAGTTAATCAAACAAGTACAGGTAACCCTCTAGGTAGTACTCATAGTCTAAACTCTCTAGTTTAACTAAAAAAACACATGCAACCCTCTGGGAAGTACACACTGTCTAACCCCTCTGGTTTAGCTTTAGTAAAGACACTCTGAGGAAGCACTCACTATTAATTCCCCCTGTGGCCTTGTATCAGTAACTATATAAACTCTAGGGAAGAACTCAATGTCCAATTCCCCCATGTGGTCTTGTAACGAGGAAACTATAAACACTTTGAGGGGGCACTTATGTCCATCCACCCTATGGTCTCACAATGTAAAGTAAAAAGACTCTCTGGAGAAGCCCTCAGTGTCCATTCTCTCTATGGTCTACTACACTAGGTTCCCACAACCCTGTGTAAACATTTGTGCACAAATGGTATATGGTAGACAAAGTAAACCTCAAGAACTACTTGGCTAAATAGTCTACAACATATCACAACATGTTAGATAAAATCACTCCATCCTAATAGTACTAGGCATGGAAAACAAAATATACTAATATCCAAATCTATAACAAATGGTCAAAATCATGCAAAACATGGGAACACATCCATAACAAGGTAAAATAACCATATTTACAAATATAAATCCTCTATTCAAGCATACAAGGCATAACATGCAATAATAGGTCTAACAACCATAAACACACAATACCTCGAACAAGGGTATTGGACACTTTTGCACATATAACTCAAAGACTAACTACAGAAAGGCACAAACAACCTACCTCTACATTGTACAATCGATATACAGTAACCTCAGGGCTTGAATCACCTATAATGCTGTATGTATACAAAACTGCTAAAAATGTTCAGCTAAAAATATCTTGTGAAAGAAGAGAAATATAGAAAAGAGGATCTAGAATAAGGAAGATATTACCATGGAGATTCCAATGCTACCGACGACGGTCTATTCGGAGAACAGATGGCAATTCAGGGGCTCAGAGAATAATCGTTAGCCAGAGACGCTCCTAGACGAGTCCGACCTAAAATAAGGGAGTTCTGTCGATTAAACGTGACCCCAATCCATTTAATGAAATAAAAATAAAGTACACGGTGTGTCTTTTAAATGTACATGATGTGTATATGACTTTACCAAGCTCTACTTTAGGTGGTCTCTAGGTCACCCCACACAGCCATGCGTTCCGCCATTACACGGCCAACACATGGTTACCCACAGAAACAGAGTACTCAGCATGTACTTATATGTACACAGAGTGTACTCCTGAAATTTCCAGAAACTCCTATTTTTCTTTAAAAAACTAGAAAACTAGATGCATACCTGAAAAGAAGATCTAGGTTCTTACACAAGATGAGAAAGAGGGGTTTCAAAGGGAAAATATTTAAAAGTTTACATAGGGTTTATATCAAAATTAAATATGAAAATGATTCCATTAAAATAAATCAGATTAATAGATATTTAATTTAAATCATGTTACATTAAAACTAGTTTAAAATAGAGTTTTAATTTATAATTAATTTAAAGGAAAAGATAGTTTTCAATTAAAATTCAATTTTTTTTACTATTTGTCAAAAAATTAATATTTTTAGAAAATTATAAAATGTTCACCCTAAACTAATTTTTCTATGATGATTTAAAAATTAAGTTTATTTTATAATTTTTTTTATAAAAGTGTTATATATTAATTTTATTATGGTTCACAAAAATAAATAAGACATTTTTTTTGAGAAAATAATATTTCCAAAACATATAAAGAATTTACCAAAAAGTAAGTATTTTTTATCAATATGTTTTATTTATATAAAACCAATATAATTAATACTTAAAATTTGGTTATTACTATTCAGGACACCAATTTAATAGATAGGTAATAATGATATTTTATAAATAATAATAATAATATTTTTTTTTCATTAAAACTCAGTGTTGTGTATAGCACAAACTATTAAAGAAATTAAATTTATTCAATAAACATTCATAAAATCGTAAGGTGTTACATTCTACCCCCATTAAATTGAATATTTAACTTGAAATTACATCACATTGATACCAACAAATAAGGATACTTTTTCCTCATATATCCTCAATTTACCACATGGCTTCCTCAAATAAGTGGTTTCACCATAAAAAAGTTGACCGAGGGAGTGGTCATTTTTTATAAAAAATTCACTATATGACACAAAATATCCACTGGCTATTACTCATAAGATATATATTTCTCCAATAGTATGGAATATTAGTTTCGTACATGTGAAGGTTCAGGTATCTACTTCCTCAGTTGAGATACATGGAACACATTATGGGCTTGAGAGAGGTTCAGTTGAAGTTCCAACTAATAGGCTACTATATGGATATGATCAAGAATTTAAAAGGGAGCTATATACCAAGGGATTAATTTACCTTTCTTATCAAATCTAATAACCTTATTTTATATAAAATTTATTAGAAAAACATTTTCACCAACTTTAATTTCCAGATAATGATGATGATTATCCACATAAATTTCTTATTGACTTTGTGCCACCCTTATGTGTTATTGATTGAATCTACCCTTCTATACCATTTATTCATCCATCTCATGTCATAATAGATTTATTTCTCTAACTTAATTCCACATCATTTGAGATCTATATTTATTTCTATACAGGGATTCATAAAAATCCGTATGAATTCTTGAGTGACAACTATTGGTTTAAGAAAACTCCACTAAAAGAAGGTTTTGATCCAAACCACCTTTGAAATCCAGAGAAAAAGATATCAAAATATCCTCTTGGGTTTGAATTGTTATCTTAGATTGACTATCTATCTGAGGTTGATATGTAGTGATAAATCTAATCTTTATGTTATGACATTTATAAGGACTTATTTCGAACATTGAGGTAAACCTCAGATCCTGATCAGACACAATGGAATGTAGTACTCCATTAAAACTTAAAACTTTCTTAATGTATATCCTGGAAAAATGATCCAAAGATAAATCTTCCCTGATATAAAATAAGTGTTCTAAATCTGTAAGGTGATCAACTAAAACCCATATAGCATTATTCCCTTAATAAATTTTAGGGAGTCCAATGAAAAAAATACATGATGATGTT
This sequence comes from Viscum album, assembly GCA_963277665.1. Taxonomy (NCBI): domain Eukaryota; kingdom Viridiplantae; phylum Streptophyta; class Magnoliopsida; order Santalales; family Viscaceae; genus Viscum; species Viscum album. The sequence goes on from OY728145.1 coordinate 1,109,742,769, forward strand.
TTCCCATTTTCATTCTAGTATGGTTAATGGATGTAACATCCCCTTATAATTTTTTCTCTCAGCCTTAACTTGCTGACATACAAAGCATCAATATAAAAACTCTATGATATATCTATTCATTACATCCCACCAAAAATACTCTTTCAAATCTCTATTAATCAACGTACTTCCAAGATGAATAGAGAATGATGAATTATGAGCTTCCTCTAAAAAATTCTTCTTTAAATATTGTATGGATAGAAAACATACACGGTTTCTAAACCTTATCATTCCATCATAATCAAGATTAAACTCAGGAAAAATTCTAAATTTATTTTATATCTTTACAAATTCCTTATCTTCCTCTTTAATACGCACTTGGATAGATGGTTAAACATTTAAATGATAAAGATAAGATTTAACCCCATCCTTCAAGATTTCTAGATTCATCCATTGAAAATCCAAAAGTATTGTATCTTTTCTAATCCTCCTCATGGATAAGATATAATTATCCTTTTGACTCAAAGAATTGGAATCATTTTTTTCTTTCCTAGGGTGGTAATGTATTGATCATTAATAATATTTAATCATCTCAAATCATATTCTACAGAAAATATTCAACTCCTTATGTATGAATATATACTTAAATATTTTTTTGATCGGTATATATATCATAATTTTATCTGTAAATAAATTCCTCCACATCTTTAATGAAACAATTACCATAGCTAACTCACTATAAAGAGTTGGGTAATTTTTCTCATGTACCTTCCATTGTCACGAGGAATAAGATATTACCACATTATTATGCAAAATAAAACATCCCAATATATATTTGGATGTATCAATATAGATTAAAAACCATTATTCACTATAGGGAAACGTTAGCACATGTGTGATGACTAAATTTCTATCTAGTTCCTTGAACATTTCCCCACATTCCTCAATCCACAGTAACTTTGATTCATTTTGAGTTAGCATGGTGAGTGGATTAGACAGTCATGAGAAATTATCTACAAATAATAAATAATATTCAGCTAAACCAAGAAAATTATGGACCTATGTCACTATGGTTGGTCTGATCCATCATTTAATAGACTCTATCTTTAATAGATCAACCTATATACCCTATCTTGAGATTATATGACCCAAATATGAAACCTTTTGCAGCCAAAATCACATTTTTTAAATTTATCATATAGTTTCTCCTTCCTTATGACCTTTAGTAAAATTCTCATCTGATATTCATGCTCTTGATTTCTCTCTAAATAGATAAGAATATCATATATAAAGACTCCGACAAAATTATCAAGGTTATATCTAAAGAAAATATTCATTAAATCCGTGAAGATAATGGGGGAATTAGTAAGATTTAATAACATCAATATACATTCATTGTTTTTATACCTTATATTGAATGTTTTCTTAGGTATATCCTCCTTCTTGACCCTCAATTGATGATATCAAGAATGATGGTCAATCTTAGAAATGTATTTATCACTGCATAGTTGATCAAATAGGCCAATGATACATGGTATAGGATAATTGTTCTTGATCCTGATCTTGTTCAACACTTGATAATTAATGTGGAGCCACATTGATCCATCTTTATTTTAAACAAAAATAATAAGTGCAGCCCAATGTGATACACATGGCCAAATAAACCCCTTATCAAGGTTTTACAAGAGTTTATTCTTCAATTCATATAACCTAATTAGGTCCATTATATAGGGAGTATTTGAAATTCATCTGAAACAAGGAATGAGTTTTATTAATAACTCAACTTCAAAATAAATTGGAATACTGGGAAAATCTTCTGAAAAGACATCAAAAAACTTATGCACAATAGGCATATTATTGATGTAAAGTTTCTCCCCAACTATCTGAGATAAAACCCCTTCTGAATGGTAATCATTATTATTCAATGGATGTGATCTCTGTAATAATTTCTTACTTACCATCACATATATAGAAATTCATAGGTTTTTTTAGAATATAATACATGAATTACCTTCTTTAAAAATTGATACGGGATATATGTTGAGAAAGAAAATCCATTTCTATGATGACATCAATGTCAAATAGAGGAATAATGACATGATTTATGGGAAGTAAATTCTCAAAAAAATAATCTAGAAAATAATCATAGACTAGTGATGAGATGATTGTACCATTAGGGGGGTTTCACTACTAATTATACACCTAATCATTTGGGTGTAATCTTGATACCTTAATAAAATTATTTAGATATAAAAGAATGGGTAGACCTAGAGTCAAATAAGACATTAGTAGTTATAGAGTGAATGGTAAGTAAACCTTTCACCATGTTTTTATCACACAATTCATCATAAATAGTGATTGCATAAGATTTCCCATTATCTATCAGATTAAGATATTTCTAACATCAATAATTTTCATTAAATTTCATATTTTTTCACTAATTAGGATAGTTCTTATAATCCTTGAATTTGAAACACTAGAGTGTGGGTGGTGCATTCTGTGAATCTTTCTCTCCATTCTCATCATTAACCAACTTCTTCCCATAAATTTGGAAATAAATTTCCCATGACCTTTTCTTACATAATTAAAACATTTACTAGTACCCTTAAGATATTTTCCTTCACGATTTTTCCACACATTGAGTATAAAGGAAAGATCATATTCTTCTCTCTATGGGTTTTAGATTTTACTTATAATTCCATTTGTTTCATCTTATAAAAACTTGTATATTGATACATAACTCCAACCTATATTTCAACCTCAATAGAACATAAAATAATATATTTATAGAAACTGAATTCTCTTATAGAAACAACCGTTTGGAGACATATTTTTATGCCACTGAAGAATATATCAACATTAATTTTATGTTGGATGATAATTCCAGAAGAATACCTCACAAGTCTTGTTAAATATGTCTCAATGGTACCAACAAGATTCATCATCCATTTTATTTAGCTTAAGGAAGTAATTATCTATCTTTTTATGAAAGATATAAAGAAATTAATCATTGAAAAATAAGTTCTTGAAGTCATCACAATCCATAGAGTCAATTTCTTCTTATTGCCTTGTATTCTTGATAAGAGTACACCATTGATCGGCTTCACCTTACAAATATAAGACAACTAAAATGATTTTTTCATAGTACGAATACTAGATAACACAAAATATATTTTTAGTGATATTGATACATTTTTCAAAAACTATTGGATCAAAAGTCCCAATAAAAGATGGTGGACATTTCTTAATTAAGGACATAAGAAAATGTTTTTTTTATTTTTTATATCCAAAATGATTCCTAACTTGAGAATTTCATGTGAGAAAAGAAATTATATTTTTTATTATAGATCCCATAACATTTGTATGCTCATGAGGATAATCATTTCATTATACATCGCAATCATTATTAACATAGATCTTTTGGGTTGCAACCATTGAATAAAACCATAAATTATAGTGTAAGAAATAATAATCATAGTGGGGAACCACATAATCATAAAAAATCACTTATAATATGTTTAAATCATGACACATTCTTTTTTAATATATTATACCTTAGGTTTATCTTAGTTAATTCATAATAATCTAAAATTTAAATCATTTATGATTTTTTTAAAATCATTTGTGAATTTTAAAAGCATATATACCAGTAGTGTCAAACTAGGTGTGCAAAAAGCCCATTATTGTGAGCCATGTGACAATTGTGTCTATCTAAATGCACATTTTTTGAAGTTATTACCCCTATGTACCTCTATTCCAGAGCCACATCCACTTTTAGTATCCATACATGGATGTAATTTATTATAAGACCACTCGCTCAATCATTTACCAAAATTTCTGAATATTTTCCTATACTTTTTCTCATACTTAAACATATCCTTAGACATATATGTAGGAAGATCACAAATTTTTTCTCATCCTAGTTTCTGAAGTTTAACTAAACTTAGCTATGATACAAACTACAGTGACCCAAACTTATCATAAATAATTATTACATCTTATTATTTGAATATTCATTATATAACATAAAAATCCATGCCAAAATCATTTAGGTCTAGTGCCTTTGGAAAGTTAGAAACATAATTTTTGTTCCAAAAGTGAGAAACATCATATCCCACTAAGTTCTTTATATCTAGAATTATTTTTATACATATTATATATAATACATTTATTTATAACCTAGGGAAGGTAAAAATAAGAAAGGGTGAGATCCGATGCTCATTAATGTTAAACAAGGGAGGTATCACCATATCATGAGGATAAGTGTCCGATAACATGAGAATAACATTTGGAAACCATACCATACATATTATATATAATAAACATGAGTCATGGAATAAATCACAGAAGTTAAAACTCCATGAATCATAATTGAATCAAAGAACATGGGCCATAAGATCATAACATTGGCATAATATATGGACTTGTGGAATACACATAATCATTTAAAATCATTTACACAGTATTCAATGATTGTTTACAAAGATATCATAGTGTAATGACTTCACTACCCAAACCATTACAGTAGTAAAGGTTCAATCCCAAGACTATCAATGAAGAAAAAGTCCTATATTGAACTGGGTTCACTCCCTATTCCATTCCTATCTATCCCATGATATGTAAATCTCTACTCAATGCATTGGAGGGAGATATAATTCCCATCCATCTCCTAATGAAAACCATATTTATTTTTAAAATAAGTTTATAAAAATTTATCACATCATAACCCATGAAATGAAATGGATTTCATAAAAATTTCACCATATCATAATGTTTGGAAAATAGAATGGATTCATAACAATTTAATCATTTCATCATAGAATAATCTATGAAAAAAGAATCAGGTTTCATAAGAATTTTATCATGGTATAATCAGTGTAAGAGAAACAGGTTTCATAAAAATATTATTATTATATAAAATTAATATGAATAATAATAATGGTATACTTGGACCATATCTATAATAAATTATAATTTATAGAAAAGGTGTTCATCATATAAGCAAAATGATTTTGAAAGATAAATCACTAAGAATGTTTCTTAAGGAAGATAAACTTTATTTAAAAATCACTTTTGAGAACTAAAAAATCATAAATATTTTTGAAATATAATTTTTTGAAAGTAAAATTAAATACTTATAATGGAATATTTAAGACATGTTTGAGGTCATTATAGTGGAAAATTCCATACATATCGTACATGTTAAAACAAAGATTCATTTTACATTTTCAATAAAAGACAAACATGAATTGTTTGGAAAAAGAAATTATGATTACTTTCATTTTTTAAAGTAAAAAATGGGTAAATATTTCTTTAATAAATAATTTCAATGATTTTAAAAACATTTTTGAAATAATTTTTAGAAAAAAAAGGTTTTGGGAGAAAAAGGGCATTCCACCGAAGAGTAAGGTAGAGTCTGATTTTATTAAAAATAATTTATCAATTATTATAAGAACCAATGAGTGAAAAAATGGGAATATTACTTGAAAATATCATGAATAAATATAGGATAAGAAAATTCATGAGTATTAATGAGATTTAGGTCATAATATTTCCATATTGGATACTTAATCATAAATATCCCTGATAAACGATGACATTGTAACATAATACCATTAACACATTGGTAACATTTGAAACATAATCCCCATGAAAGAGAGATCCTAAAATGGATATGTAATAACCATAATTCTTAGGATAATAATCATAAAATACATTCATGGGATGTATATACACCTTATAAAATAAATACATGGTGAATATGGATTGTGTATCACAAAAAATAAAAGTGATATAGAAATCCTTTACCTTATGTCTCAACATACTTTGTACATGTTAAAAAATATTGTATAATAAATATAATTTTGTTATAAATTTATTTTAAAAATATAATTATATATATATATTACCATATATGATTTATATATGACCTTTTATTACCCATTTATTAAGAATTCCATGTTAAAGTCACGTTTCTTGTAATAACTTCTTTGTTTTTCATGCATGTTTTTAATTGTTAGATTTTTGGTTCTCATACTTTGATAATGGTAAAAACATCTCAAATTTTTTTACCATGATATAAATATCATGTATATTCACCATATATGTATTTATATGATTTCATAAAAGTTATATAAATAATATGAAATGTACCATTCATAGAGATGGTGTGTTGTACATACACATGAACATTGTTTTTGTTTTCTTGATGGATCTAAAGAAAGAAAGGTAAACAATATATTAAAATTAAATTTCCATTTTTATTTTATATGTATCACATATTTTCATTAAACCAATAATTATTAACTTTAATTTATAGCTTTAACAAATCACATCGCTTCACGAGGTGGTAGTCCGCCGTACACCCGAGAGACATTATCGAATTCCCAAAAAATGGAAGGTAAAAAGTTATGTAATGAGCTGATCCCAAATTACTAGAGCCAGTGCATTGTTTTAATACATTTACATGATTACAAGGAATAAAATCCTAAAGGATCAATCAATTTAGTATTATTAGAAAATAGATTACAAACAATAATTTTACATTACAATTTCAATTATAAAATACAACATAGATAATACTTTGAGAATGCCATTATTATCCTAGTTTAACTATGTATATCAATAATAAAACATGTTTTGGAATCCTATGAAAATAAAACATAATAAAGGGGTGATATCAAATGCTCAGTAAGGTTAAAAAATATAGTATAATCTTTCATAAATAATCATAAACTTTTAAGGAAAGTATAAAACTGAAACACAAGCCTTTTAAACACAATCTCCAGTATAATATGTCAGGAATAAATCAAATAATTCCATTTAAACATTCACATGTATTTTATATTAGTCAAATAATCACATATAATATCAATTACTAATCTCATAACATGGGAATGTATAATGCCGAACATACCATCAAGGCCTCAGGCCAAGACCATTCGGGTAAGACGTTAGTCAAAACCCAAATTAATTTGTATAATGAGAACAACCAATGCATCAAGAGGATTTCAATAACTAGTCCCCAACCCATAGGGATTTCATTAACAAATCCCCAACCCATTGGGCTTCAATTATCTGGTCTTCAAACCGTTTCATTATATGTTCTATACATTCCTAATATGAAAATGGTGTAACATAACATAAAAATTCCAATTAAAACTAGCATACAAAATGTTAATACTTTAACCATAAACCATGTATGGTATCAAAATAGAACATCCATAGTCAAACATATAAAAAACCTTCAATAAAATATGGAATATTGTATCATAATAAGTAAACATAAATCAAGTATAAAATCCAACAAAGGATGTTGACATAGATTAAAATAATCTTATAAAATCATTAATACTCTTTGAAAAAAATATCCATTTTTTTACTTGCCATTTTTTACTTTAAAATAATTTAAAATCATACAAAATTATAAAAGAAAACATTTATGTTTTAAAAATAACCTTGTAAGCTTGTAAGGGAATCTTGAAAACACTAAGGCATCATGATGATGGAAATAGCCACTCACACCATATATGTTAAAAAACATTCTTTCCTTAATTTTTCAAAAACAAAATAAAGTACATTGTTTAGAAAATGATGGAAAAATTCCTATAAATTTTTTTATAAAAATTAAAACATGCGTAAAAATGACATTAAAAATTTGTTGATAATATTTTGAAATACATTTTAAGAAACATGGACAAGGATGATAAAGATGTCCAAGTATATACTTACGTATAAACAATCATGAATAATGATGAGATTATACAATTAACCCTTACGTAAAAACTTGAAAAGATTTATTTTTGAATTTTTTGAATTAAATTAAAAATAAACTTAAAATGTTCTTTATAATCATTTATATACATATAAATACATATGATAATATCAAGAATAATTTAATGGAGAAAATATTAATTCTTAAAACATTCAAAGCGTCCCATACAACTTTGAACAATTTAATCATAATCCTAATATATTAAAATTAATATTTAACTAAATTTAAGATAAATTTATTCATGATATGAATATAATAGGGGTGGTTCATAAAACACACATAAGAAATAAGTTGTGAACATGGCTTATATCTCATGCAAATTAAAAGTGAGACACAATTTCCTTATCTTAGGTCTGATACTCTTTGTACATGTCTGAAACTCATGTATAATGTTTTTAAAAATATTATTAACTTCTAAAAAAACAATAATAATATTTATTATATAATAAATTATCCATTTATGACTATATATTTATCATTTATTAATAATTTCTAAGTTAATGTAACATCTCGAGTAATAATCGCTTTCTTTATCGTACGTGTATTGACTTGTTATTATTGATCGTATTACTTAGATAATGATTTAATTACTTATAGAATGTATAAAATTATTTATATATGATATATATTTATAACATAAATATATATAATATAGAGATAAATGAAATGGAACACACCATTCATGGAGACAGTATGTCATACGTATGCATGAACGCTGTTTATATTTTTTTAACATATTGAATGGAAGTAAATAACACACAGATATATATATATATTATACCATTAGAATTATTATGTCATATATTTCATACTTATTCATTATATATATTTTTATAATCATTCTTGAATGGTTTATGTGGAGAATGAATCTCACTGTGTCGTGGAGACGGTAAGTCGTATATACACATGAACGATGATATCATTCCCTTGATGGTTAAATGATATGGAATTGGGTGGAATATTAATTATAAACAGTTATTATAATGTTATATTAAATATTTATATCCATTATACACATAATCATTCCCATATAAAAAAATTAGTTTTGAGTAACAAATTATAGCACGACATGGAGACGGTAAGCCCTACGTATGCATGCAAGATGATATTGTTATTAATAAGATGGATAAAAAGAGGAATAGGGCTGTCCCAAGATTATAATAAAATATAAGTATATGGATTATATTGGAGTTATTTAATTGGTATGGAAACAACATAGAAATAGGAAGTAGCATATGAAAAGAAATTTGAAATAGGTGATATAAGAATTTTTTCTTTTTTGGGTATCTCCTTTTGAATTGAAAAAAAGGACTCCATAGGATGGATTTATGCCCAAAATTATGGTTAATAGGATGTATTGAGGTAATTTTATAGAGGAAATAGTTCGGGTTTTTTTTTATCCAATGGGATTTGGAGGTGTGAATTAAAGAGAAGGAGAATTTCCCTTTCATAAGAGAGGTGAGAGGCACTTTTGGAAGATTTTAAATATTAATTTATTATAAATTTTTATTTAGTTTAGAATATATAAAAAGTGATTTATTTAGAGTCTAATATGAGTATGGGTAGAAATAATCTCATCCAATTAATTTTAGACAAGTTTGGGTCATAAAATTAACCATATCTCTTGGATTTAACCCTAAGTTAAACAGTTTAACTCTTACTATGTCTTCTTGTATTTTTATAATATAGGGTTAATATATTACTATAAAATGAAAAAAGAACCCCAATTGGATCATTTATGACATATTTGACATTATAAAAGTTATTTTGACAAACCTTATATTTTTATGGCTTTTATATAATTTAATAAAATATAATTTATTTTAAAATATCATTTATGTCAAATTTAATACTATACAATATATACTTTTTTAAAAATATCAAAACATCATGATAAATTAGAACCAATACTTCCAATATTTCACTAACATATATAGGGGATCTATAAAATTATTTTATGTTGTTAATTAATTAAAAATATATTATTTTAATATTTTTAATACCATTTATTTGAAATATCAATTAATTTAACAATTATTGCATCATCATTATGTGACCATTTAAATTATTTATTGAATGTATAAAAATTATAAATAAATTATAATTATGTATATAAATTTCTTATATTTCTAAATACTATTTATAGTTGATCATATCACTTATATAACCTCATATTAAAAATAAAACAGTTATTTAAATTTGAATATGACATTTTTAACCCTTATTTAAATAAAATATAATAAATGTCTTAATATAAACACATGTGGATTAAAAAAGAAAATATTTATTAAATAAGGTTGATTTAGGTCGAAAAAATATTTATCCAATGAAATTAGGACAATCATCAGGGTAGTTTTATATTATTATAATATTATTTGTACCTTTAATTACCCTATTTTTCTTTAACTATGGTGAATAAAAATCAAAAGTTACTGTTCAACACAAATTATTTTGATCCTATTAGACAAAAATTTTCATTCTGAGTAAAACTATATTTCTCCATTTTTTGGAATTCAATTCACAAAAGTGGTAAAATTACAATTAATGATTACCTACAAATGTGACTAGAATGTGGGTAAAAAGATGTGAAAAAAAGTTCAATGAATTTTTATATCTAATTCTGTTATAAAAATGATTCCAATGACCTGAATTGGGTTAATATTTTTATTATTTATCCCTTTATACGTTGAAATAAATTTAAAGTAAAATAATTATTTAAATGAAAAAGTTAGTTTTAAATAATAATACAATGTTTTTCACCATTCATCAAAAATTTAATGTTTTCAGAAAAATACAAAAATATCACCCTAAGACAATTTTGATATTAAGAATTCAAAAATTAAGTCTATTATACTAAATTAAATTTCTAATAGTGTCTAAAATTAGTTTTATTATTCTTCACAAAGGACATAAAAATTAGTTCCTTTAAGAAAATAGTATTTCTAAACATATAACCATTTTACCGAAACATGTGAATTTCATTATAAATATGTTTTATTTATGTGAAAACATTATAAATAACATTTAAAAATTATTTATTACTATTTATATTACTATATTTAATGGATAAGTTATAAATATATCATTTAAATAATTTTGAGACTAAAGTGTTGTTTCATAGAAACTCAATTTTGTGCATTATGCAAGCCAGGTTGGTGTTGTGTGAAATAAAATCTAGTGAAGATAACATACCATGAAATATTTGGGTATTACATTCTCCCATACTTTAATAAAATGCATCCTCACAATTTTAACTCAGAATCGAAATCTATGGGTTGGACTTTTTAAAATATCTTTATTGAAATCCCACATTGGAAATGGACTAATGAGACCTCCATTTTAAAATAACGAAAGGGATGTACGAAGGTTACTAGAGATAACACATACTAGGGTTCCATGTAGGAATACATGGACATGAAATAAATTTTAACCTTCAAGTTCTGATAGAGAGTGATAGAGAACATAATTAGGAGAAATTAAATAATCATAAAGTTATAAATCTATGATGATCCAAGAGACCATTTGATTTATTGAAAAATAAATTACTAGGAAAACATTTTTCGTTTTATGATATTTCCCCAAGAGTTTAATAATTAAGTTACTTCATATAATATGAACAAAAGGAAGAATAATTACTTGAAAATTAGAGTTCCGTCCTTTAAATAATTTCCACCACAAACTCATCTTTCTCTCTAAATGATAATAAAATTCAAAACGTATTCTATTTATCTTAATCATATAGGGTTCACAAAATGAATTTATACTTCATCTACCATTCAACTTAAATAAAAAAACTTTTTTATACAAACAAGGACATCATGTAGGCCTGTGGTAGGAGATAAAGCCTTGTCAAACTTCATTTGTGGGTTCGATTCCTATAGCCTTGTTCGACGGGATGGGTTGTCACCCAACATATGAGTTGAAATTTTATTAAAACTATATTATTATAAAATTCCAAAAATAATCTTATAAATGTTTTAACATTTAACAACACTTTCCAAAATACAACTCAGTTTATTCCAACCATTAGACTTTTCCCAATTACACCTTCCCAAACTGATAGTCCAAAAATTTATAAGTAAGGTCACATAACATAATGCAGAACTTTTTGTCACATAACAAGCATGTGAATAAATTTATAATGTATTCTAAAAAAACATGATAATACCCTGAATTACGATAAAAATATATTTTAATATGTCTGTGATTCCTTATTCCTTATGTAAAATGTTGAATACTGGATATACTCTGTAAATCTAAAAAGTTGTATACTCCAAAAATGATGGAATAAACAAACCACTATATAGATCCAAGGTATTTGTTAATATCAGATATAAATTACCAAAATAAATCATCGCTTTATCCCAACATCATTATCTTAGTATCAGAAACATATTAAGGGATATCTTTCCCTCAACCATATATTTTTCCAAAAAGGTTAACTTGCAACTATGTCACTTTACTTGTTAACATACAATCATAAATCCATAATGAAATAGTACTGTAGTATAATACTTATTTATTTTGATAATTCATATAACCAGTACATCATTGACACAGTACTCAAATGACATAATTCTTCAATAATAAAATAGGTACATTAATCATTCATCTTCATCTGTGGTAGTATCATAACATGATTATTATCCAACAACATCATCTGGGGTATACTCTGATGATTAGGACATTGATTTTCACAGTGTACCATATCCTTGAATATGAGTAACTTTACATTAGAAACCTTTTTCTTACCATTTCAATCACAAACTTGGTGTCCTTTTTCTCTACCCTTATAACAAACTCATATTCCCTTCATGCATTTACTAGGTTGATTCCTTCCATAGTTATCACATGTAGGAAAATCCTTCTTTCCCTTCTCCCATTTATCCATATTTTTCTCTATGAACCTCTTCTTATATTTCTTACCTTCAGAGACATAGGACTCAGAGAATTATTTACTTATCTTATTAACACATGATACTATTTCTTCATATAATGAGAATATGTGGGAGACTATTTCCCTTCGATTTTTGTCTTAAAACTAAGAATGATATGATCCTTATTACTATTTGGATCATGTGTATTGGTGGAATTATCATTCTTCCTACTGGTAGCCATTTCTAAATTATGAAATACACTAGGTTAGATCATATCACAATGTATAATAAAAAAACTAGAAAAATGATAAGCATTAATTGAAAATTTATACATATCTAGTCTCATAATCATAAAAATGGTTTCTTTGGAGGCATATTTACACATAAATACTTCATAAAGGCTTGTAAAGAAAATGTAAATTATCCTTATCATATCCCCTGAGAGTGTCAACCAGGTGTGTATTAAGGCCTGCTATTTTGTACCAGGTTACCCCGAGTCAAGACCAAAACACCTTGTTGGAGTTATTACTCATAGGTACATCTGTTCCAGAACCACATCCACCTATAGTAGCTAGAAAGAAATGTATTTTCTATGAGTAACCACACAATCTCTACATTACTAGAATTTTGGGATGTTCCTCTATACTTGTCCTCAATGTATATCATAGTGTTAGGATTCGTAATCTATGTTTTCTAAAACTATTTCAAAGGTTGTTTGTAAACATTCCCTGATACCAACTGTAATGCCCGGACCCCAAATTACCACAGTCGATGCATTATTTTAATATATTTGCATGATTATAAGGAATAAAATCCCAAAAGACTGATAAGTTTATAAGTCTTGTAAAATACATTACAAACATTACTTTTACATTACAAATTCAAACATAAAATACAACATAGATAATCCTTTGAGAATACCATTATTATCCCAATTTAACAATGCATATAAATTTTTAAAAAACTTATTAGTACACTAAGAAAATAAAACTTAAGAAAGGGGTGAGCTCAAATGCTCATTAAGGTTAAATAATACAGAAAAATATTTCATAAAAAATTAGAAACTTATATGGAAAGTATTAAACTGAAACAAAAGCCTTTTAAACATAATCATCAACATAATATGGAAAGAATAAATCAAATAATTCTATTTAAACATTCACATGGATATTATGCTAGTCTAATAATCACATGTAATATAAATTAATAATCTCATAATGTGGGAATGCATAATGCCAGACATACCATCAAGGCCTCGTGCTAAGAACGTACAGGTAAGATGCTTGTCAAAACCCAAATTAGCTTGTCTCATTAGAAATATCGATGCATCAAGTGGATTTCATTAACTGGTCCGCAACCATTAGGTATTTCATTAACCAGTCCCCAACCCATAGGGCTTTCATTAACCAGTCCCCAACCCATTTCATTCTATGTCCAATGCATTCTTCATATTAAAAGGGTGAAACATAACACAAAAATTCGTATTAAAACTAGAATATGGAATGTTAATACTTTTACCATAAACCATGAATGGTATCAAAATAGAACATTCACATTAAAATATATTATAAACCCTTCAATACAATATAGAATATTATATCACAATAATTCAACCTCAATCAAGCATAAAATCTAACAAAGGATAATGAAATAGATGAAAATAATCTAAAAAAATTATTAATAATCTTTAAAAGAAATATCCCTTTTTTTACCTTCCATTTTTTACTTTGAAATAATTTTAAAGCCTCCAAAATTATAAAAGAAAAACTTTATTTTTAAAAAATAACATTTTAATATTGTAATGGAAGCTTCAAAATGTTAAGGCATCATGATGGTGGAAATATCCACTCGTTCTGTATAAGTAAAAAAACATTCTTTCCTTAATTTGTCGAAAATGTCATAAAGTACCTCATTTGGAAAATGATGAAAATATTCGTTTCAAAACATTTTATAAAAATTCAAACCTGGGTAAAAATTTCAGTATTTTTTTTGATAATATTTTTAAATACATTTTATGAAACATGTACATGGATAATAAAGATATCCTAGTAGATACTTACATATATACAACTTTGAAAAATGATGAGATTGTACAATTAACCCTTACATAAAACCTTAAAAATATTTTGTTTTGAATTTTTTTTAATGAACATAAAAATAGGCACAAAATGTTCTTTATAATCATTTATATAGATATAAATATGTATGATAATATCAAGAATATAGAAATGGAGAAAGGATTAATTCTTTAAACATTCAAAGCGTCCCATATCACATAGAACATTTAAATCATAACCAGGATTTCTTAAAATGAATCTTTATCTACCATGAAGTTAAATTTATTAATGAAATTAATATAATAGGGGCACTATATACACTATATATAAGAAATAGGTGGTGAACTTGGATTATATCTCACAAAAATTAAAAGTGATACATAATTCCCTTACCTTAGGTCTGATACTCTCTGTACGTATCCAAAATTTCAATATAATGTTTTTTAAAATATTATTAACTTATAACATAACCTTAATAATATTTGTGATATCATACATGATTCATTTATCACTTTATATTACCCATTTATTAATAATTTCCAAGTTAAAGAAACATTTCGGGTAATAATCTCTTTCTTTATCGTACCTATTTCGAATTGTTATTCTTGATCGTATTACTTAGATCATGATTTTGTAACATACCAAGTAAATAAAGGATATGAAATTTTAATATTTTTTAATATTTGTGAATAAAATATCAATATTACTTTAAAGGGGATGCTATGTTCGATGGCGTACCCAACACGCAACAACGAGTTTCTTTGAAATCTTACGTTGCACACTAATAATATAATAATACTATTTTAAATAGTAGTTAACACCTAGACATTGTAATGTCGGAAATGGACAGAACTAACTAAAAAATTATTATATATGTTTGTGAAATATTTTTACTTTTATCCAATAAATGTTAGAGGCTTAAAATGCAAATGAATCCAATTTTAAAAATAAATCTTCTAATATTCTTTAAAAGGTAGATTAACCACCTTTTGATGGAGAAACCTTTTTAAATATAATTTTGACAATTTTATATGTTATATTTGAAAAAATAAAACCCTTCTTTAGAATCTGGACATCAAAATTTACTTTGTGTAATTTTTTTTATTTTTTCTGATAAAGTTCATTTTTAGTGAAAATATTGTATTTTAATTCAAAACCTCCTTTTAATCTAATTTATTTATATGGATATATTATCTTTTTAATTGGGTTTAAAGTGTAGTTAAAATATATTTTTACCATTTAATCTGATGGTGGTAATTGGAATTAATTTCACTTTGAAATGGGACATAAACGAGTGTCAGTCTTTTGATATATATTGTTTCTTAAAAACACGTTATTTGTTTTGACAACGAGAATTAATTATAAAAATAATTAATGAAACCTTTATGTTTTGAATTTTGTAAAATGGAAATCATTTTTTAATTTGGAATATCAAATATATCTTAGGGTGAATTTTCGGTATTTTTCTGAAAAACATCGATTTTAGATGAATAGTGAAACCACTATGTGGTAGTTAAAAAAATTGATTTAAATATGAAAATGATTCCATTAAAATAAATCAGAATAATAGATATTTAATTTAAATAATTTTAATTTAAAACTAGTTTAAAATATAGTTTTAATTTATAATTAATTTAAAGGAAGAGATAGTTTTCAATTAAAATTCAATTTTTTTTTCACTATTTGTCAAAAAATTAATATTTTTAGAAAATTATAAAATGTTCACCCTAAACTAATTTTTCTATTATGATTTAAAAATTAAGTTTATTTTATAATTTATTTTATAAAAGTGTTATAAATTAATTTTATTATGGTTCACAAAAATAAATAAGACATTTTTTTGAGAAAATAATATTTCCAAAACTTATAAAGAATTTACCAAAAAGTAAGTATTTTTTATCAATATGTTTTATTTATATAAAACCAATATAATTAATACTTAAAATTTGGTTATTAATATTCAGGACACATATTTAATATATAGGTAATAATGATATTTTTTAAATAATAATATTAATAGTTTTTTTCATTAAAACTCAGTGTTGTGTATAACACAAACTATTAAAGAAATTAAATTTATTCAATAAACATTCATAAAATCATAAGGTGTTACATTCTACCCCCATTAAATTGAATATTTAACTTGAAATTACATCACATTGATACCATCAAATGAGGATACTTTTGCCTCATATATCCTCAATTTCCCACATAGCTTCCTCAAATAGGTGGTTTCACCATAAAAAAGTTGACCGAGGGAGTGGTCATGTTTTATAATAAATTCACTATATGACATAGAATATCCACTAGCTATTGCTCATAAGATATATATTTCTCTAATAGTATGGAATCTGAGTTTAGTACATGTGAAGGGTCAGGTATGTACTTCCTCAGTTGAGATACATGGAACACATTGTGGGCTTGAGAGAGGTTCAGTTTAAGTTCCAACTAATAGGCTAGAATATTGATATGATCAAGAATTTAAAAGGGAGATATATACCAAGGGATTAATTTACCTTTCTTATAAAATATAATAACTTTATTTCCTATAAAAATTATTAGAAAAACCTTTTCAACAACTGTAATTTCCATATAATGCTAATGATTATCCACATAAATTTCTTATTGACTTTGTGCCAACCTTATGTGTTATTGAATGAATCTACCCTTCTATACCATTTATTCATCCATATCATGTCATAATAGATTTATTTCTCTAACTTAATTCCACCACATTTGAGATCTATATTTATTTCTATACAGGGATTCATAAATATCCACATGAATGCTTGAGTGACAACTATTGGTGTAAGAAAACTCCACTAAATGAAGGTTTTGATCCAAACCACCTTTGAAATCTGAAGAAAAAGATCTAAAAATATCCTCTTGGGTTTGAATTGTTATCTTTGATTGACTATCTATCTGAGGATGATATGTAGTGCTAAATCTAATCTTTATGTTATGACATTTCTAAGGACTTATTTCGAACATTGAGGTAAACCTCAGATCCTGATCAGACATAATGGAATGTAGTACTCCATTAAACCTTACAACTTCATTAATGTATATCCTAGAAAAATGATCCAAAGAGAAATCTTCCCTGATTGAAAATATGTGTTCTAACTCTCTAAGGTGATCAACTAAAACCCATATAGCATTATTCACTTAATAAATTTTAGGGAGTCCAATGAAAAAATACATGCTGATGTTTTCCCATTTTCATTCTAGTATGGTTAATTGATGTAACATCCCCTTAGAATTTTTTCTCTTATCCTTAACTTGCTGACATACAAAGCATCAATATAAAAAATCTATGATATATCTATTCATTACATCCCACCAAAAATACTCTTTCAAATCTCTATTAATCAACGTACTTCCCATATGAATAGAGAATGATGAATTATGAGCTTCCTCTAAAAAATCCTTCTTTAAATATTGTATGGATAGAAAAAATACACGGTTTCTAAACCTTATCATTCCATCATGATCAGGATTAAACTCAGGAAAAATTCTAACCTTATTTTATATCTTTACAAATTCCTTATGTTCCTCTTTAATACTCACTTGGATAGATGGTTAAAAATTTAAATGAGAAAGATAAGATTTACCCTCATCCTTTAAGATTTCTAAATTCATCCATTGAAAATCCAAAAGTATTGGATCTTTTCTAATCCTCCTCATGGATAAGATAGAATTATCCTTTTGACTCAAATAATTGGAAACGTTTTTTTCTTTCCTAGGGTGGTAATGTATTAGTCATTTATAATATTTAATCATCTCAAATCATATTCTCTAGAAAATATTCAACTCCTTATGTATGAATATATACTTAAATATTTTTTTGATCGGTATATATATCATAATTTTTTTTGTAAAGAAATTCCTCCATATCTTTAATGAAAAAATTACCATAGCTAACTCAAAATAAAAAGTTGGGTAATTTTTCTCATGAACCTTCCATTGTTACGAGTAATAAGATATTACCATGTCATTATGAAAAATAAAACATCCCAATATATATTTGGATGTATAAATATAGATTAAAAACCCTTCTTCACTATAGGGAAACGTTAGCACATGTGTACTAACTAAATTTCTATCTAGTTCCTTGAAAATTTCCCCACATTCCTCAATCTAGAGGAACTTGGATTCATTTTGAGGTAGCATGGTGAGTGGATTAGACAGTCATGAGAAATTATCAACAAATTATAAATAATATCTAGCTAAAAAAAGAAAATTATGGACCTCTGTCACTATGGTTGGTCTGATCCATCATTTAACAGACTCTATATTTGATGGATCAACCTATATACCCTATCTTGAGATTATATGACCCTAAATATGAAACCTTTTGTAGCCAAAATCACATTTTTGAAATTTATCATATAGTTTCTCCTTACTTATGACCTTTAGTAAAATTATCATGTGATATTCATGCTCTTTATTTCTCTTTGAATAGATAAGAATATCATATATAAAGACTCCCACAAAATTATCAAGGTTATATCTAAAGAAAATATTCATTAAATCCGTAAATATAATGGGGTAATTAGTAAGATTTAATAACATCAATATATATATTCATAGTGTTTATACCTTATAAAGAATGTTTTCTTAGGTATATCCTCTTTCTTGACCCTCAATTGATGATATCAAGAATGATGGTCAATCTTGGAAATGTATTTATCACTGCATAGTTGATCAAATAGGTCAGCGATACATGGTAGAGGATACTTTTTCTTGATCATGATCTTGTTCAACACTTGATAATTAATGTGGAGTCACATTTATCCATCTTTATTTTAAACAAAAAGAATAAATGTATCCCAATGTGATACACATGGCCAAATAAACCCCATATCAAGGTTTTACAAGAGTTTATTCTTCAATTAATATAACCTAATCAGGTTCATTATATAGGGAGTATTTGAAATTCATATGGAACTAGGAATGAGTTTTACTAATAACTCAACTTCAAAATACAGAGGAAGACTGGGAAAATCTTCTGAAAATACATCAAAAAACATATAGACAATAGGCATATTATTGATGTAAAGTTTCTCCCCAACTATCTGAGATAAACACCCATTCGGAATGGGAATCATTACCATTCAATGGATGTGATCTATGTAATAAGTTCTTACCTACCATCACATATATAGGCATTCATAGGTTATTTTAGAACATAATACATGAATTACCTTCTTTAAAAATTGATACGCGATATATGTTGAGAAATAAAATCCATTTCTATGATGAATTCAATGTTAAATAGATGAAGAATGACATGATTTATAGGAAGTAAATTCTCAAAAAAATCAACTAGCAAAGAATCATAGACTAGATATGAGATGATTGTACAATTAGGAGGGTTTCAATACTAATTATACACCTAATCATTTGGGTGGAATCTTTATACCCTTATAAAATTATTTAGATATAAAATAATGGGTAGAACTAGATTCAAATAAGACATTAGTAGTTATAGATTGAATGATAAGTAAACCTTTCACCATGTTGTTATCACACCATTCATCATAAATAGTGATTTCATAAGATTTCCTATTATCTCTTAGATTAACATATTTATAACATCAATAATTTTCATTAAATTTCATATTTTTTCAGTAATTAGGATAGTTCTTATAATACTTGAATTTGAAACACTAGAGTGTGGGTGGTGTGTTCTGTGAATCTTTCTCTCTATTCTAATCATTAACCAACTTCTTCCCATAAATTTGGAAATCAATTTCCCATGACCTTCCCTTACATACTTAAAAGATTTACTGGTACCCTTAAGATATTTTCCTTCATGCTTTTTCCACACTTTGAGTATAAAGGAAAGATCATCTTCTTCCCTCTATGGGTTTTAGATTTTACTTCTAATTCCAATTTTCTCATCTTATAAAAACCATTATATTGATACATAACTCCAACCTATATTTCCACCTCGATAGAACATAAAATAATATATTTATAGAAACTGAAGTCTCTTATAGAAAAAACTGTTTGGAGACATAGTTTTATGGCACTGAAGAATATATCAACCTTAATTTTAGGTTGGATGATAATACAAGAAGAATACCTCACAATTCTTGTTAAATATGTATCAAAGGTACCAACAAGATTCATCATCCATTTTATTTAGCTTAAGTAAGTAATTATCTATCTTTTTATGAAAGATATAAAGAAATTAATCATTGAAAAATAAGTTCTTGAAGTCATCACAATCCATAGAGTCAATTTCTTCTTATTTCCTTGTATTATTGATAAGAGTACACCATTGATTGGCTTCAACATACAAATATAAGACAACTAAAATGATTTTTTCATGGTCCAAATACTATATAATGCAAAATATATTTTCAGTGATACTGATATATTTTTCAAAAACTATTGGATCAGAAGACCCAATAAAAGATGGTGGACATTTCTTAATTAAGGACATAAGAAAATTTTGTTCTTTTTTTTATATCCAAAATGATTCCTAACTTGAGAATTTCGTGTGAGAAAAGAAATTATATTTTTTATTATAGATCCCATAACATTTGTATGCTCATGAGGATAATCATTGAATTATACATCGCAATGATAATTAACATAGATATTTTGGGTTCCAACCATTGAATAAAACCATAAATAATAGTGTAAGAAATAAGAATCATAGCGGGGAACCACATAATCATAAAAAATCACTTATAATATGTTTAAATCATGAAACATTCTTTTTTAATATATTATAAATTAGGTTTATCTTAGTTCATTCGTAGTCATCTAAAATTTAAATCATTTATGATTTTTTAAAATAATTTGTGAATTTTCAAAGCATATATACCAGTAGTGTCAAACTAGGTGTGTAACAAAGCCCATTATTGTGATCCATGTGACAATTGTGTCTATCTCAATGCACATTTTTTGAAGTTACTACCCCTAAGTACCTCTATTACAGAGCCACATCCACTTTTAGTATCCATACATGGATGTAATTTATTATAAGACCACTCACTCTATCATTTACCAAAATTTCCAAATATTTTCCTATACTTTTTCTCATAATTAGACATATCCTTAGACATATCTGTAGGAAGATCACTAATTTTTTCTCATCCTAGTTTCTGAAGATTAACTAAACTTATCTCTGATAAAAACTATATTGAAAAAAACTTATCATAAATAATTATTACATCTTATTAGTTGAATATTCATTATATAATATAAAAATCCATGCCAAAATCATTTAGGTCTAGTGCCTTTGGAAAGTTGGAAAAATAATTTTTGTTCCAAAAGTGAGAAACATCATATCCCACTAAGTTCTTCATAACTAGAATTATTTTTATACATATTATACATGCTACATTTATTCATAACCTAGGGAAGGGAAAAATAATAAAGGGTGAGATCTAATGCTCATTAATGTTAAACAAGGGAGGTATCAACATATCATTCAGATAAGTGTCTGATAACATGAGAATAACATTTAGAAACCATACCATACAAATTATATAAAATAAACATGAGTCATGGAATAAATCATGGAAGTTAATACTACATGAATCATAATTGAATCAAAGAACATGGGCCATAAGATCATAATATTGGCATAATATATGGAATTGTGGAATACACATAATCATTTAAAATCATTTACACAGTATTCAATGATTATTGACAAGGATATCATAGTGTAATGACTTCACTACCCAAACCATTACAGTAGTAAAGGTTCACTCCCAAGACTATCAACAAAGTAAAAGTCCTATATTGAATAAGGTTCACTCCCTATTCCAGTCCTATATATCCCATGATATGTAAATCTCTACCCAATGAATTGGAGGGAGATATAATTCCCATCCATCTCCTATTGAAAACCATATTTATTTGTAATATAAGTTAATAAAAATTTATCACATCATAACCCATGAAATGAAATGGATTTCATAAACATTTCAACATATCATAATTTTTAGAAAATATAATGGTATCATAACAATTTAATCATTTCATCATAGAATAATCTATGAAAAAAGAAGCGGGTTTCATAAGAATTTTATCATGGTATAATCAGTGGAAGAGAAACAGGTTTCATACAAATATTATTATTATATAAAATTAATATAAAGAATAATAATGGTATACTTGGACCATATATCAAATAAGTTATAATTTATAGCAAAGGTCTTCATCGTATAAGGAAAATGATTTTGAAAGATAAATCACTAAGAATGTTTCTTGAGGAAGATAAATTTTCTTTGAAAATCAATTTTGAGAACTAAAAAATCATAAATATTTTTGAAATATAATTTTTTTAAAGTAAAATTAAATACTTATAATGGAATATTTAAGACATGTTTGAGGTCATTATAGTGGAAAATTTCAGATATATCGTACATGTTAAAACAAAGATTCCTTTCACATTTTCAATAAAAGACAAACATGAATTGTTTGGAAAAAGAAATTATTATTACTTTCATTTTTTTAAAGTAAAAAATGGGTAAATATTTCTTTAATAAATAATTTCAATGATTTTAAAAACATTTTTTAAATAATTTTTAGAAAAAAAGGTTTTGGGAGAAAAAGGGATTTCGACTGAAGAGGAAGGTAGAGTCTGATTTTCTTAAAAATAATTTCTCAATTATTATAAGGACCAATGAGTAAAAAAATGGGAATATTACTTGAAAATATCATGAATAAATATAGGATAAGAAAATTCATGAGTATTACTGAGATTTAGGTCATAATATTTCCATATTGGATACTTAATCATAAATATCCCTGATAAATGATGAGATTGTAACATAATACCATTAACACTTTGGTAACATTTGAAACATAATACCCATGAAAGAGAGATCCTAAAATGGATATGTAATAACCATAATTCTCAGGATAATAATCTTAAAATACATTCATGGGATGTATATACACCTTATAAAATAAATACATGGTGAATATGGTTTGTGTATCACACAAAATAAAAGTGATATAGAAATCGTTTACCTTATGTCTCAACATCATTTGTACATGTTAAAAAATATTTTATAATAAATATAAGTTTATTATAAATTTATTTTAAAAATATAATTATATATATCTTACCATATATGATGTATATATGACCTTTTACTACCCATTTATTAAGAATTCCATGTTAAAGTCACGTTTCATGTAATAACTGCTTTGTTTTTCATGCATGTTTTTAATTATTAGATTTTTGGTTCTAATAATTTGATAATGGTCAAAACATCTCAAATTTTTTTACCATGATATAAATATCATGTATATTCACCGTATATGTATTTATAAGATTTAATAAAAGTTATATAAATAATATGAAATGTACCATTCATAGAGATGGTGTGTTGTACATACACATGAACATTGTTTTTGTTTTCTTGATGGATCTAAAGAAAGAAAGGTAAAGAATATATTAAAATTAAATTTCCATTTTTATTTTATATGTATCACATATTTTCATTAAGAAAATAATTATTAACTTTAATTTATAGCTTGAACAAATCACATCGCTTCACAAGGCGGTAGTCCGCCGTACGCACGAGAGACATTATCGAATTCCCAAAAAATGGAAGGTGAGAAGTTATGTAATGACCTGATCCCAAATTACTAGAGCCAGTGTATTATTTTAATACATTTACATGATTACAAGGAATCAAAATCCAAAGGATCTATCAATTTAGTAGTCTTAGAAAATAGATTACAAACAGGAATTTTACATTACAATTTCAATTATAAAATACAGCGTAGATAATACTTTGACAATTCCATTATTATCCTAGTTTAACTATGTATATCAACTATAAAACACTTTTTGGCATCCTATGAAAATAAAACATAATAAAGGGGTGATATAAAATGCTCAGTAAGGTTAGAAAATATAGTATAAGCTTTCATAAATAATCATAAACTTTTAAGGAAAGTATAAAACTGAAACACAAGCCTTTTAAACATAATCTTCAACATAATATGTCAGGAATAAATCAAATGATTCCATTTAAACATTCACATGTATTTTATATTAGTCAAATAATCACATATAATATCAATTACTAATATCATAATGTGGGAATGTATAATGCCGAACATACCATCAAGGCCTCAGGCCAAGACCATTCGGGTAAGACGTTAGTCAAAAACCAAATTAATTTGTATAATGAGAAATACCAATGCATCGAGGGGATTTCAATAACTAGTACCCAACCTATAATGATTTCATTAACCAATCCCCAACCCATTGGGCTTTAATTATCTGTTCTTCAAACCGTTTCATTCTTTGTTCTATACATTCCTAATATGAAAATGGTGAAACATGACATAAAAATTCAAATTAAAACTAGCATACAAAATGTTAATATTTTAACCATAAACAATGTATGGTATCAAAATAGAACATCCATAGTCAAACATATAAAAACACTTCAATAAAATATGGAATATTGTATCATAATAAGTAAACATCAATCAAGTATAAAATCCAACAAAGGATGTTGACATAGATTAAAATAATCTTACAAAATCATTAATACTCTTTGAAAAAATATCCATTTTTTACTTTTCCTTTTTTACTTTAAAATCATTTAAAATCCTACAAAATTATAAAAGAAAACATTTATGTTTTAAAAATAACCTTGTAAGCTTGTAAGGGAAGCTTGAAAACATTAAGGCATCATGATGATGGAAATAGCCGCCCACGCCATATATGTTAAAAAATATTCTTTCCTTAATTTTTCAAAAAAAAAAATAAAGTACATTGTTTGGAAAATGATGGAAAAATTTCTATAAATTTTTTTATAAAAATTAAAACATGCGTAAAAATGACTTTAAAAATTTGTTGATAATATTTTGAAATACATTTTAAGAAACATGGACAAGGCTGATAAAGATGGCCAAGTATATACTTACGTATAAACAATAATGAATAATGATGAGATTATACAGTAACCCTTATGTAAAAACTTGAAAAGATTTATTTTTGAATTTTTTGAATAAAATTAAAAATAAACATAAAATGTTATTTATAATCATTTATATACATATAAATACGTATGATAATATCAAGAATAATGAAATGGAGAAAATATTAATTCTTTAAACATTAAAAGCATCCCATACAACTTTGAACATATTAATCATAATCCTAATATATTAAAATTAATATTTAACTAAATTGAAGATAAATTTATTCATGATATGAATATAATAGGGGTGGTTTATAAAACACACATAAGAAATAAGTTGTGAACATGGCTTATATCTCATGCAAATTAAAAGTGAGACAAAATTTCCATACCTTAGGTCGGATACTCTTTGTACATGTCTGAAACTCATGTATAATGTTTTTAAAAATATTATTAACTTCTAAAAGAACCATAATAATATTTATTATATAATAAATTATCCATTTATGACTTTATATTTCCCATTTATTAATAATTTCTAAGTTAAAGTAACATCTCAAGTAGTAATCGCTTTCTTTATCGTATGTGTATTGGCTTGTTATTATTGATCGTATTACTTAGATAATTATTTAAATACTTATAGAATGTATAAAATTATTTATATATGATATATATTTATAACATAAATATATATAATATGGAGATAAATGAAATGGAACACACCATTCATGGAGACAGTATGGCATACGTACGCATGAACGCTGTTTCTATTTTCTTAACGTATTGAATGGAAGTAAATAACATATATATATATATATATTATACCAGTAGAATTATTATGTCATATATTTCATACTTATTCATTATATATATTTTTATAATCATTCTTGAATGGTTTATGTGGATAATGAATCTCACTGTGTCGTGGAGACGGTAAGTCATACGTACACATGAACGATGATATCATTCCCTTGATGGTTAAATAATATGGAATTGGGTGGAATATTAATTATAAATTGTTATTATAATGTTATATTAATTATTTATATCCATTATACACATAATCATTCCCATATAAAAAAATTATTTTTGAGTAACAAATTATATCCCGACATGGAGACGGTAAGCCCTATGTATGCATGCATGATGATATTGTTATTAATAAGATGGATAAAATGAGGAATAGGGTTGTCCCAAGATTATAATAAAATAAAATTATATGGATTGTATTGGAGTTATTTAATTGGTATGTAAACAACATAGAAATAGGATGTATCATATGAAAAGAAATTTGAAATAGGTGATACAACAATTATTTCTTTTTTGGGTATCTCCTTTTGAATTGAAGAAAAGGACTCCATAGGATGGATTTATGCCCAAAATTATGGTTAATAGGATGTAGTGAGGGAATTTTCTAGAGGAAATAGTTAGGGTTTTTTTCTGATTCAATGGGATTTGGAGGTGTGAATTAAAGGGAAGGAGAAGTTCCATTTCATAAGAGAGGCGAGGGGCACTTTTGGATGATTTTAAATATTAATTTATTATAAATTTATATTTGGTTTAGAATAGATAAAAAGTTATTTATTTAGAGTCTAAGATGAGTATGGGTAGAAATAATCTCATCCAATTAATTTTAGACAAGTTCTGGTCATAAAATTAACCTTATCTCTTGGATTTAACCCTAAGTTAAACACTTTAACTCTTACTATGTCTTCTTGTATTTTTATAATATAGGGTTAATATATTAATATAAAATGAAAAAAGAACCCCAATTGGATCATTTATGACATATTTTACATTATAAAAGTTATTTGGACAAACCTTATATTTTTATGACTTTTATATCATTTAATAAAATACTATTTATTTTAAAATATCATTTATGTCAAATTTAATACAATACAATATATACTTTTTGAAAAATATCAAAACATCATGATAAATTAGAACCAATACTTCCAATATTTTACTAACATATATAAGTAATCTATAAAATTATTTTATGTCGTTAATTAATTAAAAATATATTATTTTAATATTTTTAATACCATTTATTTGATATCTCAATTAATTTAACAATTATTACATCATCATTATGTCACCATTAAAATTATTAATTTAATGTATAAAAATTATAAATAAATTATAATTATGTATATAAATTTCTTATATTTCTAAATACTATTTATAGTTGATCATATCACTTATATAACCTCATATTAAAAATAAAACAGTTATTTAAATTTGAATATGACATTTTTAACTCTTCTTTAAAAAAATATAATAAATGTCTTAATATAAACACATGTGGATTAAAAAAGAAAGTATTTCCTAAATAAGGTTGATTTAGTTTGAAAAAATATTTATCCAATGAAATTTGGACAAGCATCAGGGTAGTTTTATATTATTATAATATTATTTATACCTTTAATTACCCTATTTTTCTTTAACTATGGTGAATAAAAATCAAAAGTTACTATTCAACACAAATTATTTTGATCCTATTAGACAAAAATTTTCATTCTGAGTAAACCTATATTTCTCTATTTTTGGAAATTCAATTCACAAAAGTGGTAAAATTACAATTATTTATTACCTGCAAATGTGACTAGAATGCGGGTAAAAAGATGTGAAAAAAAGTTCAATGAATTTTTATATCTAATTCTGTTATAAAAATGATTCCAATGACCTGAATTGGGTTAATATTTTTATTATTTATCCCTTTCTACTTTAAAATCAATTTAATGCAAAATAATTATTTAAATGAAAATGTTAGTTTTAAATAATAATACAATGATTTTCCCCATTCATAAAAAATTTAATGTTTTCAGAAAAATACAAAAATATCACCTTAAGATAATTTTGATATTAAGAATTCAAAAATTAAGTCTATTATACCAAATTAAATTTCTAATAGTGTCTAAAATTAATTTTATTATTGTTCACAAAGGACATAAAAAGTAGTTCTTTTAAGAAAATAGTATTTCCAAACATATAACCATTTTACAGAAACATGTACATTTCATTATAAATATATTTTATTTATGTGAAAAAATTATAAATAACATTTAAAAATTATTTATTACTATTTATATTACTATATTTAATGGATATGTTATAAATATATCATTTAAATAATTTTGAGACTAAAGTGTTGTTTCATAGAAACTCAATTTTGTGCATTATGCAAGCCAGGTTGGTGTTGCGTGAAATAAAATCTAGTGAAGATAACATGCCATGAAATATTTGGGTATTAAATTCTTCCATACTTTAAGAAAATGCATCCTCACAATTTAAAATCAGAATCGAAATCTATGGGTTGGAATTTTTAAAATATCTTTATTGAAATCCCAAATTGGAAATGGATTAATGAGACCTCCATTTTAATATAAATAAAGGGAAGTAAAAAGGTTACTAGAGATAACACATAATAGGGTTCCATGTAGGAATACATGGACACGAAAGAAATTTTAACCATCAAGTTCTGATGGAGAGTGATAGAGAACAGAATTAGGAGAAATTTAACAATTATAAAGATATAATTCTATGATGATCCAAGGGACCATTTGATTCATCAAAAAAGAAAGTACTAGGAAAACATTTTTGGTTTTATGATATTTCCCCAAGAGTTTAATAATTAAGTTACTTCATATAATAAGAAAAAATGAAGCATAATTACTTGAAAATTAGAGTTCTGTCCTTT
The DNA here is from genome assembly GCA_963277665.1 of Viscum album. Classification (NCBI taxonomy): domain Eukaryota; kingdom Viridiplantae; phylum Streptophyta; class Magnoliopsida; order Santalales; family Viscaceae; genus Viscum; species Viscum album. The sequence goes on from OY728145.1 coordinate 1,109,772,075, forward strand.
AAATAATTTCCACCACAAACTCATCTTTCTCTCTAAATGATAATAAAATTCAAAACATATTCTATTTATCTTAAACATATAGGGTTCAAAAAATGTATTTATACTTCATCTGTCATTCAATTTAAATAAAAAACTTTTTTATACAAACAAGGAAATCACATAGGCCTGTGGTAGGTGATAAATCCTTGTCAAAATTTGGTCGTGGGTTCGATTCCTATTGCCTTGTTTGACGGGATGGGTTGTCACCCGACCTACGAGTTGAACTTTTATTAAAACTATATTATTATAAAATTCCAAAAATAATCTTATAAAATGTTTTAACATTTAACAACACTTTACAATATACAACTCAGTCTATTCCAACCATTAGACTTATCCCAATTACACCTTCCCAAACTCAGAGTCCAAAAATTTATAAGTAAGGTCACATAACATAATGTAGAACTTTTTGTCACATAACAAGCATGTGAATAAATTTATCATTTATTCTAAAAAAACATGATAATACCCTTAATTACCATAAAAATCTATTTGAATATGTATGTGATTCCTTATTCCTTATGTAAAATGTTGAATACTGGATATACTCTATAAATCTAAAAATGTTGTATACTCCAAAAATGATGGAATAAACAAACCAATATATAGATCCAAGGTATTTGTTAATATCCAATATACATTACCAAAATCAATCATCTCTTTATCCCAACATCATTATCTTAGTATCATAAACATATTAAGGGATATCTTTCCCTCAACCATATATTTTTCCAAAAAGGTTAACTTGAAACTATGTCACTTTACTTATTACCATACAATCACAAATCCATAATGAAATAGTATTGCAGTATAATAATTATTTATTTTGATAATTCATATAACCAGTACATCATTGAAACAGTACTCACATGACATAATTCTTCAATAATAAAATAGGTACATTAATCATTCATCTTCATCTCTGGAAGTATCATAACATGATTATTTTCCAACAGCATCATCTGGGGTATACTCTGATGATTATGAAATTTATTTTCATAGTGTACCATATCCCTGAAGATGAATAATTGTACATTAGAAACCTTTTTCTTACCCTTTCAATCACAAAAATGGTGTCCTTTTTCTCTACCCTTATAACAAACTCCTATTCCCTTCATGAATTTACTAGGTTGATTCCTTCCATAGTTATCACATGTAGGAAAATCCTTCTTTACCTTCTCCCATTTATCCATATTTTTCTCTATGATCCTCTTATTCTCTTGCTTACCTTCAAAGACATAGGACTCAGAGAATTATTTACTTATCTTGTTAACACATGATACTATTTCTTCACATAATGAGAATATGTGGGAGACTATTTCCCTTCGATTTTTTTTCTTAAAACTAAGAATGATATGATCCTTATTACTATTTGGATCATGTGTATTGGTGTAATTCTCATTCTTCCTACTGGGAGCCATTTCTAAATTACGAAATACACTAGGTTATATCATATCAGAATGTATAATAAAAAAACTAGAAAAATTATAAGCATTAAATGAAAATTTATACATAGCTTGTCTCATAATCATAAAAATGGTTTCTTTGGAGGCATATTTACACATAAATACTTCATAAAGGTTTGTAAAGAAAATTGAAATTATCCTTATCATATCCCCCAAGAGTGTCAACCAGCTGTGTATTAAGGCCTGCTATTGTGTACCAGGTTACCCCGAGTCAAGCCCCAAACACCTTTTTGGAGTTATTACTCCTAGGTACTTCTGTTCCAGAACCACATCCACCTGTAGTATCTAGAAAGAAAGGTATTTTCTATGAGTAACCACACAATATCTACATTACTAAAATTTTGGGATGTTCCTCTATACTTATCCTCAATTTATATCATAGTGTTATGATTCATAATCTATGTTTTCTAAATCTATTTCCAAGGTTGTTTCTGAACTTTCCCTGATACCAACTGTAATTCCCTGACCCCAAATTACCAGAGTCGATGAATTATTTTAATACATTTGCATGATTACAAGGAATAAAATCCCAAAAGACTGATAAGTTTAGAAGTCTTGTAAAATAAACTACAAACATTACTTTTACATTACAAATTAAAACATAAAATACAACATAGATAATCCTTTGAGAATACCATTATTCTCCCAATTTAACCATGCATATCAATTTTTAAAACACTTATTAGTACCATAAGAAAATAAAACTTAAGAAAGGGGTGAGCTCAGATGCTCAGTAAGGTTAAACAATACAGAAAAATATTTCATAAAAAATAAGAAACTTATAAGGCAAGTATAAAACTGAAACAAAAGCCTTTTAAACATAATCATCAACATAATATTGAAAGAATAAATCAAATAATTCTATTTAAACATTCACATGGATATTATAATAGTCTAATAATCAAATGTAATATAAATTAATAATCTCATAATGTGGGAATGCATAATACCAGACATACCATCAAGGCCTCGTGCTAAGAACGTACAGGTAAGATGCTTGTCAAAACCCAAATTAGGTTGTCTCATTATAAATATCGATGCATCAAGTGGATTTCATTAACTGGTCCAAAACCATTAGTTATTTCATTAATCAGTCCCCAACCCATAGGGCTTTCATTAACCAGTCCCCAACCCATTTCATTCTATGTCCAATGCATTATTCATATTAAAAGGATGAAACATAACATAAAAATTCGTATTAAAACTAGCATATGGAATGTTAATACTTTAACCATAAACCATGAATGGTATCAAAATAGAACATTCACATTCAAACATATCATAAACCCTTCAGTACAATATATAATATTATATCATAATAATTCAACCTCAATCAAGTATAAAATCCAACAAAGGATAATGACATAGATGGAAATAATCTAAAAAAGTTATTAATAATATTTAAAATAAATATCGCTTTTTTTACTTTCCATTTTTACTTTGAAATAATTTTAAAGCCTCCAAAATTATAAAATAAAAAATTTATTTTTAAAAAATAACATTTTAATATTGTAATGGAAGATTCAAAATGTTAAGTCATCATGATGGTGGAAATATCCACTCGTTCTGTATAAGTAAAAAAACATTATTTCCTTAATTTGTCAAAAACTTCATAAAGTACCTCATTTGGAAAATGATGAAAATATTTGTTTCAAAACATTTTATAAAAATTCAAACATGGGTAAAAATTTCAGTAAATTTTTTTTGATAATATTTTTAAATACATTTTATGAAACATGTACATGGATGATAAAGATATCCTAGTAGATACTTACATATATACAACTTTGAAAAATGACGAGATTGTACAATTAACCCTTACATAAAACCTTAAAAATATTTTTTTTGAAATTTTTTTAATGAACATAAAAATAGGCACAAAATGTTCTTTATAATCATTTATATATATATAAATATGTATGATAATATCAAGAATATAGAAATGGAGAAAGGATTAATTCTTTAAACATTCAAAGCATCCAATACCACTTTGAACATTTAAATCATAACATGGATTTCATAAAATGAATCTTAAACTACCATGAAGTTAAATTTATTAATGATATGAATATAATAGGGGCACTACATACACCATATATAATAAATATGTGGTGAACTTGTCTTATATCTCACACAAATTAAAAGTGATACATAATTCCCTTACCTTAGGCCCGATACTCTCCGTACGTATCCAAAATTTCTATATAATGTTTTTAAAAATATTATTAACTTATACCATAACCTTAATAATATTTTTGATATCATACATGATTCATTTATAACTTTATATTACCCATTTATTAATAATTTCCATGTTAAAGCAACATTTCGGGTAATAATCACTTTCTTTATCGTACCTATTTCGACTTGTTATTCTTGATCGTATTACTTAGATCATGATTTTGTAACATCCAAGGTAAATAAAGGATTTTAAATTTTCATATTTATTAATATTTTTTAATAAAATATCAATATTAATTTAAAGGTAATGCTATGTTCGATGGCGTACCCAACACGCAACAACGAGTTTCTTTGAAATCTTACGTTGCACACTAATAATATAATAATACTGTTTTAAATGGTAGTTAACGCCTAGCCATTGTAATGGAGGTAATGAACAGAACTAACTAAAAAATGATTATATATGTTTTTGAAATATTTTTACTTTTATCCAATAAATTTTAGAGGCTTAAAATGAAAATGAATCCAATTTTAAGCACAAATCTTCTAATATTATTTAAAAGGTCGATTAGCCGCCTTTTGATGGAGAAACCTTTATGAATATAATTTTGACAATTTTATATGTTATATTTGACAAAATAAAATCCTTCTTTAGAATCTAGACATCAAAATTTACTTTTTGTAAATTTTTGTTATTTTTTTCTAATAAAGTTCATTTTTATTGAAAATATTGTATTTTAATTCAAAACCTCATTTTAATCTAATTTATTTATATGGATAGATTATATTTTTAATTGGGTTTAAATTTTAGTTAAAATATATATTTACCATTTAATCCGATGGTGGTAATTAGAATTAATTTCACTTTGAAATTGGATATAAACGAGTGTCAGTCTTTTGATAGATATTGTTTCTTAAAAACACGTTATTTGTTTTGACAATGGGAATTAATTATAAAAATAATTAATGAAACCTTTATGTTTTTAATTTGGTAAAATGGACATCATTTTTGTATTTGGAATATCAAATATATCTTAGGGTGAATTTTTGGTATTTTTCTGAAAAACATCGATTTTTGATGAATAGTGAAACCACTAAGTGGTAGTTAAAAAAATTGATTTTTCGTTTAAAAGAAATTTTACCACCTCTGTCATTTGAATTTCAAAAATCCGACATACATGGTTGTCATTAGGAAGTAAAATTTGGTTCAATGGGATTAAAATAATTTTTTGGTGAATAGTAAATTTTAAGTTTTATTAATCGTGATTAAAGGTAATTAGTGTAATTTAAGGTAAATATAATGATATAATAATATGAAATTACCTTTACGCTTATCCTACACTTATTGGATGAGTCATTACTGAACAAGACAATCCATGGGTCAACTTGGGGACCCCATGGAGCCACTTGGGTAAGAAAATGACATTGATAACTTTTTATTTAAAGTAAAAATACAAGTGGCACAAACATATATTGTTTTAATAAAATAATTTTTACATGGGGTTATACAAGTAATATTTTTGAATATAAATATTAATTATAAAGATAAAAACATTTCCTACATCATGATATTTTTTTTATAATTTTTAGACATTAAATAAATAAATTTATTTATGACACCGTGATGATGCAGTGATTACCTCATTAATGAATGATTTAAATAAAATGAGAAGATAAGGTAAAATATAAAACTTACACTTTTCAAAAACCTATTGGATGGGTGTATTTCGAACCTTTATCACCTTATCCTCGAAATATATAATTTTGGGACCTTTAATATCCGAAAATCATTTTTTAATAAAGTAACTTTTTAAGACATTCCAAGAGTGCCCCTCCCCCTCTTATAAATATCCCTCACCTATACCACCTTACCCACACCTCTCAAGCCTTTGAATCGACCAAAATCTACTCATTTTATCTCTCCACATCACTATATTCATCTTAGAAGCCTTACCTTATGCATAATACTCTTTAAGAAACACTTTTGGTTCAAACTAAAGAGAGTTACCCGATTTAAAGGCAATGTCTTCTCTTATGTTCTTTTGTTTATTTTTCTTCTCCAACTCCTTAAACTATTTTTATTCCTTTATTTTGTAACAAAACCAGTATCTTCAATATACTAGGATGTTTTTATGAGAATTATTCGAGCTAAACATACACACACCTCCGTCTAATGGTTAAATAACATACTGTTTCCGTGGATGGAAAATTACTGCCTCATGAAATGATGATTGTTCTATCTTCTCCTACCACCTCTCATGGTGGAAATTATGATGGAACTATATTTATTTATGATATATATTATATTTATTTACTCTCTATGCTTCTGTATTTTACATTTAAAACATACCTTTATGCTTTGCATGTTGTGCAAATGCGATAATTTCATTTGAGGAAGTGTGGACTACCGCCCCCTCAAGTGACGTGACTCGTTGATGCAATACATGGAATGTATAAAGAATGAAATTAATGAACTCATGTGGCCTATATAACATATATATTATAATGGAATTATAATATATATATATATATATCTCATTTAGTTTTAATTCCATTAATGTGACAAAGAAATGAATATAGCGTTAATGCGTACGTACGGTCTACCGTCTCCATGAACAGTGCATTTCATTTTTATCTCAAAATATTATGGAATAGTATAAAATGAATATATAATGGATATATATGATATTTAAATCATTAATAAAATTCTGGAGATGGTGTAATTATCACTACATGGACAATTATTTTCAAACAGGTTCATTTTTGACTCATGTACCGAACATCGACAAAAACGTTTGATATGAAATAACATAATTAACTAATTATTATAACATTATAATATGTGATATGAATTGAATAATAAAATTTAAAGGATTTCCTTAAGAAATTAGTAATTGAACAAAGTTTATTATTCAGGAATATAAAGAAACGAACAAGACAAGTCAGACTTGAGGTAAGGGATCCAATCTCTCTCTTTCTTTTCAAGTAATATCTTTTATGTCATTTATTTTATGATCCATGTTATTATGTTGTAGGATGTTATTTTATATTAACCATACTGTAATTTTTATTTTCATATGATTAGATACCCCCTATTAATCTCATCAATTCATTTTATGAATTTTTAAGTGGCGCTGTTAGGCTGCCAAGTTTTCGTAAGGGATTTTTCATCTCACTTTTATTCCCATGATATTTATGCTAAATTTGCCAATATTTACTTTGAGTGGTATATTTACTGACCATTATTCTAATATTTATGTAATATAATTTAATTTATTGGTATTTACATCTTTATTGTATGACCCTTCTTCTATGTAGCGTACGTTTTGAAAGTTACCCAAACCGGTAAGGTAACCTTTCACCCTCCTCATTTTAAAAGACTTCTTTTTGTTAGGTCTTTTAATCTTGTTATGATGGTATATATTCTTATATATCATTATTGATATAAATGTTATGTCCAAGTGATGAGATTCCCTTTTTTATCTCTCATCATCTCATTTTATGAATTCTAAAGTGACGCCATTAGGCTGTTGGATTTATATAAGGGAACTTCTTAACCAACTTTCAATTCTTTTGGTTAAACCTCTAGTTATTGATTTTATTATGCCAAGATTATGTGTGGAATCTATATGTTGTAATTTCCAAAAAACGTTGTGTGGAAATACTATTTATACACAAAATAATCTCATTTATAAATTCTTACGTCATTTATAAGAACTTGTATGGGAAATCATAACTCAACCTCATTTCATTGAGTTTAATATCTATGTCATTGGTTTCATTTTTCCAAGAGTAGGTGTGAATGACCTATGATTGTTTTAAACTTGATATCCACTTATATTGGGTGTATTTATACTTGTCACACATAATTATTTCATTGATTTATCCTTACACTAATGACATGATCTTTGAATGGGATTACGTCCCAATTTCTCTTCCTTGAGACACTTCTTGATGAGATGCACTTTTATTCTTTTTAAAGTGTATATACAGACCCTTTGACAATACATATACATATTATGTCTATAATCAAGTAATTTAAAAGTTTTTAAAATGGTCTACTTTCACGTGGCTTATAATTTAAATGTTCAAAATGGAAAAGGACTCATTTATTAAAACATTGTTTTAAATGGTTTTAAAGATTTATTATTTTAAACATTTATCATCCATGTACATATTTTAAAAATTGTTTTAAGGATCTATTTATATGGACATGAATGTATGAAAACATTTTCCAAAGTTTTGAAGTGGTAAGGGACTTCATCTCAATCTCCTTTCATTGAGTCATATTTTGTTTTATACACAACATTCTTTTATACGGTGTATAAACCCCTTTGAGTTTTAATTTTATTCAAAAGGAATATTTTTATACGAAGTGTTTTACTAAATGACAAAAGGGAATGTTTTTGTCGTACGTATGGGGCGATAATGACTTCTCTGCCGCTGTGACCTTTATTTGAGTTTCGGCTTCCTCTACAAGCCATAACTATTTTTAAATGAAAAATAAATACCATGTTTTAATTTTATTTTATTTTGGTATTGAAAATGGTTTTGATAATGTTTTGATTATATCAATGTGTTGTATTGATATCTTGTGATTGAAATGCGGAAATGTTATGTTTCCTTTATGCATGTTTTATGTGATACGATTATGTTATGGTTCTTGGGCATTGTTTATGAAGACGGGTGGTTCCGTGATAAACTAAGGGAGGGTGAGCCTGATATATCTCTCCAATGCATTGGGTAACGCGAAGGTTTCTCCGAATATATTTAGGGAATATACTATGATGGTTATTCCAAATGTAACCATGAGGGTTACTCCCTACGTAAGAATGTTATGAATGCCTCAAGTTACCTTTATGTCTTATGATTTCTATGAGTTATTAATAAATCATATGATTTAATGAGTTATGTTAAAGTGATTATGTTTTATGAGTAGAGTATGATTTAATTGATTCTTATGTATTCATGGACTAATTTTTTCTTACCGTATTGTTATAACCCTTACTGAGCTTTTTATGCTCATCCCAAGTTTTTTTGAAATGTTTTTCACAGGACATAAAGTGGAATAAGGTCAAGGATGGGATCAAGGAAATGTCAAGCTGTCTAAAACAAGGAACTAGACATGAATCTTTTATTCAAGAGTATTTATTTTTTGAAAAAATGGAAACTGATTAGATGTGTCTACTTTGTAATCTTTGAGATGTAATAGTTATGTCCTAATTCTCTAAAACTCTAACCCTGAAAAGAACCTCAACGTGAATTATTCAATTTAATTCAACATTAAGTAATGTTTTAAGGCTGGGTCCTTATAGATTTACTTAAAAAATTTATAAAATAATTTATATATCATATATATTCATAATATAAATATATATAATAGATAGATAAATGGAATGGAACCCACCCTTCTTAGAGATGGTAGGTTGTACGTACGTATGAACGATGTTTCTGTTTTATTATCGTATTGAAGGGAAGTAAATAACACACACACACACACACATTTATATAATAAAAATAGAATTATTGTGTCATATATTTCATAATTATTCATTATATACATTTTTATAATCATTCTTGAATGGTTAATGTGGAGAATGAATCTCACCACGTCGTGGAGACGGTAAGCTGTACGTACACACGAGCGATGATATCATTTCCTTTATGGTTAAATGGTATGGAATTGGTTGGTATATTAATTATAAAGAGTAATAATCATATTATATTAATTATTTATATCCATTATAATCATCATTATACCCATCACAAAAAATTAGTCTTGAGTAATAAATTACACCATAGTGGGGAGACGATAAGCCGTACGCATGCACACAAGGTGATATTATTATTCATAGAATGGATAAAATGAGGAATATAGTTTTAAAATGATTATAATAACATATCAGTATATGGATGATACAAGATTTATTAATTTGGTATGGAAACAAAATAGAAATAGGAAGTAACAGAAGAAAATAACTTTTAAAGAGGTGATAAAACAATTACCTCCTTTTTAGGTATCTCTTTTTGATTTTCACAAAATGACAACTTAGGATGAATTTATGACAAAAAAATGGCCTTTTATATTTATAAATGGATTTTGGGAGATGAAATTGTAAGTTTTTGGCTGAGAAAAATGACTTTTGAGGTGTAAATTAAAGAGAAGGAGAAGTGCCCTTTTATAAGAGAGCCGAGGGGAACTTTTGGAAGATCCTAAAATATTAATTTATTATAAATTTATTTTTTCTTTAAAATATATCCAAAGTGATTTATTTCTAGAATAATATAAGGTTGGGTAAAAATAATCTCAACCAATGAATTTTATACATGTTATTTTCATAAAATTAACATAATCCTTTGGATTTCAACCTTAGTTAAATAGTTTAACTCTTACCATGCCTTCTTATATTTTTACACTATAAAGTTAATATAATTACTATAAAATGCAAAAAGAAACCCAATTGAATAATTTATGAAATATTTGACATTATAAAAATTAGTTTTTTGAACCATATAGTTTTATGACTTTTATATCGTTCAATAAAATTGTATTTATTTTAAAATATCATTTATGTCAATTTTAATACTATTCAATATATTTATTTTTTAAAATATCAAAAAAACACGATAAATTCAAACCAATACTTCCAATATGTCACTAATAGGTCTAAGTTCTCTATAAAATTAGTGTATGTCATTAATTAAGTAATTATTGTATCTTCATTGTGTCACCATTTAATTTATTTATTTAATGTATAAAAATTCTAAATAAATTATCATGAGGTAGAAAAATTTCATAACTTTCTAAAAATAATTTATAGTTGATCATATCACTTATATAACACCATATTAAAAATAAAATAGTTATTTAAATTTGAATATGGGATTTCTAACTTTTCTTTAAATAAAATATAATAAATGTCTTAATCTTACAAAAGTGGATTAAAAATGATCATATTTCTGAAATAAGGTTGATTTTTGTTGAAACAATACTTATCCAATGAAATCAGGACAAGTTTTAGGGAAATTTTTTATTATTAAAATATTATTTTTACCTTTAATCACCATATTTAGCTTTAACCGTGGTAAATTGAATTTAAAAGTTACTATTTAAAAAATTTTTTTGATCATATTAGACCAATTTATTCATACTTATTAAAATCATATATGTCTATTTTTTGAAATTCAATTCACATAAGTGATGAAATTATGTTTAATGCTAATATGAAAATGTGGCTAAAAGGCGGTTAAAAAGATGTGAAAATAATTCAATGAATTTTTATATCTAATTCTATTATAAAAATGATTCAAATAACCTAAATTGGGATAATATATGTATTATTTATCTATAGTGACTTTAAAATCAATTTAAATTAAAATAATTATTTGATTGAAAAAGTCATTTTTAAACAATAATGTAGCATTTTTCACTATTCATCAATAATTGAAAGTTTGCAGAAAAATATAAAAAATTCACTCTAAGATAATTTTGATATTATAAATTCCGAAATGAAGTATATTATAACAAATTAAATTTGTAATATTTTCTAAAATTAATTTTATTATTTTTCACAAAATGACATAAAAAGTAGATCCTTTAAGAAAATAGTATTTCTAAACATATTACTATTTTACCAAAACGTATAAAATTTATTATATATATGTTTTATTTTTTTGTAAAAACACTATAAATGAAATTTAAATAATATATATTACTATATATAAAGGATAAGTTATAAATATATCATATAAATAATTTTAACACTAAAGTGTTGTTTCAAAGAAACTCAATCTCACGTGTTATGCAAGATAGGTCGGTGTTGCGTGAAACAAAAGCCATTGAAGATAACATACCGTGAAATATTGGGGGTTTACAAGTTATATTTGATATAATAATTCCATAAGTATAATAACATCATATTTAGACATTTAATATATCATTATAACCATTCATGAGAGGTGGTAATGTAAAAAAAATAACATCAGTTCGTGAGGCGGTAGTTCTCCATACACACGAATGATGAGTTCATAAACCATTTGATAGTGGTGGAGATGGTTTTAGGTAATTTACGTATAATAGAAAAATATCTTTATATGTAATATAATTAGGTTTTTAGATCATCATGGTTTAATAATAATTGAAAAATTATAGGATGAAATAAAATAAAATGATTGATTTAGGAAATTACCTCTCATTCAGAAAAATTATTTTATTTCAAACCAAATGACTTATTATGTTGGATTTATAACCAAAATAGGGCTTCTATGGTGATATGAAGGAATTTAAGAAGTTATTTGGGAAGGGTTTGGGTGAAAAAAGTGGTTTGAAGGTGTTAGGAAACAACGATAGGGGTTGGCCTATTATAAGTTAGGCGAGAAGCACACTTGTATTTTTTGAAAAGGAAACAGTGTACCCACATTTTTCACATAAAAAATGGTCTAAAATAGAGTATTATATAGAATAATATAGTATAGGCCCACCGTTTGGGGTGGGGTGGTAAGGGCTTGGGGGGTGAGGGGCAGGTCGCGGGGTCAAGTCTCTGGGTTTGCGATTTACATGTAATTTTTCTTCCTCATGTGTGTGCCTCTTTCGCGGTTGTACCCAAATTTTTATAGAATAATATAGTATAATTAAAATATATTTCAATAAAAAATATTTTAGAAAAGTTTTTAGGTCATTTTAACCCTTATCTTTTTAGTTTAACCCCTGTTAAACCTATTTTTACCTTAATTAAAGTAATTATTTTTTCAATTTTTACTATTCATTTTGGTAAAAACATAAGTTGAAATTATTATAGAATATAAATTAATATAATTAAAATTAGTTTATCCATTTTTAAAAATTTATTTCATATAAGTTAAAGAATTTAATTTAAAATTAGCCACACAAACGTGATAAGAAAGTGGGTTTACAAAGAGAAAATGTTCAAAAGTATATAATGTTTTATATAAAAATTAAATTTGAAAACGGTTCCATTAAAATAAATTGGATTAATTGATATATAAATGAAATAATTTTACTTTAAAATTAATTTAAAATATAATTTAAATCTATATATAATTTAAATGAAAAGGAATTTTTCAATTAAAATTCAGTATTTTACAAATCATTAAAAAATTAATATTTTCTAGAAAATTATCTAAAATTAACCCTCCAATAATTTTTATATTATTATTTAAAAATAAAGATTATTTTGTTCAGATATAATTTGTAAAAGTAATAGAAATTAATTTTGTTGTTGTTTACAAAAAAATAATTGTTTTTAAGAAAATATTATTTTTGAAATATATAAATACTTTACCAAAAACTAATTATTTTTTATGAATATGATTTATTTATTTAAAACCATCACAATTAATATTTTAAATTTGGTTAATAATATTCATTCCACCAATTTTATGGATAGTTATTAATGGTCTTTTTTAAATAATAATATCAATGCCATATCATGGTTTATTAAAAATCGGTGTTTCATGTAACATAATATATTAAATACAATTAATTTATAAAAAAATTCACAAAATATACAGTTAATAAAGTTATTTTTTAATTATCATTTTATATTAAATTACTTAATCATTTATGTTCACATTAGACATTTTGATGATATTCGGTTCATAAATCCAAGAGGACTTTCACTAGTTGTCTATGATCAAAGAAGTCATTATTTCATCATATCCAGCATAATAATCATGAAATAATTATAATTTTTATATATTAATTATAATTTTTAAACCAAACATAAAATATAGTTATAAAATGAACTATGTTATAATTATGGAGATGGTGGGTCGTATGTACATATGAGTAAGGTTTCCATTTTTCAACATTCATGATGGAAAGAAAATAAATGTTATTTTATCTTTATAGAATGATAATTATATCATAAATATCATATTATTTATTTAAATAAACTTGTATATACCATCCAAGTGATGTGATAGTGAAAACTAAATCACATCATTTCGTGGAGGTATAAATCCACACGTACGCACGAATGATTTTATCATCCTTTAATGAATGAAATGTTTAAAAATTATATGATATATTAATTTTTTAAAATGATAAATATTTCATGAATATAATATATTTATATTAAATCCATCATCATAAATATCCGTGAAAGGTGATGATGGAAGACAAATTACATCGGTTAGCGAGGCAGTAGTCTGATGTACACACAGATGATGGTTTTATTTCCCATTTAATGGATGAGAAGACAAATATAGGTTATTATCATAAAATAATAACATCTCATTATATTATAGATATGGATTTTATTATATTATCATGGATTAATAATATTTTAATGAGGTTTAAGAAGAAATAAAACAAAAAGTATTTGTTAAGAAAGACACCTCTTCTTTGGAAAACCTATTTAGGTTTACACTAAAAGCCTTACTTGGAGGGTTTTATAGTCAAAGTAATCTATCTAGAACATGGTAAGTGAAGTAGGGAAGGGATTTGGATATGAATTTTCCGATAAAAAATGAATTTTAAATATTATTAGAAGAGAAGAGGTGGTGCCCTCATATAAGTGAGATGAGGGGAACTTTTCGAATTCCTCCAAATATTAAATTAATATAAATTAATTTTCATGAATAAAAGGATAAAAATGATCAAATTTAAATATAGTATGATTATGGGTTGAAATAATATCATAAAATATAATTTTTAAAAATTTTATATTAGAGTTTTCCCCATATCTGTTTGTTTTAACCTGTGCTAACCCTTTTTGACCATTATCATGATAATAAGGTTTTTACTCTTTAGGGGTCATGAAAGTTATTATAAAAAATAATTTTATAATAAATGGAACATTATTGATATGTTAAATAATATCACAATAAATATGCTGAATCTAGTATTTTTGTGAATTTTAAATCATTTAATAAAATATTATTCATTATAAAATATCATTAATGTCATTCTGGGAACTATTCATTTAATTAGAATATGGAAACAACATGAAAACAATGGAATTAGAATATAATACTTCAAAAAATAAATAACATGTTATATTTATCTTTTATTTTCAAAACAAAATAATTCAATCAATTCATATTACATTTAATATATTTAAAATCATTTAATTTATTTTTTAATTAACTGAATTAATACCGTGTCAACAGTGCATAAAAATTTAAGGTAATTATTTCATCACTAAAAGTTATATATAAATTAAAATGAAAAATAAAATATATTTTAAATTTCTATTTATAACCAAACATAACGTGTTTATCCCTATCACAAAATATTGTAGTTATTAAATATAAAAAAGTGACATTTTTATCTTTATCTTTTAATTAAAAATTACAAAGTTAAAAATCAAAGAAATATGACACCAAGTGACCAAATATTATAGAATTGGAAGAAAATGGCCAAAATACACCCATAAAATAGGACAAAGAAAAGAGTTATGGTCAATTGTTACTCTGTATTGTATTATTTTTATCCTTAATTATTCAATTTACCCTAACCGTGGTGATAAATATAGACACCATTCATAACAACTAAAAATAAAAGGGAAATATTTAAAAAATTTATACATCATGATTCCAAATATTTAATTATTTTTTCAATAATATATTCAAATAATTGAAACTGTTAAATTTAAAATTATACTCTCAAAATGAGAAGAAAAGCGTTTTTTCAGAAAAATTCATTTTTAAGTATAAAAATGATTTTATACCAATTTCAAGAATAAAATTTAATAAAATTACTATAATAAAATTATATTTAATCAAAAATAAAGTAATTAAATTATAAAACCAATACAAAATATAATATTACTTTGTAAACACTTAAAAAAATATTGTTTTCAGAAAAATGTTAAATTTTCTCCATAATCTAATTTTGATATACTAATTAAAAAAATAACATAATTTTTATTAAATAAAATTTTTAAATGTTCCAAAAAATAATTGTAATATTTTCTCATGAAAATAAATAAAATCTATTTTTGAAGAAAACAAATTTTTGATGAATACAATGACTACTAAAAATAGAGTGACTTTTTAATATACATTTATAAATACATTTATATTGAGTAGGAACTTTATATATTTTCCATAATGTAGTTAATCTTATTCATAATCATCAATTTAAAATCTATGTTATAAAAGTCAAATTTAAATAATTATATTTCAAGGTGTTTGTGCATGTACATATTTCCTTTAATTTGATTTCATAGGTTTTTGTTTGATTACTTTTCTCTGTATTTTGATGATATCTTAATTTATGTTATTTGGATTTTTGTGATTCTTATCTTGTTGGAAGGATAATATATTTATATATACTTTATTAGTTAATGGGGAGGTTTTAAAATTCTTATATATTTTTCTAAATATTCATTGAAGTTGCTACTATGGTTCCAAAAACTCTAATTTCACTATTTTAAAACATTTCTGTATTTATTTTATAGAAACTGCTATAATTATCCGATTTTCAAGAAACCTGATTATATTTAAAGATAAAATGTTTATCTTGATTTCATTAGTTTACATTAAAGTCTAAAAATATCTTTTGAATGAGATTTTAATTACTTGAAGTTATGCCATGCTATTTTGTAGTAGCAGTTTTTACAAAATTGTTTTGCTTCTGTTTTATAATTATTTTAGGATATGTAGATGTCGGTTTTAACTGGTTATTTTTTTTATAAAGATAATATGTTTTTATAAAAATAATTAGTTTTTACCAAAGTATTAATCTTCTGTTAAAATCACTTAAAAATTAATTTATGTTTGTCAAAATATTCTGTCTAGATTTTTTGACAAAAGTATGGTTTACTATTTATCTCGTGAAAGTCTGGTTTACTGTTTATCTAACAAAAGTATGGTAGTATGTTTTACTATTTATCTCACGAAAGTATGGTTTACGGTTTATTCTACAAAGTATGGTTTGGAAACCATACGTTACTGTTTATACCATACGTTACGTTACTGTTCATACCATACGTTACATTACTGTTCATACCCTACATTACGTTACTGTTCATACCCTACGTTATGTTAGTATTCATACCTTAAGTTACGTTATTGATCATTTTACAAGGTATGGTTTGTAAACCTACTTACTATTCATTATGAAGTTACTATTCACTCGAAGTTACTGTTCACTCCAAAGTTACTGTTCATTCTAAAGTTTCTGTTCATTCCGTGCAATTTTTCAAAAATTAATTTTCTGCAAATATATAAATTATTTTTATTAACAATTTTTTTGGGAAAAATTCTCATTAAATATAAGAATAATTATCAAATAGTTTTTAAAATTTTTGGTACAATATTTAGAGAGAAAAGTTAATAAACCTTATCAATGTCTTTCACAAAAAAATATGGATGTTTCAAGATTGTTTAAATTCAAATTTTTGAATTTAATTTCAGAATCTGCTGCTAGTTTTCCGGAACTATTTTGACTATGTTTAAAACATTTTAAATGGATTTAAAATGATTTTTTAAATCATTAAATGATTTTATTATTTTGGAGATTTTATTGAAAGACTTATTCAAAATATTTTTACTTCCTTTATTAGATATTTATTCTACATGAATATAAAAAAGCACTGGTGCTTCTATTCTCATGGAGATATTTATGGGAGCTCTTGACTCAATTAATTTTGAATATCCCAAGGAACCAGAGCTACTGCACCTGCTATATATTCTCTTTCTATATATATCATTCTCTCTTGAAGGTAAAAAAATAAAGTCAATTACGATAAAAAGAGAAAGTGTTGTGAACTTTGAACCTGCTGTGCATTTGCAACATCCTATGACACTTTGCTTCACCACCTTCCCATTCTCTCAAGTACTGAATTAATTCTGTTTTGAATACAATTTCATTGATGATATGTACTGATCTAAAACTTAAAAACTAGTACATTTTCTTTAATTTCTATCTTCTCTTTCATTTGGTTCTAAGTATGTAACACTACTTCTCATCTCTCACACACACTCTATTTTTATTTTTATGCTTTTTCACACAAAAGCATTATTTGTTATTTTTTTGGGTTGTAACTCTAGGATTCTAAAGTCATGATCTTAGGGTTGTGACTCCCTATATCTAAAGTCAAGACTATTTGGGTTGTGACTCCCAGTTTCTAATGTCAAGTTGTAAAGGTTGTGGATCCCTATACAAAAGTCAGTGTCATGGTTATCCCTCCACTAGAAAATGATTTTGTAATTGGGTTATGATACCTCTTTGAAAATCATTTTTAGTGCACAGGTATCTCTCACTGATTAGAGAGGCATAAGAGTAGAGTAGGCCCACTTTGGACTGAACTACTATAAAAAAATCCTTGTGTTATTTAATTTTCCCTCTACTAATTAACCTTAATAATTAATTTTTATAATTAATTTAATTAGTCAATTCATTTTATTAAAATTTTCAATATGGTCTATTCACCCCCCTCTAGACCATCTACCATTACCTTGTCCGACCTAACACAAGGTTCATTTAGGCTCGGTGTTACATGTCATATATGCTACCGAACATAGTTTTATTTTATTTAAAAAATTACTTGGTGTTACATTCTTAACCCATTAAAAAATTTTATTCTCAAAATTTAAACTTGGGCTTAGTAAAAAAAGTTTTTATATTTTTTAATTACTTTTGTTACAATCCCACATCCTAAAAAATAACACCCAAAGTTCGACACTAATAATTTTATAATTATTCAAAATATCATGGACTAAGATTGAAACCCAGAAATTATAATGATTTGATCATATATTCTTCCCAAATAAATTTAACATTTATCACAAAATAAAGTTAATCACTCTTAATGTCTCATGCCAAAAATGAATATTCCCTAATCATATAATCTCAAAGAAATTATAACCATTTCCATAAATAACCTAAATCACCATAAATCCATATTAAAATCCTATGTGATTCCAACTGATTTTTCAAATTTTATTCCTCAAATAAAATCCCATAATCTTCTATTTACCTTAATCATATAAGGTTCAAAATATTGAATTACCTAATCACCAAATCACTTTTCAATCCCATTGTTATCGCTATGATAGAACATATATTCCCAAAATCAAATTAGACTATATTTATAACACCATTAAAAAAATTCCATACTAACCAAGATATCATGTAGGTCATTGGTAGGTGTTGTACCATCGTATCCCTTCTATTGTGGGTTATAACACCATGACATTTCCTGATGTGATGAGTTTTATTTTTTAACAAAAATATTTTAATTTAATTCATAAAATGTCCCTAAAAATGTGATTAAAATTATTAAAAATAACTTTAATCATTAAATATTATATAAATATTGAATTATTATAAATACATTTAAACTTATGAAAAGAGAATTCATCCTCATAAAATACTTCATATTGAACCAAAGGGTTACATATACCTCTACCCAATAAAACTAATCCCAAAATGTCATCACTCACATTAAAATAAAATAAATTATAACATAAAAAGGGGTGTATAAGACTTTGAAATTATGATAAACGTTAAAATAAAAAACCTATAATGGTATAAATTAATATTAAATTAACCTCACTTGAAAGCATCATAATATCTAAAGTTATCTAAACAATTCTTTTAATAACAACTCTAAGGACCCAGAGTTAAACTTAACTTAATCTTGAGTTTTACGTTAAGAATTAATTTTCTTACAATTGATGATATTTACAGTTTATATTTTTATAGAATCAGGCCACAATCATTACATATATAAATATTACATCACAAAGTGAACACTTACACATAATATCTATTTTCCCACAATTTTTTTATGATATAAAAAGTTTTCTTTCAATGAAATATCTTCATAGTTTTCATATTGACCACATCCTTTTGACAAAACATCCTTAAAAACCTATAAAAACATTTTAAAATACAGGATGAGCATAAAATGATTAGTAAGGGACATATAAAAAAAGAAACATATTAGTTCATGAATACTTATAGAAGAATTTTCTTTTTCAAAATTTATCATTGGTCTCAATAATATAAATTTTATTACCTAAAAAATCAACTTTTCTAACCAAATATTTTCATAAAAAATTTCATAAGAAGTATTAAAGGAAAGATAAAAAATATAATGTTTCCTTTTAAGTCATAAAAAACATATGAAAACATTTTCAAAAAATTTATAAATTTTACCCTTAAGATGTATTATATACATTCCCTAAAAAATAAGCTCATGGGTAATCCCATGGGAGATTATATAATAAACACAGTATCATAAGATCATAAAAACATATGAAATGTAGAAGAAAAACAAAACATGACATATGAATAAGTAAAGGCTAACTACCAAGACAACATCACATGGTGTATAAAGTCCTATAATGGATTAGGTTTAGTCCCAAATCCATACATTATTTCTCATGAGACAAAATCCTTACCTAATACATTGGATCACTATTTGGGCGCACCATTATAACATGTTCGTGATTATTTGTACAAAAAAATGAGATCAATCATAATAAAAAAAATATAAGAAATACCCATGAAAATATTTGGGTTGCATAATCTTTCCTCATATCATAATCAAAATATATTTCTTAAAGAAGGAATTTGAGAAATGATCATAAAGAATGTATTACCCCACCAAAGGAATCGAGAATAAGCTAGGTATGCATGTGAGAGACATATATAAAAAATACAGAATCAACATATAACATTAAATAGAGAGATATATAGATATATAATGGTCATAACCTAAAGAAAAGGGTGGTTTAGAGAGATCCCTTACACCTATAAGAAAAATATTTTTCGATATAAAAATATCCATTCTATTTAAAAACATTTTTGAAAATAATTATAACAAAGGGAAAGAGGGGTATTATCTAATTAAAACAAGTAATCTTAAAAAAAATACAATATCAAATAATGGTCGTGGAAGTAGGAAAATCCATTGATACCATATACATTAAAATATGAAATTATTTTGTCTATTGTAAAGAAAGTAAAAACATTTTGTATAAAATATCTGAAATATTCCATTTGAAAAGCAATTAAATAAAGTAAAAAAGATACGTAAAATTTACTTTATAAATCATTTATTTCCATATAAATACATCAACAATATAATTTTAAGAATATGGACTGGGAATATAAATATTTTAAAAATAAATCATTAAAACATTTAAAATGAGGTTTTAAAGGTAAAGCGTCCCGTAGATTAATCCCTAAAAGATTCATTTTTATGAAAATGTAAAGAAATTAAAATATATCAAAAAATTTCCTTTATTATTTATTTTATGGAATTTTTTTCTAAAAATAATTAGATGAACATGGACATGGAAGAAAAATAGTTGGAAGGGAAACTTTAAGAATATTGTTTTTAAAGAAAGTCCCTTACATCGAGTTAGAATCATTACATATGTTATTTTTATTTCTAAATAATAAACTTATGCTAATTATTTACTTGATTAAGAAAATTTTCATTTTCATTATTCCTTTAATTTTATTTATTATCATGTCATATTCAATTACCTAATCATTTAAGTTCATGTCAGACGTTTTGATGATATTCACCTCATAAGTCCACAATGACACAGGCAAGTTGAATATGGTCAATTAATTCATAATTTAATAATATATAGAATAATAATCATTAAATAAATATAGTTTTTATATATAAATTATAATTTTATAATCAACCATGAAACATAGTTATGAAAAATGAACTATGTTATAATCATGAAGATGTCGTACGTATGCATGAGTGACATTTCCATTTTTCAATGATGACGATAGAAAGAATGTAATTATTATTTTATATTTACTTAATTATAATTATATCATAAATATTATATTATATATTTAAATACACTTTTATGTTCCATCTATGTGATGTGGTAATGAAAAATGAATCACATCAATTCGTGGATGTAGGAATCTACAGGTACACATGAATGATGTTATCATATATCAATTAATGGAAAGGTAAGAAAATGTATGATATATTTATTTTTAAAGAATTATAATTATTTCATGAATATAATATATATAAATTAAACCCCATAATTATAAACATCCATGAGAGGCGATGATGGAAAATGAATTACATCAGTTTATGAGGTTGTAGTCCGCCGTACACACAAATGATAGTTTCGTATCCCATTTGATGGAAAAGGGGATAAATATAGGTTATTCCAATAACAAAATAATATATAGGTATATTAATTATACTAATGTTATTATATAAACATTTTGGAATAATATTTAAAGGTGTTGTAAGAAAAAATAAAACAAAAACACTCAGTTAAAAATGATACATCTTCTTCAGACAACCTCTTTAGGTTTTCACCAAAAGCCTTAGAGGGTTTTTTAATCAAACCAAGGATTCTAAGATGTGGGAAGGGAATTAAGGAAGGTATTTGGGTAGGTATTGGTAATCAAAAATTGATTTTTTTGTTTGAATAAAATTGGAGAAGAGGTGTGCTTTTTTAAGGGAGGGAGGAGCACTTTAGGAATTTCTTAAAATATTAAATTAATATAAATTAATTTTTATGGAAAAAGGATCCAAACTGATATAATATGAATATAAGATAATTATGGGTCTAAATAATATTATTACATTAAATTTTTATATGTTTTGATACAGTTTTTAACTTTATCTATTTTTTTTAAACCCGCATTAACACGTTTTGACAATTATTGTGATAACAAGGTTTTTACTCTTTAGGGGTCAAGATAGTTACTATAAAATGAAAATTAGAAACTAAATGGAACATGATTGATATTTTAAACCATATCCAAATCAATTATCCAAATAATATGGTTTTTAGGAATTTTAAATATTTTAATAAAATATTATTTACAATAAAATACCATTAATGCAATTTTTGGAACTATTCATTTAATTTGACTTTGAAAACAACATGAAAATAATTTAATTTGAATATAATACTTACACATATCACCAAAATGTTATATTTATCAAATAAATTCATGAAACCAAATAATTAATTCGATTTATATTACCTTTAATAATTTTAAAATCATTTATTTTATTTTTGTATTAATTAAATAAATACTATGTCAGTGTTTCATAAGCATTTATAGAAATTATTTTTAAAAAATTAAAAATAAATGAACCTAAAAAAATTATTTATATTTAAAATATATATTTATAACTTAACATAACTTGTTCTTATCCCTATTTAAAAATATTATAATTAAGTAGGAAAGTGACATTTTTATCTTTATCTATTACTTAAATATCGTAAAGGTAAAAAATAGAGAAATATGGAACGAAGTGGCCATATATTCTAGTATTGGATTAAACATTTTGAATACACACATAATATAGGATAAATTCAAGTGTTAAGGGTTATTTTTTAGACATTATCATGTTATTTTTAACCCGAATTACCTGATTTACCCTTACCGTGGTGATACATATTTACTATAGATACAATTCACAATGAATTGAGACAAAGGGAAATATTTATAAAATATGGACCTCTTGATTCCAAATATTTAATTAATTTTTCAATATTTAATTCAAAAATGTGTTAGATTTAATTTAAAACTAAACTTACAAAACACGTTGAACACCTATTTTTCAGAAAATGTATTTTTTAGTAAAAAATGTTTTTATAAAAATTTATACTATAAAATTCATCCAAAGAACTTTAATTATATTAAATATAATAAAAATTAATTATTTAAATTTTAAATCTAATCCAAATTAGAAAATGACTTTGTTAACACTTGAAAAAATAAAATTTTCAATAAAAATCATTATTTTTTTATGATTCATCGAAAAACAAATATTTCAGAAAAATATAAAAATTTCATCTTAAGATAATTTTGATATGATGATTTCTGGAATGAAATTATTTTTATCAAATAATGTTTTAAAAAAATCTGAAATTAATTATATTAATTTATCATGAAAATAAATGAAATCAATTTATAAAGAATAAAAGAACTTTACATAAAATTGTGTGATTATTTATTAAGAATTGTTAAAACATTTATATTGAGTATTAAATTTATATTTTTTTAATAAAGTATTTAATCCTTCTCATACCCACCAATTTTATGACATTGTTACAACATTCATATTTAAATAATAAATTTTCATGGTTCATTTAGGATCGGTGTTGCATGTCTTATATGCTATTAAACATAGTTTTTTAAATCTCAAGGTGTTACATACACATAATTGATGTAACCTTACAAAAAGTCATTTTACCCTAACATGTGTGGGTCTTTAACCTTACACAACTTCTGTGTTGAGGTCATGACCCTTACATAGTGGTGCGGTGACCCTTACGTAGTGGTTACTTCCCTTACATAGCAGTGCATTGACCTTTATATATAGTGGTCAAGGATGCTTATGCAGTGGTCGTAGTACCCTTACATGGTACCCTAATGCTACGGGTATAACTCTTACATAGTGTTAGTTTACCCACACATAGTGTATTAAAATAACCTTTATTTATGGTTTGTTTTCTTCTTATTTATCAGGATGTTAGGGAAATATTACTCTCATCATCTGCTTCCTCTTAGTTTGTTGCACTATTGCAACTATCCTTTGATTCTTGATGGTATATCTTACCTTATTCTTCCATATAAAAGATTTATTGAAGGATTTTAATTGTGGAGATCTCCTAATCTCTACTGATAGAGAGAGATAGAGAGATCATTTTGAATGGATGGCTCTGTCCCCCCCTGTTCTTAGTTCACTATAGTATAAGTTGAGTGTCAACAGTTTTGTAGAGCTTTCTATTAGATCATGGAGGTGATTCAACCCCTTAGTGGCTTGTATCATGTGATCATGGATGAATATGATCCTTGAAAAATTGACGATGATGATTTTAGTTGAATATTTGAATCTCTTCCACAATAATAGGTTGCGTAATCATCAGTAAGGGTATTTTAGTCCTCTTTAGTGTTTTATATATCAATTTTTTGTAGGTCACTTAATTGTTCCTTGTTTATTAATCATATTATTTTTTATTTGTTCTTGTGATGTTTTTATTTTTATTTATTATAATACTCCTCCTTTTCGAAGTGAAAATATTTGTGATAATGATGCCCTATTAATATATTCTAATTTCACAAATCATGTAAATTTTATATGTCCCTTTTACTATTATCCTTTTCCTTTTCTATATTCTATCAACCTATAATTTTGAATGTTACCTACTTATTGAATACAAAATAAAATATAGTTTTATAATTATTTGATTATATAGAGGTTTTTAAGTAATTTTATGTTTGGGTTCAAGCATCTTAATTTTTTTTTGATGTTTTCAAATATGGTTTGGAATTTTAAGTTTTAAATAAATTCTTTTGTGCTCAGTTTCCTTGCTAATGCCACCATATATTCTCATTATTTAATGCTATTTTATAGTTCTATAAATGTATGTATATATATAAATATATGTATTTTAGTTCTAATTATTTTTATTCTATTTATCAATAATCATTATGAAAATATTTTTTTCTTTAGATTTTTTAGAATCTGTTCAAGCTTGGTCTCATGTAATATCAATTATCCAGTGTTGTTGTTCACTAGGTATAATTATTTGAGTTTTTATTAATTGTATAGAACACTAAAATGTGAACATGTTTTCAATTTATTGGTTTATATTATTATAAATTAATAAAAATAAACACTATTGATTAGTTTTGGATTTTTCAAAGAAAAATACCAATGAAGATCCCAGTGGTTGAATAGGGACTGCCTCCTGTAGCGTAGCCCGAAACATGCTGAATGTTCTTTGGAGTGTATGCGTAGGGTGTGTCTACAGAAATAATTATGTCACTATGAAGGTTCAAGGGTGTATCAGAAGTTATTAGGAACATGTCTAAATTTATTTCATTGGTTTTAACATATAAATCAAAATAAATTGATGAATGGAACCCTATAATTTCCTCAAATATGATATTTTAACATATTTTTATAATGAATTTATAAAAAATATTGGCTCAATTTGATAATTCATTCATCATTGATTATTAATTTGGTACCCACTCACATATCATCTCTATGGAGAATAATTTAATGTATAATTCATCTAGGAGTATCGAAAATTTCTCCACATATATCAAAACATCACCATTGGTAATTTGGGTTCTAGTGTGGAGAAACCAAACTTCTTGTATCATTATATATTGATCGAAATAAGTATTTTTTTTAATCGTGAAATAATTATTTTGTTGTTCTCTCAGACTTGAGATAGTGGAGTAGGATTGTCTCTTATTTTAGAGAGTGATATCGAGAGCTTCTCTTAGTCTTGAGCGAATTTTCTTAATAATAAATAGTTTGCACAATAATTCTCATTAACATAGAAAATGATAAAAAATGAAATATATAGTTAGGGTAAAATATCTGAGAATTCCATTGAGACCCTTAATCAAATATTATATCTAATACATTCCCTTGTCATATAATTAAAATTTTATTATTACATTCCATGACTTGTGCTAACTCAAAAATATTTAAATATCATTTATTATATAAATAAATAAATATTTATATAAATGATATCAAATAAAATATATCATTTCCTTCTCGCCCTTAACACGACCTGTCAATACTCCTAGGTATTTATCGAAACATGAATAATAAATAGTTATTTAAATAAATAAGTATATTTTTATTATTTATTTAATAAATAAATAAATATTATATTAAATAAACGTGTGAATGAATTTTTATTTTAATATTTTTGTTACTAAATATTTATTTAATAAATATTTAATTATTTATTAACTTGTTAATAATAAATAATATATATATAAATATTATATTTTGATAACATACAGAAAATAATTTTTTAATATTCAACTCACATATATTCTAAACTCGAATAACTTGTGATTGAATTTATGCCATTAACCTAACTTGAATAATTATAAAACCATAAGATATGAAAAATATTTATTCTTTATATTAAATTCAAATATAATTTAACTAATATTTTGGATACACTTTATGTGTGACACTCTAGAACCATTTCTTAGTGGAATTAGGTGATCTTTTTTAAAGTCCATGATTGATATCTAGAAACATGTCAAGACACTTCTAGAGAAAAAAGTTTATGTTGTAATAAAAAAACCTCATATAAACACTAACTGTAATGACCCTGAACCCATTATCCCAGAGCCAGTGTGTGCTTTATTATAATGGCATAAGATACAAGTAATTTACTCCAAAAGGACTGAATAGTTTATTAGTATTCATAAACTGGATACATAAATGATTCCCATATTACATTTGACAAAAAATTAAAAAAAAAATATTTTTTGAGGATAATATTATTTTTTTCTAGAATATAATTTACTATAAATCATAGTAGACTTCATTGATTCCTGGGAAAGGAAACTAAATAATGGTGAGATAAAATGATAAGTAAGGGTTAAGTAAAATAGAATCTATCAAGAATCAATAATCATAATAAACATAGAAACCTAAATAACTAGAAAACACATTCCATTTAATCAATACACTGAGAATGAAATTCATCTAGAAATAATATCATATTAAAAATATCATGGATAATAAGATAATGAATAATCAATAAAAAAGGTTAATAACTGAAAACATATTCCATTTAATAAATAATTTGAGAACTAATGGCATCCAAAGATAATATCATTGTTTAAATATCTTGGATAATAACAATTGATTTATTAATGAAGGAAATTATTAATTATTGGATGCCATGATCTCAAGAATTATCATACCTCTACTATTAATACCTTTAACAAGAAGGTTTAAAACTACAGGTAGAAACATGTTTAATGATTATTTCTGATTCACCTCATGAGACTATCGATGCATCAAAGGGATATGTAATTTTAAACCCCACCCATAACTTCTAGTCCAAATCATTATTGATTTATTGAATATTCAATTTAATTTATGACTGAACATGACTTTTAAATAAATATCCGTATTGAGTAAAGAATATGTATTTGTTAATATTTTCCCACATAAACATATAACATTACATGTAGAACACATATATAGAAATGATATGTGGTTTAAGTGGTAGACATATCCATGATAAATAATATGGATATTTAGGATAAATTTAGTGTCCAATGATCACAAGAAAGTGAATAATTCAATGGGAAGTTAATGATTAAAAATGAAATAAGGAAGTGAATTTTAATACTATACTTGGTCAAAATAATCATAAAAAATCTAGTGGAAGAATAAAAATGGTATGAATACAATATATCCAAAATATATAAGATGTAAAATAAAGGGTTGTGGTCATTGATTAATAAAAATACCATAAAAATATATTTAAAAATATTATTGATGAAAATATCCTTTTCATTTTGAAAATCACCTTTTAAAACAGAAATTTTTTTGATAATCATTTTCTTTGAATATAACTTTTAAAAACGATAATTTTATAAAATATTAGAAAAATCAATTTCATTAATAATATCCTTGTAAACTTGGAAGGTAAACTTTAATTAAATAAAGGTAATGGTGATGGGTAATTCCGTATATGTCATGCAAGTTAAAAGAACATTCCGATTTCAATGTAAAAAGGTTAGAAAAGTGCATTGTTCAGAAAATGACAAGAAGATACCTTCATTTTTTTATAAAAAGTAAATATGGTTAAAAATTTATTTAATTAATAATTTTTAATAGGTTAAAATAAAATTTTAAAACAGTTTAATAAAATATGGTTTTGGAAGAAAATAGATTTCTGACTAAAGAGAGAAATCAAGTTGGTTTTTATTTAAAAAAATTTATCAATTATTTTATGTATCAATGAGGGGAAAATGGTACTACTTTTTGAAAACATCATTAATAACCAAAGGATAATAAAATTTTAGGGTTTATTAAACAGTGATAAAAAAATATCCTTCAATGTAAATTCAATTATAGACAATCCCGATTAAAATGAGATTTTGAAATAAATCCTTACGAAGATAATAAAATTTAAGTGAGAATTAATCAATTAATAGATTATGTGTATCAACTATAAATCTATATAAAAAAGTTTAAATACATAATATGATAACCAAAATTCATTACAAACATAAACTAAAAATATCAAAGACATTGAAGAAGTGATATAACCCAATGAAAAGGGATTGTGTTTAGAAATTCTTTAGCACTTGGTAACTTTTAAGCCAAATTACATTGGATTAAATATATAAAATTAAATATTAAAATACCATGAAATATTAAAGAACTGTGATATTAAATTTAAAATGGGTATTATTTACACCATATAAAACAATTATGTACACAATAATAAAATATGCCTCAATAAAGGGTAATTAAGACGAAGTCCCTTACGCCACACTTCCTTTTGGTTGATGTGATTTAACCTTCTATACAGTAGTATAAAACGTGTTATTAACATATAAAAAATATTAATATTTATAATATCATATATGATCCTTTTATAACATCTTATCACTAGTTGGTTAACAATCATTTATTATTTTCATTGTTTTAGGTGTTAATTTCCTTGTTTTCTCATGCATGTTTTGTTAATAGAGATCCAATTATTGTTCATATTATATTGTTTAATCCTATTCATAATAATAATATTTAAATAATTAGTATATTCATTCATAAATTATACTTTTAATACCAATCATGAAATATGGTTATGAAAAATGAACTACATTACAATCATGGATATAGTAGGCTGTACATATGCATGGTTAACAATTACATTTTTCAACGATCATTATGGAAAGGTGTTAAGTAATATTTTATATTTACATAATGATTATAATATCATATTATTTCTTTAAATATAATTATATATATATATATATATATCATCCAAGTGGTGTGGTGATGAAAAGAGAGCCACATCACTTCGTGTAGGCGATAGTCCATATGTACACTAATGATGTTATCATCTTTATGTGAGTAAAAATATAAGAATAAAAATGATATATTATACTTTAATAATTATAAATATTTAATTAATATCTTAATTATTTCATGTATATCACATATAGTTATTAACTTTATTCTTATTAGCTTCCATGTAAAGCATTAGTGAAAGAAAAATCACATCAAATCGCAAGGAGGTAGTCCTCCGTACACACAAGTGACATTATCGTATCCACAACAGAAGAAGAAATTAAAAGGTTATATATTATATAATGACTCAAAATATATAATTATTTTATAAAAATAAAATATATACTTTATATCTATCATCATACCCAACCGTTAAAGGTACTAATGTCATTGGTTCACAAGGCGGTAGTCTGCCGTATAATAAATGTTGATTTCGTGACCCATTTTATGGAAGTGGGATGGTTGCAGGTCATTAACTTAACATAAAAAATCTTAGAATATTTATTATATTTATGTTATTATATCATCATATTTTAATTATAATTTGAGGATGTGGAAAAATAAATAAAATAAAAATTATCATTAAAGAATGTCACCTCTTCTTCACGTATCCTCCTTAGGTTTGCACCAAAATCCTTCATAGGTTAGATTTATACCTAAAATAAGGGTTATTAGATATGATAATGAAATTTGGGAAGGTATTTGGATAGTAATTTTTCAAACTAAAATGGGTTTAAGGCGTGAATAGGAGTGGAGAGGGGGTAGCCTTTTATAAAGTGAGGTGAGTGGCACACTTATAATGACTGAAAAGAAAAGAGTGTAAACACATTTTTCGCATGCCAAAAGGGTAAACAAATGGAATATTATTGAGAATTACTCATTATAAGGTCCAACTATGTCTAAAATAATATTATATACACGTATTTAGGCAATTTTTACCCTTATCTTTTTATTATAACCCCTCAGTAAATCTATTTTTACCTTAAGTGAGGTATATAATTGTTATTGTTTTCAATATTCATTTTTGTAAAAAATTAATTCAAACTTATTAAATAACATATATTAATATAATTAGAAATATGGAATAAAATTTTCAAAATTCCATTTTTGAATGTTTCAAAGTATAATTTAAAATTAATTCTACAAACGTGATGAGAAATCAGTTTTTTAGAGAGAAAATGTTTAAAATTTTATTAAGTTATTATATCAAAATTAAATATGAAAATTATTACAATGACCTAAATTGGATTAATAGATATGAAACTTCACTAATTTTACCTTAAAATCAATTCAAAATATTATTTAACTTTATGATTAATTTACACAAAAGCATGTTTTTATTTAAAATCCATTATTTTTCACTATTCCTCAAAAAAATGAAACTTTTCAAAAACAATCCAAACAATTAATCCTTATATAATTTTGATATTTTATTTTAAAAAATAACAATAATTTTATCAAATAAATTTTAAATTTTTTTATAAAATTAATTTTAAATAATTTGTACAAAGTGTGACTAAACAATTTTTTCAGAAATAGTACAGTTTTTTAGAAAACATTAATTTTTTCCTTTTAAATGTTTGTAATTATATTTATAATAAACAGATAACCATAGTTTTAATAATTTAATGATCACAATTCATACCCCAATCTAGTGTCTTGTTTATAAAAATATAGTATATTATAGATTATTTCAACTCAGGGTTTCATGTTCTATAAGCTATTTAAGACATTAAATTTAAAGAAATATATTTCATGGGTTTTTTAAGATCAGTGTTGAATGTCACATATTCTATCAAATACAATGTTCATATTTTATAATTTTTAGGTGTTACATTCTCCCCAACATGAATAAATTACTTCATTATAATTTAAAATTTATCTCTCTAATCAGGGTTTTGATATTTAAAAATTATTTTGTTTAAAACCCACATCATAAAAAGAGTTAAAAAACATTCTATTAATAAAATAAAAAGGTAAGTTAAAAGTTCATATAAAATAATCACACAAATAGGTTTCCATGTATGAGATCATTGGTGGGAAATGAAATCATGGACATGGAAGATAATACAAACACCCAATGATTAATGGTGGATGATAGAGTTCATTGATCACAAGAATATGGGTGATCTAGAGGAGGTTAATGACCAAAAAACCATAAACCAAAGAGGTGTGAAAAAATTCATTGATATCATAAAAATGATGATAAAAAGATTTTTTTCAAGATCCATTTCTTAGATTTGATGAATTATTTTACTCTTTAAGAGTATAATGAAATATACATACTTGATACAATTCTATTTCATAAGTAAAATATCATAATTTGGATGTTCTTTGATCAATTTCCAGTTTATCACTTACTGAAAGAAATTAATATTCCAAAATGATTTTTTTACGATCAAGGAATTGAAATTAAATTTTAATGGAATGTAAGATCCATAAGTGCGTGAAAAGTCTTTCCATATATCTCAAATTATTTTAGAAAACCAATATGATTAATTCAAGTTATGAAATATAATAAATTATTCTATAAACCTCAAAATCAACACCACTGGTTCATTGATATTTTTTCTTTTTAAAATAGTTTAACTAAAAACAATGATATATTAACCAAGGCATCACATAGGCTAAAGGTAGGTGATATACCCTTATAATACTTTTCTTATGGGTTCAATCCCCATGAAGTTTCTAAATGTAATGATTTTTCACCCAACATGCAGGTTATCCTTTTTCTAAACTATATTAATATAATACCTATAACATTCCAAAAAAATATGATAGGAATCCTTGAAATAAAATTAATACTTAAATAAAATTTTTACTAAGGTTTTCAATTCAAATTATTTTTATTATTATTATTATTTATTATTATTAATAATTTTTAAAATGTATATTTGGAGTACTATTACAATGTCATTAATGATCATATTAATCCAAAATGTTATCAATACCTTTAAACTTATATCTATAAAATGTAAAGGAATTATTCCTCAAATAAATCTTCCACTAAAACATATACATGCCATAAATTTCTCCCAAAATATCCTTAATCATGGTAGATTCCCATCATATAAAACCTAAAAAGGGATGTTTAAGACTTTGAACTTATGATCAATATTAAACTCACAAACCCATGATGGTATCCATAACTCTTTGGTTAATGTATACACAAATTCATAAAAAATTTAATACAATCTTTAGATGTTTCATGATTCTTATAACCAAAATACCATTTGTAAAATACTTATAAAATTTAATTCTTGAATCAAAATACATAAATAATTCATCCATTTTATTTCAAAAAAGTTACTTCCATGGTTTGGGGGTTATCCTTTAGAAGGGGGTATTGAATCAGATAATTCTCAAGTTACCCACATTTAATAAAACAAACTATAAATTTATCCCTATGATGAGATTTATTTAATTCCATCATACTCTTTAGTTTTCCATGGTAATTCTGTAATTTATTCCATTATTTTCCAAAAGTAAAACATTTTCCCATTCCTTTGAGACATTTTCCCAGGAGTCTCTTTCAACATTTATCACATGATAGAAATTGATCCTTCTTTCCTATATGGTCTCCACCACTCAAGCACTTAGTAAACTCAATCCTTCTCTTTATTTGTGATTTCGAGAGTTGGTTAAGGTACAAGTTGTTAATCATGTTTTAGGATATATAATTAGGAATAATCAATATATATTTCACTCCCATCATCATCCCATTTAGTTTCTTATATTCGCTACATTGTCTTTCTAGTTTTATGTTAATATAATTTCTTCAGGTTCTATCCATTGACCAAAACCAAAAAGTATAATTTGAGAAACAATATCTGTATTAAGAAAACCATATAATAATTTATAGTATATCTAAAAAATGATACATTATTTTCAATATAGACACCATAGGTTTTAACTAGGTCATTTATTTTCATCAACTATTCAAAATTTTCAT
Source organism: Viscum album (assembly GCA_963277665.1). Classification (NCBI taxonomy): domain Eukaryota; kingdom Viridiplantae; phylum Streptophyta; class Magnoliopsida; order Santalales; family Viscaceae; genus Viscum; species Viscum album. The sequence goes on from OY728145.1 coordinate 1,109,805,506, forward strand.
AATGGTCTATAAAAAAAATGTGAATTATTATAATCATATTCCTAAGAGTGTCAAACTAGGTTTGTAGTAAGGCCTATTTTTGTGAACTAGGTAATGATCGGGTCAATTCCAATTTGTGATTTTCAGAGTTATTACTCCTAGGTACCTATGTTCCATAATTTCATCCACTTTTAGTCTATAGATAGGGATGCATTTCTAGGAAAAACCAAATTATCTCATCTTTACCAAAACTTTTGTATAATATTAAACTAATACTCAAAATTTATCATTGAGTTATGTTAGGTAATCTATGTTTTCATAAATCTAGCTTTTAGGGTTTCTAGAAAACTTCCTCAGGTAGTAATTGTATAGACCCTGAATCCAGTATCACAGAGCTGGTGTCTACTTTATTACATTGGAATAAGATACAAGGAATCACATCCTAAAATAAAGAACAGTTTAGCAGTATCGGTAAATTAGATACATACATGATTACTAAATTATATTTGAAAAAAAATTATAGTATAATTTTTTATTGAGGATAAAATTATTATTTAAATAATATGTTTTCATATCAATCATAGTATACTTCATGGATTCCTAGGAAAGAAAAAAATAAGGGTGATCTGAAATACTCAAAAAGGGTTATGTGAGGTTGAGTCTATTAAGAATTAATAAGAGTAATCATCATGAAATGTTAAATAAATAAAAAACATTACATTTAATAAATAAAATATGAAAAAAATGCACCCATAGATAATATAAGTGTGAAAATATCTTGGATAATAAGATAAGGCCTAATCAGTATTGAAAGGTGAATAACTTAAAACACATTCCATTTAATCAATAAATTGAGAATGAAATGTATCAAGAGATAATATAATTATGAAAATCTCATGGATAATAATAACAGATTTCTTAATGATAGAAATGTTTATTTTTTTGATTCCGTGGTCTCAGTCATTAGGATACCTCTACCGTCAAGAACATTCACAATATGGATTAAAACAATAGGTATAAACTCGTTTAATTATAGCTTACTAATTTACCTCCGGATACTATTAATTCATCAAGGGGATATATAATTTCGGGTCCTACCCATCACTATAGGTCTAAATAATTCCTCATATTTCAAATAAAAATATAATTCAGCAATAAATATTCCTTTTCAATAAATATCTATATTGATTAGAGAATACAAATTTATCAATATTTACCTAGACAAAAAATAGATTTCAAAGTAGAGCGTCAAATGTAAAAATGACCTATGATATAATAAATAAACATATCCATAAAAAACAATATAGATATTTAGGGGAAATTTTATATTCAATGATCATAGGAAATTGAATAACTCAAGGGGATGTTAACACTACTAGAAATTCAGGCTATAGCCATGGTTTTAAACCATGGATATAGTTCTCCAAACAGTGGCTATAGGTAATAGCCACGGTTTGAGGAACCTTGGATAAATTTGGTGTGGCTATAGGCCTAGAATTATAGCCACGGTTTGGAACTGTGGCTATATGTCTAGAGCCACAGTTTAAACCGTGGATATAGGTATACAACCACGATTTTAACCGAGGTAATATCTCTATAGCCACAGTTTAAAACCGTGGATATACTATAGGAGGGAAAAAATGTATTGTCACAATTAGAAATCGTAGTATTAGACCTATATCCATGGTTTTTAACCGTGGAAATAGACCTATAGCCACAGTTATAAACCGTGGCTATAGGGTTTGAATAACCATAAAAAAATCTAGGGGGTGTCCAGGGACTGTCTGGGGGGTGTCCAGGACAGGCCCTGGACACCCCCTGGACAGATCCTGGACACCCCCCAAACAGACCCTGGACACCCCCCCAAACAGACCCTGGGCACCCCCTAGGATAGACCCTGGACACCCTCCAGACAGACCCTGGACACCCCTAAGACAGACCCTGGACACCCCCCAGACAGACTCTGGACACCCCCCGGACAACCCCTGGACACCCCCTAGACCCTAGACACCCCCCAGAACCTAGAAATATCCCCCTGGACACCCTGGAAACCTCCCCAGACAGACCCTGGACACCCCCTGGATAGACCCCGGACACCCCCCGGACCCCCCCCCCCCCCCGGACCCCCCCCCCCAGACAGCCCCTGGACACCCCCAGAACCTAGACACCCCCAGACCCTGGACATATAACCCTGGACAGCCCAGACCTCCACTCCCCTGGGAAACCACCCCCACCCTCCTATACAAACCCTTGAACCCCCCCAGAACCTGGACACCACCCTATACCCCCCAGACAGACCCTGGACACCCCCCGGACAGACACTGGACACCACCCTGAACAGCCCCTAGACACCCCCTAGACCCTGGACATATCCCCCTGGACATCCCATACCTCCAATCCCCTGGATAGCCAATCCCCCCACCCTCCTGGACAAACCCTGGAACCCCCCAGAACCTGGACACCACCCCATAACCCCCCCAGACCCTAGACACCCCCGGACCCAGGATAGATCCCCTTGGATAGTCCAGACCTCCACTCCCCTTGACTGCCACCCCCCCAACCCTCCTGGACAGACCCTAGACCCCCACCCCCCGAAACTAGACACCCCCAGTCCTACCCCCTACCCTGCCTATTTACCCTCCCTCCTGCCCCTGCCATCCCGCACTTGCACCCTCTAACATCCCCCACTTACATCCCCCTGCCAGTCCCCTCACCCCTGATAGTTTCCCCCCTACCCCACCTGTCAATCCCCTCCAAATTAAATTATACAAAAAAAAGCTACTTACATAATAAGAATTAAACAAATCCAAATATAAAAAAAACACATAACTGCACTTACATGATTCTTCCTATAAGAGAAACTATCAAAGGATTCTAGAACCAGCTCAAAAGTACCTATAACACAAGGTAGAACATAATAGTGCTCATCCCCTAAAATTATGGTAAAACAGAACGTCTTAGAATATTCACAAAGAATATAACTCAATAAACAAGAATAGTGCAGAACCCCCTACTGGACCCCCTGGACAGTAGCCCCCCCTAGACAACAGCCCCCCCGGACAACAGCCTCCCCTACTGAACCCCCCTGGACAGAACCCCCCACTGCTGGACCCCCCGGAACAGCTGCCCCCTGGACCCCCCCTAGACAAACCCCCACTGCTGGACCCCTTGGATAGTATCCCCCCACTACTGGACCCCCTGGACAGTAGCCCCCCCGTATAACAACGCCCCCAGAGAGCAGCCCCCCCCTCCTGGACCCCCCTGGATAGAAGCCCCCCCCCAGATAGCAGCCCCCCTTACTGAACCCCCCCGGGGCAGACCCCCCCCACTGCTGGACCCCCCTAAACAACTGCCCCTGGACCCCCTGGATATCCCCCCCACTGCTGGACCCCCTAGATAACAGCCCCCCTACTGGACCCCCCTGGACACTACTTGACAGAAAAAATAACCAGACCAAGCCGATTTTGAATAATGATTCTAAGTAGAACAAATGCAACCCTCTTGGGGGTTTACACTTGAGAAGTGAAAATAATGTCGAGAATACCTTTAGATCTGAACAGAACCCTTATCCCCCACTTGGTTAAAACAGTGCATCTCCCAAGGAGATGGCCATGGCACCTGAAGTTCTGGGTGTTTCAAAGACTGTTCTGGATAGTTACCCAAATCAAAATTTGGTTGCCTCAGGTTTGCAAGATTAGAAAGATGCCAAACCAAATCTTCCAATTGAATTGGTCAAGAATTAGAGGTGTATATTTTCATCTTATCAAGAGAAACCAAACCTGGTGGACACACCATAGATTCCCCCAGGTTCTAGAAAAAAGCTGGAAAAACATTAAGGTACTTCACATGAGAACCTTCCTACAAATATTTCAGGTACATCTCCTCCCCTTTTTTTCAATCATACTATTGGTATTTCTCAGACTTTAGATAACATTAATATGCCTACTAAATCTGAGAAGGAACATACAAAAATGCATTTTTATAGCCTCTGAGAGTGTTAACCTCATGCGAAGGAAGTCAAAGGAAAGGAACGTTTCTCTTAAGATTGACATCTCTAAGGCTTTTGATACCCATAAATGGAGTTTTTTATTGAGATACTTCACAGGCATGGGTTCTCAAATAGATTTTTGAACCTGGTTAACACTATTCTTGGATCCTCATGGATGTAAATTCTTGTGAACGGTGCATCGAGAGGGTTCTTCTCTTGCTCATGAGGTGTACGAGAAGGTGACCCCTTATCGGGTATACTGTTTGCAATTGCAGAGGATTATATAAGCCGAGGCATCAATGAGATTGCTCATCTGGGTATTTATAAGAGGATTATAGCTGGTTTTAATGATCATTCCCACCCCATATTCTCTATGCGGATGACATTGTATTGCTGGGGAAGGCTTCAAAGAGAACCATATCCAATATAAAGGATCTTTTCATTCACTATGAGGATGAGTCTAGACATGCCATAAGCTGGGACAAATATTCAATTGTTTTTTGCAATGGAACTCCTGTTGGAAAAAAGAACAGGATCACTTTATACCTTGGGGTGAATAGGGGATCCTTTCCCTTTCAATATCATGGGGTGAAGAGGGGATCCTTGCCCTTTCACTTGATACAAATGGTCGTGAGGGCTTATTAAGGAACATCAAATCCTGGTGAGAAACTTTATATGGACAGGATCAATCTTTGAAAGAAAGTTGGTCACATTGAAGTGGAAATATTGCATAAAACCTTTGGAAATGGGAGGATTAGGGGTCAAGGATCTTCTTACCATTAATGATGGTATGATTGGAAAATTCACTTGAGGATGATCTCAAATGATGTTGAGGACGATTTTATATCGAGAAGGTTCACAAAATGGCTATATAATGGATATAAATACTACCTTGAATCCTCAGTATTGGCTTCCCTTAAGTAATCCTATGAAATGATAATATAGGATACTAAATGGATGGTCAGTAGAGACTCCACTCATAGTTGCTAGACCACCTTCTGGAAGGATCATCCCTTGCATTCTATGAATGTCCCATATGAAGTTGCTTCATTGTCCATCTTGGGTTTTCACTCATATCTGATTTCACATGATTTGAATATTTCTGACTATGTGTTGTCTCATGTTAATAATTATGAATTTATGGATTGTGAAAAACTGATATGGATTCATAGCAGGATTGGGATTTTTGACCCCAAAGTGTTTTACATGATTTCATGTGGTGGTACTGACCACGCCCCAACCTGGCTTATGAAGTTCAGGGCTCCATTCATTCGGCCATCCCGGTTTATCCTTCTTTGAAGAATCTGGAAAAATAGACTTTCTACCTTTGAAAATTTTAAGTGAGTTGGATTTCAGATGGTCTCTAGGTTTGCCTTATGTAGGGCTGCAGAAGACACCACACAACACATGTTTATGGAGTGCGGCCAGGACCGACAACTCTGGAGTTATCTGGGAATGCTGTTTGGGCTTGCGGTGGACTCTGGCATTCTGATTACGGATCTGATGCCCGGTCTGCTACATATGCCCTGCAGTGAGCAGTTTGGAAACCTCTTCACTGCTACTATTGTGGTGGTCATTGTGTCCTTGTGGGATTCAAGGATCATGGCTCTATTTAAAGGCACACATGATGCTGTCCGGAAGGAAATGATCTCCATCCACAGGGATGTGTACGCTACGTCAATGGTCCAGGATGGTGAGACGTCTAACACAATTTCTGTCCTGCAAACTCTTAGGTTTCTTGGAGTTTCGGGATGACCACGCAGACCTCAGATGCTTAAGTATATCAGATGGATACCACCGATTACACCGTGCATCAATGTGAATGTTGATGGAGCTACGTCAGGTGCACCGGGTCCAACTGGATGCGGACGAGTTTTCCACACTTTTCAGTGGGTTGAATGCCTCAACCAAACCAATCAAATACATATGGTTGTTTCTCATGTGTATCGGGAGGCCAATCAGGTTGCTGATACACTGGAAGAAAGGCCATACTTGATCTTGATATGATGTGGTCTTTCATGGACCTTGATTATTGTGTTCCAATTGTGGATGTAGATAGATGTGGTGTGTTTCACACTCGCTTATGTAAAAACCCCTTGTATATCTGACTCCTTCTTTTTATTTTAAAACTAGATATTATAGTTAAAAATAAAAATGGTAATAATAGATATACATAGAAGATAATGAATAAAATTTTTATAACATGTTTTTCATTATGTATTTGAGGTTTTCATAGACTATATAACCCTCAAAAACATAAATTATCATATTTGGTTTCACTTGAGGAAACATTTACCTCCAAATAGTAAATACTTTTGAGTATTTATAATAATTTCACCCCTCCTCAACTATAAATGGGCACTCAATCACCCCACTAATTTACACCTTTAAAACCATTTGGATTAAAGAATTTCTACCCAAATCACCTACCAACATCCATAACCAAATCCTAGAATCTGTATATATTCGATACAAATCCAACCCTGTGTGGGTTTAGTGAAATCCTAAGGAAGATGCATCAAGAAGAGGTCATGTCCATCAATGATCATTTTCATTTTATTTCTTCCTCTACTACCAGAAAGGACTCCTCGTGGTCGCACCACAAGGCCGATGGCCGCTGCCCCTGTATCTGCATAGCAGATCTGTTTTCTAAAAAACAATATCCCCCCTTTATTATTCCCCCTTCCAAAAAAAATCTCACAAAAGCATAGAGAAATGTCATCCAGGTTAGCTATGAAGTTATAAATGTAAGAAAGGTTCCCCTAGAGCCCCCTCATTCTTTAAGAATATGAGGGAGTGAAATTGATAAAACTGAACTTGTTTTTTTAGATTCAAACTCAATTTCATGGTATCACACCACAAATATATCTAATTTCCCTAGAGTTACCCTGAAAACACATTTTACCAGATTCATGTTTAGGTTGTGCTACTGCAACTTTTTAAATATTTTTTAAAGATCTTTGAAATAATCAAATCTCTATTGAGATTTGATAACCATGTCATTAACAAAATCATTCATCTATTCTTTCTAAGAAGGTATTAATGATATAATGTGTGTAGTGTTGGTATGTAGTTTCATCATTATTTAATCCAAAGGGCATGAACGAAATGATGCGGGCTGGATTGCAGGTGGCTGGGGGCTGGTGCGGGCTCAAATGCAGGTGGAAGGGGGCTAGAATGCTGGTGGAAGGGGGATGGTTGCAGGTGTTGGGGGGATGGTGTGGGATGATTTGAAGGTGGAAGGGGGGGGGGGGGGGGGGCTGTTGCGGGCTGGAATGCTGGTGGAAGCGGGCTGAAATGAAGGTGGAAGGGGGCTGGTGTGGGATGGATGTGGCTAGAGCAGGGACAAATCACTGCATTACCATGGCGTGACTGCGGCATGACTGCGGCGTGACCACGGCGTGTTGGCTCGGTCCACGTCATCCGTGGGGCATAATCTTTTGGCCAGGAGAAAAGAGAGCGGGGGGAGGTGGGGCAACATTCCGGCCATCACCCCGCCGGTAGAAATTGTGATTAGTTAGTCTCAACATTGATCACAAGAATCATGGAATACTATCACTACGACCCGCCGTGGGATGTCGTCCAGGAGCAGGGACAAATCACGGCATTACCACGGTGTGACTGCGACGTATTTTCCCGATCCAGCGACATCTACGGGGCAACATCTTCCGGTCAGGTGAAAAGGGAGCGGTAGGAGGAGGGGCAACATTCCGGTCATCGCCCCACCAGCAGAAATTGTGATTAGTCAGTCTCAACATTGATCATAAGACTCATGGAAAATTATCACTATGAACTACCACGTGGTGTCATCCTAGAGTAGGGCCAAATCATGGTGTGACCGTGACGTGACCGTGGCGTGACCACAGTGTGACCGCAGCGTGACCGCGAAATGACTCCGGTGTGACCGCGGCCTGTTGGCCCGATCCAGTGACATCCACAGGGTAGAATCTTCTGGCCATGAGTGAAGGGAGTGAGAGGAGGTGGGGAAACATTCCGGTTGTCGCCCCATCGGTAGAAATTGTGATTAGTCAGTCTCAACATTGATCACAAGACTCATGTAATACTATCACTGCGAACCACTGTAGGGTGTCGTACTGAAGTAGGGCCAAATCATGGTGTGACTGCGGCGCGACCGCGGCGTGACCGCGGCGTGACCGCGACGTGACCGCGACGTGACCGCGGTGTGACCGTGGCGTGACCGCAACATGTTGGCCCGGTCCATCGACATCCGTGAGGCAACATCTTCCACTTAGTATCAAATAGGATGATATGGATGGCATGAGGGGATGTTTTATCAGAATATTTAAAGAAATGAATGCTAATCTGTGATGACTAGAGGATTGGATGACCCCTGATATACCTAATTCGATGAGGTTTGGGGATCTAGAAATGTGTAGGAATACCTAGAGGAATACCCCTTGGGATCAGGAAAATCACAGGTTACATAACATGTAATCTGACATTACTGGTACTGTGGGACCCCTGGGCTGTGGAACTGGGATTTTGGTTGGATTTAAATATCACATGCCATGTGACATGGTCACATAACATGGGACCCATCTTAAAAGTCTAACGGCACTTAAAGAGTGTCTTGGTTCAAATAACCGTTTTAATAAAAAGAGGGAAACCCCTTCATGGATATAAAAAGGGTCAAGTACGATGTGTGCTTTATGACTAACAACGACATCAAGTATAAGGAAAACATCAATGCAATAATGTTAAGCAAGGTTTACCAATGTGAGTTTTCGTAGACAGCGCACCTCCATTGGAGGGGTTTTATTACAAAACCATGACTTATTTATCAAACGAAACAATTATCTTAACTAACACTTATTCAATAATTTCAATTTAATATAAACATGAAAAATTAAGAAGGCAACTAAATGCAATTTAAAACATTCTTGAATTAAATAGGCTTGGAGAGGGACCCTACCTCAACCTCAAGGTGCATTTGATTTTGACGACTACAACATGAATCTTCCTTTTTTCCACTTGCACGCATATGAAACTTAACATATATATAAGGACACCTAGCCTCTATTTACATATTTTCATGGTCAAAAATACACAAGGGGGTCCTTAGATATATGTTTATACTTGCATATACCCCTTTACACTTACACGCGTATGCATTTTTCATATCTATATATAAGAAAACCTAGCCCCAATATATATATTCATACTGCCATGAGTGAATATATATAAAGGGTGAACTTATATGTGCATATTCCTACCTATTCATACACATGTAAGCCTCCTTCAACGGTGAATTGAATCCACCTCATTGAAATCCAAAACACACAACAAAAATATAAGGAAACCAAAAATCAAAAAAGCCCAAATTAAAATTGGGCCAAAGAATAAAAACAGAATAAACCTTACCCAAATCTTGAACTCATTGTCTACGATGGTGGCGGATAGAACCAGTCTTATCATAAGAAACCACCTATAAAAAAATAGTGGGAAAAGAAATAAGATATAACAACTTCTTATATATATGTGATCAGTGTGTCAACTGTACATGATAAATGATACATGAATACATAACCAACAATGAACAAATAATATTCAAATTGATATGTAAATCCCAATACTAAATAACATGATCATTAATAAATCTCTTTGTTTTTCAAACATCACCTTCAATTGCCTATTCAAAAATCAAAAATCACCAAAATATGAGAATAAATTAAACCTCCATCATCACATAAAAGCGAGAAACAGGGATTAGACATTTTTCATAACCTATAAAATCCATTCCTTGAATGTATAAAATACCTAAAACTATTCATTCCTATATCCTTATTAATTTTCTATATTTAAACCTCATTTTATCATGTTCTTCTTCTGGAATTCACCTTTATTCTTAGTTTATATAGGTTTATCATTTTTATAAAGTAGATAATTTTCCTTCTTTTACTCTTACTCAATCCGCTTGGATTTTTCAAACCAGTTTGCTAATATTATTAGACAATCTTTTGGTGCATGATCTTCCTTCTTCTTTATTGTATATTCCTTCTTTGTAGAAACTATTTCCAAACATGCAATAAATGGTTCTTTCCTTTTGTCTTTTAACAATTATTATTGTTATGGAATCTATGTCATAAATTCATAACAATTTGGACTACTTGGTTTCCCTTCCACACACACTTTCAACAGCCTTTAGAGTACCCTTTTTAGGCTCCCTTTCAAACTCCACACTAGAATTGTCAAGCACTAGCCCACTACAATATCAAATATTGATACTGAACCCAACACATTGATTTGAATGAAATCTTAGAAATAAAAAAGCTCTAAATAGAATATTTACCAATATAAACTCTTTATAATTAACTGAACACACTGAATATAACAACCACTGTAGGTACATAATTAATTTTGGTGTGGTCTTGGAACCAAATATGGTTCATCCAACATCCATCTCCAGACACTAAATTCATCCATTTACTGTCTAAGTTCATACATTTCACAACCATGATAATGATCACCATCCCTTGATATGGATTTCACTCAAAAAGGACAAGTATGAATCTCCACACTATAGTATTATCGATGCCATCATCAATCTTACATACACATGTCTAGTGCCTCATATCAAATTTTCATCACTATAGAAGATCCTAGCCCAATAATCTCAACAAAATTTCTTCATTTAAAAACTATCATCTTTCAAGCACACATTATATCCAATAAAAACAATACATTAAAGGATATTAGATAGAGAAATCCAAATTATAGAAAAAAATAACAACTTTAGGAATACCTCCTTAAGTATGGTACTAAAAGTCACTTCACCTAGGATGGCTTATCCCAATAAAATAATATAGAAACCCACATTTTGAAACATACATGATACCTATTTTTCCCATCCCAATACTAAGGGAATGCACTCACATTATTGATAAATGATAAATAGACCACGATTAATTTATTTTTCTAATATTGAGATGAGATATTACTAATTCAATTTACTCTGTCACCCTTATACTGAGGCTCACCAACCAACATTCATTCCTACCCGGTTTCCATCCTTCTCCGTGAACCTTCATATGCAATGGATGTATCTACATAGATAGGTCAGTCTTTATTGAATATATTTTAGTAGGTGTCCAGATAAAAGGAAGCTACTCATGCCCATAATGAGTACATAAGACCATTTAAACACAAGAATTCCTTTATGAATAAATTTCATTTGAAGGATGACATGAAATGAATAAACCTTTCAAATTTAGTGGCATACTCCATTACTGATTCCCATAATGATATATCTCCATGAATCCCCAAAACATGCTCTTATTCAGTAAATCTACCATAGCATATCATAGAAGAGGGAATGAAACTCGATCCATAAAACCTCCTCATTCTTTCTTTTATTATCAAATGTATTTATCCACTCTGATTCATCTCCTTTGAATTTAGAAACTTCTAGTTTCACCCATATATCCTCTAGAGTTCCAATACTTTCAAATACGAACTAAACTTTATTCAACATATTCTAAACATCCTATGATCCCATGTCACTACTGAAAATTAGATACTTCTACTCCAAGAACTCATGGATAACTTAGAAAACCATTTATTTTCCTTTTAGAAGGCCTTGGTCAATAGATCAAAGTAATTGTAACATAATATGAGGGAAACAACCACTTGAGAATATTTCCCATGAGAACACAATTTCATCTTAATTAGATTCTTTGTTGATGAATTTTGACTCAACATCATATCGTAATAACAACATTACTAATTAGAAACCCATCGCGCCACAATCCTAATCATGCATTATTACCACAATATCATGAAACTACCTTTAATCCTTACTTCATAACAAAATATCATTTCCAAAAAACACGAAACCCTAAGGTTTATCATAATAATCTAAGGGTTACTCTCCTACACACCAAGAATAACATCCAAACCCCACACATTCACCCTTGATAATAAGAAACCATCCACCCCCTTAACTGATCTAACAAGAAACTTCCTAATAAAAATACACAATAAAATCACCTAGAAATCGCCAAAATTCCCTATATCGAGAGTTTTACATCAAAACATCAAGAAAAACCCCAACAAGAACCCCCAAAATGAGGGATTACCACCAACCCAAACCCCCAAAGACAAATCCAAACCATGCCCAATACATATCCATCATACACCAAACGCCACCCTAAAACCCAAAATCAATTGCACGAAGAGCGATATGCTTTTACCTGCAAATGGTGAGACCGCTGAGCAGAGGTCGTCGAGGAGGAGGGCGCCATGGTGACAAAGGTCATAGGGGGGAGGGCACCAATGTGAGAGAGGTCTTTGGGGAGGAGGGCGCCGCTGTGGGAGAGTTTGTTGGGGAGGAGGGCACCGCTGTGAGAGAGGGATGCACGGTGAGATTGTCGGGAGGAGGATACGTCGTCGGGGAGGAGGGTGCCTCTTTGGGAGAGTTCGTCAGGGAGGAGGGCACCGCTGTGAGAGAGGGTTGCACGGTGAGATCATCGGGAGGAGGATATGTCGTTGGGGAGGAGGGCTGCATGGTGATAGGGCTGTGAACCGGGGGAGGAGGATGAGGGCTGTGGGGAGGAGGAGACGCCGTCGGGGAGGAGGGATACACGGTGATAGGGCTGCAAAGAGGGGGAGGAGAGGAGGGTTGCAGGGAGGAGGAGATGTCGTCGGGGAGGAGGGCTGTGCAGTGATATGGGTGCGAATTGGGGGAGGAGGAGGAGGAGGGCTGCGGATCGGGGAGGAGGAGGAGCCCGATACATCTTGAAAAAAAATGACGCTCATAGTGTATTATTGATTTAGCCACAGAGATGGAATTTAACCATGGAAATAAAAAATATATAGCCACGAACCTATAAAACCGTGGCTTTAGATCCGTGGTTATAGCCCAAATATTTATTAGTGTAATGACTAAAAATGAAACAAGTAAGTGAATATGAATTCTATCCTTGGATGAAATAATTACAAACCCTTTAGAGTAAGAATAATAATGGTATCAATACAACATATCCCAAGTGTATTATATGTAAAGAATGAAGAATTTTTATTGAGGAATATAAATACTATAAAATATATTTAAAAACATTATTGAAGAAAATATCCTTTTTATTTTAAAAATAACCTTTTAAAACATAAAACATTTTTGAAAAAAATTTATTTGAAAATCACTTTTAAAAACTAGGTATTTCAAGAATATTAGGGAAAATATTTGTTTTTAAAAATATCCTTGTAAAATTACAAAGGAATTTTCAAAGAAATTATTGTCATGATGGAAGGTAATTCTGTACATTTCACACAAGTTAAAAAGAAAATTATTGTTTCACTATAAAAAATTTAGTAAAGTGAATTGTTAGGAAAAGGAAAATAAAATTTCTTTAATTTATTTTGTAAAAAGTCAAACTGTGTAAAAATTTATTTGATAAATCATTTTTAAGTGGTCATTTTTTTAATTTTTTAAGAAAACATTGTTTTGGAAGAAAATGGATTTCTGATCGAAGATAGAAATGATGTCAAATTTTCATAAAAACATTTTCTCAATTATTTTAAGTAAAAAAGAGAGAAAAATGGTAATATTACTTGAAAAATGCATGAATACCAGAGGAGAAAATAATTAAAGGGTTTATTATACAATTATAAAATAATTTCATTCAATGGACATTCAAGTAAAATCAATCTTGATTAAAATGAAAATGTGAAACAAACCCCTGAAAAGATCATAACATTGATGTGAGAATTAATCAATAAATAGATTATGTGTATCAAATATAAATAAACATAAAACAATTTGAAATACATCATATTATATGAAAAAGTTATTACACCCATAAACATAGAATATAAAAGGCAACAAAAAAGTAATATAACCCAATGAAAAGGAATTGAGTTATGAAATTTTTTACAACTTGGTATATTTTATATCAAATTCCTATGGATAAAATAATTCAAATTGAAGCTTAAAATATAATTAAATATTATATAATCAAGATATTAAATGTCAAAGAGGAAGTATGTGCACCATATAAAAGAAATAAATTACACAACAATAAAATATTCTTCAATTATCATAAAACATGGTTATGAAAAATGAACTACATGACAATCATGGAAATAGTATACTGTACATACGCTTGGAAAAGATTTCCATTTTTCAAAGATCATTACTGAAAGGTGGTAAGTAATAATTTTATATTTATATAATGATCATAATATTATATTATTTAATTAAATATACTTATATATATAAATATATCATCTATGTGGAGTGGTGATGAAAATAGATTCACATCACTTCATGAAGGTGGTTGTCTACACGCGCAAGAATGATGTTATCATATTTAAGTGAGTGAAAAGACAATAAAAAAATGATATATTATCTTTTCAGAATGATAAATATTACATGAATATCAGAATTATTTCATGTAAATAACATATATATATTAACTTTATCCTCATTACCTTCCATGTAAAAATTTATTGAAATAAGAATCACATTGCACCGTGAGGTATTTTATCGTACACCCCAGCGACATTATCGTACACCCTACGAAATGGAAAGTAAAAAGGTATATATGATATAATGAATATATAAGTATAATTATGTTATAAATATCATCAATATAATTTATATCCAACATTATATCCAACCATAAAAGGTGGTAATGAAAAAATTAATGACATCCGTTTTTGTGGTGGTAGTCCACTGTACACACAAATGATGATTTCGTAACCCATTTGATGGAATGATGGATGGTTTTAGATCATGAAATTAACATAAATAAATATAATTATATGTAATATTCATAGGTTATTATATCATCATGTTTTAATAATAATTTAAAGATGTGGAGTAAGAAATAAAATACAAATGCTAATTAAAAAATTTTACATCTTCTTTAGGAATCCTTCATAGGTTTTCACCAAAATCCTTCATAGGAGGTATTTATAACCTAAATAAAGAATCTAAGATCGTATGAGGAAATTTTTTAAGGTATTTGTGTAGGTATTAACTAAACCAAAAGTTTTTTAAGGTGTGAAGAGGAGAGGAGAGGGGGTGTCCTATAATAAGTGAGGTGAGTAGCACACTTGTAACTTTTGAAAAGAAAAATGTGTACTCATGTTTTTCCACATTCCAAAAGGATCCAAAATTTTATTTAAAATTAAGTTAAACATATTAGATAATATAAATTAGTATTAATTTAAATATTAAATCCATTTTCAAAATTCCATTCATATAATTGATAAAATTTTATTTAAAATTAATCTCGCATAAATGAAAAGAAAGTGAGTTTTCAAAGAGAAAATTTTCAAAATATTACAACGATTTTATATAAAAATTTAATATAAAATTATAAAAATGACCTAAATTTAATTAATATATATATATATATATATATATATATATATATATAATTTTACAAATTTTACTTTAAAACCAATTCAAAAAATAATTTAACTTTATAAATAATGTAATGAAATAGAAATTTTCAATTAAAATCCATTATTTTTCTATATTGATCAAAAAATTAAACTTTTTAGAAAAACTCAAAAAATTAACTCTAAGATAATTTTTATATTAAAATTTTAAAAATTAATTTAATTTTATAATATAATTTTTATAAATGTGGTAAAAATTATTTTTAAATTATTCCCGCTAAGCAAAACTTAACTAACTTTTATAAAAAAATATAGTTTTTCAGAAAAAGTTTAGTTTTTCCTTTTAAATGATTATGATTTTATTTATAATAATTTGATAGTTTTCATAATTTATTTATCACTATTCATGCCCACACTTTTAATGACTAGTTATAATATTATACTATATGATGGTTCATTTTGACTCAGGGTTTCGTGTAACATAAGCTATCGAAGATATTAAACTTAACAAAACATATTTATTAGGATTTTTAAGCTTAGTATTTCATGTCACATATGATATAAAATAAAATGTTCTTATTTTATAATTTTTTAGTGTTAAACTTACTATGTAATATAATCCCTTTGTCTCAATATCTCATCAACAATGTTGTATATTTGTGTCATCATCCCATGTTCTTGATTATCCTTATTTGAATGTAAAAAAAATGAACTTATTGATAAACTACAATGGAAATAGATTTTATACAAAAGTTTTATTTCATAAATGGATAAAGATATAAAATCATATAACTCATAAGGGACAAATCATCTCTTTACTTATCTATTAATGTAATATGAACTATGATGAAACTGACTTATCAAACATCACCACGAGCATATGTCTTCACAGTTTTCATTAATACACCAAATTATATGATTCACAATATAGATTAATAATAATCACAATTATAAGGACCAATACACACATATATAGATAGTAATATCCAATGAAAAATATAACATATTTAATTCCTATTAATAGGATTTTCCTCATAACCCCATCTATTAGAGATTAGTTAGTGTCAAAATTCATGAGCAGATGCCTCATCATCTTACAATAATCCAACACCTAATATTAAAAGTGTAATCTATGTCCCGTTACATAGATTCTATCTAGTATATATGAAATATGTTTAAAAATATTGTTATAACACTTCAAGGTACTCATTATAGTGTGGAATTTATATAACGTTTTGATCTAATAAATACACCTATGAAATAATCACATTAATCATATATAGATGTACACTCATAATATGATAATATATTAATAAGTATTTAAGTATTTAAATACTAAACTAATAAAAATTAAAATGTTAGTTTTTAATATGGAACAATGTTCAAAATACTCTCACTTTTAAGAGGGACAAAAACTAACTAAATTTTTTATCTCCCACATGTAAACATGATTCTGTGGGGGGTAAGACTATATCTATTAGGCTCCCACATTCTCACATGGCCATTTTAATTACTAAAACATCACTCAATTAGGAAAATAACTTAATAAGTGATATCAATAATTATTTACCTATCTTCATCTATTATAAACTGAACGTTTGATCTTATACCATATTCATAAGTTTATTAGTATGATAAAAATTTATTATATTGACACAAATACAAAATCTAGAAAAAATTATTCATAAACCTTCTCTTAAGATATATCAAAAGCTTAAATGTACTCCATATATATAATAATTTTAGTACCCTAGACCCACACTACTAGATTAGTTGTTGAAAACATAAAAATTACATAATGTATTTGATAATAACTGTACATTATCAGACATAACTATCCTTTAATTGCATGACATAAAGAAAATATATCATTATAATTCATTCCCATGAACTTTTAGGTTTATATATTTAGAGAATTAGGAAAATAATAACCTAAATAAACCCATTTTATTTGTGTCAAAATGAAAATTTTTACTATATATAAAACCACTTAATCTATAAAAAATATTCAACTTTTACCTCCACACAAACTATCCTGTTAGACATATCATCTGTAGTACATTTATTTATAACCTAGGATAATAGAAACATAAAAATGGGTGAAATAAAACTCTTTATAAGGGTAAAAATAGTTTATTACAATAAGATATCATAAGTGAGAATAATATGACAACAAATAATATTTTTGAATTAATAATAAAATATAATGACATAATTGAATGGAACAAAAATCATAATATTTCCATGGATAATAATAGAAATTAAATGATCACATGGATAAAAATAAACTATCCCTTAATAATGAAATTAATAATGATGGATAACTAATTCCATTACCTAATACATGATATAATTATCATAGACATCAATATCTTACCATCAAGGCCACGTGTATAGGAAATATTTTGTTTTGGGCAGACATACACAAAAATCCCCAACCTAGTTAGTCTTATGTGACTTATCAATGAATCAAGGTAATATCTATACAAGACACCACCTGTCTCTAATGAAATCTAATGAATTAATTATATTATGAAATTGATAAACTATACAATACATAACCAACATTCCTTAGTAACTAATAAACATCCATATTTAAATAAAAATTATATGAATTGTTAATATTCCCTAAATAAACAAATATGATAGATTTTTATGTAAGAATACATCAAACTAACACCATATAGAGTAATGGTATACACTTACATAAACTATTGAATGAATCAACCGATTCATGATTGTCTATGTGAACACCTTTCAATCAAAGGATGTAAATATAGAGTGTTCATAGGGGAATGACATTGGAAGGACAATAATGCATATTAAAAAGGATGATTTAGTAAGAAAAAGGGTTTTATGGATAATTTATTTGATGAAAAGAGAATTAAAAATATATCTATAGAAAAAAATGGATGATATCATTTGAATAATTGTTTCAATCAAAAATAATATATGTAAAAGGGTAATAACATTGATGAAAAACATTTTACAGGAGTTTCAGAAAAATCACTTTGAAAATAAGAAATCTACATGATCTTTTGAAATATTTTAAAAATATATATTTTATAAAACCTATAGAAGAATAATTTATTGTTTACATAATTAAAAATAGAGATAAAGTTTTATATAAAATAAAAAAGGTGGAAAAAAGACATGTTCACATAGAAAATGATAAAAGATATTATTTTGTCTAAAACAACCCATACAAAAAATATTATGAAAATTATTTTCTTTAAAAAAATTTGAAAAGAAAGTTAAGTTGGTTGAAGATGAAAAAGTTTCAAATATATAAAAATATAAAGGGATATCCAAAAAATATGGAGTGATAGATAAAATACGAGTAAAAAATAAATTCATTTTTTTAAATACTTTTGTTGAAAACCACATAACTTAAAAGATTATATAACATCTAATTTAAAAAAAGATAAATAGGGAAAAGGTCACCAAGGAAAACCAAATGAGAATAAAATGATTGAGATAAATATAAATAAAATATATATAAATTCCCTAGATGAGTTATCATATTTAATAGAACTATATTTTAAAATTAGTCTAGGAAAAGAACTACATGACATGAGTATCATTTAAATAAAAACTGTTATAGTATAAAGAGATTGAAAATAAACATCAAATACCCTGAATGAAATTTAATTCAGGATATAAAACAAAAAATAGGTAGTATATGAACTATATAAATTTAAATTGGTGCATAATATGAAGTATTTCATAAGAGATATGAATTTATACCAAGAAACCCTTTTCAAGTAACATAATCTATGAGGTAAGAATCATTTGATAATGTGGATATAAAGAATAATTTTAAAATACTAGAAAAGAAAGAGGAAATACAATAAAAATTATTCTCTAGGTAGAATAAATCAAAATTTTAATAGTAGATATCAATAAAAATGTTTTTAAATTAATATATGAAAATTGAGTTAGTACAAACCCATACAACTTTTGTAATTTTTGGGTAAAAAATTAATGAGAGAAAGAACATGGAATTGGACATTGAATATAATGAAATATAATAGATTTATTATAAAAAATAATAATGATTCAGTAGATATACCATTCCAAATAAAAAATGGTATATAATAAGAAATATGTCCCCAAGGGTGAAAATTGAGATAATAAACCCTTACTTTATTTCTGATTTGTTCTGTATATATGCCTAAATTCACCGAGATCTTGAGTTTTATCTTTGAAATATCCTTGGAAATGGATTCCTTAAGATAGATAATTATGGAAAAAGGAATATTGATGTTGGATAGTGTTCTAGGAGTAACCAAATGATATATTTTCAGGAAGTAATTCTAGGTAATGGGTATGTTATGAAGTGGTATAAGTGTGTCCCTTTTATAAGTAAAGAAAAGGGTGCTTTTATGAATTCCCTTTACTTTTTAATGATATCATTACACCATTCAATGGAAAGTGGTTCAAAAAGTGATAAATAATTGAGTGTGGGGTAATCTAATGTTGATAAATTCTCAACCATAAATCTCTACATGTGTTTTAGACATGTTTCAAGCCTTTTTACACTTATTTTTTTTATATTTTACTATTTTGGTTTCTACCTTGGTAACTAGTTTTTCCCTAGTAGTTTGTATTTTATAAAAAATATAAGGTAACCCTTATAACAAAATTTGGGTGTGATGAAACTAAATATAATATAAATTTAATATAATTAAATTTATAAATAATATAAAAATTAACTTTTAAATTAAAACATTTAATATATTGAAAAACCGGTTTTTAGAAAATAGTTGTTTTTAATATTAAGTACACCCAATATAATTTATTATTGATTGACAATTGAATGATTCTGTTAACACTCAATTTTTTCACACGGCGTGAGAATATTTAATGTAAAATACCTAAAGTATTTGAGAAGTGATGATACCCAAGAAGTATCAAGGTAACTTTCCTAAGTCAGCCTACACACACCCAACTAGCATGCTAGAAGGCTTGTACAAGCCCTATCGAAATGACTCTAAAGGATCAGCCACCCCTGTGCAAGGTACCTGTATGGGGTACCTGTGCTGGGTAACTATATAGGAATCCTCCTTCAACTAGGGTTCCTTTTTCCCTATAAATAGGACACCGAGGATTCTTATTTGAATTACTGAAAAAATAAGATTTAGTGCTCTAGTCACGCAGCCCCTTCACTCAGACCTCAAAAATCATTATATAGCTCTAAAAAACTAGATAGAAGAGGGAATTAAGGGGGATAGTGGGATTAAATTCATCATAGGGTATGAAAAACATGAAACTTATGTAAAGAATCCCTCACCTAGTTTATAAGAACCAATATGAAGGTCACTCCCAAACCCAAGTCCAACATAAGACCCTAAAATAACACTTGAGGAAACCCTTGGTTCCTAGAGAAAGGACTCACACTAGTGTTTTTTCTTAGGTTTTCCATCACCCAAAGCATCAACAGCTTACATAAGCATACCTTGCGTTGATCATTTCCAGTTCCTACAAGGTCTGTTATGCACAAAGTATCCTCATCTCTCCCAGGGAACCCTGTGTGAAACATTTTCTTCTCGCTAATAATTTTCCTATGAAAAACACCTTCTAAGACTTCTTTCAAGCCACCCATGGAAGGTATCCTACTTTTTGGGTCCTTCACCTAAGGGTTATATAACTGAATCCTCCACTAAACTTCCAAACATGCATGACCATGAAAGGAGACACACTAGTGGGTCTCCCATTTAGTTATGTGTTCCTTCCATTTGAGGTGTCATAGAATTGTCCTACACAATATGTTGGGTCATTGGGATAAATTATGTTATTCATACCATTGGTCATGTGGACCCTTAACCTGGGGGTAATTCCAAGGATCTCTCAGTCTTAGACATAAGGTCTAGGGCCTTTCCCTTCCCTCATCGCCTCTAGGACTAGGGAACTCTATTTCTAGGAGGCGAGGAATAAGATCACACTTTCTTTTCCCTTTGATGGTTAGTGGATTATCCTTATCTCTTTTCTAGAACCAATAGTAGGGAACCCCACATGGATTAATCCTATATCCCTTTTATATAGGCTGTAGCGAAATAGGTAGTCAGATGTGATTATCCATTGTACCAAAACAGGAGAGGATATGAGCAGATAAAATCCATTTATTCTTCTACTATACACCCAAACTCTTCCACTTATGGAAGAAGGACTATGAGAGTTTTATATATTATTCTCCCTATTGTTTCTCACATTCTACCATGCATCACATGGGAATATGGTTTAGCTATGATCCTAAAACTCTCACTGTCTGATGCATGTCTCGGTAGAGATTATTTTTCTTTATCTTCCTCTCATATTCCCTAATAGGGTCTACATAGGCATGGTTCCTCAAAGACATGTTTCCAATTCACATGGAATCCTTTTATATGGTGTAATACCTAAAATAATTCCTTAATGATCTCACAGGACCACATTATCTATGAGGAAAACCAATAGAGGGCCTCCATAGGCATGGGTCCTCTCCACTGAATTATGTGGGATTTGAGTCCCATCCAAATGAGATACAAATGAATCCTCCATAAGGTCCAAAACCAACACCCATGGAATCCTCATATATGATATAATTCATAAAGAAATTCTCTAATCCTCTAAAAGGTACACTTTATCTATGATACAAGGCTTTAGAAGGCCTCTATAGGCATGGGTCCTTACAAATGACATGCATGGGCTTTGATTCCCATCCAAATGGGATGCGTAGGAAGGATCCTTGAGTTCCAAACAAAACAACCAAGGAATCCTCCAATATAGTTTAATCCCAAAAATAATTTCTTAATATTCTCAAAGGTAAAAATTTCCTACGAGATAAGCCTTCAAAGGTCCTCCATAGGCATGGGTCATTTCCACTGAACTACATGGGATTTGATTCTCGTCCAAATGGGATATGTAAGATGTCTCCAGTTGGTACAAACCCATCCCACAAAATCAACCCAAATTCTCTATGTTCCACATTCTCAATAGGGTCATGTCTAACATGGGATCCCACATCCCTTTTAGTTTCCTTGGTTTTCCTCAGTATAAATCCCACACCAAAATTTTACTAGGAACCTTTCACCAAGACTTCCGTGGTGTATGACGTTAAACTCCATATTTTGGTCCTCATCACATGAATATAAAAGGTATGGAGTTTCCCATTAAGTTTCATCAAACTATATGGGTTCTTATTCCATTCATAATGATACATAGGAATCCCATATCATGGGCCCGACCCCAACATCAAAACAACTCCCATCTCCTTGGATAATGATAAACTCTAGAGTACCCCACTGTGTGTCTTAAAACAAACAACATAATAATAATAAAAAAGAACCTATAATCCATTAATGAAAGGGTAACATTGATGGAGAACCTAAAATAAATGCAAATATATCAATTGATGAAGAACCTCATATATGTACAGATGATTTTAAATTCCATATATGATAATAATAGATTATTGTCCCAAGGGAGACCCATATAATACTTTGGAAGGAATAATGGAATCTAGAATATGTTTTAAATCATTAATAGAGTCACAAAGTAGGCAAAAATCCCCCCAAAAAGTATGTGATGATCCCAACATCCCATAATATCAAACAATGTGATTCCCTAAGCATTGTTGGACCATTTCTCAATAACCGAATAAATTTATAAAGTAGGTTTATAAAACATCTCGAATAAGGGGACCGATGGGTGTTTCTGGATCCAAGAAGAAAACCCGTTGGAAGCTGTTTGAAAATAGTGATCCTAACACAGATGATTGTTCAATATTAAAACCCTCCATAATCAACCATTTAGAGAGTACTGAGTTTTTTTCCAAAAAAAATGGTGTACTGAACGTGAATCCTAAACCAAGATGATGGTGTCATCCACCTTTTAGAACCATTTCGCCATCAAAATGAAAGAGGTCTAAACAATACAATCAATTATTCATGTGTTAATTTATTGAGATATTTATTTGATGGGGTTTTGTGTGTTTTTATCATCTATATTTCACGCACCTTTGATAAGAACCCCCTTTAATCCAAATCTCTTCATACCAATTCTCACAGATGTGTACATTATCCACTTTATAAGGTCCGCCCTCAACTAAATAGAGGATATAATCACCCATCCAAAATTTTGAATGCTATGTCTGAAATGAAATAGTTTGTGAGTATAATCGAATGGTACCATATTAACCCTCAAGGATGCATGACCAGCCCTCCAACTCACAAACCCTCACCATTCGTCCACTCAGTGATGAATGGTTTTCCTGAGGAAGGAAAGTCCAGTCGCCATCCCCAAAAATTTTAGGTGCTTTTCCTTAGAAAACTGTAATTAGATCCTCCTTTATCTTAGGTAGGTAGATCAAGAGTGCACAAATAGACTCACCTTGAATACACATGGGTCCCTTGTAATAGATCCTTTTAGTATTTCTCATCGATAATATTGCATGATAGTGAACCCTCAGTATGATGAGGGTGAAATCCTTGTAAGTCCATCCTAAGTCATCAAAACATGGGTATCCAAGACAGACCGCTGATGATAGTGACCGATAAACAAGAAATAGGGCTACACCTATGTCCCCACATGAGAATCTAGCAAACAAAATATGGTATAAAATAGTGACTAGACATAAGCAACTATATATACCTAGAAATCCAACCAGTCAAATGTAGTGGAAAACACTGAGTAAGCACAAGAACCTACCCAAATCATCCAAGCCTACCAATAGATGTATCTATAAGTATCCAAATAAGCCATCAATTCAAATTCTGTGAAACAATGTGAGCATGAAAAAAAACCTTCCCACATCAATCATATCCACCAGTTAAATTTGGTGGCACACTGTGAGCAGTCGCACACACCTACCTATATTTATCAAGCTTTCTAGCAGCCTCATCTAGCAACATCAATAGAAATCATCCAAGAAGTCTTGGTAAAAAAGGGGACAACCTGAATCTATGCTCCTACACCAGAGTACTATCTATATCTACCGATAGGAAGTGAAGGAAAGTAGCAAGCACAGACTCTTACTCCCACCATAGAGTAGGAATATTTTCCCATTCCAGTCACTAATGTTAACAAGAACATCCTAAAAAAGGTGAAAGGGAATACTTAAATTTATGAACACATTTTACAAACCTTCTAGGACATAATAAGAGTAGAAATAGTGGTAGAGGGTAAAACACACAACTATATCCCCACAATTAGGGTGACTGATAAACATGTCACTACAGAGCATACACACACCTTTGCTCCAATCCAAGAGGGTCATGCACTAAATTCCCCTATGATATATGGAAAACCAGATATGGTACATAACCTCATTATAACTAGAGGAAATTTTCATATTCTAGTGGACACTTCAAAGTAGGCATAAACCCATTCAAAAATTCTAGAAACCTACCAACAAGTTTAGGTAGAAACAACATATCTTTCCAAATAATATTCCATATATGAAAATAAATTTCCCTAGCATGAGCCCCCAATTACTTAGAAGATTTCATCTAAAAATAATCCTCACCAGGGATGGATAAAAAATGAAGATCCTATCTCTGACTCCACTATACCAAATTCTAGAGTTCTTGAAGCCCTAAAATGTTTATCCATGGATTCTTTGGATCCTACTCTCCCATTAACAAATTACGAGAATTGTAGTAGTAGTTATGAATTTCATCCCTATAAATCTCACCAGAAGGCATACCTTATGTACAAAATATGATCAATCTTGAGATCCCATATCTCAATGAGAGAAATGACAACCCTTTTCATGGCCAAAATATCAAATAGTAAGAATGTCATCCCCTTGATATCATCCACCCTAAAGGTTCTTCCCAGGGTATATTCTATAAGAAATTTCCTTACAAAAAAATTTCAAGCCACAATGGTAGTCCTTACCATAACGGTATTTTAAATCATAAATAAGGTTATTCCATTAGAGATTTAATGACCATAAAGCCCAAATATCATGACTCACTTGGGAAAATGATGCCCTTCATGTCTGTTTCCTTTTCACTGAAATGTGAAATCCTTTCTCAGCCAGAAGATATCCCAAGGTGACTGTCATTCTCTAAACCACCCTTGGATTGTCTTCCATCAAATATGATAGAGAAAGTCCCAACCAATCTAGCAGTTTATAATAATGAAGCAAGGAAGAATCTACTTTAGTCAGACTAGGTTGAGGAACATCTTGAAAAATATGAGGATGGCTTGTTGAACATAAAGAGATATCTAGATAAAGATGACATACCGATGATGTTTTGGACTTTAGACACTTCCCAATACATCATTCCAGAGGTATTTTTAGATGATTGTGTGCACAAAATCCACCTCAATATATGGAACATCATTTATAACTTAAGATAAAAAGTATTAGCTTTTTAAAAATATCTAATCCACATTAAGTTAATATAATGTATACATTACAAAATTGACTTAGCATCTCTCCTAGATTCACAACATCTAAAATTGGGAAAATAGAAAGGAAAAATTTAATTTGGATGTCTCGATGCATTAAAAAAATTACATTAGATGATTACAGATGCCGCATCCCATTTTTATATTAGAGAATGGGGTGAACATGAAGAATTTTATTTCATCGTGCTCTCGAATAAGTAAATCCATCCAAAAGTGGCATCATGCAATATCATAGCCTAAGGTTGGATTCAATGAATAAACTCCATTCAAAATAGAAAATATGATCTAAAAAAATAGGCCCCGACTGACTCTCAACGATGTTGGGCTAGAAGAGAGAAATGTATTTAGAGAATTTTTCATTAGGTATCTAAAAAAATAAAGCAATACTCTTACTTAATAAAATTAAATTTTCAAAAATTTCTAATGTGTCAAATGGTGAAAATTTCTTCAGAACTAGGCAGCTCAAGTGCAGATCATACAATGCACCCAACCCATGTTTAGACATAAATTTGTAAAATCAGAAAAGAAGATTTGTTAGTAGAAGACACAAAATTATAGGGGTAACACCAAATTGTGAGGTTGAGGGATTTTTTAACACAATCTTTGAGGTTATCAAAACTAGTCTTAAATATTTGTGGAAAAAGAGCAGGAATTGCCCCATCTCACAAGGCTGGGGGATTTTAACCTCAAAACCTCATCCTAAATATATTTCAGTCTTCTCCAAACTAGGGGGAATGCCATTCAAAAATCCTCCCAGTTCATCCCATCCCGTTATTTAGTATCCTCACTAAAACCACACATAGAAAAATTGTCTAGTGACTCCATTTAAATTACCATACAACAAATGGTCCCACAAGGACTAGCGGTGGAGAGGATATGGCCTTGTAGAGGGAACAAAAAAAGTCTATCTTTCAAAGAGAAAAATGAAAAACATGCAATTCCCTACACATTAGTTAATTTCAATAAAACCACCCCTTCAGACCCTATAAAGAATAATTCCAATACAGAGGAGCAGGAGGAGGAAATCCCAGTTCGTAATACACTCTACACTTAAATGATTGAAGGAGGTGTGCATACCTAGAACCAAAGTATTTATATGAATTTGGTAATTCCCTCTACCAATCCATTACTACCTCATCATAGATCATACACCAAATTAAATGGTAGAGGTAATGTTTGACCTCACCCACCTCCCAAGCAGGTTGAACCCATCTCACTCAAGAAATCATTTTCTCATCAAGAGAATGAGATGAAATAGTTGATAACGGTCCAAAAAAAACTACTCCAAGGAAAAATTCCCACCAGATATGTTCTCCAAATAGAGTCTCAACTCACACTCCCAATAGGTGTACCTCAACAAAAAGGGTTCACCCTAGTTGTTGAGACAAAACCATAATATATACTCAAATTATGAGATAAAATACCACTATATGAGAACCCCATGAGGGAGATATATTATGAGTTCCCTCTATTTAGAACACAACCATGGTTGTATCATACATATCCTCATGGACCAGCCACTATAATTTATCCACCATGGGTATGAGTAGACCCACCACAGATAGATTTCCTTGTAGTTTCCTTTGATTAATCTCCTATTCAACCAGACATCCCTCAAGTGATCCTCAATGCTATTAAGTTGCTAATAGATTTATTAGAAGCTATAGAAGTATGGTGTGCACCACAGTAATTAGAAAAGAGGCCTTACGCTAAATGGGTGGATCTGACCCCTCACCTGTAAAATTTTGGGAACCCCATATTTCAAATTTTTATGGATTTAGGGGATCTAGAGTAGAATTTTATGCATTTAATATCCCACTATTATCCCATTATGGGGACCCATACACAATTAGAATTAGTGAAATTCATATTCTCTGTACAAACATTGCAAGGTCCAACATTTATATGGTGCACCAGTTTTCTAGATCATTCAATAGTAGGATGGGAAGATCTCCATCAATAGTTTTTATTTCATTTTAGATTAATGATATAGAGTAAAATAATTATCAACCTCTCAAAATAAAAATAGTTGGATAATGAAAGGATCTCATATTTAATTACTCAATTGAAATGTTTGACTTACTCTCTAAACCTACAACGTCCCTAAAAAGATTTATTGTCTATCTATATAGAGAAAATTTGTAAAGAGTTTCATCCACCATTGATACCTATGAAATAAAAAAGTGTGTTTTAAGATATCACCACAAAGGATTAAAAAATGTAAGATTCTTTCACATGAATCAAGGCTATGTTCAGAGTAATTCCAGCAGCACAGGGGAAGAGAAAGGGAATGAATAGGCTGTTTCCATTATTCTTAAGCTAACCCTACACATATCCTAATTTAAAACATACACCATATCATGTGAAACATCCAATAGATAATCAGAAACAATTACCATATCATCATTAAGAGATAAGGGATTATATGAGAAACTAGTTTTAGGATCCAAAGAACAAGGTTCAGTCATCTTGAGATACCCCTGGATACTTCATTTGTGGATTTGGAAAACAACTTTCCCTAGTATCAAAATCCCATTATTCTTAATTAGGATGGCCTTGAAGAGATCTAAAAATATATCCTCATCCACTAAAAATTATGGAACACTATTCAAGAAATATATATTGTCAAAAAAATTCTAAAAAAATGGTGGACACTGGACAAGTAATGCTGTGGAAGCCACCAGAATAGGTAACATGTGTTTTTACTACTGATCCTAAGGGAATGGGTGAATGGTAGGAAGTTACTAACAATGATATTAATAATTTTAGTGATTTGATGGTAAAAAATACAATCAAATAGACTCATGAAATCCTCCAAGAATAGTTAAAATAGCTAACTATGCCCTTGACTGCTTCCTCTATGACACAACTGACTCCATTAGCTCCACAATCCTCCAAAATCTAGTCTTACATGAAATGGAATAGTTGGAAGAGTGGAAAGAAAACATATGAATATGAAACTATAAAAATTCAAATGTTGGATTTTAATCTATCGAACTTAATGCTTTCAGTCCCAAAGTTCAAGTGTCGCCCCACCAAACGGTACAACTAGAATTGACCCTCCACATGGAGTCCTCATCAAACGAGGAGTTAATATTCAATTACATTAATGTTATTCAAATATTGGATCCATTCTAGTTTGATGAGTGTTACTATGAACCCAAATTCTATACATATGATTGTGGAATTGGGGTAATAGGCCATAGGGGTTGAGGTTATAGGGGAATATTGAGTTGCATCAGAAATCAATACTCCAACCATATCCCTAGACAGACCAACTACATGGATGAAACTCATTGGAGAGACCTATAGGAGGACGAGTATATGAAATAAAGTTCCCACACATGTCATGTTATTCCTTGACATGATCATCGAAGAATATTATTAGAGGGGATTTCATCAAACAATAATTCTCAGGGCACAGAGAGAGCTATTCAACCCAACCCACCAAGTAAAAAAGCACCTCCAACTAATGTTCCAATGGATGATCCACCAATATCATGTAATTTTGTTCCTAAAAATCCTAAAAAAGAGAATCCTCATGCCTAGAATCATATAAATTTATCCCATAAGTTGTAATTTTTAATGAAATTGGCCATTCTATCAGTCATGTTTTCGATCCTGGATGCTGTAAGTCTATCAAAAGACCTTAGGGAAGTAATTATAGAGTCTTTTCTAATCCCTTTGGAATTTGAAGTAGAAGTTTCTACTACCAAAGTATATCATACATATATATATCCTATATAATTCTACACAATCATATTTTTCACAGAGTAGGATAATGATGTCATTATACAAGGATATAAGAGAACTTTGTATATATCCGACAAGATAAAGGAAATTAATATCCGATGACATTTCATTGACAATGTATCAGGATTAAACCTTATTCTACTATGAACACTTCAATAACTAGGTTATAGTGAGGAACAATTATCCCGTTATTCTATGAAGCTCTAGGGTTATGACAAGAGCAAGAAGAATCCTCTTGGTAGAATCAAGCTGAAGTCCTAGTTTTGGGATCTCGTATCCGACATAGAATATATAGTTGTCTAGAAAGACATAACTTTCAATGTTTTTCTAGGAAGACCATGGTTGCATAAATATGTGAAAATCCCCTCATCATTTCACCAATTCCTAAAATATTACATTATTGAGAAAATTTATACATTTTATTGTTATAAATCCCCATTTTAATGCTACAAAACTCAGTACATTGATGGGGAGTTCTTCTATAGGGAAGGGAAGAAACCCAAGAACAATGGTGTTGCTTGGTTCAAGACCCTAGATGGTATATAAATGACCCCATCCAATCCCTTTAAACAACTCAGTGAAGAATATGTGATTCCTATCAATCAAATCAAAGTAATGTGACCAAAATCAAGTTCATGTTCAACTACCTTCATGAAATCAGTGAAGAAAAATCATCCTGAAGGTGAGGAAAAGGGAATGAACGCTCTATAAAATGGTATAAGACTGGATAAAACTGACCTTGTTCCATCCACAGAGACCCAAAAGATACTTGAATCATTAGATGGTCTAAGATAGGATAAAGATAACCCTTCTCTATCTCTTACTCCATCCCATTTGGAGATTAAAAAAGTCCCCACTTTTTCATCAGGGTCAGAAGAAGTTTCTTCATCTTTCATATTTCAAAACACTGACTCCCTTATAACTACAACTAGATTTATCTATCACACACTTCCCCTCAATGTAAGGTAGAAGTGGTAGAGAAAGAGGAAGAGGAAGAGGTGGAAGACCTTAGGGATACCCCTCCAACATTTGAGTAAGGTTTATCTATCACAACTGATTATCTAAGAGAAATAAATCTTGGTACAATAGAAGATCCATGACCCGCATTGATCAATGAAACCATGTCTTTCAATGAACAAGAGGCATATACATACTTTATAAAAAACCCCAAGGATGCATTTTCCAATAATTATATAGAGGTGCCATACCTTGATCCTGAGGTGAACACTCACCAGTTGGGATTTCCAAAGAACCAATAAGGTTACCAATATGTATCCTGAAGGACACACATGACTCATTTAGAAAAAATTGAGGCTGAATTTGATGACATTATCAAATAAAGTTTCATTTGGAATGTCTAGTACCCGATATGGATAGAAAAAACAGTCCTGATAAAGAAAAAGAATGGGAATATTAGGGTTTACATCAACTTCAGAGATCTCAAATGGAACTATTTGAAATATGATTTCCTAGTCTTGATCACAGATCTAATATTTGATGCAACAACTAGATATCAAGAACCCTCCTTCATGGATGGATATTATGTGTATAATGAATTCTAAATGGCCCAATAAGATGAATAATACACCATATTTAGGCCCCATTAGGGAGTTTTTTCTATTGAGTAATTCCCTTTATCTTGAATAATGTTGATGAAGCATACCAACATTCCATGCATCAAATTTTGAATCCCTTTCTAGGAAATTTTGTTGAATACTATGTCAATGACCTAGTGGTTAAGTCACAAAATCAATCAGAACGCCTGACTAATCTTGATATAATCTTCAAAATAAATTTATAGCATGTACCCCATGAAATGTGTTTTTAAGGTTACCTTATAAAAATACTTATCTTCATCATACACCATCATGGAATTGAATCTAAACCTAAGAAGACACGAAATATCCTTAATATGTCACCACCACAAAACCTTAATGATTTGAGGGGTTTACAGGTACTAATTACCTATATTAAATGCTTTATTACCAACATCACAGTCATGTTTTTTTCTTAAATATGTTTATGAAGAAGGGGGTCACATATTAGAGGAACAAAAGATATAAGAATTTATTTTATAGACTTAATAAATACCGCTTGATTCCACTAGTGTTAACACCAAATTTTGAGGTGAAGTCACTCATTTTATTTATGATGGCCCTAAAACGATAACTAGGCACTTTCATAGCATAAAATAATGATGTAGATAATGAAAACAACCTTTATTACCTCATTAAAAGAATTATCAACACTAATAATCATTATTCAGATATTAAGAAGAGCTTCTTGGTGTTAATATTTGTAGTCAAAAAACATTGGCACTATCCGCTACACTATGATGTCTATTTGTTCTCTTGTGATAACCTAAAAAAATTTATCTTTATCCTTCCTATGTTGAATAGAAGTTTGGCATGCCCTAAAGTTAACCTATAGTATTTAGACATATATTTCATGCATTATAATGTAATTAAAGACAAAAAATTGATATATTTTATTATAGAACATCAATCCATAGAAGAAACATCGTTAAATACTGAATTACCAGATGAAGAGATAGTTTCTATTAAAGAAGATCTCATAAATGAGAAATTTATTTAGAAAGAATATCTAGAAGTAAAACAAGGAAGAGAATGGAAGAACCAAATCTCAACAAAGTTGGAATGGGAGTTGTGTTCATCTATCCAGCAAAGTTAGTCTTACCATGTTCATTATTGTTGTTAGAAATATGTACAAACATTGATATAGAATATCAGGCCCTAATTATAGGCCTAGAACTGGAACTTAAAATGTATGTGGGCCACCTAGAGGATAAATGAGATTTATAGTTAGAAATCAAATAGATCAATGAAGATTATACTATCAGAAAAGTATAGCTAATCCCCCTACATGACTATATCTAGGTAATAATGGAAGAGGTCCCTCAGATCCAATGTTGGATCATGTCCCATGTGCATATAATTACTTGGCCAATGCCTAGGGAAATGCAGCCACAACCCTAATATATCTATGTCCGGATGAAATAATCATAATTATTGTACATTGATAAATGGTATCACCTTTTTTTCATGTCAGAATGGAAAATATAAATAAGGAAAGTCCCATCCCTGAACTAGATAGTCCTACCATTGGTTGGATGACACTCATTGTGGACTATCAACACAATGGAGTTATCTCATTTGATAGAGCTAGAAAAGGAAAAATCCAATGATAAGCAACCAAATTCACTCTTTATGATGGAACGAATCACTAGAAAGTCCTCTATAGATGATGATTTAGTGGATTACTTATCAAATCTATCAATGGAAAGATGATTTCATGAAATAATTACATGAAATAGCCAATGGTTCCCACCAATCAAGGTTCAGGCTTTCCACTAAAATCAGAAAGCCCAGATACTTTTGGCCTTCAATGACGCATGATTTCAAAAAATTCACTAAGAAGTGTAATTCATAACAAGTGCATGAGAACTTCATCCATCAATCCCAAGAGTTTTTACATATAACAAAATACTCTTGGCCATTTTCTGTATGGGGTATGGATGTTATAGGACTGTATCCTCTATCTATGACCAAATAGTTTGAATTAGTCCCAAATGTTACATAATTCTTCCCCAAATGGGATGAGGAAATACCCCTCAAAAAAGTGAGGACCAAAACCCCATCAGCTTCATGAAAGATGACATCATTACTAGATTCTATTTCCCTCATACAATACTGATAGAAAATGACATCAATTTCTATTCTGTTAAGTTAAATAAGCTATATGAGGAGTATAACATCACATCCAACCACTCTTACCACTATCACACGATGTGTAATTGATAAATAAAATCCTTAAACAATACCCTATTGAACATACTCTAGAAGATGATGGATAATGATAAAAAGTATTATCTTGATAAGCTCTTTCATTCCTTTTGGGCTGACAAAACTACCACCCGTACAACCACATGGGAGATCATGTATACACTCATATATATAATAGAAGCAATCTTACCCATTGAGGTCTAATTTAACTCACTTGATGTTTCATTCTGTGATCAGCTATCCATATATGATAAATCCCAAAAACAACTAGATTAATTGGAGAGACGTGATGAGAAAAGAATGCATACTTTGCATCACATTGGGGTTCATCAAAATCAGATAGCATAGGATTTTAAAAAAAGGCCCAACAATGTTAATTACTCTAA
The DNA here is from genome assembly GCA_963277665.1 of Viscum album. Lineage (NCBI taxonomy): Eukaryota > Viridiplantae > Streptophyta > Magnoliopsida > Santalales > Viscaceae > Viscum > Viscum album. Next base: position 1,109,839,177 of record OY728145.1, read on the forward strand.
TTAGAACTTGTAATGGTCTAAATGATTTCAATGACACTAGGAAAAAATCCTCCAAATCTTAAGCTAAAGTGGTATGGAAATTATTTCATACATAAGGTTCACTCTAACAGAGCTTATTCCCTGATTACGATAGATGGAGAGCTCATTATAGCCCATACCAATGAAATATTTCTCAAGAAACACTTCATGTGATAAAATAACCGGGAACACTTCCACTTTATGATGCTAAACTATGTATTCAGTCTTTATCACATAACCTCAAAAGAATGAAATTTCATCCACATCAAAATATGATAAAATACATGGCACCATCATCATAACCATATGATGTTAAACTACATAGTTCCCTCATCACTAAGTCATGACATTAAACTATGTATCAAAATGGTTATGGATGGATGAACATAAAAGGAACCCCATATGATCCTATTCATATGAGCCAAAACTACAAGACATCATAGTCCTAGTTGTAAGACATTAAACTACATATCCTAAAATCCTAATCATAAGAAATTAAACTGTATAACAACATCTAAATTACAAGATGTTAAACAATATAAAAATTCCCATTCCACATGTTTTAAAACTATATGGTTCACATCCTTGTTTCATGACTTAAAACTGAAAAACGTTTCAATCTATTATTGAGATGTTCACAATATTTGGTGTTGGTTTTACACCACAACTTTATTTAAGAGCTATGTGTGGTTTGATTCTCATCCAATGAGATAAGAAGTGATGCCTAGATTCTATTTCTCAGGACCAACCAAAAATAAAAAATTCCCTCTCTCCTATTGACAAACAAAGATCTATACTAGGGACCCTAACTCAGGTTCCATCATTTAGGATCCCTTTATAGAAATAGAAATATTCATCTCCCACATGTAAACAACAAATATATATATTAGGGACTTCAAAAACCATAAAAATAATTCCTTTGTTCTTATACATATTCCTTCCACACATCATACTCCTTGTACTATAAAATTTTGGATCTCCATAAGATTTACTTGGAAGTCAGTAATGGAATGTCATATTCCTGAGGAATCCTTTTTCTAACTATGAAGTAATACACCTGAGTTGGATTTGCTAAAGTCACCCACAAAAAGGGCTTGTCAAGCAGATGATTCCACTGTTTGACTATGCAAAAATATTCCATAGTTTTCTTTGTGTAAATCTCCCACAAAATGGTCCTATCAATTAGAGGTACATTCTCCCTTATGAGAAACCACTTCGATATCTGTAATCCCCAGAAATGTTTCATCACATATCACTCTTTTTATCCGAGGACCCCCCAAGATCATGGTTTACAATTTCTTACATCATGTACAAAGAATCCCAGAGTATCCTTGGACCCCTAATACTTACGTCACTCCTTGTCTCCATGAAAAATGGTCCTCTCCATATGACTTAAAACCGCAAGACACAAGATGTTCTCACCTCATGATGTTAAATTGACTGGATGATATTCTTACCACATGAAACTAAACTATATTGTTTCCAAGAACTACATGTGGCTTGACTCTCTATAACGACCCAAAGATTCATTAAAGGAAATCCCTCTTGATCTAATTAAATGCCTCTTTATGTAAAATGTTTATATAAAATGTCAACTTCTTGGGTTTTATGTTAAGAATTATGACCGTTTATTTTATATCCATTGAACAGTGATCACATGATTAATATAAATATAGGGCTTTAACCAACCCAATTTACTCAGACAAAGGAAGAGATGGCCTCATCTAGTAGAATTTCTCCATAAGAAGCCCATTTATAGGATCTTGGAAAAGAGGTGGCATCCTTGGGCTTCACTCTTGACCAAGACCAAGATAAGCTTCATCATGTCAAGCTCAAACGAGACCGTCTACGGGAAAAGTGGAAGTTGATAGAGATTACCACTCGAGCGATGTTATCCGAGCCACCCCCAGAGTCTGTCACCATCGCACACCTTACCCTTAGGTCTTATGCCACTATTTTAAGGGGTTATGTAACAAGTCTATAGTACTATGTACAGATATATATATATATATTTGTATATAATAATGAATATACTTTCTTGTCATCATTGATACATTGTAAATAGTTTTTAAAGTAGAAATAGTGTTTTTAGTTATTATTTAATTAAGAATTATATTTTATTAAATTAAGGGATTTTTGAATTAAATATTATTTTAATAAAATATTATTATTATTATTAAATTAAATTTTATTAAATATATATGATCTTATAATTTTATGAATGCAATTGTAATTTTTATTATGGTTTGAAATCCATTTTTGTCAGAACCCGTGACTTTTCGATAAAAGTCGATTTTTATTTTAAAAGTGAAAATTAACATATTTAGAAAATTATTTAGATAAAATAAATGTTATTTATAGAATCAGGACATTGAAATTATCCAACGGTGAATTTTTCATAATTTTCTGAGACAGTCAAATTTTTGGGAAAAAATTAAATACCATTTCAATATATAATGTGTTTTATGACATCATAATGACCCAATAGTGATGTAATAAAATACTGTATGTTTTATGTTCGGCCAATATATGTTTTACCATTAAAATAATGTGATTTTGGGTTTGTTTGACTTATTTTACAAAGCATTAATAGACCCCTCAAGACTTATTAAACATCTTGTCTTTTTTACATTATTTTCCATGGGAGTGTGACTCACCTCCACATAAGCAACCCCATTATTTTAAGAAGTTCGGACTCTGGCCTTATAAAATATTCTTTTCCTCTCCCCTTTTCCAAAAACCATTGGCAAAAACCATTGGATGGTTTGTGGTTTGGATTAATTTAATGTAAGGGGTCCGAAACCTAAAAAATAAAGAATTCCCTAACCTTTCCTATATAAACCCACCCAAGCTCCCACTTCCTCCTCACTCAAAGCCTTTTTAGTTTGTCCAACATCTGACCTACTCTCTCTAAAGTCCTCCCAAGGTTCCCCAAGCTCCCAATAATCCTCTCTCAAGCCTCTCTCAAGCCTTTGGAAGCACACTTCCAAGTAAGGGTTTCTTCTTTCTTTCACATTTTGTCCAATTTTCATAATATTGTTATGACCTTTTAAATTCAATAATAAATTCTGGGGTATGGTTTCAAACCTCCCCCATAATTCCCTCTTATTGTATGAAATATGGGAGACCCCTTTCTCTCTCATTAAATGCCTCCCATATACACCTGTTACTATGCCGAAATTCCGAAAGGAACTTCTCTCTCCTCATTTACATTCAAGCAATACTTTTGTATCATTAATCAAAATTCCATTACAAATGTTGGGAAATGTATCGATATGACCCCCTTACTGTCCATTTCATGTAGATATGATGAGACAACCCTTTCTCCCTCATCAACCATTTTTATGAATTCTTATATCACGTCGTTACGCTGCCGAAATTGTGCCGATTTTCTAAGCCAATGCCATTGTGTAGTGAATACCATTCCCATTTCTCCATCAAGGGTATTCACCTTCATGCACAATTTATTATTGATAATTAAGTTTCATTCCAAATTCCTTTGTCATGGAATAAATTATTACGTTTTATGAATCCATATTTTATGATCCATGTGGCACACTTATATATGAAATGAAATGTTTGAGAACGGTGCACCATTATAGCGCTCCAATGCATTGGGTAAAGTATAGTATCATGATACGTCATGTGCAATTATTGTTGACTCATTCTAATTCATGTGCAACGAGGGTTTACTGGTGCTTCATGTTTAATGAGGATTTACTCATTCTCCATGTGCAATGAGACTTGGCTCATGCTAATTCCATGTTAAGTGTTGTTGCCACATTTCCATGTTATGATTATCATGCTTTATAATGCCCTTATGTTCATGTTTCTATTATGCTCTATTGATATTCCTATTGTCTAACATGTATTGTACTCCTCATGTATTCCATTTTTATTCCCTTATTGGGCTTTATAGCTCACCCCTTTTCTTATGTATGTCCTCAGGTTATCCCATGCAATACTAAGTACGAGGGAATGTAATGGTCATGTAAAGGAGGTTTTCAATAAAGATGTTGTATTTCATGTTTTAAGTTGTTATTTAATGATCCTAATCCCCAAATAAGCTATACCTCTTGATCTTCCATGTTGTATCAAGTGATCATTTTATGTAATAAATCATGTTTTAGTTTGTAATAAAAGCTGGGTTGTCATAGTTGGTATCAAAGGATAGGTTTAGTTATTTTTTGGATTAGGATTAGAAAACCCTAATAAATCCTTAGAGTCAAGACTAAGTATAATTAAAAAATACCTAAGTTTTTGTAAGTACTGATTAAGTGGTTTATCAAACAAATACATCCCTGTCTGGATATGAGCAGGTAGAGGCGGCTCAGGTAGAGATTTATCCTAGGGGTAAAACCTGAAAACACCGCTTTGAGCTAGACTCGAATGGGAACTGGTGCACGAAAACGAGCCTTGCTGCACTCTTGGTTACGACACTCCTGGGGGATATGATTTGGTAAATTCACAAGTTTAGTATGAAACCTTATTAAGGGATTTAAAAGAAATCCCTAAGAATATATGATAGAATGTAGATCACGAAAATCATAGATTGAAGCCTATAGATTCATAAGTTAGGGAAATAAAATTTATTTATAAGTCATCAACTTTTGTCTTTGGATTACCCTTTATGTGTTACCCCTAACTTTCCTTTTATTCCAGCCAATGGCCGATAATAGGAGGACTCGGGCTAACAACCGATGTGAAGATAAGCGCGATGATTGTACTAATGAGAAGCCCAATCCAATGAGAGCGGGATTCGTGAACTTTGTCATGATTCTCTCTCAGCTAACTCAAGATTTGAATAGAAACAGGGGTTAAGAGGAACGTTCAACCCACCCTAAGAAAGAACAAGTATCTATCTAGAGCTTCATGAGACAAAGGCCTCCTACTTTTAGTGGATCATCCGATCCCACGATCGCTGGAAAATGGATCAACTCCATTGAAAAGATCTTCTCCATCCTTAAATGTTCTAAACAAGAGAAGGTTCTCCTGGAAGATTATCGTATGGAGGGTGAAGCTGATCAATGGTAGATGATGATCAAAAATACGAACCCTGAGGAGGAGATCAAGGCATTTGAATGGAAGGACTTCCGGAAGATGTTTTTAGATAAATATTTTCCGCGCACCCTCCGGATTAAGATGGAAAGGGAATTCCTTTCCCTCAAGAAAAAAGACAAAGAATCTGTTGGAGCATATGAGGAAAAATTAACAAGGCTTGCATGATATGATTTCAGCTTTGTTTTTACCCCCAAATGCAAGGTTGAATGCTTCTTTTGTGGGCTGAAGCCTAGCTTGCGAAAATCATTAGTGATCCGTGACTTAGACAGCTATGAGGAAATTGTCCGATGTGCCCTCAAGGTCGAAATGGAGATCGAGGAATCACATGGGTATCATGGGGACAAGAAGCGTAAGGTGGAATTAAATGCTGGCGGTATGATGGATAAATCCAATGGTGCTAAGAAGATCCAGAACCCCACTTTCCAACAGTGCGGAAAGAAGTACCCTGAAAATTGCCTCAAGGGGATGAGGAAATGCTTTAGGTGTGGAAGTGAATGGCACCTAGCTGTTAACTGTCGGCAAGAAAGACCCGTGGCTGTGACAGAGGAGAGGAACACTCTGTTAGAACCTCAACGCATTGTTCATTTCTACAAGTGCAAAGAACTGGTGCATTTTGAAAATCAGTTCTCTAATCCAAGGGTTTTCGGAGGCAACCAACAACCTCCAAGGCAGCAAGGAAGAGATTTTTCCATCACTTCTGCTGAATTGAACCCCGACAACAAAGTGGTGATAGGTATGCTAGTAATTCATTCAGGAATAGAGAACATAATTTTTGATTCAGGTTCTACGCATTCTTTTATATCTTGAAAGTTTTGTAGAACAATCCCATCACCACCACAAATTATGGAAGTGAAGATGTCGGTGAGTACGGAAAATGGGGCAATCATTGCATCCCATGAATATAAGTCCTCCCCTATCATAATTTGTGGATTCACCTTCCCGGAGAACCTAGTCATACTCCCTCTAGTGGAATTTGATGAAATTATTGGCATGAATTGGCTTTCCTTATATAAGGCCAACATAAATTGTCGTGAGATGGAAATCACTCTCCATGTGGAGAATTGACGCCCGATTTTGTATAAGTGCAAGGAAGAGGATGAATCTTATTTAGCTCCATAATCTCAAGCGTGGATATTATTGCCCTATGAGCATGTATATCTGGCCCAGATGATTGAGTCCTAGGAAACAACCATCCTTGAAGACATGCCTATTTTGAGGGAATTTGCTGAAGTGTTTCCCGAGGAACTGCCTGGTCTTCCTCCTAAAAGAGATGTTGAATTCTCAATTGAACTTATACCTGGGGCACTACCAATATCCAAGACTCCATATAGAATGGATGTCGTTGAGCTTGAAGAGCTAAACAAACAACTACAGGATAATCTAGATAATGGGTTTATATACCCAAGTGCTTCACCATGGGGTGCACCAGTCCTCTTCGTCAAGAAGAAGGATGGGTCAATGTGGATTTTCATCGATTATTGTGAACTTAACAAAATCACGATAAAGAACAAGTATCTTCTGCCACAGATCGATGACTTGTTCGATCAGCTGCGTGGAGCACAATACTTATCCAAGGTAGATTTGCGGTCAGGATATTATCAAGTAAGGGTGAAGAAAGAAGATGTCCCCAAGACTTCTTTTCGTACTAGATACAGGCACTATGAATTCATTATAATTCCTTTCTGACTCACTAATTCTCCAACAATATTCATGGACTTGATGAATAGAGTCTTTAGAGATTACCTAGACAAATGTGTGGTAGTATTTATAGATGATATTCTAATATAATCCAAAACCAAGGAGGATCATGATGAGCATTTAAGAACTACTAGAGACTTTGCACAAGGAGAATCTCTATGTAAAGTACAGTAAGTGTGAGTTATGGTTAAAGGAGGTCTCATTCTTGGTCTTTATCATCACAAGCAATAGAATTTCTTTGGATCCCTCCAAAATAGATGCAATTGAGGGATGGTTGAGGCCAACATCGGTAACAGATATCTGTAGCTTCTTGGGGTTAGATGGATATTATCGACGATTTGTGAGAAATTTCTCACGATTGTCCATCCCTCTTACCAAGATAACTCAAAATAGAGTAATGTTTTATTGTAGTGATTAATGCAAAAAAAGTTTCAAGGAGTTGAAAAGGAGGCTTATTACTGCGCTCGTGCTCACTTTACCCACAAGTGGGGAAATTATTGTGGTATTCAGTGATGATTCAAAGAAGGTCTTAGGCTGTGTGCTGATGAAGAATGATAAAGTGATATCCTATGACTCAAGGAAGTTGAAAATAAATGAGTGAAACTATCCAACACATGATCTGGAGTTAGAGGCTGTGATCTTTGCCTTGAAAATCTGGCGGCATTATCTTTATGGAGAGAAATATGAGATATATACTGACCACAAGAGTCTTAAATATATATTCACACAGAAAGAGATTAATATGCACCAGAGAAGATGTATAGAGATCATCATGTATTATCACGGTTAAATCCATTAACACCCTGGTAAAGCGAACAAGGTGGAAGATTCCCTAGGTAGAAAGGACCCAGCGATTCTATCAATGATGAGAATTGAGAAGGATCTAATCTTCTTAGAATTGATGAAGATGGACATGGGAATCATAAATAAGGGAACATAATCAATCCTTTCAGAAATGATTGCTCAAACATCTCTTTTGGAAAGGTTAATGGATTCCCAAAAGGATGATGTGGGAATTCAAGAGAAAGTGGAAGCCATCAAAAAAGGCAAATCCTTGGAGTTTAATGTTAATGAAGAAGGAATTGTGCAGTTTGGGAAAAGAATATGTGTTCCATCAAGTCCGGAGCTGAAGAAGGAACTTTTGGATGATGCACATAGTTCAAATTTCTCTATTAACCCAGGGAGCACAAAGATGTATCAAGACCTCTGAGAAAACTTTTGGTGGGATAATATGAAGAAGGAGATCGCTGAATATACATCAAAGTTCCTAGTGTGACAACAAGTGAAGTCAGAGAGGCAGAAGTCTAGGGGGATGGTGCAACCATTTCCCATACCAAAAATGGAAATGGGAGAACATCACCATGGACTTTGTCACCAGACTTCCGATGACATCCAAAGACAACAATGTAATCTGGGTTGTTGTGGATTGTCTTACAAAGACTGCACACTTCAGTACGATATATTGTGTCTGACAGAGATCCAAGATTCACCTCTATGTTTTGGAAGAGTCTTCAACATGATCTGAATACTAAACTAAACTTTAGTATGACCTATCATCCTCAAACTGATGGCCAATCCTAGCAGATGATCCAAAAAACTTGAGTACATGTTGAGAGTGTGCTCAATGGACTTTAAAGGAGGATGGGATCAACATCTTCCTCTGGTTGAGTTCTCTTATAATAATAGTTTCCACTAGAGAATCCAAATGTCACCATATGAAGCCATGTATGGGAAAAGGTGCAGAACACTGACATGTTGGGATGAGGTCGGTGAACGTAAGCTCCTTGGAACAGAAATGGTCAAGGAAATGGTGGAGAAGGTGAAAACCATTTAGTAGCATATTAAGGCATCCTAGAGTCGACAAAAGAGTTATGAAGATAATCATCGATGAGACCTTGAGTTTAATGTTGGAGACATGGTTTTTCTATGCTTATCTCTGTGGAAGAAGGTCATGAGGTTTGGAAAGAAAGGGATGTTAAGTCCAAGGTACATCGGTCCCTTCGAGATTCTAGATCATGTCGGGGCTGTGGCCTATCGACTAGAACTTCCACCTACCATGGCCAAAGTACATGATATCTTTCACTTATCCCACTTAAGGAATTACATACCGGACCCTTCACATGTAATCTCTTCTGAGGTGGTACAATAGGAGGATGATCTCTCTTATGAGGACCAACAAGTGAAGATATTAGATCGTAGAGAAAATGTTCTACAAAATAAGACAATGACCCTCATCAAGGTGTTATAGAGAAACCACAAGTTTGAAGGAGAAACATGGGAATCAGAGGAAATGATGAAGCTAAGTTACTCACATCTGTTTTAGTGTGGGAAAAGGAAATTTTGAGGGCGAAATTTCTTAAGGGGGAATATAGTAACGACCCAAAGTTTAATTAACAGAAATCCTTCTTGATCTAATTAAATGTCCCTTTATATAAAATGTTTATATAAAATTTCAACTTCTTTGGGTTTATGTTAAGAATTGTGACCATTGGTTTTATATCCGTTGAACAGTGGTCACATGATTAGTATAAATATAGGGCATTAACAAACCCAATTTACTCAGACAAAGGCAGTGATGGACTCATCCAGTAGAATTGCTCCATATGAAGCCCATTTACCAAATCTTGGAAAAGAGGTGGTGTCCTTGGGTTTCACTCTCGACCAAGCCCAAGATGAGCTTCATCATGTCAAGCTCGAACGGGACCGTCTAAGGGAAAAGTGGAAGTTGATAGAGATTGCCACTCGAGCGATGTTATCCGAGCCACCCCAAGAGTCTGTCACCATCTCACACCTTACACTTAGGTCTTATGCGGCTGTTTTAAGTGGTTATGCAACAATTCTCTAGTACTATGTATAGATACATTTTTTTTGTATATAATAATGAATATACTTTCTTATCATCATTGATACATTGTAAAAAGTTTTTAAAGTAAAAATAGTGTTTTTAGTTATTATTTAATTAAGAATTATATTTTATTAAATTAAGGGATTTTTGAATGAAATAATATTTTAATAAAATATTATTATTATTATTAAATTAATTTTTATTAAATATAAATGATCTTATAATTTTATGAACGCAATTGTAATTTTTATTAAGGTTTGAAAGCCATTTTTGTCAAAACCCGTGAATTTTTGATAAATGTCGGTTTTCATTTTAAATGTGAAAATTAAAATATTTAGAAAATTATTTATATAAAATAAATTTTATTTCCGGAATCAGGACGTCGAAATTATCCAATGGTTAATTTTTCATAATTTTATAAGACCGTCAAATTTTTGGGTAAAAATTAAATACTATTTAAATATATAATGTGTTTTATGAAATCATAATGACCCAATAATGATATAATAAAATACTATAAGCTTTATGTTCGGCCAATATAAGTTTTACCAATTAAATAATGTGATTTTGGGTTTTTTCGACTTATTTTACAAAGCATTAATAGACCCCTCAAGACTTATTAAACATCTTGTCTTTTTAAATTATTTTCCATGGGAGTGTGACTCACCTCCACATAAGAAACCCCATTATTTTAAGAAGTTAAAACTTTTTCCTTATAAAATATTGTTTTCCTATCCCCTTTTCCAAAAACCATGGGCAAAAACCATGGGATGGTTTGTGGTTTGGATTAATTTAATGTAAGGGGTCCCAAACCTAAATAATAAAGAATTCCCTCACCTTTCCTATATAAAACCACCCAAGCTCCCACTTCCTCCTCACTCAAAGCCTTTGGAGTTCATCCAAACTCTACCCTACTCTCTCTAGAATCCTCCCAAGGTTCCCCAAGCTCCCAATAATCCTCTCTCAAGCCTCTATCAAGCCTTTGGAAGCACACTTCCAAGTAAGGGGTTTTTCTTCCTTTCACTTTTTGTTCAATTTTCTGAATATTGTTATGCCCTTTTAAATTCTATTATAAATGATGGGGTGTGGTTTCGAACCTCCCCCATACTGCCCTCTTATTTTTTGAAATATTGGAGACCCCTTTCTCTCTCATTAAATACCTCCCATATACACCTGTTACTATACCGAAATTCCGAAAGGAACTTCTCAATCCTCATTTACATTCAAGAAATACTTTTGTATCATGAATCTAAATTCCATTAAAATTGTTGGGACATGTATATATATGAACCCCCAAACTGTCCATTTCATGTAGATATGATGAGACTCCCCTTTCTCTCTCATCAACCATTTTTATGAATTCTTATATCACGTCGTTACGCTGTCGAAGTTGCACCGATTTTCTAAGCCAATGCCACTGTGTAGTAAAAAACATGCCCATTTCTCCATCAAGGGTATTCACCTTCATGCATAATTAATTATTGATTATAAGGTTTCATTCCACATTCCTTTGTCATGGAATAAATTATTATGTTTTATGAATCCATATTTTATGATCCATGTGGCACACTTATGCATGAAATGAAATGTTTGAGAAGGGTGCGCCCTTATAGAGCTCCAATGCATTAGAAAAAGTATAGTATAATGATACATCACGTGAAATGAGTGTTGACTCATGCTAATTCAAGTGTAATGAGGGTTTACTCGTTCTTCATGTGCAATGAGGATTTACTCATGCTCCATGTGCAATGAGCCTTGGCTCATGCTAATTCCATGTTAAGTGTTGTTGCCACATTTCCATGTTATGATTATCATGCTTTATCATTTCATTATTTTCATGTTTCTATTATGATCTATTGATATTACTATTTTCTAACATGTATTTTACTCCTCATGTATTCCATGTTTATTCCCTTAATGGGATTTATATCTCACCCCTTTTCTTATGCATGTCCTCAGATTCTCCCATGCAATGATAAGTACGAGGGAATGTAGTGGTCATGTAAAGGAAGTTTTCAATAAAGATGTTGTATTTCAGGTTTTAAGTTGTTATGTAATGATCCTAATCCCCAAAGACACTAGACCTCTCGATATTCCAGGTTGTATCAAGTGATCAGTTTATGTAATAAATCATGTTTAAGTTTGTAATAAAAACAGGGTTGTCATAATCTCGATTTGAAGAGAAACATATTGATATCTAGATACCATATTCTGTCACAACACTAAAAAAATAAAAATTCTCTTATCCTTTATTTTTATCACCCTCTTATGGGAGATGAAACATTTCCCACTCTTTGTTTTCTTCTCTGAGTATAGATCATGTGGGATTAGGATTTTTGAGAAAGGATTTCATGCTTGATCAAGGAATATGATTTCATATAAGGGTTAATATGGTCCTAGTCACATGAATTTAAAAGTATCACTAGATGCCATTACCGCATGATATTAAACTATTGGAGTTGGTTCCCCAGAACCCAATTTTGTGTACATTATGATACCATATATTCATAGTTTTTAATATTAAAGAACTACTTATAAAATAATGATTGTTCTTCTGCATAAAATAGTATGTTATAATGTCTTAAGAGTATCCATCACACTAAAATCTCATAGAAGTTCCCCTCAAGGATGAGAACCCATAAGTGTAATGACACTATTATTAAATATATGTTCTATAGATAAATAATATAAACGAGGGACACAAATTATTTAGGATATCAGGGGTGGAGACTCATAATAATTTGAGGTACATTCTCATGGTGTACACCCTTGGTAATATCCAGTGTAGGATATTATGATAATGAGACCCACCGGTAGGAAATCCATATTAGTATGTGTGATTGTATGTTCCCATATAAAGATGTGTATATTGATCCTTAAGCATTAATATTATTATTAGTGAGTATTATGAATCAAGTACTTTTATTTATTTGCAAAAACTATGACAACATATGTTCACAATGAGGGAGGATATGTTGGGCACATCATAAGAAATATTTTATTAATGACTAATGTGGGAAAGGATATTTTCCTTCTATTTTTTAGAAGAAGTTGATATCTCAATTCCATTTGTGTAAATGTTATCGACTAAATAAATCCATGGCCATGGTGTTCTATAGGTATGTTCAATTTCTATAAATTCAATTAAAGAGATATCAGGAACATAGGTTAATGGAACTAGTGTGTAATCTATTTTATTAGAGATATCATGATAAAGGAATTATACTACACAATAAGAATCTATATGAGGTATTTTGTCATTGTGGCATTAACTTATTTCTCTATGGGTACCTTGGAAGGTTTCTAGAGACTATGCTTGGAATTTAGGTTTCTTCCCCTAATGCCACAGAGAAAGATGCCTAGAGGTCCACACAATAAGTGCATCCCAGATCCCAGTTAAACAATATATTTTTACTTATTATTTAAAAAGTTGATTAATTATTATTCTTTCATGCGATCTAATAATTATTCATGAATACTTGATCACATATAATTAATCACCAGTTATTTGAGAGAATATTTTGATAATGTAATATTTAATAAATATTTATTTTTTTATTTAGTGAATATAATATTTATTTATTAGTTAATAATTTAGTGAAATTTATTTATTAAATAAATAGTCATTTTTTCAAGGCCTGGTAATTATTATGGAGGAGTGGAGGATCAAGTTTTTAGGTCCAGTGTGAAAAATATGAATATTATTTGATTAAATAATATTTAATTTAATTTCAAAGTTATGTGCATGTCAAGGAAATGATAATAATTTTATTATTTTAGACATGGGGTTCCACAATGGATTAAATAAATATTGAATGGAACTTGTGAAAATATTTATTTCTAAACCCTAGTGGAATTTAAACCCAATTATATTATTTTTCAGGAGAGAAAATTCATTTTTTTACACAATTATAGTTGGAGAGAATCCTCTCAATCGCTAGAGAGATACCTCTCCAAGAACTCTCCCATGAAAAGAGAGTGATCTTCCTCCAACTCCCACTCTTAAGTCTAGTGAGATAACGAAGAAACACTTGTCAGCAATTATAATAGTGATCAAAGGAGGAGAACACAAGAGATATGATCTTCCATGATAGCACCTAGAGATTCCTACGATGATGTTCATAACCTAAAAGTGGTATTTGAGAGGACACATAATTATTTATTCTTATTTAAATATCATTGAATTATTTATACATTTTTATTTACTTTTCAATTCAAGTTTAATCATTCTTTTAATCCAAATTGTGAGATATTATTCTTCCTCATTCATTTCTCGTAGTTTTAATCAAAACAATTAATTTTATGAAAGAAATAAAATCAAAGATCTCATCTAGAGGTGTTGTGGATTTTAGATGGATAACACAAGAGTACACGTCGTGTTACTGGATTTTCATGCCATGTACTAGTGCTCAATGCACCAGGAATTAATTTGGAATGAATTCAAATAGTGTTCATTGAATACATGTGGGGTATTTAATTTTTACACAACATGATGACTAGGCCAGACTGTCACACCGTTAACTAGAGAACACACTGTGTAGCACACACATGTGACATGTTGTCCTTTAATTACCAGATGGCCCAAGTATTTCTATACATGAACTACCTGATTGAGAATAGTGTAACTTGGAGACCACACACCATGTATCCTTTTTTACATTCCATGTACTCTAATTTTTCCACGAAATACTTTACATGCCATGTCCCTAGGTATGTTCCTCATATAAATGGTGATATAAGTACATGATGTGTAGCTCCCCTATACATGCTACATACTTATACCATATTACACAGAATTAAAATTAATTTATTATATGGTGTAAACATTATTGACATGTACTTGCATGTGTTCATTATGTTTATAGGACACATCATGTGATGGGTTTCAATATATATATATATTAATTAATTTAGGCATAATGTTTAGATCTTTATATCATGTGTGAGTCATATAAAAAATATCACTCTATGTGCATTGAATCGTAACATACTACAGAAAAATCATTTAATTCATGTAATCATTAATTTAACAGAATAGGTCATGAAAGTATGTGATAATTCATGTATTCCATATGTCACAAGAGAAAATAATATACAAGTTTAATATAAGATGGGTAGATTCAGAGGTGTATTCAACGTATTTCATCCAAGGTATATTTTTGTACACCATTATCTTTAAATAAATTTATTTAATTTGTTTAACATTATTATGGATGAGAATATCAAGGAAATTATGATGAGAATTAAGATAAAATAATTGATTAAATAAATAATATAATAAATTTATTTGAGCATTATTTATCTTAAATAATAATGATTAATAATTAAATTATAGTTTTATTAAATGCGTAATTTTTTCATGCTTGTGGATGATCATTATTATAAGACATACATTTTTTATTATATAGGTTTCATTTAATTTAATATTAAATTAAATTTTTGGCCAATGTTTGATCTCTCATCTCATTATGTACAGGCCTATGTGCCCATGGTTTCATTATGTAAACCCATTCCACTCACCTACATGTGAGTAAAAGAAAATGTAATGGATAGAGTTCCAATGATAGTGGAGGTGGATTAAATTTTGATCCTAGGAAAAACCAATCCAAATATATACCTAGGTGGATAGGTGGAAAGATTTAACATGAACCATAATTAGTTCAAGGTGTTTCCCCCCTAGGCTAATGGCTGGTTTATGTAACGTTCGAGACCTAGATTCCACTCAAAAGTTCCCCCACACCTGGTTGGATACATGGACATACGTGTATCTCCCCAAACTCCAAAGGAATCCGAATAGAAAAGAGGGCCTAGTTTTTTCAATAGGGAGACTATTCACTCATTACCAGAGTATATCACAGCATAAGTCAACAAAATATAGATAGTGGAAGCACTAAAATAATAAAAAATACATAGAAGGAATAGACAAAAATATCAAAAGATTGATCATATATAATGATGCAGATGACACATGTATCTAGAAAACATACAAAATAGGTTCATGGAAGTACAATACAATACAAGTATCCAAAAAGAAAAAAATACCAAAAAGTCCCAGTAGCATCACAAGACTCAACTTAGTTCTATTCTCCCCTTCTCTAAAGAAATGATAAAAATCCTATATTAGGGTTCTTTCCCCTATTATCAACTTCAACCATACAATCGGATTGGGTCCCCAAGGAGGCCCAAATAGGTTGTGAGATAATCATTCTAGTAGGAATTCACCCAAAGGTCTGTATAGTTCTATGCAACACAAATAAATAAGCCAACAAGTGTAAGCAGGTAAAAGAAGTAATGTTCCAATGACACATATCCACTATAATCATGTGATACCCAAAAGCCTCTCAAGGCTCCCTACAAAAGTGTTATCTATTTACAAGGAAGCTACAAAAAATATAAATAAATAACAATAACTCACCATACTTCTGTCCATATTCTATTCACACAACCTTTCTATATAATGCAACCATATAAAAAACCCACAACCTTGCCTTATAACCAAACATGTAATATATTCCATGGTCATGCCTTATATTACAGTGTATACCATGAAGGACTATATCTAAGGTGAAAAAGTCCAAGGAATCATCATCAATTCCCATGATCATCTCTGTGGAAACTCACTGTAGGCACTGGTTGGAGTCCTAGGAACACGTATACCCTAACATCCTACGCAAGTCCAAGCACGCCGAATCCATGGGGTAACAAAGCCTGAGGTATCCCATATAATCAATAATCTTGGATAATACTCTATCCAAGGTGTCCACTACCACATCCTAGATTTATGGAGAGCCATCCATGGCATATATACAAAAATATTATTCTTTCAACCCATTTAACAATTCAATTCCATATGAGTCTACCTACTCATATAGTAACATTAATTCAATTCCCTATAATGAGTATACTCACTCATTTAATATATTTCATACAAAAATATCATATGAGTAGCCCACTCATGTATTCCTTTTCCATTTAATGAAGTCATATGGGTATACCCATCCATTTATCACAATTTTCCATTAAACACATCACATGGGTCAACCCACCCATTGATCACAACTCTCATGCATGGAATTTAATGATATACCCACTCATATAATCAATTACAAATTTAACGCAACTAATTTGGTCAATTTAACAGTTAACCAGTTCAATTTCATCATTATATATCAAGGTAAAGGAGGAAAACCATCTCCTAGTCAATCTTATTCAACTCATTCCATTTATCATTGGCGTCCTAGAATAACGAAAGCTCAAAATAAACCCCATTGGGTTGTTTAACATATCAAAATCAAGGAATTTTAATAAGGTACACCACATGGGGACCTTGTATTGGGAAATAGGTACCAACACATTAGAACAGATCCTATGGGCATCTGTAATAGGTCAGATTACATATATTTCAAGCAACCCATTCAAAAACGAGGTCGTGACTAAAAGTCGGGCAGATTGCGTAACAACCGATAGCCCTAAAAGCACCAAAATCTGAAAGAAAAATATAGAAGACATACCTTATCGATAGTGGAGTTCTCATATAATACCGAGTAACTACTTATCTCGATTTAGGAGAAATCTGAAGAATATATGAAGAATGTAAAAGTAGGTAATATGATCCAAAATCCAAATAGCATAGTCGATATCCAAAACAACCAAGAACGACTAAAAAGGAATGTATATCTTATGAATATGAATCTGATGAGACAACCCATGCTCAAATCAGAGGTCGAACAAAGAGTGGATATGAATTCCTAGTCCAGATTCTCAAATAATCTCTCAAAATGCGGGATTGTTGTACGTAAGAAATAGAACCTAATTTATGTTAATAATGGATTTTTAATTTAATTAAATATTGTAAAATTTTCAACATAGTAGGGATGAAATGGTTTACCTACATCATTTTTCAAACTGTGTGGAAACCGTGAATGAATTTCTGGATCCTTGGGGCATATCACACAATTTAGGCACACATTTTTCAAACTGTGTAAAAATCGTGTGAGGAGCCTATGTAAAGTTCTTCAAAAATTGAAGTACTAGACAGACAGTCATGAAACTACTCTTGTACGGTTTCAAAAAACTATGTGTCTTATACCACCCCTCTATTCAGTGTCATACTATTTATTCTAACTATCTAGCCTGCCCTGCATGGTCACCAGGAAATAACAAATTAAAATTGGGTTTCAGGCTTCAATCAAGCCCCAAACACCCCCAAAACCTCTGTGATCTCTAAGGGTATTAATATTAGTCCATAAATAATAATTAAAATTGAAAAAGAAGAGATTAATACCTCATAAGAAAACCATGGTTCTTACAATATTCCTCCCTTATAGAAATTCATCCCTGAATTACTCTATAAAGGGTGGTCAAGATTCATCTGAGAACAAATCTTGACACTGATCACGTACTTATTCCTCCCACTCCCAAGTCCTATCCAGTAAATAGACATTCTTATATATAACCTATAATAGATGAACCGACCAGCCTTAGAGAACCTTCATGCTCCAATCAGTGATATGAATTAGATGCTTCTCAAAGGATGCATAAACACACAACTCAACCTCCTCAGGATGAAAAGAATGAGACGAGACTTAATGATTGCAGCATAAATGAGATATATGGAAGACCTCAAGCATGGATTAGTACCTATGAGGAAACTGCAACTGATAAGATGCTGGACTGACTCTCTCTAGAATCTCTAATGACCTGACATATTATGATGAAAGTTTACCATGTCTCCTGATCTATCTGTTTCCCATCCACAATGAAACTCATAAAATGACCCGATCCCCAACCTCAAACTCTAGAGGTCATTTATATTAATTGGCGTAATACTTCTACATAGACATTACAATATCCATCTATTTTTTAATCAACTGGACTTGATCAGATGTCTCCTGCATTAGAGATGGTCTCAGTAAAGCTTCCTCACCTAACTTTAACCAACACAGGGTTGATTGACATGGCCTACCATATAAAGCCTCATAAGTTTCCTTATGTTTAGTCACCTGATAACTATGATTGTAAGATAACTCAACTAGGGTAATTTTGTTGAGTCAATAATTTTTCCTTATGAATTTTACATTCCTTCATGTTTTGAAAATCACAAAAACTCTTCCTTGAAGCAAATTTCATTTTCCTATGTTTTATCTTTATAAGGAAAATTTTCCTTCCCCAAGGAAATTTATCCTTACCATGTTTTAATTATTCATATCATAATTATAAAATTCAGTTTCATATCCAAAACCTCAGAATCGTATATATAATTAGATATAGTGAATTCTGTTTTCAGGATCTGAGTTCGGGTTTCGAGTTCTCTGAATTCAGACTCCAAAATCTTATGAGTTCTGACTTCAAGTTCTCTAAATTCAGACTCTGAACTCTTATGAGTTCTAAATCCAAGTTCTATGAATTCAAACCCTTAACTCTTATGAGTTCTGACTCCGAGTTCTCTGAATTCAGACTCTGAACTCTTATGAGTTCTGACTCCGAGTTCTTTGAATTCAGACTCCGAACTCTTATGAGTTCAAACTCAAATTCTTCTGAAATTCAGACTCTGAATTCTATAGAATTCAGGTTCCAAATTCTTTTGAAGATAGAATATGAATATTCATATATTATAAACACCAAATGGTTTTTGGATAAAATCTGAACATTCATTTTTTCCTTAGACTTTGAAAAATGAATTTGGTTAAGCATCATATTTTTGCTTACTCTTTTTATGGTTGTCAAACAATGTCATGCTTTCTGTTTCTAAACAACTATTGTTTGAGTGACACATGTATAGGTCCCTCTGAAATTCAAGGAGGAATATGACCATTGGAGGAGGGATCTGACTGTTGAAGATGTGCCGATAAATAGGAGCTCATTTGAATGAGCTCAACAAGGTTCTATGACTCTAGAGATTACAAGCTGCTGAAGTGATTTCTAGAGAGATAATTTCATGCTTTGTGCATACTGAACATCTTGTTGAGAATTGATTCATGCGACTCTGAATATTACTGAGTAAATTCAAGGGCTTCCGGGTATAGGAAGACAGAGGTGCCAACTACCTTGAAGTTTGAGGGCTTGTAGGGATAACAAGACAGACTCTGATCTTCATATCAAGGGCATACCCTGGTGTGGGTAAGACATACATTCTTGAATGTATAAATCAAGGGACATTTATCCAAGGTTGTTTGATACCCTTCTCTTTTGGTTAAAAGATTTACTACTTGTTACTTGTATTGTTTCATGTTTTCCACTAAATTTTGGTTGTTGAGGAAAGTATAACTATATTATACTTTCTTATACATGTATACTCTAATTTGTAATATTTTATACGCTTTAAGGTAGAATATTTGTTTTGAAAACTTTTGTTACGTTTTATTTCCAGAATCACTTTTTCCGAATTACATTCTCGGAATCACATTTCCGGAATCAAGCAAGTTTGTAGAACTAAGAGGTTTTGTGAATTTACCTTGTTTAGATTTTTAAAACATTACCATATTTAAAAGTTACAAAGGAATATTTTAAAGCATAAAATTCACCCCTCTTGAATATTGACCATCTACATCATTATATTGATTCTACAATACATATCATTTCGATCCTACAGTTGGTATCATTGGAGAATATCATACTCCATACCAACCTAACAATTGGTATCAGAGGTGGTCTCTAAAATACTTATATTCCCATATAAGTTTTCTTTCTCAAGTTTTCATTGTTCTATATTTTCCTTACATAGGATATTATTATCATTTTTTACAAAATTTATTACTATCAAGTTTGCACAGAGAGTTTTTCTCTTAAGATGACATGAATGAATGTTGGTTCCATAGACAACCTAAATCCAACTAGACCACCTATTTTTGATGTGAATGATTACTAATATTGGAGAGATTGTATGAAGACATTCATTATCAATACTGGAGTAGATAATTTTTCTATGCTTACAGGAGGATATAAAATCCCCGAAAAGGAAGTTAGTACTTTCAGCAACCAAGAAAATCATGAATATCAACTGAATTATAATGTACACAATACATTTCTTTATTCTATTAATATATATATATATATATATATATATATATATATATATCCAAATTTCATCTTGTGAAGTAGAAAATTATATTTGGAAGAATCTTGAAGTTACACACTTTGGAACTTCCAATGTTATTGAAACTAGAAGAGCCATGCTCAGAGCTGAATATCATGGTTTTTTCTTTCCTTATGGATAACCCATATGTAAAGTTCAACAGAGATTCATGACTATTGGTTATAGTTTACAATATATGGGTGATAAATTATTAGATGTTGAAGCTCCTGTGGGAAAAATCATAGGCATCATGCCCAATTAGTGGGAATCCAAGATAACTCCTATTGATGAGAATAGAAAAGTCACTCAGATTTCTCTTGATGAAATTTTTGGAACTCTACTTCAAAATGAGACTAGAATGAAGAAAGATGCTGATAATATTAAGAAAAATAATGGGAATGGAAGTGTTTCTTTTACAACAGCTTCAAATCATATGAATGCAAAGACTTCTGAGAGAGTTACAATATCTAAATATAAGAAGGTTGTTATTCAATCCGAATCTAGTGGAAGTGAATCTTCAGAAAATGAGTTAGCCAATATTTCTTGAAGGATGAACTGGATTTTTGGATAGAAGAACTTTTAATCCAGATACAAGAAGAAAGAAAGTAAAGATAAAAAAGATTCATAAATCACATGTTATAAATGCAAAAGATCTGGACATATAAGACCAGATTTTCCTATGCTTAAGAGAAAGGAAAGAAAGGAAAAGAATTCTGAGAAAAACATAAAGAAGTACTATAAAGATAAAGATAATAATTTCTTGAAAGCTAATGAAACCTGGAGTGCCAGTGGTGGAAACTCTTTAGATGAATCATCAGATTATGAATCTTCTGGATATAATAATATTGGTTTAATATCCATACTACCTATTGAAAATCATTGTATAATGGATAAGGTACACAATACATAATACAAGAATAATGTATCTTTGAATTCTAATTATAGTAATGATAAATATTATAACTATTTTAATGAAGAATATTATTCTGATGAAGATAATTCTTTACCTACAAATGAATAAGTTTCTAGGTTTGCTGAGATTTTTGAGAATGAGAATTCAAAACTCAAGAAAAAGATTGATAAGGAAAATTCTAGGAATACTATTATTACTAAGGAAATGTCAGATCTTTCTAAGGATATTGATACAAAAAACCTTGATTTTGAAATTATTTCAATAAATCTTGAGGAAGTAAATTCTTGAGAAGTATAAACTTTTTGAGGATCTAGAAAATGTAATTTCTAAGGAAATTGTTTTCGAGCCTAACTCCAGTTCTGAAACTAATGTTTTAGAAGACAAGAACATAGTTATTAAACTCAAGCCAGAAATATTTTCCTTGAGGAAGTATTTTTCAAACTTTACCTTAGGTAAATAAAATTTTGATAAGATGTATTCTCAAATCCGACCTCTTAGGAATAATTCTGATTTTAGTTATACGAGTTCAAAACTGATTTTTAGTAACAATTATTTTGTTCCTCAAAGTGATCCATTATGTACTAAGTGTTAGTGTGGTGGACACTAAGCAAAAAGTTGTTCCTTAAACAAAACACAATATTTAAGATTTCATAAATCTTATTTTTCAATGAAGATTTGGATTCATAAGATTTTTCGTTCTGAAGTTTCCGGATCCAAGAAAGTTTGGGTTCCAAAAGTATAACACTCTTATTTTCAGAAAAATTATGATGTTAACCACAAAAATACATAGTACATGGATAATGGATGTTCCCAACATATTACTGGTAACAAAAAATTCTTTCAAAAGATTATCAAGATGAAAGGAGGAAAAGTAACATTCGAAGATAATGCTAAGGGAGAAAGTATTGGTATAGGTAACATTGTTCTTCTTGGAAAAACATTGATTTAAAATGTTTTATTTATTATAGGTCTTAAGCACAACCACATCAGAATAAGCCAATTATGTGATGAGGGTTACCTTGTGAACTTTAGGAATGACAAGTTCTTAATACACAATTCCAAGGAAGAGTATATTCTTTCTGCCCATAGGCAAGAGAATGTATACACACAAAACATATAAGACCTTAGAAGACAAGACTTACCTTGTCTTAGTGAAATGGAAGATCATTCATGGTTATGGAATAGAAGGCTAGGACAATGTAACCGTAAGAACCTATGAAAACTCTCTAAGAAAAGACTAGTTAAGGATTTACCAGAGCTTAGATTTGATTCTTCAAAAGTTTTTGATCCTTATCAATATGTGAAGCAACATAAATAATGTTTTAAATCAGTCGGTGAGGTCTTAACCACTTATGCATTACAGTTAGTGCATATGGATCTTTTTGGTCCAACACAAACTGGAAGCATTGGAGGCAAATACTATGTATTTGTTTTAATTGATGATTACACTAGATTTATGTGGGTATATTTTATAGCAAATAAATCTGAATATTTTTCTTATTTGAAAAGTTTTAGAGCCCATGTTAAAACTGAGAAAAATATTCCTTTGATAACTATTCATAGTGATCATGGAGGAAAACTTCAAAATTATGATTTTGAAACTTTTTGTAGTAGAAAATGAATTACTAATAACTTCTCATCACCCAGAACACATAAAAAAATGGTGTTGTTGAAAGAAAAAATAGAATTCTTCAAGAGATAACAAGAACCATGTTGAGTGAGAATTAGGTAGCCAAATATTTTTGGGCTGAAGCTGTAAGTACTGCTTGTTATACTATAAATCGAGTTTTGATTAGACCATTTCTAAATAAAACCCCTTATGAGTTATGAAATGGTAGAAAACCTAGACTTTCCTACTTCAAGGTTGTTGGTTGCAAGGTATTAATTATAAATACTAAAGATAATTTACACAAATTCACACCAAAATCTAATGAAGGAATTTTATTAGTCTACTCCACAACTTCTAAGGATTATAGTGTTTTCAATAAAAATATTTGTACTATTGAAGAAATAATACATGTCAAATTTTATGAAACTTATCCTTTGTTTTTAAACAACCTCAACCTATATCTTCAGATGTGTTTTCAAAAACTGATTATCAACCCTTTTTAGAATATTCTTCTGATAAGGAAAATGTCCAAGAAGATAATTATGAAACATTTACCCCAGAATATTTCCTACCCCATGTTGATGAAAAGGTTTTACAAAATCCAAATTAGTTGTTCCTTAAGAATCATCCCAGTGATAGTATCATTGGTGATGTACATAAACCTGTAAGGACAAGAAGTTACTTAAGAAAATAAATAGAACATCTAGAATTTCATTCCAAATTGGAACAAAAAATGACGAATAAAGCTTTAGGTGATGATGATTTGATAAAAGATATGCAAGATGAACTAAAGGAATTCGAAATGAATAATGTGTGGACCTTGGTTGAAATCCCTAAGGAAACTTATGTTATTGGAGTAAAATGGGTTTTTAGGAATAGGTGCGATGAAAATGGAATAATTGTAAGAAATAAATCTAAATTGGTTGCTAAAGAATATAATCATCAAGAAGGAATAGACTGTGAATAAACCTAGACTCTAGTATCTAGACTTGAATCTATTCACATTTTACTTGCCTTTTCAGCATTCTTCAATTTCAAACTTTTTCAAATGGATATTAAATGTGGTTTCCTTAATGGTCATGTTCAAGAGAAAGTTTTTGTTGAATAGCCTCCTAGTTTTGAAGATAAAAAACATCATGAACATGTTTTTAAACTTACCAAAGCTTTGTATGGACTTAAGAAATCCTGTAGAACTTGGTATGATAGACTTACAAAATTTTTTCGTCAAAATAAATATGTTAAGGGAAATGCTGATCGTACCCTTTGTATAAAGAAAGATAAGAAAAATGTTTTTATTGTTCAAATTTATGTTGATGAAATTATATTTGGTTCAACTCAACAATCTTTAACTGATTACTTTGTGGATCTAATGAACTCTAAATTTGAAATGTGTATGATGGGTGAGTTAACATTTTACCATGGTTTTCAAATTTCTCAAAAACCAAAAGGAATCTATATATCCCAACATAAGTATATTAATGATCTTCTCAAAAAGTATGGATATGACAACACTAAGAGTATAAGTACTCCCATTGGTACATCAAATTCACTTGATCTAGATGAAGCTGGGAAACCAGTAAATCAAACATCTTTTAGAGGTATGATAGGATGTCTAATTTACTTGACAACTAGTCATCCAGACTTACTATTTTTAGTATGATTATGTGCAATATATAAGTCCCATCCTAAGGAATCTCACTTAAAGGAAGTAAAAAAAACTTTTTGCTACTTAAAGGGTACCATGGATCTTGGACACTTTTATTCTTTTGGAAATGATTTTGTTTTGAAATGTTTTTTGGATGTTGACTTTGGTGGATGTAGAATGTATAAGAAAAGTACATCCAAAAAATGTCATTTATTAGAAGATTAATTAGTTTCTTGGTCATGCAAAAAACAACACTCTATAGAACATTCCACTGCTGATGCTAAATATATAGCAGCTGGAAGTTGTTGTGCTCAAGTGTTGTGGATGCAACACACACTCATAGACTATGGTATGAGTTTTACCAAAACAAAAATTTTGTGTGATAATACCAAGTCCATTTTCCTAAGTAAAAACCCTACACATCACTCTCATACATAACACATAGATATTATGCATCATTTTCTTAGGAATCATATACAAAAGGAATATATCATTCATCAATTTATTGGAACTCAAGATCAACTTGCTGATATTTTCACAAAATCATTCCCTATGATAGATTTGAATACATTAAATAGAATTTTGTAATGATAAACATAAGTTAATCTTCCTTGTTAATTTCTTGTTGAAACCTACCTCCTAAAAGTAATAAACTCCTTTTCATATAGGGAGTACATTTTTTTTTTCAATTTTAGAAAAAGTTTTGTAGTTTATATTTTTTCATAGTCTAGAAATAATTCATTTTTTTTTCTTTTATAAATTTTTATAATGAATATTTTCTAAATTTTCGTAATGAATATTTTCTAAATTTTTGTAATGAAGATTTTCTAAATTTTTGTAATGACGATTCTCTAAATTTTCATAATGAAGATTTTCTATGTTTTTCATAATGATGATTTTCTAAAATTTTTGTAGTCAGTTTTTTTTCAAATTTTTTTGTAATCAAAATTTTGGAATCTAAAGTTCTTCAAGAAAATTTTTTCCTCACTAAAAATAATATACTTAATAAATCGGAAAGGTATGATTATTTCTTGAGTTTTCATAATCATCTTTTACGTGGAATTTTTCAATTTTCTTTTCGGATTTTATTTTCCTTAAATCCAAATGTTTTCCTTTAAAACCTCAAAAGATCGGATTCTACGAAAATTTCATCATGGATATCATCTCAACCATCAGACCATATCAATAAGTTTGTCTGCCGATGGATCAATCAGGGAAGTTGAAACATCGCCTAAATTTTCTATATAAAGGACCCCCCAATGGTTGTCCCACATCAAAACTCAAGACTTCACGTGCTGGAGCTCTGCCCTTCAACATAAGCCTGTTTTGAACTTATCATATCTTGCTCAAATCTGAATTTCTATCGAAGAATCTTCTCAGAAAGGCATATATACTATCAATCCAATCGCGGAGTGGCAGGTTTATAGAGAAAGGTTGGTGCATCCAAATTTCTTTTCCAAGTATAATTTTATCATCTCAAAGTACATCAAGCTGAATGGATGGGAGACTGTTTGCATATCAAAACCAAGATCTCATGATCTGGTATATCTGGACTTGTTAGTTGAATTCTATGAGTCAAAAAGTTTTTTAAGGAAGAAGTCAGAGACAAATTTACTTTTAAGTGGTATGGAAAGACATATTCTTTATCTTATTCCAAGGCTGCTAGTTTGATTAGAGTTCCCTATGAGGGTGATGCTGAGTTTTGTTCCCATAAGCTGCCAGATGTCCAAGGAAGCTTTTTCATGGTGAAGGCTATGGATTGCCTTGGCCATTCAGATGTTAAGACTCCGAAAATTGTTCACTTATCTACAAATTTCTGGATTCATGAATTGTGGGTTCAAGTATTCATCATTTCGAGAAAAGGGGACAAGGTTATGTTGAAGAAGAGTGACATGTATATTTTGGATTTTCTGGTGAACTTGAGAAAGATCAATTTTGTTAAGCATATTCTGATTACGATCGAGAATATAAATAATGGAAATATGATGGCTCAGATCATTATGTATCCATCCATTATTTCGAATTTGAGTGTTCAATGCTTATAGTCTTTAAAAATACCGTGTAGTTCAATACCAAGAAATTGAAAAGTCATGTTGGTAAGTGATGATACTCTAATAAGGATTAATGTTGGATTTTCTAAAGAATTTGAAGAATTTTATGATTTACCTGAGGAATAAGCTGAAGCCTTATCGAAGAAACAAGAGGCCACTAAGACCACTAAGAAGATAAGAAGGAAGAGAAAGCTTAAGGAAATAGAAGAGAAGGAAAAAACTCTGGAAACCAAGGAAACCCATTCCGAACCACCGAAGCCTAAGAAGAAAAAAGTATATTCAGATGAGGTAGTAGAAAAATGGATAGAATACAAGAAAAAAATAAGGGGAGAATAGATTTGGTTTAGATCCTTCTGAAACAAAATCTTTAAAAGAAAAGACTGCTGATGAGATTGAAAAGTAAGAAAAAGAAAAGAAACAAAAGAAGAAGATTACTGAAGAAGATATTGTGCAATCTCTTCTAAAAGATACCGATAAAGCCTCTAAGAACATTCCAGAACCAGAATCAGTTCAGATAGAAGCTTTACATGAGACTCTGGGAAAGAAATACCTGACTCCATAAAAAGTCAAAGAAAAAGTAGTGCAGGAAGAAGAAGAGTAATAAGAATCCAGTGATGATACCGAAGACCTCATTAAGAAAGTTGAGGATTTTCATGAGAAGGAAAGCCATTCAGAAAAATTATCAATCTGAACTTCTCAAGATGAATCATCAAAGCTTTATAATCCTGGAAAGGATGAAGAGAAGGATGAAGAAGAAGTGAATAAGATGTCTGAACTTCTCAAAATCATAATCATGATTGTTTCTTGAAATATATAAAAGTCCTCAACTTTCTTAAAATAACAAGATTATTTTATTTCCTTATAAAATAAAAATATTTTTAAAAAAATACATTCAAAAGCATAAAAAGACATTTAGTTACCTTGGGAATTAATATTCATATTAATAATACAATCAAAATTAAAATCACACTTCCAAATGGAATAACCCACATGGTTAATTCCAATATGTATCATCTAGAGAACATATCATTACCAAATGAATTAGAATGATATATCAGACCCAACCAGAATTATAAACAATATATAAGAGCCAAAACATGTATGAAACTCATAAAATCATTAATTTACAACCTAAAACTCATAATAATTGTCTTTTTATCCCATAAGAAAATCAATTTCATTTAAAAAAAAGAAACAAATCTTTCTTTTGAAAACGTTTTTAAACTAAAAATTACTAGAAAATAGGAAGAGTTTATTATTTGAAAAACCATATAAAATTATAAATTAATATTAATAATGTTTAAAGGATATGGAATTTGGAAAATATTTTCATGTTTTATATATTAAAAAAAATATTCTTTTCATACTTATTGTAAAGAAAATAAAAAATTACATGAATGAAAAAAGTTAAAGTGATTCATTTTAAAAAAATTATAAATAAAGTGAAACGAAGCTGAAAATAAACTTTCAAAATCACAATGGTATAAATATTAACATTATTGAAACATTTATAATAACATGGATATGGAGGTAAATATTCTAAAACAATTAAATTTTTTATATGAAAAATCCATTACCACGTGTCCCAACTTGCCAAATACATCTTTTACATTCCTAAATAGTAAAATTTTATTAATAATATACTTTCATTGGAACCTTTTTCATGATTATTACATTATTATAATTCATTTTATTTTATTTATTACTATGTTTTATTTAGTTAATATGTTGGTTAAGTTTACATCAAATTTTTTGAGGTTGTTCAATTTATAATCTGTAAATAACATCAGTGTATTGAATGTGTTTAAAGGTTTCATAGTTCTATTATATATAGAATATTAAATAGCTAATAATTATGATTTTTAAAAATTCAATATACTTTTAGAACCATCCGTGTAAGATGGTCTAGAAAAATTAAGCACATCATTTTATTAAGATGGCAATTTATAAATACACATGAATGATGTTTTAATTTTTATAATGGATGAAAAGGAAGAAGTGGATAAATGTTTAACTTTATAAAATCATAATAAAATTATAAATTTCATATTTATTCATTATGTACAACATTATGACCAGACATATAAGGAATAAATGAAAAACATAATCACATCACTTAATGGTGGTGTTAGTCCACACATATGCATGAGAGATGTTATCATTTTCTACCAGATAGAAGAGTTATAAGTTAAGTAATATATTTTATTTATTAAATCATAATTAAATCATAAATATAATATATGTTTGTTGTAGTGAAAAAAACCGAAGATGGTGGTGAATTGAGTTTCAACATAAATGTCTTGTTAAAAAATTATTTAAAATTAAATCACCCAATTTATAAAAAAAATCCATTTAACTAAAAAATAAAAGTATACAATTTTATCTTTAAAAAAATATTCATAAAAGATTTATCAAAACTTAGTTAAAATATGTTTTATAACGCTTTTAAATTTGGAAAAAAATTTATTTTTATCAATATATATATATATATATATATATATATAAAACACAAATTAAAGTTAAATATAAAACTAATGCTTTTATATAATTTTAAAAATTAAAAGATGTTCATTTTGATAATATTGTAAATAAAAAATACATAAAAGAAATAAAATTTGAGGTTCAATCTCAAGCCTATACCTAGTCCTCTACACTTGGAAATTACCTTCTACCAAAAAGTTTAATAAAGAATTAACTGATCCACAACGTGGATCTCATTTTAAATAAAAATATGTATTCTAGTAGTCTGGGATACAAACATCCTCTTCCATAGTTATATATGTGATAATAAATGAGTAAAAATTCCATGTAGGTATTTTAGGAGATACAACCTCTTCTATAGTTCTTCATTAGAGTATGAATTTAAAAGAATGAGAGAGTGTTTATCACTCTCGAATACAATATAGAAGTCTATATTAAATAATAAACATAGTATAATAAAAAAAACATTAAATTTGAAATAAAATAGATAGTTAAAAGGATAGAAAGTGATAATATTTGATGCAGCTCAGTCTGGTTACCTTTGGTTGATCAGTAGTCTTTAGATCTGTCATTGAGCAGCTTGAACCATGTTTTCAAAGAAAATTATGAAAAATGAGTTTCATGGAAATGGTCAGAGAAAGTTTATTTTGTATCAACATGTCTCAATAACATGCATATTCTCTCTATCTTGTTTTCCATAAGAGTCTCTTCATATTAAATAGAGCTTTTCTCTAAATTAGTTATTGGAAGATATTCATTATTTAATCCTCATAATAATTATAGTCTTAATTATATTAGATCTACAATTTATTTTCCAAAATATAGACCTTAAGGATTTTAAAATACTCCACTACATAATTTAGACATGGTCACTTGGTCCTTACTTAAAGCATGGTTACTCTATCTTATAGTTACTTCACAAGGTTACTTTCTGTGGTAAATTTTCCTTGGTCACTTGGCCTAGTGAATTTATTTTATCTTGTTTTCACTTTAATTATTATTTTAGTACGTACATATCATAATGTGTTAGGTACATCACTTAATATAGTAGTTTAATTACTTCATAAAATCACATCATTTGTTTGCATGGTCACTTGATCTGTTCTCACAATCACTTCATTTGTTATGATAATCACTTGAATTATTCACATGGTCACTTCATTTGTTCACAAAATAACTTATTTACTTAAAACAAGGGGTTATTTACTTCTCATGGTCACTTGATTTTTTTTAGTCATTATATTACACACACACATCCAATTCAAGGATTTGATAAATTATACTCACCGGTATCATAGTAACTTGGTAGTTTGTCTAGTTGTTTGAATCCTCCATGTGGTTTGATGTATTTCAATGAATGCTAGGTTCAGTACACATGTGGTCACTTGAACATCAATGTTCGGTCACTTATACATGGTCTCTTATCATTCAAGTCCAGTTCCACTACTTTATATGGTAGGTTTATTACCCATGTGATAAATTTTTATGGTAACTTCAAGACAAAGGAATTTTAATAAATTTTGATAGAAAAAAGGTTACTATGATAAAACATGAAATTCATTCGTAAAAAAATAAACATGATTTGGGATCATTAAAATATGAAGGTGTGGAACTAACCCAATAATATATACCTTTATTATGTTCATAAATCATGATATATAAAATGAAATGAACTGAATACATCAGAAATAAATCTTCAAAAAATTCAAACTTATATGTTTCAATTTCTTAAAATTTTCTCAACATGATGAATCTAATAAATTAATGTGACAAATTTTTCCCTTTTGAGGTAACAAAAAAGTAAATTGAGTTTAAAAGAGAACAAAATTAAGAAATAAATAATGAAATAACTTATAATAGAAAAAATAAAAATATGAACAAATTTATTTTATTAATATAAAAAGATATTACAAAAAAGATTTAAAAGAGAGTTTCCCTAACATGAATTATAGTTAGAGTCCGAACATGAAACATCCCTGATCTAATCAATAAAGAAATCATCCTTTCCCTTAGAGGTAGAGGCCAAGTTAGGTTGGGTAGTGAGTGGTATAGAGGCTATAACAATGTCTTAAATTACCACACACCTTGAAATAATTATGAAATCCTAGATTTCTTGTCTTAGGGATAATCCAAAAGGGTTAATGGAACATGTTATTGTAGCAGGAGGGGTTGAGGTAATAGGTAAGGAAGGTTGATCTAGGATGTCTATGTTAGTAGTATACTTGTAGGGTTCTAACAACTTGGTAAAATTCTTAACTACTCTTGACACATGTTCCATTTCCAAAAAGTAATCCTCTTTATTTTTTGTGAAGGCCTCTAGAATAAGAGTTAAAATTTTCATATTTTCTACTCATAACTTGAATTCTTGGGTCAAGGGAGGTATCCTAAAATCACTATTCAAATATCTAAAAATCTATTTTAGGACCAAGTTAGTAAATATTATAATGAGATAGAAGTCAATATCTCTTTTAATAGTTATCTATCCCTTATAGATTGTTTGATATCTTTTCTGACTAACACCAAATCCTTAACATTATGAGTTTGAAAACAATAAAAAACCACATCCCCTGTATTATCAAATTCATCAAAAATAATATTCAACTCATCACTTATGTGTTTCTCGATTCTCTATTCATCAGCAGATGTGACATGTGGAGGAGAAGATGGATCAACATATTTAAAAGCTATAAATATTTTGTTTGAAAATATTTTGTCTAACTTAAACATAATATATTAATAGTCTACCTATAAAGCACTGAATGTTTCTTTGAAGTCCTCAATATCATTTATCATGAGGTCTATTTTAATGTGAAATCCTATATGAAGATGAAAATTACTACAGTCACTGATATGGATATATCTTCTTCTCTGATTATCTCTATTGAGTTTCCAAAACCATAAAAATAGTATTCCAAAAC
Source organism: Viscum album (assembly GCA_963277665.1). Lineage (NCBI taxonomy): Eukaryota > Viridiplantae > Streptophyta > Magnoliopsida > Santalales > Viscaceae > Viscum > Viscum album. The sequence goes on from OY728145.1 coordinate 1,109,871,490, forward strand.
CCTCATCATGTTTTATTTAAACTCATTGAAATCAAATTTCTTACATAGGATATGAATGGAATATAAGGGGTAGAAAAAAATATAGATGTAGATGGATTCTTACCATCACCCTAAATGTTCAATGACTAAGGTCCTATAGATTGGAATTTAGCTTCATCATTAGCTTCTACTTCAATGATTTTAGATGTTTCTTAAAATTAAATGGTTGTAGTAAGACCTTGTAAACATTTTAAAACTTGATTTGATGATGGTATAATAGTAGACCCCTTATGTATTTCTTGAGTTTCAATTTTAGCTCTCAATGAACCTTGAAGCACTTTTTTAGGTGAAAGGACGGTAGGTCCACCTTCCTAATGTGGACTTCCCCCATTATCATCTTCATCCTTAGACTCAGAAGAGTCTATTCCTAAAAATATTAATCTTGAAGATTTACCCCATAGAAGGTGCATCTATTAGACACTATCTATGAGTGATTATGATCTCAAGAAACTTAACTAAACTATCTTCATCCTCTAAAGATTCACCAGATTCATCCACTTTGGATTCATTAACAAAAATAATGATAGAAACATTAGTCTAAACAACATCCCCATCTTTTAGCTCATCTTTAAATGTAGGTAAAGGTAACAGAGAGTTAGGGGGTTCAAAGTACATAACATGAGTGACTTCCCTATCATCCTCATGTACTACACTAGATTATTCATTGAGATCAACCATCTCTATATATTATTCTTAAACATACTCATATATCTTAGTAACAAAACTTTTATCCCAATTATAGTACACAAAAACAACATTTCGCTCAAGATATAGATTTATTAGATCCCTTTCTCTAACCGAATACTTGATAAGATTACAATTTGTATATAACATCTCAGAGTATGCCACCCATTATTTTTTCTAGGAGTTCAAATTTACTTTCACATGCCTACATATTTTTCAAGTTAGCCTTAAACCATATAAGGAAGTTATCTTTTACTCCCATAAGGAACTAAAACTTTATAATAAAAAAATAGATGATATGAAATATAGAAATGGCAAGGAAATAAACATAGAAGAGGCTTTACACATCTAATTTAAATTCATAATCACATACCATTACATGTTGATCTGAAACCCATTATTCTTTAGAGAGAGAAAGAAGAGATCCTGGTGCCTCCGGATACTAATGTCCCTTTTATTGGGATAGATAAAATGATGAATAAAATTTTCTAGTGGTCTACACTCAACACTGAGCTCTACTATGAATAGTTTTTTTGGGTCTTCAATTCCTTGTAAGTTCATCAAGAGCATTTTAGAATTCAAAGTGGGCATGATTTATAATCTAAAAACTCTTATAGTCTTCATTCTCAACCTTATTAGTAATTACTAATAAATTTTCCTAGAGTTTTGAAGAAAACTAAAAAAATTACGCATTCACCATTGTACGAATGGTGTCTTATATATCTCCAGGGATGAATTCCATATGCACATAAAATTAATTAACTAAATTCAGATATAATTTATTTCTATTTTTATTGAACCAATCATACCATCCATGATTTTAAATTTCTCTTAATACTAGAGACTTATTTTATTGGATCCACTGTGCATCAAATTTTTTAGCACACATGGGTGTATCTTACAAAAGTGGGTTGCACGAATTCACTACGAAAATGGTACTGACTTTTTTCTTTCTTAAATCTCTTTTTATGGTGTGCTTTAGTAAGAGTTGTGGGATAAGGATGTCATTTCAACCTCAACATACTTCCACTTAGATTAATTTTCTCAGAAGGTTTGGGTTCGAGTGGGAGAGGGGGAGAGGTTTGAGATAGGAGGGTTTCAATAGCAGACAAGGATTAAAAAATAAGAAAGGGATTTTTAGAAAAGATATACACATAGATTCAGATTCTGTTTTAAAATTTTATTTTTATCATTTAGGGATATAAAATAATAAAAAATTTAAGAAAAATACTAGAAAAAATAGGTAAAAATATTCAAACAGAATAGAAATATTAGGTATAGTAACTGTGGATCCACGGAATCTATGTTATGGATGGTATATTAACCATGGAATCATGGTAATCATAATAACCTCCAGAGTAAAAGTTTTTGATACTTATAGTGACCATGTGAATAAATGTTCATGGTAGGTATAGTGATCAAATGAGTAAAATTTTATTGTTGGTATAGTGACCACATGACAAACTCGTCATGACCACTTAAGTGACTCTACAAATAAAAAATCATGGTTACTTAGGTTACCATGTGGACAAAATGTTCATGGTTATTTAAGAGAAATCTTAATATATGTAAGTTAAAATACCTACCATAAGAATAAATATAAATACAATAGTTATAATTGGATTGAATGCTTTAGAAATTGATTATCATTACTAATTCATGTTTGATATAATTCATTCTTTTAACATCCAATGGATTTTTGAATATATCAAAAAGTTTATATTTTATACAAATTAATTCAAGATAAACACATCCTTTTTTTAAAATGGTCTCTCACAATGTGATTTTTATATCAATATGCATTTTCCAAGAATGAGATACTTGTTTTTTAGAAATGTTTATTACACTTTCTTCATCACAATTTATATGGACATGTCAAAATTGATATCCATATTTTAGAAAATTGTGTCTCAAACATAGAATATATACACAAATATTTCTTATAGATATTTACTCATTTTGAGAAATGGAAAATTCAACACATTTCTACATTTTACTACACCATGAAAATAGAGAATTTCCTATAAAGTGACATGTTCCTGAGGTTCTCTTTTAGTCAAACTCACCTCCACCAAAATATAAATATTAATAACTAACTAAATTAATTTATTTTATTATAGATTAAAAAAAATAAATTAGTTTTACTTTGATGGTATTTAAAAATTTTTCTGACTACATTCAAATGTGATTCTATTGGGTTTTTAGAAAAACTTGCACATACGCACACACTAAACATAATATAGGGTGACTAGAAATTAAGTATAGTAAATTTGTAATCATTACTCTATATATCTGTTGATAAACTTGTTTCCTAGGATCATAAAGATCCAAATTATAGCTTGTATTCATGGGAGTATCCATACCTTTGGTACAACTCATACTAAAAAGTCATAGAAGATTCTTAGTGTACCTGATTTGATTTAAATTGATTCTTTCATTATTTTGAAAACTATGAAAACTAATGATGAATTTTAATCACACAATAAACTCATTTCAAATTCTTTTTTCATTGATTTTGAAAATTTATCACCTAATATGTTTTTGGATGATAAAAAAATAATATCAACAATATAGATTTGAACTAAAAAAATAATCTTTTAAGATCCTTTTATTAAATAAATTCGGGTCAACTATACCTTTTGAAAAACCTTTAGAAAAAAATGAGATGATACTATCATACCAAGCTCTACAACCTTGTTTTAAACAATACAAATATTTGAATAATTTAAAAACATTATTTGGATGGAAATGGTTTTTAAAAATAGGGGGTTTTTCTACAAAAAATCCTAAATTATATAACCATTTAGAATATAAATCTTGATATACAATTGGTATAATTATAAATTTAGATTTTCTAAATAAGAAAAAAAAATCTAATGGTTTCAGCTTTTTTTAACTATTGCAAATATTTCTTCAACATTAATATCATTATCTTAACTGTACCTTTGGGTAACCTATGTTTCATTATTTCTAATTTTAGTTCCATACTGATAAAAATTAATCCTAAAAATACAGTATTTTCCAATGGTCAGTAACTCCTTAGTTTTTTATACTAATTCCAAGAATTTATTCCTTCAAACTGATTCAACTCTTCTTATATATCCATTACCCAGAATTCACCATCCATTATTCATTGATATTTTTAGTTTCATGTTATGGCATGAAGGATTTTTGTTCAACTTGGTTTCTAAGATAATTTTTATTTTGAGTTCCTCGTTCTAGATATGCCTAAAAAAATATAAGGGATGATATTTGTGAGTCCTAATGGATCTATGGATAGAAGTGATTTCTTCTTCAGGTTTAGGCTCAAACAGTACCTTAGAATTGGGTGATTTTTCTACAGTATGTTTTATAGAACTATCATTTTGTTTGGTTGAGGTGTTGATATTAAAATTGATAGGATATTTCTCAAGGGTTTCTAAAGAGGTATTAATATTATGTGGATCTAATTCACTAAATTATACATGCATTTATTCTTTTATAATTTTGGGTCTTATATTGAATAACAAGTATGATTTACTAGTGGTTGAATAACCAAGGAATATTCATTCATCACTTTTGGATTTAAAATTATGTAAATTCACATTTTTGTTGAGAATAAACACCATAAAGCCAAAAAATCTAAATTAATTTACCATTGGTTTTTTCGATTACATAACTCTAATGGGGTTCTATTTTATATTTGTCCAACAGGAAAACTATTGATACTATAACAAGTTGTATTAATATATTCATCCCAAAAATAAACCAGTAGATAATACTCATTGATCATAGTTTGGTAAATATCTTGAAGAGTTATATTACTTATTTTTGCAACACCATTATACTGGGAATTCAAAGGAGTAAAAAAGTTGTGATTTTCCATGTGTTTTTTATAGTTAGGGTTGAAGAAACATTTTTTTGGAATAAAGTACCTCTTTTTTTGGGTAGAGGAGACCCATTACATGGCCTATAATCCCAAGGGATATTGAATCCCATTTTAAAATGTCTCTTAGGCCCCAGGGCTTGGAAGACCTAAATCTAGGCACAAAGGCCCATTTTTTGACCCAAATTCCCCTTTCTGTTAATAATACTTCCAGAGTTCCTACAATTGTACTACAACCACTACAGTACCTTCTATAGTATGAAGCACCACTATATTTCCACTGGTGATAATGTTTATCTACCACTATAATATGATTACAGTAAACCTATTGTGCTACTATAATACTCCATGCCCAATGGGGTTTGAACCCCAACCGTGATATATAATGATGAGGTTTTTACCACTTATCCAAATCCCAAATAAGTAGCCTTAATCTGATAATAATGATTCAAATTCATGATTTTAAAATTCAAAACCATGATCAATCCCTAAGGTCTTAATATTGCGTCCACTAATATTTTATACAAATTTTTCATATTTAGAAAAATTGGATCAGGATTCATTTTTTTGAGAAAAATAGAATACCTAGGTGTATCTAAGAAATTCATGTACAAGAATATAATAATAGTTCTTCCCATTTATTATATAAAATATTGAACGTCTAAAAAAGTCAATGAGAACCATATCTATGGGTAACGAAGTTGAATCTTATTTATTTGGATTGAAAAACGTCTTATGATTTTTCCATTTTTGAAATGGGTTAAAAACATTGAATATTAGAAATTATACTTTAAGAATATCCTTAAATAATAATTTTCTAGTATCATTACAAAGTGAATGAATGTTACAATGGAATAGGCTTCTATTCCATAGCAAAAGCTCTTTACGAAAGGTCCTTAAACAATAAATATTTTGAGATAATAGTGAATATAAATCAACAACATAAAAATTATCAATACTCAAGTTTTTAAAAACTCAATCATGCTCGGAATCATAAAATTTGAATGAATTGTTTTAAAACATGACTTGATGACCATAATTACACAACTGTGAGACACTAAGAATATTATACTTTAACTCATTTAAAAATAGTACTTTAGAAATTAAAATAGTACTATAATTATTTATTTGACAGAGTCAAATTATCTGTCCTTTGAAATTTTCATCAAAGTGACATATCCACCATCCACCTTGACAAGGTTATTAAATATTATGTAGTCCCCAGTACTGTTTTTGGAATATCCACTATCCAGAAACCAGAAAAGATTACTAGTAGTCTTAGTGCATGTTTCATAAACATATTTAAATAAGAAATTATTTTGGTACCCACACTTTCTTGTGTCCGTAAATGTTAGAAAGAAATGATTTTTGAATCGAAAGTTATTTAAAAAATTTACCATAAATAGACTATATAATTTTATAAATAAAAACATTATTATGTCTATATTAATAATAATTATTTAGAGAGTTGTTCATGCTTCATCTTAGAAAAAATTTATTCTTATAAAATTTTCTTTAATCAGGATAGTAACAAATTCTAGTTGTATTCTTGGGTGTGGTTTGCTTACTAAGCATATTGGTCAAGGTTCTCTACCATTTGTAAACATTTAGATATCGTTTTTGAGTTTCTCATTAGAAAACATGACTTTATTGTTTTCTCTTAATAGCTGAGTATTCAATTATTTTTCTGTAGAAAAGTAATATTTGAAATGAACATAAATACCATTCCACTTCTTTAATATTTTATATTTATCTTTAAGATCAATAAATGTTTCTTATGGAATGTTATTTTATTAACATAAATCTTCAATGTACATTTTATCATTTTTTCGTTTCATATTTATTAGAAATTTAAACTAGAGATGTAGAACTAGTACTTAGTACCTCGAGCATGTTTTTCATTAAACAAATCTTTGCTCTATTATTCTTGTATACTTTACTCAATTAATATCATTTGAGTTATCCTTATAGGAAATACATGTGGATTTTATATCCTTATTTTTCATTTTCAATTAATGTCACATATTTTCATATACATTAGTTTAGAAAAATCATCCTTGATATTACCTTTTATTTTATGTTTGTAGTAGGTCAAATCAATTGATTTATTCTCCTTCCTCAAGATCCCTTTTAAGTTATATTTTCCTCCATATTTTTTTTCTTGAAAATTTGTTTCATCCAATACAATTTATTAATTATCCTATCTAGATAATCTATTTCCCTCCTAACTATCTGAAGTTGATTTGTACTTACTCAAAATATAACGTTTGATCTTATTTTTTAACTTTATGTAAGAAGTATTGAGATATAATAAATTTATTTCAAGTTCTTCATCTTCTTTGTTGTTCACTTGCAGTTCCTCCTCATACATCATGAGATTTCCAGTAAGCTCCTTCATTGGTAGCTTACCTATGTCGTAAGATTATTTAAAATAAATAGTGGTTCCTCTCCACCTATCTGGTAATCATCATTGAAGTTGCATAACTTTATATATATCTTCAATTTTATTCCAAAATGAATACATCATGTTCATATTCTTATTAAACATGACATACATATTAAAATTTATTTCACCCGGTTTCATCTTGAAAGTATCATATTTAATGTTAAATTTTTTTAGGTGCATTTATTTAATATTTGAAACTCCTTAATGATATATTATAATTTTATCACATATTTCATATGTAGTAGATCAAGAGAAAATTATATTAAACTCATCTTATCCTAACTAATAGTATAATAAATTCATATATTTATAGTTATATACATAATAGACCTTAGTTTAATTTCTCCATTTACCCCTAGTGACTTTGATTTTTTCACATTTTTCCTCAATTATGATATATAAATATATCAAATCCCATGCTCTCTATATGAATTTTAATTTTGATTTTTCATTGATCATTTTTGGTTCCATTAAAATAAGGAGATAGATAACCGGTAGCCTCATCTTGACAATTATTATCAATAAAGATAAAAGTTTATAAATAATAGAAGTTTTCATTATTTGGGTAAAACTAGATCACAGTTACAAGGTTAAATAAATAAATATAATGTCATCTTATAACAAATTTTTGTCAAGGTTGAAAACTAAAGGGGGTGAATTGAGTTTCCAAATAAAATTTCTGTTAAAATTGATTTAAAATTAAATCTCCCAATTTATTAAAAATTAGTAATTAACCAAAAAAATAGAAGAATATATTTTTCCCTTTCAAAAATTTTATCAAAATTTTGATCAAAACTCTGTTAAGACATGTTTGATAACTATTTTATCTTTTGAAAGAATTTTAATTCTATCAAACATAGTAAATAAAAAATAAAAGTTAACTATCAACATAATATTTTATTGTATTTTTGATAATTAAAAAAAATTAATTTTGAAAACATAGTAAATATAATATAAATCATTATAATAAGTGGTTTTTTCTCAATCCAAGACCTAGTCCTCTCCACCTAGTAATCACCGAATGTAAAATAGTTCATTAGTGAACAAACTAATACACAAAACTGATTTGTGTTTACATAGAAATAATAAAATATGAATAATCATGATACACACATCCTCTTGCACATTTCTATATGGGATAATATAAGAGCAAAAACTAAAAACATGCATTTCTGGCTAAACAACCTCTTCCAGAGTTCTTTATGGGAGAATAAATATAAAAGGAGAGAGAGTGTTTAGAACTTACAATACAATACAAGAGATTATATTAATGAATAAATATAGTATAATAAACAAAGATTAAAATTTAATCTATAATAAATAGAGAAAAGGATAGAATGAGGGAATATTTGATACAGCTCAGTCTAATCATATTAGGTTGATCAATAGTCTTTATATCTATCTTTGAACAACTTCAACTGAGTTTTCATAGAAAAGTATGAAAATAGATTATAATGAAAAATGGTCAAAGTGAGTCATCTATGTATTAATATATCTCAAGAACTTGAATATTTTATCCCTATTATAGTCCATGAGACTATATCCATATTAAAGATATATTTTCTCTAAAATAGCCATTGGAGGATATTCATGTTTTAATCCTCATACTCATTGCTGTTTTAATTTCACTTGATCTTTAATTAATTATCCAAAATACAACTGTTGGGGATTAGAAAATACTCTAGTAATTATGTTATACATGATCAGTTGGTCCTCACTAATAGGAATAATTATTTTGTCCCACAATTACTTCACATAGTTACTTTCCATGGTAACTTTGAAATAGTCACTTAGCACAATAAATTCATTTTATCTTGAGGTCACCAGATTTATTCTTAATGTTGGTATATATCATAATTTGGTAGGTAAACCTATTTATGCATTAGCTTCATGAATTTACATTATAACTTCATTATTTTTCAAGTTCACTATACTTATTCACACAATCACTTTATTTTTTCACACGGTCACTTGACATGTTCGCCTGATCAATTCATTTGTTTGCAAGATAACTTACATTAGGTTATTTACATATCATGGTCACTTGAATTATTCTTTTGGTCACCATATCACACAAACATGGCCAGTTAAATAGTTAGATAAATTCAACTAACCTATCATAGGGTAACTTGGATATTAATTCGGTAGGTTGAATTCTTCATGAAATAGGTTGTATTTCAATGAATGATAGGTTAAGTATACTTGTTGTAACATGAAATTATTTGTGTGTTCACTTCCCTATGGTCAATTAACCTTTATGATAATTTCAAATTATTTACACGGAATGTTTATTACACATACGGTAGGTTTTCATAGTAACTTCAAGACTTAGTATTTTTCTAATTTTGGATAGAAAACAATTGACTGTCATAAAACATGAAATTAATTAGATAAATAATAAAATATATTTAATATCATTAAAATAAAGATATTATGGACTAATCCAAAAATATATATTCATTTGATTCATCATTTTAACCATATATATTAGGTGTTTATGAAAAATGAAACACATCGCTTTGTGGAGGTGGTAGTACACACATACAAATTAGTGAAATTTTCATTTCCCATTGGATTGAATATAGGTTAGAAATAGTTATATATAATAATAAAATTTAAATACCGTGAATATATTGATTCTTTTATTTTATAATGGTTAAAATAGATTTATAAGTAGGTATAAGAATAAATAAACATGAAAGAGTTTTGTTAAGACTTATATATCCTCTTTGGATGTATTCCTTTTTATTACAAATAAAGCCTTTTAGAATAGGTATTTTGTTTTATAAATATACTTATAGGACATGGAGATGAGAGTTGGAGAGGTATTGGGGTATATCTTGGTCAATATAGTGTACATAAAATACATTTATAAGTGAGGAGAGGAGGTACCCTTTTATTAGTGATTGGAGTGAAACTATTATAAATAATAAGAACATTAAAATAATATAAAGTCATTTTTAGTGTAAGTGGAACCAAGAAAACAATATTTCAATGATAGGATATTTTAAGGTCAAAATCCACTAATATAATCTTATATAGATTGTTTTAGAGACATTTTAATCCTTATCTATAAGTTTAACCCCTTTAAACCCCTTTTAAACTTCACTATGACAACTTAACTTTTTTACTGGTGTTACTTATTTTTATGAAAAAAAATGAAATGAAAATGATCACCAAATTTAGAAATTATTATTATAATTATGGAATCCAATTTCTAGGATTCAATTTCATGAATTTTGAGAAATTAATTCTAATATAATAACACAATATTCATAAACACTATTTTTGTTAAAAATTAATTTTATGCATACAAAATAATTTTATATCATTTAGGTCAAAGACTATTGATTAGTGGTTCATACCATGAATTTATTGGACTATTATTAAAAAAATGAAGGTTAGTTGAAATTATAACCCTGATAAAACTAAATTTCACCTTCCAACCACACTATTAAATGTAATGAACCAAAATATTATTTTATTAGATTAACTTATAATTTAGGTTTCAAAAAGTAAAGCATGGGTTTCAAAATTTAACTTAATAAATTTAAATGATTATTTTCTCCTTAAATACATATTTTGTTTAGCTAATATTTTTTAGAGTTATTTATTCAATCTTTTGTTATGATGATATCATAAGATTTACATTATATGTAAAATCAATATTTGTCACAAATCAACTAAAAATAAACTTCTTTATAAAAATACCAAAATATTTCCATAAATAAATTTTTAGATGATAGATTTAAAAATTAAGTTCATTTAATAAAATTAAAATCCTAAAATTTAAAAATTTTACTTTAAAAAAATTATATAATTTACTTAACATAATTATTTTTTAGAAAGAAACTATTTACTTATTGAAATAAAAATTACTTAAAATAAATATAGTGAATTTAAATCTATAAATTTTAATAATGAACATTACTAAGACATCAAATTGACTCATTATTAAAATTACCTATTTTTTTAAATTCTCCTTAGCTCAAGGAAATTGCATCCTCACAATTTTATTCATTAAATAAACAATTGATTTTTTTCCACTCATATCCTTTTTTGATTCCCATGTTACTTCTTTTATATTATGTATATTCTATAAAATCTTAACTAGGTGTGCTAATCATATAAACTAATAAACCATGGAGTAAATTTTCATTTCATTCTATAATGCACAAAACTTTTCCAAGGAGATATTTTGAGAAAAAAGTTATCTATAACCTCAAAAGAGATATCTCTCCTCCCTTTACATACATAACTATTGTTAAGAATCTAATATTCCCTTATATAGTGATGAATCATCTTTAACTTCTCAGTATTATATTCTACAAATTCTGGTCAGAAAAAATTTTCCTTACCAATTTTATACCAACATGTTGGAGTTTGACAATGATTTCCATACAATTCCTCAAATAGTGATATATGTATACTAGAATGAAAACTATTATTATATAAAAATACACCAAAAAAATATATTAATCATAACCTCCCTATTAATCTAAAAATAATCCTGAAGCATATCCACCAATGTTTTAATTTTCTGGTTAGATTTTCTATTAGATTGATGATAAAATGTTTTAAATAAATCTAGTTTAGTACCGAAAAAAATTATGAATCCCTATCCAAAAAATTTGATGTAAATCTAGGATCATGATCAAATATAATAGAGAAAGAGAGTCCATATAACATGAAAATCTCTTTAACATAACCACTTGTATAGGTTGTCTAATTTTATAATATATTTAATAGGAATAAAATTCATTTATTTACTTAATCAATCAATAATAACCAAAATAAAATTATTACCGCAAGATGTATTTGGTAATACCACCATGAAATCCATAGATATATTATAAAATTTCCACTAATGCACTGAATATGACTAAATCACCCCCTTTGGTAATATTCACTCATCTTTAACCTATTGACAAGTTAAACATTTCAAGGTAAAATCATAAATATATTTATTTATTCACTTCCACTAATAAATTACCAACTATTTCTATACATATTTCTACTACTAAGGTGAACATAAAATCGAGATCTATGAGACTCACTAAATAATTACATTTAGAAATGGAAATTAGAATATATAACCAATTTAAAAGTCTAAAATACCATCCTTTTTGACATTAATGATTGGAAATATACCTTTTGTAATCAATTTTGCTTATCACTGCATACTGATATCATTATTCAGAACCTTATTAATTGTTTATTATATGGATGATTTCACTAGTACATATGCCAAAAGTTATAGAGTTTCTACATGCAGAACTTCCAATCCAATATTTATTAAATTATCAACAAAAATATCATGTTATAGACATATCATAGTCAATGATGCATTATTTTTTTGACTTAAAGCATAAAATACTTTATTAGATTTATCCAGGAAATTTTTAATCATGCAATCATAATATTTTATTAGTTCTAACAATCTTATTTTATGTTTGTTTAAATATTTTTGAGTTAATATATACTTTATATTTCTTTGATCTCTATATATATCACATTTCATCCAATAAAAAAATGCCTCTAGATATTCAAATAAAAAACTATTATTGAAATAAAAAGATCATGTGGTGGATAATTTTTCTCATGTATTTTAAAATAGAATGATGTATATGTAATTATTTTACCATTTTTACTCAAGACACAACTAACGACCTTCAAATAAGAGTCACTATAACTAAAAATATCTTCATTTCTATATAGAATGGTGACCACTAGAACATTAACCAATATTATTTTAAATTCCTAAAAGAATTCAACACATTATATTATAAAAATAAATTTAACTTCCTTTAAATTTAAATTTGTTAGTCGGATTGATAACTGGGAAATATTTTGAAACAAATCTATATAGTTAGTCACTAATCCAAGAAAAGTTAGAATCCTTGTTATATTTATAGGTCTTGGAAACTCTTACACTAATTTTGTTTTATAAGAATCAATATTTAAACTGTATTTAAAAAAAAATAATCCCATGTAAGTGGATCTTCTATAACCAATATTTATATTTTATAAATTTTCCATACAACTAATTTTCTTTTAAGGTTGGAAAAAATACTAAGATGTTTTGTAAGAACCTTATTTTCCCCTAATATATGGATTATTTAATTTTCTATCTAAATCTATACTTTGGACAGAAATATGGACACTTTATGAGTTAGTAAAGGTTCTAGGAGTGTTCGGGGCTTGTCTAGAGCCCCAAACCCATATTTTTGGAGAAAATAGACCTGGAGGGTAGTATAGAGAAAATTGTGGGGAATTCAACACATTTTGGAAAACCGTGTTGATGTTTCTTTTTCAGATAGTGCCACCTCATATGATTGGTGGAAGTCTGTGCTGTATAATCATGTGAGCACCCCTTTTTCCCAGGTAACCATGCATGGATGGCACATGATCTGATGAAACCGTGTAGGGATGACTTTTTGGGCAGAACTGTCTCACATAGTTTGCGTATGGTTTGAAAAACCATGCACAAACTATTTCTATGGGTAATTTTCTAGTTTTTATCTTATGATATAATTAATTCTCCCTTCCTACCTAATCCATGTTTATGTGGGATTGACCTATTTCTCACTCAATTTGGGGCCTTTTGAAGATAAAAATATGGAATCAATAGATCTCCATCATCCGACATCCGATCAAGAATTTTTTCATCACGTTGGATGTAAAATGGTAAGTACTCGAGTCCTCTTTGGCAGTTATTCTTTTCTTTCTCTCTCGACCTAGTTATCTCTATATGATCATTTTTTTAACTTTTTCTTAGATCTAATTTGATCTGAGGAAAATCAAGGGCTGATACTAGAGGAAGTGGATTGTACTACTATAAGGTGGGTGGTCTATAACTCATCCCTAATGTTTGTTGATTTTGGATTGTTTTTGTGGGGCCCACTGATCCCATTGGGGACCAACTCTTAAATTTACATGCCATGATTATATTTTTTACAATCTTTTGGTTATGCTCTTCCCAAATAGGCGATTAGTTGTTCGTGGTTACACCTAAAACTCAATCCGCCTCATGTCGAAGGTTATTCCATAATTTGGTTTTTAGTCTTTTGACATGTTTGATCCATCATTCAGGTGTGACCTTTCTTGAACTTCCTAAAGGTGATCCTTCCAATAATAAATGGTTTGTTGTTAAAATAGAATTTCATAATTGCATGTACCATGCATGCTCACCACTTCACCCGCCAAAGGTATGTGCTTTGAATGATTATTAAATGTGAAATGAGGAATGAAAAGTATACTAAGTATATAACTTGGCCTTATTAAAAGAGATTTAATGGAGGTTACATAACCATAGAACCCCTTTCTTATTGATGGAAGGAATCAGAGTGAACCTAAATAATTAAATATTCCTTAATGGTTAACTAAGACTTAATTAAATGGTTGCAACGCTACTTGGTCTATATACACTAATGAAAGACAAGGCTTGGAACAATAAATAAATGGTTTCAAATCTACTTGACCTATCTACACTAATGGAAGGAAATACTTGAACCAAATGAATTATCTCTTGATTAAAATATCAGATAGGAATGGACTTACTTGAGAACTCCATGGATTCTGAGAAGAGAATACCTTGGGCCTCAGGAACCCCATATTGATTAAAGGATGTGGTTTTCTTAGGTTGATACCAACCTATATTCTGGTTCTTTTATATTCCTTGGATGCCTGCTATACTACCATATGGTTCCCTTTCATTATTCTAGGATACCTAGGATACAATCCTTGGATCTATCATTCACAAGTAGGTTCCTTGGATACAATCCTTGGACCCAGTCCTTGCTTAGCCCTTTTTTTCCTTAGATTCACTCCATGGACTTGGTAAGAACCTTATTGGGGAATTCCTTGTATTAGGCTCCTTGGATTACATTCTTAACCCCTAATATAGACTCAGATACTACTGAGTTAGCTTTCCGTGATATTTACATTACCTTAGTTATTACCCTAGAACTCCCACATTGGATATCATTTTCTGGTTGCCTTATTACTTCTTGGGACCCTCACTACTTATACTGTCACAAGGTGATGTCAGTGGTGGCTATGCCTCACATGACATATTATCATTAAATAATAATTAATTAAAGAACTGGTTAAATTTTCAGACACCAGCCGAGGGCTGAATCTGGTACATGGGTATTTAGTTATGTGTACTATTTTCTTTACTTTATATATACATGCATGAACACTTCTATATTCCATTACATGGGCCTAATGTTATAGGAATCTTTGGTGGTGGCCCACTGATATTTATCTCACACCCTCTTTAGGAATCATTTGATACCTGGAGTAGATTATATGACTGCAGGTGTTGAAAAAGGGAAGCAAACAACTTACAACACTTGATTGTGTGCGGATAGGATCAATCTTGATTGTAGATGAATGAGTTGGATCTTGGAATACTTAGAGTAGTCTTTTTTTTCTTTACTTTGTAGAACATGTTATGTCTATTTTCTTGAATCCATGGTTTCCAATTTTCCAATGACATGACATGTCATTATCATTTTTTAATTGGTATAATTATGTTTGTTCTCGTTTATCTATTGCATCAGTTTTCTTCTGCTGCTTATTTATATTACTTCCACTATTAAGTATTCCTTTATATTCCTTCCATTGTGCTACACTCTGGTAATGACGGAATATTCTTCCCAGAGACACACCCTAGGCCATCACTACTAGTCGGCAGCCTCTGGCATTCGAGAAGATGCGCTTCAGGCCATGTGGCCCTCCCAGATTGGGAACCCGTTAAGTGGTATCCGAGTCCGGGTCATCACAAAGTGGTATCAGAGAAGGTTTCTTTTCATGCTTTACTAATCAGAGACAATAGTCTGGAGAATAGTAATTCTTGGGATTTGGTCATAAGATGCGCTTGAGCATTGCAAACCCATGTTCATGGTAAAATCCATGTTACCCATAATACAATTGTTGTTCTATTTTTCCTATTATAGTT
This sequence comes from Viscum album, assembly GCA_963277665.1. Classification (NCBI taxonomy): domain Eukaryota; kingdom Viridiplantae; phylum Streptophyta; class Magnoliopsida; order Santalales; family Viscaceae; genus Viscum; species Viscum album. Next base: position 1,109,887,489 of record OY728145.1, read on the forward strand.
GATATTATTTCAACATTGAGAGATGCACATGCTATATGGTGTTGTTGATTATTACTCTGTTGATAATTTATTTTATCCTTAGCCCAATTATATGAGGGAAAGGATCATTGCTACATGCATCATTATAGGCACCTAGAATTCACATGTCGTGCATATTTCCATTCCATATAGGTGCATCTCACTTCTTTTTATTACTCGATAAGCCTGTGATTGTTGAGTGATGCTGTGATAGTTTGATTGTACATGTATTAATTTGGCTATGATTGAGTGATTTCTAGTCTCAATTCATGAGGTGTATGGGCCCTCATGGGCTGGGATGAGTAATTTACCGAGTCGATCCATTATACTATAAAGAAATGGGTGTCATTTCTAGTGATAGGTGAATGGGAATTGATTCATCAGAAATGAATATCCATTATAAAGTGAATCATGTAATCTAAAATAAGTTGGTTGGAAATCATTATCCCTCTATTTCATGATTATGAAATGTAAATTAGTGAACCTGGAAATTAACTGCAAAATGACCAAAAACTTTTACGTGAGAACATACCGATGCATAGCCATATGAGTAAGTAGTTTGTGAAGTATGTCTTGGGTAGTGAGTTTTTCTTACATTCAGTTTCTACTAGTGATGCTATCTTATTCTCCTAAGATTGATCTAATACATTTTCTAGGAATTTTTAAACCAATGTCAGTGCATCGTCCTCATGTAATTCTCTAAGAGGGTGGTGACTACTATGCACCAGACATGGCGGTCCCTGAGCCGCGAGTCATACTTCTAGGAGTTTGACTTGAGCCACTGCCTAATGTACCAAATATAGACACTAATTCCTACGTTCATGATAGTTTCATATATCTAATGCAGTCAATGTAGGGTACTCCATGGGTTACACCTACGATGGCTAATCTGACTTGTGAGTTCCAGTAGTAGTATCCTCATACTTTTTTAGGGGATTGCGGTTCAAAGGCTGTTGAGTCTTGGATAGAGTCCATGCTGTCTATCATGGAGCATCTAAAAACACCTCTAGAGTAGAGAGTCACGCTTTCTAAATACATGATTCAGTATTTGGATAACCGTTGGTGGGATGTGGTTACCCATGTCGTTCGTCAACATAGAATGTTATGGGTTGATTTATAGACTGCCTTATATGACCAGTTCTATCCTCAGGCACTTAGAGATGACAAATCTAGAGAGTTTATGCTTCTCAAACAAGGTTCTTTGTCAGTTATGAAATATTCAGCATGTTTCACTGATTTAAATTTCTTTTCACTACTTCTAACTGGTTATGAGCTTTCGTGTGCTAAATATCTTGAGGATGGGATCCAGTACGCCATATGAACATAGGTGAATGTATTTTGCATTCTAAATGTTTCTTAAATAGTTGATCAATCCTTTATCAAAGAGCATAACCCGATGGATGGTGTAAGTATTAGATTTAATGTATCAGTGCCATGTTAGGCTATTAGTTCTTCTAGTGGCCGGAAACAATCCCATGAGGTTTCTTTAGGGTAGTGGAAGCTAGAGTATCCAATTTTATAGCTTTTGGGTGTGTCATCAATGTAGAAAACGAGGTCATAATAAGCCCCAATGTGATAAAGACCCTATAGAGTGCCGAGATTACTATTTTATGGGTCATCGTCAACATTTCTGCAAAACCTCTCCACCAGGTTCAAGCAGAAAAGAGTTTATGCTAGTTACACCTTTAGAAGAAAATTATTTTATGCAGCGTTAGGCAAGGAGTTGGAATAGAACCTATAGGTCTGGCCGAGGAGGAGGTTGTGGATGTGGAAGTCCAATCCCTGATCACCAGCAACACTAGCAGAGCAGTCATGATCATGATAATCCATATGTTGCATAGGGTTTTGGATCAGGTCAGTTTCATGCCTTACAGCCGATACCTAGGGATCAGGCTGTAGGACCATTTAAAGTATGAGGTGCAATTATAGTATCCTGTATTATTGTCTCTGCTTTGTTTGATACAGCTTCTTCAAACTCTTTAATTTCTGTATATATCATGGAAAGTCTCAGACTAGAGATACATTATCTCTGTGGTGTAATATCCATCGATACACCATTGGGAATATGGATGGAGGGCATACAGAAGGTCAGTAATTGTCCCCTTAAGGTAGACAGTTACACATTCTCATGGAAATTCACTGGTCATGAGATGATATGATTTGATATAATTCTCAGGATGGACTAGTTAGTCCACTATCAGGCCTTTATAGGCTACTATCACCGTAGGGTTTCTTCTACATATCTAGAAGGAAGATATTATCTTTTCAAAGGTGAGTGGGATGTCTAGGTTTGGAGAGATGGACTGAGGTGTCATGGGATAAGTGAAGTGATCACTCAGATTGAAAATATTTTCATATAGGAATAAAGTTTTTTTTTAAATTTCTTTCCCTCTAGTAGTTGATCATTTTAGGGAAGTCTTTCCTGATGAATTTTCTGTCTTACCTCTTAAGATAAAAGTTGATATTAAAATATATATTGATCTATGAGTAGCTCATATGTCCATTCCTCCATATAGGATGGCACCTACTGAGCTTCAGGAGATCAAGTGGTAGATAGAGGACCTAGAGACATAAAGATTTATACGGCCTAGTACATCCTCTTGGGATTCACCTGTGCATTTTTCTAAGAATTATGATGGAAATATTAATCTATGCGTGGATTACGGAAGGTTAACCCATCTTACAGTCGAGAACTAGATTCCAATTCCTTGAATAGATGATCTTTTTGACCCCCTCTTAAGAGAAAATGTGTTCTCTAAGTTTGAACTGAGAACAGATTATCATCAGGTGCATGTCATACCCACAGACATACCTCGTATAGATTTCTGTAATAGGTATGGTCTGTATGTGTACCTTATTAAGCCATTTAGTCTTACAAATCCCCCTGCCATTTTCATGGCTTTGATGAATGGTGTTTTCCACACCTATTTGGACTCTTTTTTCGTGGTCTTTGTGGACGACATCTTAGTGTATTCTCTCACTCATAAGGACCATTCCAAAAATCATGAGATCACTCTGAGTACACTAAGAGAGCATCATCTTTATGAAAATCTTCCTAAATGTGACTTTTTGGTCAACAAAGACCAATTCTTGGTCATATTATTTTAGAATCAAGAGTATCCATTGACTATGAAAAGGTTAGTGCTATAGTTTCTTGGGAGAAACCCAATAACTTGTTTGATATCAGGAGTTTCTTGGGGATGGATAGATATTACATGCACTTCATTCAGGGTTTCTCACATCTTTCATCACCTCTTACTGGACTTAAAAAGAAGGGTGTTAAGTTCCTGTGGTTAGAAGCATGCGAGAAATCCATTCAGGATCTGAAAGGGTGTATTGTATCAGCATCGATTCTGATTCTTCCAAAACCTTGTAAAGGTCATATCATCTTCTTCAATGCATTGTGTATTTGACTAGGAGAAATGTTGATGCAGGAAGAAAAATTCATTGTCTACAAATCTCGGTATTTTAGGCCTCATGTAATAAATTACCCGACACTCGACCTCAAGCTAGCAGCAGTTGTCCATGCCTTATGTTGCTGGAGAAACTATGTATTTGGAGATCACTTTTTGGTGTAAAAAGATCAAAAAAGACTCAAGTATATCTTTTATTAGTGTGACTTGAACCTCAGACAGTGCATATGTGTTGAAATCTATAATCCCTTGATTTTTATCATTCCTATTTGCCTGGAAAGGGAAATGTGGTCGCTGAAGAACTGAGTCGGAAAACTCAAACATAGGCCGTGTAGGAATCTAGTGTGAAGTTGAAATTGATAGAGCTCTTTTCAGGACTTCATATGGAGTTTTATGATAGTTACAATAATTCTTACCTCTTAGCCTTAATAGTTACCTCTTCCTTCCTTGAAAAGGCGAAGAGTATGTTGTTTTCAAATTCTTACGGTTCGGTTCTCCATAAGAGTATATCATGAGATAACCAACCTCCAGATTAGAATGTGTCAGAGACGACATCGTTCATCTATGTGGACAAATCTGGGTTCCAGAAAATATGAGAGAGGAGTTGATGAAAGAGTCCCATGCTTCTCAGTGGGAATATCATCTAGGTGTCACAAAGATGTATTGAGATATGTGACTCAAGTATTGGTGGCCTGGAATGAATCATTAGATTGTAGGCTCTATTATTAGATGTTCCACCTGTCAACAGGTGAAGGAAAAACACTAGAGACCTGTAGGATTGTTACAACCGCTTCTAGTACCAGAATGGAAATGGGAAGATATTTAAATGGATTTTGTAGTTGGCTTACCTAGGTCAATGAGTGGTAGCGATTCTATCTTGGTAGTCATTAACCAACTAATGAGATCATCCCACTTCATTCCTATTCAAGAGACATTCTTAGTTGAGGAATTGGGATGACTGTGTGTATGTGAGATCAAATGACTACATGGGGTTCCACATACTATTATTTCAGATAGGGATTCTCGTTTCACTTCCCAATTCTGGAAGTGTTTGTAGAAATCAATGGGGACTCAGGTTCTTTTAAGCATATATTTTTACCCTAAGACCAATGGAAAATTAGAACGGATGATACAAGTTCTTGAGGATATGCTCTGAGTATGTGTACTTGATTTCAACGGTTTTTTGGAGAAGCATATTACTATCGTCATGTTCACTTATAATAATAGTTTTCATGTGATGATTCAGATGGAACCTTTTTAGGCATTATATGTTATCCATGTTGTTATCCCTTGAGTTGGATAAAAGTGGGTGAGGCAGCCCTACTAGGTCCTCTTCTCGTTTAGGAGACTTCAGAACAAGTTCAGCTGATTAGAATTTTTATGACTACTACTCAGTCTAGATATATATTGTATGCCAATCACTATATATGACCTCTTGAGTTCGTCGTTAGGGATTTTTTTTCCATCAATTATTTCCCAAGCTACTACATAGATGGTTACAAAAGTGGGGAATGTTGTCACCTCATTACGTCAGGCCATTTAAAATTCTAGAGAGAGTGGAGTTGGTAGCCTATCGGTTGCTACTACCTTAGAGACATCGTGCCATGAACAACATATTTCATGTCTCAAATATTCTCCAATATCTTTCCAACCCATATGATACAATTTATCCTGAGGAAATAGAGTTAGATGCCTATGTGATGTTTGAGGAATTTCCAGTACTCATCGTTGACTGAAACATAAAGGTTCTCTGAGGAAAGTCTATCCCTCTCGTACAGGTGATATGGCCGCACAACTGAGTATAGGATGAGACTTGGGAGAGAGAAGCTGATGTATGTGCCCAGAGGCCAGATTTTTTCTAAGATAGTGTTTCTTTAACCAAGTATGGAGAACTCAAGGGGTGAGTTATTTTAAGGGAGAAGACTGTAAGACCCAATTTTTCACTCAGGCATGGATCCTTTAATTTTTTGTCTAAATCTATAATTTGGACCTAATATGGATACCTAATGAGTTAGTAAATTTTATGAGGGTGTCTAGGGCTTGTTCGGATCTCGAAACCCATTTTTTTTGGAGAAAAAAACCTGGTGCACAGTTTAGAGAAAACCATGTAGAATCCCACAAGGTATGAAAAACTGTGCGAATGTTGTTTTTTAGAATAGAGCCACCTCTCATGGTTGGTTCATTACCGTGGAGTCTAACTGTCTAAGTGCCCATTTTTCTTAGGTTACTGTGCATGATAGGTTACATGGTTTTACCAAACCATGTGGGGGATGACTTTTTGGGAAGAACCATCTTGCACGGTTTGCACACGGTTTAGAAAACTGTGTGGACAAACCGTGCATAGACTATTTCTTTGGGTAATTTTCCAAATTTTCCCTTAATGATCTAATTAAGTCACCCTTCCTCCCCAGTCTGAGTTTATGTGGGATTGACCTATTTCTCTCTCAATTTGGGGTTTTTTGAAGACCAAAAATTGGATTGAAGAGATCTATATCATCTGATATCTGATCAAGATTTCATTCATCAAGTTGGATGCACAATAGTAAGTACTCAAGTCCTCTTTAACCATTGTTCCTCTCTTTCACTCTCAACCTAGGCATCATTATATGTTAATTTTTCTCATTTTTTTATATCTACTCCAATTCGAGGAAAATCAAGTGCCGATAAAAGAGGAGGAGGATTATACAACCATAAGGAGGGTGTTCTATAACTCATCCCTAATGTTCGTCGATTTTTGAATGTTCATGTGGGTCCTACAGATCCAATCGGGGACTGTCTACTAAATTTTCATTCCATGCTTATAGTTGTTAGAATTGTATGGTTATGATATTTCCAAATATGTGATTTTTTGTTAGTGGTTACACCCAAAACTCAATCCGCCTCATGTCTAAAGTTATGCCATAATTGGGTTTTTAGTATTTTGACACATTTGAGCCACTGTTCGGGTGTGCACTTGATCGACCTTCCTAATGGCGAGCCTTCCTATAATAAATGTTTTGTTGTTAAATGATAATTTTATAATGAAATGTACCATGTATGCTCACCTCTTGATCCACCTAAGGTAAGTGATTCAAATTATTATTAAATGTGAAATGAGGAATGACAAGTATACTAAGTATATAACATGGCCTTACTAAAAGTGATTGAATAAAGGTTACATGTCTGTATCACCACTTCCATATTAATGGAAGGTAGCAGAGTGAACCTCAATAATTGAATATACCATAATGGTTTACTAAGACTTAATTAAATGGTTGAAACATTACATGGCCGATCCACACTGACAGAAGGCATGCCTTGGACAAAAAAATAAATAGTTTCAACTCTAATTGACCTATCCACAATAATGGATGGAAATAATTGAACCGAATTAATTATCTCATGATTAAAATATTAAATATGAATGGACTGACTCGATCTTTACTTGGATTATGAGTGGAAAATACCTTGGGTTTCAGGAATCCCATTCCGTTTAAGGGATGAAGTTTTCTTAAGTTGATACCCAACTAGATTCCAGTTCTTTTCTATTTCACTGATGCCCGATATACTACTGTAGGGTCCTCTTTCATTATTCTAGGATACCTTGGATACACTCTTTGGATCCAACATTGACAAGTAGGTTCCTTGGATAACCTCCTTGGACCCATTCCTTAATTAGCCCCGTTTTACATTGGATTCACTCCTTATAATAGGTAGGAACCTTATTGTGGAATGCCTTGTATTAAGCTCCTTGGATTAAACTCTTACCCCCTTATCTAGACTCAAATAATACAACGTTAGATTTCTATAATATTTATGTTACATTGGTTACTACCCTGGAAATGACTCACAATATATCATTTTCAGGTTTCTTTATTACATCTTAGGACCCTCACTACTTATACTATCATGAGGTGATGTTAGTACTAGCTATGCCTCACATGACCAATTAACAGTAAATGTTAATATATTAATTAATGAACTGGTTACATGTACAGACACTATCCAAGGGATGAAGCAAGTACTTTGGTATTTAGTTATATGTGTTGTTTTTTTACTTTATATATGCATGCCTTCACACTGCTATACTCCATTACAAGGGCTATATGTTATATGCGCCATTGGTGGTGGACCACTAAGATTTATCTCACACCCTCTACGAGTTCCGTTTGGTACCCAGAGTATATTTTATGACTGCAGGTGTTGACAAAGGGAAGCATACAGCTTCCAACACTTGATTGTGTGTTGATAGGATGGAGCTTGATAGCAGATAACCAAGTTGGATATTAGAATGCTTGTAGTAGTCTTTGTTTTCCATTACATTCTAGAACATGTTATGTCTATTGTCTTGTATCCATGCTTTCCAGTTTTCTAGTTACATGAAATTTAACCATCATTGTATAGTTGGTACAATTATGTTTGTTCTCATTTATCTATTTCCCCAGTTTGATTATGCAGTTTATTTATATTTTTTCTACTCTTTACTATGCCTTTATATTCCTTCCATTGTGTTACACTATACTAATGAGGGTATAGTCTTCCTACAGATACACCATGGTCGTTTTCTGCTAGTCGATAGCCTCTAGCATTCCAGAAGATGCACTTGAGGCCGTTTGGCCCATTAGGCACGAGGCAACCGTTATGTGGCATCCGAGTCTGGGTCATCACATTCTTCTCATGATCTTCATAGATTTTAAAATATACCATAATTTCATCAATTAATACCACTAAAAATTTATCCAAAATATTGTGAAAAAATATATTCATAATATTCATAAATACAATGGTTGTATTTTTTATCCTAAAATGAATAACTAAAAAATACTATAGGCCATACCTCATATAATGTTTTTTCCTTATAATTTTCTCCACATTCACATTTAGCTAATGGTATATAGATCTATGGTCAATCTGGGAAAAATACTGATCACCCTGGATCAGATTAAAGAAACAATAGATATGAGGAAACTGATACTTGTTCTAAATAGAAATGGTATTGAGTAGTTTATAATGAATGAAAATCCATAAATATAAATCCTTATTTTAATAAATAAAATATGATAACACTAAGGTAAAATTATTGGGATTATAAAACACTTATGAGTTAATTCTTGTAAATAATTCTTCAATTTAATTAGATCCACTGAATCGATTCGATAAGGGGTTTTTGAAAGTGTCCTAGCCTTGTGAAATAATTCAAAATTAAATTCAACATCTGGATACTGAATAACACTATAAAAAAAATCCATAAATACATCCAAATATTCATTTACAAAAAAAATATCACTATGAAAAATAGTTAATTTATTTTTAATGACATATTCGAGATAACTTTCACACCCATATTTATTTAATTTCTCATTTTATTGTTACGTTATCATATGTATAAAATTATTATTATATATGAATTAAAACTCACCCTAAGAATTGAAGATGACTACTACAAGTCTAAAATCTATCTTATCCTAATAAAATAAAATCAAATCTATACATAGAATAATAAAAAACTCCTCCATGGGTAAGACAAAAAGATTTGTAGAAAATATATTCCAAAAATGATAATAGGAAGTGAATCGACCAATTAAGATCTATGTGATTACTGAGAGGGGGAGGGGGTGAAATAGTTAGATTCTATTTTTATGATTTCTTACTTAATAAAAAAACATCATCTATTGTTAGAGATACATGACTCTATTAGAAAGAAAAAAACAAGAACAACCATATGCACACATGTATCTATAATGTTTACTACTCAATAAGTGTAGCTATTCCTTGGCATGGTTTTGAAATAATCAGAGATCACACAAACCACTATAAAACAATCATTTGGGTGGTTACCATAGACATGGAATATGATTTAACCTATATATCCATATAGTTAAATAACCGTTCATGTTATATGTATACACATAAATTATTTAATAATGTTTTTTCAACAACTATAAGAACCTTCACCAACATTATTCAATATGTTTTATCTATTTTTTTTGAAATTTCTTCACAAATGATTTTCAAGTAGGTAATTTATATTCGTCAATTTATTACTTAACAATGAGAAATAACTTCTTTTATTCTGATGTAATTTCATCTGATGTGTTCAACTAGTATACTCTGTTTGATATATTCCTAGTATACTCCGTCTAATTCCTTATTATATATTGAAACCACTTTTGACAATTTGTTCGTCTAAACACCTCAGCATACTTTCTATATGAAATCACTTTATATGAAACTCCATTTGATATCTTTCAACCAAAATCTATTTTTAATATTCATTAACTACCTTTTAAACTATTTGTCTAATCACTTCTACACACCACCAATCTGATACAAACTAATTGGAATAATCTTTCTAGTATTCATCAAATTGATGATTCTTCGCAATGTATGTCTGATTGAATTTTCAATTTGAAGTACTTTGCCTCACTTTTAAAAACTAAGCTATTCACCTTAGCTCACAATCCACTTTTATGTTGGATTATCACCTCTAAAAATTTAAGGAATCAAAAAAACATTATTTCAAACTTCCCATTAAAAAATCTAGACCACCAACTAGAAAACTTCAAAACATTGACATTAACCAAATCTCCTAAAATATAGGATCTCTCTTTAAGACACTGAAATAATCATGATCTTTCTTCATGATTTTAAGAACATTAAATAACCATCTCAACATCATCACATTTGATACCTTTAAAAGATCTTTTTAAATTCCTTATAACAAGTATAAATTTATACCACTCATCTATTCAAGAAACCATCATAGCAACACATCTGCCTGATGAAACTTCATGTGGGGTTCCATCATAAATTTATTGGAATGTAGCAGAAGTCTTCTACCCTATAATTTCACTATCTGGTGACATGAATTAGAACTCTTCCAATATTTCCTTCAAATTCAAACCTCTTATTGATGAACTTCATACAAAGACATTTATCCATTGCCTTCAACCAAAACCATCTTTTTGATGAGGTAGAGACTTCTTTCTGATCATCCTATATCATCAACACTTCAAAACATCATACATTCCCATCTAATATCCATATTCACATAAGTAATAATACATTATAAATTCAAATGGGATTTCTAAAGGACTCAGATCGATGATATTGTGAGATATCATATGAGGGTCTTCATACAATGATATTCCTTAGTGACTTCTCTTTGTAGTTTGAGAAATTTCATCCGATAAATAATATTTATACATGATTAACTGGTAACACTTCACACCACCACTGAATTAAAATTTCATAAAATTTGAACTTGGAAACAAGTAATTTATAACATTGAGATATGAAACATACACATCGATACCTTTCACCGCTAACATCAGTCATGTAATCTACATACGAATTCACATTATAGTGAATCCAATAGTTATTCATATAATCAAATTTTTACAGATGAAAATTATTTCCCCCCATTTTGACTTAAGATTTAATCATGAGTTTTTTTAGTACAAATGATATTAGGATATTTTAGAATAAAAAATCATCATCAGATTAAAACTTCATTAAAAAATATTTCTAATGAACCGTATAAGAAATATTAGATAAACATTCAATATACTAATTTGGGAAATTAAATCCTAATGATAAACTTCATCCAATAGATACAGTTTGGTAAACTCAATCCGATCCCCTCCATCTGAACATCATTATGATAAATATCAAGAAAGTAAGGTGATTTAAGATAGAAAATAAAAGAAAATATTTTTGATAAAAGCTTATTCAGTCATAATAGGTGTAACCAACATCTTATTATAACAACATTACCTCAAAGAATCTTGGCCCCAAAAATCACCCCTTTGGATTTTTTCAACCATGGAGTAGAAATCACTAAAACATTGTAACACAATCAATAGATTACTTATCCAACAATTCTAATCATATGTGAGGAGAATCAGTGTAGGAAACAAGAATCATTGAAAAACAAAACCATGATATCCATAAGAAGAGACATTGGAAAATTTTCTTACACCTATTAAAAAAAATTTCTTGGAAGCATCATGATATTTTAAATTCATTGTGAAAATTAATCATAACAGAACACCAACCTTCAAGAAAATATTTTCTTGCATCAACTTCAAGAAGCTGTTAAAACAGTTCACACTTTATGAAGTCATAACTATCCCATTTAAAACCCCTAAATATACTATATTCCTTAAAAAAAAATTTTATGAACATACCAATAGATGGATTTATATTTCAAATTTTATCTCTCTTTGACAACACTATCCAAGGATAGGATGAGATAACAGACAATTCACATACCTTATCCTGGAAGAGGGGAATAATGAACACCCATTATCAACCTCATCTTATGAAATGTTTCATTTGAAAATGGTTTTATGAAGTTTCTCCACTATAGGAAGAAACTATAGTATTAGTTCATTTATTTCCATATGATATTTGATGAAGTGATATTTAATATTAATGTTATTAGATCAATAATAGTGTACATGATTTTTAGTAATATATTTTTTACTTTGATTGTAAAAATCCTAGATAAGAGGAAAATTAAAATCAACATAGTATTTTTCCAACTATTTCATCATCCATATAAGTTGTGTTCTAGTTTGAGTGGAAACTACACACTCAACTTCTATAGTGATAACATTATTTGTTTACCTATTTTTAAGACAAATAACACATATTTCTCCAAAAAACAAAACTCCACTAGTTGTTGATATTCTATTATCAACATAATGTAACTAATCAACTACTGTATAAACAAATAGATGAAACTTAACCAAGATAATATATTTTATTCCTAAATCAATTTTGTTTTTGTTATCTGAGAATTTTATTCTGACCACAAGATGAGATGCATTTGGATCACCTTGATAACTGAAACACAATTTAACAACATAAACTATATTTATTATGGATTCCATTAGATAAAATAATATTACCATTAATTTTTTTATGATTTTTTGAATAACCCTGTAAAGACCCGTAAAATTCAAGGGAATTTTTTTCTTAATTTTTTTTAGAATTTTAAAAGAGCGCGGTTTCCGACGGCACCTGATTCCGAGGCCCGGAGTGCCCGGAATTAATTTCTGAAGTTTGGCTCGGGTACGTTCAGTGAACGAACGAGCGGGTTTTCCTAACTTTTGATTCGGTGCTCGGAATTGAAATCCGAGGGCACCGATGAACTCGCAGCACCGATATTCGCTTAAAGAGACCTTTTCGGAAGTTGCGTTTGTTGCGGGTTGAAAGTTAGTTTTGGAGTTTTTAGTTTGAGTTAAATAAAATTTGTGAAGAACAAATTTTATTATAACTTGATAAAACCTACCAAAGGGGGTTGGAAGTGGGACCCACACCCACTTAACCTCTCTTGGGAGGATTAAGTGTGGTGGGGACCACACGAACCCATAAACCTTTCATATTCTCTCAACTCCCTTAACGCCTCAATAAATGACTTGAGTTACTTATTTAATTATGGGAGTTAATCTTTTTGAATTTCAAACATTTGAAATTCTAGTGTGTTATGTGTTAATAAAATAAGATGTTGTCTTATTTTATTTTGGTTAATTGTTTGTCTTCTTGAGAGGTGGAGAGCTTTTTCTTCTTCTTCTTCATCTCTGACGAAGATCACGAAGAACGCTCAACTTGACGAAGAACGCTCAAGTCCCGACGAAGAACGCCGCTCCGCTCTTCTTCGTCTTTCGTGTCAACGAGTGGGAACGCCGCTTCCTCCTCGGATTCCCTTCGTCGACATAAGAAGTTTCACCAACGACGTGTCTCTTCGGACGCATCCCTTCGTCATCGGATTTGACGAACGGCTACCGCAACGCCCGACCTCCGCGACGTCGTCTTCCGCGGAACGTTGACAATATTCGAACCTTATACCCGAGGTAGGGGTTGTTGATTATTGTTTAGTTATTCTATTTTTGATCATGAATTTTTAGCAAGTCTAACGTGTGGCTTTGGATTATTTTAAGATGCGTTATTGCTTAACGTGAGGGGGCCGGACCGCATGAACACGGCCGAACCCCCTCCATCGTTCTTGTTGTTTATTCTTGCAGGTGGAAGCAAAGTGGCGTGGTGCCGTCGCACCACGCGGATAATCATGAAATTATTTTGCGCGGCGCCGTCGCGCCACGCCGAGGAAGAATGTTCAAGAACGCGACGCCGTCACGCCGCGTTGAAAGGAATCAAGGCACGGCGAAGGGGCGCAGTGTCGTCGCACCGCGCCAAACGACGAACACCGCGGCCGGTTCCGGGCCGCGGCGGGACGAGGAGACCGCGGCCGGTTCCGGGCCGCGGCGGAATGAGAAGACCGGCGGCCGGGCCGCCGGCGTCGGAAGCCGAAGAGGGGACCAGAATTTCCGGTCCCGTTGGAGAAAACCGGCCGGCCAGCTGGCCGGCCGGATGACGTTAAACCTAAGAAAATTAATTCCCCGGCCAACGTTTAAAACCCCCCTCTTTAAGAGGGGGCGGTTTCCATGTAGGAAGGGGGGCAGCAGCCCCCCCAGTTTTTATTCAATCAAGCCCCCACGTGAGGGGGGGGGGGGGGCGGTTTTGCAGAAGGGGCGCGGCATATTGCCGCACCGACATTCCAATCAGCGGGGGCTTAGCCCCCGCGTGCAGCCACCCTGCGGCGACAGGCCGCCGCGGCCACCTCGCCGCCGCGCCGCCGCGCCGCCGCGCCGCCCCAGGGGGGGGGGGGGGTCGGGCCGGGTCGGCCCGGACCCGGACCCCCCGTTTCGAACCAGTTCCGGTCTTTTGGCCATAACTTGAGCCTCGGACCTCCGATTGACGAACCGTCTGCGGAAACACGATCCTTGGATCAAGACGGTCGTTTCGGTATATCGAACTCAAGGTTTCGGTTTACTTTGAGTTCGGCCGGGTTGGTTCGTTCATGAAACCAACCGGGCCTTCGGAGCGGAAACACTCATATCTTGAGCTACGGACGTCCGATTGACGTGCCGTCAGCTGTGTTGTTTTCCTCTTAGTGAGACGGATCTTTTGGCATACTCCGCCTGAGGTTTGGACGCAGGTGGAGTACGGTCGGGTTGGTTTTGCCTTAAAAACCAACCGGGCCCCGGAGACGAAAATGCCAATAACTCTCAGACCGGGCGTCTGATCGACGCGCCGTCTGTTGCATTGAGTTCCTGTTGACGATACGGAACTTTTGGATACATCAACTCTGGTCTTTGTGACAGTTGATGTATCAGCCTCTCGGCTCGTGGAGCGGACCCTCCGAACGAGCTTGCTGTGTGCGAGAACCCTAGTGCTGGCTGCGACTGTTATTGTGACTACTACTGCTACGACTGCTACTGTGACTGTGACGACGACAGTACAGAGATCCTGTGTGGATTCGACAACGACGACTTCAGCACTCAGCGATCCTACGTGGATCAGTGCTACAGGTCCTGTGTGGGCCCGATCTTGTGTGGGTCCGATCCTGTGTGGATCCGCGCTCAGCGGTTCTGTGTGAGCCAGCACCTACAGGTCCTGTGTGGGCCCGATCCTGTGTGGTCTTTGCGGGGGTTAGTTACCTATCGATCCTTCGTGGGTCCGACGACTTAGATGGATCAGTGATCATCTTTATCGTCCTTGAAGAAGTATACCTGTGTGAGCTGAATCCCGTTGCTTTCCTGTGTGGATTGTGTAGTGCAATCCTGTGTGGATTACGTTTTGCTTTCCTGTGTGGAATACGTTTACTTTCCTGTGTGGACTGAGTTGTACTTGGGCTCGGAGGTTGGAGCGTATTTGAATTTGATGACTTAGGTATATGTATGGGCATATACCTAAGCAGTGTCGGTTGTTACTTCGTGATTTTACCTTTCTTCATGGTTTATCCTTTGTGGATTTGAGATACCTTCAGGGGTCTCGGGGTCCCTACTGAGTTGCTTATACTCACCCCTGCACGGGCTTTGCCCGCACTACGTTGTGTTGGTTGCAGACGACGGACAGCGTTGACCTTAGCTGAGGCTTGCAGAGCGGGACGGTACCCGGAGGTGGACCACTGGGCGGGACGTGCACGGAGCGGACGGCGGGACCCGTGGAGCAGAGGAGCTATCTGTACCCACCCTTCAGGTGGGATTTCCCAGTGGACAGCTCGGAGTAGCGGCTTTTACTTTTCAGTTGCTGTTTTCCCTTTCGAGTTGTACTTTACTTTCAGTTTGGGTTTGTATACTGGCCCATTTACTTTTCCACACTTTCAGTTGTACTCTGTTTTTGTTTAGTGTTTACTTTCCGCTTGCTTACTCTGTGGTGTTTGTTTATTTTCAAAGGCAATGCCTTCCCTTTTTACCGGGATTTACGCCTTGGTGCTAGTCGCCAGCCCCTGGCCTATGGAAGGCGGGCTTGGGGTAGTCACGGCACGGACCCTGAGGGCGGGTCGTGACAAATTGGTATCAGAGGAGTTCGGTTCTACCGCGAACTCTGATCTTTTCTATGTGAAGCAATAATGTTTAGCGTATTGAGTGTGGTTATCAGTCCAGGGAGTCCAGTGTTGGTGCGGCGGCCGACTTATCCGTACACCAGGACCCTGACTTCTGATTTCCGACTTAATGCACGAAAACATTGATTGCGTGTGTGTTTCAAAGTTTTCTTTGTGATTACTTATATCAGCTCACTAGGTATACTGTTCTAACAGTGGCACACCTGTTTCCTTTTCAGGATGGGCCCACGACGACAGACAGCTAGGGTTCCGAGAGTCGAGCGAGACGACAGCCCACCGAGCGACGAGGCCTCGGTGCAGGGCCCTTTTCCAGTAGTGGCACCGGCGGTAGCTTTACCCACCGATCCCCCGATGCTTCCAGCAGCAGCCGCTGACGATGCACGTCGCCTCAGCGCACTGCATGAGTTTCAGCGCCAGCGACCGCCCAGGTTTCGCGGGGAGACGGATCCCCAGGTAGCAGAGGACTGGCTGGAGGCAGTGGTTCGAGTGTTTAGGCTAGTGAGGAAACCAGCAGACCTCATGGTGATCCTCGCTGCGAGCCTACTACACGCAGCAGCAGGACGATGGTGGGGCTTGATGCTCCAGGTGCACGATGAGGCATCCCTACTTTGGACGGACTTTGAGAGCCTCTTCTGCTCGGAGTTCGTCCCAGCCACCCTTCGTGCGGTGCGTATCCAGGAGCTTCTACAGCTGCGGCAGGGCAGCATGACGGTCGCTCAGTACTCGGCGAGATTTACCGATCTCTCGCGCTACTCGACCGACATGGTACGGGACCCATTCTTCCGGGCTCGGACCTTCGAGCAGGGTTTGAGACACGAGATCAGGGCATCGCTGATTTCCCTCAGCATACCGACTCAGACAGGAGTACCGGAGCGGGCCCTTCTGATCGAGAGCTTCCTTGCTGAGTCTACACCAGCACAGAGACCCACCGCAGGGCGGCAAGTGGCAGAGTCATCTGCAGCAGGCAGTCGACGGATGACTCAGTGGTCCAGACAGACCAGACCTTCGGGCAGACGATCTCAGGGCACTGGCTCAGCAGTGCGGGGCACACAGCGCGGAGCCAGTCTTACGAGAGGCAGACAGTGCTACTCGTGCGGCGGGCAGGGCCACATGGCTCGTGACTGCCCGACCCGCCGTGCCGAGGAGCAGCAGACGGTTGAGGGACCACCGAGGCAGAGGAAAAGGGTCGACCGTGGCGGTCTGCAGGGAGAAGGCGGACGAGGAAGAGGAGCTGGACGAGCAGCCGGGGGTGGGCGACGCTTTGAGGCTCTGCCACCACCACCACCAGGAGGTCCACCCCGACCACAGGGAGCTGGCGGGCAGCG
This sequence comes from Viscum album, assembly GCA_963277665.1. NCBI lineage: Eukaryota > Viridiplantae > Streptophyta > Magnoliopsida > Santalales > Viscaceae > Viscum > Viscum album. Next base: position 1,109,904,639 of record OY728145.1, read on the forward strand.
ACAGGCACAGCTCCAGGCAGCAGAGGCCTACGACCACGGCGCACCCGAGATGATTCGAGGTACTATCTGTGTCTACTCCACCCTTGCGGCAGTTCTTATAGACACAGGAGTGAGTCACTCTTTTATAGCCGCTGCCCTTATTCGGAGCTCGGAGATTCCGACAGAGCCGTTGGCTCGATCCTTACGGCTAGAGACTCCTACGGGAGCAGACTCGACGATTACGCACTGGTGCCTGCAGTGTGAGCTTACTCTAGGAGGCGAGAGCTTCGGCTGGGATCTTCTTGTAGCAGCATCGAGGCCTTACGACGTCATCTTGGGCATGGATTGGCTATCTACGGTCCATGCACAGATTGACTGTTTTAGGCACAAGGTGCGATGTGTACGCACCGACGGGAGTAGGTTCACCTTCACCGGCGAGAAGGGAGCCTTAGCAGCACAGGATGGACTTCCGCGGAGGAGAGGACAACCCATCACTCATCAGTTGGCTAGCCTCATCCTTGGAGCAGTTGACGTGCAGAGTCCTGGTTTTCCTGCAGTGCTGGATCAGTTTGCGGACGTTTTTCCCGACGATGTTCCAGGGCTACCTCCTCGTAGAGAGGTAGACTTTTATATTGACTTGTACCCCGGGACATCCCCGATATCCACTCCAGCATATCGGATGGCCCCCACCGAGCTTCGAGAGCTACGGGTACAGTTGGAAGACTTGCAGGGCAAGGGGTTCATTCGACCCAGTGTTTCACCCTGGGCTTCCCCGATATTGTTCGCCAAGAAGGCGGACGGGAGCTTGCGACTTTGTGTTGACTATCGTCGCCTGAACCAGGTGACAGTGAGGAACAAGTATCCGCTACCGAGGATTGATGACCTCTTTTATCAGCTCAAGGGAGCACGGTGGTTCTCGAAGATAGACCTCAGGTCAGGCTACCATCAGCTCAGAGTCAGAGACGAGGATGTGCAGAAGACAGCCTTCAGATGTCGGTATGGCCACTATGAGTTCTTGGTTATGACTTTCGGTGTAACCAATGCTCCAGCAGTATTCATGGCTCTCATGAACATGATCTTTCAGCCATACCTCGATCGGTTTGTTGTGGTCTTCATCGACGACATTATGATTTACTCTACGACAGAGGAGGAGCACGCCTATCACTTGCGAGTTGTACTAGACACACTCCGAGAGCACCAGCTTTATGGTAAGCTCTCGAAGTGCCAGTTCTGGATACGTGAGGTCCACTTCTTGGGTCACGTTATCTATGAGGCGGGAGTTGCAGTGGATCCCGCGAATATTGAGGCTGTGTTAGCATGGGAGCCACCCAGGAGCGTGACTGAGGTTCGGAGTTTCTTGGGACTAGCTGGATACTATCGGAGATTCGTGCCAGACTTCTCTAGAGTTGCGGCATCACTCACAGCTTTGACGAAGAAGGGGAAACCCTTCGTGTGGTCAGACAGATGTCAGCAGAGCTTCCAAGAGCTGAGACAGAGATTGACTAGTGCACCTATCTTGAGGTTGCCTGAAGAGGGAGTAGGGTACGTAGTATACTGCGATGCATCAGGGACCGGAATCGGATGTGTTCTGATGCAGGAGCGAGCCGTGATCGCCTATGGATCACGTCAGTTGAGGCCGCATGAGCAGAACTACGCTACCCATGACCTGGAGTTAGCAGCAGTGGTCTTCGATCTGAAGACATGGCGAAACTATCTGATGGGCGAGCGCTTTACAGTCTTTTCCGATCATCAGAGTCTCAGGTATATCTTCTCGCAGAAGGACCTGAACCTGAGACAGCAACGATGGCTCGAGTTCCTCCAGGACTATGACTTTGAGATAGTCTATACTCCTGGGAAGGGGAAAGTAGTAGCCGATTCCCTCAGCAGGAGGACGGGCATTCAGCTACTTGAGGAGGCGACGGAGCAGCTAGCCTCTTTGCAGATATCCTTCGTGGATAGAGATGGAGCAGCCTTTCTTCAGTCTCTCACAGTCACTCCTCCACTACTACAGTGGGTCAAGGAGGCACAGCGTGAGGACGCTGACTGTGAGACACGGCGTGCACAGATATCCTCGGGACAGGCACCTGATGGTTTCTCCCTTGGAGCAGAGCACGACATCCTTTTCAGAGGACGTACCATGGTACCAGTTGCTTTGCGAGAGGAAGTGCTGAGAGAGTTTCACACTTCTCCTTTGGCGGTACATCCTGGAGTGGCGAAGATGTACCAGGACCTCAGACGACAGCACTGGTGGCCGGGCATGAAGAAGGCAGTAGCAGAGTTCGTTTCTCGATGCCTCACCTGCCAGCAGGTGAAGTCAGAGCATCAGGTACCAGCAGGCTTGGTACAGCCCTTGGAGGTTCCGGAGTGGAAGTGGGACGACATATCTATGGACTTCGTGACTGGACTTCCACGCACTTCCAGAGGTCACGACTCCATCTGGGTGATTGTTGACCGACTCACCAAGTCGGCACACTTCTTACCCATCAGAGAGCAGGGCTCAGTAGAGAGCTTGGGACGTCTATACATTCAGGAGATTGTGCGGCTCCACGGCGTGCCATCATCTATCGTCTCCGATCGAGATGCCCGCTTTACTTTCCGGCTTTGGAAGGGGTTACAGGAGGCGTTCGGGACGCAACTACGTCTTAGCACCGCTTTTCACCCTCAGACGGATGGTCAGACGGAGAGGACCATTCAGACACTCGAGGACATGCTCCGCGCATGTGTCCTCGACTTTGGTCGTAGCTGGGAGGACCACCTACCCTTGGTGGAGTTTGCGTACAACAACAGCTACCACTCCACCATCGGGATGGCACCGTACGAGGCGTTGTACGGCCGACCTTGTAGATCTCCTTTGTGCTGGACAGACCCTGGAGAGTCAGCACTGGTGGGACCGGAGATGGTCCAGGCCACGACAGAGAAGGTCCAGGTCATCCAGGAGCGGATGAGGACAGCTCAGAGCCGACAGAAGTCTTATGCTGACAGGAGGCGGAGGCCACTAGAGTTCGAGGATGGCGACCACGTCTTCTTGCGGGTCTCACCTCGACTTGGTATTTGGAGATTTGGTCGAGGCGGCAAGTTATCTCCGCGCTTCATCGGACCCTTCCAGGTCCTCAGCAGGGTTGGCGAGGTGGCTTATCGTCTGGCTCTACCACCTCAGTTGCACCAGGTGCACGACGTCTTCCACGTATCTCAGCTGAGGAGATACGTGCACGACCCGACGCACATCATTGATCATGGGGAGATTGACGTTGACGATGGGGTGACTTTTACGGAGGTCCCAGTGGAGATAGAGGATCGACAGGAGCAGGTCCTGCGTGGGCGATCGATTCCTCTTGTGCGCATCAGATGGCAGCACGGGAATCTCCAGGAGAGCACATGGGAGCGGGAGGCTCAGATGCGTGCTCAGTACCCTCATTTGTTTCCCTAGTTTTTGATGTAACTTTACGGGGACGTAAAGCCCTGAGGTGGGAGTAATGTAAAGACCCGTAAAATTCAAGGGAATTTTTTTCTTAATTTTCTTTAGAATTTTACAAGAGCGCGGTTTCAGACGGCACCTGATTCCGAGGCCCGGAGTGCCTGGAATTAATTTCTGAAGTTTGGCTCGGGTACGTTCAGTGAACGAACGAGCGGGTTTTCCTAACATTTGATTTGGTGCTCGGAATTGAAATCCGAGGGCATCGATGAACTCGCAGCACCGATATTCACTTAAATAGACCTTTTCGGAAGTTGCGTTTGTTGCGGGATGAAAGTTATTTTTGGAGTTTTTAGTTTGAGTTAAATAAAATTTGTGAAGAACAAATTTTATTATAACTTGATAAAACCTACCAAAGGGGGTTGGAAGTGGGACCCACACCCACTTAACCTCTCTTGGGAGGATTAAGTGTGGTGGGGCCCACACGAACCCCTAAACCTTTCATATTCTCTCAACTCCCTTAACGCCTCAATAAATGACTTGAGTTACTTATTTAATTATGGGAGTTAATCCTTTTGAATTTCAAACATTTGAAATTCTAGTGTGTTATGTGTTAATAAAATAAGATGTTGTCTTATTTTATTTTGGTTAATTGTTTGTCTTCTTGAGAGGTGGAGAGCTTTTTCTTCTTCTTCTTCATCTCTGACGAAGATCACGAAGAACGCTCAACTTGACGAAGAACGCTCAAGTCCCGACGAAGAACGCCGCTCCGCTCTTCTTCGTCTTCCGTGTCAACGAGTGGGAACGCCGCTTCCTCCTCGGATTCCCTTCGTCGACATAAGAAGTTTCGCCAACGACGTGTCTCTTCGGACGCATCCCTTTGTCATCGGATTTGACGAACGGCTACCGCGACGCCCGACCTCCGCGACGTCGTCTTCCGCGGAACGTTGACAATCTTCGAACCTTATACCCGAGGTAGGGGTTGTTGATTATTGTTTAGTTATTCTATTTTTGATCATGAATTTTTAGCAAGTCTAACATGTGGCTTTGGATTATTTTAAGATGCGTTATTGCTTAACGTGAGGGGGCCAGACCGCATGAACACGGCCGAACCCCCTCCATCGTTCCTGTTGTTTATTCTTGCGGGTGGAAGCAAAGTGGCGTGGTGCCGTCGCACCACGCGGATAATCGTGCAATTATTTTGCGCGGCGCCGTCTCGACACGCCGAGGAAGAATCTTCAAGAACGCGACGCCGTCGCGCCGCGTTGAAAGGAATCAAGGCACGGCGAAGGGGCGCGGTGTCGTCGCACCGCGCCGGACGACGAACACCGCGGCCGGTTCCGGGCCGCAGCGGGACGAGGAGACCGCGGCCAGTTCCGGGCCGCGGCGGAATGAGAAGACCGGCGGCCAGGCCGCCGGCGTCGGAAGCCGAAGAGGGGACCGGAATTTCCGGTCCCGTTGGAGAAAACCGGCCGGCCAGCTGGCCGGCCGGATGACGTTAAACCGGGGAAAATTAATTCCCCGGCCAACGTTTAAAACCCCCCTCTTTAAGAGGGGGGCGGTTTCCATGTAGGAAGGGGGGGGGGGGGCAGCAGCCCCCCCCCGGTTTTTATTCAATCAAGCCCCCACGTGAGGGGGGGGGGGGGGGGGTTTGCAAAAGGGGCGCGGCATATTGCCGCGCCGACATTCCAATCAGCGGGGGCTTAGCCCCCGCGTGCAGCCACCCTGCGGCGACAGGCCGCCGCGGCCGCCGCGCCGCCCCAGGGGGGGGGGGGGGGGGTCGGGCCGGGTCGGCCCGGACCCGGACCCCCCCGTTTCGAACCAGTTCCGGTCTTTTGGCCATAACTTGAGCCTCGGACTTCCGATTGACGAACCGTCTGCGGCAACGCGATCCTTGGATCAAGACGGTCGTTTCGGTATATCGCACTCAAGGTTTCGGTTTACTTTGAGTTCGGCCGGGTTGGTTCGTTCACGAAACCAACCGGGCCTTCGGAGCGGAAACGCTCATATCTTGAGCTACGAACGTCCGATTGACGTGCTGTCAACTGTGTTGTGTTCCTCTTAGTGAGACGGATCTTTTGGCATACTCCGCCCGAGGTTTGGACGCAGGTGGAGTACGGTCGGGTTGGTTTTGCCTTAAAAACCAACCGGGCCCCGGAGACGAAAATGCCAATAACTCTCAGACCGGGCGTCCGATCGACGCGCCGTCTGTTGCGTTGAGTTCCTGTTGACGATACGGAACTTTTGGATACATCAACTCTGGTCTTTGTGACAGTTGATGTATCAGCCTCTCGGCTCGTGGAGCGGACCCTCCGAACGAGCTTGCTGTGTACGAGAACCCTAGTGCTGGCTTCGACTGTTATTGTGACTACTACTGCTACGACTGCTACTGTGACTACGACGACGACAGTACAGAGATCCTGTGTGGATTCGACAACAACGACTTCAGCACTCAGCGATCCTACGTGGATCAGTGCTACAGGTCCTGTGTGGGCCCGATCCTGTGTGGGTCCGATCCTGTGTGGATCCGCGCTCAGCGGTTCTGTGTGAGCCAGCGCCTACAGGTCCTGTGTGGGCCCGATCCTATGTGGTCTTTGCGGGGGTTAGTTACCTATCGATCCTTCGTGGGTCCGATGACTTAGATGGATCAGTGATCATCTTTATCGTCCTTGAAGAAGTATATCTGTGTGAGCTGAATCCTGTTGCTTTCCTGTGTGGATTGTGTAGTGCAATCCTGTGTGGATTACGTTTTTCTTTCCTGTGTGGAATACGTTTACTTTCCTGTGTGGACTGAGTTGTACTTGGGCTCGGAGGTTGGAGCGTATTTGAATTTGATGACTTAGGTATATGTATGGGCATATACCTAAGCAGTGTCGGTTGTTACTTCGTGATTGTACCTTTCTTCGTGGTTTGTCCTTTGTGGATTTGAGATACCTTCAGGGGTCTCGGGGTCCCTACTGAGTAGCTTATACTCACCCCTGCACGGGCTTTGCCCGCACTACGTTGTGTTGGTTGCAGACGACGGACAGCGTTGACCTTAGCTGAGGCTTGCAGAGCGGGACGGTACCCGGAGGTGGACCACTGGGCGGGACGTGCACGGAGCGGACGGCGGGACCCGTGGAGCAGAGGAGCTATCTGTACCCACCCTTCAGGTGGGATTTCCCAGTGGACAGCTCGGAGTAGCAGCTTTTACTTTTCAGTTGCTGTTTTCCCTTTCGAGTTGTACTTTACTTTCAGTTTGGGTTTGTATACTGGCCCATTTACTTTTCCGCACTTTCAGTTGTACTCTGTTTTTGTTTAGTGTTTACTTTCCGCTTGCTTACTCTGTGGTGTTTGTTTATTTTCAAAGGCAATGCCTTCCCTTTTTACCGGGATTTACGCCTTGGTGCTAGTCGCCAGCCCCTGGGCTATGGAAGGTGGGCTTGGGGTAGTCACGGCACGGACCCCGAGGGCGGGTCGTGACAAACCCTCCCTACCTTCTCCAACTTAGTTACCACTAAAAAAAGTGTGGAAATTGGATTTAAATCTTCCATGTCAAATATCTTCAGAAGTTCTGATGCATAATTTTCTTCAGATATGTAATTGTAATCCTTCTTTTCAGATTTTTGTAAGACAAGAAAGTGTTTCCTTTCACATATAATGGATATTTAAAATAAATTCTTTTTATCTGTGGAACAATTTTCAGACGTTTCTTCATCATTCGCAATAAATATAATATCATAAATATAGACAGTCACTATTAGGGAAACCACTTGATTTTATTTATTGTAGAGGCTAATATCAACTTATAATTTTTTGATGTTAAAATTACTTAAGAAAGTATCTAATTTGAAATATCATGATATTGGAGCTTGCTTCAACCTATACAGAGCCTTCTTAATCATGAAACAATGATGTTGTTCAATATAAAATTCCTTATTGATCCATACATTAAAAAAATATTATTTTAATTCTATATAGAAAATATTATATAACTTTTGTGTGGTGATATAATGGAAGATTCTAATAGCTTATAATCTTTATATTGGAGAAAAGGTCTCATAAAATGTGATCCCTTCAATTTTTCAGTAAACTATACAAATTAGTTGTGCCTTGTTTCTTATAACTTTACCTTTTTTCATTCAACTTGTTTTGGAACACCAAATTTGTACCGATCATTGTATTCTTATTTTGATTGGTTATAAGTATTATGTATCATTCTTTTTAATATAATATACATCTTCATTTATAGCATTATTCCACTCTTTATGATCAAAATATTCATAAACATATTTTCGCTCAACCTGTGAAAATAAGGATGTATGATAAATTAACCTTGATGTAATTAAGGTTTGAAACTATTTTAATTGATCTCCAATGTTGTTTTGGAATTACACTTTCTTCCTAATCTTAGGATGAGATGAACATATTTGTTTCCCATAACATGAGAGAAATGAGATAGAATCCTTATCTCAAGTTTCTTCAATATTATTACTATCATGAATAAATTTCTCACATTTTTCAACTACAATAAATTTATCTTCACTTCAATTCTTATATATAATTTCCTATAATGATTACTTATCATAATTATCCTGATTTTTTACTTCTTTAGAGACAAAAATATTTCACATTTATTTATTATAGGATCTTTATTCTTTACCATTAGGAGGGTAGCTAAGAAATATTCTATCAACACATTTATTATTAAACTTACTAAGAATTTCACCTTTTATTTTAATAATAAAAGGATTACTAAACATCCTAAGGTATTTAATACATGAGGTTTCTATATAATACATATCTCAAGGATTAATATCAAATTTTGACCATATAAAAATCAATTATTAATATGAATTTCTACTTTGATATCCTATCTCTAAAAGTGTCAATAATTATCATGTTCTATAGATATTGTTTACTCCTTCTCAACTAAACTTCTATTTCTTCTTTCAGAAACACCATTATGTTTTAGTGTGTATAGTGCACTTAATTTATAAATAATTCCATTATTTTTAAGATAGTGTCTGAAATTCCCATTGAAATATTCATCACTATTATTAGTTTCAGTCACTTCATAGAATTTCTATATTGTTTTTCAGCACTTATCATAAAACTCTTAAACATTTTTAGAGCCTCTGAGTTATTATTTTAAAACATAATATATGTAATGTCAATAAATTAATATATAAAATCAATAATTTTCTTATATCCATTTTTTATTTCATTATATTGGGCCCGAAAATATCATAATATATATTCTCCAATGGATTAGTTCAATATATCTCAACATTATTATATGCCAGGTTTGTCATCTTTCATTTTTTGTAAATAGAACAAGACTAACACATTTTTCTTTCCATTTTAGGAATATCACAAATAAATTTTATATTTTTTATATTTATTATATTCCTCTAACACATATTCTCCAAAAATTTATGCCACAACATATTTTCTTCCATCATTATCAAATAGAATGAAATTTGTGCATCACTAACTTGAAATAATTTTCCATTCGTTCCTTTTCCTATTGTAATAACTTTACCTTCTTCAAGTCATTTAATAATGGAACCTCATCTTGTAAAAAAACACCTTTATTACCTTCCTTAAAAATTTGTGAAAAAATCAATATTTTATGTTTTATACAATACAAAAATAAGGATCTTTTAGATTTCAAATTTTTACCCCTAATGATAGTAGATCCAAAACCATTGATTCTAAGGGAATCATTATTTACAAAAGAAAATATACACTCTTTATAATAATTAAAATTATTCAACATCTTCAAATATCTAGTCATGGGGGAAGAATACCCTCCAACCAATATCCAATGTTGTTCTCACTTTGTAGTTTTGAGTATTATTTCCATAAGTAAGGCTTTTTTCCTTTCCCATTTCATCATTTATTTTAAATTTTTTTTATAAAAATGTCTATTATGGTAACATGAAAAGGACACCTATTTCAGTATTTTCTGGTTGATAAAATATTTCAAAAATAATTTATAAGGGTTGGAATCCTTTTTCGATCTTGAAAATGACTTTCTAAATTTGTCTTATTTGAGTGGGTTGAATCCCCCTAAAACATTGCCACTAATTTCGTCTATATCCACTATAGAATTTTATATTGAACCTAAAAATATTTTCTATATGAAGAAAGCATCCAAAATACTAATAATAACTATAAAAAATATAGTTCACTTTGTAACATGAATACAATCCTGAGTTATATAACTAATTATATCATTTTTATTTCCATCCACCTTGTCACTTTGTTGTGTAACAATATTTTGGTAACCTCATAACACCTTCTTATTCTACTTATATTTATTTTTATCCTTATAAATATCTCTTATAGCCACAACTTTCTGTTTAGACTTCATGTCCTTTGAAATTTCAATATTTTCAAGTCTGCTTATTTTGGAAACATACACAGTCTTCTTGAATTATTCTTTATTCTAACCATATTAAAACAAACTGTTAACCTATAAAGAATATTTTTATTGATAATTATATGGTATACACTTATTATAACTTTCACTAACTTATAAAATTTATTTTGGAAATATTTTTTCCTCGCTCATCATCCATGAGATTTTATTGTACAAGAATAAATTCCATATTCTAAACCTTTATTGTTTATTCAATCATGATGTTAAGGTTTTTTCCTTCACAACGTAACTTCTTCAGATTATCAATCTATTTTAGAAAAAGAGATTTTTCCTTAAAAACATAATATACTTTAGTTATTAAAAGGAATTATTTATTCATATTCTTGTACCCATTTTTATGTTTAACCATATTTTCAAGATATTGTTTCAATTTTCTCTTTACCATAAACAATTATTGGGGTTCTTCTTCTTCTGCATCTTCTTCAGAGATACTAGTTTTAACACAGGTAAACCTTTCATTATTCAATTTTTTAATAAGTAATTTTTCTGTATCATCATCACTTGAGTTTCTATCTTCTCTTTTATTATCATCATCTTCATCATACTTAGAAAAACGTTTTTTTAGATAATTTGTTATCATTTAAATTATAATAATACTTGGATTTATTTTCTTCTTCTTGGTGGATATGTTGACTTTTTATCAGATTCATAAATTTATTTATATTTATTTCATTGTGTAAAATTATCTGTGAAATTTAAAATATCTCCACAACTAAAGTACTTCAGTGGTAACTTTCATTTGTACTCACATGTTTTTATTTCCACCTTTTTCGAAAAAAATAATAAATTTATAATTTTTTACATACCTCATATTTAGTGTTAGAGTCTCTGATGTCATCCTCCATAAATTTCCTAGATTTTCATTTCATGGAATCATTAAAATAAATTTATCAATCAACCTTTTCTTTTTTCTTCATAACCTTTTATCTTTTCATTTCTTAAGTGATGAGAATACTATGATGATTATCCATAGACTGAGTTTTAAAATATCTAACTTCCAATGATGATACATTAGCTTCATATTTATCTATAATAATTATAACAATATTATCAAAAATATAATAATATTTTAACCTTTAATTAAAACATATTATTATTCACACAATGTCATTATATTTTGTAATTAAGTTATAAAAGATTCATATTCACCCATTTTAAGATCCTTATACTTCAATATCCAAATTTGTGACTTTACTTTCTTCACTTTCTTATTTAATTCATAACTGTTCTTCAACTATTCCTAGATTCTTTTAGCTATCTCAATTCTTTTAACATTGATAATTTTACTTTCATATAATTAGGAATGTAAATCATTTATGGCTCACCCAACATTCTCTAAATTACCCATATCCGTAGCTGTTATAGGAACATCCTCAATATGAGGGGAGAAACAATCTGTAGAAGCTTCAAAAACTTCATAAACTAGGGTTATAAGATAAGGACAAATTTTATCTTCAAGATATGATAGTTAATTCTATAAAAAATAGTAATCCCATTACTCTTAATAGATTTAAGAACATCAATGGAATACATCATTTTCTTCTAACTTCAACAAAGAGTTAATAAAGGAAACCTTTCCTTGGATAAAACTTGAAAGGACCTATCAAGACCTGCATGATCACTGAGAGAGGGAGGGGAAGAATCAGTGATCATATATTTTTATATTTTATTAGTAATGAAACAAACTTAATCTTTTTTATAGGGATAATAATCCTCTATAAAGTAAAAAAAATAAACAACCATAAGAACATAGGTATTTACAAGGTTCACTACTCCATAAGAGTATTTAGTCCTTATCATGGTTTAGAAATAAACCAAGAACAATAAAAGCACTAAAAACAATCCTTTGGGTGGTTAAAACAATCATGTAATATCCTATCACATTAATAACACTGTAGTCAAATTATAGTGCATGTTATCCTCACACATATAAATGATATAACAATGTTTTTTACAATGGTAAGGATATTTACCAATAGACATCGATATATTTTCACTGTCCTGATTGAATTTTTTCACACATGATTTTCTTACAAAAAACTTTTATTATTCACTTTATTTCTTATAAGAGATCAAGAACACAATTAAGTGAAATTATAGTTAGTTCAATAAGTTATTTTGGTATACTGTACTTGATTTTTTTCTGGAAAAATCCATTTGATGCATTATTTTAGAATGAAACTAGTTCTGAAACACTGTTTATCTGATCAACATGGAATAATATCCAGCTGATACAAGCTGATATGAAATTTCATATGGTATCATTTGACTGATGCCTCTTCTTAAATTTTTTTTATTAAATTTTACCATTTTCTTCCAATAGCTTATGCGTACTATCCGTCTAGTACAAACTAATGGGAAGAATCTATCTGGAATATTTCAGACTGATGTTTCTTTAAAATGGATGTCTTATTGAATTTTAAATTCTATAGTGATTCGTCTTACATTCAAATTTTAACTATTCAGCTTAGTGAAAAATCCACCTTTATATAGGTGTAACACCTCTAATAATTTAGGAAAATTCAAGAACTTTATTTCAAAATTCCCAATTAAAACTCTTGAGAATCCTACGTCGAATCATCTTACCTTTGACCACATAAAATTCTCCTAGAGGATATGATATTTCCTTAAATCTCAACAACAATCATAAAATTTCTTTGGGATTTTATAAATTTTGAATAACCTGCTAAAATGTTTCACATTTGATACCATTATAATATATCAATAATTTCCTTCAAGCTTGTGCAACATTATACCACCCATGTATCCAGTAAAACTTTATAGAAACAATTTTTCTGATGAATCTCTACTTAGTTATCTAGAAAAACATCATAAGAATGTCTCAAATGCCTTCCATCAGAATCTTCCACCATTTTATGACTTGAATAAGAACTCTTTGATCTTTTCCTTCACATTCCAACCAATTACCGATGATATTCATAAAGAAACATTTTTTTATGACTTCAAAACAATGATCTGTCTAATGACTTAAGAATTAAATTATATCATGATGTAACAACTACAATTCACAACTTCATACATGTCTATCTAATTTCTATTTTATATAAGTAAGCATCATTAAACACTTCAAATGGTTTTTCCAAAAGGCTGAGACCAATGAAACACTAAGAGGTCATGTGATGGTCTTCATTTGATGACATTAATTAGTGACATCCTTTGTATTTCTAAAACATTAATATAATCTGAAATCTTCATAAATTATTGATAAATAACACTTCAAAATACCAATACATGACTATAAACTACCTTTTAATTATTTTCACACACTTCTGAGGAAAAAGTGAGAAACCTCACAAAGACCGATAAACAATAACACACACCATAAGACATATATGAACCATTAAAATCATGTTTGGTCATATTTGAAGTATTATCCATATATAATTTAAATTTATCACTAGTTACCTTTATATCAGAGAAATCCTTGTTCTGGTATTCAAACAAATATTCCATCTTGTACCATGCCAAAATAAACTCCCCCATACTTATCTTACCATCATTAAATTACTTTTTCAAAAGAAGGTCATTCTTTTTGATCCAATTGTACCACTCTTAATTGGTTTCCTCTAGAATCAATCTCCCAGACATTCAGTTTGAAACCTTTATGGGGGGCTTAATCAGAAAGACCTCCACCAATATTTCTTCCCTAGAATGGTTGATAATCTCTCATGTTGTCCCCTTATTTAAATCCTCCATACCTACCTCCCATTTTTTACCGGCCAACCCACCCTTAATGGTCACATTTAAAATAGTGATAGCCTCACTGTTGGTATGATCCTCCACCACAAATCCTTCATGCATTGTGTTAAGGTCTTCCAAAACAACATTTGATTTCTCCTGTTCCTTAGGATCCGCACATTTGGGTTCCTAATAATTAGAAGTGGGAACACAATCCATATCCTTGGGAATCGACTTCATGAAATATAATATATTCCTTAGTTGGGAAGGTAAGAGTAATCCATAATCCATTTTTATTTCATCCCCTTGACCAGAATGCATCTCCCCAAATACCGGTTTCCCTCACACAACATCTTACTCATCAAGATATTAATACCTCTTCCAAAACATCCCTTTACATTATATATATATAATTTGATAGACACCTCATTTATATAATCATTCCCAAGTAGTCCTTTCCCTTCAATGAAGGAATATTAAAATTTGGGTTCTCTTTAATCAAGGACCAGCTCTTCAGTTCCCAGACCTTCAAAATGGTCACCAAGGTTTAAACATGAAAAGTTCCTTCTTGTATTAGACTCATTTGATACATTTATCCATCCATTAGTACCTTTAATTAATCATTAATATACCTTAAAAACAATTTAAACTTCCTCCCTTGATGTTTTTATCCCCACTTATTGATTATTTTAATTTCTATATTGCAACACCCCTCCATAGGAGATATACTTTGAAATATTAAGGTTTGATTATAAGGAGAAAATAACACCCCACACTTAGTCCCCACTAACAATGAATGATATTGTATTATTGACATAGTATTGACAAAATCATTGTTGAAATGGATGAAAATGGATTTAATCTTCAGATTAGCATTCCTAGTACTTGGTTCTTTCTAAATAATATTGTCTAGAAGGAAACCACCATTACCCACATGGTCTACTATTATGTAAGTGACCATATCTATTCTAGTCAACTATTGAATCATCAAATCAGATACCCCATGTCCCTCTATATATCCATGATGAAATTTTTAAGGAATGTGACCCAAATTTTTTTAATACATATAATAATCCTTCCAGGATTCGAAAAAACATCTTATTTTCATCAAAAATCTTCCCCCACATCAATCAAAAACCACTCCATCGGAAGCTTGGAGACATAAAATTGAACACATTTTGGGGGTGAAATCTGGTGAGACACCATGTTCATTATACTATATGAACACGAAAATCATCTAGCCAAATTTCCATGTTAACTGATAATATATAGATTTTAAAAGGGCAATAGAAGTTTAGGAAAACTTACCCACAAAGATTATGTAAGAGATTCCAATTTCAAATGGAATTCTTAGGACCACCATAATATATAGTAATGAATCCCATTATAGTTATTTATATCTTCAGACCAAGAGATAATCAATTCATATGTCAAATAAAAATGAATCATAATATACTGTTTATTATGTAGACTAAAAATCGGTGATTCCTATAAACCATAAGAACTAAAGATAAACCTATTAAAGGTATCATATGAAGTCTAATGAGACATGAATTAGGCTACCAGAGTTAGATCTAGAAGGTCTGAGGATTCTGTGAAATTTGAGGTAAAAATAAAGATCTGAGGTGAGCTATCAGAATGGTCTGTAACCTTCAAAATAATCAATATTGATGGAAAAGGTGGTATAAAATAAAGATTTTAGAATGTAGTAAATGGGTGTGGAAAAGCCTCAGAATAAGACAATGAAGGAGATCCCCCCTCTAGTGGTGATCATGGGGGGGGGGGGTTATCATGTATAGAGAATTGTTGAGATGGAATAGAGATGATATGTACAATGTTCCCTTGTGGGTAAACTATGGATTCTTACCACCAATACATCAAAACAACATAATATCCAAAATTGGAAGCATGAAAAATTATAACATTGAGATTTGAAACCTCCAAATCCAAACCATTGACTTGTAAAATCAGTTTAGTAAACATCAAACAACACTATAGTCTTGTGAACCCTACCATTCTTCATATCGTGAAGTCTTTACACATGATAATTATTCTACCGAATTGATATAGAATCATGAGGTCTTTCTGAAATCATGATTTTAGGAACTTTAAGAACTATAAAGCATTGTTATATTAAACTTCGTCGATTAATCTTCCTGATGAGCCTTATAATCATGATGAGAAAAAAATTAAGCTCAATGCTTTGACCAACCATCCGATCGACAACCTTTATCCGACAGAATTGGTCTCGAAAACTCAATCTGACTATCTCTTTCTGGTAGAATTTATTAAAATATTTAAAAAATATTGTGATTTATGTTAGAAAACAAATGACCCAACTTTTGAAAAATCCTTCTTCATTCATAAAAATACTAACCAACATATTCTTACCACAACATTACCTCAAAACATTTTGGTCCCAATAATAATTTTTCTATAAATATCTATTAATTTAAAATTTCCACAAGGAATTTTTATGGATTGTATTATATTTATTTGTTAAAAAAATATTTAAATATAACTAGAAAAATTCCAAAAATAAAATAATAGATAGAACCATAATCAATAAAGAAATTGGTATAATCATAATTAACATGTAATGTACCTTTCATGACTTAATTAAATGATCCAAAATTCATTAAGGTAGTAGAAAATGACTTTCAGTACTGGATAAATGTCTTAAGACCACAACCATATTACCATATTCAACATTGAACATGGAAATATGTTTTATATAGAAATTTATATCTTTACCAAGAATATAGGTAACATATATCCATGGTCATAGATGAACTATAGATATAATTCATCCCGTGTATGCGTGTATATTATTTTTAACTCACCAATGGCGAACGAATGAACCTATGGTCATGATCGAGTATAAACCATGTCCATAATAATATCTATAACCATGACATGATTTGGGACTTAGATGAGCCTGTGTACCCAAATTCTATCACCACAATCATATATTGACCATGGAAATAGAGTTTGGTTCTGAGGGATATGGCCACAACCTAATGTTAGTCATGTCTATGAGGGGATATGACCATAGTTTACTGTGATAAATGCATTTAAAAATAGTATTTAAATATTTTTTTTTCTATAAATATAAATATATATTTATATATATTTATTTATATATACTTAAAATCAATCTATTTGAGAGGTAATGGAACATCAGTTTCATCTTGGAGACTAGATATCGAAACCCATGAAAGCATACTTTTGAATATACCTTTCTCCGTAGTCACATGACCATGTTGATAGGTTCCACATTTTCCATCATCCATGGGAATGGACATGGACACAATATTTGGATGTGGATATATGCATGGATTCTATTGCAACTAAAATAGCCTCCATGGTTGGACATACCTTGGATATAGGCTACGACCATGGTCAGGTGACATATATCCACTATCACCGACCATAGATATAGTTAAATATTATAGTTGTGTTTGCTACACTATTATTCTTTTGATCTTAATGATTTATATCCTTTAATATTTTATTTGGAAACACATAAATATAATGGTCCAACTCATTAATATTAAAAAAAATTTACTATTGGATTATCATAATTAGTCTAACCATCACCTTTTATCTTTTCTCTGCTATCATGATCCATATGTCCTAGACTTCCAAATTGATACACTTTCTAGACTTTAATAGGCATTATACAGAATGCTTAATATGAAATTTATCAGAAGAGGGAATCTGAATTTTATTACCATTGAATTTCTTTGATGGATTCATTCAAATTTCATACCACATGTAATACCTCTTTTCTTTGTTAATATAAAAACCAAAAAACATCATTTAAACCTTTTTATAACATAAATAAATATCCTAAAAATTTCTAAACTCATTATAAACAAATTCACTTCACAATATTTTTTTTCTTTCCCGATTAAACGTAATAAATTTTACAAATCATGAACTGGAATAAAATTTGAACTTACCTGGACAATCTAGTAAATTTTTTCTCTTAGGCAACAAATGAGCCTTCCTCATTTTTATCCAATTCCAATAAATTAATTTCTATAATTATTCAATCAAAAATTTTAAAACATTTCCCAAGTAAGAGATCTTTAAATGTTGTTCACTCTATAGAATCAATCTCATCATTGTATTTGAAATTCTTAACTTGAAAAAACCAATGGATAACTCTTCCTTAAAAATAAGAAATGGTAAGAGTTACCTTATCATTCTCTAAAAATCCCAATATTTTAAATATATTATCTAAATCATTGATCAAAAATTTATATTGAATTATGTATCATAGTCAACCAAAATCTAGAGGGAGATTGTCTATGAAATGATTTACTATCAAATTGTTACTATATGGAGAATTTTTCACTCTATTCCAAGGATACAACCATTAATATCCCACATTAACAGAGTTAACAGGGAAAAATATACTCTTTTACAATAACAATAATCTTAAGTTACTAAATTGAAAGAATATCATTCTCTTGTTTCCTTCCTACTTTATTTCCCTCATTTCCTCTATGGAAATACATTTTTAATAAATATTGTTTAGATGAATCAACCTGGAAATCCTCATAATCTATCTCATTATAATACTACCATAAATTAAAATCTATAATTATTTTCTTTTATTATCATATTGTACTATAATGTTATCTAAATATTTTATCTGATACAAAGTATCACACCCATGACTTAATTAACCCATAATTACAATATTTATACTATGGTTTTCACATTATTTAATATTTAGGATATTTTTGGTTTATAATTTTATAAAATTAGGTAAATCATTACATAAAAAAGTTGACATTACCACATAATGTATAATTTTTCTATATGGTTTTCAATTTATTTAATTTCTAGTATCTTCTTGGTTTATTGTTTTTTAGGATGCAGAAAACCATTTCATAACAACGTGTACAGTACCACACATTGTATATTTTTTCCATAAAAACATTTTCATATATCTATAATAATTTTTAATTCATGCCACTTTTTATTCATTAAAAAATGTATCTATTTACATTGATTTAATTTCTATATATTTTTAGGTCCAATGACAGCATTTTAAAACATGTAAATGGTAAAAAAAATCTCAGTAAGGGATATAAAAATAAAAAAACTAGTTAGTCTATTTAAAAATGATGAATACTAATAAGAAAGTTTTACTTTTTATGTAAAAAACTTTTATCTCAAATAATCATTTAAATAAACATAAAAGAAAATTTAATTACCAAATTTTATAAAAATTATATAAAATGAAATTTTAAAATCAAAATTTTAATCGTTATGGTTTCTTGAAATACATGAAAAATTTTCCTTGAAAACACACTTTTATCTAAAAGTAATATTTCTTTTTAATACCATAAAATGATTTTAATACCTTATGAAATTAAATTATTTCCATAAAAGTAAAATTAAAATATTGGGAAAAATTATAGTTAACTTAGGATATCATCTTATTACCACTCTTACGATCACACTTATAAATAGAATAACTCACACCACTAATTCCAAAAAGTATCCTATGGAGAATATATCATTACTCAGTGTATTAGAGGGAAATATTGGACGGACATATGACTGTAAAAAGTATTAAATATATTGAACCATTAATCTTCATCATAAAATTGCAACAATTAAAATTTGATCATATAATTAATGAAATTTCAATTATTTAAAAAGAGATAATTAAAACATTTTTCTCTTGAAAACAATTTTAAACGAAAAATTCCCTAAAAAATGGGAATAATATATCAATTTGAAAAATATAAACATATAGAATAATATTAATATAATATAATTCAAATATTGGATTGAAAATAAATTCATACCCTATATTTTAAAATAACATTCTTTTCACAATTTTTATAATGAAAGTCCCAAATGACTTGTAGGAGGAAATTTAAAGAGATTTGTTTTAAAATATTTATAAATAATCTTAACAGTAGTGTAAAGTAAGGTTAAAATATATTTTATGTATAAATAATAAAATTATTTATACATTTAAAAGAATAGTCACATAGATGACTAGAGTTTAAAATATTTATGATTACATTTTAAAGAAAAATCCATTACCCCATGTCCTGAATCGCGACATACATCATTTACTTTCCTGAATAATAAAACATTAATAAATATATACATTGTTTAGAACCTTTTCCATGTTTATTAATTTAATATTATTTATTTCGTTTCATTTATTTCCATGTTTTATTTTATATTTAAATTAGTTATGTTTACATTTTCCGTTTTGTGGTTGTTCGGTTCATAATCCCAAAACAACATTAATGTGTTGACTATGGTTAAAGGGGTCACAATTACCTTATATATAGAATATAAAATATGTCATAATTATCATTTTTATACATTAAATATACTTTTATGACCATATATTTAAGACAATAATGAAAAATGAAGCACTTAGTTTCACGAATATGGTAGTCTGTATGTACGCATGAACGTTGTTTTTTTTTCTAATGGATGAAAAGAAAAAAAAGGAGATAAAGGATTATAAAAATATAATAATAATTATATTATAAATTTCATATATTATAATTAATTACATCCATATGATTATCCATGTATGGAAAAAACCAAAACCAAATCACATTTCTTTGTGGAGGTGGTAATCCACACATACCCAGGAATGACGGTATCATTTTCCACTATATGGAAGGGTGAAAAGAAAAGTAATAAATTATGTTTAAAAAATAATAATTATGTCAAAAATATAATATATATTCATTTTATACATCAGTATATCCCCCAATATGAGGTGGTTATGAAAAATTAAACACATCACATCATGGAGGTTGTAGTCACACATACACACAAGGGAAGTTTTCATTTACTATATGATTTAAAAAAGGTATTATAAAATTTTTACATAATTATAAAATTTCATTATAGTTAATTCAATAATTTATTTATGTTATAATTATTATACAAGAATTATAATTCGGT
This sequence comes from Viscum album, assembly GCA_963277665.1. Taxonomy (NCBI): domain Eukaryota; kingdom Viridiplantae; phylum Streptophyta; class Magnoliopsida; order Santalales; family Viscaceae; genus Viscum; species Viscum album. The sequence continues at coordinate 1,109,925,119 of OY728145.1, forward strand.
AGTGGACGAAATAAACTTGAAAGAGTTCTGTTAAGCATTATACCTCCACCTTGTATATCTTCCTTTTGATTACACCTTAATCCCTATAAGATTAGTATCTTAGTGATATCGGGACCTATAAAAAATGCATGGGGGGATTTAGAGACATATTTGGTTAGATATTGGTCAATATAGATTTCTAAAAGTGTGCGTAGAATTGAGGAGAACAGATTCCCTTTTATATGTGAGGAGAGCGACACTTTTATAAATTTTAAAAACTTTTAAATAATATAAAGTCATTATCATGGGGAAGTGGATCGAAGAAAAACAATTTTTAAAGATACGATAATATAACGTCAAAATACACTCAACAAATCATATCTAGAAATGTTTTATTGGTATTTGTATCATTATCTTTTAGTTTAACCCCTTTTAAACCATTTTAACCTTTACCATGATAACTTAAATTTTTTTACCATGGTAACTTATTTTTATTAATAAATTTAATTAACCTAATAAGAAAATTTGGAATTAATTATTACAAATATGAAATCCATTTTATTATTTTTATTTTATATAATAATAATATTTTAATTCTAATATCATCACATAAAAATTATACAGAACAGTTTTAGAAAAAAATTATTATTTTTGTGTAAAAAAGGATTTATACTTGTTTTGGACAAAGAATATTAATTAGTGGTGATTACCAATAAATTATTTTATTATTATTAATAAAATATAGGTACATTAATATTATAACCTATTCCCTAGGAGAAGTAAAACAAATATATCAAGATGGGGGTGGGGGTGAATTGGGGTTTAAAAGCTAACTCCCTATTTAAAACTATTTTTTGAAGGTTCATCTCAAAATGATTTTATATAATTATTAGAAATATATAGTAGAAAATAAAAAATAGAAACAGATTTATAATAGAAAATTTATTGTGGTTTTAGGCACATATACCCCATAATACACTCCAACAACACTTTTTCTGTGAGCTTGTTGATTTTTATAAAGTCCAGTTCTTTTCCTAGTGACTGCCAGAACTAAGTGTAAGAAACCATCACTTTTTATAGGTGTTATAGAGAAATTATAAAGATAAAAATAAAATACGAAACATATTATCACACCACACATATTAAAAATTATTTTAAATCAACAACAAAAAAAGAAAAAATGAATATTATATGTCAATTTTTGGTGCACTGTTGGAAAAAATAACTAACAAATAAGGGGTCTCTAGGGGAGTGAGTGAAACTTATAGAGAGTATTAAAGAGGAACTACTAAAAGAAAAATAATGATACATGAAATAAAAAATTATAAAATGTTTGAGTATAATTTCCTTTTTATAAAAGTGATGTCATGTTATAGAACCTTAGAAGAGAGATGTTTTATTTTATTAGAATGTTATCTTTCTTCAACAACAATTCAAATTTTTATCTCCACACATTAAAAGATAAAAAAATAAATAAGTTTGGTTCCTTGGTAATATGAAATCCGAATAGAACAGAAAAACTATACCAGATCAAGTTTTACATCAGTTTCTCAATAAGATGCATGAGAATTTAAATAAGAAAATCATTTTTCCATTCTTGGTTCATAGATATTTGTTGAAGTAATCTGTCACTTATTTAAAAAAATATTACTACAAGGATTTAAAAAAAATAACTTTTCATTAAAATCCGCCAATAGTAATAGATTTCTCAAGTAGCAGTAGCACATATTAAAAAATAATCTATATAGGTGAAATCCATATACCTGATACCATGCAAGAAAAATATAGCCACGAATCCTAAACTACATATACAACTGGTTCACTGATAGTTGTGTTTCATGAATATATATATATATATATATATATTAGGTGATCAAGGGTATAATTACATTCAAACACAGACACACACACATAGAAAACACAGAGGCCAGAAAGGCAGGTCATAGCACCCTAGGGATAACCCACCCATACTTCTCTATTTATTCATACATTAATGTCCCATTGGACCAAAATTGGATAGCCCTATAAACCTGATTACATCAGAACATCCATGGGTCTATTCCCCATTTCTAAATCATGTCTGCATCACTTGCTGCCCATGTCATGCTTGCATCATTGCCACCTATGTGAAATCCTGCTTCAGCCCCAACATCATAGAATACAATGATTTTTGTAATTAAAATTTTAATTCATGTCCAAGTTTTTATTGATTTATTAATATTGTGGTTTGGGATAATGAATGTTTTAAACAGAAGAAATGAATCCAAACTAATCAAGATTCATGGAATGTAAATCATTTTTATGCTGTGATAAGTCCATGGAATGATTTCACATCTCATAGAAAAGGTTGTAAGAAAATATAAATGAATTATAGATGGATAGAAAATATTTATTATTTGATTTATTAATGAACTTCATGAATGTTAAGATGTATAGTATGTGATTCTATCCATGAAAATAACCAAAGGGATATAGAGTTTTTCTCATGGTGTGAAACCCGTGGTCAAACAATGAAACATAGAGAAGTGATTTTGTGTTTTTTAATTAATTAATGACCAAGTATTGCATATAATAGCCCCAAGTCCTCTGAGATATACATGGAAACATTTAACATATGGATTTATAGTGTTTAAGAAACCCTAGGGTTTATTTAAGCCTATAAAAACAAGTCTTGGTTGTTGTTTTAGTGGAATTTGATATCAGATCCTGGGGGAATGTGTTGCGCTATTGTAGAGTCCTTCACTAGGACTACTCAAAATTTTCCTTAGGGTTTTATTTTCTATATTTTCCCACACTATCATGGATATAAAGTGTGTGTGATTTTATTTTATTACATGTATTTAATGTTATAGGGAATTATAATTAATAAAAGGTTTATTCATGTTTATTTTAAATTGGGTTTTCATTTTTAATCAATTTATTCTATTACCTTATTTCTATTTTTATATGCATGAACATTGTATTCCAAAGTAAGGGAGAGATAATTTAAAAGTTATTAATAGGACCAAGAATTATCCATGACCATTATTTGGGATGAATTATACACTTAAATATGGCTTTAATTTACATATTTTATTAATTAATCCAAGTATCATGAACATAGTAAAAAGGTATGGTTATTGAGAGATAGAGACAATACCCACCTAGAAATGGAGCATACTTGAACATGATTCCTATGATAATTTATAGTAATAATGAGTTTTACACATTATATATTACATGAACCTAGATCTTATATACTTGGTGTTTTTTTAATTTATCCCGCCACATTCTAAAAAATTCATATACTCAGTAGTTTAGATTTATTTTCTAGAAATTTTCCATAGATTTAAGTATTTATTAGTAATTTAATTTTAATTCCACAACATATACTCATGGTATGGACTTCATAGTTTCAATATCTGATACTAATTAATTTAATTCCCTGACCCCAGTTACCCAGAGTCGGTGCATTATTACATAACATTAGAATGATACAAGGAAATCAGGTCCCAAAATACCGATCAGTTTATTATCCTTGGAAATACTAGATACATTCACAAGGTCAACATTACCATTTGAAAAGAAAAATAACACAAAATTATTACATTAGAATCATCCAAGCTTCCTAGATTTTTCCTACAAGTCACTCATAACTAACTTCTTCATATCCTGGGAAAATGACACATAAGAAAGGGGTGAGCTAAAATGCTCAATAAGGATAACATTATGGTGGAAACTTTCATAAATAAGCATAAAAATTTAAGGAAATGTATAAATAAAACAAAAGCCTTTTAAACTTTAAATTCAGCATAATATGGCATAGATAAAATCAAATAATGCAATTTACTTATTCACATTAATATTCTACTAGCCGAATAATCACATGAAATATCAATAACCACTTTCATAATGATGGAATGCACAATTCCAGGTGATCATAACCACATATTCAAGGCCTTGTGGCAAGACTAAAAATAAGATTTTGTCAAGGCCTTATTCCAAGACACTAGTTTTTCTCATGAGACCTACCGATACATCAAGGAGCTATAGTGGGCTCCACCCGTCACATACTAATTCCAATGCATTCCTCAAATAAATTTTTTGAAACAAAACATAAACATTCATATTAAAACTGGCATACGAAATGTCAATACTTTATCCACAAACCATAAATGGTATAAAAAAACATCCATAGTCAAACATAACTCATTAAATACAATATAGAAGAATGTATTGTAACAGATTAACCTCAATCGATAATAATGAAGGATATTTACATAGATTAAAATAATTATCAAAACATTTTGAGAGAAATATCCCCCTTTTTCGTGGAAACATTTAAAAGTCACACTATTTGTCAAGAAGCCATTTAAAAATAGATTTTTGAATCATAGTGTCCCATACCAATTTGAAAATTTTAAAAAGAATTTAAATGTCAAAACTTTAATTTTCATATAAATAAATCCTTACAACCATTTTTAAAACATGGACATTAATGAGAATGATTTTAGAATAATAAATCATTAAAACATTTAAAATGATATTTTTATTAGAGTTCATAACCAAAATAGAGACACTTGGATACAAATAATTGGGGAAATCAAAACAATATAATATCATGAGAATAAAGGGATTCATGATATACTATGTCAAAGTACATTATATACACCATATAAAAGCGAATTGGTGTGTGAAAACAATAAAGTCTCAATGGAATTTAAATTGAGATGAAATCTCTTATAAAGGCCGTATCCTTAGGTTAAGGATAAATCAACGACATAATTATGTGTGAAAAATATAAATACACTCAATATGATTTGATATTAAATGTAAATCAATTAGAGGACATTCACACATATTCTTGTAAAAACAACACCAATTAATTGGATATTTAACTCAATAAATGGAGATTGAGTTAAAATTACTTTTATCAAGTTCATATCGGTGACTTGAGAATCTATCGATGGAGTGATTATGTGTATCAAAAGTATATCCACAGAAAGGGGAGTGGAAAATATGACATAATCAAATGAATAGCGATTCCACACATAATCTTGGAGTAAAATAATGAATGAAGTATGCATAAAGCCGAATGAATGGAAATTAAAATTTCAAATTCTGTTATCGATTTGGTAACTTACAAAACATACACCCATGAAAGAAGGATCATAAAATGATGATGTAAATATCCATAAATTAAATTATATTACACAATGAATACAATCATGGGTAGTACAAACACCACATGCAATAAATAAGTGGTGAACAATGGAAATCTCACTGAATTAAAAGTGAGATAAGAAACCCATTACATTGTACTTTTTCCTTGGTCGATGGTAGGTAAACCTCCTATATAATGGTGAAATAATTTTTATTTAATTATACAAGAATCTTATACATTAATATGATATCATATATTATCTTTTAACATTGATTTGTTAACAATATCTTAGTATTATAGTCGTTTCGGGTGTTAACAGATTCATTTTCATTTATATTATTTGTTATGTGATCCATATTTGTTATAGATGGGTTGTATATTATTAATATAAAGAATTATATCATGTATCTAAACATTATTTTTAGTCATAAAATGAAATTTAGTTTGGAATGGATACGATGGGGAAAGAATCTCATCGCGTTCGTGGAGACGGTAATCCGTACGTATGCACGAGTGACAATATCATTCTTTTGATATTAAAATTGTATATAATTGGATGGTAGATCATATATATAGAATCATTATAATGTTATATTTGTTATTTACTTCAATTACACATCATTATCATACCCATCCAAATAATAAATATTTTGAATAACAATTACACCAAGACGTGGAGACGGTAAGCCGTACATACACACATATGGTGACATGTCATTCAAAGGATGGATAGAATACTGAATATGGTTGTACTATATTTATAATAAAATCACCGTATATATAATATACTTGAGTTATTATTTTATAATGGAAATAAAAAAGAAAGAAGAACTGGAAGAAGAAAGGAACTTCAAAGAGGGTGGTGAAATCATTACCTCTTCTTTGGGTTCTTCCTTTTCATTTGATCAAAAGGGATCCATAAATTGGATTTCTGATCAAACTTTAGGTTGAATTGAGGGATGTTTAGAGGATATTTGGGAAGATTTTGGGCAAGCCAAAAGGCTTTGAAGGTGTGAAATTGAGGGAAGGGGGAGTGCCTTTTTATAAGAGGGATGAGAGGCACCTTAGGAAAAGCTAGAAATATTATTTTATAATAAATTCATATTAGCATTATAATGGCTCCAAACTGATTAATTTAGAGGATAAGGTGGGTATGGGTCGAGAATAACTCAACCATTAGGTTTTAGACAGGTTGGGGTAACTTTATTAACCTTATCGTTTAGTTTTAACTCTTAGTTAAATAGTTTTACATTTACCATGTCTCTTTGTATTTTTATATTATATAGTTAGTAAACATACTATATACTTCCAAGAGACCCCCAAGTGGTCCATTAATGATAAAACTATCATTATATAAGTACTTTGGTCGAACCATTGATTTTTATGAATAGAATATCAATTAATAATATAATATTTGTTTTAAAAACTCTTTTATGTCAATTTTGACACTATTTAATAATTGATTTTTGTTAAAGTTTTAAAAACGTTATTAATTATAAAAAAATTAATTTAAGAAATAATAACATGTAATATTAACCAATAAAATTATTTTATGTCATCAAAACTTTCAAATTATATTTATTTTAACATTTATAATACCGATTATTTGATTCTTTCATTAATAAAGAAAATACTTCATCATTTTTGTGTCATAAATAAATTTAATTATTCAATGTCTAAAAATTATAAATAAAATAAAATTATGTAGGAAATATTTTTATCTTTCTAATGAATATTTATAGTTGAAAATATAACATATATAACTCTATGTAACAATTATTTTTCTAAAAGATATATGCTTTTGTCATTTTTGTATTTACTTTAACTTAATTAATATAAAGTGTCATTATCACTTACAAGTGGCTCCATGGGGTCCCAAAATCGACCCAAAGATGCCCATGTTTGGAAATTTATAAACCAATAAGGTTAAGAAATGTTTCATTGTAATTTAATATTATTATAATATTATTTTTACCTTTATTTACCGGATTTACCCTTTAACCATGGTAAATAAAATATTTACCGAAGTAATTATTCAAATTGTAGAAAAATAAAAGTTATCTATTTACAAAATTTGGACCTCATGATTCTAAATATGGAATCCATTTTTCTAAATTCAAAACATAAAAGTGGAAGAAATTAATTTAAAATTAATTCCCGTTGTCAAAACAAAAAGCGTGTTTTTAAGAAATAATAACTATAAAAAGATTGGCACTTTCTTATGTCCAGTTTAAATGTGAAATTATGTCCAATTACAAAAATTAGATTAAATGGTAAAAATATAATCTAATTATACTTTAAAATCACTCCAATTCATAATTTATCACTATTAATTATTTTGATTAAAAAAGTTGGTTTTTATTTAAAATTTAGTAATTTTCACTATTCATCAAAATATGAAAGTTATCAGAAAAGTACCAAAAATTTATCTTAAGCTAATTTCGATAATCTGAATCGAAAAATGATGTTCATTTTTAATGATAAAATTTATAAAATATCAAAAAGTGGGTATTACTATTCATAATGGCTAGTTTGATTGGTTGTGGTGTGTTAGAACTCGAAGTTGCGTACAACACACACTAATGTATTATTCAAAGAGAAGCATACCGTGGAAGCCTAGGGTGTTATATTCTTCCCTACATCAATAAATTTCATCCTCACAATTTTTCAAATTGGGATTGGGAATATAATGGAAAGTCCCACATCAGAAAAAGAGTCAATAAAACTATCACATTAAAAGAAAGAAAGAGAAGTACAAAGGTCACCCAAGATAACCCATACTAGGATTCCATATAGGAAAAAATGGATATGGAAGATAAAATAAGTGTCATGTTATAATGGAGAGGGATATAAAACCTAATCAGGAAAAAGTTAACAATAAGAAAACCACAAAATTGTGATGGAATAAAGGGTCATTAGTTTCCCAGTAGAAAAAGTAAAAGGACAATTTTTTTTTAAGTTACATTAAATAAATATGAGGAATTATTTTATGAGATTTACTAAGAACATAAATAGATATACTTAATTTTTATGTATAGTTTCATTCTTTAATAAATTTCTACCACTAAATCATTTTTTAAAGGACGAGTATTCAATAAGACTTGGTCACACTAGAAGAGATAGAGTAAACTTCTAGATAATCACATGAATCACAAAGGATAAACTCTATATTTACTTTGTCTTTAGAGATTAATCAAAACAAAAAATGCTATTACAAGATCTAATGATCCCCCAAAAGGATATTCCTTTATAGAAAGAAGCACTAATTCTTAATTTCAAAAATTTAACCAACAATACCCCAATGTTAAATAAATACCATTCAATAAGCAATTTTCTTTAAAATCCTTCAATATAATACAAACTAATATTAAATCCCAAAAGCTAGAAGAATTTGGTTATGTAGTCTTCCACATTAAATTGTTTCTTCAAATGACATAGACTACTCTTAAACTCACATACTTAAAAGTAATTAACCTAATCACATATTCTCTATCATAGGTTAATCATTTCCATAAATTACCCAAATAACTATAAATCCACAATAAAAACATAGATAAAAATCCACCATTACACCACAAATGAAATCTCATAGTATTCTATTTTCCTTAGGCATATAGTGTTCTCAACAGAACAAACATCTTCAAAAATAACATTTATCACTTAATCACCAAATCATTTTTCTATAATAAGGGTATTCATTTGATAAGACCTAAGATCCCAAATCAACCTATCATTGATAAAAAAAATCATTTAACTAAAAAAAATTAGGCACACTAACTAGGGACTTCACGTAGTCTAGTGGTAGGCGATAAATCCCAATCGAACTTTGGTTGTGTGTTCGATTTCCACAGATCTGTCCGACACGATGGGTTGTCACACGTTCTGCGTGTTGTTCTTTTTCAAAAAAATATATTTTATAAGATTACCAAAATGATATAAATTACTAAAAATAAACATAACATAATTTAACCAAAAATGTTATCTCAAACCTTGCATTTTCATCCCAAAATATAATAACTTGTAATTGCCTCAAATTCTAGGATCATATAAAACCAAATGGTTATTTATAACTATATCCACAAGAGAAAAGATAAATCTTCCTCAAATATTATCTTCACTTGATAAATTGTATGGTTACACTTATAAGAGAAAATTCACCCAAAGTAATCTCAACATAGAAGAGCACTAATACTTTTAAACATTTTTCCATCCATTTATTTCCAAATAGGTTCTTCCTTGACAAAGAGGTTATCTTATAGAATAGGACATTGACTTGGGTGATGCCAAGGTACCTTACATTTACGACAATTGACTGTAATTGTAATCTTAATATCATTTTTATTTTCTTCTATAATACTCTTCATTTTTCCTCGACAATTATTTACTTTATGCCATTCTTTCCCACACATAAATCATTTCTTGTTCCATTGAGACACTTCCCTAGGTGTCTCCTTCCACATTTATGGCATGATAGAAATTGAGCTTTCTTCTCTCCATGGTCTCCACAGCTGGAGCTCTTATCATTCACTGCCTTTCTCTTCTTTGTTGAGTCAGGGATTTGGTTAATATATATGTTGTTGAAAATATTTTTGGAAAGATGATTCGTCATGAAGACAATATCTTTTATTCCTATCCACATTCCATTTCGTTTACCATTTCCACCACCGTTCCCACCATGTAAATTTTTCTCAAAGTTACTATGAATTATTTGGAATCCAGCTATTGACTAAAACCAGAAAGCATTGTGTGAGTAACAGAATTCATAAAATCATTTAGAGAATATCATGACACTATATTATCAATTTTAAACACCTTAGGATTAACCAAGGTAATTTATTCTCATCTTATATTAAAATACTTCAAATTCATTTGTAAAGAAAATGTAAATTATCCTAAGCATATCCCCCAGGAGTGTCGTAACCAAGAGTGCAGCAAGGCCCGTTGTCGTGCACTAGTTCCCGTTCGAGTCAAGCTCAAAGCGGTGTTTTCGGGTTTTACCCCTAGGTACATCTATTATAGAGCCGCCTCTACCTGCTTATATCCAGACAGGGATGTATTGCTGGGAAAACTCACAAAATCACTACAATAGTAAAATTTTAGGAAGTTACTCTATTATAATCCTCAAAGTCTATCTTAGGGCTATGTGATCTAATCATAGTTTATCTAAATCTAGTTTCCAAGGTTTGTACTAAACTTCCTCTGATATCAACTGTAATGCCCCCACCCTAGTTACCCAGAGTCCATGCATTATTACATAACATTGGAATTATACAAGGAAATATTATTCTGAAAGACCAATCAATTTAGTATCCTTAGAAATAATAGATACATTCAAAAGGTCAACATTACAATTTGAAAAGAAAAACAACACTAAATTATTCCATTAGAAACATCAATGATTCTAAGATTTTTCTTGCAAGTCACTCATAAATAAATTCTTCATATCTGGGGAAAATGAAACATAAGAAAGGGGTGAGCTCAAATGCTCAGTAAGGATAACATTATGGTGGAAACTTTGATAAATAGGCATAAACATATAAGGCAATGTAAAACTAAAACAAAATCTTTTTTAACATGAAATTCAAGATAATTTGGAATAGATAAAATCAAATAATTACATTTACTTATTCACATGGATATTCTACTAGCCGAATAATCACATGAAATATCAATAACCACTTTCATAATGATGGAATGCATAATTCCAGACTATCATAACCACATAGTCAAGGCCTTATGCCAAGAATAAAAATAAGATTTTGTCAAGGCCTTGTTCCAAAACACTAGTTTGTCTCAAGAGACCTACCGATGCATCGAGGAGCTATAACAGACTCCACCTATCACTTACTAAGTCCAATGCATTCCTCATATGAAAAGTTTGAAACATAACATAAATATTCGTATTAAAACAAGCATACAAAATGTCAATACTTTATCCAGAAACCATTAATGGTATAAAAATAGCACATCCAAAGTAAAAAAAAACTCTTTCAATACAATATGGAAGATTATATTGTTACAGATTAACCTCAATCCAGAATAATGAAGGATATTGACATAGATGAAAATAATCATCAAAACATTTTGAGGGAAATATCCCCCTTTTTCATGAAAACATTTAAAAGTCACAGTATTTGTCAAGAAGCTGTTTAAAAATAGATTTTTGAATCAAAGTGTCCCATACCACTTTGAAACTTTTAAAAGGAATTTTAATTTTAAAACTTTAATTTCCATATAAATAAATCCTTAAAACCATTTTTAAAACATGGATATCAATGAGAAAGATTTTAGAATAATAAATCTTTAAAACATTTAAAATAATATATTAGTTAGAGTTCCTAACAAAAAGAGAGAAACTTGAATACAAATAATTGAGGAAATCAAAACATTATAATATCATGAGAATAAAGGTATTCATGATATACTATTTCAAAGTACATTATATACACCATATGAAAACGAATTGGTGTATGAAAACAATGAAGTCTCAATGGAATGTAAATTGAGATGAAATCTATTATAAAGGCCACATCCTTAGTTTAATGATAAATCAATGACATAATTATGTGTGACAAATATAAATACACTCAATATGATTGGATATTCAGTGTAAATCAATCGAGGACATTCACACATATTCTTGTAAAAACAACACCAATGAATTGGATATTCAACTCAATAAATGGAGATTGAGTTAAAATTACTCTTATCAAGTTCATATATATGACTTGAGAATATATCAATGGAGTTATTATGTGTATCAAATGTATATCCACAGAAAGGGAAGTGGAAATTATTACATAGTCAAATTAATAGTTATTCCACACATAATCCTGGAGTAAAACAATCAATGAAGTATGCGTATAACCGAATGAGTGGAAATTGAAATTTCAAATTCCCTTATCGATTTGGTAACATATGAAACATACAACCATGAAATAAGGATCATAAAATGATGATGTAAATATCCATAAATTAATGTATATTACATAATGAATACAATCATGGGCAGTACACACACCACATGTAATAAATAAGTGGTGAACAATGGTAATCTCACGGAATTAAAAGTGAGATAAGAAACCCTTACATTGTAATTTTTCTTTGGTTGAGGGTAGGTTAACCTTATTTATAATGTTTAAATAATTTTTATTGAATTATAAAATAATATTATACATTAATATGATGTCATATATGATCCTTTAACATTGATTTGTTAATAATATCTTAGTATTATTGTCATTTCGGGTGTTAACTAATTCGTTTTACTTTATATTATTTGTTATGTGAGCCATATTTTTTATGGATGGGATGTATATTATTCATATACAAAATGATATCATGTCTCTAAACACTATTTTTAATCATAAAATGAAATTTAGTCTTGAATGGATACGATGGGGAATGAATCCCATCGTGTTCGTGTAGACGGTAATCTGTATGTACGCATGAGTAACAATATTATTCTTTTGATATTAAAATTTTATATAATTGGATGGTATATCATATATAAAGAATCATTATAATGTTATATTTATTATTTACATCAATTACACATCATTATCATACCCATCCAAATAATAATGTTTTGAATAACAATTACATCATGACGTCGAGACTGTAAGCCGTACGTACACACGTATGGTGACATGTCATTCAAAAGATGGATAGAATACAGAATATAGTTATACCATATTTATAATAACATAACAATATATATAAGATTCCTGGGTTATTATTTTATAAGGGAAATAAAAAATAAATAATAAGTTGAAGAAGAAAGGAACTTGAAAGAGGGTGGTGAAATCATTACCTCTTCATCGGGTTCTTCCTTTTGATTTGATCAAAAGGGCTTTTTAAGTTGGATTTATGGTCAAAATAAGGCCTCTAGGTTGAATTGAGGGAATTTTAGAGGATATTTGGGTAGGTTTTGGAAGAGACAAAAGGCTTTGAAGCTGTGAAATTGAGGGAACGGGGAGTGCCTTTTTATAAGAGGGGTGAGGGGCACCTTAGGAAAAGCTAGAAATATTATTTTATAATAAAATAATATTAGATTTTAATGGCTAAAAACTGATTTTTTTAGTTGATAAGGTGGGTATGGGTCGAAAAAAAGTCAACCAATAGGTTTTAACTGGTTGGGGTCACTTTATTATCCATATCTTTTAGTTGTAACTCTTAGTTAAATAGTTTGACATTTACCATGTCTCTTTGTATTTTTATATTATATAGTTAATAAACATACTATATAATTCCAGGAGACCCCAAAGTGGTAAATTAATGATACAAATATCATTATATATGTAATTTGGCCGATCCTTTGATTTTTAGGAATAGAATATCATTTAATAATAAAATATTTTTTTTAAAAACTGTTTTATGTCAATTTTGACACTATTTAATAATTGATTTTTGTTAAAGTTTTATAAACTTTATTAATTCGAAAAAAATTCATTTAAGAAATAATAACATGTAATATTGACCAATAAAAGTTGGTTATGTCATCAAAACATTCAAATTATATTTATTTTAACATTTATAATACCAATTATTTGATTCCTTCATTAATAACGAAAATACTGCATCATTATTGTGTCATAAATAAATTTAATTATTAAATGTCTAAAAATTATAAATAAAATACTATTATGTAGGAAATATTTTTATATTTCTAATTAATATTTATAGTCCAAAATATAACATATATAACCCTATGTAAAATTTTTTTTCCTAAAATATATATGCTTATGTCCTTTTTGTATTTACTTTAACTTAATTAATATAAAGTGTCATTATCACTTTCATGTGGCTCCATGGGGTCCCAAAATCGACCCAAAGATTCCCATGGTTGGATATGTATCAACCAATAGGGTTATGATATGTTTTAGAGTAATTTAATATTATTATAATATTATTTTGTTACCCTTATTTACCGGATTTACCCTTTAACCATGGTAAATAAAATATTTACCGAAGTTTTTATTCAAATTGTCTAAAAATAAAAGTTACCTATTTACAAAATTTGGACCTCCTGATTATAAATATGGAATCCATTTTTCTAAATTTAAAACACATAATTGGAAGAAATTAATTTAAAATTAATTCCCATTGTCAAAACAAAAAGCGTGTTTTTAAGAAGTAATAACTATCAAAAGATTGGCACTTTTTTATGTGCAGTTTAAATGTGAAATTATGTCCAATGACCAACATTGGATTAAATGGTAAAAATATAATCTAATTATACTTTAAAATCACTCAAATTCATAATTTATCACTATTAATTATTTTGATTAAAAAAGATGTTTTTTAATTAAAATTTAGTAATTTTCACTATTCATCAAAATATGAAAGTTATTAGAAAAGTACCAAAAACTCACCCTAAGCTAATTTCGATATTCATAATCCAAAAATGAAGTCCATTTTGAATGATAAAATTTATAAAATTTCACAAAGTCGGTATTACTATTCATAACGGCTAGTTTGATTGGTTGTGGTGTGTTAGGACTCGAAGTTGCGTACAACACACGCTACTGTATTATTCAAAGAGAAGCGCACCGTGGAATCTTGGGGTGTTACAAATTTAATATTTTTTGATTTTTCACTCACGATATTTTTAAATTATTAAATTTGGTATTCACTTTGGAATTAATGATAGCTTTTTGTTATTCCAAATTTCTCGAGCCATTGTTGGAGATGATGACCAATGTAGATTTAAGAGTTTTGTTTTTTAACATTTAATTTTATTTTAAATTTTACGCTTGATACTTGTGATTTAATTTTCGATTAAATATTTTATGCACAACCACAAAACCCAAGAAAAAGGTATATAAATCTTTAAGTATGACCCCAAACAAGAAATATGTTTAAAGAAGAAAAACCAATATGAAATATTGGTCATTATTAGGTAAAACTAAATCTAAAATAGGTATCCAAGAATAGGAAAAGTGGTTAAGAATGATCATGGATTATAGGAGACCTTCCAACATTGGACTGAAGCCAAGCACCATAGTCCCTACCATCTATCCAACCAATTTAAAATCAATCTATTTACCATCCATATAATCTCTAATAGCATTTAATTCTATAGAATACCACCTATGGATCCCAAAACACAATTAGGGAGTTATATTTAAATCTATGATAAACTTATATTTCAAAAATTTTCATGGGATATGATAAGAATTTGTATTTTTAGATTTGTTTAAAAGAGAAATCTCATGAATGGATTCAATTTTTTTCAAAACAATCTATCACCACATGGGATGGTTTAGAAAAAAATTTCTCACTTGATTTTACCCCCATAAAAATAAATGGATATTCAATAAAATATTGTTAATTTTAATAAATTTAAAGAAGAATCACATTATAACACATGGGTGCCATTCAAATGCATTATTAAAAAGTTACCACATCATGGTATTGAATTCAAGATTTTCCTTCATAAATTATACATATTTTTAAATATTAGAAACATGTCAATAGGGTATTCTATAGATGGTGGATCATTAATGCAAAAGTTATTGGAGGAGAGCTACAATTTACTCAATGCGATGGTGCACAAAACATTTCGTGGCCTGGTGAAGGAACAAAAATAATAGGGATCTACAGAGTTGATGACAACATCAATATAGTGTCTTAGATGTAAGTAAAAACTAAAAAAATAGTCACCACGATAGGGCTAAAACTACCCCAAGGTATGTACACTAATGAAGTGAATTATTTCGATTACAATAAATTCCATGGTTGGTGGCCATAACAACAACATCATCAGAGATATCAGTAACACCCACTAGTATTTCAACTGAGATAAATACTATATCTCTAGAGACAAATACATACACTAGAGGAGGCTTTTCCTCATTTATAATGACCATAGGCTATTACAAAGGAAACAAATAAAAAATCCTTGACTTTATTAAAAAGTACTGAGCTGTTGTCGAGTATTCCATTAGTCTAATCCATCATTTCATTAGGATGTATTTTCTCAATTTTTCTATCCACTCATGACAAGCATGAGGGGGTAATTCTCAATTTTTTCTAGTGATGTAAATTAAGGGGGGAGTGTTCACTTTAGTTACCTTTCTAAATTATGTTCATGTTTGGGTTGTTGAATTTATTTTTATTTCTTCTAATCATGTATTTCATTAAATGACAATTGATAACATAACTGAAAATGTAAAATTTAATAAATTAGATGATTTTACTGAATTATTCTTGTACATTTTTTAATTTAGGATGACCATGTTTAAAAATGGTATCAAATAACATAATTCCTAAATAAAATTATTTAATTTACAATATAAAGGTGGTATTTTTGAATTAAATAGTGGATACCAAGACCAAAGAGCTTATTCATTTTGACTCTGAAAACAAAAATAACATATCAATTTACATTCAAAATTCAATTTCACATGAACCCAAAATTTAAAAAACCTTAAATGCTCTATCATATTGAATTTAAAACCAACTCTTTCTTTTATCTCCTTCTAAATGAACCTCAATTTGTTATTTAAAACACATAAAATATAATTTCACTATCTCATGGGGTTAACCTTGAACACTCAATTTACTATATTTCACTAGTAAATTGTTTTATATTGAGTTAAATATAAAATATTAAATTTGATTACCCATATATAAATTTAAATAAACCCTACATGAGAAAAAATTTCTGGTGCCATTTAAGGGGATATGTGTAGAGAAAATTTTATATTTGATATTTTAGAAAAATACTTTTCTCATCTCATTATTTTTATTAAAATTTCTTTGTATTTTCTTTTCATTTTATTAATTTACTACACTTCAATATTTTTGGTTATGATAGAATAATTATAATGCATTTTTATGATGAAAAAATTCACCATCCTTATTATTGATCTAGAAGATAATGTTATTGAGGTTAGAAGGATGAAAAATCAAACATAAATATAATTGTAACTATAACTGAGTAAGGAGGAGGTAGAACTCCAAGAACCTAAATCATATATTTAATATGAGTGTTAAGATCTTGAGAGCATGGTATATGAAGCAGAGGTAAGTTCCAAAGATTATTCTCTTCCTATAAATGATGTGATCAACACTACATGTTCTGAGGTTAAGCAAGAAGAATAACAAGATGAAGAAGAAGGGACCTTGGTTTATTAATTCTTAAATGAGATCATTAAAACTCTAGGATCACAGTAATGGGTAAGATAAAATTATGAGGAGAGGAAAACTACTAAATTAATAATGCAATTTCTTAATGATCTAATATCAAATCAAGAAGATGAATAAGAATCTACTATAAATTTAATTCACTATGAAGATGTTGATCAAGGAGAAGTAGAAAAAAAGATATTGAGGAATTGGATCCTAAAATAAAATTTATCATTAAAAAATTGTAATAAACGAACCCAACAATTGTAAATAAAGAACATTACCTAGTACAGGGAGATTATGAATTATTCCTATAAACCTTCATGTTGTCTAGATTTTTTTCACATCTTTAGAGTTTCATTTTGATTTCAACGAGGAGAATAAGAGTTGAGATAGATGTGGTTAAAATTAAAAATTAGTTCAACAAAAAATATTATATTTATATTATATGACCATCAGCTAAACAATGTAATGTTTAAGCTAAATGACCATAAAAAAGAGAAGATTTTAGGAGGCAACATGGGTTATTTATTTTCTTTTAAGAACCTATTTTATTACTTTTTTCAGAGTATTTAATTTTATATTAGAAATTTAATTTCAATTCCCCTAATATTTTAATGATTTAAGGAATGTACCGTGTATGTTGATGTGTTATTTGATTTTGTATGTCTATAATAAAGGCAAATTAATGCTATAGAAAAGATACCAAATTGGTAGTCATAAGCTAGATCACACCATCAAATAGGAGAATATGAATATGAATTTTAATATTTTCTAAAACTGTTATAAAAACCTACTTAGGAATTTTAAATTGAAAATTATATGCCCTAAAATTTGATTTTGTCATGATTTTATGATAACACTACTTGGGATAATCATCATGCAATGTTTTGAAATTTCATTGTCAATAAATTTATTGATAAAAATAGGGGAATTAATGATAAGTATTAACATGAATATTTTGATTTAAAAAATTATTATTTGGGGAATGAGAATATTTATATAAATAAAAATTTACAAATATTTTCCATGCATGAAAAATTTGAATTTTATACTAATTTATTTATTAATTGTATGTATTTTTATGAGTATTTCTTTTCTAATAACAAGTTCTTATTCCAAATAAATTTTCTTATCCTAATATTTCTATTATTTTCAGGAGTATATTTCAGAGTCAAACCGAAGTATGCTTTCTTATAGAACATTCTTTTCATCCCATAAAATCTATTCCTGTATAAAATCACATTTAATATGATTAACACATAGTTTGGTGAGCCATTATCCTAAGATCAACCTATACATTAATCCTTATTAAATCCTGTAGAATCGATGAATATCCATGTTAAGAAATATCCATATTACAAGACCATCTTATCTTTTCCTACCCTTATGTATGTACCTTTCATGATTATAAAAAAATTAGTGCAGGGGACAATTACATAGCAGAAAACATGTAAAATTTGGAAAAAATATGTGAGGGGTTATTTTCGTTGGATATTGGGAAGCTTCATGATTTTCAATCAATGTATTTTTATTTAACACTTTTATAAAATTTAATGGAAAATTAAATAAAATGGGCTGTGTCTTGGAGGGTAAATATAAATTATCTTATTGACCACTGTTTTTTATCATTTAGGGTTAGGTGATGGATGCGATACTTTTACATACATATATTTTGAAAAAAATTAAGATATGATGCTTCATTCACTATAATTCGTTTATTATGAACCTAGTTTTAGTTGGATAAAAAGGGTAAATTTCATTTTAAAGGGAGAATTTTAAATTGAGCCACCTTTGATCATCATGAAATGTACTTTTGAGTCGAACCCCATTTTTAGATATTAATTGTTTTATATCACTATGTTCTATCCCTTAATAAGGAGATTCATTTAATCATAATGGGGAATACCTCATGATTAATTTTTATTTTGTCTCTACATTATAAGGAATTAAGATACATCTAAAGAATATGGTAAAGATCATGATTTGAGTAATGATAAAAACTCCATTTACATCTATACCAAGAATATTGAGTGGAAAATAAAAGTTTGGTAAATTGAAAGTGGAATGAAAATTAATAATAAATTGAGAAATATGAATAAAATAATTAAGAGGAATGGTCATTTTGAAATAGAAAATGTAAAACACATGGTTGACTTGTTTCTTTGAAAAATGTGGAGTCGATAAAATATTACTATATGATTCTCAAACATTTAATTACCTATTTAATCACGTCATTTTTTTGAAATTGAAATTTGAATCATGATAGATCTAACATCCATTATATTTTTTTAAATTTCATTATCAAGGATAATAATGAGTTTATGTGTGTGGGGATTTGATATATACATTTAATGCACACATTTTTAAATATAAAAGACAATAATATTTTTAATGAAATTGATAATTCTTGGACATTTTGTTGTTGTTCTATTAATATTATGGAATGAGATAAAAAACATGAAGATGAATAACTGAATATGACATAATCAATATTCAAATCAAAAAAATCCTTTTCACATCATGATAAGTTCAAGGAAAGATATCATAGGCCAAATAGGTGGTCCGAAGTAATAGTAGATGAGATGAATTTGGCCATCCATGATTCACGAAATTAAATTTCCATGCTTATTGTAAATGTTTAGATGTTTAAGAAATATGGTGGGTTATGAAAATCACCAAAAGGACATGGATCTTGTTTTTTCATTGTGTTAAACCAATGTTAACACCATAAAAATTAGTGACAAACGTTTTGAGTAATGATTTTTTTCAATTAATAACCAGGCTCTATTATAATGTCAAAAGGCCCCCATATCATCTTAGACACATCAAATGTATGTATTTATGGAATTTAATATAGTTGAGTGTGAATTTACTATTATAAATAAAAATATAGGGTGATACTACAAAGGCATTGGAGACTGAAGGATGAGGAAAGGAGTTGTGGTGCTAAAGAGTTGTTTACCACGATTAATCTATATTTTATTTAAGGGTTTATTTTTTTATTTTCCCAAAATCTATTGGATAACTTGAGGGGTTAATTTTCTTTTATTCTAAGTATTTAACGTGAAGGTTAGTATTAATTTATAAAATATTGGTTCATGTTTATTTTAAATCTAGTTTTTAGTTTTCATCAATTAATTCAATTATCATTTTTATCTATTCCTATGCAAGACCATTGTATTATAAAGTGAGGGAGTTATAATTTTGAAAAACCTAATAGGATTAGGTATTCTCCATGACTATTGGGTGAGACAAATGGTACATTTAAATATGGGTTTAGGCTACCAATTATGTTAATTTACTAAAGTGTAATGAATATTGTGAAATGGGATGGTTATTTAGAGAGATAATTCACCCATCCTAATGGTTTTAAATGACCTTGATTATTATATAAATTTAGATAAATCTTGGGCTTTTTAATTTATTTATTACATGATCTTGGATCTTCCATACTTGTTTCTCTTTATTGTTATTTTCTCCTCCCACATTCTAAAAAATCCCCATACTTAGTTTTTTAGATTTATTTTCTATAAATTGTTAATATATTTAGGTATTTATTATTAAATTAGTTTTAATTCTATAATCATTACTCATGGGATCGACCATAGACATAAAATATACTATACTATTAAATTTTAGATTTATTGAGTTACCATTCATTTTATTTTTAAATTATTAAATTCGGTATCCCCATTGGAATTAATGATGACTTTTGGTTGTACCATTCATGAAATTGAGAAAGTGTACCCAGATGTGTCACATAACCATATAGACTATGTGGAAAAAAATATATTATGGATCTATCTACACATAAAAAAAGACTCAATGTATCTGATTATATATAACCGAATTGATCATTTATATGAATTTATGTAGACAGAATCACTATGTAAAAGAATTAATATAGCCAAAATATCCACACAATATAATTTTTTAGACATATACAAATTTTATCTAAGATAATATTTTACTTTATAAATGGAAAAAAATTTAAACATGTTTAAACACATATAAATAGAGATCCATTAGAAACATAAAAATGTATTTTAGTAAGCAATAAAATATATAAACTATGAGATATATTGGAACAACAATAGTATTCCAAAAATCTCACCCTTTTTTATGATAAAAAACCTGTCAATTAATGCTTAAAATTTTAAATGATTTGACAATAAAAACAAATATCAAATAGAACATCAAAGGAAATAATCATTATTATATATTTTTTGATTTCCTTATCTACTTTTTTTTATGATATAATGAAGGATGATAAGAGAATAAATAAAAAAAAAATCAATATAGAACATAAGGATAACATAATATAAAACTTAGTAACTAAAGTGAATATGAACTGGATCCTGAGTAAGATAAAAAGAGATGAATAGAAAAAATTGGAAAGAAAAAACATCATCCATAAGAGAAAGATGGGAACATGAATGTAAATAATTATAAACAAAAATACAATATACATATACATATATCACTAATCATAGTAATTTGGGATTAGATAAAGGATAGGTTCAATATGAGGTGGAGTTTTCTTGAAAGTTGGAGAGGAGGATGCGGTAGATCCAGGTTCTATAGTAGGAGGAAGGATAACACTATCAAGTTCAACATCAGAATGAATTTCTCATAAAAAACTAGTATTTTCATGACTTGAGAGCCTCAAAAGAGTAGTTAGTCTTTTCTCATGTTTTTTAGAGCTATACTAAAGTCATACTTGTCAAAGGGATTGAAAAATATAATAATAGAAATTATAAGAGGTTGTTTTGGTCTATTAGGAAAAACTAACTATAGATTCTGTTGCTGAAAGAATATAGAAGAATAAAAAACATGATACAAATTCTTTTAAGATATTTTTTATATATTAGGTGGAGTACATTCAATTGATATTTTTACTTAGAGATAAAATAGGTCATAGATACACATGTAAATTATATTTATGATATCCTTCTTTCAAAAATTTTGAATGACCTTATACGGTTTCCTAGTATCATAAGAAAGAATAGCATGATAGTGGTTTAGTACACATTTGATAGCTTCTATTTGAGTTTTTTTAATCCTATAAGAAGAGATAAAAATAGGATAGGATGAACTAGATTTTATCACAGCACATTATTTAGGAATATTTCTTCTCACCTCCTATACATAAGCATGATGATTTAGAACATAACATCATAAGCCCATATTTTATGATCAATATTAGAAATCTATTCAACAAACACTTGAACAAGCTAAAAAACCTATTTGAGATAGGTTTTTAAATAAGAACTAATGTTGGTATTGAAAATAGATTATAATTAGCAATCAATTAAGCACTAGTAAACCTGAAGGGGCCCTGAAAATTACAAATTACATGCGGTTGTTTATAACCAGTGTACATGGAACAACTTTAGAGGGTTAATAAGAAGAAACTCTCTGTGTATCCAATAAAATATCTTTTAGGAGGGACATAAATATGTTTTAATTATTAATTAAAGGTCTTATCAAATTGTTTCGATGATATTATAAATATCATTGATTTCATTCACTATGGAATAAATATAGGTAATACACTCTTTCATGAAAACAACATTGTTGTTAAATTGGTGGTCAATAATAAGTATTTATTTTAAAACTACATTCCAAACTTCTTGAAACATTATGAAAAACCCTAACATCCTAAAAAATACTACTTAGCACATTCCCCTATAAAGATATTCTAGGTGATAATTCAAAAATCATATATATGAAGATATTTGCTCAAAATATTACTATAGATATTGACCGAGAATGATACCAAAAGAGAATTATTTTTATATAAACTTCTTAAAAACTCAAACTCTTTATTAACTATACATTTTAATAGGTAAAATTCAACATTTTTAAGTCATACCTCACAATTGTTTCCTTATGAATGTTTTCATATGGATTTAATTAAAATGAAGGTATACTTTTGAAAATCATAGATTGACATTCAACCAACACACTCAGATCATTAAACTCAGACTTGACAACACACATATCCTTTAAATCAAGTAACTAGTTATTCAAGTACTCAAACTAATTTTTTTACAAATCATAAAAACCTAATTAAAGGAGATATAAACCTGTAAGCATTATATTTTGGGCTTCCATTAACTCCACAATCTTAATAAAATCTTTTTTAGAAAATGATTTATTTTGTTTTCTCTTCAATTCTGGTTTATTTTCCTTAATCTCATACCTAATATCATTAAAGACACCTTTATTTTTAAACTCATTGAAGACCCGTAAAAGAGGATTGAACTTTCTCTTCAAAACATGAGCTATGTTAATACTTATTCACTAAAGGTAGATTCTCATGGGTGTAATATGAAATAACTTCATCAAAAACATTGTTTTTTCATTTTAATTATACGAGCATGTGGTATTCCATCACTAGAATATTTTGGAACTTATTGATTAGAAGATCCTCTTTGTATAGCGATATTCTCAGTAGCATTATCATAATGAGAAGGGTATCCAATAGGTAGATCTAGGTTTATATAAGTAGGATCAACATCCATAGACATATTTATAGTATATAGATGATTTATATTCTCTGGGGAATCCATTATTATTACATTCACTACTCCAAATTTAGCAACAAAATGTTCAACAGATGTCGTAACTAATTTGTGTCACCCATTTTATAGAAAATTTTTTACTGGTTCCTATCAATATTTTACTCTATGATCCACACCTTCTTCCATAGAAATATTCCCATCAATGGTATCATCATATTAAGGAATATTAACTCTTAGGAGATACCCCTCAGTTTCTATAGGAGGTTCTGTCACTAGAACAACTTATTATTATTTTCTAATGGACAATAGATTACTTGATAATGATTCCCAAGTGTATCCCAAGGTATTTATAAGAGTTCATATCATAGTATCACTCTTTTGGTAGTTGACAACTTTTCCCTCATTCATTTCTACTTCTTCATTTTTAATAAGAATATAAAGTATACTACCATAAGGATAATAATTTATCCTACCCTTTCCCTATAAAAATAATGCATAATATGTAACATGTAAATTGGTAGGTTAAACATTTTATGATTAAAATAGTTATAGAGTAGATATATATCACAGAAGAGTATCTTTTTAAATTCTCTCACCCTTTGATAGATACCTATCAAAATAAATTTACACAAAAATTTTCTTCTAGACTCTATATCCTTAACTATTTTCTTTTCAACCAATATAGTCCCAAATAAAAAATTTAGAAGTACAAAATGTCTAACCCCATCAACACCAACTAATGTCTTTCTAATGTGATATATTTAGTTACAAAGAAAATAATTATTATTTTTTCATTTCTTCAGATGATATTGATAACTATTTTTTATTTAATTTATAAAAAATAACATCCCAATTCCATGGGAAATGAAACCATGAATTCTAATAGGACTCACACACTTAATTACAAAAATACCTTTTTATTTTGATCAAACATAGACTCCCATCTTTGAAAAGAAAATACCTTCTTCAGAAAAATCATTTTACTATTTAACCAATCATGATCGATGGCATTTGTAAGAGGCACTTGGCACTTAGAGATAAAAGATTTAGGTTTATTCATGTTGTCTTAGGATACCTCCTTTACTATCTTATACTTAACCATAGTTGAACTAGGTACAAGATTATATATAGATAATGTTCCAATAGATCTTGTGAAATATTTAATAGATCCTGGAGATTCGGTCGAGGGAGTTCCTACATGAAGAAACCAAGAAAGGAGGAAGAATTAATTGGGTCTATTGAAACATGTAAGGGTTTTGGTATGTTGGGTTTTTGGGATTTATCATGTGGATTTAAAAATAGAATAAATTTTGAGAAGAAACATAATAATATTAACACTTAATAGTAGAATCTGAAAATAATTTTTTTTAAAATATATTTAAATAGAACCACTGAACATTGATTTTATAAAATATGAAATTAAGATAAATAGTTGAGAAAACTGAAGTATAAAAATATTTTCAAAGAAACATAATAATATTGTAAATAATATAATTTAAAATAAAATAAACCTAATAATATTTTAATAAAATAAAATCTATCATAGGATAGGTTTAGTAAATATATCAGCTGACAGATTTTTAATTGAAATAAATTAAAGAGAAATATCATATTTTTGAGAATGATCTCTCAATAAATGATGTCTTAGAGATATATTATATATTCTCAAATTATTTATTGTATTTTTCTAAATTTTGATTGAAATTGTGTTATCATGTTTTATTGAAAATTTATTAAATTTGAATCTAAATTCCATAACGTTTTGTTTCAGACACACCACATATGAATAACAATGACTGAAACTACTTATTATGTTTCTATATTAGATAATGTAACAAAGTGTTTCTTCTTACTCGACCAGGAAATAATGGATTTTCCAAGAAAGTGGTAGGTTACTAAGGGAATTTTTATATATAATAAACTATCTCCAAATTGAGCATCAGAATATAAAATTAAATTAAACTTATAGTATTTTCCAAAAAAATAGAGAGAAACATAACATTTTAGATACCGTAAAATGTGTTTAGAAGCATTCAAAATTGGTTGTTTGGGATTTAATTGGAATCTAGCACACAAGCATACCAAAAAAATAATGTATGGTCTATTAGAAGTTAAATATATCAGACTACCAATTATTCATCTATACAACATGTATTTAATTGGTTTCTCATCTTTATTAAAATCAATCATTCTATTAGAAATCATAGGAGTTTCTTATACATTACTAATTTATAGTCTAAACCTTTTTAGTAACTCTAGTATGTATTTGATTTTATTTAGAAAATTCCATAAATCCTTTTCAAATATTTCAGAATCATAAAATAAACTTAACTTACCCATTACAGGAATTTAAAATTCTTTTTATATTATCTTTGAAAACACAAAAAACATCTTCTTATTTATTTAAATAAATATCACATCGTCAATATATATTTGAAATAAAAAAATATATTAAGATTAAATTGCCATGAAAAGAGTAGGGTACTTAAAACATGCTATATTTTTTTTTAAAAAAAACTAAGTCACTCATAACAGGCTACGGGTCTTTTCTCTTCACCCATTCCCCGATTCCTGGTGGTGAGTCCCGGTCGATCCAGGATTTTATATATGTCTGGTTTCTAGGTACTGAAAATAGACCAATGGAGCGGGCTGTAAGAACCATCATTCTGGTTGCTATTTGATGGGTAATATGGGAGGCGAGGAATCAGGTTAGGCTGCGAACCAAAAGGACTTTGATTTATATTCAGTTTCAGCTTATGTCTCTCATTGTGGAACTGGCTTCGCTTGTCAAAGGGGGGATCACATCAGTGGAAGTGTTAAATCTGTTTAAACAGCCCTACATACATCATAGTGGGAGAGGATGTCGGGTGAGGTGGCATCCTCCGAGCCAGGGTCTGAAGCTGAACGTGGATGACTCTCTAATGGGGGGAGTCATGAGGGGATGTGGCATACTTAGGGACTGTTGGGGATCTGTTCTTCTTGCTTTTAGTGCCTTTTATGTCACAAGGAACTCTTTGGGGGTGGAGGTTCTGGCGCTTCCTTCTAGCTTGATGGTTTGTAGGCAGAGAGGGTTGTAGGTAACAGAGGTGGAGTCAGATTCTGAGGCTCTAGTGAAGATGTTACAGGGAAGCCATAGCACACCTTGGGATTTGATATATCTCATCCGAAGGTGCAAGGTAGAGACCAATCATGGAAGGATTACTCATCATAGCTGGAGGGAGTCCAACTTTGCGGTAGATGATCTTGCTCGCTATGGCAGACAGGAGGAGTCACTGATGATATATGATAGTCTAAACTCTCTTCCCCTTGAATGTTTTACCGTGGTGCAAGGGGATGCCCTTGTACTTCATTACTTTCTCCCTCTTTGAAGGGCTGCCCCCCTTTTATGTTTCCCTCTTCCAAAGAATAATAAAAAAAGTAACATGCAAGGCATAAGGAGAATTGGTATGTTTAAAAATTAAATTTGGGAAAAGGGGATTTTTAAAAATATTAGGTTATTCAACATAAAATTACTCCACAAGAAAAATATTTTAAAATGTATATTTTATATCTATAAAAAATAATTTAATGTTCATATGAGATACATAGGAAACGAGGATCCTAATTTATTCTAATATAGCTATTTTAAAAAATATTTCTTCATAATATATTCCTTCCTATTAGCTATAACCTTTTGTAACTAGTATAGCCTCATTCTTAGTAATCACAACAACATCATCCTGTTTATTCCTTAAAACGAACTTGGTTCCTATGATTAGGTAATCATATTGTCTATATACTGGTTCCCAAATAAATTTCCTCTTTAACTAGTTTAAATTTTCTTGCATGAATAAAACCTAATTCTCATCAGAAAATACATCTTATATGGTTTTAGGATTAGGTTGATATAGAAAAGAAAAGAACAAAACAAGGTTTCCTATACTTCTTTTGGTTCCAACTCCTTCATCCAAGATTCCTTTAACTATATCTTGGGGATGGTTTCTCAAGGATCTAGGATTTGTAGGAAACATAGTTTTATGTTCACTGGTTTATATCCATTGGGGAAAATGTCAACAAAATCAAGTTCCAAATCACTATCCTTTCTAGGGGAAAAGTGGATCTATTCTTAGGATTTTTAAAGAATCACATAAATCATCAACTTGAATCTTTTCATGATCAAAAGGATCAATTTCATGAAGTTACACATGAGTGGATTTTTCAACAATACATGTCCATTTATTTAAAACTATATAAACTTTAGAGGTTTTTAAATAACCTAGATCTCTTCCTTATACTTTGGATATAATTTTCCAAGATTATCTATAGTGTTAGGAATAATCAAATTTCATAAAAAATCATTTAAGTATCTAACTTTTGGATTTCAATTATTCAATATCTCATAAGTAATTTTTATTAAGATGAGTCTTAATAGAAATCTCATAACGAAATAATATTTTATGCTAATATTTTCAACCCAAAAATGATTTGGCACACTATACTGATGTAACATTTTTCTAGAATGTTCTTTTATATTACTATTACATATATATATAACACCATTAGGTTGAAGCATCATATGGTTATAAAATATATATTTTATACCACATTTTAAACTAAAAATGCTGAACTCGTGATTTTTAAACACCACCCATTTTCACTTATCTGGGATTTTTTTGGGATCATTTTATTTTTGAAAAATATTATAAAAACAAATAAAAACTGAAAAGGATATACTTTTAAGTCCAAAATATAAAATCCATGTAAATCAAGAAAAATAATTAACTAAAAAATAACCAAAATATTTACCTTATATTCTTAGTATTATAGACGTACAAAAAAAATTCATGTGGATAATTTACAAGGTTATATTGGTATAACCTCATTTAAATGGTTTAAAAAAAAAACTTGTGTTTCTTACCCATCTGGTATGCATTGCAAAGTTTCATTTTATCCAATTTTATTCGAGGATGAAATTATATTTATTATATAAAACATTCTCAGAGAATAAACATTGAAATGTGAAAATAATCTCTTCCAAAACAAAGATTTATTTATTTGAACTTTCATGTTGATTTCATGTTGTCTATATAAGTAATTTTTTATCTAGATTATATAATTTTTTAGTTCTTGGTGAATTAATCTTAATGGAATTATAATTAAAAATAGAACATTAATTTTTAGTGAAATAACCAAATAAACCTTTATCATAAAGCTGATAGATACTTATAAGGTTGTGTTTCAGGCCATACACATTGAAAATTTTGTTGATAATAATAATTTTATATTTCCAACTAATCCAACTCTAATAATTTTTCATTTTTCATTTTCATAAAATGTGACATAATATCAATCAATTTTATATATTGACTGGAAGTTATAGAAGTCTCCACTGATGTATCCTAAACAAATACTCTCTATATACCATATATTAGTCTGTTCATATATATTTTTTCTAATGAAAAAAATAAAACCATAAGGTGACTTGTTATATTTATTCTCTTGGTTCTTGTAATGTCTGAAAATAATGATTAGGGAACCCAAATCCACTTGCGCTTTCCAAAAACCCCAGTACTGAATTTATACATATTACTTAAAAATAAAATCATGATTAACACCTCAAAAATGAGGGTTTATTATACTAAATGTGTTAGAATAATGTCGAGACCATCAAAAATGAAAACATGTAACTTTAGACAAGATTTTATTCTTAGATATAGGTATAAAATTTTGTTTGTAATGTTTTTTATTTTCACCATGACTACCTATTAAAAAGAATTGATTTTAAAATTTATTTTTTACTAAGGATTTGATTTAGGTAATTATACACTTTATTAAAGACACTTGAAGAATTTTTTTTATTGAATCTCATTTTTTAATCTTTTATTTTTATCAACCTATTCTAAAAAATAGAAAACAAACTTATCAAAAATTTATTAGATCAAAAATACACTTTCTTAGGGAACTATTTTCTCTGGAAGAAACATTAAAAATCTATCTAAGTGATTAATTATATTTCATTAAGAACTCATATTTATCTTCCTACATATAACACTAATTATTTAATTATTTAGAATATTAGTTTTGAGTTTCAAAATGAGATATATTCACAAGATAATAAAAAGAATTTACCTCATAAAAGTATTACATAAATATCATTCTTGACCTTTGGTTTGAGGGCCAAAATTATGATTCCAATGTTATGTTATTACGAGAATATTTTTAAGTACTCCAAGTATCCTTTATAACTCTTTTTATTTTTTTGAAATATGTTTTTCTTAATTTGTTTTTACATTTATTTTTCCCTTTTAGTTGATGGTAATTCTACTTAATGTGTCCATGATTTTTCAGTCACAAACTCTAACTACTTTATGACCACCATAATACTTATTAGGCATGTTTATGTACTTTATAAATTTACAGAAGTAACCTTAAAAATGTAATAATATTTAGTTTTATGTAATGAATTAATTTTATTACATTTGATGATATTTATTATTTATAGTTTTATAGAATTAGGAAACTACCCTTAAATATATATATATATTACATAAAAAATTAGAAATTTCCACTCAGTATCCATTGTTTACAAAAAAAAACTATTAAGACATAATAAGTTGAATTTTCATGACATATCTTCATCATTTTCATCTTGATCTCATTATTGTATCTCATTATCCAATAAACCCATGAGAAAACAATTTAAAACATGGGATGAGCAAAAAAAGGTCAGTAAGGAACATAAAATTAAATAAAAAAACTTGTTAGTTCATGAATACTTATACAATATTTGAATTTCTAAAAATAAAAAATTAGACTCAAAATAATAATTTTATTACCCAAAAAAATCAACTTCTCTTCCCAAATCATTTTATAAATAAAATTCATAACAAATATTAATGGGAAAATAAAATCCTATAAAGGTTTATATTCAATAATGATATTTTTTTATTTTTTCCAAAAAGGTATAAATTTAAACCATATGAAGTATCATATACTTTATTTTGAACATAATATCCTGAGTTATCACATGGTATCATAACATAAAAAACATGGTATTATAAGATCATGGAAACATAAGAAATGTGGATGTAACACAAAACATCACATAATCATAAGTCAAGGATAACATATATGAAAACATCACATGATGGATAGAGTTCCATCATGGATTTGGATTACTAAAAAATCCCATAAATAACATCTAATGAGATAAAGACTATACCCAATACAGTAGAGCGCTATATGGACACACCCATCATAACATGTACATGCTTATGTGTCCCACAAAAGAAAATAAATCATAAGGCATAAACTGAATAACTACCCATATAAATAAATGGGTTTCATAATCTTAATTAACATCATAATCAAATTATATTTCAAAAATATGACATTTGATAAATGAACTAAAGGCATGTATTACCCCATCAACAGAATAAAGAATAATTTAGGTATATATGTCATAAACATATTTATAGAATTTAGAATCACTTAATAATATTAAATAGAGATAGAAATTTAGTTATAGAGAATGTTTCAAACCTTAATAAGGAGGGTGGTCTATAGAGATGCCTTACACCCATAATGAAAACATTCACAGATATCAAAATATCTATTCCATTTAAAACCCTTTTTGAAAAAACACAGAACAAATAGAATGAGCGTTTTTTGGTTGTAAAAAACATGGAATCTTATAAAGTAACCCAAACATTAATTAATGGTTATATTGTTGGGAAAACCTGTTGATTTCATATATGTTAAAAAAGAACATACTTTTTTTCCTTTTTTAACGAAAGTCATAACGTTCTAAAAAAATACATAAAAAATTACTTTTGAATAAAGTATAAAAAGAGTACTAAAATTTAATTTATAATTCATTTATCTCTATATAAATACATCAATAAATTAATTTTATGCATATAGACATGTAATTTAATTATTTACAAAATAAAAATTTAAAACATTTAAAATGAGGTTTTTAAGGTAAAGTATCCCTTACCTCGTCTTCGATTCGTCAGGTATGTTCTTTATATTACAGAATAATTTTTTTGTTATTTATTTACATTCATAATAATATTTTTCACATTTAACATTACTTTTATTTTATTTATTACCATGTTATACACTATTACTTAATCAATTAAGTTCTCATCAGTTGTTTTGATGATATTTGGATCATATGTCCAATATGGATTTGGTAGGTTGAAAATCATAAAATTGGACATTAAACCATAATATACATAATAATAATAATGTCATAATTAAAAAAATTTGTACATAAATTATACTATTTAAACCAACCATTAAATATGTTTATGAAAAATAAAATATTTCATAATCATTGAGATGGTTGGCTGTACGTATGGATGGGTAACATTTTAATTTTTACAATGATAAGAAGGTAAATAAGGTAAGTATTATTTTTTTCATTAAATAATAATAATTATTTCTTAAATACCATATTAATTATTTAAATACATTCATATATACTATTCATATTATATGGTAATGAAATACAAATCACATAGCTTCGTGGAGGTGGTAATCCAAACGTAAACTCGAAGGATGTTATAATTTTTCAATGAATGGAAAGGTAAGAAAATATATGATATATTAATTTTATAAAATGATAAATATTTAATGAGTATCATATATACAAATTAAAATCATAATCATAATAATCCAATATTGGTGATTATGGAAAACTAATTACATTAGTTTTCGATGCGGTAGTTCGTCGTACACATGAATGATGGTTTCGTTTTTTACTTGATGGAAGAGGAAATAAAAGTTGGTTATTATATATACATAAAAAATATATTATTATATGGAATATAATTATGGTTTTAAATAATCATTTTTAAATAATATTTGAGGTAGGTGGAATAACTAAGAAATATACATCATTCAGTTAAAGACTATGCCTCTTCTTCAGACAATCTCCATTGATTTACACCTTAAGCATTATAAGGTTGGTGTTGTGCCTAAAAAATAACTCTAGAATATAGTGAGGGATGTTATAAATATAATGGGATAGATATTTTCTAAAATAATAGTCTTTTTATATGTGATGAAAAGAGTATAAGAGGTTCTTTTTTATAAGAGGGGAGGGCAGCTCAAAGAATTACTTCAAATATTAAATTAATATAAATTCATTTTCAAGAAACGGATATAGAATAATAAAATTAGAAAATATGGTTGTTATTGGTCTAAATTATATCATTAAATATAATCTTAATAAGATTAAATTAGCTTTTTACCCATATCTTTTTAATTTAACAAAGGTTATCCCTTTTTGATAATTATTAAGAAAATAAGGGTTTTACTCTTTAAAGGTCAGTATAGTCAATATAAAAGGAAAATAGGAACATAAAAGGTCTTTAATTTATATTTATAAACATATAATAATCACTTTTAATAGTATGTGATTATTAAGAATTTTAAATCATTTAATAAAATATTATTTATTATAAAATTACATTAACGCCATTTTGTAACTATTCATTTAATTTAACATTGCAAACAATATGAAAATAATGGAATCAGAATATCACCCATTAATACCTGTAAATATTTTTTAAATCTAAAAAATTCATGTAACAGAATAATTATTTCAAATTATTTTACTTTTAAAATTATTAAAATCATATATTTTATTTTTCAATCAGCAGAATAAATATTGTATCAGCATTGTACAAGCATTTATAATAATTATTTCATTATAAAAAATTAGAAATAAATTACCATGATAATTATTATTTATATTTAAAAAAACCATTTTATAATAAAAAATATCTTATTTTTATACCAATGTAAAAAAGTTTCGGATAATAAAACAAAGTAAATAAAATTTTTGACTTTTATTTACCTAAAATAATATAAAGGTCATCATCAAAGAACAATAAAGTGAAGTTTCAATATTTTCAAAACATGGATATAAATGGATGTATTAAACTCATAAAATTGGATTATGGTAACTGGTTGGGTAAGTTTTTTTGTCTTTATCATAATAATTTTAACTTTAATTACTCGATTTACCCTTACCATGGTGATAATTATTTACTAAAGTTACTGTTAAAAATATCCAACAATAAAAGGAAAATATTTAAAAAATTTGGAAATACTGATTAAAAATATTTAATAAAACATTTATTATTATATTTATAGAAAATTAATAAATTAATTTAATATTAAAACACAAAATGTAATGAAAAGTTTTTTTAACAAAATTCTTTTTTAAGAATAAAATGTTTTTATACAAAATTAAAGTGAAAATTTAATTCTAAATACTATAATTAGATTGTATTTAACCAAGGGGAACTACTAAAATTTTAAAACAAATACAATGTATAATTTTATTTTAAATACTCTAGAAGAAAATATAATTTTCAATAAAAATAAGTATTTTTCATTATTCATTGAAAAATCAAACATTTTAGAGAAATAAAAAATTTTCATAAAATGATAATTTTGGTATTTTATTTTGAAAAATGATATCATTTTTATCAAATAAAATTTCTAAAATTTTTAGGAATTTATAATAATAATTTATCACAAAAATAAATAAAAAACATTTTTGAAGAAATCATTTTTTGAAGAATAAAATGAATTTAGTTGAAAATTGGGTGATTATTAACTAAGAATTTATATTTATTAAGAAATTTATAAATATTTAATAATTTGGTAAATCCTATTCATACCTAGTTATTTAATGTCTAGGTTATTACAATAAAATTTAAATAATAATATTTTTATAATATGTCCCAAATTTTTTAAAGCTCGATGTAGTGTGTTACACAATCTATTGATCATTGTATTATTTTAAAAAATTATGTTATTTTACTAAATTCTATTATTATTTTTATAATTCATCATATTTTCTAATATATTGAGCTAAATAACCATCAAAATCTAAACAATTTGAAGTATACTCATCAGATAACTTTGAAATTGATAGATCTTTACCCTTTTTTTCATCCTTTGATGTTGAAAAATTCAGTTTCTCACTTTAATTGTTAATATTCTCATGTTTTAAAACATCAAATTACATTTATTATTAATGAATTATAAGTGTTCCGAGAAGATAATTTATTTTAAAGTATTTTTTGGAGTTGGTTTTCTAATGTAAAATGAGATTTTATCCAACTTAGCAAGTAGAACTCTGAGAATTTTTAGATATTGATCTAATTCATGAACATGTGATTACAATAAGAAATGATTTTTACAATCACATTTATCCTTTTATACAACTGACTTCTATTCTCACTATATATCTTTATGAATGTTTTAAATATTATCTTTAGTGTTTTGTATCTTAACTATATGACATTATAAATTCCTTCATAGGAAAAAGAGATGGTTTCCCATATATCATGAATAATATTACATTTAGAAACTCGATTAAACACATTTAGAATGAGACTAGATATAATAACATTCATATATTTTTATTTTAATTTAAACTGAACCACTTAATTAACACTCCAAATATTTGGTTCTCCATCAGGTAACCTATAAGGTTTAATCACTTTCACATATAAATTCAAATTAATATTTTTGAGATAGACAATCATTTTGGCCTTTGAAAATCTATAGTTTTCTTAATTGAGGAAGAGTGATCTGGCCGTAAACATTCCATCCTTCTTATCAACCATTTTTCAGATAATAGAGATCTTTAGACTTCAACTATATTTTTTGATAATTCCAAGTCACTCTATTGATATCAAATGTTTCCCGAGGGAAGTGAAATAATTGGATTAGTAGGGGTTAATTGATTTCTAAAATTTAATTACCTATTAATTTATTTGGAAGGTTATTAAAAACTGTTCTTATATTTTTATCATAAATGTGTATTAGAATATAAATAATAAGAAAAATGAAACATATAATTTAATGTGTTTTAGGGAAAAATGATTCCCATTTCAATTCCACCAACACCCTCTATAAGAACTTTTTGATATTTACAATTTTCAATCCCTTTCATTGGGACTACCTAAAATAAGTACAATAATCCATCAATTTTTATAATATATATAGAGGTTTTATAAGGCTAAAAATATATAACAAAATAGTGAATCAAACAACATTCATTACAAGGATTAGTCACTCAACAACAACAAAGAAAAATTGATGATAGCGTGTGCAAATTTGTAACACAGTTGTAAGAAGAAACATAAAAATGAGCAGTCTCTTAAAGAGGTAGTAAAGCTTATATAAAAGATAAATCAGGAACATATGAATGAAAAATAATTATCCTAAAAATCATATATGAAACAAAATTTGAATAGTCTTTCTTCTCTATAAAAAAATATCTATGTTACGAAACATTGGAAGTGAGACATTTTTTTTTCAATTAGGATGTTATATTTCTTCGAAAATACTTCACCTTCATATCTTCAAAAATAAAATCCTAAAAAATTGATAATAATGGAATAGTAAAGAAGGTATTCATTTTATAGTATTATTAATATTTAAATAATTATTTAATACATTTATTTACACAAGTCATACACTAAGGATTCAAAAACAATACTTATATTTCCTTAAAATACTCCAAAATTAACATATATATTGATTAGTATTAAAAAATATGAAAAACACACTCTATATAGGTGAAATGCATATACCAGGTACCATATAAGAAAAATATATCCAAATATATACAAATGAATATACAAACCATTCATGTAGATGAAATATGGTATATAAATATCTCACATAGCCATATAAACCATATAGAAAAAATATATGATAGATCTATTTCTATGTAACCAAAGTATGTAAATATCTGATTATGTATAACCAAATCCACCAAGTATAAAAAAATTTCAATACAGATTCACTATATAATAAAAATATGTAAAACAATATTTATGTAAGGTAATTTTTCCATACATAAAATAATTTATGCCAAGGGAAAAATTTAACTCAATAGTGAAAATATAGTTAAAACCCACAAGAAAAAACTTAATGAGAGATAAATTAGAAATATAGGAAAGGGATTTTGTTATAATAAAAATATATTACCTATTTGATATATTAGAACAACATTATTAAGCCAATAAATCCATTCTAAATCAAAATAGCACCTTCCTACCATAGTATTAATTGAAAAGAACCAAAAATAATTTTTATTAGACGAAAATATGAATTATGATCCAAAAATTAAGCTATGGGTTTCCAAATTAAATGTAATACATTTTAAATGATTTTTTAATCCTTAAATACATATTTTTTTTGATCTAAATGTTTTATTAATTATTAATTCATTCTTATTTAAATATAATTTCATAAGAGTTACAATATTTCTAAAACCGATATTTTTCTCTATTCAATAAATAATCATCTTTTTTAGAAAAATATAACAAAATAATTATAATGTAATTTTAACATGCTAAATTCAAAAACAAAGTTCATTTAATTTAATTCAATTTATGAAATCTAGAAATTTAACTTTTAAATAAATTTATTTAATTTTAGGGAAGAATTGATAGAAAAAACAATTTATTTTCTACTAAAAATTCCTTAAAATGCATATAGTAAAATGAATCTATTTAATATAATCAATAATATTTATAATAAATATAATTTATTTGTTATTAAAACCACATATATTCTTAAAAAAATGTAATGTGATAATATATTTATTAATATTTAGGTATTCAAATATTATGGTAATTGAATGTGCAATGTTAATTATTTATATGGCACTATCTCAAACACATCATAAATTGGGAATGTAATAGATACCATATTTAGTATATATATATGTGTGTATAAATTAATAAATTTATCCTTAAAAATCAAAATTAAAACAAAATTCATTCAATTACATGAAAGTTAGGCCATCACGAAGCTAAACCCTATCTACTCCAGGTAGTGACAATGCATCAGATAGATGCATATATGAATATTTATATTTGGAATGATGATACACACACTAATTCTATAATTTTCATTATAATGGGGGTGAGTCAATATCAATGGTAAATTTAAGTCCATAATAATGATATGTTCATTAATAATAACCTGAATATCTATGTTTACAATAATGATAAAATCATCCATAATACTGAAAATATTAATATCCACGATATCAGGATGTAAATCCATAATAAAAAGAATATCTCTGTCCATTATATAGATATATCCATCCGTAATAAAGGGAATATTTTTCATAATATTAGTATGGGAATATACAATAATGGGAATAATCAATATCCATAATAATAGGGAAATGCATCCAAAATGATTAAAATTTATATGCCTATAACAATGGGGAACACATTTATAATATCTAGAATAACATATATAGATAATATCAAGATAATAATATATAATTACATGAATGATCTATGATAGGGTACTATGAGGAAAATCCTCAACCTTGACTCAACATGTCCCTCATGACTTTCAACTTTAGGTGAACCTAGAATTTGAATAATAAACATACCTTACCAGTTATATTCACATGATATTGGAAATACAAGGGAATTTTAATTGTAATTAATGATCATAATCAAATAATAAACTATCATGTAGATTATAAAAAAAGTTTATACCATGATCCTTATGTCATGGAAAGATAAATATCGAGTTAACCCATCCTATTATCTACTAACTATCTCACTTAGTAACATTAGAACTACCAATATAGCACAATGTCAATTATTCACTAATTTAGAAAAATTATCATCCCATAGAAACCTATTATGAAAAAACCACATCCCAAGACTCTGAGAAGAACCATCTTTTTTATATAAATTTCATGGTACACTCAATGTGTTCCATTTTAATGTAAACATCATTTAATAATAAAACCCTTGAACTACCTATAAGGAAAATTCATTACCTAATTATCCTCTAGACATCCAACGTATACCTTGATAAAAAATTATCACATAAGCTGGTTTTCATAATCAGTAAGAACATTCATTAACCCTTAAACATAACAAAAAAAGTCCTATCACTGAGCCATAGATTACTGAACTCATACACCTTATAATCACTAACATGTTTTGAAACAAACAACTTATCCTTTCATACTTGAATCCAAACTCCTACAACCAATGAGTGTAGTTATAATAAATAACCGAAGAATCATAATGAAATATATTCACTAATAGATTTAAAATCTATTTAGTAATGAGTAGAGTTTCCATTCCATGATAAATAGTTTCTACCAATTTATCACATATGATTAAACATTCTTGGTTCCCACTCAAGTCAAAATGTCTTGAGTTGCCTCAATCAAAGATTTACTTTCACAAAAAAGAATACAACATGAATTTTATCATAATTTAGGGAGAACTTATAAAACTTTTGTTTTTAACCCTCTTCTATCAATTTGTGATAAAGTTTTATCTATATCTATTTGATCTACATGGATCACCCACATTCAAATCCCATACTTCATGTATTCATTTAATAACTTATAAGAACTTATAATTAATTTCACATAATTAATTAAAATGGAATAACTTATGAAAACTCTCTAATTATTGTAGTAAAATTAAACAAAAACTAATACTTATATGTGGTCCATTTAATTCCTTTGGTACTTCTATGAGTGAAATATCAATGATTCAGAACAACACCGATTATGAGTTTTAATATAAATCATTTTTATCCTAAAGAAAACTCACAATGTGATTTACCTATTTTAAAATGGTAATTAATTATTGGAACACATCCATTTTAGATTTCTCTATCCATCACAAACAATAGACACATCATCTTGATAAAATTCTACCACACTACGGTGGAATTAAAACTCAAATCCAACAAACAATTTTTTCAATTTTATAGGAATAAATGTAGAAGAAAAAAGTGACAGAATGGGTAGAATATGAAACAATATTTAGTGAAGATAACAACTCTTAAATAATTGAAGATCAGCATGGATAAAGATAGTGTAAGATAAACCATGTAGATCTCCACAATCTCTTCTATAACCACATTGAAAAAGAACCACAAAAGGGTTCATATGATAACCATTAAAAAACCCAAAGGACCCCAAGTAAAGAGGGGATCCATGTGTAACACTAGAACCTTAGTGGGCTCCCATCATAAGTCTTATATTCTAAAGGGATCGTAGTGTACTTTTATAGTTTTCCTAATGAAATGGGTAGTGTAACACCTCATTAACTAATTATAGGTATTTATTCACCCTTTTTTGGTCACGATTTTGCTTGTTATTTTTTTGGGGGAAATATAAATGTTTTTTTATTATTTTTTGAATCCCACGGGGATGTTCATAGTTGTCACATATTTAGGTAAAAATGTGTGGTTTTGATTAGCAAACTATGTGACCTATTTTGAGCCACTGGAAGGGGCACATGGTTACTTTAACCATGAGACCAAACCCTTCAAACCATAAAAAATTTTTTAGTGAGATTTTTTATAGTTAGAACATGGTTAAACTAACCATTTGGCCAAATTATGTACCCTATACAAAAGGCCAGTAGGGGAACATGGTTAGTGTGAAAAATTTGTTTAACCATGTATCCCTACCCAACAAACCATGCACACAAATTTTAATGGACGAAAAGTTATTTTAGAAATTCAAAGGGCCATCGTTTAACCCATAAACACCAATAATCTATTTTTGTCTAGAAGTAAACATTATCCAATGCTATGGAGGTTTCCTCTCTTGGATTATTAGCATAATTTCTTCATTCTTGATGGATCTTTTTGAGGAATGATGTGTTTTTTTATGGTTTCCCTTATTAATTGTATATCCTCACTATATATCTTCTCCTATTGTATCTTTGAAAATACATTAGGTAGAGTATGCTCGATCTAATAGATTTTTTGGAGGATTTATATTGTTTCTTATGGATCTTGGATCCTGAGGACAAGATCTACTCTTCATCGATCTCTATTTTTTAAGATGATTAGTATTAACTCCATTTTGAGGAAGGTGTATTTATACAAAGGGACATTTTTTAAATTTATTTAAGTTATTATAAAAGAATTTGGGTCATCAAATGTATTTTATTATTATTTATTATTATGGTTTTATTGTAAGAGATACATGTTTTAAAGGGGGTTTTCTTTGAAAATAGATTTGTGCACACCAAGTTGTTAATTAAATGGTTCAATGGTGGTTTTGGTTTAAAAATAATTTTTCAGGCCCGAAAATTTATATTATTTGAAGTTAAATTGATTTATTAATTGTGATCATGGTTTTTAATTTTATTTTTGAAAAAAAATCAAATTGGGTAAGCTTGGGTGTGTTGGTAAATAGGCTTGTCACTCTTTTTCTGTGTAATGCCACATGAGGTTATATGTCACTTTAGTGTATGAAATACCATTAGAGATTATATTTTTGTATACATGTTAGGCCTAGATTGGGGATTTTCTTTCATGTCTATTACATATCACCATATGTTAGAACCCAAATGGTGTGCGTTTTCATTTATGATTATTGAATCTCATGATGTTATTTAAATGGCTATTTTATCAGATGCTTATCCTATAGTGCATCCATGGTTGGTTTTTAACTATGCTCACCTATTATCTTTCACACCTGAAATATTCCAAGATTTTTTTAATATGATATGTTTTAATGAAATACAAGTAATGTTTTATAAAATGGATTCATTTAATGAAAGTTATTGGTAAACGGTATTTGTTTTAAAGCTAGATATGATGCATTCATGATATTCAAATTTTTATAGATTCTTTGGTGAAATTACATGAGGCTTTATTCTCACACACTGTTTTTTTCCTTTATGAAGTTGTAGTTTTTTTAAAGGGCTTAGGTATAGAGAGGGTGTTATGTATCATTCCTATTTCACTTGTTTTCAATGTCTTCATAGTGGGATAGTTTGGAGGTGATTGATGGTCACACATGGTTTCATCTAGACTTGTATTATTTTACCTTTCCATTTTGGCCTATTTGGATTTAATTTTTATGTCTCATGGATATGTATGATTTATTCCACTTTTTACCTTAATTTTTCATCTGTTATAAATGAATCTAGTGTAGTTTGTTATTGCTTGTATGTGGCATGCCATATTGGGTAACTTGTCCAGTTGAATCGGGATGATTCATTAAAAAATGGAATCAAAGGGAAAAACTATCTTAAAGTTTTGTAAAAATAATTTGGTGCAGGTTTGGGTATTTGATATACAGGAGTAAGGACCATTGAAATTCAGATAGTAAGTGTGGGATGGGATTGACCGGATCACTTCCATAACTGAACTCATGTTACCATGGGTGGTCATGGATTTTTTCCAAGCTTGTGACATGTTGTTTTAGGTTTTAAATAAACTGGTATTGGGGATGATTTAAATTAACATGTTTCTTTTTAATGAATTTCATTTTATTTGTAGAATCCTTGTCTACATTAAATATTTTATGTTTAAAGTTATTTGCCTATGGATTTTAAAAAATAGTTTTATGATTTGGGAATTTAATCTTGATTTGATTGGTAATTATATTGTGTTTTATTGACAATTATTCCTAGGATATAACTCCTGCATCCAAGAGAGGAAACTACAAAAAAATAATAAAAGTGAATCATTATTAGACCGTTCTTTGATGGAATCTATAATCCACACCATTCATACACTGGGTTAAGAGGGAATTCAGAACCCGAGATGAGTGGTAGACTATGGATCAGAATTTAATAAGAATAATACACCCATATTCTATGATGAAATGAACCCCAAGAATACAAGGAATGGATTGAGATGATTTATATGATATTTAACTTTCTGTAGAC
Source organism: Viscum album (assembly GCA_963277665.1). Classification (NCBI taxonomy): domain Eukaryota; kingdom Viridiplantae; phylum Streptophyta; class Magnoliopsida; order Santalales; family Viscaceae; genus Viscum; species Viscum album. Next base: position 1,109,967,613 of record OY728145.1, read on the forward strand.
TCCTGAGGAATCTATGGTGGGTTTTTCAACGTATATGCCTGAGGGATCGGGAAGGATATGGTGAGATTCTGTTCTGCTAGAAAAGATTCATGAGAACCTATCCTAGTATTCCTTAAAGAAAGTTTTCAACATGTAGTTTTATTTTGAGTTGTTATGTGTGAAAAAACCTGGGATTTTATAACCATCGAGAAAGGGGATCATACCATTATAAATTATTCAAGCCAGTTTGTTTAGTCGGTGCACGTAGCACTCAGTTTTTTCACCAATGATTATCTTAAAGATCAAAGGATTCAGATGGGGAAGAGGGATGATATTCGTTCAATAATGGTTCTCAGGTTCATTCAGATTTTTGTGTGGTGGTAGATAAAGAAGCTATAGTGTTTCCAAACATAGGTGGGAGAAAATTTTTGGTTGATGTGATTTTTTCCAGGGTGTGTCTCCTGGTTAGAAAAGGAATCTTAATGGTGTTTAGTTTTTTTCAAATCAGTTTCAAGGACTCCGTCTAGAAACTATTAGGTTGTTTTATATCATTTTATTAGGGGTTTTCATACCATTCCTAACATTTATGAGGATCCCTCATTATTGTGGATAATTGGGCCATCTGAGGGGTTTTTGTGGAAGGATTTACCAAGGTAGTAAGGATGGATCTACTATCACTAAGGGTTCATAAGTTCATTCTAATTCTTCCAAGGGTCATCAATATTAACCTTAAGTTAAGGGGATGTTGATGCAGCTAATAAAGCTCTGAGAGTTTCTGATGTTAGATGTATTTATACAGTATAGAATACAATAGAGGAATCTAAATCAAGGCCAACTACTATTAAAGTTATAATATTTAATTCAACTTCTATGGTAATAGATTTATTTGATATTGGTTATACTAATTTTTGGTCTCATAAATTTTAGTTGATGTGTTGGGATTGAATTTTCATATTATTCTATACTTTTTGGATATTTTGATGCCTTTGGTAATGAGGTTCGAACAAGGTTTCAAATGTCTTTTATTTCAGGTGATGATAGCAAAATTTGAAGTGGTGTAGGATTTCTTGGTTTTTTAGGTTGATGTCTTGGACATAATTATTAGCATGTATTGAATGATAAATGTTTAAGAAAAGATCAAATGTCATCATCATTGAGTTTGGTTGTTATCACTCAATGGATTCACTCATGTCTTTTAGGATGAGTGGGATTCTCAGTCTAGAAGAGCAGTGCTTGATGCTTCATATGCTGGTGTGATCTCGTGTCAATTTTAGAGATGTTCCTAGATGACATTGATCTAGTTTCAAGAAATCCTCTTTCATTCGTGGTGTGTGCATACCCTGGGGTATTCCCAGATGATATTATTGTTTGGCACCATAGAGGGAGAGAACATGATTACAATTGAATTACTCTCTTGTACAATAATAATTTATATTCTATCTTATCTTATGGAACCTATTGAGTCAGTGGAACTTAATTTCCAAATTTAGAATTGGAGGCTATGGGATTTTGTTCATCCTAGCATGTCGCTATGGGATTTTCCAATCCTCTTTACTAATATGGAAAATGGGAGACTCAAAATTAGTGTGGATTATAAAATTTTTAATCAGTTTAATGTTAAGAACATGTATTCTTTACCAAAGATTTATGATCAATTTGATCAACTTAGAGGGGATAATTGGTTTTCAAAGATTAACCTCTGATCAGGGTACCACCAAATGAGGGTCTTATAAGTGGATTTACCTAAGACATAATTTAGGATATGATATGGGCATTTCATTTTTTTATTCCATTAATTCTTAATAAATTTCCTATGGTATTTATAGAATTGATGAAACAAATATTTTGACGATTCTTAGACTCTTTCAAGGTCATTATCATGGATGATATCATGGTATAATCTAAGTTAGAGGATGAGGACATGGACCATTTGGATGTCATCCTTAGAATGCTGAGGGAACATCATCTTTATGATAAATGTTCCATATATGAGTTTTGGATCCAAGAAGAATTTTTTGGGGAATTTTATATCTGAGAGGGTCATCTGAGTTGATCTTGAAAAGATATAGGTAGGTATGTTGAGGTAGAATCCAAGAAAGGATTTTTAGATTCAAAGATTCTTTTGGTTGGTTGGTTCTTACAGGTGGGTTTTTTAGACTTCTCTAATATTGAATCACTATTAATAGATTTATCCCATAAGGGTATAAATTTTGAGTGGAATGAAAAAAATCAATGATATTTTGAGGAAGTAAACAAGGGGATGACTTCATATCCAGTTTTGATTCTTTCATATTTGGGTTCAGGATATGATCTTTTTTGTGATGCTTCTAGTTTGAGTTTGAAGTCTGTCTTAATGATGTGGAAATATGTACTGGCCTATAAGACTCACCATTTATTATATAATGATAATAAATTCCAAACCCATGTTCTTGAGTTGGTGGTTTTTATGCATTTCACTCAAAACATGGCATCAATATCAACTTTGAGAGTGGTTTATGTTATATTATGATCATAAAATACCGAAGTATAATTTCAATTAGAGGGATATGAACTTTTGAAAGATGTATTGGGTTGATTATCTTTAAACAATTTATTTTGATATTGAATATACTCTCAAGAAATGGAATGTGGTCACTGATTCATTGAGCATGAAATTATTGAATCAAGCCTTGAATGAATTAGTGGAGGAGTGGTATCTGATGAGTTTATTTGTTGATATGATCTTGGGAGTGGAAGAAGATAGTGGGATGGAGTAATTGGATTTGATATAGGCTGACTATTCATTTGATGAGTGGGTAATACTTGATTAGGTACCTAACATTGATTTCCAGTGCCTGAGTGAAATCCTTTATGGTGGAAAGACCCATGGTGAGTGGCCTTGGTCTCCCAAAGGCGCTTTGTGTTTCTAAAGAAGGTTGGTTGTTCCTTTATCAATGTGGATGGAATTAATTGAAAATGAACATCTATATTTATGTCTCCATACCCCTATGACCACCAAGATGTATCTTAATTTGAAATATTGGTATTGGTGGCTGGGGTTGAGATAGTCAATTGCAGAATTTGTGTCACGATTCCTAACTTCTTGGAGAATAAAGGCATTGCAAAGGATACCTACAAGTATATCGAAACCCTAACCTATTTCAATATAGAAATGGGATGATATTCCCATATAATTCATCATTTTTTACCATAGACTATCAGTTGTAAGGATTTGATTTGGGTGATCATTCATTAAATCATGAAATCAACTCATTTCCTATCTATTAAGGAGACAATGATGGTAGAACAACTTGAGCACTTGTTTATTTGAGAGGTTGTGAGTCTTTATGAGGTTCGGTGTATAATGTTTTATGAAAGGGACCCAAGGTTCACATTTATAATGGTTTGTAATAGGTGATGGGTTCTTAGTTGAAATTGAGATTGAAATATCATCTGTTGATGGATATAAAAATATAGAGAGATATCCATGTTCTTGATGGTATGCTCGGGGAATAAATTTTTGGTTTTGGTAGTTCCTTTTAAAAGAAAAATTATTTAGTCAGATTCTCCTATAACAATAGTTATTAGGCATCGATTAATATGAAACCCGTCAGAGTGTTGTATGAGAAATAGTTACGAGAGTTGTCCTTGGTTTGTCTGGCCTTTATTTATGAAATAATGGGAATAATGTAGCTGATCCATAAGTAGTTGTTCATAGAATAAAGTCACCATAAATCCAATATATATTATAACCTTTGACCACTAGAGTTTGAATTTAGTGATTGGGATTTCCTTTGGATTTAAGCTCTTTTGGGACACCGTTGATTGGGTATGTAGGGTAAGTTGGAACCCATGATTGTTTTCCCCTTTAAGATCATTGGATGAGTTGTACTGGTGGGATATCTACTGGACATACCATATAGTTATAACTCAATTTGTGATGTGATTCATGTTTCATATATGAGGCTTTATCAACCAATCCCTTTCCATTTTATTGAATGGAATGATTTTGATATAAACTATCACACCATGGTAGTTGAGAAACAATTTTAGATTATGGATCTTCAAGATAAGGTACTACATGGTAATACCATTCCCTTGTTCATGTACTGTGGAAATTCAAATGGAATATCCACGATACGTGGGAGAATGAATTGTTGAAGAGGAATTTCTGATCATCTATTTTTTTCAAGTCTAGTGTCTTGATAACTTTCTAGGGACAAAAAGCCTTTATGGTGAGGAGGTTGTAACACCTTGTTACCTTCCTTCAGTTATTTATTGACCCTTGTTTTGATTTTCATTTGGTTGGGTCTTTCTTTAAGGTCATTTTAGGAGTTTGTAAAATTTTTTGGAAGGCCATTTGGCTTTTCATGGTTGGAAAATTGTTAGGGAGAATCACACAGTTTGCCCCAAAAAACCGTGCAGTGTGTTGTTCGACATTGGAAGGGGGAACATATTAAGTATGACTGTGAGGAAAGCACATCCAAATTGTGCACCCGTAGAGAGTAAAGATTTACATATTTGGTACATAGTTAATAAAACCACACAGAAAAACTATTCACCCCATCCAAAATACTAGTATGTGTACATTTTTATGGCACATGATTTGATTAATATTGTGTCCCTACCTAGTAAACCATGTATGTAGTTTTTAGTGAAACAAAATTATTTTAAAAATACACAGGTCCCCTAGTTTAACCACTAAACACCCCTAATATCTTTTTGACTTGAAATTATCACTCTAAAGTTATCTAGAGGCTTCATACCTAGTATTATTGGTAGAATTACTTTATTCTTGATAGATCTCTCTTAGATATATTGTGTTTTTGATCTTGTTTCCATCTTCTTTGTTGATCCTCACTAGATATCTTCTCCTCTTATATAATTGTAACATAATTGGGATTTATATGATAGATATAATGGGGTTTTATAGATGATTTATTTTCTTTCTTATGGATATACTATCACGAGGACTTGATCTAATCTTCATCGATATCAGTTTTTGAATTTAATTAGTTTTCCATCCATTTTGAGGTAGGTTTCTATATGAAAAGAGTTAATTCATTAATTTTTTAATTTATTATGAAATCATCTGGATCATCCAATGATATCATTTTATTTTGGATCAGGGAGGTTTTATTATAAGGGTTTCATTTTTTTAAATATGATTATCTTTAAAAAATGTTTTGTTCACACCAAGTTATTGATGAAATAATTAAATGGATATTTTGGTTTTAAATTGGGTTTCAAGATTAGAAGAGGAAATTATTTGATGAGAAAATGGTTAATTAAATTCAAGAATGAATATTAAATGTCATTTTTTCAATCTTAGCACATTGCGTAACCTTGGGGGCATCAAGAAATATAATTTTCACTCATTATGTGTGTAATTACATAAGAGGTTTCATAGCACTTTATTGTGTGTAATGATTCTAGAGGTTATATTTGTTGGATATAACTTAGGCCTGGATTGAGGAATTTTTTTCATCTCTAGTGTTTATCCCAATAGTTTATAAACCAAATGGCACAATTTTTCATTTTATTTTGGTGTATCACATTGTGGTTTTTTCATGGCCATTTTATCACATTATTATCTTATGTTGTATCTTTGGTTGGGTTTTACCAATTTTCACAACTTTTCTTTCATATTGTACATATTACTAGATTTGGTGAATATGATATGTTTTAATGAAAAACAAGGGATTTTTAACAAAATGGTTTCATTTTTTGAAAGTGACATGTAAGGTGGTTTGTTTTAAATCTAGATCCAATGAATTATTGATATTAGTATTTATATATATTTTTTAGTGAAAACTTATGGGGCTTGTTTTCACAACCTATTATTTTCCTTGTGGTAGTTGTAGATGTTTTATTAAGGACTTGGGTAAATAGAAGGTAAATTTTTTCATGCTGGTTCGTTTTTTATAATCATCTATGTAGCGGGATGGTGTGGTAGTGATAGATAATTACACAGGGTTTTATATAGACTTAACATTTTTTATATTTCCATTTTGGCCAATTTTTATTGATGTTGTATGTATCATTGATATGTATTCTTTCTTCTAATTTGTACATTAATTATTCTTCTTTTATACATGAGACTCATGTGGTTTTTTTCTTGTCACCATGAGCATATAATATCATGTGACTTGTCTAGTTGACCCATGCTAGTTATTTATAGATAGTGGGGATAATTTACTATGTATGAAAATTCAATTCTAATGGGATTCAGTATATAATCTATTTGTAATTTACTATGACCCATAAAGACTAATCACATATTGATCACATGAAAATTCATTCTATTCCCCCTTCAATCACATGGAAAATTTTAAAAACACTATTTAATCCTCAAAATCACATCCAAAACATCATTTCTCAGGAATATATATGCTCATTAATCAAATTGATAAAGATCTTAATTTTTAGATACTAAATTATTTTTCTATTTTATTGACACATAAGGGTTAAAATCATTACGAAATTCCTATTATATGGATTCATAAACTAGAGAGGAATCTCCATTAATCTACTATAAAATCTATAGTAATTGAGAGTTGAGTTCAATAACTATTTTTGAAAAACCCATGGATTCAAGAATTCCACTACTACACCAAATATTGAAACACTCTATTGTATTGAAAACCTATCTCTCTAATCTGTTAGGTACACTGATTCTTTATGACACCATGCATTTTATAACATTTCTACATTACTATAATAGATCATGAATATAAAACATCAATTTATACTCCGCTACATATTCTACCCTCAAATCCTCCAAACCTACACATAATTATTCCAAGGAATGATTATTCTAGAATCCTGAAAATCATCACCATGGCTATATGCTTAGATGTATTCCATAACTAACACAATACTCCAATGGAAAACAACATTACTTTACATAAGTCTTTATACAAATAAATATTATAAATCATGATCAAAATTTTCATCTCTATTCATTCACATGATGAGAATGGTATCCCTCTCAAGCTTTAGTTTACCATATATTTTCAAAAAAAAAAAATTAATATTTAAATTTTACTGTACTCATGTGTATCAACATATTATATATTTATTCAAAGTTATACTAGTTAAAAGTTAATTTTTCCATCATTTGGATTATGAATTATCCTTGATGAAGTATAATGATTAAATTCTATGTTATATTTCTTCCTTATGTATCTACAATATTACATCAACCATCCTCTAAGGATTTTTTACTCCTCTTCCCCAATAACATTATCTACCACAATCTAGAATCAGAAAATATTTCTTCTGATGCATGAATGATTTAATTATCCAAAAAATAATACATTATCTCAATTCTTCCGAAAACTTAATCTTCGAAGGAACAAATCTTTTCATTTGATCAGTAATTTTCATATACAAGGATCATATCATAGAGTAACATAAAAGGATATCTATATAATTATATTTTATTTATCATTATCTCATTAATAACACCTTGAGTGAATCCGAAAATCTCCCAAAGGCCCCTTCTCACAAGCCCCACTGATCAAAACTCCCCAAATTCTATCAGTCGAGCCCTATTTCTATGTTCTATGATACTAGGGTATTCTAAAAAACCTCATTATATCATTATTTATCATTGGTCATCTTCAATAACTATCACCATTCATGATTATATATAGTGGTATCAAATACTAACCATCAAACCAATCAAACAAAAACCAACAACCAAAGTAATTCCCTTGTAAATCCAATGAACCACCAATTATAAAATTCAAACCTCGATATAAAGAGTCTTATAATAATTTATTCCCATATACTAACTTACACAATAGTGATATTATTTAATCTATTATTTTACATTTAGATTTTTCTCCACTATATTAATGTCTTACCCTCCCATTACTAAACAACCCACTTCATAGTCATAGATACATATAACAAAATCAACATTCCTTGAATTAATTATTCTACTCATGTCATGAGTATCCTTAAATACACCCATGGATTTGGTAGGAAAACCTTAAAATATCCTCTAATGGAGAATTCCATCAGTCCTCATTTAGGAGCCATTTTTTAGAGTTTTAAATATTTTTATCATGTTCTTTCCATGGTATATAACAATAGGGTATTACTAATCTAAGACTCTTCTCATACATACCTGACATTCCAGAAATCGACTACCTCTCACACATCAATATTTAACACAAATCCAATCACTCTATGGTCATTTTAAAGTGAAGAATCCGTTATACATATTCTCTATCTCTTACCCGAAAAAAATATACAATCCATGATTCATCAATAATTACATTACTATATTTACATTTAAAACTCACAAGGAACCACACTCCTCTTTTAAGTCATGATTTCTATGGATTTTTCATACTATTCCATTCGATCCACCAAAACTCACAAGGATTTAATATAGTGAAGTACTAATTTTTTTATAAATAATTTAAATGCTAATTCCACCTCCTATGTCATAAACATGTTAATAACCAAATGCATCATATACTTCTTACACTAGTCATTTTCAATGAAAATCATCGAGAATAGTTTCACATTGTCCAACCCATCCAACATCATTCCATATGACCCATATATCACTAAAACCATACCCTACCTTTCTAAAAGGTACACGATGACCTCTTCTATCTATTATCCCAATCATTCCCATACATTGTGTAGGGACCAAGCTGATGATAAAGGTTATGAAGTTTTAATGTGTTTTCCTTTATTGTCAAGGTATGTTTTGAATAAAGGAAATCACTTCACTTTTTTTGTAGAAAAAATCGTTTTGGTTTTGTTTATAAAGGAATCATACCCATGTTAATTGCGATGATGTTTTTCTAGTTTTTATTTCATATAAATCATGAGTTGATGTGATAACTTGGAATGCATGTTTGATAAAAGAATGGGTGAGTGAAAGATATGCTTCCAATCAGAAAATAATGGTATTCAGATTGTTTTTAAAAACATTTAGAAAAGAATTTTATTCAGAATGTTTTTAAAAACAATTAGAAAAGAATTGTATTAATATTTTTCTTGAAAATATTCATAAAATAATTGTATTCAGATTTATTGTATCTTGATGGAAGAATGAATGGTGTGGTACCAATTGTTTTTCAAAACCATCAGAAATCAATCGTAGTAAGATTTATCGTACCTGAAGGCAGAGAGAAAGAAGTGGTGCTTGTTGTTTTTAAAAAAAATCATAAAAAAATCGTATCTAGATTGTATTAATTGTATTTCAAAAGAATTAGATTTTGGGTGAATGTAAAATAAGTGGTATAGATGAAAAGGTGGTCTCGGTGAAATTGGCACTGATGGAAAGGTGATACTGATGAAAAGTGATGACGATGGGAAAAGTGGTTTCGATGAAGGTGTTACAAAAGGAAAAAGAGGTTCCAATGAAAACGGCGATGCCTATGGGAATGGTGATTCCAACATAAAGTGGTGCCGATTAATGTGGTTCTGATGGAAGAGGTAATGCCGATAGAATAATAGACACCAATTATTTTTCAAAACAATCATATTCAGGTAGAAGAAAAGGAATGAGATGGTGTCTATTGGGAATGAATCATATTAGATTGTTTTTCATCATATCCAGGAAGACTATCCTTATCACATTGCATTGTATTGTATCCATCATGATCATAACCAGAAATGATAGTATTCAGAATGATCGTATCCAGCATGGGCGTAACCAGAATGATCATATCCAGAATGATTGTAACTAGAATAATCATATCTTGTATGATCGTAACTAGAATGATTGTAACCATGATGATCATATCCAGGATGATCATAACCAAAATGATCGTAACCAAAGTGATCGTAACCAGATATGATTGTATTTAGGATAATAGTATCTAGACCATTTGAATTTATAAAAGATCGTTCTTGGGTTGAGATGAAAAGAAAGTTGCAGCAATGAAAAGAAAGTTATAATAAAATCCAATTGGCGTCAGATGATGCTAAAGAAAATCCTCAAGTAATTCAAAGTCCTAAAGGTAATATTGATTCAAGGACATCTTTTTTAATGTGATTATTTGTTTTCTCAAGCATGTCAATATAAAAAAAAAGAAAGTGTATATTGATGAATGAATTATCAAGGGGGAGCCTTTTATTTAAAATAATGATTATATCTCAAGTAGAGAAGTCCATTTCTTCAAACACATTCAATTGGTATGGAATCAAGTATTGTTTTGAAGAAATCAAATTGAGAGAATTGGATTCAGACCCATGTATTGCTCATCAATTTTAATTGTATTGACATTTTATATGGGAGTCTATATAAAAGAGATGAAGATTGTAGAAGATTTGAGAAGAATCGAGAAGAGTTGACGATGTCATAATTTATCTGAGATTTGAAGAGAAATTAAGATTTGGGGGAATTTAAGTAAACGGGAAATTGTTTTGGGATTCCCACCTAAACATGTTTTGGGTCACTTATAAATTTTTTTAAGTAAATTTCAATTATGTGATTTTGCAGAGAGAGAAGCTCCAGGTTTCTAGAGAGAAGGGGAATTCAATTCCATTTGGTTCGACAATTGTCTTTGATGGTGCCGATTCATTCATATTCTATTCGAAATGACAATTATTTTCGATAATTGAAGTGGTTCTAATTTTAATTTATTATTTTATATCAAAAAATTAGACTGGGAGCTTTTTTTTGAAAGAATCAGAATGAGATTTTTATATTGAAAGAATCTGACTCGGAGCATCACATTGAAAGAATCAGACTTCGAGCATTGTTTTGAAAGAATCATACTCGGTGGAATCAGACTCTGTGTTTCATAACATAGTCTAGGTAGTTTTTAACTTCTTTCTAGGTAATGAATTGATGAATTTTATTTCAAATTGAATAAATTTATTTAATTGAAAATATGAGCATGTAACTTGAGATGTTACAAAACAATTGTATTACTCTATTGTGCTAAGAGAGAGAACACACACTAGTGGGATTATTTCACAGTGCTACATGAGTGAAAGGGTACATCATACTCATTTTAATTCAAGGATTGTATTCTTAATGGATTTTATGGTATTGGATCATTTCCAAAACATAGAAAATATATAGACATTCTTATTGAATAGTGATCCTTTAAGTATTTGTGTTCCTTTGGATGTGGGTAGATTTTTTTCATTACAAGGAATTGAAATCCTTAAAAGGAGGCGAAGGTTGTTTCAATTGAAAAGAAACATAAAATAAAAAGTGTATCACTGATTTACCCCTCCCCCTCTCAGTGATACAACACTCCGACTGGGCACTTTCAATTAGTATTAGAGCACTGGTTCCGTTTATTTTTTCTTTACTTATGGAGAATGTGAACTATGTGAATAGTAAAGTTATTCTGATTTTTGATGGAAAGAACTATCATATCTATAAATATAGAACGTTTCTGTAAATTATGTCTATCAGTTAGGATGTTCTTGAAACTTCAACAGTTGGGTTTGCTCTTATTGATGATAGTGCTCTACTTACTCTTGTTGATAAGAAGTTTCTGGAGAATGACCAAAGGGTCAATAATGCTATATTATCATCACTTTCTGAAAGTTAATTCTTGAGAGTGAAATGTGTTTCCTCATTTAATGGTATATGTGATAAGTTAAAAAAACATATATGAAGGAAATACCAAAGTGGAGAAGGCAAAGTTACAAATATGGAGATTAAAGTATGAAGATTTGAACATTGGTGAGCAAGAATCTGTTGGGGAATTATTTAAGAGGGTCAATGACATTGTGTGTAATATAAGATGACTAGGTGAAAATCTGAAAGACTATACAGTTGTTGAAAAGATCTTGAGAATATTACCTGACAAATTAGATACAAATGTTTATTCATTATAATATAGAGATCCTAAAACATTATCTCTTGATGATTTACATAGCACGATTATCACCTGTTAAATGAGATGAGAGAATGATATGAAGAACAAAAAAATGGTTTATTGAGAAATGTCTTTCAAGTATATGAAGAATTAAAATTCAATGAATATTGTTATTATAGATAAAGATGGTTATTTTTACTCTGAAAATGAGTTATGTAAAGATATCAATGAAATGCTATCCTATTTTTCTAAAAATGTGAAAAGAGGAACATGGGAATACAAAATGAAACATCCCTTGGAATGTTTTAAATGTGTAGGTGTTGGTTACTTTGCAGAAAATTGTCGTCGAAGAAATAGAAAAGAAGATACTGATATTGAATAAATAAAAACAAGAATATTTTTTAAGAAAAGGGAGACAAAGGAAAAGAAAAGAAATTATTCAGATAAAAAAGAAGATGTTTCTTGTCCAAAGACGACGAAGAAGAAGCGAGTGATGTTGAATCTGAAAAATCCATTGATTATGGTAATGAAAATAACTTCATTTCAACAATGAATGTTGAAGAATTTAGATTCAGTAGTTATAAAGAAGAAGAAACTCTGCTTGAAAATTCATCTGAAGGAAGAGTTGAAAGAATTTATGTGAATGATCAGATGTCTTAAAAAGAAAAAACAAAATATGGAATATGAATTCTTAAGAAATCAATAATTTTTTGCTGGTTAGAAAGAAATGATGATTTTAAGAAATCTCTTGAAGAAGAAAAGAATCGTAATGAGCATTTAGAGGTGAGACTGAAAGTAAAAGATGAAGAGTTAGAACTTGCCCATAAAAAAATCTATGAAGATGAAAAGAAAAGTATATGTTTCCAAAACTCTATCACTAAAGTTGGTGAATGTTCTAGTAATGAGAAACTTGGGAAGGTTCAAAAAAAGATACCTTCAAAGGGTGAGAAGAATAGTGGAATTGTTTTTTAAATGAAAAATGGTAGGAATGTGATGTATGTGGCCAAGACCTACAAGGTTGGGAATGTTTTGAAACATTATGAATATGGAAATGTTTCCAATATGTCTGGTTCCAATAATTATGAAAATAACTTAAGGAATCCAATAGTTAATATAAGGGTTTGTGAATCGGAAAATAAATAGAAGAATGTGGGGGGGGGGGGGAACACATACACAATTCTGACCAGTATAGAGGTTTCAGAGCAAAAATACTCTATCTAAGAGTATTGCTGGTATTGTGATGGATTCAAACACACAAAAAGCATGTGTTAGTTAAATCAAGAAAATTACTATTATCCCATAGGTTACTAAAGGAAGATATTTAGGGGGATTCAATCTCTTCAAAGAAATAAAAATGAGAAGGTTGTCTTGAAGAAATATGAAAAGAATGAAGTGAAGATTGAAAATAGGTTCCAACCATTGGATACTATTTGTGAAAGATGTGAACAACCTAGAAACCTTGAAAAGTGATGTCTTTTTTTGTTACCGGATTAACCAAATATTCTCAATTCTCAAAAGCCGAATGTGATGAATAAATATAAGGGGGAAAATTAACTTATTATTGAAACTCCATTAAAAGCCATGAAAGGATAACAACCCTAGATACTTGATAGCGGGTGTTCTTATTACTTGAAATGCGACATGAAATTGTTTAAGGATTTGAAATATTTTAATGAAAGAATCATGACATTTGGAAATAATGAATCATTGAAAATCAATAGTGTCGGGTCAGCCATCATTGGAAAAGAAAAGATAAAATCTAAGAAAATATTGTTTGTTGATGGGATCGAACACAATCTAATAAGTGTTTCAAATTTGTGTGATGATGGTAACACAGTTATATTCATGAAAGATGGATTTTTTTAATTAGATAAGAAGATTTAAATATTGTTACAAGAGGTCAATGTACGAAGGGAAACTTGTTTCAGGTTGGTAACTCACAATACACTTGTTACATGAGTATGGTGGAAGAGAATTAGTTATGTATTAAATGGATTGGAAATATGTTTTAAAGAAAATTAGTAGGTTATTCAAAAGAGATAGTGTCTGAGACATTCTTATTTTCCAAGAAGTAGATAATGGTGCTTCAAAATTTTCCAGAAAGGAAATATTACAAATTTTGTGCATAAAAATGTTAATATTTATTCAAAACAACCCCTAGAGATGATACATTAAGATATATGTGGGAAAGTGAGAAAATAATCAACACATTGGGAAAAGTAATTCATTTATTTCATTGATTATTTTACTCTCATTACTTGTGTTATGTATATGAAAAAAAATTTGGATTCTTTTAACATGGTTAAAAGTTTCAAAAATCAAAGATGAGAAAGAATGTGAGCATTCTATGAAGAAGTTGAGAACTGATAATGGTGGTGAATACAGAAGTGAAGAGTTTCAAAACTATATTGAGAATCATGGAATTTAAAATTCATATAACTCTCTATACACTGCGCAACAAAATGTGGTTTCTAAAAGAAATAATAGAATCTTAGTAGAAATTGGAAGAACCATGTTACTTGAGCATGGTTTTTATCATTACTTTTGAAGGCAAACCACGAGTACTGTTGTTTATATTTAGAATCATTGTTTCTAAAAACATCAATCTGTTATGAATCCCTATGAATTGTTTTGTGAAAAAACTCCAAGTTTTTATCACTTTAGAGTATTTGGGAGTCCTTGTATTATAATGAATAAAGGTGGACACTAAGGTAAGTTTGAGCAGAAAGGTGAGGATAAAATATTTCTTGGCTATTCTCTGAAAGGTAGAGGATACAAATGTTTTAACAAATAAACAAAAATAATTGTGGATTCAGTTGATGTAAATGTTATTAACGTATCTAAAAAAGAGAAACATGTTTAGGCAGACAATGATGTTAATAAATTTGAAGAAGATAATTCTGATAAGGATACAAACAATTATATTCCAAATAAAGGTGACGAATCAGACTCATATATTTCTAGTGATGAGGGAGACAATAGAAAATCTTATCCATGGATGAGGAAACATGTGGAAGGAAAAAATATAATTAGTGATCAAAATCAGAAGGTTCAAACAAGAAAAATAACCAATTCTATTGCACATTATTCTTTGTATTAAAAGGTGGAACAGAATGATCTGAAAGAAGATTTTGATCATCCATAATGGATTCAATCCATGAGTGAAGAATTGGAATAGATTGAAATGAATAATACATGGGAACTCTTACCCATTCCTAAAATAAAAAACCTCAGTGGCACAAAATGGGTTTTCCTAAACAAGATGAATGAGAAAGGTGAAGTTATACGAAACAAAGCAACATAGGTTTGAAAAGTGTATTAAAAAATTGAGTGTATGGATTTCGATGAAACCTTCGATCTAGTGGCAGGACATGAAACAATCAGAATCTTTCTTTCTATTTCCTCAAAATGAGGATACAATATCATTCAAATGGATGTTAAATCAACATTCCTAAATGGTGATCTTGAAAAAAAGGTTTATATTGATCAACCTTGTGGATTTGTTATTGTAAAAGATGAATGTTATGTGAGCAGATTGAAAAAGGCATTGTATGGCCTAAAGAAAGCTATGAGGGCATGGTATTCCAAATTTGATACATGCTTATGAAAGATGAATTTTAATGAAGAGTGGATAAAAATATTTACATCAGATAAATTCATGAGTTTTCCCTCATTGTAATAGTTTATGTTGATGATATTATCTTTGATGGGAATGATGATGGAAATTGTGAAAGATTTTCTGAAGAAATAAAGAATGTATTTGAAATATCCATGCTGGAAGAAATGAAAGACTATATTGGGTTTCAAATCCAATGAAAGAAAGAATACATTTTACATTCCCAAGAAAAGTATGAAAAATAACTTCTCAAGAGGTTTAGATTAGAAAATTCAAAACTTGTTTCCGCACCCATTTTAGTGGGAACTAAGCTGAGTAAATATAGAGAAGGAAAAGAAGTTGATCAAAATGAGTATTAGAAGCTGATTGGATGTCTATTTTATTTGACGACCTCAAGAACTGACATTTTTTATGCTATTAACTTGTGTGAAATATTTTAGAGTTCTCTAAGATGGTCACATATTATTTATAGAAAAAGAATTCTTAGATACATTAGAGACACAACAGAATTCAGAATCATGTATTTCAGCTTAGATAATATTTATTTATTTTGGTATTCTGATACAGATTGGGCAGAAAATATTGATGATAGAATATCTACATCTGGTTGTGTATTCTTTTTGGGAAATAATTTTGTGAGTTGGCTTTTGAAGAAACAAAACACAGTAACTCCCAGTACGGCTGAAGTTGATTATGTTAATTCTACTCAAGACACTACTTAAATTAGGTGGAGGAAAACACAATTGGAATATTTACTTATAGAGGTGAAGTTTCCCTTTCCCTTGGGTTGTGAAAATCAAAGTACAATAAATCTCACCAGGAATCCTGTGCAACATTCTCATTCAAAACATATTGATATCAAACATCATTTCATTAAAGATCTTGTGGATAAGAATGTATTAATGCTAGAGTATATTCCAACATTGGAACAAGTAGCTGATATCTTCACAAAACCTTTATCAAAGGAATCATTCTAAAAAATGAGGTTGAACATGGTTATCCAACCTCTTTCTCTTCAAGGTCAAGAAATGTGTATATGTCTCTCTCTTATATTACCTTTTGATTGTTTTTTAAGGGGGATAATTGTTTTGTTCCATAAATCTATTTCCCAAAAGATAGATGTGTGGGTAAGCTATGAATTAAGAAATGTTTAGTGTGGTAAATTTTCTAACTTTTTGTTGGAGATGCTGTAGGAAAATAAATTGAGTTTATTTCCAAGAAGAATTAAGAAAAGAAAGAGTTGGTTATGATCACTATTTTGGATATCATGGTTTTTCTATTAATGATTATTGTTTCCTACAGTGAGTTAGCTCATGTAGGCTTAGAATTGTTGTTATGTAATCTATTAATTGAGTGTACAAAGATTAGTGATTTATAAAACTTGGTTGAAAAAAAATAAAAAGGGGGATATTGTTGGGACCAATCTAATGATAAAGGTTATTTAGGTTTCATGTGTTGTCTTTTGTTGTCAAGGTATGTCTTTAATAAAAGAAAATCACATCACTTAGTTTTGTGGAAATAATTTTTTTGGGTATGTTTTGAAAAGAATCAGACCTATGTTAATTGTGATGATGCTTTAATGGTTTTTATTTCATATAAATCATGAGTGTATGTGAGAACTTGTGATATAATCTTGATAGTAGAAAGGGGTGTGAAAGAGATGCTACCAATCAGAAAACAATTGTATTTATATTGTTTTTTAAAACAATCAGAAAATAATTTTATTTAGATTGTTTTTCTAAAAAATAAGAAAATAATTGTATTCAAATTGTTTTTCAAAACAATAAAAAAAATAATATTTAGATTTATCCTATCTGTATGGAAAAATAAAGTAGTGATACCGATTGTTTTTAAAAACAATAAGAATAGAATCATATTCAGATTTATCGTACCTTGAGGAAGAGAGAAAGAAGTAGTGCCAATTGATTTTAAAAACAATCAGAAAACAATCATTTCTAGATTTTATCAATTTTCCTTCTAATGAGTTGGATTCTTGGTGAATGTAAAAGAAGTTTTACCGATGGAAAGGTGGGGCTGATTAAAGTGGTACCGATAGAAAGGTGATGCTGATGGAAAGTAATGATGATATGAAATGTGGTGCTAATGAAGGTGCTATTGAAGGAAAAGGAGGTGCCAATGGAAAGTGTTGGTGCTGATGGGAAAAGTGATGCTGATGGAAAGTGGTGCCGAGTGAAGTGGTTCTGAGGGAAGAGGTGATGCTGATAAAAGAAGTGCCACAATTTTTTTTAAAAACAATTGTATTAGGGTAGAAGAAAATGAATGAGATGGTGTCTATTGAGAATGAATCATATCAGATTGTTTTGCATCGTATTTGGGAAAATCATCCTTATCATATTGTATTGTGTTTTATCCATCATGATCGTTACTAGAAATGACGGTATCCAACATGATCGTATCCAGAATGATCATATCCATAATAATCGTAACCAGAATGATCATATCGAGGATGATAATAACTAGAATTATTGTAACCAGAATGATTGTATCTAGGATGATCATAACCAGAATGATCATAACTAGAATGATTGTTACCAGAATGATTGTAACCAGATATGATCGTATTCAAGATAAAAGTATCCAGACCATTTTTATTTAGAAAAATAATTCTTGGGTTGAGATGAAAAGAAAGATGCAGGAATTAATGGGAAGTTATAATACTTTAAAATTTAAGTCTGACAATGCTAAAGGTGATCCTCAATTAATTCAAAGTCATAAAGGTAATCATGATTTAAGAACTGGTTTTTTAATGTGATGTTGGGTTTTCTCAAGAGGGTCAAGAGAAAATAAAAGAATGTGGTGATTGATGAATGAATCATCAAAGTGGATCCTTTCATTTAAAATAATGATTTTATCTAATGTGGAGAGGTGAATTTCTTTAAACACATTCAATTAGTATGGAATCAAGCATTGTTTTGAAGAAATTAGTATGAGAGAATCTAATTCATACCCATGTATTGCTCATCAATTTTAATTGTATTGACATTTGAAATGCGAGTCTGAAAAAGAAGAGATGAAGATTGTAAAAGATTCGAGAAGAATTGAGAAGCGTTGACGAATTCATAATTACTCTAATATTTTAGGTGATATTCAGATTTTGGTGAATTTAAGTGTGCATGACATTGTTTTGGGATTTCCACCTAAACATGTTTTGGGTCACCTTTAAAATGCATGAAGTACATTGTACTTTTGTGATTTTTCAAAGAGAGAAGCTCTAGGCTTCTAAAGTGAAGGAGATTTCAATTCTGTTTAGTTTGAAAAATGTCTTGGGTTATGCCGATTCAGTCATATTCTATTCATTATGAAAATTGTATTATGGGAAATTAAGTAGTGCGAATTCTAATATATAGTTTTCTATCAAAACATTTATCTGGGAGCTTTGTTTTTAAAAGAATCGAAATATGAGCTTTGCATTGAATGAATCATACTGGGAGCATTGTATTGAAAGAATCATACTTGGAGCTTTGTTTTCAAGGAATCATTGTCAGATGAATCAGACCCTATGTTTCATAACAAAGTACATTTAGTTCTTACCTTTATGATGGGTAAGGAATTGATGAATTTTATTATGATTTGAATACATTTGTTGAATTGAAAATAAGCGGAGGTAACATGAGTTGTTTCAAAAAAATTCTGTTACTCTATTATGATAAGAGGTAGCACACGAACTAGTGGGATTGTTTTATAGTGCTATATGAGTGAAAGGATACATCCTACTCATAATCCAAGGATTTATTTCGTAGTGGATTGTATGGTATTGGATCATTTCCAAACCATAACAAGGATGTTGATATTATTACAGAATAGAAAACCTTATAAATATTTGTTTTCCTTTGGATGTGTGTTGATTTGTTTCTCAGTAGGGAATTTAAATCCTTAACAGGAGGCGAAGGTTGTTTCATTTGAAAAGAACCATAAAAGAAAAAAATTATCACTGATTAAACTCTCACCCTCTCAGTGATACAATACTCCGACTGAGCTCTTTAACATTGAATGAAACAGGGTCACTATTCTTAAAAATCATATGCACCCTTCTCTATTTACTTATTCTTAAAGCACCACAACTCGATTGAATGTTTCATATCACAATTAGTTACTCAATTGTCTTCCTTGAATCAAACTAAATTCTCTAACAGTTGAATCTCATTTTTTTGTCTAGTTCTACAATTTTTTTCTGGTTTTATTTTTTTACATGAATTTTCATGGTTTTTTTCTTGAACTATATATATATTGTCGAAACATACTCACACACATGTTATATATATATATATATATATATAATAAGCCACATTTAGTGGTTGTCAAAAACCAATAGTGGTGGTATGACCACCCCCACTAATCCTCTCTCCCCACTCACTACACTACCTATTAAAGGGAAGTATAGAATTATTTAATTATTAAAAAATTAAGAATCATAGTGAAGATTATATTAAAATTTTCTTTCTTTATTAATTTATTCTCTTTAACTACTACAGAACTTTTGTTCATTTTTATTTTTGTTTTTTCAACACTTTATTATCATGAACACTCAAAAAGGAGGAAAGGAATATTTTAATTTTAATCTTTATTTTCCATTCTGGGTTAGATGTGGCTATCTATTTATAAAATATTATTTATTTATCACTAGATTATATATTTTATGCAATTTATTTAATTACCACTATAAAGGTTAGAATTCCACTACCCAGATAGACTAAAGTTATTTATTTTACACCACTTGATTGGATGGTCTAATTAATTAATTCATGCAAATGGAAATGATTTTAAAATAAGTAATTCACTTTATAGATTTATTTAATTTAAACACCCATGTTACGGTTTTAACAATGGAATAAGTTGAGATAAATTTTAGTATAATTTTGATGTTTTCTGCCCTCCTAACTATAGTAATAACACAATTTTAATTATGGTAGTATTTTTTGGAATAAAAAAAATTAGTTACAAATAATTATATTTATTTATTAGTTTTTTATTATATTTTATCAAATAAAATTATAAAATCTTATTATATTATTTTTCAGAATAATAATATATTTCTTTTAGTAATCATCATGTCAAATATCATGGAACATAAATTCAACACTGTTGAAATTGTTAGAAGTAATTTCATATTATGGAAATTAATATTTAAATTCATTTATAATTCATGGATTTCGTGAAAACAATTATGGAAAATAATACACAAACCATTTAAAATAATGAAAATGTAATGACCTTTATCCAAAAATATCAATGAAGGATAGAAACAAGAATATACCAATGAAATAGGTTTAAGAAAGATTTGACAAATATTAAATAGAGGCATGATCATTAAAATATTGTTTTTATTCATAATATCCATGATAAATGTAATATAATTATCTTACAAGACTGTAAATGAGATGGTAAGTATAATTCAATTAGGTATAGAATTATATCAAAATTAATGTTTTAAATTATTGAGGTTACAAAAGATAATATGAATAAAAATGTACATTAATTTTCATATATCATACATAACTATACATAGAAAAAATTCTTACAAGGGTATCCAAATTATTTTAATATCATATTTTTATTACTTATAACATAGAATAATAACAAGATTTAGATCAAAAATCATTTAAAATATCCTATTTTCATATAGTAACATTTAATGACATAAATATAACATTTCATAAAAATAATCCTGGAAGTGGATAATGATGATTCCAGGGTTCTTGTTGTTGAAATGGTTTCAATTTTCGGTATGCTGAAAGATGTTGGCATAAACACTGAAACAATCAAAATTAACATTAGAATCGAATATATATCAGCTCAATAACTTTGAGTATTATTTAATATTATTTATACACATTTATTTCTAAGGGAAATTGGTCCCATGTATATTGATACATAGAGAACCTCTTTACGATATATTAAGTATCTCTTGATGTGAAGAAGAATGAATGTAATTTTTATAAGAAATACCATTAATGGAATGAAAATAAGAATAATGTTATTAAGAATCAAGAACCATAAAATGAAGATTTCACCCACCTCTGTTTGGAATAAAGAGGTTTATTTATGTTTATTCTTAGATAATTTGTAATTTTATTCTATAATAGATAGCTATATATTTTCAAAGGAATGATAGTAGAAATATTTAATAGATGCTGGTTGGTTATAAGGTGTAATAATCTTATTAGTGTACACTAGTTCATTGTTTAAATGAAATGTGAATGAAATTTATGACAATAACTCAGTTCTTGAGTGTAATTTTTATAGGAATCAATGGTTTAAATGATTCACTAAAGGGACCCCCATGAATATTGGAAGTCATAGGGAGCTCCATTTATTAATTACATTGATATTGAATTTCCAGATGGTGTATCTACTTATGGTAGGTTTTGGAAGCCCCATAAATTGGCATTAGATCTTGGTTTAGGTCAAGATAATGCACAATCCATAGAAAAATAAAGTAATCTATTCACTCTTTTATCTTGAGGATATATTGATTTAGTGTGAGTCATTGTATCAGAAGGTATGGTGCTAGAAGATGGAAATATATGGATAGGAAAATTTTATATACAAAAGGAGCAGTAAGTTCAATTGATTATAGTCAAACTGGAAAGGATAAAAAATGTGGAATTAGAAAGTATATAAATAATGGTACTAGGATCGATCTTTATGTCATTGTATTTGAACATAGTCTATAAAATCTAGGAGGCACATACCAAAAAATATATAATGAAATATTTATAAAACATGTATGAGAAGATGAAAATTTTAAACAAGGTGATGTTAGTGTAGAGTCTATTCAGTTGAAATTATCATAAGGTATGCCTATGTCTATTCATAAAAATGACTTTTATCCTTATTTTGGGGAAACATAAACCAAATAATGAAATATTCATAGATAATGTGTGGGAATTTATGTTATTATTATCAATTTTGGAGTCTTGGTATATGATTTTAACTATTGTAAGCAATTGTTTTGGGAATACAACATTTGTTTTTAGGGCTATAAAAAATTAATGAATCGACCCACATGAGCCCACCTAGCTAGTGAAAAGCTAGGAGTGACCACCCCAAGGATTCCTCCAATAGGATAAGGACTAACGACATGCACTAAGAAAGCATATACTAAATTGGGAGACCTTTGTCTATTGTACCTATATTCACACACACAATCATCTCCCTGAAAAACTGCATATGAATTATTTAAAGGACTTAAAAATATAATATATAACCATGCATGAAATGACCTATATAGAATACATAAAAGTATGATAATATAAATCTAATGAAAAAATGGTATAATTACATGCCCAATAATAAATAAAGTCCTAACATGACAACAACAAGAAAAGAGGGAAAACAGAGAGAGTCCGACTCCTAATCACCATGTCTGACAATGGTTCATGGTCAATACTCCCATGTATCACTAAGTTCCACCAATTTATTCACTAATCTTCCTATCATTTAAACATGAAATGAAATTTTTGGGAAAACCCCATGATGATGACTATATACATGCATAGTAGGGATCCACTAAAACTATAATGGGAGAAATGGAGAGATACAATAGAAGTCATATCAACCCATAAACAAATTGAATAGAACGCAACATGAATATATAAATTCTCATAATTAATCCAAGATGACTGATAAAGGGGATTTCCATATCAAC
Source organism: Viscum album (assembly GCA_963277665.1). Classification (NCBI taxonomy): domain Eukaryota; kingdom Viridiplantae; phylum Streptophyta; class Magnoliopsida; order Santalales; family Viscaceae; genus Viscum; species Viscum album. Next base: position 1,109,990,669 of record OY728145.1, read on the forward strand.
ATCCCAGCCATGAAATATGAGTCTGCTAGCAACCCAAAAGGGCCCATCTCCAATGCTTAGTATCTTTCATATCCATACAAGAATCCATGTAGTGGGATCACACCTCACCACTTATCTACAACCCAAGGTGGAATAATCTAAAATATAGTAATCACACCCTAATATGATATGGGGTTCCACTTAGTTGTTAGAGGATCCACACCCTGGTGTGACAAGGGGTCTCACTTAGTTGAAAAATGACCCACGACCTAGTGTATCATGAGGGTAACACTCCGTAGATAAAGGACCTATTCACTAGTGGCTAGGTGGGAATCAATAGATAATGGAATATAGTGGAATCACACCCTAGTTAAACATGAGAATTTCCAACCCCAATATCTCTATGATGATCTTACATAATTACTACTACCAGTTTAGCATTGGCAAAAGAAGTATTAAGCTCGCAATACTTCATGTAATATATCAAAAGACCTAATAAAAGATACCATCCTGTTATATGTAGAAAATTGTTTAAGTTATGATACTTGTAGTAAAAAATGGATTCTAAAAGAATGATATACACAATGTGAATGTCCCTAGGAAAAGTACACAACATGCACCATGGTTCACATGCTGTGTGACCTCTCCTAGACACTTAATTGTGTCCAGAAAATCACATGGATTGGATGGAATTGTATTACTACATAGTGTGTATGGGTACTACATGACATGTATTAGATTCCCATGGATTTATTCTGTGATATAGGCCATGCCCAAGTACTTTGGGTTGTGCTCGTGTACATCAGGTCACAACCATGTACCTGGCCATGTCTGAGTTTCGAGCCATGACTATGTTCTCCTGGACATTTCCATGTACTATCATAGTACACACTAATCCACCAACATAGGTTCACATGACATGTATGGGGTTATAACCTACATGTGATCTTTATCTCTTCCTAAAATTCTTGCTGCTACATCCAGGGGACTACACCGTGTGTGTTCATGTATGACACGCCATGTAGTCAAGTTTTTAGTAGAAAACCTAGGATGATTCACATGTCTCTCCATACAATGTACTCAAAGTGGGAAGATATATCTCCCAAACATGTGCCATGATTGGGGTATTGGATCTAGGGATAATGACACAAGATCTGTCCCTAGTGGATAGATTCTACGCCCCTAAAATCCACACGACTCATACCATCACATCACGCAACTCCCATGATAGTAGGACGACGAATCTAGACTCCATTCCATGTCTCCATCACCCAAAACCTATAAAAATATCTCAAAAAATAAAAGATTCACCATCCATCACGTCGTTCATATAACCAATATGAATTTAAGATTTATTAACATACTCGAACCAACCCTGAAAATTTCAAACTGTAACCCCATGGTAAATTGATATAGAACACAAAGAACAGTGGGGAGAAATGCACATAAACAAATTAAATCCATAATTTGACTAGTGTTATTGGAAAAAATATTGTAAATGGGGTACACAAGTGTGATAGAAATTGCAAAAAGGGAGTTCAATAAAATTAATAAAACCGACATATGATAGGGCTTATGCGAATATCAATAAATCATAGATTAAATAAGAAGATAATTAAATCTATGCTTGAAAAATAAAATAGGTTATAAATCCAAAAAAATTCTCTAGCTTGATTAAGGATAATTTTTTTGGTGAATAGTTCATTATATAGTGATAAATAACTGTCCTCTATGTTTGCTTATTGCCTCTCGATCCCCCTTGAACTGATCATCACCTTTCTCTGATACTGATCTTCCAACGAAGTACAATTCTACCATAATCTATAATATCAAAGGGCTATGCGGAAAACACTAGTGATTTACCATAATAGGGTATTTATGGATAGATAATGATGGTAGGATATCTAATTAATATAAATAAATAATTTATTTATTTTATTAAACACACCCACAAATGTTCACCTCCTATAGAACGTCAAATACTGACCAACATTATATCACACCTTAGAAAAACCCTACATTTCTGATTTAACCATGGTCTTGTATTTCCCATCCATGGTCTCAAAAAATGGGAAGAACATTTTTTATAAAATGATTCATTTGCGTGAATTAAAATATATGAATATTTTTAGTATGTTAATTCTTTGGTCCTAAAGGACCCAAAAACTAGACTGACATTGATGATAAATATAGATATATGCATAGAAATATTCAATGTAATAATATATAAACACCACAATCATTACATTGTCTCCAAATTCATGTATTTTCACCTATAATAAAATAATCTGAAAAAATTAATGTGTTAGTGAGTTTACATATGACTCTGACACTTCTAGGTGAACTTCTACAGGTTCTTATGCTACCAAAGCACACAAACCAAAGGGGTGTTCTATCCATGAAAGCTCCTCTTCTACCGATACTCGATTGCCACAAAGTACTCAGTGAATGTGGATCTATCATCAATGTATATCTCACCTCATTCAATAATGTATAAAGGATCATGCACATATCCCCTCAACTATAGTAGTGGTGGTACTATAACAACGCGGGTATTGTAGAAATATTGTTCACCGATGGGTACTTTGGGCCAAAAAATGGACTTTCAATCCTTTTATTCATGCCACTTGGCCTTGGTCCTTTATGCTATGTAATGGGTCTCCCTTTACCTTTTCTTAAATAGGTATTTTGTTTAAATAATAAATTGAGGCTTTGGCCCCAACCTTTAAAAAAACATATCCCTTCAACTGTGACATTAAAAGACATTGTGCACTCAATCCAACTATAGGGGAAATGATAAAAGGTATGACACCTCATCAACCCTCTATAGGACCTCAAACAAATAGATGAAAATCAAGGAAAGCTTTCCTTCCTGGGCAAACCACCAATATCCTCTTCACGGGGAAACTCGTAAAAAAAATGGTCTCCATGCTCAAACTCAAAGAGCATATGATATTGATCTGAATAAGAGTTATATATAATTTGAAATACCCTCATATGATAATATATCACATGAACCTTCTATATCATCTTCTCCATCATCTCCTGAACCATATCCTCCAACACCTGAATATTCTTCTTTTTTTGACAATCTGTATGTGGGTGAAAAAATTAATTCATATGCAATTAGGGACCAAAATCCTCTTGTAGGCCTCTTCATAATCATTATGTGAAGTGATCATGATGGTTGTAGATAATCATAAATGGTATCCCAAGAATTTAGATGGTGTCCCTCTCATAAAACTACCCCAAACACTCAAATGAACTCTACTCTCAGATAAAAAGGAAGTGTGTGACTTGGTATGTCAATCAATAATCACCCATATAACATCATTTCCTCACATTTTCAATGGAAGCCTCATAAAAAATCACATGGATATACTATCCCATTGAAACTAAAGAATCTCAAGATTCTTTTCCAATCCTACTAGAACATGGTGCCCATCCTTTACCTGTTGACATGTGAGACACTAAGAGACAAACTAAAAATTTATCCACCTAATTCTAGACCAATAAAACTACTACTGAAGTTCATTGTACATATTTTCCTCACTAGGATTTACAACCAATGTGGAAGTATGAATCTCCCTCATCACCTTCGCATAAAAAATATGACTGTAACCATAGTTCATCCATGGTAAAGGATAACATGATCCCTTCATTCAGAAAATCAATTTGGTGTATCTTCTAATGATATATGTTCATGTATAAACCCACTATCAATGTATATCAACTAATTCTTTCACAAACATTGAAGAATTGGAGGATTAACTACCATTTATTGAGAAAACATTTACCCATATACCACCAAGGCTAGCTTCAATGATGCTAGCTACTTAAAAATATCATCCACTAGGAAAGTATGGGAGTTTCTACTAATTGAATATTCCACCACATTTCCCTTAATATGAGTATAGAATAATTTGAAATCATAGTCCCATTTATACTTAAACTAGTGCCTATATCCCAAGGTTAAATATTTGGGAGTAAATATGTTCAAAGTAATGATGATATAAGTAAATAGAAAAATGATTACCCATAAGATAGTTTCTCCATATATTTTGTGTGAAAACTACTAATTATAATTCCATGTAAAGATACATTTTGTTCTACTCATAGGGTCTCAAATACCTTGAACCATATGTGCTCACATAGTTCTTTTACATTAACACACAACCGAGCCTATCTACAATGGCATTGAAGAAACACTACATACTCAATTCCCACCTTTGGTAGACTCAATATATAATTACTATTCAACCTTATCCTCAACTCTAAAAATACTAAATGATATGACTCTATCATGGTCAACAGATTCCCCTTATATGTTAAAGAGGTAAAAGGGGATGAAATTATAGAGAATTTTGCCATGAAACTTTTGTACTACCCCACAAATATAAGAAAACTATGAACCTCTAACAAGATCTTGGGTGGATCGCATGAAAGGAACACATTAGTCTTCATTGGGTCCATAACTAGACCATTTCAAGAGATGAAATTTCCCAGAAACTAAACCATATATATATAAAACTAGAACGTGAAGAGATTACCATAAAAATAGTTCTCTTATAGAAATTATAATACCATAATCAAATACTATACATTAACCGACTATAAAGAAGTGTAAATGAGTATGTCACTGATGAAGACAACCAAAAATCGATCGAAGTATTTCCATAATATTCGATTCATGAGATCCATGAAAATATTGGGGGAATTCATCACACCAAGAGGAATCACCATGAAATCATAGTGTCTATATTGATATCAAAATTCTATTTTGGAATATCATCCTTGTGAACTTTAAACTCGGGGTGCCCAAACCTAATATCTATATTTGATAAACAACTCACACCTTTCAACTAGTCTAAGAGATTTTCAGTCATTGGAAAAGGGTACTCATTCATTATTGTTACCTGGTTTAGGAAATTATAATCAACACATAGCCTAAAAATTCATTTCTCATTTTTCATGAAAAAACTAGAGCTGACCAGGGGGTCACATTGGGTATGATGAAAATCATATATTAAAGTTCCTCAAACAACACCCTTAGATCTAGAATCTCATCATGGTCTATACAATATGATGTATAAGATATTATTGTAGTCCTAGGGTTCTAGTCAATTCAAATATCCATCTCCTTATTTGGTGGTAGCCCTAGAATTAACTAGGGGAAGATATTAATATATTCCTCCACTACCAAAATAATCTATATTCTTGAAGAGACAACTGTACCAAAGGATAAACTATCCAATTGATTGGCGATGAGTTTCATCTTCCTTTACACTAGAGCCACTCAATCTACCATGAATGTCTCACCCGTAAAGGGTAATATCATACCATCTATCTGTAGATATATAACTTGCTTATGATGATATTCAACATGGGCCTGAACTAGGGATAAATAGTCCATGCCGAAGACGAAAATAGTATGGTTTTATTATGAGGACCATGTGGACCCACTAGAAACTATCTCCTCAGAGTGCCAACATGCATTGTCAGTAGATGGGTCATATCAAATAATCACTTACTATAGGAACTTATAGCTATAAATGATAGGATAAAGTCTAAATTGGAACCTATAGATCATTCTCAAGGTATATGGTGATGAGGGAATGAATCTTTCCTCTTTATACTAGTACTGGGGAAAGATTAGAAAAGGCATAGATCATACCATGAATTATCTCATGTGTAGGATGGTCATATCCCTCCATCGCATATAGCTACTTGCAGACTCAACCACCGGATCTGCAAGTCTAGTGTGGGCCACTTGGTGGTGGTAGTGGATGTAGGTTCCAGGTGAAGAAGAAGCATGTAGTGGTGGGTGATATATTTAAATTTTCTTTTAAATATGATTTCTTGGAACTCCAGTAGAGTATCTTGGATATTAAATTTATATTCAATTTATTTATATCAAAATATATCAAATACCTTGGATCGTGATTTTCTTTTATGTTGATGTTGATCATTTGAGATTTACCTTTCAGCTTTCCTTCATTATGTTGTGAGGACCCAAGGATAAAATCACTATAGTGGTGATCCACATGTTCTCCTTAGATCTTCAATCAATGCTGCTCAATCTTTGAGTTCCAATGTAGTGAATTGACTGTCTTAGGTTGTTTGTGTTGATCAATCATCCTTTGGTGTTGAAGAAATCTCTCTTTAATTTCTCATTTTTTGGGAGGGATAGAGAAGGAGGAGTATATATAGAATTCTCTATGGAAAAAAATTATCCATTTTTTATTTTTTTACTTCAAAATAAATATAATGGGCTATTTATAGAGATAAGGTATATATTAAGGAATATATTAATTACAGATCAACACTTACAATAATATCATTTTCTTAACAAACCAAATCCCACATAATAGTAATATTATTTTTTAGTGCACGCCCACATGAGAATATGATAAATATTATTTACTGGATTAAAAATAAATACCCACCATTGAACACAGTAATGGTTCGTTCGAACTCCTTGACATTTATTGACTACTCAAATAAATATTTAATTCATAAGTAAATATTTTTTTCACCAATAAATATTTGGGATGAATAAAAGTATTTTATTATATGGAAAAGTCTTCTCAATGTTGTTCATATTAAAATTAACAACAAAAATGAAGAATCTCTAAGGTAGTTATACAAAAATGAAATCATTGTGTTGTTCATCAGGGATTTTAAACCCTAAAACTTGAAGGTGATCAACATATCCAATGAGCATAAATATGTGAGTCTCATCTAGTGTATTATTCACTAGAATAAAATGAAATAGTGTTTTGAAAATATAAAACTACTCTTTTCTATCTCTCTCCTAGTCAAAACCTTATAGGTTATAAATTGTGCTATAAACATCCCTATTTCCATGTTAATTCTTGAGTTAACTAGACATAGATGAAAAAATCAAACATTAAAACTCGATTTCATTGATAAATCTTCTTCATGGACATGGAAATATTCATCACTCACCTACTTGGAAGGAAATATAGGCATTTAGGATTATAATATATAATATTTCCATTCATTTAACATCACAACCTGAAGGCATATGAAGAATTCCTAGAAGTTACTAGAAGGGAGTAAATTTTATTTATCTAAAATAGATTAAATGATAGTGTGGATGAAGAACTTTTAGTTTTATCATACAATTAAAAGAAAATATTACTAATATGTTTTTTTGATTACAAATTATGTGAGAAATAAAAAATAAATTGATTTTATTAATTCTACCACTATTTTATGATTTCCTAATATTCCTCTCCATTGATCTCAAAATTTATAGTTATAAAGAAATTCCAGTGGGAGCGAACCATATTCCCCTTTTCATAACCCCAACAAGGGTTGTCCTATATGTTTGAATTTTTATAGGTATGGATTTCTATGCCAACTATGGGATTTCAATTTCTTTATCTGGGAGTGGATTCACCAATCTATAAATCTTGACATTGATTTCCTCAACACTGGTATCCAAATTATAAAAAGTCTATAAAGGGATACTCTTGATGTAAAATGGTTATGTCTATCAAAATCTTTCATAATAACTCCCCTTTCAAAATTCAGTTCCCAACAAGGGTTGTTCAAACACTTAGTTCTATTGGTTTCATTCATAATTAGGTAATAGAAGCCTAAGTATGACTTAATATTTGTTTAAGGGATTCTATTTTTTATTATGCTTAATTTTTATCTTTTTTTAACCTTTAGATGTATCATTAATATTTAGTGGATATTACTTAATTAATTAAATTTTTTTTGATAAATCATTTATGCATTATCCATTTATTTAAATTATTTCTTTGAATATTAATTCATATATTTATGTGATGACAGTGTTGCATCCATAAAATAAATATTGCATAGATAGAAATAAATAAATAATTAAATCAACCAATTATGAACATATCTAATGATGATTTAATTAGTGGACATTAAATCAATTTTTTACGCAATGAAAATAACTCCTTGTTCTGGACATGGCACAAGAAACAATATTCCACTATTCCACATGTGCATCACATGAGTTGGATTTATAATGGTTCCATCTTTAACCATATCCACAAGAATTAGGATACTCCATTAATTACATGTATTTATAACTCACATGTAGATTAGGGGAACCAAATGATTTTTATGGGTGATTACATAAATATCCGCTGCCACACAGGTCATATATAATAATGGAGGTAGGTATGACACAAATACTACCATATTGAATTTAATAATAAATAATTTCAAACCCATGAAATAAATTAAATTAAAACATCCAACACATAAAAATGTCTTGGTCATGATCATGAATAGTCATACATAATGTATATACACAAAAGTAAGAAGCTAACATTTATTTCTTATTCAGTCTTTATTGTTATGATAATTTTTTTTATTAATTAATTATTTCCATGTTATCTTAATAACCATATAAATCCTCCAGGGGATACTTATCACAAAGGAATTAATGGAAAGTATGCAGAAGAAACAATATTTTCATATTTATTACTATAAATTAAATGAGCATTTACAATTATTAAAAACCCTGGTTAAACGTTCAATCACGTAATGTTCTATTCAAATCAATATGGTTTTAATGAAGAAATTTTAATTTATTTTATTTTTTAATTATTCCATTAATTGGGAAACTAAAGGGTCTATACTAAACAACTACACAACATATACATTGAATGCTGTGTATTCAGATAACATGACGAGGGATTTGGTGTGTCAACTTGGCCAAACTATAAGAAATGTACATGCAAGATACACTCTATGTATCTTCTTTTATTGTGTTTGAGATATTCTCATGGGTCTTTTGAATGTATCGTGGTATGATCACATAGTGTGTACAATATATATACACACTGTGTATCCCATATGCAGTGCATCTGCTATTCTCACATGATAGATGAGTGAGTATTTTGAATGTGGGAAAATGATGTTATACAAAATGTGTACACTACATAAATGTAGTGTATATTGGAAATTCTAAAATTTTTCAATCCCATGAAGATTGGACTTGTATAATGAACACATGTATTACCTAATTTATGTCTCCAAAACATACATACTACAAGATGTGTATTCCATCTACACACCATGTAATCCAACACCCCATATGTCAGGTTGGCCTGATCTACATGAAATTTACAATAAATACACTACATGTAATTAATGTTTTAGCATGTTGTGAATCCCTTGACACATACAGGTGAATTTCACAAGGGTACACAACATATATTATGCCTACATTTCAAGCAACCCAGCTTTATGGGAAATAATTTGTCACTTCCCACTGGCTTCTCCGGTCATTATTCTTCTGTTCATAGATCATTACTAAAATGAAACACTAAACTAACATTATTAATAAGTCAATAACATATTAATTCAAATCATATTAAATAATGAATAATGTGAAATGAAAACATTCAACAATGATTTCGTACAGATCAATAATCAAATAAATAATTATAAATTTGTAATGTTTCCCCTTTGATATTAGTTGTAGGTTCTGGGTGCAGTGGATGTTTGTGGTGGTGGGTGTAATTTTATAATTTCTTTTAAATAAAATTTCCTAGAACCCCAAAAGTGTATATTACAATTTAAATTTATAATCAATTTATTTAGATCAGAATAATGAAAATACTTATGCTTTGGATCATTTTTAAAAATTTATGTTGATAATTGAAAAATTACCTTTTAGATTTTATTCATTTCAATGGGAGGATCCAAGGATATAATCCCTCTAGAAGTGATCTACACAGTCTAATTAGATCTCCAAGAAAAACCACTCGATCATCGGGTGCCGATAAGATGAATCCATTGTCTTCAAATGTTTTTATCCTTTATCATTTGGTATTAAAGGAATCTATCTTGTGTTCCATATTATTAAGAGGGATAGAGAAGGAGGAGTCAAGAGAGAATTTTTTGTGTACACTAATTTTCAAATTTTAATTTCTTTATCACAACCTATTCCCCAAGGCCCATGTATTGACATACCCAAATCCCACCCCTTGAAGGCCAAGGGTTGGAGACTAGAACTGTGGGCATTAACCTAATAGTGGGAGGCATTTTCCTAGATACTTGTACACAAATGCACTCAAAAACAAAAACCACAAAGTTGAAATGTGAACACTAAGTAATCGGAAACCAGAGTACTACAGTAAGTAAAGCACTGAGTGGTGTAATCAGGCCAATATTCAATCCCAACAAAAGTACTAAAAATAGGAAGGTACAAAGGGAGAACTAACAAACATCGACAGAAGATCCCACCAGATCGTTGCAGTAGTGAAGCTACTAGAAGCCGAAGTAGTATGATATATCTTCACGGTCCCTCTAGACCCCTCCTGGTCCTAGTCCACCAAGTCCACCATCTTATCATCCATCGATCCCATCTTCATAAGCACCCCAACTGAAATGTCAAAAGTATGCACCAAACACAACATGTGCGGGCAAAGCCCGTACAGAGTGAGTAACTCCGTAATTGTTAGGGGACCCCGAGACCCTCGATGGTCTCTTAGAAATCCACGAAGGAAAAAAACCACAAAATAACCATGATGTAAACCATTAATATTATGCATAGTCATCCCTTCTCAGGTATATGCCATCGCATATACCTAGGTCATCCAAATATACTCGTCTCAACCACAAGGAAACATAAGTCCCTGACCTCAAGTCGTTTCCAAGATTTTCGTAGAAGGCTCAATGCGCAACTAATGAATAAGGAGTTGACACACAATGAACTGGCCATCCTTGATGGAACCCATCTTAGGGATGTTCTACATTAGGAACAACTCAACCATTCCTAATGGAACATCCGAAAGGATGTTCTCCATCAAGAACTTTCTACTAGAACCACTTCTAGTGCTCGACACTAGATATCTCGTAGTCACAGTCCTGTGCCTAAGGTAAGACCATGAGAAAACAAGTGAAGAGGCCCACTCCTCGAAAATGTGTTCAGTTGGGGGAGCACTGCTCTAGTATAACCCATGACATCCCTATATCCCCAATAAAAAGTGGCCCGCACCTTGATCCATTAAGAGAGTAATAAATTGTACTCTGGGTATTGTTTACATCAATTGGAGGGGCCCACTGCTCGCAACTGTGTCCTATAGTTGAGGGAGTTCCAAATCCCCCGAAGGACCCTCTCCTCGTCGCTACTCGGATACGGGGGAGTAGTACTCCATATATGAGGACCCGCACCCTACTCAGAAGGGGAGTACAAATATGGTAGTTCATTCATTGTGGGGGGATCCATGCCCTAGTATGTTAGGGGAGTACAAAACCCAGGCTTGAGGACCCACACCATGGAATGGTAGGGAAGTACAGACTCTGCTGTACCACTACATAAGGAGGACCCACACCCATGGTTGATAGGGGAGTTCCTAATCCTAACATAGAGGACCCACAACCAACCAGGTAGGGGAGTACCTGACTCTATGTGAGTTAGGTATGAAGGACCCATGCCCATGTCCAATAGGGGAGCAATTAATCTAAGGATAGGAAAAACATCTCATTGGAAAATGAACCTGCACTCCGGATGTGGGGAGTACCATCTCTACCGAAGCAGAGGAGTAAGGAATACTCGTGCCTTGAGTCATCAAGGTAGTATCCATCCAAAATCTCACTTGAAGAAACACCCTGGTTCTACCCCTCAGGTTATAGATCATTCCTCTACCACCACAATGTTCCACAGGGAAGTAACTTGATGATCCTTCATGTCATAAGGGTTCCAGCGAAATAGATGGTGCGTCAACCAGGCACCCAAACTGAATGTAATAGGCATTTTAGTGACAAGATCCCGGTTGGATTCTGGTACGATCGAACCCAGAAAAACTAAAAATTTGACCGAATTTCATCTAAAGTATCTCAAAAGGACCACCAATTATTAAGGTTTATGGCACCGTAGACGGTTCATCAAAAAAATGTTCAGTTTAGGTGATACTCTCATTTAAGAAAATGGGGCCTTAAGTGGGTCCGGGTCCAGTCTGACATGATTGGACCAACCAGAACTGGCTCGAAGGGGTTGGGCTTGGCCCTGTTTGATGGTCCCAAGTCTGGTATGCTAGGCTGCAGGCTCAACCTACAATTTCGACCCGGCCCACCTAGCGGGGCGTGGCCCACCGTGCTACGGAATCACTCAGATCGCTTGCCGAATGGGTGAGACCGCTCCCCTCCCGAATAGTCAAACATGTTTGGGTCTTCAATGCCGTTGCGCCAAGTGGTGCCACATATCTTCATTGGTCCACATGTACCGGCCCGGAACAGACACACTGGCGCATGTATGCTCTCTGCTGTGGCTCGATGCTATGACCTTCCTCCGTGGCGCGCCGCTCGGCTCAGTAGTGGCACCAGATGGCGCCAAACCTCTTGGATGGTCCGTATAGACCAACCTTATACAGACCCATGGGTGAAGGTCCACCCTCCGCCACAGATTGATGCCGTGTCCTTCCCCCGTGACACGCCACCCCGCTTCAATGCGGACGGCATTGGCCGGTCACCCCTTGTCCACCACGGCACCTTCGGGGGAAATCATTCCTTTACAGCAGCCGAGTGCCGAAAACCACCTCCCTCAGTCACTGGTCCCACTGTGTGCCACTGTCACTCCACCGCTTCTTCCAGTCACCCACGTAGAATGTAACTATAATGGGTTCGATGGAGGGTCTGGGCCATGTTTGTTTAGCCTGCACCCTCCACATTAACATTATAACATGAGAAGGATTGTTAAATTATAAAAACTGCTATAATAAACCCCACATTATCCTACGTCATTAAAGACTGAAACATGGGGAAACTCGTTGAATGGTTGACCGGTGTTTTTCATAATATTCAACGGGGTATAAAGGGGAGGAAGCAAACATATAACCCCTACCTCAAGTTTGTTGGAAGCTGATGCAGATGAAAAAGAAGTGTCTATGTTTGAAGGTATTATTCAGTGCTTGTCATCTCCCATTGATTCCTCCAATTTCCATCACTCAAAGAATAATTCTAGGTTGGTGGAAGTCACCACTACACTTCATCAGAGGTTCCCCTCTTGCATACCAAAATCTTATTCCCAAGCTTTGTTTAAAAAGAGGGGATGATATGATCAATGCACCACCCAATAAATGAGGTTCATTAATGTGTATAATTAATAAACCCTTTAATTATCTTAGTGGTTTGGTTAATCATTCATTTAAATCTCCCAATGGTGTGGTTACATAAATTATGAGTCAATCTATTAAATGGTTTTGACGTTGCACTACGGTCACAACACTGTTTTTCAAATGGTTGCACAAAGAAAAAATAAAATAACCAAAAATTATTTTTTTTATTTTTTTGTAAAGTCAAAAAATTAACCTTTCTATCCAACCCTTCCCAGTCAAAGTTAAGATTTTTATTTAGTGAACTTGGCATTATAGATTCAACGGTTCCCTCGAATTTTTAATCCAAGCACCAGTTCAAAAGATAGAATTCTCCACTCACAGGTTTACTAAACGTACTTTAGAAAAATGTTCAAACATTTTAAATAGTCACCCTTGACTTGTGCCGGTCAAGGTTAGGCTCCTCCTAATGGAAACACGGCCTCACAAGATCAACGGTACTCTACCATTTTCAATTTGATTTTCCGTTCATAAGTTAACGATTTTACAATAAAATAACTTTTACCTAATTATTTTATTTATGGCCAAAAACTAACGTCCACTGGTGGCCCGCGTCAGCCAATGCGAGTATCTGCCTAAGTATAGAATATACTACCGAGTTCAAAAGTGGTATCATATTTTTATTCCTAGTCACCATTTGCGAGATATAAGTATTTGAAAAATAAAATAATTTTATTTAATTATATTATTTACGGTTATTCATTTTTGGGTTTTCTCACTAGGGGCGTGCACTGACTAAATTTAAGTCGCACCTAAGGTAAACCCACAATCATGAACGCAACTATGCCCTCATATTTCTGATCCAAGCACCCTTTTATGAGATATTCAACTTTTTCAAGAAAAAAGATCACGCACGCTATTTAATGCTTAACATTTTTTCGATGGATCATTCTGGGTACTCTGGGCATCGAATAATGTGATTTCAAATATAACGATCTCAAAAAAATGCCATTTAAATAAGAAAGAATTTACACAGAAACTTTGAGATGTTACATTCTCCCCACCTTTAGACTTTTCATCCCTGAAAAGCCAAGGCCCAAAATCTCAATAAAAAACTGGGTCTAACAAAGGTTCCGACGCTGATTCTAAGCACACACCATGATGGAATACCGAGATCAACCAATCTTATGTATAGATATTTCTAGGTCAATATCATGCCACAATAAGAACATGTTTCTTTAGCTGTGACACGTGGGGAAAACACTAAGCATCACGATACATCTGAAACCATTGGATCTAGTAGCCCACTGCCTAGAACCTCCAATAGCCTCACCAAAAGCTGAAACAAGACACGACCACTCCCACACGTGGCGTCTCCCCTGAGTATGGATGGATATAAACCATTCCACACTGCAAAAAAAATTTGAGGTCTAACTCCACCCCCATAGAACGACTCAAGAGGAACTCTTCAAGAGAGTCCAGATCATGCCGCATGGGATTTACCCCTTATTTGGAAAGGAAATCCCTTATCCACCATGTAGATATACCACATTGCTTTCTTAATATCGTCTTTTTGGGCATGAAAAGAAGGATTCCATACCCTGATTGACGTAGTAGGTTCTTGACTTCATGACTAAGTGATCCCAACCAAAACTCTTGCCTCCAACATCCAGGTCACACTATCAGTGGGTCTCCTCCATCGTGAGTCTCTAAGCGTGAGGGTCAAGTCCATGGTCTAACCAAAACCTCAATGCTGGGAATAATAATTTTGGAAAAATAACATCTATCACTTATGTCTATTTAGGAAGGAAAAAAAGAAAAGTTATAGGTCATACCTCGAACTTCTCTTGGAGTTTCTTGGTCCTAAGCCACGACTGTGTGTAGCTATCCTTGCCCATGTCCTTAATCTCCCAGAGCCTGGTAGGAACCACCACCTTCGGCCTGTCCAGCTCCCCTACCTTCCTACCAACATTCAGAACTCCATGCTCCAAGCATTGTTTCAATAAAGGAGGTTAGTCTGTTGGCTCCCTCTCAGTAGTACGTCGGGTTGGGAAATCTCTAGAAAGATTCCCCTAGCCATTACAAACATAACACTGCCTCTCCTATAGCTGATCTTCTCCTTGGCGCTGCTACTGTGCCATATTCCCATGTTTCTATGTCTAGGCATGGATATGCCTCCTATGCCTTGATCCAATCTCCATTCATCCGACAGCTCCATTAGACACCTATACTTTGTGACCTCTTCCATAGGTCACGTCTACCTACTCCTCCGAAATGAATCTCACAATCGCCTAGGCTTCTTACAGTACCCCAGAATGTGTTAGAATGCTAAGAGGAATCATTGAAGCATTGATTTCTCAGCACAATCCCTGATCTATGGTTCGGTTCATGAAGTAGGTGTCCCACACCGTATATGCGATGTAGCTTGAATGATCTATGAATCTCATTGAGTACTCTACTACCGTTATGATTCCCTTCAATAGGTGAAGCAGCTCCTGTATGCGTACAAATCACAAAGTCACCGAAATTAACTCCTCTTTGTAAAGGCGCTCAATTTCTTTCTAAGTGAGGGTCACCTCATCGTGAGTCCAAATTGTTAGACTCCACCATCTTCCTACTAATCCCTAACGAAGGCTTGTAGCTAGGATTGCTATCTAGTCTGGTGGTTTCTTTAGTAGGTGGAAAAAATGTGTAACAGCCTCAAGAAAATCATCATCTAACTGAGTATCTGTCTCACCATGGAACCTATGAGGTATCTGCCTCTGGAACTCATGTAGAGGACTGAGCCTATGAAATTCCTCTCCCATAACCGCTGATAGTAGATTCTGACCATCATGTGATTGTATCCTAGTGAACCATTGGGTGGGGACATCCCAATCACTTATCCCTAAACAGATGCCTCTTCTCTAGGTGGGCTATCATCAAGAACTAATTTTGGGATCCTGACCAGTTATCCAGATGGAAGAATGCTCAGATAGATCAAGATGTACAACAATTAGAAGGTTATATCAAGAGAGATAACTCGAGAAGTAATATGGAAATCACATCCATCAATAAAAGATACATATTCCTGTATTTTCCCTACAACCACTATTTCCATGTACCGAGTCGGGTAATAGGTGTCTAGAGTCCTGGTGTACGGATATATCAGCCACCATACCAACACTGGAGCCCCTAGTCTCAAAGAAAAACATGAAACACTTAACATTGTTTCTCACAACAAAGAAATAGACCATTAGTCGTTGAGGTAGAACTAACCACCTTTGATACCACTTTTTCATGACCCTTCTCCCAGGGCCCATGTCGTGACATACCCCAAGCCCACCTCTCGAAGGCCAGGGGTTGGTGACTCGTGCCAAAGGCATCAACCTTCAAGTGCGAGGCATTTTCTTGGATACCTGTATACACAATAACTCAAAAAAATACTCAAAGATGAAAGGTGAACACTATGTAATCAGAAAATAGAGTACAACATCATGTAAAGCACTGAGTGGTGTAACCATGACAGTATACAAGCCCAACAATAGAACTAAAAACATCAAGGTATAAAGGGAGCACCGACGACCGTCTGTGAAATATCCCACCTGGTCACTGGAGTAGTGAAGCTACTGGTATCTAAAGTAGTATGCCATGTCAGCCTGGTCCTACTGGACCCCTCATAGTCTTAGGCCACCAAGTCCACCATTGTAACATCAGTTGGTTCCATCTTCCTGAGCACCCCTATCGAAGAGTCGAATGTCCACACCAGACAGAACACATGAGGGTGATGCCCGTTCAGAGGAGAGTAACTCAGTACTCAGCAGGGGACCCCAAGACCCTTGATGGTCTCTCAAAAATCCATAAAGGATAAATACCACAATGTAAACCACAAATATTATGCATAGTCTGCTTTAATCAGGTATATTACATTGCATATACCTAGGTTATCAACATATACTCATCTCATCAACAATGAAACATAAGCCCCCAAACTCATTCCAAATCTAGGATTTCCAAATAAGGCTCAAAGCATAACACCAGAATCAAGAGTACATGCTCCATAAACTGGCCATCCCTGATGGAACCCATCTGAGATATGTATTCCTTCAAGTACAACTAAACCATTCCTAATGGAACGTCATAAAAGAAGTTCTCCATTGGAAAAATTCTTGTAGAAATGCCTCTTGTGAATGATACTAGAAGTCTCACAGTCACAGTCTTGCGCCTGAGGAATGTCCAAGGGAAACCAAGTGAAGAGGCCCTATCTTCTACATTGCATTCAATCAGGGGAAGAACTGCTCCAATCAAACCCACAATATCTTAGTCTTCCTAGTAAGAAGTTGCCCCCAGCTCAGTAAATTGAGGGAGTACTAAATTCCACCCCGGGTATCGATTACATCAAGTGGAGGGGCCCAGTCCTTGTAACTATGTCCTGAAGTTGAGGGAGAATCAACTCCCCTAAAAGACCCACTCCCCATCGCTACTCGAAGATGGGGGAGAAATACTTCTTATGTGGGGACCCGCACCCTACCCGGTAGGGGAAAAATCTGGTTTTTTGTTCACTATGGGGGGACCCGCGACCTAGTACGTCAGGGGAGTACTGACCCCAGGCTAGAGGACCCACACCGTGGCATGTAAGGGGAGTATCAACCCTTCTATATCCCTGCATAAAGAGGAACCACACCCGGGGTTGATAGGGGAGTACCTACCCCAAACATAGAGGACCCACACCCTACTCAGTAGGGGAGTACCTGACTCAATGTCAGTTAAGTATGGGGGACCTATGCCCTAGTCCAATAGGGGAGTATCGACTCTAAATATAGGAATACCATCTCATAGAAAAATGATCCCACACTCATGATGTGGGGATTCCCGCCTCTAACGGAGTAGAGGAGTAAGGAATACCTGTGCGTTGAGTCATCAAGGGAGTAGCCATCCTAAACCTCACTACAAGAAACACCATGGTTCTTCACCTCAGTTTATCAGTATTACCTCAGGTTCCACAAGGAAGTCACCCAATGATCCGTCATTTCATAAGGGTTCCAACTCAACAGACGGCACATCAACCAGACACCCAGTTTGAAAGTTATAGTCATTAGTGATGGGGGCCAGGTTGGATTCAGGTATGATCCAACCCGACCAAACTCCAACTTTCTCGGAAAGTCACGAGGAGTATCTCAAAAAGGCTAACTCATCCTAGGGTTTTAAGTGCTATAGACGGTTCATCAAACAGACTTCCAGTTTATGAGATACGATCGTTTAAGTGAGTTGGACCGTAAGTGGGTTAAGGTCCGATTTGACATGGTCGGACCGACCCGATCCGGCCCACCTGGCCCAGTCCGAAGAGGCTGGGCTTGCCCACCTGGCTGGGCAAGGCCCGCCGGGCTGTGGAATCACTCGGCCCACTGTTCGAGCATGGGGGACCACTCCCCTCTCGAACGGCCAAAGCCATTCGGGTCTTCAATGGCGCGGCACCGCGTGGCACCACATCTCTTGGTCGGTTCATGTGGACTGGACTGCTACAGACCAACAGGCGCATGTCCACTCTCTACCGTGGGTCGATGTTGGTCCTTCCACTGCGGCGCGCCTCCTGACATAGGAGTGGTGCCAGATGGCACCACACCTCATAGCGGATTCGCATGGACCAGCCCGCTACGGACCCACGGGCGTAGGTCCACCCTCCTATGCAGCTCGATGCCGCAACCTTCCACCACAGCTCAATGCCATCACCTTCCAATGTGGATCAATTTCTTTGAATTCTACCATGGTGTGCTGTCCCGATTTAACGCGGCCGACATTTTCTTGCCGCCCCATGTCTGACGTGGCACCTTCATGTGCAACTATTCCTTTGCGGTCGGCGGGTGCCAGTCTCCGCCTCCCTCGGTCATCGGTGTCACCACATTCTGTCGTTACACCAGTGCTTCTTCCAGCCACCCATGAAGAAACTGAACCATAAAGGGTTTGACGGAGGGTTCATGCCTTATTTGTTTGGCCCATCCCCTCCGCGTTATCATTATAACTTGGGAAGGATTATGAGATTATAAAAACTCCCATAATAAAACACCTTATTATCCTACCTCGTAAAAGGGAGAAATTCCTATTAACCTACTGGATGGTTGAACCAGGTTCTTCATAATATTTAGGAACAAGGAAAAAATGGGAGTAATCAAACATATAACACCCTACCTCGAGTTCGATGGAAGCTGTTGCGGATGAGGAAGATGTGTCCACGTCCGCAGGAGTTCTTCAGTGCTTACCATCACCTGTTGATTCCTCCAACATCCGTCACTCGAAGCTTCATTCTAGGTTGGTGTAATTTTCCCCAAAACTTCCTCAAAGGTTCCCCTCATGTGTGCCAAAAACCCATTCCTATGCTTCTTTTAAATAGGGAGGCAGAGAGGATCAACGTTCCACACAATTAATGAGGTTTATTAATGAGTATAATTAATGAACCTATTTAATAATCTCAATGGTGTGGTTATGTGTTAATTTAAATCTCTTAATGGTGTTGTTACATAAATTATGAATCAATCCACTAAATGGTTTTGATGTTGCACTGAGGTCCCAACACCATTTGTCCAACAGTTTCACAAAGAAAATATAAAATATCCAAAAGTTATTTTATTATTTTTTAAGTCAATTTTTTTTACATTCAACCATTACCAGTCAAAGTTAATCTTCCCTTAAGAAAATCCCAATTCTGTGGATTTAATGGTGCCCTCAAATTTTTAATACACGAACCAGTTTAGAAGATAGAATTCTTTTCCCACAAGTTTTCTAAGCGTACCTTAAAAAAGTTAAAAAATTATTAATAGTCACACTCGACCTGCGCCGGTTGAGGTTAGGCTCAGTCTAAGGGGAAAATGACCTCACAAGATCAACAGTAATCTCATATTTTCAATCCGAGTTATCATTTAGATGTTAAGGATTTTACAATAAAATAATTGTTACTTAATTATATTATTTATAGCAAAAAACTAACTTCCACTACCGGCCCGTGCCGACCAATGTTAGTATCTGCCTATGAAAATCATATTCTAACCAGTTCAGTGGTGGTATCATATTTTTAATCCAGGTAACCATTTTTGAGTTATAAGATTTGAAAAATAAAATAATTTTATTTAATAATTTTATTTACAGTTCTGCCATTTTTGGGTTTTCTCACTAGGGGCATACACAGACTAAATTTAAGCCGTGCCTAGGGTAAAACCTCCATCTTGAATGCAACAGTGTCCTCATATTTATTATATGGGGAATCGTTTAAGAGTTATTCCACTTTTTAAGTAAAATTTCACACGTGCTCTATTTAAAGCTTAAAATTTTATCGATGGATCATTCTAGGCACTCCAGGCATCAGAATCACATGACGTCAGATTTTGAAATCTCGAAATAATTCCATATAAATAAATGAAATTATATAGAAATTACATGATTTTTCATTATTACTACATAATAGCCTTAAATGACTATTTATTGAGCAACAGTTTAGGTTAAGAAATATTTTAATTTCATAGAGACAAGGTTTAGGTTAAGAAATATTTTAATTGTAAGCTATACCTTAACCTAATATCATATTATTAATAAACCTCATACCACAAAATGATAATAATAATATTATTGTTGTGTGTTTCCTGAAAACAAGTGCATATTATTAATATTATTTACCAGCTTTTCAATCAATATCTATCACCAAATATGGCATTGGTTCATTAAAACATATTAAAATTTATTGAATACCTGAACAAATATTTTATTCACTGAAAAATATTTTTGATCGATTAAAAATAAATAATTTTTTTATTTTTCTTGAGAATAATATTTATATTATTAATTAAATTAATTTAAAATTTAATCAATATCATTAATAACACTTAATATGTGACTCTCATTCATTTCTTCTCATTGAAATTAAGTGGGTTTTCCTAAATTCACTAATTATTTCCTAGAAATGGGTCAAAGTACCCAAGATAATGAACTTATTATCATAATTAAGACAACCACATATGAACACTCAATGTATAATATAATCCTTTTATCAGAATATCTCATCAGGCAGGTTTCACGTTTTTATAACCAACCTATATTCTCGATACATCTTTCATAAAACATCTGAAATACACATGTCGTTAGATAATGGCCATGGAATTTATGAAGATGGTTTTGTTCTAATCAAAGTGATGAGATTTCAGATTTCATAAAGATGGAAGGGACAAATTCTTCCTTAACTTATCCATCAATAACTTGTCACTCAAGATTCAACCATCGTATCCAATGTCACCAGGAATTTTTATCATAATGATTTACAAATTATATCAATGTAATGGAGTCATAACACACATTAACTACATAATTAATGTCCAAGGACCATTACACATGCTCACATATAGGAATATCACATGGCAATAAAACATGAAACATTTATACTAGCAGGTCTATTCACATAATCTCCCATTTTAGAGATTACCAAGTGTGAACTTGCTGAGAAGAATCCTCAATCACTTATGAATACTTCGACATGAAATTCTTTATACTATGTGTACCATCATATTAAATTATCCAAATTGAAAAACATTATTTTATAATATCTTCATTGAACTTCAAGGTTTTCATCATAGAGTGAAACTAATTTGACATTATAAATGCAATGTATACTCTAAGAACTTATTACATCAAATTTATGAAGTACAATGAAAAACATGTAGCATAATGTTTTTTTAATATTAAATACATAGAGTGTATATGTAATCAATGTACAAAAACTTTTTCATAGGACATTAACTATATCAGTTGATGTAGTGCATTGTGTCTCCCTCCATCAATAGCTCCTCCCATAGGAGCTCCACATACTACTCTGCCTACACCGCCTCCTTGTGGGTCTCCCAAGCCATTCTTAGGAGGACCCTGACCATGAAGATTCATCTACCATGGAAATATATCTGCTTCTTTTATTTCTTCCTCAGAACATATAGTCTAAAAATCATGTGCCATGTGACCTCACCCATCACAAGAAATTCACCTTCCCGCTCTTTTATATTCATATCCCCTATGAGGACCCTGCACCACAAATCCATGTCCAAGAGACCTACCACGGGGTGGTATCATGTTCCAAGACCTTTAAAAATGATTTATTCTATCTACAATAGATGACTTATCCCCATTATAACACTTTCCAAATCTTGCTTCTAAAAATATCTCCTCTAGGAATATCTCTGTAATTAGATCCCATAAGAAGGTATGCATAAGGATACAATGATGGAACATATGTCTGTATGGAGGCCTTGATAAAACTTTTGTACCAAGAAGAAACCACACCACACCATGTTGAGGGAGTAACACTTGATGTTAGAAAACCTCACAATATACACACAACCATCAAATCACCCTACCGTAGCTCAGGAATCTCTTAAATAATCATAGATGCTTGAAAGAAGGGTATTACTCTTTAGGAAACAACTACTAGAGGTTTCATTATTATATCAATATCTCATCAAGGTTTTATGTCATTAGAATCCACCAGTGCCCAACTACTCCATGGAAAAGTCTGGTTTCCAATGAAACCAACTAATTTTTGGGGTTCAAACCAACATTAAGAACTAGATCACAAACTCTATCCAATCATCCAATTCATATGGATGTAGCATATAGTGGAACATTAATGGTCTCTATTGTTGGAACTCACAAAGAATTCTAAGCCTATATGCATCATCATATTTCTATGATGGTACTATATGCTACACAATATGTGCCGAAATATATTCCCACCCACCCAGAGAGAACACCTCATTAGATGGCCCCAAAACTAAGGTCTTATCACTCAATGAATCGTCATCATAATCCTCTACTAGTAACAAATCTGGCTATTTATATGGAGGACTCCTAACAGTGATCAAGATATACAAATGTTATATGAGGATATATATTTGGGAGGGATAACTTAGGAAGAAAATTCAAAGGACTCAATCATATATGATGTATTTACCAATAGTACCTTACGACATATGTCTCGGAATTCTGAGTCCATAAGTATGCAGTCAGAGTCCTGGTGAATGGATTTATTGTCCACTATACCAACATTGGATTCCCTGGCCTGAAAATCACATTCAAGAAACACTAAAACCATTTTAATAAGCTTTCAACCAATCCTTACCATGGATCCCAATACAATATAATCCTAAGAAAAAACTTACCTAATACCACATTATCATGAACCGAACCATCAGGGACTGCCTGGATAGTGACATGCTGAGTGTGACCACCCCAATCCAATATATAACAGGCATGGGGATGGTGATAATAACCCTAAAGGAATATACATAAATGGGGTGCCTTTTACTGCTATTCCTATACACGCACACACAACTATCTCTATGAAAACATGCAGATGAATAATAGAAAGGACTAAAACATATAGAGTATAACCATAAATTCAATAACCTCTATGGAATACATTAGAGTATGATAATATAAATTCAAATCATAAAGGGGAAAATTACATGCCCAATGATAAATGATTTCCCAACCTTACAATAATAGGAAAAAATGGAAAACTAGTAGTTCATGACTTCTGATCCCTATGTTCTACCACCAGATGTGGTTAGTGCATACAAGTATCACTAATCTCCACCGATGTCTCCTATGATCTTCCAGTAATTTTAATAATACATGACATCTGCGAGAAACAAGCTTATAGGGGAGAGTATATACATACACAATGGGACACATTGAAAACCACAATGGGTGCAACAAAGAGATACCAAAGAATTCAACCAGACCCATATAAAGAAAAAAAACAATATATATATATAATCATAAATAAATACAAATTAGAGAGAAATGGGATCTCTATCCTTATAGCCTATCCAAGGATTATGAGTCTATTTATAGATCCAAAGGTTCAATCTTCGATGCCAAGAATATCACATGTCCATATTAGAATATGTGTAGAGAACCCACACCTCACCACTTCTCCATAGCCTTAGGGGGATCAATATAAAATAGAGGTCCCACACTCTACTACTATATAGGGTTCCACTTGGTAGGTAGGGGAGCTACCCCTGGTGCGACAGGGGGTGCAACTCTATAGATTAATGACCCACACAGTAGTGCGTTAGGTGGGTACCAATCAGTAGATAGAGGAACTATGTCCTACTGAATCAGGGGGTATGAAAGAGCACTGTTGTGGGTGCCCTCAAATGATTAGTGTGATTTTGGGGTACTTAGGTGCAGTAGAGTGGCTGACCAAGTTCGTCTCTCAAAGAAGGAAGTGAATTTAACAACTTTTTAGAGGTATTCTACAAATAAAAAAAAGAGAATAAAAATAGTACTTGAAAGGATGATGGATGGTTTTAGTTTATAAATCTAGAATAATTTTTCTGGAATAAGATTGTAATTTTTTTTGTTTTTAGTTTTAAAATGAATTTCGATTAAAATGACACAACAAGAAAATATATTTTTAGAAAATTTTTAAAAGACATAATCGATCTAACTCTACCTCTTAAATAAATTATTTATCATTTTAATCTAAATTTACATCCACTTAATTATTATCCCTTAACTTATTAACCCCCGAACCCTATGATAATTAACTTTACAACAATGATGAAGTGAATTAAACCCTAGGTTATCTTCGGAACATGTAATCACAACACCCCGCTTTGATTGATGTTATAAGGATAGATTATGATCAGTGGTAAATTAAGGCACATATAAATTCTGTAAATTATGAATAATTGAGTTTAGGGATTGTGTTTGAACTCTACAAATTAATCCCATGTGGTTTTGAATTACCGGATAAGGTTCTGCTCTCACAGTTCACACAATTCTTAACCTCGCGTGTTTTGTGTTTACAATTAAATTGCTTGATTAGTTTCATTTAAATTAAAAACTAAATTAATATATCATAATATTTTAATTACAGTAGCTCATTGATTAAAAATATATGAATGAAGAAGTATAGAGGTCGATCAATTACTAAAAAGAACTACTCTTCCATGTGCGGTGTAGTCATCGTAAAAACGTTTTACATTTTCAACGGTTTAGAGAGGGTATAAACCAAACTCATTTCCACTCTTGATTTCCAAAAAAAATGGAATATTAAGAGAAAAAGAAAATTGAAAATAACAGAATAAGTGGAAGACAAACTAAGAGTTTATTGAATGAAAAAAATCATTACAACATTAAGAAGAAGAAAGAGAAGAGAAAGGCTTGATGAGGGGATCCTTACTTCAAGATCTAACCCTCTTACAATTATTGGAGAATTGTTGTAAAACATCTTATATTCTGCCTTCAACTTCCCAATGCATGTCCCAACCCTTAAAAATGATAAAAAATCCAAATTATATTGGGGAGTGGAGGAGAGGTTACAAGTGGTTTCAAGTGTGAATGTGGAAATTCGTCCAAATATTTTAATCCAACATGCACCGCCCATTTGACCACCAAAACACTTGAATAATCTCTTAGTCCAGTTAGATCATATATAAGGATATGGGTCTTCTATCTCCTCTCAAATTATGGGTTCAATACAAGCCTATATGATGTTGTTATGGCCCTAATATATAAGATTATTCATTCTAGCGTGTCCAAAACATAGTTTACTTTATGGCCCAATTAATCCATTCAAATTCATTCTTTTGATCAAGTGTCCTGAATAAAAATTATAGCCCAAGAAGTAAGGAACACCGTTAAAAAATATTAAGTTCAAATAATTCAAATAAAAATATTTATGATCGAAATACTACAGTGATTTTCAAACGGTAAAACTAGAATTTTCATCAAATATTCAAATGAATGATCTAATCCCAAATTTTTTATAATTGAACATATTTAACACAATGTGAGGAAATTATATAATTTATTATCGATAAAATATTCAATAAAAATGTGTTTTATCAGGGTACCACTCATTAGATTGAGTAATATGAGGGAGCCATTACCCTATTGAACAACGTGGCTTCTAACCTCAACATATCTTAGATGATCCTTCCCAGACACTGATATCGGTCAAGCATTGTCTAAAGAATAATGGCACTCCAAAAACCTCTCTTCATATCTCAAATTACCGTATAAAGGATACCATCATATACTACGTGGAAAACTACTAAGTATAGGATACTTGAAAGAAAAAAATCCATTACTATAATAAGGAGATATTCAAGGTGGAAGTCCCAAAGAAAATTTCACATCCTTCACTTGAGGTGACATGGAATGTGACCTCACATGGACTCCTGGACGTGTTCTCACATACAAATGGATTGACTATCCATGTAGTACAAAATGGTGTGTACAAGAACAAAACAACATTTCTTGACCACCCATGGCCTTCTTGTGTGCTCTTGGCCAATCTCGTGTACTTCAGTCCATGCCCATATACCTAGCTATATTCACATATCAAGAAGTACCCATGTACTCTTGGTCATTCTCATATTTCTAGCCATGCTTATTCCTGTGTAATCACGGAGTACATGCCAATTAACCATCACATGATCACACAATGTGTATGGGGTTATACATAGTGTGAGACTTTATGTTATCCCAAAACCATAGTTGTCATTGTTAGGGGACTACACAATGCATGTCTCTATACTATACTCTATATAGTCTAGTATTTTCACAAAAAATGAGAAAGCATCATGAATCTTATCATGCCACTACTTCCATCATACCATCTCGGATCTAGGGATGACCACTCCCAATACATCATTAGTGGCTAGATTTTGGCCATTCGAACCCTGTATGGCTCATCCTGTTGCATCACACAAGTACCATGGCTAAAGGATGAAGAATCCATCCTATTATATGCGACAACATCAACTAAAACCCATATACCCATCCCAGTCCACTTATAAATTTCCATCCTATATGTTTTTTGTATGACCTATATGAATTTGAGGCATCAATTGCGCTTGAACCCACCCAAAAAATGTCAAAGCACAGTCCCATGGGAAACGATGAAGAACATAAAGATTGGTTGGTGGAAATGAACATCAGTAATGTGAATCCAACATTGTCCAATCATTCTAGTACAAATATCACATAAAATGGTATCCATGGGTGATATAAAGTGAAATGATAGAGTTTTATAGGACTAATAAAACTAAGACGCGACATGGCTCATGCGAAGATCAATAAATAACATATTAAATAAAAAATAAATAATCAATGCTTGGAAAATAAAACAGGAATAAATCCATAAATAAAATGCCCAACCTTAATTAAGGATCATTAATTGGTGAAGAGTGAATTCTATAATTATGAAAAATATATGCTTTGTTTTCTTCTTGCCTCTTGATCCACCTCGATCCATGACTCATTTGTATTCAATCCCGATCAACCAATGAAGAAAAAATAACTCCTCCGCTCTAACCTCCCAAGGTTATATATCTAAACCATGAAAATTTTCATAATGGAGAATTTATAGAGAGATTATTAGGATAGGTCATCTAATTAATATAAATAAATAGACTATTTTTTTTAATAAATGCACTTACCAACAATCACCTCCCAAGTAACATCCAATGCCAACCAACCTTATGTAACGACTTTGATAAACCCCATATTCTGGATTCAGCCATGGTCTTAGATTTCCCA
This sequence comes from Viscum album, assembly GCA_963277665.1. Taxonomy (NCBI): domain Eukaryota; kingdom Viridiplantae; phylum Streptophyta; class Magnoliopsida; order Santalales; family Viscaceae; genus Viscum; species Viscum album. The sequence continues at coordinate 1,110,018,283 of OY728145.1, forward strand.
TATGATGTGTAAAATTTTTTGTGAACCACTTATAATAAAATTATTCATGAAAATATACTAAAATATATCAACATTTTTAGTATATTCTTAATGGGGTACTGAGACACCCAAACTCCATGCCGACTCTGAGAATAAATATTGATATATACATAGAAATATTCAAAGGGATAATCCATAAAACCAGAGTTTTTATTATAAATTTGATTCTAAACGAAGATTTTAGATAGATATTAGTCAGAAATAGTGAATAATATCAAATATATAAGATGGTATGTTAATATGAATACATGTTAAAGGAAATTGAAAAATATTTTAATAGATAGGTGTTTTGGAAAATCTACCACACTTAGACCAATAATTTTAAACTATGTAAAGAAAGGGAATATCAAGAAGGAATATAAGGATAATTGGGTGAAGACTATAAGGGTAGATTCATGAATTCCATGCTCCATTAGTTTAACTTAATAAAGATAAAACTTATTACTAAGAGTCAATGTCTTAGTCGAATCATGGTTCATCGATTTTAGATCATCACTATATTCTATGATAGAATAGGGACTCAAGGATAATTATGTATCTAGAAAGATAAAAACAAAACAAATAGCCAATGATTATGCTCAATAATTCATAGGGAGGGTATATGTTAAAATATAGATGCCTAACAAGTGTTTCTTGTATGTAAAATAAGTTTATCACATACAAGGCCGGTGGAGAAACATAATTTTTAGTTGGCCAACAAGATGAAGAATGTTTCAAAACATGATATGAAAATGGAGCATGGAAAGTTTCTCAAGGATTAATGGTTACGGTAAAAGGCAAAAATTATGGAACTTTATATATGACTAGAAGAATATATGGAGTGGTATTTTTCATTCTCACTTCTCTTGATATTCCAGGGTTATGAAATTATTGACTTTTCTATATCAGTGAGAAGAACATTAATGTTATATTAGATAATGTAGAACTGACCCTCAATCAAACCATCAAAATCCATTTTTAATTATCACAATGAACCACTATACAGTTAATTTGAAAGCTTAAAATACCTAATATCAGAATAAATTAAACTCCACCTAAAGAGGAAGATGACTGGATAATTCAAATTTCCCATAGAAAAAAACACACCCACCAAATTCAAATTTCAAAAACCTATCCCAGGTTATTGCCTTATTTTTGTTCTTCCTCAATCTTGAATCCCAAAACACACATCACCATAATCATACTCAACCCACAATTCCTGCATGGAACTTCTAAAGACCCTCTATATCACTACAAAAAGCTACCAAAACAATCATGCTCAAAAACCACAAAACTGCCCACCCAAGACCTCCATCTCTACCGTGGTCATCCCAACCATACTAGAGAATGTCAGCCAACAAGGACCTCCCCCATAGAAATATTGAGAATGAAAACCATAATCATATAAAATGTTGGGGTGAAACACTAAAACAAAAAATTCAAGACCATCATGAACAATGGCTGCATGGTCTCACATCCTAAAAAGACAACACCACTCAACAAGAACATCGCAAGAATTGCAAGATAATAATCAAGCCATGACCTTCTCCAATACAACAAATTCCCTCACATAAAAACCATTAACATTTGGATAAAACCATCATGAAAACCAACAATAGAAGAAACCCGAAAGGGGGAAGACAACCACATCACCAGTACCGAATGATTAAAAGAAAGCTAAAACTTACCACTCATATATTTCCTAATAAATTGACAACCACTTTCAAGAAAAAAAATGAGAAATCCACTATAGGATATCTATTAAACTAAAACTAAAGCATTGGCCACCCAAACTAGGATGATCCCTTGACACAAAACACATCCACCAACACCATCCCAAAGCGACCAAATACTCCTTCATATCATGCCGATATGGGGTCAAGCATAACAGGATGGGTAGTAAGAGAATAGTAGGGAGAAAATTCAAATGAGGATAAACTACCGATTATCACTACCAATAAAATATGAAAACACTAGAGATCCATTGTGACAAGTCAATATATAGTCCGACATGAAGGTTCATGTTAAAAGAGTGGTGGTAAAAATTTTGAGTGACTAAAAAGGTGGTAGGAAACAACCCACTGAAGGAGAAACAACCAAACTAGACTACTATGAGAGGTTGTGGTGCAGAGGAAGAGAGGAATTTCCATGAGTGACATGGAATGTAAAATAAAGAGAATGTCTAAAACCTATAAAATTAGAAGATACTAAAACAAAAGAGAAATCAGAAGTGATGCAGATATTGATGATGAAGAGAAGAGGAAAATATTAACATGAATATGGATCAGAATGGAGGATAAAAAGAGGGCTGTAATAAAAAAGGTATATGAAAGAGAGTTGATGAAAAACATATACATAGAGAGATCCATATAAAAAGTTGTCCATGATCTCTTTACCCTTTTCCCTCAATCACACTGAAATTGGAAGTTGTGAGAGTTTTATACTTGGGAAGAAGAGAAAGGTATTGATTATTTTGAATAAAAGGAAGTAAATGTCTTGAAAGTTAGCACTTTTTCACAAAGATATTTTATGACTTGACCCTGATTTATTGTGGTAACCCAATAATTATATACATAAATATTGTATCATTTCAGATGAATATTCATGATATCTTATAAAAATACATGCACCCAAAAAATAAAATTTTATTTTTATTTGAAATTAGATACATAACGATATCATTTCATAAAGGATATTTAATATATCCCACAAGATTCTTCTTATATAGGTAACTTCTTAGTCATAACTAACATAAAACATTTTCAATTTACCTGGGGATAAGAAACATAAGAAATTATGAGCTCATATTATCATTAAGGATAAAAAAGGAGATATAAATAAATGATCATTTATAAACACAAATTGAGAAAAACGGTATGAGAACAGGAGAATAATATTTGAAAATATAACCCATAAATTCATAGATCATAATCATGAGTCCTAACATAAATATTATATTTTCGTAAAACATTAATCATAAAGGATTCAATAAACATAATCATTGAGAGTATAAAATTAGCATAATATTATGTCAAAAAGGAAGGAATAAAGCATGGAATAATTATAATAATCTTAGAGATAAAATGTAATAGATCACTATAAATACAATCATCACATAGCACACATAAACTCTTAATGGAAATGATTAACTAATTAATTACAACCTTCTCTCATGGTGAACTTCCACCAAATTAACCCCATAATAATTACAAGATACATTAGAGGGATATAATTGACCAATTTTTTACATAAAAATAATCTATTCATATGTATTAAACAAGATCATGAATAAATTTATAATTTAATCATATCCTAACCCATAAAAAAGAAAATGGATTTCATAAGGATTTCATCATCATAATCATAAGAGAATTCAAAGCATAATAACCCAAAGAAAGGGAGTGGGTTTCATGTCAATTTACAAAAAACAACACCATAAACCATCTATAGAAATAACATGGGTGGTTTCTTAAAATCATATCCTTTATGGATCATTAAATTAATCAAATGATGTTGTGTTTGATGAAAAATTTCTTTGAAAGAGAATTGGACCATTCTTGAGAAAAATAACCTTTTTATTTTGAAATCAATTATTTGAAAGAAAATATTTCATAAATATCCTGGAAAAAGTTTTATTCAAAAAAATCATGAAAACTTGTAATGTAAGATTCAAATCATTAAGTGATCATGACGGTGGGAAAATACATTTGTGAGTATATATTTAAACTATGATCCATGTCAAACATTCAGTAAAAAGTAAAAAGTACCTTATTTAGAAACCAATAAGAATATTCCTTGTATTTTTATAGAAAGTAAAACAAGGGTAAAAACTAATTTATAAAATCATTGTACAATAGTAAAAAAAACATGATTTTTTTATAAAACATAGATATAGAAGTGAATAGATTTCTGATCTAAGAGAGAAATAAATAAACCTTTAAAAAAATTATTTTAGAATATTGAGTACTTAGTGAGGGAAAAAATATAGGAAAACATGTATTCTCTATCTATAACCATATGAGATAAAAATAAATATTATTTATGAGAGATATATTTTATAATTTCCTAGAAAAATTTAAGCATAAACAATCCTAATAAAAAGTGTGCTTGTAACCGAAACCTTTACCATTTTGGTAACATTTGATTCAAAAAACCAAAAATAGAATTACCTAAATTATAACATTAAATACCATTAATTAATGATTATTCATGACATAACATGACAAATTTTAAGTATATATATCCTTAATAAAAGGAAATTTGTGTATAAAATAACATATGTCCAAAAGAAGACCATTTGAGATGATAAACCCTCATTGCTTTGGTAAATAATGAATTATAATCCTTATAAAAGAAATACATTAGAATGAAACATTATATTCCATTAATTTATAAGGATTAATAGTATAACTTATAAAACTGGTAGTATATATAGTACATGAAATAAATTAGTAGTGAATATAAATGTGTCTTATAGAAACAAATGTGAGACAAGAAACCCTTACCTTGTGTGTGAAATTATTTTTATTGGCTATATCATACAATATAATTAATTTAAATTTATTATTAATATATAATAGTATCATATTCATACTTATAATATCCTAAAATTTTTATTTTTAATATATGTTCACCCAATTCTTAACAATATTTCATTATCATCATCATCTTGATTTTTAAATCTATTTCTCATATACATTTTGGTTTATTAGTTACGGTCCATGAAATTTTATCATGGTTAAATAATCATCAGAATATTAATCAATTTATAAGTATCCTATTTAATAATTATATAAAATTTGATGGCTATTCATATTAAATAGTGATTAAAAATTAATTATATAATTTGCTGGAGACAATAATCCATACAAACAAATCAATGATGTTTTGACTTTATTATGGTTGGAACCAATGAATGGTAAATTATAATAAACATTTCTATAATAATTATTATATCATATGTATCATTTATATTCATTATATATATATATATATCCTTATTACTAATAATTTATAGTAGAAATTAAAAACTAATTACATCACTTTATAGAGGTGGTAGTCCAAATATACACACGAGCGATGTTAATGTTTTCCAACATATAGAAAGGTAAGAAGGAAGATAAAATATTATAATTACATTAAAATAATTGTTTCATAAATATATTATAAAAACATTAAACAAATTACAATAATCAACCATTAAATATAGTGATGGAAAAGGAATCATATTTCTATGTGGAGGTGGTAGTCCACAGGTACCCAGAAGTGACAATTTCCTTTCCCATTTGATGGGGAGGAGGTGAGAAATGGTTAGCCCATAACATTAATAAAATATATATTATATTTATAATACCTGATTTATCATATTAGGATGGAAATAATATATTTATATGTGGAAGAATAAAATATAAACATTAAAATAACTTGGTAAGAAAATTACCATTTTTTGAGAGACCTTTTTGGGTTACACATTAACCCTTCCTATGATGGTCTTAGAAGAATAATAAAAACTAAGAGTAAAAGGTAAGGTACCAAGGATGGTATTTGGATAGGTATTGATTGATAAATAGTTTCTAATATCTGGGAATATAGTATAATAGAAGGTACTATTTTATACGTTAGATAAAGGAAACACTTGGAATTACTTAAAATATTTAAATATAATTTAAATCACAATCATGTCAAGGGGAACAAAATGGTCCTTAATTTGAATGTATAATTCGATTAGGCTACAAAAAATTCAACTAATAAAATTTACACATGTTTAAGATGAACTTTAAACCATAGATATTGATTTAACCAACTCATCAACCCTTTTAAACCATAATTGTGGTAACTCATTTTTTATACTTTAAGGGTCATAAATTTCCATTTTTAGGGGAAAATTACCTAAAAAATTGTCCATGTATGAGATTTGAAACAACTTACCACCCCAAATGTCCTATTTAAATTTATTTATTTCTAAATAATTTAATAAAATATCATTCACCATAAAACGTCTTTACTATCATTTTTGGGACTATTCATTTAACTTGACTTCAAAGACATCATGAAAGAATTGTAATTATAATATAAAATATTTTGAATTAATTATATTATATAATTACCTTTAAATTTATTTTAATATTACAATTTATCTAAAGAATATTAATTTTAATGTTTTTAAAATCCTTTACCCTAATTTTATTATTAATTTCAAAAGCATTGTATCAACATTACGCATAAATTTAAGGTAATTATACTATAAATAAATATCTAAAATAAATTAAAACCATACAAAAATTATTTATGTTCATAATAATCATTTATATTTTCTTATAAAATATTTTTATCCCAATGAAAAAATAAAATGAAAATTAAAACCAAAAGTAACTTTTTTGTAATAATTCTTTACCTAAATTAATATAAAGTTCATAATCAATATAAAATGGAATGAAATTTCAAAATTTGAAAGTATTGAAGTTTATGGTCTAAAAATATAATCCAATAAAACAATTCAAGTTTCACATATATTTTAGGCCTTTTTTCTTAGTTTTAATCCCTTTTAACTCATTTAACCCTTACCTAGGTGAAAAATATTATCTATCGTTACTATACATAAGGGAAAAAAATAAAAGGGAACTATTTATAAAATTTTAACCAAATAATTAAAAATAATTAATAAATTTATTAATATAAATTTTATAAAAGTGAATTAAAATAATCCAAATATAAATTCAATTTTTTTAGAAAAATGGGTTTTATTATTAAAAATGAATTTATACTAAAATAAAATACAATATTGATTCCTGTGTGATTAAATATATTAATTTTAATTAAATTAGTATTATTATACAATAATAAAAAATTGAAAACATATTGGGACTTTTAAATTATATGATTTAATTAAAATAAATGACCATAAGAAATCACATTTTCACTACTCACTTTAAAGATAATATTTCAATATAATTTTTAAAAAGTCATCCAAACTCTATTATGAAAAGAAAATTTAAAAAATGATATCCATTTTTTAAAATAAAATTTATTAAATTGGTGGAAATTAAATACAATGTTCACACACAATGTGTAATAAAACCCATTTATGAAGAAAATATATATTTTAAATATAAAATTACATTCCTAAAAATCGAGTACCTATTTATTATGTATTAATAAATAAATTTTTATTATATAAAATATGTAATTCATAACTTCAAATTTAATAGCTAGGTTATAATGATCACATTTAAATAATAATATTTATATAGTATATTGTAATTCATTTATAGCTCAGTGTTACATTTTAAAAAAGCTGTTGAGATTGTATTATTTTCAAATTAATTTTTGAGGTTTTATATCAAAAAATTAAATAAATTACAACCTCAAACTTTTTTCCTCTGTAATCAAAACTCAATATTTTAAAAAACCTCTGTTTAAATCCCTCATCATATAAGGGGATAATAAAACTTCCTTTTAAAAGGGGAATTAGTAAACATAATTGTTACTTGAAATAAAACCTAATCTGGTTCCCAAATTAGGATAGTATTACTGGGAAGTGAAAATGTGAAATTGGAGGGGAAAAGAACATCCATTGAATCAAATATTATGATAGATAACATAATCATGAGAAATTTAATGATCACAAAACCATAAATTTGGAATAGATAAATAAGCCTATCAATACATAAAAAATGAAAGAAGACAGATATCATTTTTATTTCAAGATTCTTTTCCTATAGTTGAGGGATTAGTTTAATATCAATATAGAGAATATGAGAAAATATAAATACTTTATTTTTTTTCTATTTCATAAGAAAAATTTCAAAATTTGGTTGCTCATTGATCATTTTCAAATTATATTTGATCTCTTACTCCAAGAAAATAATATTCAAGATGAATTTTTCATGAATGCAGTACTAAAAATAAATTTTAACATTTCTTAAAATCTATAAAATAATGAAAAGTCATTTTTTCTTTCATAACATATTAACCAAAACAAAAATGGTTAGCACAAGTTAGAAAATATGGATAAATATTTATATGATGAAATAATACATTAATATCTAAAACTTAAAAAATAAGAATCGAAGTTAAAATTAAACCATTTGATAAATAATTATCCTTAAGAGTCCTCCAAAATAAGTACAACCAAAATCAAAACCAAAAAATCCAAAAGATTTGATCACATATTTTTTTTCTTGATCAACATTAAATTTTAACCCTAAAAAACATAATGTTTCTCATAATTTCATGTGTCGAACATGTTGAAAATATGATCATATATTCTCTTAAATCATTCTAATACTATCCCAAAATAAATGATTAACTATAAATCATCAATGATAACAAAAATTCTTCCAAATAAATTACTTTATAAAAACTATCCAATATATTCCATAAATCCAAAAATTCAATCAACTTCACCATAAATTACTTTTTCATCAAATCACTTATCAATTTTAACTTCAATAATAGTAGCTAATTTAATTTATCTATATCAATATGCTCTCCATTGAAAATAAAAATTACTATTTCAAAATTAGAAATATATTAAGGGTTATCTATCCCTAAATCACGTGTTCTCCAAAAAAATAATCTTACCACTAAATCAATTTTCTAGGTATTGGTAACATTCAATATATGATAAAAAATAAATAAATAAAAATTACTATTAAATTGTTCTATTAGATTTCATGATACCTATAGATAAAATATCATTGATAAATAACCTATAAAACATAATTCTCAAATCCCAATACAAAACCACCTCAATAATTACACTTCAATCATTAGAATATCATAGAATCATCCTTGGTATTGAAGTTAGTACTTGTATTTGGGAAATTGACTAGAATAATTCCCATGTTATCCATACAAATAAAATTTAATTATAAATGGTATCATATGATATAAATTATTTACACCTATTTATTTTTAATTTTTTCTATGGAAATTAGTTTCTTATTATCTTCTTTTCTACACATATAATATATTCTGGATCCTTTGGAAAGTTTCTATGGATTATTATTCCCACCATCTCTACATATATGATTTTGAATCATAATTCTTCCATAATCTTCTTTAAACTCCATTTTTCTCTTATTTGGTTCATTTAGAACCTCATATATGTTTAAGATATTAATTATATACTGAGAAAATATCATAGGAATAATCAAATTATTTGTCATTCTATCTCAAATTTCATTTTTTTCTCATGTGGACAATCATATCAATATACCTAATTTTTTTCATTAACATGATTTCTCATAGTTATATCTATTGACTGAGACCAAAAATAATAGTTTAAGAAAATATAATCATATTGTGAAATCATATAATCATGAAATATTATTCACAATATTCCTAAATTATGACACATTATTTTCAATATGTGGAACATTAGTTTTCTCTTAGGTTCTCCATCATCATTATATATTCACATCATTTATAATGGTTTATAATGAATATGTGAATTAACCTATGAATATCCACCAGGAGTGTCTGTTTATGTGTGAAGTATTATGCACACTAATCATGCACAGATGAAAATCAAGTTAATACCCAATATGCCCCTTTTAGAGTTGTTATACCTAGGTGGACTAGTGGCACTACCATATCAACTTTCCCTTATCCAGAGACAGATAAGGAAAAAAATATATACTTTACCATAACCTAGGATTTTATCCTATACATAGGATTATCTTAAGGGTTCTCAATAATGTTTTATAATATAAATATCCAAAAATAACTGAACACCACTCTGATACCAAATGAGGAAAACCAATCATTACATACATAAATATTATATCATTTTATATGAATATTTAATATTTATAACAAAAATACATATCGTATAACTATAAAGGTTTAGTGTATTTTGATACTAGATACATAACCGTATTATTTCATGAAGGGTCTTTGACATCTCCCACAAAGTTATTATCACATAGCACACTTCATAGAAACATCATACTTAAATCCATTATTCTTAACTTAGGGAAAGGAAACATAAGAAATGATGAGCTCAGATGCCCAATAAGGGTCAATATGAGATATATTAATAAATGATAATTTATAATCCTAACATTTGAATAATGGTTGATAACATGATCTTAAATTTTTAAAAGCATACATAAGAGTTCATAGATCATAATCTTAATTCATGGAATAAATTATGATAGTTCATAAGAAATGAATCATAATGGAATCAAGAATAAAATCCACGAGAACATAAAATTGACATAAAATCATGCCATAAATGAGTAAAATAAATTTTGGAATAATAATAATCATTGAAATAATATTTCAACTATCACTACTAATACCATTATCACATAGTGGACTGAAACACCTAATTGAAAAGCGTATCCCGTCAATTTCAATTGTCTCATAAAAGTAACTACCACCAAGTTAACTCCATTATCATTACCCAATGAATTGGCAGTCTATTGTAGATCCACCCATCACATAATAATAATCCATTCATTTATATTCCAAAAATCAGAAAATAATTTTTCATTTTATAAGAGCATAAGGAGTAGGAAATAAAAATGGTTTTATTGACATTTCATCATCATGAGCGTAATAAAATTCAAAGCATAATTCAAAAATATAAAAACAAAACTGGTTTCATATTAATTTACTTAAAAAATAATTATAAGACATCTAAGGAAATAATAAAGATTGATTCATAAAATAATATCCCTTGTGTAAGAAAATAATCAATGGATTTTTCTTTGATAAAAAATTCCTTCAGAAGATCATTATTAAATTTCTTAAAGAAAAACCCTTTTTATTTTAAAATGAATTATTTAAAATATTTCAATTTTCAAACATGAAAAAAATTTCTTTTAAGAGAACCATGGAAACATATAAATGAAGATTCAAATCATGAAATGGTCATGATGGTTGGAAAATATGTTTTTGTGGAATATATTTAAACTACAATTCATTTCACACATTTAGTAAAAATAAAAAAGTTCCTTTTTCTTCACCACTCTAAGAAGGGGTATACTAGTAGTGATGATAGAAGGTGGGAATTGAATGTTAATGGTGGGATCATGATACTCATTGGGAGGCATGGGTTGCTGGATTCTTGATGGAAGGGTGGCATTATTGTAATGACTATGGGACCCCTATGGTTGAGCGTGATGGATACTTCATGGGAATCCAATGTTTACCTGGTGTACTCAAAACTAGACTCTATTGATGTCTTTGGGTCTTTTTAGGACTCATTATTCCTTTATTTATTTTAGTTTATTAGGCTATGCTTCCCATTGGAGTAACATATGGGAGACCAGAACCTTACAGAATGGTAGAATCCTTCATCACAAAATGATGTGGCAGATCTTGTTACCCTAAGAAGAAGATGATATCTTTATATCAGTAAGTGAAAAGATGATGATTATGAATTTTAGTTTTTGAATTTACTGTATCAGTGGTGAAACCAGAATCCCGATGAGCTCAAAAATCACTCACATTGATGCTTTATTAATAGGATATGGAACTATGGGTTGAAATTCATTTTCATGATAAATTGAAAATCAAAGTTGGGTATTTGTAACATGAATTTTTCAGCCTGATTGTCATATAAAAATCAATGGGCCTTTCAGACACTTTTTGAATCTGTTTCAATTGGTTTATAGGAAACTAACTTGTTTTGGATTTTGGACCATTTGGTGATGTGTGGTTGGTCCTTTTTTATTTAACTAGTTCCCTCTTAAAATGGAATTTATTTTTTTCTTAATAAAGCGGATTGACTAAACTTGTTTCATTAGAGGACCATGATTAGAAGAAAAAAAGAAGATCACTTTTCTATTTTTAAGACATTAAAAAATTGGTAAAAATGACTTTATAACAACATTGGTTAATGGTAAAAATATTCTTGAGAACATTTCATAAAACATGGATATGGAAGAGAAAATATTCTCGACTAAAGACAGAAATAAAGACACCTAAAAATAAATTATTTCTGAAATTTGAGTACATAGAGAGAGAAAAATGAAACAAAAAAATTAAATATTATGAAATAAATAGTGGATAATAAATCAATTAATATTTATGAGAGTTAGATCTTATAATCTCCTCATTAAAAATTTATTCATTAACACTCCCAGTAAAAAGTAAAATTTTAACATAAACCATTACCATTTTGGTAACATTTTATTTATAAAACCTTTGAAAAAATATGATGAATTGTAACATTTCATACAATTATATTACAATTATTAATTATATAACATGGAAATTGGGCTGTTTATATGAACCTCATAAATGGAGATAGGTTCAAGAAATAACATATGTCCCAAAGAATACAATTTAACATGATAAACCTTTACTATTTTGAAAACTTTTGAATCATAAGCTCCATGAAAGAAATAATTTAAAATAAAAATTTAAATACAATTAATTAATAAGTATTACTTTCATAACATATAAAATATGTAGTATATACACCATATTAAAAAACAAGTGGTGAATATGACATGTGTCTCATAAAAACAAAAGTGATATGAGAAACCCTTAACTTCTATATGACTTGATTCATACATGATATAACCTATTAAATAATAAATTTAAATTAATTAAAAATATTAAAAATAGTCATATTTATACTTTTAATACCATACAAGGTTAATTTATCACATCTTATTAACCATTCATTAATAATATTTCATTAGCATAATCACTTTGGGTAATAATTTCTTCATTTTTCTTGTATATTTTGGTTCAGTAGTTATGGTAATTGAAAATTGATCGGGGTTGTATCATATATATAATCATAATCATGTAATATTTAATATATTTAATCATTATCTACAATTTTATAACTCTTTATATAAGGTGTTTATGAGAAATGATTTAAACTAATTTGTGGAAACAATAATTTGTATATACACATGAGTGATGTTTCAAATTTTCGATGGATGAATTGAAAGAAAATTAAATAAATATCAGATTCCAAGAATAATTTTTATATAATAAATATCATATATATTCATAAAATTTATCATTATTAAAAGCCATGTAATTTATAAATGAAAGAAAATTACATCGCTTTGTGGAGGTGTTAATCCACTCGTATGTATGAGTGATGTTATCATTTTCCAATATATTGAATGGTATGAATATTTATATGGTATTATAATACATAAGAAGAAAATTTTCATAAATATAGTATTAAAAAATTTAATCTATATTAATAACCAATGATGAAAAATGGTGATGGAAAATGAATCATACCGCTTTGTGGGGGCGGTCGTTATCACGTACACACGAGCGATACTTTAATTTCACATTAAACAGAAATGTGGTGAAAAATGGTTGTCTCATAACCATTATAACATATAATTATATTGATAATAATATATTCATAATTTTATGATGGATATAATATATTTATAGGTGGAATATAATGAAATAAAATTTAAAATAGTCGGGTGTGATAATTAACTCTTCTTTGAGAGACCTCATTTAGATTACACCTTAAGCCTTTATTGGATAATCTTAGTTGAAGAAAATAATATATAGGATTAGGTGAATGAACATAGTAAGGTATTAGGGTATGTATTGGATGATATAGAGATATCAAACTTCGTGAATATAAGATTAAAGGAAGTCCCCTTTTATAAGGGTGGGAGAAGATGCACTTAGAATTACTTGAAATATTTACATATAATATATATAATAATCAAGTCAAGTGGAACCAAATGGCCATAATATCACATGTAGGACATGAGGACGTATAAATAACTTTAAATAATAAAATTTATAAATTTTTAGGTTTTATTTTAATCCTTATATTGTTATTTAACCCCCTCATTAAACCTTTTTAACCATAAACATGGTAACAAATTTTTTTAAACTTTCAGGGTCATAAATATACTTATAATGTGAAAAGGTGATAAGAAATTGTATATTTATGAAATTGATGACCATTTACCATCCCAAATGTTCTGTTTAATTTTTTTAATATTAAATCATTTAATAAAATATTGTTTATCCTACAATATAATTAATTTCATTATTGGGTCTATTCATTTAATTTGGCTTCCAAGGAATCAAATAAACATTGTAATTTGAATATAAACACATTTAAAATTAACCATAATTTAAATAACTTATTAAATTCCTGGAATAACATAATTAATACAAAAAATATTATTATTTTTAAATCATTTACCTTGATTTTTTATGTCATTCACAATCATTGTATCGACATTGTATAAATGTTAAAGGTAATTATACAAAAAAAAATTAAAAATTAAAATAAAATAAAAAATAAAATATTTAATTTCAAAATAATTTATTAATTTCATGCATAATTTTTTTTTCTATGGAACACATATTAGAGAAATTGAAATCATTATAGTGAAATTTTTTTAATTATCCTTTACCTAAAAAATATAAAGCTTATAATCAAAGGAAGATAGAATCAAATTTTAACATTTTTTGAATTTCAGATTGTTATAGAACAAAAACACATACAATAAAATAAATATAAGTGTTATGGACATTTTAGGCCTTATCACATAACTTTAAGATCATTTTAACCATTTTATCCTTACTAATGTAGCACCCCAAGCTTGCACGGTACACTTCTCTTTGAATAATACAATAGCGTGTGTTGTACGTAACTTCGAGTTGTAACACACCACAACCAATCAAACTAGTAATTATGAATAGTAATACCCATTTTTTAAAATTTTATAATGTTTATATTTCAAAATGTACTTCATTTTTGGATTTGAAATATTGAAATTAACTTAGGGTGAATTTTTGGTATTTTCCTGGAAACTTTCAATTTTTGATGAATAGAGAAAAACACTAAGTTATAGTTTAAAATTGAATTTTTATTTAAATAATTATTTATTTTATTTAAATTTATTTTATTTCAAAATAGATGCATAATACCCATATAAGTTCAATGTAATTCATTGGAGTCAGTTTATAATAATTTTAGATATATAAAAATTTTATTGAACATTTTACTGTCTTTTACCCACCGCCTATGAGCATTTGAAAATTTAAATAAAACTTAATTTTACCTCTTATGTGAGGTGAATTTCAAAAATACGAGAGACATGGTTGATATCAGTAAGTAAAATATGATTCAATGAGTTGAAAATAATTTTTTTTGAATACTAACTTTTGACTTTTTTTTACTGCGGTGAAAAGTAAATAGGGTAATCAAGGGTAAGAATGATATTATAATTACACTAAAACATATCTAAATTCTATTTTATAAGTTTTATTCGACCAAAAATTACCTTAGGAACAAAATATGATCCTTTAGGTCCACTTGGATTAGATTAGGACACTTGTTATTATTTAATTCAAAGAAGAGTTAAAAGTGTTAAAATCAATGTTTAATAACTAAACCATTTTTAATATAGTGTTAAACATAAGATAAATTCGACTAAAAATATTCATTAGAAAGATAAAAATATTTATTACATAATTTTATTTTATTTATAATTTTTAGACATTAAATAATTAAATTTATTTATGACACAATGATGATGCTTTAATTACTATATTAATGAAAGATTACAATAATTGATATTATAAATATCCAAATTAATGAAATTTGAGGATTTTTATTAATTACAATAATTTTATTAGTTAATATGACATCTTATGGTTTATTAAATGATTTTTTACGAATTAATAATGATGTTATGAATTTACAAAAAACAATATACCAAATAGTGTCAAAATTGACATAAAAGAGTTTTAAAAAACAATATTATATTATTAATTGGTATTCTTTTCTTAAAAATATAAGGATTAAAGAAAAATATTAAATAAATTTATATATGTCCTTAATGAACCAATTGGGGTTCTTTTATAATTTTATTGTTGGTTTATTAACAATATAATATAAAAATACAAAGAGACATGGTAAATGTCAAACTATTTAACTAAGAGTTAAATCTAAAAGATAAGGTTAATATAGTGACCCAAACCTGTCTAAAACCTATTGTTGAGATTTTTCCGATCCATCCCCACAATATCCTTTAAATAATTCATTTTTGGGCCATTATAAACCGAAAATAATTTTTTATAAAATAATATTTCAATCTTCTCCTAAGGTACCCCTCACCACTCTTATAAAAGGGTACTTTCCCTTCCCTCAAATTCACACCATAAAAGCCATTTGGATCAGCCAAAAACTACCCAAATATCCTCCCAAATACCCTAAATTTATCCTATATTCTGTATTTTGATTATAAACCCTACCTAAGGAGCCCTTTTGATCAAATCCAATGGAAGAACCAGAAGAAGTCGTAAATATGTCACCACCTCTTTCGAGTAATTTTCTTCTTCCACTTCCTTTTTTTTGTTGTTTCTATTTTAAAATTATAACTACAATATCTTCTATATACTGTTATGTTATTATAAAAATGATACAACCATATTCATTTTGTTATCCATCCTACAAATAACATGTCACCATACGTGCGTACGTACGACTTACCGTCTCCACGTTGTGGTGTAGTTGTTATTCAATACATTATTATTTGGATAGGTATAATAATGATGTATAAATAATTGAAATAATAAATGTAACATGATAATGATTCTGTAGATATGATATACCATCCAATTATATACGATTTTAATATCAAAAGAATGATATTGTCGCTCGTGCATATGTACGGATTACGGTCTCCACGAACACGATGAGATTCTTTCCCCATCGTAATCATTCAATAATAATTTTATTATGATGATTAAAAATAATATTTAAAAAAATTAATATCACTATGGATATGAATCAAATACACTCCATCCATAACAATTATGGACTACATAATTAAGCATATAATGGAAAACGAATCAGTTAACAACTGAAACGATAGTACTACTAAAATATCATTAATAAATCAATATTGGAAGATCATATATGATATAATATTAATGTATATGGTTCTTGTATAATTTAATAACAATTATTTCACAATTATTCAAAAGGTGAACCTACCCTCGACCATGGAAATGTACCAGGTAAGGGTTAATTTCACAATCTCATTATTATCTGAGGTTGTTTTTACCTTAGTATCTACTAGTACCTCTTTATCATCCAAATCCGTGTTTTCCTAAAAATGTATTACAAAACATTTTTACTACTTACTAGACTATGGGTTAAATTCATTTATACCCATATTTGACCTTATACATTTTTAAAAGAATCTTTCGGTCATTTTACAAACAAGTTACTTTATGACCTTTTTGAAAACATTAAGGTAAGAATGTTGTTTTAACTTATACGGTGGGTGTGGATATATTCTGCCGTATAACATCATTGAAGCTTCCCATACAATATAAGAATAATATTTTAAAAATAATTGTTTTCTTTTATAATTATGTGACTTTAAATGATTTTGAAAAAAATAATAATGAGATATTTCTCTCAAACAGTTTTGATTTCATCTATGTCAACATCCTTTATTGGATTTTAATCTTTTATTAAGTTTATTTATTATGATACAAATCTTCCATTTTGTATTGAAGGTTTTGTGATGTGTTTGACTGTTATTGTGTTATTTTTATACCATTCATGGTTTATGGATAATGTACTGACATTTATTATACTATTTTTAATACGAATGTTTATGTTATGTTTAAACATTTCCATATGAGGAATGCATTGGACTTAGTAAGTGATGAGTGGAGCCCACTATAGCTCCTTGATGCACGGATAGGTCTCATGAGACAAACTAGCATCTTGGCACAATGCCTTGACAAAATCTTATCTGTAGTCATGGCACAAGGCCTTGACTATGTGGTTATGAAGTCTCTCATTATGCATTCCATCATTATTAAAGTGGCTATTGATATTTCATGTGATTATTCGACTAATAGAATATCCATGTGAGTATGTAAATGAAATTATTTTGATTTAGATTTTCCATATTATGATGAAGTTTATATTGAAAAGACTTTTATTTTAGTTTTATACGTTTCCATAAATGTTTATTCTTATTTATGAAAGTTTCCTCTATATTGTTATCCTTACTGAGCATTTGAGCTCACCCATTTCTATGTTTTATTTTTCTCACGATTCGAAGAATTATATTATGAATGAACTGCCGATATAGTCTATGGGATCTCAGAGTTGTCAATGGAAAAAATTTTGTTGTATTTTTCCATTTTATGATGTAATTTAGACCTTATGAATTTATCTAGTACTTCCAAGGCTACTAAACTAATCAGTCTGTAAAGACTTGATATTTTTTTATCATGCCAATGATATATAATAATGCACCGACTCTGGGATTCTTGGGTCAGGGCATTATAATTGATATCAGAGGATGTTTAGTACAATCCTTGGAAGCTAGATTTAGAAAAACTCTGATCTGATAACATTATCCTAAGATAGACATTGTGGATTAGTATAGAAGAACATTCTAGAATTTTGGTACTGTAGAGATTTTTTGAGTTTTCTAAGAAATACATCCCTGTCTTGATACGGGCTGGATGAGGCGGCTCTAGCACATATGTACCGAGGTGTAAAACCCAAAAACATAGCTTTGAGCAAGACTCGAATGGGAACTAGTGACTGACAACGGGCCTTGCTGCACTCTTGGTTATGACACTCTTAGGGGATATGATTAGGATAAGCCACATTTTCTTTACAAACAATTCTGAAGAATTTATGAGTATATACCTCATAAAAGAAAACATTTTTTTATGATTATGGTTTATATCCCTAAATTGTTCAATTTATGTTAAGCATGTTATAATTTGTAATTATGTACTGTGATTCATAAACTAATCTAGTGTATTCCATTGTTTAGAAATGTCACCTAGTGGAAGGAATGGAAACTGTATCAATGCATACACTCCATGTATGGATTTCCCCCCAGCTTAAGATAATTATAGTGTAGCTGGTGATACAACTAGTGCTGATTAGCTTATCACTATACTGGGATAACTCACTCAGGTTATGAATAATAACCATACCCGTATAGAGAACCCTGATCCATAGTATGGAGGATCAATGATAGATTTATTAATGAGGCAACTACCACCAATATTCATTGGGGGTACAATTCCATTAGTAGCTGAGCAATGGATAAATTCCTTAGAGAAAATATTCCATGCCTTGGGGTGTAGTGAAAGGGAAAAAGTTTTCATGGCAGTTTACCACATCACTGGAGATGCTGATCAATGGTGGTCATTGATTCAAAACAAAAAGGAAGATGATGAAGTATCAAATATGGAATCAAGGGAGTTTAAAGGAATTTTGTTAGAAAAATACTTTCGTCGTGACCATCGAGCGGATATGGAAATACAATTTCTGAATCTCAGTAAAAAGAAGGATGATAATGTCACAATGTATGAAGCTAACTTTACAAAGTTAGAGAGCTATGCTGCAGATTTTATATGTATCCCAAGAAGTAATATTGATCGTTTCATTGAAGGGTTAAAAATATTTTCTCCATTGAGCATTAGTCTCACAATCCTTCTTGTCGTACGAAGATATTATCTAATATGCTATCAATAAAAAAATAATTCTCTATGTCATACGACTTTAAAGAAAAGAAACAGATGAAGAGTTCTACTCAACACTCTGGAAATATAAATAAGGGGAAGAAGAGGAAAGTTGAATATCCATCCTACAGTAAATGTAGGAAGAAACACCCTTGTACTTGTTTAAACTGAATGGGAGTATGTTACAAGTGTGGTGAAAAATTCCACCAAGCTCATGATTTCAAGGGGAAGAAAGAAGCTATTAATGTTGAATGCTTTAATTGTAGAGAAAGGGGACATTATTCAAATGAATGTCCTATGTGTCAGGGAAACTTACCTCAGAAAAGACCTAGGGATCAAGGCCAAGCTTATGCTATCACTAATGTTGAGTTTGATGCTCTAAAAGACATAGTGGCAGGTAATTTAATGGTTTCTTCAAGTTTATCGAATGATTTATTTCAGTCTTGATCATATCATTGTTTCATATCTTCCTAGTTTGCTAAGAAAATTAGACATTTCTAATTTGATTTAACAAGGGAGATGTCAGTAAAAACTCCTAAGGAAAGTATCATTGCAACAATGTTTTGTGAATCTGTCCCCATTAGGGCATATAAATATTCTTTGTCTACGGATCTCATCATCATACCTGTGATTAAATTTGATATAATCCTTAGTATCGATTGGATCTCAGACCATGATTCGAAAATTTATTGTAAGAAGAAGGAGGTTACAATTCTCGATGATGATAATGAGTACCTTATCTTTTGAGAAGAAACATCACCACCTAATTATTATCTATATATACCCCCAATAGCTCTACTAAGTTCAATTATTGGGGAAGAAGAGAATGAAATAAATATGGGTAAGGAAAAGAATGCTCCAATAGTGGACGTACCTATTGTGAAAGAATATGTTGACATGTTTCAAAAGGATTTACCTGGACGTCCTCCAGAACAAGAAATTGAGTTTTCCATTGACTTAATTTCTAGATCAAGGGCCATAGCGAAGAACTCTTATAGAATGGTCACTATGGAATTATTCGGACTACAGAAACAACTAGAGGAGTTGATTAATACGATATTTATTTTCCCTAGTGTTTCTCCACAGGGAGACCCTGTTCTTTTTGTTAAGAATAATGATGGATCTATGAGGTTGTTCATTGACTACAGGGAGATAAATGTTATAAAAATAAAGAAAAAGTATCCCCTACCTCACATTGATGATTTATTTGACCAAATTCATGGATCTTAATACTTCTCAAATATTTATCTTTGATATGGATATCATTAGTTGTGTGTCAAGAAGTATGACATCCTGAAAATAGTATTTCAAACTAGGTACGGGAATTACGAGTTTACAGTAATGCCTTTTGGATTGACTAATGCACCCTCTATCTTCATTGATCTAATGAATAGAGTTTTCAAGGAATATCTTGATGAATTTTTAGTGGTAATTATTGATGATAATTTGGTATACTCAAAAATCTATAAAGATAATGAAAAGAACTTTCACATTATTATAAAGACTCTTAGAAGAAATGAATTATTTAGGAAGTTTAGCAAGTGTGAATTCAAGCATTAGGAGATTTCTTTTCATAGCTATATTTTCTCTAAGGATGGAATCTCTGTTGATCCTTCTAAGACCATGGAAATCCAAGAATGGAAAAAACCAAAGAGTATAACTGAGGTACACAGTTTTATTTGTTTAGCAGGTTATTATCAGCATTTCATCCAGAAATTTGCCCGATTGGATAACCCATTAACGAAGATCACACATAAAGGGGTTAAATTTGGTTGGGCAAGAGAGTGTGAAGAATGTTTTGAAGAATTGAAGAGAATATTAGTCAATTATCCTATATTGAATCTACCCTCGAGGAATGATGGGTTTGTTATTTATAGTGATGCATAAAAGAAAGGACTTGGTTGTGTGCTTATGCAGAAAGATAGGGTTATTGCCTATGCATCATGACAACAAAAAATTATTGAGCAAAACAATTCTAATCGTGATCTAGAGTTAGTAGCTGTAATCTTTTCTTTGAAGATATAGAGACATTATCTCTATGGTGAAAAATGTGAGATATATACTAATCACAAGAGTTTGATGTATAATTTCCCACAGAAAGAAATCAACATGAGGCAAAGGAGACAGATTGATTTACTCAAGGATTATGATTGCAGCATACACTACCACCCAGGGAAGGAAAATAAGGTGGCAGATGCTTTGAGTAGAAAGGATCATGGAGTTTTTAACAAGATGAGAGTTGGAAAGGATCTTATATACAAGGATATTGTAATGTTGGACATGGGGATAAGCATGGAAAGTGAAACCTCAAAACTTTTTCAAATGTTTGACAAACCGTCTTTACTAGAAATGATAAAAAGTTCTCAGGCTGATGATGAGGAGTTTCAAAAGAAAATTAATGATGTGAATGATTGGATATTGAGTGAATTCATATATGAATATGAAATTTGTTCTTAACATTTTTTATTCACTATATTCCTGTTATTAATAAACGTTGAATAAAAATTATAGGGAAAATCACGGATGAGAATATTTTATTCTATTCAATTAATAAATGGGATACAATGAACATTAATGGGATAACTCTAAATGAAAAATATTATTCAACCAATGAATTTCCATGTTTAAATCTATTTTTTGGATGATTAATTTAAGAATATAATATATTATAGACATTTTGTTCAATTAATAATGGTTCTTAATGAGCCTGGGAATTTAGAAAAGAATAAACCTTACAGGTGTCAAACCATGTTTGTAGTAAGTGCATTTTTATTCAATATGTAATGATTGAGTATAGCACAATGTCACCTTTTCTTGATTATTAACCCCAGATACCTCTCTTCGAGAGACAGAACAATTTAAAGTATCCTGATACAGAAATATTTTCTTGGATAAAACTTACTATATACTTTCACGAAATTTATAGATGTTTCCTATATTTAGTCTTATCCCAAAGGCTTCCAATATTATTTTATAATCCAACTACCAAAAATAATTAGGCATCACTATGATACCAACTATAAAGATCCATATTTTAATAAACATTACTTCCTGATGTATTACATTAAGGTACACATAATAAAATACAAAAATATCTTTAATCCTTGTGTATTTCATAAATTTTGAACTTATGATAAAAACTTGGAAATTTGAGTATTATGAAATTGTTAACAACCTCATTAATATTCCCCTAATATTTTATTGTTCTTAAAAACTACACGGGATAACCTGGGGACGTATATAATAAACTAGTGAGCTATAAATCCCAATAATGGAATAAAAAGACAATAAAATAAGGTAAATCATTACATGTTATCCAATCGGAATACCTGGGTAACATAAAAGGGGTGAGAATTGTAATATTGAAAAATGTGTCATGATATGACATAATAAGATAAAGGAAACTTAGGAATGTGATAACATTACAAAACATGAAATAATAAACATAAGTCAAGGGTAACCAACAAAAAAACACAATGTATTGTTCTTAAGAAAACTTCCCATGAACCATTAATTTAATATCATGAGTTTAAATAATTATCGAATGATTTTTAGGGTTATTAAATATTTGATCCCACCCATCACATTCATATCATGTACATGCATCAGTGTGCCACAAAGATCATACAACATAATGATGAATTTTAACACTTTTAATGCCACTATAAAAGAGTGTGAAATAAATACATAGAATTACACAATAATTGAAGGATATGTACATATTAGTGAATAAAATTGAGTCAAAATAGGGATTGATATACACTACAAAAATTGTTTAGCATGAAATATCACCAGATAATTTCAGCTGCATAACGATGGTACATAAAGATTTGGAGAAGGTATTAATGAGAGTGAAAGATGTATCTAATCAGTTTTAAATAAAAATTATATTTATATAGATATGTAATAAAATAATATTACAAGAACAATTAAGAACTAAAATTCATAATACAAAGAAGGTTCCTAAACAAAGATGAGAATGAGATAATCCCTTACCTTGAGATGACACTTCTAAAATATTGGGAGGTACTTATTAAGAGAATTGGGGAACCGTTGGATGATTATAGAGTGAGAAAAGAGGATTTATGTAATTATAAATGAGTTTCTAAGGAATAATAATGGTATATTGGGTGGGGTTTTGTATTAAAATATAGTAGAATTCAATATTAATTTCTAAACATTGGTTTTGGATTCTATATAGTAAAGTAATAAAAACCACAAACCGTCACATGGGGTTTCCCATTATTTTATGAAAATAAGACTATTTTTCATTATTTTATGAGGATAATAACTGAATACATCAATATAATTCTCTTGGTGATGTGGAAGTGAGTTATTTTTAAAAAATATTGATTTTCAAACCTTAAAATATAAAATAAATTTTGGAGAATTCAATAAGGCTGTATAAAATTAATAAAATAACCTAGAAATAATATTATTTTAAATGGGATATATATATTTGGTCATTAATACCTTCTATGGAATATATTAACTCACATTTGGGTCATTATCATGTTATAATACAAACCATACATTTATACCATTTAAAATTTTACCTGAAATTTTAGTTGACTTAGAAAAATGTGATAAATCATTGTTAGATAATTTCGACATGCTAATTTAAAAAATTGTATTTATTTTATGAATATATTTCACTAATTTTTAAAATTTAACGTTTTAATTAAAAAAACCTATTTATTAAAAAATAATGGTTTTTTAGAATTAGAGTTTCAGATCCTTTAAAAAATTATATTTCACTTAATAAAATTATATTATAATTTATATTTAATAAATATTATTTAATATTAAAAAGTTTCAATAATTTAATTTATTTCAAAAAATATTTAATTCAACAAAATTAGTGTCATGATTGAAACTATATATTACTAAAAAACATAAAATTTGTGTTTCATCATATCAAAATATAATTTTTATTAGACTGAATATTTAATCATTTTAAATGTTATAATAAAGAAGGATAAATATAAGAATTATTTTATTTAATGGAAAATCTGAAATTTGATACTTTTAGGGTATAGATACATAGCCCTTTATTACAACAGTGAATTCTCTTAGGGTAGGGTGTTTGATGATGAGATATTCTTGGGGTTGTTTGACATACATGGTTTGAGCTATGATCATGATGAGCTTTAACTTCACCCAGAAATAATTTTATTCATGCTATAGTTTTTGAATATAAACTTGTTATTGTTTAAGGGAAAACACTAGTGGTGTTATCTCCCTTGTAAGATTTAGTTAAATGGGAATCATAGTGTACAATACTACGGGTTGAAGCCGTTACTTCATTTTTATTTTTTCAGTTGTACTTTATTAGAGAAATTAATATATAATAATAATAAGAACATCATATAACTACTATACTATCATGTTTTTTTTATGATTAATGATATTTTGAATATGAAAATATATAATGGTCCGAAATAACCAAAAGTATTCATGTTTTTTCTATAGGTAATTTACTTAATAATACATTTATTCATTAAAAAAGGGAATTTCATTAATAAATGTTCTATTTGTTACATAATAATAATTATCTTACTATAAAATTTTGACCTGGTGGTAACTTTATAACTAACAAATGTAGAATATGCAGCTACAACGGATGTTGGTAGAAAATTTGTTATGGTTCATGTTTTATTGAAAGAGAATAGAAGAATGAAGGAAGGTGGATTACTTTACTACAATTGTTAGAGTATAATACACTTTATAAAGAGTATTGAATTTCATGCATGAAAAAAGAACAATGAATTTAAATATAATCTCATCTAGAAGATGATATAGGAAAAGGAGCTAGAGTTCTATAATATAAAAAGTATAAAAACTATGGATGACATGTTCACCAAGGTTCTACTCCAAGAAATTCTGAGTATGTATTGAGGCATAGTGGGACTAGGGTAATTATAAGGTGGTAGAGATGTTGTTTTTTATAAATGTGAAGGATTTTTTTCACTTAATTATTGGGGATATGAAATAATTTCATTGATGTTTTCTTAAAGATAGATATTATTAGGGTTATGAAGTCTGATTCAAGTTCAATTTTAGTTAGACCAAAAAGTGATTCTCTAGTATATAGCTTTGGATTATTCAAGTAAATGGTAGAAAAAAAATCCTCCGTGGAGGTGGTTTGGTCTCAATTTTCTGTCTTCTAATGGGTGTGCACTTGTTAGTGGTCTTTATGATGTGTAAAATTATGTTTTAAAAAACCATATTAGTTTTTTCTGATGTTTATGTAAATGGTTTCCTGGAAGTTTTTATATAAAATATAGGTGATGTATAAGTGGCATCAGATGATACATAAAAGTAAATTTAAATATTCACTATAATTAAGTGGTAGGGTATAAATTATATATTAATTATGAGGTTAGCATGTTTCATTGAATATACATTGTTAATTATCAAAAGTTGATGTAACATAGATAATCGACTAGAACTCACTATATGTGTGTGGGACCACTAGTACATGTGTGATGACACAGTTGTGAAATTACTTGTAATTTTTGATATAATTGGATAAATTTATTAAATTTTTTGAATTCCTGTAAGTTATGAACAAATTAATTTAAAATTTATACTATTTTGGATCTAGGTATTAATATTTGAACCATGTAAACTCATTTTGTTCATTACTAATTTTTATTTCATTTGAATGTGTTTGTGTTTGTTTATGTGTGTGGAAATTTTTTAACTTAGTATATTAATTTTGGGTGCGGTGTACTTCCTAGTTTATAGAACAATAAGCTCCATGGTTTTTTCCTATCAGAGGGAGTTTCTGTTCATTGTTCCCATGCACATGAAGTTCCAAACTGTGTATATTCTAATGATCTGTGGTTATAGATATAAAAACATAAAGGAAGTTTATTTTACTTTTGACAATTAGGATATGGTAGTTACAAATAATTTAAAAATATTTAGTAATTATGATATATAATATGATGTTTTCATTTTTAAGATTTATAGTTTTTATGATATAATATTTATATTTTATAAAGTGTTTATTTATTATTTCTTCATTGTTATGACTTTGAATATATAAAAATATTAATGAAAATAGAATGGATATTTTGTAGATGAGATGATGAAATTGTACATACAATTCAAACAAATAAATCAAATTATAACATTAATGTAATAAAACCAGTTGTCAATACTATTTCTGCTCCAACACATCTGATTTAATGTACTGGTGAAACACATTATTATTTACCTAATAGAAAAAAATGAATTTTATAATATGACTTGTTTTCCCAAAATACATTTTTTTAAAGTTTTAATGAATTAAACATTAATAGAAATGATAACAAACAATATCAATATGAAATGATAATTAAATAGTCATTATCTTTAATGAATTATATTAGTGTTATATACTTAAAAAACTACCAAAATGATCATAAATATTACATTATAAATAAATAATTTTATTTGAAAATAATATGGTTGTAATGAAGGGAAAAAAATAATCAATTTTTTTCATGACTACCCAAGTCACCTTGGTGTAAGAAATATTAAAAAAACAATTTAAAATAGTTCTAGACATTCAATATAAGGATAAAATATTTTTCCAATTAGAAAAATTACATGTGAGGATTAATAACATTTAAAGTTAAATGAGGGAGCCAAACAAGATAAAATTAAGGTTGAAATGACCAATTTTCCTGATAAATTTTTAGAGAATATATGTCGAACAATTCATCCATCAATGGTAGAAAATTAACCTTTAGCCACATTCATGGAATCAATGGCTACAAAATCCATGGCTATATCATTTAGGCTATAGCCACATGTCTGTCCTTTGGCTATATCACATGGATGTAGTCATCCTAATGTAGAACATGGTCCATGAAGGACCTATATCCATGGGAATTTAGACTATGGATATTGCCAAGTAAATGTATTGAACCTATATCCAGGATCATTATGCTCATGAATATCTATTTATTTTAACAAATCAGATGTTGCAGGGTCTAAAACCCAAGTCACCCTTATATAATCCATCACACTCAAGAATTATACTGTCTTAATTTTATGTATAAATAAAAATATATAAGATTTGGTAAAACATATTATATATTATTCTTATATAAACTACACTTTTGATCCCATTACGAAAATATATAGCCACAATCATTAATTTCCATGATAACAATGTCAGAGTTCAATGAGTATAAAAAAAATCATTATTGACCATTGCTACAAGATACATTTTAAAAGGCCTATACCCATGTTCATAGATGACCATGTATGGTGTTCGAGTCTATGGAATATAACCATGGTCATATATGATCTCAGACACATGGTATAATTTTAATGTATTATCACCATATTCATCAAGGATCGTCGATATTGGATCATTCCCATGACATTTCTAGGGTAGAAAACCTTTCCAATAGTGTTTTTGGTGAAAAAAACATAGCCTATAACTATGAACCTATCTGAACATGTATATAAACATGTGGCTACAACCATATTTCGTAGTTGTGCATCATGTAGAATATTTAAATATTTTTTTTATTAATTGCTGCATCTATATGATCACCACACATATGTTTTCTTTCAACATGAAATATAATGTTTTAATGATTTATTAATCAAATAATTAAATTGAGAACACAATTAATTGATTATATTATCGAGAAAATAAATCTTGATAATGGGGGAGAATTTACATATGATGTTTTCAAAGATTATTATATTGAAATAGGGATTAGAATAGATCATCCAGCTACCCATGTGAATATATAAAATTGATTGGGATAATCATTATTAAAATGATTAAAACTTATTAATAGACTGTTGATAATAATAAAAATGATGTCATGTTCTATATGGTTTCTTGAAATATTGCATCCTTTGATGTTAATTCACATCATACAAAATGAATATCTTATGAAATCTATACTCCAACTAGTACTTGAACAAGATCATAGAATATACTATTTAAAAATTTATTGATGGTTAACATATTTTCAAATTTCTCCTACATAATACAGAAAAATTGGACCACTAAAGAGGTTCAAAAAATATATGGGATTTGAATATCTATCCATCATTGGGTATCTTTAAATTCAAACTATTGATGTATTTACCATAAATATTTATGATATTTAGTTCAATAAATATGTGTTCCTATTATTAGAGTGATAAAAGAAACAATGGGAAATGATTGCATGGAATATAAAAATGTTATATTTTTTTGATGTTCTCAGCTAAAAGTTTGATATGTAAGTGGAAAAGGTTTTATATTTTAATGAACAAGAAAATTAGCTGCTTTATTTTTTCACTGAAACAGTTTTCATGAATAAATCATGCACCAAATTTGAAAATTCACATTTACTAATAACAGGAATTGATATAAAATTAAATAATGATGTTATATATATTTCAAAAAAAATCAAAAACATGGTTGACCTGCTGAATGTAAGGACATAAATCCTAAAATAATTAAAGGAGCAGGTATATTGAAGAACTATATTATGATGTTTTTGGTTCTCTAAGAAACACATAATTAATGTTCTCTTAAAAAACACATAATGAAGACATTAACGAGAATTCACATAATATAAATAAACATAAGGTTCTAAAAATAATCACATATCATTTAATTAAGACACTATGGGTGATATATGGAATCAAATTAAATAGGAAAATATTGATTAGATATTTTCATATTTATTGGAACATGATATTGAGAATGAATGTCTTGAACAAAAGTATCTTAGGGAAAACCCAAAATGACTAGATGAGATTAATGAAATGGTTTGATGAAATTTTACTTAAATTTACTTAACAAAAAATGGTCATTGTTCATATCATTATCACACTAGAATACGTGAATCATTTTGGATATTGTTTATATAATTTTTAAATGTAATGATATAAATATTATTATAAGTTATAAACCTTGTATTACAAATAATGTTTTTTCAACATTCTCAAAATTGATTTTTAGTCTATATATTTTTTTGTTATGAATGTTCTTATTTTTTATTTTGTATCTGATTAACCGTGAAATCACTAAAAAAGGAAAATATTCATCTTATGTATATTATTATAAATTCTTTATATGGGTTACATGATCATAATATATATGGGAATCTCTAAGGGATTTAAAATTCAGAAATGGTTGAAATAAAAACCCCAAATATTATATTCAATAAAATTATAGACATCCCAATATGGATTATAGAAATATTTTCATATGTGGAATAAATTTTTGAGTGAATATTTATTAAATAAATTTTATTTAAATGATACTATATTCCCATGTGAATTTATAAATTCCAGAATCTATATAAGAAATAATTAATATTTATGTTGATGATTTAATTATTATCGGGACTTTTAGAAAGATCCCAGACTCAGTTAGAAACGTAAAGGATGGTTTTGGTATGATGAACCTCGTAGAGAACAAATATTATCTTGGTTTACAAATTGTTCATATTCCAAGTGGAATATTTTTTAATCAATTAAATCACTCTAAAACATTATAAAATGATTTAATACGGAAAAAGAGATTCATTTTAGTACTATATTGGTTATTTTTGCATTTAATTATAATAATGATTAGTATTTAACTTATGATAAAAATTAAGAGAAGGCTGGTCCAGATGTACCACACCATAGTTCAATCAGAGCACATATGTTTATTATTAATTTCAAATATATTGATATATCTATTACGAGTAATTTATTGCATGGTATATTTTATACCATTGTTGAAACTCTATGACATTACATCGATGAAAAAGTTACAATGGGAAATGAATAAAAAAAATAGGATAAAATATATATGGGGAATTTAATTATTTGAGAAGGATCATGTTTGAAATCACCCTTGTTGAGCCAAGCCACCATCAGTGCATATACACTTTCACACCACAATGCTAGAACACAAGCCACTTGCACAACCAAAACCTCCTTCGCCTAGGTTCACCTATTTTCCTATAAATAGAACCTAGGGGTCTTCATTTGTGACTGATGTATTTCCATGAATCCCAACTTCTACTCTGGCCACCCTAGTGCTTATCATAAGTCTTCTAAAACCCTCATGGTAGTTATTTAACACCCATTGTGAAATAATTAAAGGAGGATCACAGGACATAAGTCCCTTTAGTGTTTGAAATCCATAACACTTGCGTGCCAAAATCTCCAAACCTCCCTAAATCTGAAATACTTACACACCAACCATTCCTCTCAAATGAATTTGAGTGCCCCACATATGGGAGTACCTATGAAAACTAATGAAGTATTGAGTCATGTATTTCCCTTGTTTTTTTATCCAGCTTGTTGATCAATTAATTAAACATCAGGTCACTCAAGCCTACCTGCACACACATACCTACCCGCTAGATACGTACATGGGTAACCATCTTTGATTCACCACATCCCTTCATTCTATATAATCCATTCATCAAGACTTCTTAAAAATCAATTAATTGAAATGATTCAACTTAATTAGTTCCCTTTTCTGAAGGGGGCTATGTTGAATCCTCTGCAAAAACCACCTGACTTTCCTAACCCTTGGGAAAGGAACATCAACATGTCTCCCATTAGGACTTTTATATCCGCAGTCAGAGGTTTCCCACATTTGTATTATAATGGGGGTATGTATTCATGGAGTTTTTGTGGGTTCATATATCAGCATTTACAATGATTTGTTTCCCATTAATAGTGTCGGGAGTTCCCAGTTTGGAGGATTATGGTTCGGGCCTTGAACATTCCTTATAGGATCTAAAACCTAGAGCCTTAGGTCCCTGGTATGAAAGGTATGGTTCAAACTTAAGTTTCCCTTTGAACAAAGGAAAAGTCTCCCTCCCCCAACCAAGAAATATTTTAAGGAATCCCCTTTAGAGTAATCCCCTAGCATTTTAGGCCAGACCTAAGGATCTTCACTTTCATTTCACATTAAAATGTTCATTGCTCTGCACCCTCACCCACTTTAACCCCTACTTCATTCGTTGTAGGCCCACCGTCTTATATCAGAGGAAGAGAGAGTGTGTGGTTTGTTGATATTTCACATCCTCTTGCTTCTCACACCGTGCATGACTCACATGAGTGTAGAGATTTGTGATAATCTTGACATCCTCATAATCTTCCATTTCTTGTTCTACGAGAACTATAATTCCAACCATAATTGGGATACATATGAAGCCTTCATTAGGGACCAAGCTCACTGGATACCCTCTTCATTAATCCAACCCTTATTCCCTTAATCTGGGTATCCTCTTTAGGAGTATGCCCCAACCAATTTATCTTAAGGAACTATACACCCCTACAAGACTCCCCGAACTATGTGGGCTTTGATTCTCATCGAAATGAGTTACATAGGAGGACTCCCTAAGGTTAAAATACAAAAACTTAAATCAGAACTTTCCTTTCTGGGATACATTCCTAATAGGGTGAAATTCATCTAGGAAATTCATATCCCTTACAGGTTCCTTGGGATGCCTAGTAATAAGTCCCACACCAAGCTTTGAATAATCACCTTCCATTTTGATGTCCTTACCACATGAAATTAAATAGTATAGGTAGGTCCTTACCACACAACCTTAAAAGGTATAATGTGTTCTATTAAGTTGAACCAAACTATGAGGTTCATGATTCCTTTCGCAAGGATAAATTGGTAGGCCATTTATTGGTATGATCCCAACATCAATACAAAATTTCATCTCCTTGGATGAAAATAAATTCTAGAGTTCCCCACAGAGTGTCTTAAAAACATGTATCATCATAACAACAACTAAAATAATCTCTAAATAGTATATAAGAGGACACCATTGGTGGAGATCCATAGACACAAATGAATATATCCATTAATGAAGAACCTCGAATACATACGGGTGATTCTGAATTTCACATATGCTAATAATTCATTAAAAAATCCAAGGGAGATTTGAATAATACTTCGTAAATTAATAAGTATTCATTAAAATATCTCAAATCCATAAGAGAGTACATGAGTAGGAAATAATTTTTCCTAAAAGGGTTAGATGAGCCCAACCTTCCATCCTCTAGACCAATGTGTGTTCTTAAGTATCATAGGTCCAAACCTGATGAATTCCTGCCTTTATCCAGATGCTAGCTCTGGATAAAGAACCATTGGATGTTTCCCGTTCCATAAACATATCCAATTGAAACCACCGAGAAGTAGTGATTCTTAACTAGAACACACGTCCCAGTAGAAGGCGAATCAAAAAATGGGGAACCCGATGTGAATCCTTAACCATGTTGATAGTATTACCCATATATCAGTCCCCTATAAATTGATAAAGGAAGTCCAATAAAGGAATCAATCATACATGTTTCTATATAAAATATGTTGATTTAATGGAGTTCATTGTTTGTATTGGTCAAATTTTCTCATAACTCCTTTTAGTCTAAATGTATTCCTTCAACGTTTGCACCCATGATTTCCCCAAAAGATGCACAAGATGGATCCTAATTTTCTCAAAAGATGTCATAAACAACTCAACATCTTTAATTATGGGTCTCCAATGTACTAGTTTGGTAATACCATCAACACCGTACTATCTGAAACCTATAGGCTGCCTGACAGGCTCTCCAAGGTAACAACAACCCCCGATCGTCTAGTCAATGCTGGCCATAGGTCAAGAAGTAGATGGCGACAACAACCATATTCAGCCATTTCAAGTCCTTATCCCAGGAATTAAATAACCAATCCCTCCCGTACTATTGGGAGGGTTATATGGAGGTCACTCATGGCCTCAACTTGAAGATATAGGGGTCCTTCCTAAGGGATCCCACCAATAATCACCACCAATAGAATCATGTGATAGTGAACCCATAACATGTTGGGGGTTTTGCATTCAGTTGTTCGACTCAGGTCCCTCAGACCTGGGAACTCAATAAAAACCTCCGAGGAAAACATCTGACCACTAGAGAGTAGGTTCTTACCTTTTTCCCCTCCAGATAATTCCAGCAACCAAACGTGGTGGCAAATAACAAATGAGTACAAACACCCATCTTCCCCAATTCCAAAAGCCAGTGGACTCCTCTGGTGGAACCCAACCAACAACTCCATTTAAATCTAGTGAAGTATTATGAGTAGGCACATACACCTACTTACAAACCATCATCCAGTCAGCAAACATGTCGGGATGAATTTAAGGAAGCCCGCCAATCAAATATGGTGGCAACTTGTAAGCAGGTACATACACCTGCTTGCACTCAACAATCTTGGAAGTAGTCTCATCTATCAGCATTAAAATAATTCCATCGACCATTCCTGAAAAACAACCAGTAGGAATATACACCCAGCATCATCCATCAAGCTCCCTACAATCTCGTTTGGTAGCACCTTGAGATTTCATTCGGAAAGCTTTGACGAAATATATAGGGTAGACTCAACTGTCTCCCCCCATATATGAGTAATTTCATTATCATGTAATAGAAAATGGAAGCTAGGAGAAAAAACATACACCTAATCTAGATAAAAAATGGATGTATATTCCTATTCTGACCACTGAAGTCACCAAACACATTTTAACAATTGTTAAAGGGTAGTCAAAAATTCCTTCCCATATTCGAGAAGTCTATCATAATATCATAACATAAACTTCAGCAGTACCAGGGGGACATTCACATAATTTTATCCATATACCTGTGATGATTTGTTGGCATTCCATCCTAGAGTAGATACATTCCTCTATTATAGTCCAGGATGGTTATAGGGCATACTCCCCCATATCATATGGAGAACTGGATTAGGAACATACAACCTTTCCAATTAGTGATAATAATCTAATTCTGATAAACACTCCATGTAAGGCATATACACCAGCCCATGATAACCACTTCTCCCATAAAGTGTCCCCAACTACATGTAAAAGACAATATAAGAAGAAGTATCTCGAAACATAGTTGGAAAATCAAGAGACAATCTTCAATCTATATCCTCTTAATTCTGGAGTTCTTGAATCCATCAGACATTTATCAATTGTAGCTCAAGATCCAACCCTCCCATTACCAAATTATTGTAGTGGAAACAATAATTCTGAAGTTCATCATTAGATACTTCATTATTATGGCCTTCTTCATGACAATTTGGTCAATCTAGAGAATATATCTCTCTATGAGTGCCACAACAACCCTTCGTTTGTCC
Source organism: Viscum album (assembly GCA_963277665.1). NCBI lineage: Eukaryota > Viridiplantae > Streptophyta > Magnoliopsida > Santalales > Viscaceae > Viscum > Viscum album. Next base: position 1,110,052,925 of record OY728145.1, read on the forward strand.
AGAAGATCAAGAAGAAAGAGGATTTATCCCTTACTATAATCCACCATAGTTGTCCTCTCCATTATGGCATTAACTATGAAAGTTCTATCTAAATTACTGTTTCTCATTTTCAAAATAATTCTCCAATTGACAATGTAGTGATGATAAATCCCTCTTATCTAGAGTCAATTTCCAACATAAGGCCAGTCATGTCTAATTCCTTATTACTAATAGGTGATATACTTTATCGACTAGATGATATACCAAGATGAAAATAATTCTTTGAACCTCCCTTGGTTGCTTTTACTTCTAATATAATAGATGAAAAAACAACTGATCCTATTGTTTATGATAAAACAATTGATAAGAATCCACTTTGGTCGGATAGAGATGAGAAACCTCTAGAAAACGATGAGGAAGATATGTTGAAAAAGGGAAAAAATAACTAATGGTGAAATACCAGTCATGTTTTGGCCTCTGGAAACCTCCCAATACAACATTCTAGAATTGATATCAAAATATTTCATTTCATGATAATCTCTTATACATATTGAAACATCTTCATCATATGAAAGAAAAAGTATTAACTTATGAAAAATATCAAAGTCATGTAAGGGTAATAGATGGGTTGCAATACCAAATTGACATGGAATCTCAATCAGTTTCCCGACATCAAAAGGTTGAGAAGAAATAGGGAGCCCTTCAATATGCAGGCCTCAATGCACTAAAGTGGCTACACTAATTAATTACTAGTACCCCATATGGTGTTTATATCAGAAGATTGGGTGCACACATAGAATTTCATTTCACTGCGCTCCAAAATTAGTGATGATCATCAAAAGTGACATCATGTAATGTAATTTCCCATGGCCATCTACAATAAATTGATTTTGTGTGTAATCAATGATATAATGAGAAACATGGCTCGATTAGACATTATCAATGTCAGGCCCAAATAGAGCAAGATGTCAAGATTCATTTCTATCAAACAACTAAGAACATTATTAAGGCCTCCTTCTTAGAGTATTCCAACCATCAGATAGCACAAATTTCTAAAATAACACTATAGTCTTTTGAAATACGCAATTTAAGTGGTTTTAGGATAATGCATCCATCCCATGTTCAGACCAGAATTTATAAAATAAGATGTGAAGCTACGATAATATCCACCATAGTAGTTTAGGATCCACCCCAGCCAGTAGGGATGGGGTATTTTTTACCCCAACCTTTGAATTCAACAAATAGATTTTGAAGGTTTAGAGAAGAAGAATAGAAACAACCTCATCCTGTAGGGTTGGGGGATTATTCAAATCCACAACATCCTCCTCATAAAAAATCAGTTATCTCCATATGAGGGAAGAATCCACAAAGTAAATACACAACTGAACAGTCCAAGGATTCCCTTAAAGTAACTATCACTCAAATAGTTCTCCGGAAATTAGTATATATGAGAATAAAGTCTTATGGAGGGCACATAATGAAATGATCTTATAGAGATACTAATAGAATGATGCCAATGCATTATGCATCAGTGAATGCCATTAATACCATTATATAAGATCATACAGAAAATGTGTTCTCTTTGGGGGAGTCAGAGGATGATTTTGTTATTCATAATATGGTACACACTGATGAAAATGAAGGAGGTGTGAATACCCAAAATCAGAGGCTTACCCAAAATATAGGTATTCCCTAAAGCAACCAACTCCCACTAATTCATAAAGAATATAACTAGGGTAAAAGTAAAGGTCAGATTAGGTCTCACTTTTCCAATAGAAAAGGTCAATCTCTTTCACATGAAAAAAGGTTTTCTTAGAAAGAGGAGGATATGAAATAGATGAAAAGGCTCAATGCAGAGTTATGTCAAAGTAGCATTTTTTCTAGATGTACTCCCACTAGTGGAAAACAAGTTTAACACATAGGAATTTTTCACATCGATTTTATATAACTAACATGAAAAGATATAAAAATCAATTTATCATGTTGATTATTATATAACCGATGTGATAAATCGATGAGAATAAATTTTTTACATCATTTTTTTTATAACCGATGTAAAAAACCCGAGGTTAGCTTTTTCACGTCAGTTATTTTATAACGGATGTGAAATATCAAATCATGGTGCTTTATCATGTTGGTTATAAAATAAATGATGTGGTAAAGCAAATCTCAGCAATTTATCACATCGGTTATCAAAATAACTGACGTGATAAAGCACCATTTATAGCGTTGGTTATAAAATAACCAATGTGATAAATTATATTCTAGGTCAGTTATTCAATAACTGACATTGAAAACATAAAAAATAGTTTATTAAGTAATTTATTAAATAAATAACATGGTAAAGATTTTATATGATTTATCGTGCCCTGTATTCAGTCATTATATTTTCTTTGATCGGGCGACCTGCGACTCGTCTCTCTTTTCTGGAAGACCTAGAAAGGTTTCTTTGAAGTCGTACCCTCCAACCTTATTTTTCCAACACCATTCATCATATTTATTATCACTAGATCTATCAGGTCAACTCGAAACACTAAATTAAGCCTCACACGTCTCAGTTTCAATCATTTATTTTTCGAGGTGGCATAAACTAATTTTTTGAGATGTTATTTTTCTATCTTTATTCTTACGATCTTGGTAAGTTTCATAGTGTTCATTTATACCATGGTAGATTTTTTTTATGGAAAATAAAACATTGATGTGATATCATGAAAGTTTATGATTTTCGTGTGTTCTATCATGTGTGTGTACACATACAGGGGGTGTCCAAGGGGGTTGGGTGGGGGGGGGGGGTCTCCAAGTGGGTGGGGTGTCCAGGGGGTGGGTGGGGTGTCAAGGGGGTGGGTGTGTCCAAGGGGGTGGGGTGGTGTCCAAGGGGGGGGGGGGGGTTGGGGCTGTCCAAGGGGGTTGGGGGTGTCCAAGGGGGTGGGGGTGGTGTCTAGGGGGTGAGGGGGTTGTCCAAGGGGGTTGCGGTGTTTGGGGGGGGGGGTGTATAGGGGGAGTGGGCTGTTCAAGGGGGTAGGGGGTGTCTAGGGGGTGGGGTGTCTTGGAGGGGGGGGGGGGTGTAGTCCTGAGAGGGGGTGTCCAAGGTGGTGGTGGTGTCCAAGCAGTGTCTAAGGGGGTGGGGGTGGTGTCTAGGGGGTGAGGGGGCTTTCCAAAGGGGTAGGGGTGTCCAGGGAGTGGGGGGTAGTGTCCAGGGGGTGAGGGGGTTGTCAAGGGGTGATGGTATCCAAGGGGGTATGGGGTGGGGGTGGTGTCCAGGGGGTGGGGTGGTGTCCAGGGTGGTGAGATGGCTGTCCAAGGGGGTAGTGGTATCCAGGGGGGTCTGGGTGGGGGTCAAGAGGGGTGGGGGCTATTTAGGGCGTGGTGGCTATTTTGGGGGTGGGGGTGTCTTCGGGGTGGGGTGGTGGTGGCCGGGGGGTGAGTGGGCTGTCCTAGGGGGTGGAGGGTTTCCATGGGGATGGGGGAGTCCCTGGGGTGGGGGTGATGTCCAAAGGGGAGGGGGCTATCCAAGGGGGGTATCTAGAGAGCGGGGGGGGGGGGGGGGGGGTGTTCAAGGGGGTGATGGTGTCTGGGTGGTGTCCAAGGGGGTGGGGTGGTGTCCGGGGGGGGGGGGGGGGGTGAAGAGGCTTTCTAAGGGGGGTGGGTTATCTAGGGGTGGGGTGGGGTAGGGGGAGGGTCCGGGGGGGGGGGGGGGTCCTAATGGGTGGGGTGTGGGGTTTTTTAGGTGTGGGGACTATTTAGGGAGTGGGGGTGTCTAGGGGGTGGGGTGGTGCTGTCCAGGGGTGAGTGGGATGTCCAAGAGGGTCGAGGGTGTCCATGAGGATGGGGGGTGTCTTGGGGGGGGGGGGGGGGGTAGGGGTTTTCGAGAGGGGTGGGTGGGCTATCTAGAAGGTGGGGGCTATCCAAGGGGGTTGTGGTGTCCAGGGATGTCCAAGGGGGTGGGGGTGGTGTCCTGGGGGGGGGGGGGGGTTAAGTGGCTTTCCGAGGGGGTAGGGGTGTCTAGGGGTGGGGGGGGGGGGGTGTCCCGGGGGTGAGGGAGTTGTCCAGGGGGGGGGTTTCCAGGGGGTGGGGGTGGTTTCCATGTGGGTGAGTAGGCTATCCAAGGGAGAAAGGGGTATTCGAGGGGTGGGGGTGGGGTTTCCAGGGGGTGGTGGGTGTCCAGAGGGGTTGCGATGTTGTTTGGGGGGGGGGGATGTCCATGGGGTGGTGGTGTCTAGGGGGTATCCAAGGGGGTGGGGGTGGTGTCCAATGGGGTAGGGGTTGGACAGTCCCCTCACGCCCCAGTACACCACTCCCCCACCCCATGGACACCCCGTCACCCTTGGAAAGCCCCACCCGTGGACATCCCCACTCCCTTGGACAGCCCCAAACCCCTTGGACAACACCCCACCACCTCCTGGATAGCCCCTACCCCCTTTATATATATCCCAATGGTTTATTGAAACCATTGGTATATTTTTGGTTCAGGTAGTCTATACCAACAGTTCCTATAGAATCATTGGTATCAGGCTTTTGCAATGACTATCATGCCAACAGTGTGTAAAACCGTTGGGGTGTTCAATCCAAATGGTTTTCGGGACTATCCCAATGGATTCAAATTGTTGGGATAGGTGTAATTTTCAATAGTGAATCTATACATATTTTAATATATAAACTTCATATTTCATTTTTACGGAAGGGTGAATTTGGTATCCAGTTGTACCAGGATGTATTCTTTGTGTACGTTAAGAAAAAAGGATTCATGATGAATTTAAAACGATTATATCTAACTATATTTTCTTTTTAAAATCATTTTAATGAATATAATTTTAAAATATGGATATATTTTTTTTATATTTCAAAATTATTTTACTCTCAAATTATGATATTTTTCATATAATTATAAAATTGGCTTATCTTAACAAGTTGTATAATTATGATATTTTTTATAGGTAATAATGAGTCGATGTTGGATTACGAGACATCGAATGAGTAATGAATACAAGGAAGGTGTTGATGCCTTTTTGGAATTTTCAAAACACAATATTCCAAGAAGTGACATGTTTTCTTGTCCATGCCTGAATTGTTTGAATATGATGAAGTTGAAGATTAGAGATATCATATATCATCTGATTTGCCCTGGTTTTTATCTAAGTTACAGCCCTTGGATTTGGTATGGTGAAATTTGACACAATGTTAGATTACCTAATGATGATGATTTTCAAGATAGTAACTCCAATGGAATCGAAGAAATGATTGGTGATATTGTAGCAGATCAAATTGAGATAGTAATGATAGTTGCACATCATTATGGTGATGCTGAAAACCCATTGTATCTTGGTTTTACAAATTTTTTGATTTTGTTGATGATGTTATAATTGATGAAACTGAAGGAGAAACATGTATGTAGTGAAAAAAATTCTACATCGCCGTTTCAATTATTGAAATACACTCTTCCAAAAGACAACGATCTTCCAGGTTCACATTATAAGGAATAGAAAATATTATGCCTAATTGGATTTGGATACATGAAAATACATGCATGTCCTAATGATTGTATGATGTATAAGAAGGCATATTAATTATTTTCAAAGTGTCCTTAATGTGGGACATCACGGTATAAGTTGAAAGAAAAATTGAAGGTCGATGTAGAGATTACAAAGACCCCTACCAGGGAATTTTGGTATCATCCTATAATTCATCATTTTAAACATTTATTTTCTAATTTAAATGATGAAAAAAGGTTAAGATGACATGCTGATGAATAGATATGTGATGAAAAAGTATGACATCCAGCTGATTGTCCACGATGAAAGAAAATTGATGATTAATATCCTACATTTTGAAATGAAATTAGAAATCTCAGACTTGGGTTGCACACAGATGTAATGAATAAATACTAAACCCTCAGTTGCCCTCATAATTCATGGACTTTTTTATTTGTAATTTAAAACCTCTCTCCTGAAGTTTGTGTAAAGCACAAATATGTCATGTTGATTATAATGATCTCTGGTCCGAAGCAACCCGGAAATGATATTCTTGTTTTATTGTCACAAATGATTGATGATTTGAAACTTTTATGGAAGGATGGTATTAGGGTTTATGATTCTTATAAAATGGGATATTTTCAACTACATACAATGATTATGTTAACTATAAATGACTTCCCCAGGTATGGAAATTTTTCAGGATATAGTGTTAAGGGGCGTAAAGCATGTCCAAATTGAAAACAATTGACTTCATATTGTCAATTTCATCATGTGAGTAAAATAATATAAATTGGTCGTCTAATGTTTTTGCCTATGGATCACACTTATAGAAGACTAAAAATGTCATTCAATGGAGCACATGAATTTGATATTTCTCCAAAACCTTTATCCTCTGATGTGTATTTTAATAGCATGAAAAACCTTGATATGTCACTGGGAAAGACACATAAATCTGGTAATGATAGACATATTTGGAAGAAAAGGTCAATATTTTTAGAGCTACCATATTTGAGATATCATGAAGTGAAACAAAATACTGATGTCATATAACGACCCATACTTTACATACATTTATATTACTTCAGAATTGAAGCACACTTATTACAACATATAACAAAACCGAGAAAGGACCGTATAGGTATAGTGTCTTTAGAAACTGGGAAACATAAACAACTGGTTCATAAAGAATCTACATTGCCTCCCATTTATTTCATCATATCTAGAGTCCCGTTTTGGCATATTCTACTTAACAACCTTCTTCCTGACCTGGGGAAATAAAACATACAAAAGGGTGAGCTCAAATGCTCATTAAGGGTAAACAAAAGAAATATCAATCACATCATATACATAAGCACATAACTTTTGGAAATCTTAACCTGCAAAAGAGATCATAATTTAATAACATGGGATAAATCATAGTAGTTAAATGTTATCCCAATAATCATAACATAAAACATCAAACTTTGTGGCATAAAAACATAATCATAGAGAATCATTTCTTATTAGTCAAGACTCATTTCCAAGACTATCTTAGTGGACAAAGTCCCTTTCTGAACCGAGTTCACTCCTCGTTTCAGTCCTGCTTCACTGAACCGGTATAACCTACCATTCCAGCCATGTCTGTCTCATGAGATATAAAATATTTACCCAATTCATTGGAGGGAGATATAGGTCCCACCCATCTCATAATGATACCATTCTTATGTGTGCCACAAAATCATAAATCATATATCATTGCATAACCCATGTAATACAAATGGGAATCTTAAACATCATGACATCATAAAACAATTTATATAAGATAAAGGAATTCATAAAAATAATTCCATAACAACATAATAAAATCAATATAATAATAGGGATAAAAATAGAACCCTTTATTATCTTAGATGGAAAATAATTTTGATAAAACACTTGAACTCCATTCTTGAGGAAAATATCCCTTCTTCTTCAAAAATATTTTTCCTTTCTTAACATGTCATACAACTTTAAACTAAAAGAAGTTGATTAAAAATAAACTTGAAAACTTGTAAAGGATGATTCTTGGAAATAATGTTTTAAAAATCCATTCATGTCGTATAAGTTAAAAAAACATTCTTCTCGTACTTTTGTCGGAAAAGTCAAAAAGTACCTCGTACGAAAAACGACAAAAGATTCCTTTCATACCTTTTACTAAAAAACTCACCAAAGGGTAAAATTGGATATAAACTATTGTAGAAAGATATAAATATTACATATTGAGGAATCATGGATGTGGATGATAAAATACACCCCAGTAAATACCAAAGTATAAACAATCTCGGATAAAAAAAATGAGATTGTGATATTTCCCTTACCTTAGGTCCGTTTTTCTTCGTAAGTGTCCGAACCTCATGTATAATGATTTAAATAATGTTATTGACTTATTCCAGAATCATACTTATTTTTATGATATCATATATGGTCATTTTCATAGCATCTTAGTAGTAATATTTCATTGATACTTGTTATTCGGGTGTTTATAACTTTTTGTTCTTATGCGTGTTTTGTCGAATAAATTCTTATTATTATCTTTAGGTTATAGATACCTCATTTACAGAATGGAATTAGTGTAATATATATCATATTCATTCATTCAATTCATTTATATAATCATTATTAAATGAAGATCATGTAGAACGAGTCACATCACATCATGGAGACGGTATTCCGTACGTACGCACGAGTGATGATATCGTTCCTATGATCGTGGAATTGTATTGGAGTGTATGTATACTATTTCAGAATCAGTATCACTTTATAATAGTCATATATATTCATTATTTACACCATTATACCCATCCAAGTAAGGTGGTGGTGGAAAATAGATTACACCACAGCGTGGAGACGGTATTCTGTACGTACGCACGCGCGGTGATTTCTTTTTCCGTAGGATGGATAGATGGTGAAATAGGGTTGTTTCATAATTATAATAACATATCAGTATATGAGTGATACTGATGTTATTACTTCATAATGAAACAAATAATGAAGAATAAGTGGAAGAGGAAATAAGGATGAAAGAATCGGTAACAGAAATTACCTCTTCTTTGAAGCGCCTCTTTGAGACCTCCTCATAGGGCACTAAAATTGGTCTTTTAGGAATACCAGAACCTCTAGGATGTTTCTAGGGAAGTTTATAGGAGAAATTGGCAGGTTTGGGCCGAGCTTGAAGGCTCAAAGTGGTGTGAGGAAGAGGGGGAGGAGGTGTCTTTTTATAAGGGAGGAGAGGGGCACCTTTGGAATAACTAAAATTATTATTTTATTATAAAGACAAATTCGGTTTTAAATAGCTCCAAATTGATATCTTTCTAAGGTAAGGTGGGGATGGGTCGCAATCCTCTCATCCAATAGAATTTAGACAAGTTTAGGTTCCTATTTTAACCATATCATTTAGATTTAACATTAAGTTAAATAAGTTTACTTTTACCGGGTCTTCTTGTGTTCTTATACTATACGGTTAATAAACTTACTATAAGCAGCCAAAAGAACCCCAAGTTGTTTATTATTAATATATATGACATTATCTAAGTCATTTGGCCGAACATTATATTTTTAGGAATAAAATAATAATTACTAATATAATATTTGTTTTAAAAACTATTTTATGTCAATTTTGACACTATTTAGTAATTGATTTCTGTGAAAATCATAATAGAATGATTAGTTCGAAAAACATTAATTAAATCAATACTAACATATCATATTAACCTATAAAATTAGTGTAATTCATAAAAAGTCTTAAATTACATTTATTTTGGTGTTTTTAACATCAATTATGTCAATATTTCATTAATAAGATAATTACTGCATCAGCATTATGTCATAAATAAATTAAATTATTTAATGTCTAAAAATTAGAAATAAAATATAATTATGTATGAAATCTTTTTAGCTTTCTAATGAATATTTATAGTCGAATTTATCTTATATGTAAACTTATATTAAAAATTATTTATTTATTAAATGTTGATTTTAACTATTTTAACCCTTCTTTAAATAAATTAATAATAAATGTCCCAATCTAATCCAAGGGGGCCTAAATGGTCATATTTTATTTCTAAGTTTGTTTTTGGTCGAATTAAACTTATCCAATAGAATTAGGACATGTGTTAGGGTAATAATAATATCATTTTTACCCTTAATTACCCTATTTACTTTTAACCGTGGTAAAAAAAGTAAAAAGTTACTATTCACCAAAAAATTATTTTCATCTCATTGAACCACATTTTACTTACTGACATAAATTGTGTCTCTAGGAATGTCGAAATTCCACTCATAGAAGCGGTAAAATTAAGTTTTATGAAAAATTCAGTTTTTAACTACCACTTAGTGGTTTCACTATTCATCAAAAATTGTATGTTTTCAGAAAAATACCAAAATTTCACCCTAGGATAATTTCGATATTCTGAATCCAAAAATGATGTCCATTTTGAAAAATAAAATTTATAAAATTTCAAAAAGTGGTTATTACTATTCATAACAGCTAGTTTTAATAATATTTTAATAGCATATCGTTGTTTAGTGAAACTCGGTATTGCGTACGACGCAAGCTATCGAGGAAGGTCGCGATTTCGTGTAAAGCAAGCCAAGAAAGTGTTGTGTGTAGAAAAAGATTCCTTTGATGATTTATATAACATAAAAGTATCGGGTGTTACATTCTACACCCCTTAAAATGAATTTCACCCTCCAAATTCGTCACTTTGTAACAAACAGATGAGGATACCTCTCCCTCATCATATCCTCAAGCTCCCATGTAGCTTCTTCTAATTGGTGGTTCCTCCATAAAACTTTCCCCAATCGAGTGGTCTTGCTTCGTAGGACTTTTTTGCTACGATCCAGAATCTCAATCGGTTGTTCTTCATAAGAAAGATATTGCTCCAGCGGTACAACTTCTGAGCTAAGTACATGTGGAGGATCAGGTATGTACTTTCTCAGGAGAGATACATGGAACACATCGTGAACTTGAGAGAGATTTGGTGGAAGCACCAATCGGTAAGCTACCTTCCCAACACGATCCAGTATTTCGAAAGGACCGTTATATCTAGGGCTCAACTTCCCCTTCTTTCCAAATCTCATGACCCTCTTCCAGGGAGATATTCGTAAGAACACTTTATCACCCACTTCAAACTCTATGTCTTTTCTTCGGTTGTCAGCATAACTTTTATGTCGACTCTGAGATGCTCTTATGTGTTGTTGAGTAGATCTTACCTTTTCTGCCATTTCATCAATGAGATCGGGTCCTAATAGATTTCTTTCCCCAACTTCATCCCAGCAAGTTGGAGTCCTTCATTTCTTTCCATAGAGAGCTTCATAAGGAGCCATATGAATACTAGAGTGAAAGCTATTATTATAAGAAAATTCCACCAAAGGTGTGTGTTGATCCCAACCACCTTTGAAATCCATAGAGCAAGCTATCAACATATCTTCTAGAGTTTGAATTGTTCTCTCAGACTGACCATCTGTCTGAGGATGATAAGGAGTGCTGAAACTCAACTCTGTATCCAGAGTATGATGAAGACTTCGCTAGAACTTCAGGGTAAATCTCGGATCCCAATCAGATATAAAAGAAAGTGGTACTCCATGCAATCTTCCCACTTCCTTTACATATATCCTGGAAAGCTGATCCAGAGAGAAATCCTCTCTAATTGCAATGAAATGTGCAGACTTGGTAAGACGATCAACTATGACCCAAATAACATTATTGCCTTTGGATGCTTTAGGAAGTCCTGTGACAAAGTCCATAGTGATGTTTTCCCATTTCCATTCAGGTATGGGTAATGGTTGTAACATCCCCTTAGACTTCTGTCTCTCAGCTTTAACTTGCTGACAAACCAAGCATCGAGAGACATATTCAGCAAAATCTCTTTTCATGCCATCCCACCAGAAGTACTCTTTCATGTCCCTATACATCTTCGTGCTTCCAAGATGAATAGGTAATGAAGAACTATGATCCTTATCCAGCAGCTCCTTCTTTAATTCCGGGATGGGAGGAACACAAACCCAATTCTTGAACTTTATTATCCCATCACAATCAAGGTTGAAATCAAGAACATTTCTTACCTTCTTTTGTAACTCGACATATTCTTTCTGTGCCTCTTTAATCTTCACATGTATAGATGGTTGATCATTAATTTGAGAAAGATAAGATTTTCCCCCTTCCATTATAATTTCAAGATCCATCTTTTGTAAATCCATAAATATTGGATCTTTTGTGATCCTCATCATGGATAAACTAGCATGGTCTTGTCGACTTAATGCATCTGCCACCTTGTTTGCTTTCCTAGGGTGGTAATGGATTGAGTAGTCATAATCCTTAATCAGCTCCAACCATCTTCTTTGTCGCATATTCAGCTCCTTTTGTGTGAAAATATACTTTAAACTTTTATGATCAGTATAAATATCACACCTTTCACCATAAAGGTAATGCCACTAAATATTTAATGCAAATATTACCGCAGCTAACTCCAAATCATGTGTTGGGTAATTTTGATTATGGATTTTCAATTGTCGTGAGGCATAAGCTATCACCATATCATTTTCCATAAGAACACACCCCAATCCCTTCTTGGATGAATCACTATAGATCACAAACCTTTCTCCACTATAAGGCAGTGTGAGCAAAGGTGCACTGAATAACCTTCTTTTCAACTCCTTGAAATTCTCTTCACATTCTTCCATCCAAATAAACTTAACTCCTTTCTGATTCAACTTGGTGAGTGGATTAGATAATCATGAAAAATCTTTCACGAAAAAATGATAATATCTAGCCAAACCAAGAAAACTTCGGATCTCGGTTACTGTTGTTGGTCTCGACCATCTTTCGATAACCTCTGTTTTTGCTGGATCCACGGATATCCCCTCTTTTGAGATTATGTGACCCAAAAATGCAACTTTTTGAAGCCAAAATTCACACTTGGTAAATTTGGCATAAAGATTCTCCTTTCTCAGGGTCTTCAATATAATTATCAAGTGATCTTCATGTTCTTCATTTCTCTTTGAATAGACAAGAATATCGTCTATAAAGACCACCACAAACTGATCAAGATAGTCTCTAAAGGCTCTATTCATTAGATCCATGAAGATAGTAGGGGAATTAGTAAGACCAAATGGCATCACTATAAATTCATAGTGTCCATACCTTGTACGGAAAGCCGTCATTGGTATATCCTCCCTTTTTACCCTTAATTGATGATACCCTAAATGAAGATCAATCTTGGAAAAGTATTGAGCTCCGCGTAGTTGGTCAAATAGGTCATCAATGCGCGGGAGAGGATATTTGTTCTTGATAGTGATCTTGTTAAGTTCTCGATAATCAATGCAGAGTCTCATTGATCCATCTTTCTTCTTAACAAATAGAACAGGTGCTCCCCAAGGTGACACACTAGGGCGTATGAATCCCTTATAAAGATTCTCTTGGAGTTGCTTCTTCAATTCCTGCAACTCAATTGGGGACATTCTATAAGGTGTCTTTGAAATAGGCAATGCACCCGGTACGAGTTCTATTGAAAACTCAACTTCACGATTTGGTGGAAGACCTAGTAATTCCTCCGAAATGACATCATCAAACTCCCGTACAATGGGAATATTCTTAATCATGAGTTTCTCACCAACCATTTGAGATAAATAACCTTCATTTAGTGGAATCAAGACCCATAAGGTAGATGGAATTTCCACTGGAAGGTTATGTTCATCCTTGCATTGATAGACGATCATAGATTGATCTGGAATATGAAATGTGACTTCCCTTATTTGGCAATTGATATGAGCTCCATATAAAGAAATCCAATCCATGACAAGAATCACATAAAATTCCACTATAGGTAGGATCAAAATATTCGCAGGAAGCACTTTCCCACAAACTTAGATCGGAGAAGAATTATAAAATTTTGATGCGACTGTTGTGCCATTAGGTGTTGTCACAGCTAACTGAACATCCAATTGTTGAGGTAATACAGCGATACCCTTAGAAAATTCTTCAGAAATAAAAGAGTGGGTGGATCCAGAATCAAATAAAACATTTGCTACTTTAGAGTGGATGTTAAGTGTACCTTTCACCACATTGTTATCGTACTCTACATTGCTGATAGAAATTTCATGTGACATGCCTTTTCTTTAGCCTTAAGAGTTTGTTGACGTCGACCATAATCATCAACCCTTGGATTAGGGTATTTATTGGCATAATGTCCCATCTCCTTGCACTTGAAACATTGAAGTGTAGTTGGTTCATTTTGTGTATCCCTTCCTTTGTTTACATCATTAGACATCTTTTTCCCACCATCGAGACATTAAAATGCCCGATGTACTTCCTTTCCACATTTGAAACATTTACTTGTCCCTTTAAGAAAACTCCCTCCATGTTTCTTTCCACACTTTGAGCATAAGGGAAAGATCATCTTATTTTCAGTGTGCTCTTTAGATTTTCCTTTGAATTCCATTTTCCTCTTCTTATCAAACCCATATGACTGATGGGTTACTCCAATCTCCATCTCAACTTTGAGAGCACATCGAACGATTTCCTCATATCTATTAAAGTCCCTTATGGCTAAGGCCCTTCGAAGACTTCGTTTTAAGCCACTAAAGAATCGATCAATCTTACTCTCAGGTTGGATAATAATACCAGAAGCGTACCTTTCAAGTCTTGTAAAATTTGCTTCATAGGTACCAACAGATTCATCATCCTTTTGCTTCAGTTCAAGAAACTCTTTCTCTATCTTTGTTCGGAGAATACGAGGGAAGTACTTATTGAAAAATAAGTTCTTGAACTTGTCCCATTACATGGACTCAATTTCATCCCTTTGCCTCTTATTCTTAATAAGATTCCACCATTGATTAGCATCACCTTCGAAACGATACACTTCTATGATGAATTTATCATGCTCAGAACATTGAAGAACTGAAAATATATTTTCAGTAGTACTAATCCATTATTCAGCAACTAATGGATCAGTAGACCCGCTGAAAGAAGGTGGATGCTGTCTCATGAAGGATTCAACAGAATGTTGCTCCTTCCATTGCTCGTTTGGAAGTAATGCATGATTCATATCTTGAGAAAGTTGTGTGAGCATGGCTACTAGATTTTGTATTCCAGCTCCCATAATGTTTGGTTGCTTAGGGGGAAAATCATTGCATTTCCTGTCGCATTCGGTATTAACACGATTCCTTCGGGTTCCAGCCATTGACTAAAACCAAGAAGAATAGTGTGAGAAACACTAATTATAATAGGAAAAACACATAATCAAGAATAATATTTCACACTTAAGGTCTTATCCTAGGTTATTCATGGCCATTTCTAAAACACTTAGATTGTGTTCTATGCTTAGACTTATCCTTAGGGTTCTTACTAAGGCTGTCACATCCTAGTTTCCAAAGGTTGACTATACCTTTCCTCTGATACCAACTATAACGACCCATAATTTACATACATTTTTATTACTTTATAATTGAAGCACACTTATTACAACATATAACAAAACCAAGAAAGGACCGTATAGGTATAGTGTCATTAGAAACTGGGAAACATAAACAACTAGTTCATAAAGCATCTACTTTTCCTCCAATTTATTTCATTATATCTAGAGTCCCCTTTTGGCATATTCTACTTAACAACCTTCTTCCTAACCTGGGGAAATAAAACATACAAAAGGGTGAGCTCAAATGCTCAGTAAGGGTAAACAAAAAAAATATCAATCACATCATATACATAAGCACATAACTTTTGGAAATCTTAACCTACAAAAGAGATCATAATTTAACAACATGGGATAAATCATAGTAGTGAAATGTGATCCCAATAATCATAACTTAAAACATGAAACTTTGTGGAATACACACATAATCATAGAGAATCATTTCTTATTAGTCAAGACTCATTGCCAAGACTATCTTAGTGGACAAATTCCCTTTCTGAACCGAGTTCACTCCTTGTTTCAGTCCTGTTTCACTGAACCGGTATAACCTACCATTCCAGCCATGTCTATCTCATGAGATATAAAATATTTACCAAATGCATTGGACGGAGATATAGGTCCCACCCATCTCATAATGATACCATTCTTATGTGTGCCACAAAATCATAAATCATACATCATTGCATAACCCATGTAATACAAATGGGAATCTTAAACATCATGACATCATAAAACAATTCATATAAGATAAAGGAATTCATAAAAATAATTCCATCACAACATAATCAAATAAATGTAATAATAGGGATAAAACAGAACCCTTTATTATCTTAGATGGAAAATAATTTTGATAAAACACTTGAACTCCATTCTTGAGGAAAATATTCTTTCTTCTTCAAAAACATTTTTCCATTCATAACATATCATACAAATTTAAACTAAAAGAAGTTGATTGAAAATAAACTTGAAAAATTTTAAAGGATGCTTCTTGGAAATAATGTTTTAAAAATCCATTCATGTCGTATAAGTTCAAAAAAACATTCTTCTCGTACTTTTGTCGAAAAAGTCAAAAAGAACCTCGTACGAAAAACAACAAAAGATTCATTTCATATATTTTACTAAAAAACTCACCGATGGGTAAAATTGGATATAAACTATTTTAGAAATATATAAATATTACATATTGAGGAAACATGGATGTGGATGATAGAATACACCCCAGTAAATACCAAAGTATAAACAATCTTGGAAAAAAATGAGATTGTGATATTTCCCTTACCTTAGGTCTGTTTTGCTTCGTAAGTGTCCGAAACTCCTGTATAATGATTTAAATAATGTTATTGACTTATTCCAGAATCATACTTATTTTTATGATATCATATATGGTCATTTTCTTAGCTTCTTAGTATTAATATTTCATTACTACTTGTTATTCGGGTGTTTATAACTTTTTGTTCTTATGCATGTTTTGTCGAATAAATTCTTATTCTTAGTCTTAGGTTATAGATACCTCATTTCCATAATGGTATTAGTGTAAAATATATCATATTAATTCATTAAATTCATTTATATAATCATTATGAAATGAAGATCATGTAGAATGAGTCGCATCACATCGTGGAGATGGTATTCCGTACGTACACACGAGTGATGATATCGTTCCTATGATCGTGGAATTGTATTGGAGTGTATGTATACTATTTCAGAATCAGTATCACTTTATAATAGTCATATATATTCATTTTTTACACCATTATACCCATCCAAGTAAGGTGGTGGTGGAAAATAGATTACACCACGGCGTGGAGACGATATTCCATACGTACGCACGCGCGGTGATTTCTTTTTCCGTAGGATGGATAGATGGTGAAATAGGGTTGTTTAATACTTATAATAACATATCAGTATATGAGTGATACTGATGTTGTTACTTCATAATGAAACAACTAAAGAAGAAGAAGTGGAAGAAGAAATAAAGATGAAAGAATCGGTAACAGAAATTACCTCTTCTTTGAAGCGCCTCTTTGAGACCTCCTCTTAGGGCACTAAAATTGGTCTTTGAGGAACACCAGAACCTCTAGGATGTTTCTAGGGAAGTTTAGAAGAGAAATTGTCAGGGTTTGGCAGAGCTTGAAGGCTCAATGTGGTGTGAGGAAGAGGGGGAGGAGGTGTCTTTTTATAAGGGAGGAGAGGGACACCTTTGGAATAACTAAAACTATTATTTTATTATAAAGTCAAATTCGGTTTTAAATAGCTCCAAATTGATATATTTCGAAGATAAGGTGGGGATGGTTCTAAATACTCTCATCAAATAGAATTTAGACAAGTTTAGGTTCCTATTTTAACCTTATCATTTAGATTTAACATTATGTTAAATAAGGTTACTTTTACCGTGTCTTCTTGTGTTCTTATACTATAAGGTTAATAAACTTACTATATGCAGCCAAAAGAACCACGAGTTGTTTATTATTAATATATATAACCTTATCTAAGTCATTTGTCCGAACCTAATATTTTTAGGAATAAAAGAACAATTACTAATATAATATTTTTTTTAAAACTATTTTATGTCAATCTTGACACTATTTAGTAATTGATTTTTGTGAAAATCATAACAGAATGATTAGTTATAAAACAGTTAATTACATCAATACTAACATGTCATATTAACCTAGAAAATTAGTGGAATTCATAAAAAGTCTCAAATTACATTTATTTTGGTGTTTATAACATCAATTATGTCAATATTTCATTAATAAGATAATTACTACATCATCATTGTGTCATAAATAAATTATATTATTTAATGTCTAAAAATTAGAAATAAAATATCATTATGTAGGAAATTATTTTAGATTTCTAATGAATATTTATAGTCGAATTTATATTATGTATAACCTTATATTAAAAATTATTTACTTATTAAACTTTGATTTTAACTATTTTAACCCTTCTTTAAATAAATTAATAATAAATGTCCTAATCTAATCCAAGTGGGCCTAAATGGTCATATTTTATTTCTAAGTTTGTTTTTGGTCGAATTAAACTTATCCAATAGAATTAGGACATGTGTTAGGGTAATATTAATATCATTTGTACCCTTAATTACCCTATTTACTTTTAACCGTGGTAAAAAAAGTAAAAAGTTACTATTCACCAATAAATTATTTTCATCTCATTGAACCACATTTTACTTACTAACATCAACCGTGTCTCTCGGATTTTTTATATTCCACTCACAGAAGCGGTAAAATTATTTTTTATGAAAAATTTAGTTTTTAACTACCACTTAGTGGTTTCACTATTCATCAAAAATTGAATGTTTTCAGAAAAATACCAAAATTTCACCCTAGGCTAATTTCGATATTCCGAATCCAAAAAATGAAGTCAATTTTGAAAAATAAAATTTATAAAATTTTAAAAAGTGGTTATTACTATTCATAACAGCTAGTTTTATTAATATTTTAATAGCATATCGTTGTTTAGTGAAACTCGGTATTGCGTACGACGCAAGCTATCGAGAAAGGTCGCGATTTCGTGTAATGCAAGCCAAGAAAGTGTTGTGTGTAGAAAAAGATTCCTTTGATGATTTATATAACATAAAAGTCTCGGGTGTTACATGTCATGCACGTGGAGAAGAATATTTGCGACAATTTGATTGAAACATTGTTAGATATTAAAGGAAAGACTAAAGATGGGATGAATGGAAGATTAGACATACTATAAATGGGAATACGTTTAGAGTTATCTCCCACTTATAATAAAAGATGATCATTTCTTCCCCTGGCATGTCATACATTATCCAAGAGGGTGGAAATTATCTTTTTTCAGTATCTTTATGATATCAATTTTCATCAAGGTTATTCTTCAAATGGAATTTTTTTTGTCTCTTTTAAGGATTTTATCTTGATAGGTATGAAATATCATGATTATCACCTCATGATGCAATAAATTTTATAAGTTTAATTACGTGGAATATTGTCCATCCGGGTTAGAAAGACTATAATAAAGTTGTGTTATTTTTTCAATTCAATTTGTAATAAGGTTATTGATGTGGATTCTTTGAACATTTTGAAAAATGATGCAATTTATATACATTCACAATTGGAAATGTATTTTATTCCATATTTTTTTGATATAATGGTGCATTTAATGGTTTATCTGGATCAAGAAATAAAGCTTTATGGACAAGTTTATCTTTGTTAGATATATCCATTGGAATGGTATATGAAAATATTTAAGGGGTATCTTAAGAATCCATGTCGACCTGAAGCCTCCATTTTTGAACAATATATTTCTGAAGAGGTTGAAGAGTTTTGTACGAGCTACTTGGCTGCAGCAGAGCACATAGGTTTGGCTCAATCTCTCCATGAATGAGTTAATAATGAGGGTAGGGGGATTCATATCTTGATTGTCAAATCATTTTCCGATGAAGAGATGAAGAAGGCATAATTATACATCCTCAAAAACATAGATAATTTTCAAATATATATCACATTTCATATTAATGAGTTGAAAAAATGTAATCCAAATAACAAAGAAATGTGGATTTTGAATGAGCACAACAAAACAGTTTTTCCATAGTTTAAAAAGACCTTGCTCGGTAGATCGGATATATCAGAGACATTAAGATGGTTAGTGGGTGGTCTAATTTTAAATGTGATAACATGGTCCGGGTATGACATTAATGGCTATAAATTTTATATGAAATCTTAGGATGGTAGAAGTGATGTTCAGAATAGTGCTATATTGGTGTTTGCAGAAGTAATGCATTTTTCATGTTCTAAAGACAAAAACCCATGTTTTTTCATCAAATTCATATTATGGATTAATTGAATAAATATGGGAGGTTGATTACATTAGAAATAAATTTTCCTTTTTTAACTAAAAATGGTTTATCGGTAACAAAAGTGTCAGACAAAATGAATTTGGAATGGCAGTTGTTAATCTAAATAGATTTGAAGACACAACATATTCTTTTATAATGTAAAAACATGAAAAATAGATTTTCAATGTATTTGATTAATCAGATATGAAGTAGTCTATTGTTTTACAAGGGAAAAAACAATATATTGGTGAGGGTCATTTTGATGATGAAGATTATTTATTCGAGATCCCTACATCCACTGATAGATTAACAAAAAATAATGATGATAATATTGAAGACATGGTTTGTTCCATAAGCAATGATCATGATGAAGGAATTTGGGAAGAAAATCCATTTGTGAATTCTTAATTTTATATATAACATATGTTTATTTCCTGTTTACACTTACTATTTTCATAAAATGATAGATATTTTTTCATTATTGAAATTCCTATTAAAAAAATAAGGATAAATTTTTGTTTATTTTAGTTTTATTTAGTTTACTTTATCATGTATACCGTTACATAACTTATATATCTGTTGATTTTGTTGAATAAAAACCAATTTACCATGTTTACCAAGGTTACCATGTATACCATGTTTACCATAGTTTTCCTTATATAACTTATATATTTATTTATTTTTTTGAATGAAAATTAAAATACTATGTTTTCCATCATTACCATTGTTTAACATGGTTACCAAATTTACCATGTTTAATATTACATAACTTAGATCAGTTTTCCATTTTTTTACATTACTATTTTAATATTAAAATTTTTATATTTGTGATCTATTTTTTGATTTTTTTGATTTGAAGGATAATGACAGAGAAATTAGTTGATCAACTACATGATTCTAGAGATGAGCATCATGATCATACCTCTTTGGAGGAACATTCACATGATCCTCTTGATATTCCCCAATATTCCTTATGTTCTCCCATAACGAAAATTAAGAGTTCAAATGTTGGTAAACATGGATACACATGTTTACCAAAACAATCACATTCATATAGCCAGGACTAGAGGAAACTGGTTGAGTTTGATGAGAATGATATTCCTAGACGTCCAAATGTAAAAGATTTTAAGAGTTTTGTATCAACGCGGGGTAAAAGAAAAGTAAGCATTTTTTATGATGATTAGAGAAGTGTGGACAAATGAATAATATATCGGATATGGTATATGATTTTGGTAAGATTTTTTTCTACTGTTTGACTAATCTTTAAATGTTTCTAGCATAATATGTTTTACCTCTTATTTATCTGATGAAATTTGATATTCCTCACACTGGAGGAGTTAGGAAGATATGTTTATCGATGGATTATAGGAGATGCAGGGATTTCAAATCAAACCTCACATTTGATTTCATTTATGTTCATAGGTATCATGAAAATCCATGTCATATATATCCTTTATAGATGAATACACATGGAGGAAATTTTTTGAAATTAGAAGAAAAGATAATTTTTTTTAAGGAAATGTAAAATTTTATAAGGTTTCTTATATAAATGATATTATTAATGTTTTATTAATGATTTATTATTCTTAATTTATAAAAACAAGGACATATCATCAATATATCCAATCTAAAAATATATACCCTCATAGTTTAACTTGGGGAGGGTTTACATTATTGGAAGAACAAATTAGGGAGGGAAAATGAAAAAAATAGACAGCTAAGTCTTCAAGTTCTGGAGAGGTTTATCTTCCATTCCCTCCATCTTGACACAAAAAATGGAAGAGATCTTGGATGAGAAAAAAGGGACAATAACTTTTTAATGAATCTATAATCATAGGTGAGATGATTGTATGATATTTATTTAATTTATTTAAGTTAATTATACAATTTATATATTTTGAATCATTACAGGAATCTTCAATTAATTAATACAAGATTATCTTGGGGAGAAGAGCTCACATAGGGTATTTACAGCTTCTGGGAGGGAAGATATTTTATCTACAACATTGGGAAATCCCTAACACCCTGGTCATGTATGAGGATATCTGCTGGGTGTATCATTAAGAAATGTTTTGTCTCATTCTTCAATTTCATATGTTAAGCATGTTAGTGAAAAAAATAGAATCCTTGGATGATGAAGTTCATAATATTAATGTGACCATGTAGGAAAATATTAGAGGGTTGGTACAATCCATGTTTTCAGACTTGAAAAGACAATTTCAGACTGCAGCTCCCACTCCTACAACTCCCCATGTAAATCACATTATTTATCCTCCACCTCTGCCATTACCTCCCATTCATTTTCTCTAAAAAGATAATACACCCCTATGAGAATCCCCTAACAACATGGGCTTTGATTCTCTTCCAAATGAGATACATAAGAAGCCTCCCTAAGGTAAAAATACAAAAATCTAAATAAACCATGTCTTATCTAGTACCCAATCCCAGCAAGTTATAATTATACGCAGAAATTCATATCCCTTTTAGGTCCCTTGGGTTGATTGGGAATAATTCCCACACCCTAATTTGACTATGCTCCTTCCGTTTTGATGTCCTTACCACATGACATCATACTGTATTGTTAGGTCCTTATCACATGAACATAAAAGGTAATATATCCCAATAAGTGGAACTGAAATACGAGTGGTTTAATTCCACTCAAAAGGATATGTAGGTAGCCGATTTATGGGTACGATCACAACATCAAAATAAACCTTCATCTCCATGGACAATAAGAAATTCCATAGCACCCCACCGAGTGGCTTAAAATTGATATTAATGTAAAAATGGCTAAAACAATCCATAAACAGTATAGGGGAGGATACCATTGATGAATAATCTAGAATACAAATAGATATATCCATTAATTTAGAACCTTGAACACATACAAATGATTCTAAATTTCACATATACTAATAATTGATTGAAAATTGGAAGAGAGACATACATCATACTTGGTAAATTAATAAGGTTTAATGAAAATATCTAAAATCTATAAGATAGTCTTAGAGTAGGAAATATGTCCCTCCAAAATGGTGTGATGAGCCTCACCTACCATCCCCTCGACCAATGTGTGTTTTTAATTATTTTAGGTCAAAACCTAATAAACAACTACCTTTGGAAATTAGGTTCCTTTGGAGAAAGAACCATTGGATGTTTCCAATTCAATAAATAAAACAAATGGAAATGGACTGAATGTAGTTATTTGTAAAAAGAACACACATCCGTGGAGAAGAAAAAACAACCATACATAATGACACTGGAATATAATTAAATATATTTTTTATTTTATTTATGGAATTTGATCCAATTTTATTATATCTAAAAAATTGTAAAAAAATTTCCATTTTACAGATGAAGGACATTTAGCTAATATGTATAATGTCTTATCATATTGTGGAAATGGATTCATTGTTGGAGGTTCTTCTATTTCTTATTATTCATAAATGAGGAAACATATAACTATTTATTTTTTCTTTATTTTAGAAAAAATACACCTATTAGATTTAGTGGGTTCCTTATATCCACTAACCAAAAATATAAACTATCCATCACAATAGTACATACCCATATATAAAAAAAACCAATATAGTCCAAAATATAAATAATAATATAGAAAATTTAAATGGATATCCATAAGGGGACCTAAGGAAAACATATGATCCATTAAACCATGGAACAATGTGACCACTGAGGCCATATTTTCCAAATCTCATCCATCAACCACCACAAATTCCATACAACTCTATTACCACCTTAACGTACACTATTATTATAAGATCATACAACAATCGTTGTCATAGATAAGGAAGAAATAGTAAGATAATCCATTTCATTAAATACCACTGCTCAACACCTTCAATAAAAACTAGATATAACAAGATCAAAATAACTATTGAATGAAACACCAATGAGTAAAAAATCACTACTAAAAATACCATTAAAAAGAAAATTTACCAAACATAAAAAATAGTGGAATAAAGGAAGGGGAAGACACCAATGTTAGATTTCCCGTCTTTTTTTTTCACATGAAAAATCTAAAATCCACCTAGACCACTACCACATAGATCAATGATAGAGACTCAGGTAGTGCTTCAATAGATGAAGGTTAAAGAAGATTACACTGAGATAGAGCCATGCCAGAAGAAGGTAATATTGATGTTTGGTAGAACCTCTGGTCACATACACTACCATTATCCAAGATTTACATCAATGAAAAACATGAACTCCAATAACCCTGAGTCAATAGTCTTCTTACTAAATTTGTTTCAAGATAAAATATATCACATCGGATATGATCAAATAGTATGGTTGTTCTAGGAGAAAAGATACAAACATGATTCTGAAACTAAATTCACAAAGATGAAAATAAAACATAAAATTCCCAAGAGGAAATTATTATTCCTTCGAGTATATCCGTGAAATATTTTATATTTCACTTCTTTGTAACATAGGTATAAGAAAAAAGGGAGAGATGAATTTCTTAGTAAGTGAAAACATATATTAGAAGATATCACAGAATAAATAAATCACGAATAATATGATATAGATAAAAAAAATCAAATATTCCATGTAATTAATATCATAAAAGGTTAATATATACATGGGTGACTTAAAAGTATAAATATGAACACGGATATTTATGAAAGGAATACCTATGAAAAAATGGATGTCTTTCATCCATCAAATGTGGATCATGCACTGCCTGCTTTTAAAATTATTCGGTCTTTTTCTTCTCTAGCCACCTCATCTGGGGTGGCTGCTTCAGTATCTTCAACCTCCTAAAAATATATCTCTCTCTTTCCATCTCCCTTCTCCCTAATAATCATGGTCTTCTTAGGCCTTTACACCCTACCTTTCTCCCTCCCATATTATTCAAGGATGCTCTTTACATATCTCCCCTAAGATCTATCTACCCCCACTTCCCTAAGATCTCCTTGAAGATATAGCCTTTCTCATTAGATGAAAACCTATCGATGATTGACATCCCTTCATTGGATTTTATTGAGTCTTTGAGGAACCTCAAATAAATCCTAGTAGCTCTTTTGTGGTGGATAGGCCTCATATACATATATCTAGGACTTTTGAGGACTCTTGGAGGTTTCAACCCCTACTCATGTTTCGTATTTGAAATATAGATCATTTAGTTTGGTTCTAGAATTAGAGGATTATTTATTTAGGTCCTGGTGTAAATCCTCTCACTTAGTGGGTCACTGGCGGTTTAGCCTTTCTCAATGGGATATAGAAGATCATAGTTTGAAAGAATATCCTCTAGAATATGTTTAGGTCAATCTCCCAAGGCTCTTGTTTCCCCTCCGAAACATCTCCTTCCCGAGATTAATTGGAAACTCCATAAATTATTCCTATGTGAAGATAATTAAACCCTCTAATTGGAAGAGACTTCTATTTTTTGGATCTTCTTCCACATGGACACCTATCTCCCTCCCCTAGAAGAAATTCACCATTGTGTTCAGGAAATTTTTTTCTAGAATCAAGATCTCATTTTCCAAACAACTCATAGGTACTACTCACACTACCTTCTCGAAGGACATTCCTCATCTATCTGTAGGTGGATCTATCAGTATTGTCCACTTTTTGGCATGGAAGAAGCACCCTCCCCATACTTTTGTCAAGTTCTTCATACTAGTACTCTAGAGAAAAGGGAATACTCATCGACCATTTACATATCTGAGAAACTTTCCCCTAATCCGGCCCAAAAGACCACACCCTACATAGCCTTTGTTCCTTTTTCTCCACATCATCCTTATTTAATTTCCAGTGAAGCCCCCAAAATTTCCCATGATGTTCGTAGTAGGAAATCTCATGGGAAGGAAATTTTAATTGATCCTACTACCCACCCTCATTTTCAAAACCATTTTTTTCCCTTTTAGATGTTGCCTCCTCTTTCACTTATCCTTATAATATTTCATATACCTTCCTTTGAATATCACCATATTTTAATGTTCCCCCCTCCTCATGTATCGCTAGTGGCACCCCGTCAAGTGGATCATGTTCTAGCCCCCGGTGTAGGATCCGATTTTTGTCCTCCCCCAATCTGGATTAACATTCTACCCCATTGAAGGCCTTTATTAAGCACCTGAGAGGGTCTAAAACTCACCTTCATCTTCCTCATGTTGTAATTTCAAACAAAAACAATGAGTCAAAGCTGCCTGAATTGTTTCCTTTGGCATCATTTATTACAGGCACATTTTTTCTCTTCCATGGGTCACCTCCATTTATTTTCTATGAATGAATTTAATGCTCCATATTTAATATTTTGGTATTTTTTTACCCATATAAATGCTCTGAATTTAATGTTTTGGTCTTTCCTTGTACCGTCATAAATGCTCTACATTTAATGTCTTGGTTTTTCTTTGTACCAACATAAATGCTCTGTATTTAATGTTGTGGGTCTCTAAATTGATGTAATTGTAGTATGAAATAACATTGAAATAGAAAGCTTGAAATATCCTGTTTTTGTGTGCCAATTCTATTCCTCAAAAATTTCTCAGCTAGAATAGCCAACAAAATGGTTTCAAAGGCCATGTTACCAAGAACCTCAAGTTTGTTTAAGATGGCTGCAATCCAGCCACTTGTTCCGAAACTATATAAGGATAACTAAAAATGGTGGTGCATCCAAATGAAGGTGTTATTCAGGTCACAATAATTATGGGAGATAATCACCAATCGATACATTATACCATCTTCAAAGGAAGAATCCGCCTTCACAAATGAATAAAATATGTGCCTCAAAAATCAATGAAAGAAAGACAACAACGTGTTGTTCCCCCTTTATAAAAGGTTATATGAATCAACGTTTTAAAAGATTGATAAAGCAACATAAAGAAAGAATGCTTGGGATACCCTTTCCACCATCTTTAAAGGTGTTACTTGAGTGAAGCAGGTGCATCTTCAAACATTAAGATTGGAGTTTGAAGGGGCACACATGAAAGAAGGTGAGAGTATCTTTGATTATTTCTCAATATTAATTGTTATTGTAAACAATTTGAAAAGGAATGGTGAAGAATTGTAGGACATTCGAGTTATCAAAAAAATCACTTTGATCTGTCACAACCAAGTTTGAGCATGTGGTTGTGGAAATCGAAGAATCAAAGAATTTGGAGAAACTATCCATTGAAGAACTGATGGGTTCATTGCAAGTGCATGAGAAATGGATGAAAAATAATACCGGTTCGACAATAGATCTTTCCTCGGAGTCCAAGTAGACTCTACAAGAAAAAAAGAATGGCCACATTCAACGATGCGGTCATCATGGAAGAGGAAGAGGGTATAGATATTGTCCTAGCCATCAACAAAAGCAAAAACATCCTACCATCTTTTGTGGAAGATGGAATGGTGGAGGTCCATTCATGCATGGTCGTGGAAACACAAAGAACATTCAATGCCACAACTGTAAGAGATATGGCCATTATGATTCTGATTGTTGGAGAAAATTGGATCACGATTAATGATCCAACTATGCTGAAACATCTCCTCATGAAGAATAAGGTACCGCAATACTTCTCGCACAAGAAATGGCATGTGAATGCCCCGATGTGTGGTATATCGACACAGGTGCAGGAAACCACATGAGTGGTAACAAATAACTGTTCGAGGAACTCACAGTAGATGTTTTTGGTGACGTGAGCTTTGGAGACTCATCAAAGGTACCCGTGATTGGAAAAGGTAAAATCAAAATATATCAGAATAATGGTGAGAAAAATGAAATCTCTAATGTGTATTATGTACCAAAAATTAAAAACAATATCATTAGTCTCGACCAACTCCTTGATAAGGGGTATTTTATACACATGGATAATTATTCTTTGTCTATAAGGGATGGTCACATGAGACTAGTTTTTCAAGACTAAATGGTGATGGATCGCATGTTTCACTGCGTATCAACACAAAGGCTAAGGATTATCTCTTGGGAATCATGAAGAATGACTCATGGAGTTGGAATCTTAGATTTGGAATTTTCATTTTAGCGGCCTTAAGCCTCTATCATCATCAAGCATGGTGTGGAGATTGCCGGCGATTGAAGTTACAAATCATGTGTGTGAGGCGTGTACAATCGAAAAGCAATAAAGGAACTCCTTCCAAAGTGGAGTGTTTGGAATAGAAAATGAACCACTTCAATTAGTTCACACTAATATCTGCGGACTGCTTGAAACACCCTCACTTGGAGGTAATAGGTACTTTATTACCTTCATTGATTATTTTAGCCGGAAACTTTGGGTGTATTGAATCAAAGATAAATCTTCTGCATTTTCAATCTTTAATATGTTCTATGATCATGTTAGAAGCTAAAAGTGGTTATAGAATCAATGTTCTCAGATTTGACAGAGGTGGAGAATACAGTTCAAATTCATTTCAAGATTGTTGCAGGGAACAAGGAATCAAGAAACAATGTACTTCTGCCTACATTCCACATCAGAATGGCATTGCAAAAGGAAGAACCACACCATCCTTAACATGAATAGGACCATGCTGAAGGATAAAGGCTTTCCAAAGAACTTCTAGGAAAAAGCAGTAGCATGTACTACCTATCTGCTCAATCGGTGCCCAACTAAGAGTGTTAGAAACAAGACACCACAGGAGGCATGGAGTGGCTACAAACTGAGTATAGAACACCTAATAATCTTCGGGTCTGTTTCCCACTCTCATGTTCCAGAAGTGAGAAGAAGGAATCCTGATGATCGTAGTGAAAAGTGCATCTTCATCGGCTACGGTGAAGAGTCTAAAGCCTATAAGCTCTACAATCCCCTAACCAAAATATTAGTGTTGAGTAGAGATGTGGTATTTTGTGAGGAATAATTTTGAAAATGGAATTATGAAGAACCAAACAAAGAGATTCCAGTTGAAATTGAAGATACTAAAGAAAGGCATGATAATCTGGAGCAGACTCCAGTAACACCTTCCCCAGGCACATCGTCAGTACATAGGAGTCCAGGAGGACATTCCATCAGTCCTGAAAGGACTCAATCAATTCAATTTGTTGTGAGATCATCCTCACCTATGGCACCCATAAAAATGAAAAGCTTAAGTGGCATTTATGATCAAATAGAAGAAGTAGATATTTTTATCCCTATATGCAGATCATGAGCCTCTTATGTTTCGGGAGACCACAAGGGAATAATGTTGGATAATGGCAATGGGGGAAGAAATTCGTGCTATAGAGAAAAATGACACATGGGAGATTATCACACTTCTTAAGAGCCAGAAAACCATTGGTGTCAAATGGGAGTACACGATCAAGAGAAATGATGATGGTGAAATCAATTGATACAAGGCATGGCTCGTAGCAAAGGGGTACAAACAGAAGTATGGGGTGGACTATAAAAAAGCATTATCTCCTGTTGCTCTCCTTGACACTGTGAGAATGATTATCTCCCTTGTTGTTCATCATAGTTGGATGATCTACTAACTGGATGTGCTGTATGCATTCCTGAATGGAATTATAGAGTAATAGGTCTATGGAGGAAATGTTGAAGGCTTTGTTATGCATGGGGAATAAGAAATAGTGTATCGACTTAAGAAATCTCTTTATCGGTTGAAGGAGGCTCCTCATTCTTGGAATGCACACATTGACTACTATCTTCAAGATAATGGATTCACCAAATGACTATATGAGCATGCAGTTTACATCAAGTAGAATTATCATGGTGATATAATCATTTCATTCTTGTATATTGATGATTTGCTGTTTATAAGGAATAGTCGACAAATGTTCGATGATTTCAAGGAGGCTATGTTCAAGGAGTTCGAGATGACCGAAGAAGGTATCAGGTAATTATTTCATGGAATAGATGTAAAAAACAACATCGAGGCATCTATATTTCTCAGAAGATGTTTGATAATTTGTCTCTTGAAAAACTCAAGATGTCCAATTGCAATGCTGTAATCACACATGTGCCAATTAGCTTAAAACTGACAAAATATGGAGAAAGAAGAAGTGTTTAATCGACTTTATTCTAGATTATAATTAGAATCCTGAGGTATCTCAAAATCACAAGGCCTGATATTGTCTATAGTGTTGGGATTTTAAGGAGGTTCATGGAGGCACCAAAAGAGTCACATTTGCTAGTGGAAAAACGTATCCTCAAGTACCTTAAAGTAATGATGGACTATGGCCTTTTTAATCCATACAATGAATCAAAAAATCTTCATGGATACATAGATAGTGATTGGGGAGGTGTCCAATATGAATGAAAAAGCACCATTGGGTATGTATTTTTTCTTAGATTGACTGATTTCATGTGGAATTCATGGAAGCAAAGTGTGGACTCCTTGTCAACATGTGAAGAAGAGTACATGGAAGCATCATCCACTGTTTGTGAAGGAATATGGTTGAGAAATCTGCTGACGGAGATGAAGCATCCACAGTATGGATCCATAATGATATATGTGGATAACAAGTCGAAAATTAAACATTCCAATAATCTGATGTAGTATGGAAGAAGCAAACATATTGATATCCGATTCCATTTTCTGAGTGATAATGTGAAACAAAAAATGATAAAATTAGAATATTGTCAAACTACAGAATAGGTGGATGATTTTTCACAAATGAATTACCGACAGATGTATTCAAAATACTAAGAACAATGCTCAGAATGATGCTGGTTTGGGTTTGAAGGGGAGTGTTGGAATTTCAAACAAATACCACGAGTCAAAGCTGCCCACATTTTTTCCTCTGGCCTAATTTATTACATTGAAATTTTTTCCCTTCCACGGGTCCACCTCCATTTATTTTATTTGAATGAATTTAATGTTTCGTATTTAATATTTTTGTTTTTTTAACATCATAAATGCTCTGCATTTAATTTTTTGGTCGTTCCTTGTACCATCATAAATGCTCTTCTTTTAATCTTTTCGTTTTTCTTTGTACCAACATAAATTCTATGCATTTAATTTTGTGGGTCTCTAAATTGATGTAATTGTAGTTTGAAATAATACTTAAATACAAAGCATGGAAGCTCATTTGTGTTGTGCGATAATTCAATTTGTCACGACCCCATGCCCACAAAGTGTACGTTTCCTGGGCTGGCAATGTGAGAAGGGAGATAATGACTCCCGAGTCCCGCCTCCGGTAGGCCCCGGGTTGGCGACTAGCACCGAGGGTATAGTAACACACAAATGGGAGGCATTACCCTCTAAGAGAACACATGCAGAAGAGAGAGATAAGATAGACACAGATCAACTCCAATGCATAATTGGAAATATAAAAGAAACCCAAGTGCACAAATGGAATGTCATGCAATAGTACTACATCTAAATGAGGAAAACTGCAAGTACCCAAAATAGAGTAAAAACAATAGCAACCACAAGCCTGGACAACTCCTCCATCCACAGGATAGTAGTAACCAGCCTAAACTCCAACCTTCTCTAAGTGACCTGAAAAACGATTTGTATATATTTTTTGGGTGAGTATAACAGTATAATCAGTTGGATCCTCGCCGAAGCCTCTCGTGCAAACGTAAAGAAAGCAAGCTAAAGCACATTGAACAACAAGTGAAATGAACTCGTCACCTAAACAGGTATACTAAGTTCCCAACCTCGCCATGGCTACTCTCACCAAGTAATGCATATAGGAATATAGCATATAATAATGAATATCAAGGGAACCCCTCTACTGCTTCTCCACTGGTTTTCCGCTTTTCCCCAACATTGCACGTCTTGAGAATATCTCTCAAAAAAGGGTTGCCCATAGACACCTAGGCGAAGCACCCCAATTTTAACCTCGTGCACCCCAAAGCCTTGCCCGCAGACACCTGGGCAAAGCACCACACCATCCGTACAACCAAAAGTATCCAGGTAGTTTCCGGGAGCCACCACAGCTCGCATAACTTGTATCATACGTCATGTATTATACCTCAAGCCATTACAGCCCATACACTAAGAAAGGATCCTCAAGCCATCACAACCTATAAATGTTACACCTATAGTTATCCAAAGGATACCATATCCAGAATATATGTCTATGAATAACCACAAGCCATTACATCCCTCTACACACATATATGGGGAAAACTAACCGGTGTGACTAACGACACAAGTATCTACCAAGAGAAGAGAGAAGGGCCAAAGGGGGCAGTCGGTCAACCATCCTCCCACCGGAATGATGGGTAAAACACTAACCCAGGGCTCAGAATCCCCGGGGCATCAGTTTCCATTACTGACAGGGTGGAGTAGCGTATAGAAACACAAAAAGTACAAAAAATATACTATGACTCACAACCAAACTATGGGCATAACCTTGTCTTAGACACACTGCAGCTAACGTCTCTCAGATTCCGGGCTTCCACTTCTAAGACTAGGTATCCTATAAGCACACAACCATTTAAGGAACATTATTAGATTACTTCATTCCTTTTTTTTATCAATTTCAGTTTAAGTTAATTAATTTATTAGACATTAATTAACGATGAACAATTCCACATTATGTTTCTTTAGCATCACACCCAATGTCCATTGTCCCTTTAAAATTATAGCCTCATCATTATTTTTCATCGAACACCAACCCCATGAGTTAACACCATTTAATCAAAAATTTATTACAGAAACACTTTCCCATATTCCCAGGTGTTCTAGAAAAGCACTCTATGCTACTAACACAAGGGGAATAACATGGTGAGTAGATGTACTACCCGTCGAGTCTTTGCCGCATAAAGCAAGAGCATAGACCCATCCTCCCTGGAGAAGCCAAACATTGAAAGCACATGGAATACCCCATGCGTCTTCACCTCTTTCAGATGAAGGTTATGCAAGACCAGCTTCTTTAATCAGTGGTGGAAAGTAAAGCAGGTAAAAAAACACAGAAACAGCAAGCATCCAATAATCACATCCAACCCATTCCATCATCCTTGGTGTCCTCCCCAACACCCACATGAAAAAACTAATGCATCTCACCACTCTAGGCATCATCTGCTGCCACAACCAAAAGGCCTCCATGCCCCCACATATCACAAAAACCATCCAGGATCACATCACATCACAAGAAAAAAGAAAGAAAACATCACATCAATTGGGATCTAGGCCCTTTAACAATAAAGAGGGTAACTCAGAACCCTCAAGGGATTGTCACAAAATGAAACCTTTAAACCATCATGAATTAACAAATTTATAATCCGTTGGTTCCAAAATCAGTAACCTAACAAGTAAGCTATCACAAATGATTTAACATGCTTACTACTGTAATTTTATTAACATCAAATTACCACAAGAACCAGATTTGTTTCATTCCTCTATATTTATCCAAACAATTATCAAATAATCCCGGTTTACATGCTTTACCGATTCCCATCGAGAACAAGAGATAAGCGAAGCAAGCACATATATCACACTATCTAGCAAAACAAGGGGAAATAACATACGATCGATAAAATTTCTTTATTCGTTTCAAAATATTTATTATGTGAATTCCATTTTCGTCTAGTGGGAAAAAACATGCTAACATTACAGTTTCACGTTAAATAAAGAGAAGCAATGAATCCCCTACCTCAAAGGTTTTTGATGAAAACCACAACAGTCGAAGAACGATCAAGAAACCTGGGTCGATTATCCAAAACACCACCTTAGATCTCTTCTCATAGCAAGATCAAGACCAAAGATCATCATATTTGACATCCAAACACTTAGATCTACCCATAACGGGCGTAGATATAAGAAAATAAGAGAATAAGAGGATTAGACTTAATTAGATCTACGAAACCAAACCAGAATGATCACATACCTCAAGAAACCAGCTTCGATTCTTGAAGAGAAGCCTTCTAATCACCTCCAAAATTCTTGGGAGAGTTTCTCCTGCATTCAAGGGAGGGTAATCCTGAGTTATGGCCACATAAGGGCTTAAATGATAAAGTTTGAGGAAAAATGGTTGAGATCCACAATTTTGGGATCTAATTTAAGTACACACACGGTTTTCTCACACAGTTAGACAAACTGTGCACTAACCGTGCGGTTGCTACTGCCTCTTCAAACACTCCTCACACAGTTAAGACGCACGGTTAGAAAAACCATGAGCTAACCATGCATTAGCCACTACCTCCGACACCAACATCGCACGGTTTGGCCGCATGGTTTAGACAAACCATGCGCCTCCCGTGCGAAATCTATAGCCCTTTAGTTTCCCTTAAAAGTCCATCCAAACGCACCCCAAGTCACCTTAACCTCCCAGAACACCTCTAACACCGCATTTTAACAAAGTAATGGATTAGAGAGGTATGGGAGATTACATCAGATACCTCTCAAAACATTATTGTCATCAAGAATCCAAAACCCACCTAAAGTGAAAATGAAACAGGGTCTGAACAACCACCCCTCAAGATACCTCTCAAAAGAGAGAAATCACCAAAAGCAAAAAAGGGAGCCATCTCATAAACATGAAAGTTTCATAACCACATTAGCTAAAATGATACATGAAAAGAGATAAACATCAAGTAACTCTGGGTACTGAGCACGTAACTATTACTCACGTTCCCAGGTACTCTCCTCCAAGCCACCGCGTCACCACAAGACACGAAATAAAGGAATAGAATGCCCATGCAACACCTTCTCCTTGTGGTCTTGGATCTCCATAGGTCGCTCCTCAAAGGTTGCATCATCATCAACATCGATCTCTCCCCAATCGATGATTTGAGAGTCGTTATGAAGATAACGATAGAGCTGTGATACATGGAAAACTTCATGTATCTGACTCATCTGAAGGGGAAGTGATACTCGAAATTCTACTACTCCAACCCGAGCTAACACCTCGAAAGGCCCAACAAACCAGGGAGAAAGCATACTTCCACGTCCAAACCATCGCTGCCCGCGACGGGGAGTCACCTTCAGAAACACATGATCCCCAACATTAAACTCTAAGGGTCTCTTTCTTTGATCGACATATTCTTTTTGAAGATCCTGCACTATCTTCATCCTCTCATGAATCACCTGAACCAACTCTGTTGTATTCTGCCCTAGTTTCAGTCCGAGAATTGCTGACTCTCCAACCCCAGTCCAACATAACGGAGAATGGAAAGGCCAACCATACAAGGCTTCAAATGGCACCATGCCGATGGTGGAGTGAAAACTATTATTGTAAGTGAACTCCACCAAGGGTAAGTTCCTTATACATGAGACTAGAAAATCCAAAACACAAGAGTGTAACATGTATTCAAGAGTTTGGGTTGTTCGCTCTATCTGACCATCCATTTGAGGATAAAAAGTAGTGCTATGGTATAGTTGAGAATCAAAAGCATGTTGGAGACCTCTACACAACCTGGATGTAAAATGAGTATATTGATCAGAAATGATCATTATAGGGACTCCATGAAGTCTTACCACCTCCTCTAGATACTGCCTCGAAAAAACATCCACTGAACTTGACTCCTTGACTATTATAAACTGGGCTGATTTTGTTAAACGATCCCCTTCAACCCAAATAGAATCATGTCCTCCTGGAGATCATGGTAAACCAGTAACGAAGTCTGTTGATATTTCCTCCCACTTCCACTGAGGAATATCAAAGGGCTGAAGAATACCACCAAGAACACAGTGTTCGACCTTCACCTTCTGGCATACTAAACATCGAGACACAAACTCTGCAACTGCACGCTTCAGCCCAGGCCACCAAAACTAACTCCTCAAGGATTGGTACATCATTATCACGGTAGGATGTACCGCTAAAGGCGAACTATGGAACTCTCTGGGGACCGTATCATGCATCATCAATGGAACAAAAATAATCACTTGATACAACGCCATGTGTTGTTCATCTTTGACCAACCATCAGGGGCCTCAACACAAAAAACTCGGTATCTCTAGACTTCCACCTCAAGATCCCCCAACTGGAACTCTTTTACCTTAAGCATCAGGGATGATTGTACCGTCATCTGAAAGAGATAGCCTCTACCCCCAACATCTCCAATGTCAAGATGTAATGTTGTCAGTTCTTCCATTACTCTCTAGGAATCACTGGATTGACGCACAGCATCACTACGTGACTTTAGGCTCAGTGCATGAGCTACAACATTCCCTTTTCCTGGTGTATACGATATTTCGAAGTCATATTCCAGTAAGAACTATATACAAAGACGCTATCATAAGTTCAAGTCACGTTGGGAGAAAACATACCTCAAAATCTTATGAATGGTGAAAACCAAAAAGCACTCACTGATGAGGTAATGTCTCCACACCTTTAGAGAAAACACTACAACTGCCAACTCAAGATCATGGGGGTCATATTTGCGTTCTTGGGGAAATAACTACCGAGAACCATAAGAAAAAACTGACCTCTACTACATGAGAACACATCCTAACCCCAGATGTGAAGCATCATAGAAAACATCAAACTGAACTCCCTCATATGGAAGTCAAAGGACTAGAGATCTTTCTAACTTCTCCTTTATATAATCCAAAGCTTATTGACACTTATCAGTCCATATGAATGCCTCATATTTCATGGTCAAAGAGGTCAGAGGAGTTGAAACTCGTGATAAATTGGCTATGAACCTCTTGTAGTAGCATGCGAGGCCAATGTAACTCCGCACCTATGAAACTATCTTGGGGGCTGCCCAAGACACAACTTCTTCTATCTTCAATGGATCCACAACAACTCCCTGTTGTAACAAAACATGCCCCATGTAACAGACTTCTCGAGTCCAAAACTCACACTTCGAAAACTTCCCAAATAGATTATGTCGACGAAGACCTCCCAAAACAGCTTGTAGATTCTACACATGCTTCTCTTCAGATTTGGAGTATACAAGGATGTTGTCGATGAAAACTATCACGAACTTGTCCAGGAACTCACAGAACACAACATTCATCAATCCCATGAACACAGCTAGAGCATTCTCCCATCCAAACGGCATTACAACAAACTCATAATATCTATGACGAAAACAAAAAGCATTCTTCGGATTATCCTCATCCTTCAGACGCATCTGATGATATCTTGACCACAAGTCGATCTTTCAGAACCAACTTTCACCCTTTAGTTGATCAAATAAGTCATCAATCCGCGGAAGAGGATAACAATTCTTTATTCCCACTTTGTTTAAGTGTTGATAATCAACACAAAACCGCAAACTTCCGTTGGCCTTCTTCACGAAGAAAACTAGTGCACCCCATTGTGACACACTTGGACTAAAAAAACCACACTATGACCAACCATCAATCCATATACGTATCTCTCGAAACTCATATGGGGCCATCCTATAGGGAGACATATAAATAGGAGACACTCCTGGCTATATCTTGATCCCAAAATCGATCTCTCATCAAGGGGGTAATGCAACATCCCCTTCTGGAAAGACATCACGGTACTCATCTACGATCCTAGGAAACGCCAACTGCTGAACCTATGATGAACTCAACATTATCTTATCCATCAAGGATGATAAGGATGTGATGTGCCTATGATCCATATGAGGATCTCTCTCACCAAAAAACACCACTTGTTCTCCTTCAGCACCAAAGAAAACGACCTTCTTCCTGAAGGAATCCACGATAGCCTACACCGAATACTACCAACCCATGAAGAGGATGAAATCATATGGTTATATTCATAACATAGGAAATCTCCCCAAGAGCTGTGTTTCCCCAACACTAGCTCACATTCTCTATATATTTCAAACAAGTCAGCTCGGCCTTGAACTGGCATAGTCAACGCCAAGGGCACTGGAAGCCTCTCTATCTCAAGTTCCAAAGCATAGACAAGGGTAGTTGATTGGAAGGAGTGTGTCACTGCTGAATCAAACAAGGCATATACCAAGGTAGAAAAAAAGAAAAGGGTACCTCGAATGACATCTGGCTCGTCTGGTGCTGGCAGCGCTAGAGCATGAAGC
Organism: Viscum album; assembly: GCA_963277665.1. Taxonomy (NCBI): domain Eukaryota; kingdom Viridiplantae; phylum Streptophyta; class Magnoliopsida; order Santalales; family Viscaceae; genus Viscum; species Viscum album. The sequence continues at coordinate 1,110,090,462 of OY728145.1, forward strand.
TGAACACGACCTCCTCTACGACCTCTCTTACCCTAATGATGACCCCCACCATGGAGATGCTCTACTCTCTGATGATAGGGAGCGTCATGGGGATGTCATCTGCCTGCCCCATTTACCCTCTACTGATCTAAAGCTGGTGTAACTGGATGCTACTGCCTCAGATGGAACTGACTCAATGGAGGAACCTGGAGCGTAGCTCCCGGTGCATGATGACCACTCTGAAAGGTTGGACACTCTTGTTGCTGATGGACATGACCAACACAAGAAAAACAATCACATGATCCATTGGCATTGGTCTGAGAGTTGCTGCCTCTGGAGAAATGAGATGTGAAGGGCTGAGACCTACCCCCGGCTGAACGGAAACTCCTCTGCCCTAAAAATTGAGAACCCCAGACCACAATCTTGCTTCCTGAGGGATCATCCTCCACTCAAGATGATCATGTCCTGTCCAAAGTCCTCTCGACAACGTATACCCTCACCAGCACCACAAGATATATGTTCAGCATAAATGGAGTGACCTGGCACTGGATCTTTGGACGCAAAGCCTCCTCGAAATGCATCACCCTAGTCTCCTCATCTTGTAACAGGTCCGAAGCATATCATAAAAGGTTCCTGAAACGGATTCCAAACTCTCAAACAGTAGAGCTCCCCTGTCAAAGGGTAAGAAGCTCCTGGCGAATGGACACCTTCGCAGTCGAAGAAGGAAACTCGACTCTAAACTTGTCTCAAAACTCCTCCTATGTGATCACTGATTCCTCAAGATCCCAAATGAACAAGAACCACCACTACCTCGCTTCTCCATGTAGAATTGTCACAGATAAGGACACCTAGTGATCTTTTTGAGCATCGATTGAACTGAAGCCTATCTCGACCTCCTTCAACCCATATTCCGTGACTACATCTGGAACAGAGCCCTCGTACTTCTGTAGACTCTGGTGCTGAAACTCTCAGAGTGTCTTCCTCCAAGTGTCGTCATCATCAACCCATACCCTGCGATAATCTACTAGAATAGCCTACTGGACATTTTCTTCTCAAACTTGATGAGGACGTCGACTTGGATCCATACCTTTAAAATAAAAAACCGTTAGAGCTCATAAACCTGGAATATGGAAGACTCAAAATTAATTAATTAATTGTTTTATTTTATTCATTTTTGATTAAGCTATCCCAAGGTCTACACATTCCAACACAGGCACAAAGAAGAATGATGCATAATCCATTCCTAGGTCTCTACCCTTCAACTAGTATCACATTGTTTAATAGGCATTGTAAACTTGAAGGTCTGTACATTAGATCATAGGGGGCCATAAATGCCTATGTCTCAGCCTGTATACTTTGTTTACCTCACTTTCTAAACTTGAATGACACTATATCCCTACCGACCAATGCAACCTCACCTGTGCCAAAAATCCATGCTCCATCCTATCCCTCAAATAGACCTTTAATACCAATCTATCATGACCCCTCCCACAATGTGTACCCCCACTAGGCCGGAAATGTGAGAAGGGATATAATGACCCCCGAGTCCCACCTCCAGTTGGTCCCAGGTTGGAAACTAGCACCGAGGGTATAGTAACACACAAATGGGAGGCATTACCCTCTAAGAGAACACATGTAGAAGAGAGAGATAAGACAGAAACCAATAAACTCTAACTCAGAACTGGAAATATAAAAGAAACCCAAGTGCACAAATGGAATATCATGCAATAGTACTACAACTAAAAGGGGAAAACTGCAAGTACCCCAAACAAAGAAAAAATAGTAGCAACCACAAACCTGAACAACTCCTCCAACCACAAGCTAGTAGTAACCAGCCTGACCACTAACCTTTTCCAAGTGACCTAAAAAAAGTTTGTATATATACGTAGGGTGAGTATAATAGTACACTCAGTAGGATCCTCCCCGAATCCTCTCGTGCAAAGGTAACGAAAGCATGCTAAAGCACAGTGAACAATAAGTGAAACTAACATGTCACCTAAATAGGTATACTAAGTTTCCAACCTCACCAAGGGTACTCTCACCATGTAACGCATAAAAGAATATAGAATATAATAATTAATATCAAGGGTACACCGCTATTACTTCCCCACTGTTTTGCCACTTTACCCCAACATTTAACATCCTGAGCATCTCTCTCCAAAAAGGATTTCCCTATGACACCTGGGCGAAGCACCACACCATACTCACAACCAAAACTAACCAAGTAGTTTCCGGGAGCCACCACAACTTGCATAATGTGTATCATACGTTGGGTATTATAACTCAAGCCATTATAGCCCATACACCGAGTAAGGATCCTCAAGCCATCACAGCCTATACACGTTACACCTATAGTAGTCTATACGATACCATATCTAGAATATATGATTGTGAATAAACAAAAACCATTACATCCCTCTACACACATATATGGGGAAAACTAACCGATGTGCCTAACGACATAAGGATCTACCAAGAGAAGAGAGAGGGGCCAAAGGGGGTAGTCAACCATTCATCCTCCCACCGAATTGTTGGGAAAAACACCCCCAGGGATCAGAATCCTTGGGGTGTCAGTTTCCCTTACTGATAGGGTGGAGTAGCGTATAGAAACAAAAAAAGTACAAAAATATACTATGACTCACAACCACACTATGGGAATAACCTAGTCTTAGACACACTACAACTAATGTCTCTCAGATTTCGGGCTGCCACATCTAAGACTAAGTATCCAATAAGAACACAACCATTTATGGAAATTTCTTAGATTACTTCATTACCTTTTTATCATTTTCACTTTACGTTAATTAATTCATTAAACATTAATTAACCATGAACAATTCCACATTACGTTTTTGCACCATCACAACCAAAGTCCATTTTCCCTTTAAAATTTTAGCCTCATCATTATTTTTCAGCGAACACCAACCCCATGGGTATAACCCCGTTTAATCAATCATTTATTATAGAAACACTTTCCCATATTCACAGGCATTATAGAAAAGCACTCTATGCTACTAACACAAGGGGATCAACACGGTGATTAGATGTACTGCCTGTCGAGTCTTTGCCTTCTAAAGCAAGAGAATAGACCCATCATCCCTGGAGAAGCTAAACACGGAAAGCACGTGGCATACCCCGTGCGTCTTCACCTCTTTTGGAATAAGGGTAAGAAAGACCTGATGCCTTGAGCAGTGGTGGAAAAGTAAACCAGGTAAACAACCACAGAAACAGTAAGAATCCAATAATCACACCCAACCCATTCCATCATCCCTCGTGTCCTCCCCGACACCCAATTGCATTAACCGATGCATCTCGACACTGTTGGAATCATCCGCATCCACAACCAAAAGGCCTCCATGCCCCCACATATCACAACAACCATCTAGGATCACATCACAACACAAGCAGTAGGAAAGAAAACATCACATCAATTGGGATCTTGGCCCTTTAACAATAGAGAGGGTAACTCAGAACCTTTCACGGAATTATCAAACAATCAAATCTTTAAACCATTTTGAATTAACAGCTTTATAATCTGTTGGTTCCAAAATCGGGATCCTAACCATTAAACTATCACAAATGATTAACCATGCTTACTACGCCAATTTGATTAACATCAAATTACCATAGGAACCAGATTCATTTAATGCCTCTTTATCTTTTCCAAATAATTATCAATTAATCCCGGTTTATGTTCTTTATAAATTTCTATCGAGAACAACAGCTAAGAAAAGCAAGCACAAACATCACACTATCTACCAAAATAAGGGGCAATAACATACGATCGATACAATTTCTTTATCCGGTAAAAAATATTTATTATGTCAATTCCATTGTCATCCTATGGGATAAAACATGCTAACATTAAAGTTTCACATAAAAGAAAGAGATGCAACAAATCCCATACGTCAATGGTTTTTGACGAAAACCACAACGGTCGAAGAACGGTCAAGAAACACAGGTCGATTCTCCAAAACCATGCATGAGATCTCTCCTCCTAGTATGATGAAGACCAATGATCATCATATTTGACATACACACACATAGATCTACCCATAACAGGCATAGATCTAAGAAACTGATAGAAGAGGAGGAGTAGATGTAAGTAGATATAAGAAACCAAACAAGAAGGATCACAGACCTCAAGAATCCATCTTTGATTTTCCAAGAAAAGCCTTTGGATCACCACCAAAATGCTTGGGAGGGGTTCTCCTACCTTCAAGGGAGGGTAATCATGAGTTATGGCCGCTTAAGGGCTTGAACGGGTAATTTAGAGGCAAAACAGTTGAGATCAACAATTTTAGGATCTAATTTAAGTGCTCACATGGTTTGCATGCATGGTTAGACAAACCGTGTGCTAACCCTTTGGTCACTACTGCCTCGTCAAAAAATCCACTCTTGGTTAGGCCGCACGGTTAGACAAACCATGCACTAACCGTGTATTATCCACTACCTCTAACACCAACCTCGCACATTTTTCCGCACGGTTTAGACAAATCATGCGCCTCCAGTGCGAAATCTATAGCCCTTTAATTTCCCTTAAAATTCCACCCAAATGGATCCCAAGTCACCTTAACCTCCCATAACACCTCTAACACCGCATTTTCACAATGTAATGGATTGTAGAGGTCCGGTCCGTTACAATGTTACTCTAAAATTTCTCGGCTTGAATAGCCAATACCTCAGTCATCACCCATAGTGGTATATCGTCTCCTACCAAATGTAGTTTGCATAAGATCCTAACATAAACTCCATAAACAATATTATCCTTCCTATTTTCAGACAAAAAGGGATTCCACATCTATGGACAAATCCAGATGCCTCATAAAGATTGATTATGAGGCATGAGATCCCAAATAAATATTGATTATAGCCAAAAAAGTTTACGAAAACATATTCTCCCTTGTAACAGTTCTTGAGACCTAGAGAAATCCTTCTAAACTCATAGGGTTTTTTCATTAAATAAAAATGATTCAGTCTCTTCACGCTAACTAAAAAAACATACACATCTGGATATTCTGGAATTCTCACATCTCGATAGAACTCATTAGTGATTCAGAATAGTTCATTACCACTACAGTCTCCTCAGATAATCATAGCTGCAATATTTTGTTTTCATATGGAATTTCCGAAGGACATGTAAGAGAACCATTGTGGAATGACCTCAGATCCTTTGATCCTCAATATTCTTCATGGATCGTCACTTGGTATTTCAACATTGTTGCTGATCCTTAGGAATATAAAAGAGAAGAAACCATCCATCAGAGGGAGTGTGATATTTATAAAAATTTCACTGCTCAGAAAGGTTTTATAGAGCTAGGATTATCTGTAGACAACTATACCTGGTGTAACAATAGGAAGGGAAACCTCCACACCTGGTGTCACCTCGATAGGTTCCTAGCCAATGATGATGTAGTACTAGCCTTCCCAAACACAACGGTCACCCACCTTGCTAGAAGTCTCTCAGATCACTCCCCTCTTATTGTTTCACTCAAATAAAAGAAAGAAAGAGAAGGTACATTCTCATTTTGTCATATCTGGATCGACACTCAGGGATATCATCAAGAAGTGGCTCAATCATGGAACCTACCAACCCATGGGTGTTCATTGATGGGATTTCATAACAATCTATAGTGCTTCAAAAGAAAACCTCTAGTTACATATCTGCTAACAACCCCCCCCCCCCCACTATATAATAAGACATTAATTCCATCACAATGGATATTAATCATCTTGAAACCTACCTTGAAGAATGATGGGATTAATCTATGTTCCGGGAGCTCTCCAAAAACCTGCCCAACATGATTATATGACATGAGCATCTAGATTTGGATTGGGTGTATGTAAAATGGATTTGTGAGGGTGATCCAAACACAAATTTGTTATATTTTTTCATCAAGAATATAATGCACATCAACGGACCCAACATCATTAGGGTGGATGGTTCCCACAATGTTGACAATGATGTAGTTTGTTCCATGGTTGTTTCCCACATCAAAGATGTTCTAGCTGGCCCTAATAATCACATGATTCATGGGTATGCTGATGGTTTTGAGGAGTTTCAGGATGTTACTCCCCAATATATTTCAAATACTGACAATATGGACTTCAAGGCCCTGCCTAATGAATAAGAGGTTTATAACGTGATGCAAGGTCTTAACACAAAGAACTTTCCTCTTCGTGATTGCTTTCCAAGTGTGTTTTATTGATGGTCTTGGAACCAAGTCGGACATGAGCTGGTCAAGGCAGTGCAAAACTTCTTTTGAGGTGATAGACTCCCATGGGTACCTTGCACTTTGAACTTGGTTCTTATTACTCAAAAAATAATTCCACTTCCCTACTAAATTATAGAATACTGAATTTATGAAATTTTCTATACAAGGTCCTAGAATGTGTCCTTAACATACTTGTTTCAATAAATATTCCTCGGGGGATCTCCACTGAGCCACATGGGTTCATCAAGGGAAATTCAATCCAAGATGCTATTGTTGTATCCATAGAGCTAATTAGAAACATAAACTATTCAGGAAGGGGATTAAATTTGGACCTGAAGCTTAAAAATGGACAATTAATTTGATAGAGTTGAGTGTAGTTTTATTATAAATTTTTTTAAGGATGTGTTTCTCCCCCTAGGATACTTACATTATATTCTGATGATTTAGTTAATCCCATATATCTATCTCTTTATTAGGGAAATTTCATAGAATTTTCAAGGGCCTGTGTGGACTTAGTAAGAGAGGACCTCTTTCCCCAAACATCTTCATCCTTTCAAAGGATTTCTTTAGATATCTTATCAACTAGAGTATTTATAATAGAAATATCCTCCCCTACCAATGTGGGAAAAACTCATATTGCATATCCCAGTATATGTAGGCAGATGACTTGATTTTCTTGACCACCAGTAAAAAATCAATCTGTGGTATCTCAATGGTACTTGAATCCTACTACAAGTGGAGTGGAAAACTAGTTTAATTTTTTAAGAGACACTTTTACATGTCTGATAAATTCTAGGATATACATCGCAGTTCCCTCGCAAACAACTTCACTCTTCAACATGGTATCTTCCCCATGCAATACCATGGCACCACTATTTAATCCTAAAGAATTATCATCCATCAATTTGATTATATAGCTGGGAAAATCAACGATAGGATTTTGAACTTTATGATACGCTCTCTCTCCTTGGGAGGTAGAATTGATCTTGTGAATAGTGTAAATACCTCAATAGCAATTCATTATTTCTTTTCTATCAATTTTCTGAAATGGGTCTTTGAAAACATTTAAAAACTCTAATAATCTATTATCCAGTATGAGAACTCTTATGTATGGAATCACTACCTATCATGGGGGTGAAGTTCTAGATCCATGAGAGATGGGGGCATCTGCGTAAGGAATCTGAAGTACACACAATAGTGATTTCATGAAAAATAATTCTGGGAAAGAATGGAAGACCAAACCATATTGGAGAAGTCTATGGTGGATAAATTCAAGTGGGAGACAAGCTTCATAGGTGTTAATTATTCCACAATCTGTCCATGTTCATTCACCACATTCATATCCTTCGAAACCATTCTAGTTTGATCACAGGAAAGGAAGATATATTGTTTTGATTTCAAAATTATGATGGATCCTATTTTGGTTTCCCATGGTTTCCTACACCCTATATCACTTTTAGGGATGCATGAAATTTGCCAATATTTTTTAATGTCATTATCGACTAGAGAATGGATTCCACCTTTTACCAAATTGACATCAGTGTGGAGCCCAACAAATAAATTTTTAATGAGTCTACTTCTAGGGAATTTATATCCAAATATTATTGCTAGATTATAATTTTTAACGGGATACAAAATGATTGAGGGGGTGTTCTATGGAGAAAATATTTACCCGAGGAATATATTTTTTGGGATGTAGAATTAGAATCCATGTAGTTTCTATGGACTAGAATATCTAAATCTTTAGTATCATCATGACCTCTAGATGTATATACTGTAGAATAAGCATGGTAATGATGAAAAACAACCTATTATTTGACAGTGACTAGGCTCATTCAATTTGGAAATCCTTCAGCAACTTCATGGGTTTCTCTTCCTTAACTCTGTAAAGAATCCCATTCTGCAATAGAATTTTCCATGGCACGAGTTCTATTGGATTAGAGATAATGTAAATTATCATAGTTCAGTTAGTATGTTGATCATTCATTTGGCATGTACATAACATAGTTTACTTCAAAGGAATCATTAGTTAGAGAACATACCTTGTCAGTCGAACTAAAATCTTCCTTCTCTACATGAACATGCTAAAAATGAATTGGGAGGACACTCCCACTCTCAGAATTATTCTGTTTGGATTCTCTCCTTGCCCCTTGATTCCTAGAACTTTTCATGTTCATTAGTTGCAATGGAACCCTCCCTGGTCGAGCCTCATTATTAACATAGATGGATCATGTTTCTAAGGGGTTATGTGTAGTGGATGCGTGGTGTAAGACTCTAAGGTATCTGTCAATTTCTCCTTCAACTCATTCTAAGGCCCCAAAAACTCCCATCAAGATGAAGGTGCGGATTTTATCATCGGTCTCCATCTTTGAATGAAAAATAATTTTTTTATGGAGGATATGGATATGAAATCTATAATTTTCTTTGACTCAATTCATGTGGTGAGAACCCCTTGGACTATAAATTATATCATCTAATGATATAGAAGCATGATCTTTCCCCAGACAGAGATCCTTCACACTTGGTGATAGGGTTATCAGGTTGCAGAGTACCTCACCTATTCTGTGGACCATGACACTGGAACCAACTTATTCACTCACATTAATTACTTCTCCTAGAGGGAAGAAAATTTTCTAGGGAATACTCCTTGGGGATACACCATTACATTCCCCCCTTAACCATATCTGTGAGTTTCTATTTTTAATTTTAATTTATTATAATAAAATAATGACGAACATTATTGAATAAATTAGGACATGGATACTAATATATAGCTTCATAATGTCGGAATTCATAATCATGTACAAGATAATCTTACAATCAGGTCCTTGGTCTAAGACATCATACATAAATAGGTAAGGAATTTTCCAATTTTCAATGCTAGTTTGTATTAAGAGACCAACCAATGAATCAAGGGCCTGCAATGGCCCCTACTCATCACTTTATAAGTCTAATTAATTCTTCATATGATATAAATGAATATTAATTCAATACATAATCAACATAAACATTCATTTGGAAGAAATAACATCTAAAATATTAATATTTTTCCTAGTCAATCAGTAATGTAACATGAGAATAACCCATCAAGAGCAATATTGTGGATAATATCATTAGATTATATCCCATGTAAAACATATGATTTATCAAAGTATATTTAAATAGATGAATATACTTCTAAAAGAACATTGGAACATTTATTTAGTAAAATAACCATTTCAATTTAAAATCACTAATCTAAAAATTTCATGAATTTTCAGAAAACAATATATTTTAAAATAACCATAGAATTATGTGAAGGATTATTCAAATAAAATAATGCTAATCATTTTGGTAAAATCTATTCATCGAGTAAGAATTTGAACAAAAATTATTTTCACACCTTCATTAAAAATGCATCGTTCAGAAAATGACAAGAATATTACTTTTATATCTATTTATAAAAAGAAAAGAATGGTTCAAAATTAATTTAATCAATAATTTTATTAAACTAAAAATAATTTATAAAACATTTAAATTGAAATATGGATATGAAAAAAAAATGAATGGCCGAATTGAAAAAGTCAAATTTTTTAACAACATTATTTCAGTCATTTTAGTACATAAAATTTATAAAATGAATCCAATACTCATAACCTATAGAAATAACTATACGAAAGTAAAAAATATAGGTTTTAGTATTGAAAAAAAAATTATTTCCTATATTAAAAACACAAAAATAAGCCATCCAAGATAAGGATGAGATTGTAAAATAAACCCTTACCTCATGTCTGAATTTCATTGTATGTAATTTTATCCTACAAGAATAATAAATTTTTAATTATTATAATAATATTTTAGAATCATATTTATACATATATTTCCAAATATGGTTTCTGTATAAAATCTTATCACCTTTTTAATAAAAATATTTCCTCCTCATCATCATCAGTATTTCAGGTGTTAGCTACGTGGTTTTTCTAGTATTTTTTGAATCAATAATTATGGTACTTACTAATTGATCTTGGTTACATCATATATAAAATTGTAATAATTATATAAATATCACATATACTCATTATATAAATATTAATAATGATTCATGAAAGGATTACACGGAAAATATGTCACATCGCTTAGTGGAGGTGGTTGATTATATGCACACACGTGAGATGTAATAAATTTTTAATGGGTGGAAGGGTAATAAGGTAAATGACATATTATATTTTCATAATAATAATTATTTCAAAAATATAATAAATATTTATTAGCTCTACATTTATAACCATCTATGTAAATTGGTGATGAAAAATAAATTTCATCACTACATGGAGATAATAGGACACACGTACGCATGAGCTATCCCTTCATTTTTCCTATGATGAAAATGAGGTGGAAACTGGTTTTACCATATTCAAAATTTAATTCAATTATATTTACTATCCTGTTTTTATTTCGTAATTATGGATAAAATATATTAATATTATGTAGAAGAATAAATAAAATTTGAAATAGTCAGCAGAGGTGATGACCTCTTTTTTGAGAGTCCTATTAGGAATTACGTTAAACCGTCATTTGGAGGTATTTAGGGAAGAGTAGAATCTCAAGAAATAATGGAATGAATCATGGAATATTTTGGGTTAGGGCATGTTTGATCTAGAAAGATAAATTTTTGTGAATATGGTAGGATAAATGGTTTCATTTTATAAGTGAGGGGAGGCACACATGATGAATTAATTTAAGGATTTAAATAATAGAAAGTCATTTTATGGTGAAAATGGAAAAAATGTCCATTAATTATAAGGATATATAATATAGGGTATAAATATTTAAAACATATAATATTTATAAATTATTATGGGGAATGTTTATTGTAAAGTTTAACCCCCTATAGACCATTTTTGACCCTTACCATGTTAACAAATTCCTTAAATTTTTACAATTCATTGTGGACAAAAAATAAGTTTAACATATTACGTAATATTAATTATCCTGACTCTAATAATGAATCCATTTTATAATAATCAATTTGTATATTTTTAAAAAATAATTTTAATATTAATCCCCAAAATGTGAAAAAAATAGTATTTAGAAAATATGATTGTTTTAAGTATAGAGTGAGATTTTATATGAAAATAAAGAGTTACTCTTATTCAGATAGAATTAATTGGATTGTTATTATTCAATAGAGTCTCATTTTTCTTTCAAACCAATCAAAAATTCTATATAACATTGAAAATACTTTAATAATATATAATAACTAAAACAGATGTTTTATTAATAAAAACATTACATAATAATATAAAACATTAAAAATGTATTTCTAAGATCCATATAATATTTTTTACATGAATTATAATACTTATTAAATATATATTTATTCTATATAAAATGATTTATAATATCTAAATTTATTATAAATTCATAAATGTGATAGTTTTTGTAAAATTATTATCTTTCATTATTCACCAGAAAATCAACTATTTATGACTTTTATAAAAAACAAACCAAAGATAAATTTTACATGATAATTTAAAAAATAAAGTTAATTTCATCTAATTAAATATATAAAAATTTTATATTCATATTTTAATCACATTATTGTATAAATAAATGTGCATTGGGCAACTTTTTACTTTAGGAAAAAACATATTGTAATTGAAGCCGAGGTATTACATTCTTTCCATGTTAAAAAATTTCTCCTTTTAAATTTATTGAATTTTATCTGCATAATGGATGTGGGAAATTCTTCATCATAATCTCTTTTGGTTCCCAATTATCCTCTTTTATCTTATCATTTCCTTAAAGTAACATTACCAGTCGAGTTGTCTGATTCCACAAAACATGTTCTCTAGTGTTATTCAAATTGATAGGTTCTTCACTATAATATAAATGTGGTTCCAATTATATTTATTGAAAGGTTAGAACATGTTTTGGGTCTATAATTTTCTTTATCAATTAAGATACATGGAACACATCCCAAACGTTATAGATTATAAGTGGAATTTAATAATGGTATACCACAATTTGTAGTCTTTTTATTATTTCAAAAGGCCAAATATAATATGGAATTAGATTCCCTTTCTTTACAAACCATATAAGAAATTTCCATGAAGACAAACTCAAGTAAACGCGATCTCATAGTTGAAGTTCAAATTTGTTCCTTTGGTTACCGACATAATTTTTTTTCTACGTTGATATTTATAAATATGATTCTGAATAGACTTAATTGTCACTATTTTATCCTCCATAAGATCTTGACCTACAAAATCCGTTTTCAAACTATATCCCAAAAATTTTGGGATCATCACGTCTATATATATAATCCCTTATATGGTTCCATTTTCATTTTTGTATATAATCTATTATTATAAAAAAATTCCACCAAAGCTAAATACCGATCCCACATACCTTCAAATCAAATCAAGCATGACTAGTCTTTTCAGACATCCCAACAGTTTGAGGATGATAGGAGTTTCTAAAATGTATCTCAAGGCCAAGATCCTTTAAAATAATATTCAATAATATTTATGTAAACCATAGATAATGATCAAATAAAATCAAAATATATGGACCATGAAGTCTCACAATATCATTAATATATATAGGTATGAGGAACTCAAGATATATATCTTCCTCTATAGCATTGAAATGTGAAAACTTAGTTTTGAGATCAATAATAACCCTTAAGACATCATTCATTATATGAGTATTTGTCAACATTGTGACAAAGTCCACTGTAATATCTTCCCATATCCACATTGGAATAGGTATATGTTTTATTATCCAATTAAGATGTTTTATTTCAACATTCACCTATTGATAATCCAAAAATCTTGAAATGTAGTTTTCTATTTCTCATTTTATATCATCGAACTTAAAACATTCTTTCCAATATTGAACAATTTTGGTGGTACAAGGGTGTATAATTTTGTTGTTATTGTGGGATTCTTTTAATAATTCTCTTTTCAAATCAGGCATGGATGGAATATATGTCCTCTTTCCAAATTTCCAAATACCATCTTCACAGATGAATTATACCAACTACCCTTCATTTAGGGATTGAATTTTCATTAAATTATTATCATAACCAATCTATAATATTTTTTTATTTTTTCCAATGAGGATAGTTTTTTAATCATTAAGAATATATTTGACGTTTTCCCAGTAATAATGACCCCCACACCCAAATTTACTAATTCATGAATATAGTATCTTTGAAAATCCTCATTTTAGTCAAAAATCCATTATTTATCCTATTCAATGCATGGAACACATTATTTTCCTTTGCAAGATGGAATTTTTTGAGAAATCATATTACTTGAGTAGTTATAACCACTATATTTGATTCATTTTATGCTCTTTTTTTTGAGAAGATATATTTCAATCTTGTATGGTCTATATTTATTTCACATATTCAACCTTAATGGAAATTTCAAAATATATTTACTACAAGGATTTTGGATACCAATTCATGATCATGGGTTAGATAATTCTATTCATGAATACTTAATTTCCTTGATGCATAAGTAAAATCTTTATCATCCTAAAAAATGACACATCTAAGTCCTTTCATTGATGCATCATAATATATCACAAGTAAATTCCTTCATAATGGTAAAGTAAATACATATTTTTACTTGGGCATAACATACATGGTTATTACATCATATTAGATGAATATTCAACACATTTAAAAAACTTAAATCTTGAGGACTATAATTGCACATTGTCTTTGGAAACTATGAAACATAATATTCCATAATGGTGAAGGATCTTCAGCATATCCCTTAACGATATTCCACTTTAGTAGTCATACATGAAACCTTTATTCATAACATGTGGATGGAAACATAATAATTGGGTGATCTAAGATGCTTAGTAAGGGTAAACATGGGAGATATCTAAGCCTAATATGAGTATAAGGGTATGATAACATGATCATAACATTAGAAGATCATACCTAACATATCAAATATCAAAATCAATATTCCTAGAATATTGATTAGTATATTATCAGATATAAATCACAAGGGAATCAAGTGTATAATCCATGAGATCATAACACATGAATAAGATATGGAATTGTGGAATACACATAAGTATAGAAACTCCTATGTCAAGGATACCTAATAAGACCATAATAACATGTTAGGCTTGGGATTATCACTCGTGTGTATTCTTCATGATTGGAATGACCTTATGTGTACCATTTTTTTTGGGATTGGGATTCCATCATGTCCATATTTTTGTTTTGAGTTTTAGATTCCCTCCCATGAAATCTCTTATAACGGAATTTGGATTCCATCCCAAGAAACCTCGTATGTTGGGAATGGTATTCCCTCTTGTATACCTGCATGTTATGGGATTAGGATTCTATTTTGTGTAACCTCTAGTTGTAGGATTGGGATTCCCTCCCATGTACCCTCTTGTTAAGGGCTTGGGATTCCCTCCCATATACCCTCTTATTACTGGCTTGGGATGCCCTCCCGTATAACTTATTGTTATGGGATTGGAATGACATCAAATGTTCCATCTGAGCTGCTTTTACGTTAATCATTACCCAATTCATTATATGGGGATATAGGTCCCACACATCAAATAATAAAATCATAAGTCCATGTGCTAAAAAAATCATCATATCAAGACCCATAAAAGGGATGGGTTTCGTAAACATCATATCATAACCCATGAAAAGAAATAGATATTATAATCACCGAATACTATGATAAAATATCAAAAATAGATAGGTTTAAAAATAATTTCATCATAAAATAACCCATTAGAATAATTATTTTATCATGGTACAACCCATGGAAGAAAAATGGGTTTCATAATTAACATGTCATCATAAACATAAAGCATTCAAAGAATTAAATTTAATGTTGTAATTATTTATTATCCCAAATAAAGAATAAAATATATAAAATTATTTAATCTTAGAAGGAGAAGGGTTTTAAATTATCACATGGTTCATTTCTCATAGAAAATAACATTCCATTGAATTTTTTTTTAATATTACATAAACCATTTTCAAAATAATTTTCATTGAAAACAGGATTTTAATATTCTGATGTAAGATGTAAAAATATTTTATAATATTTATTGATGAAAATATCCTTGCTTCATTAAAAATCAAAATTTAAATCCTAAACAGAATTTAAAAAAAGTTTTTCATTCAAAATAACCATGAAAACTTATAAAGGAAACATTGAAAATCATTTAAAACACTTCTTAAACATTTAATTTTGATAGAAAACCCTTTTCATTGAAAATAAAATAAAAAACTTTAGAGAAATTAATAAATAATTTTTTCTTAAAAAAATATTATAAACCTTAAATTTATTCTTCAAAGAAATGATGGTTATGATGTTGAGTAAATACTTACATTCAAAACATTCATTTTTTTATCATAAATATTTTAGAATAGTTCCTAGATCAAAAAAAGAATTAAAGATTTCTTTTTATAAAATCCATTTTGTTAAATAGGTAAAACATGGGTAAATATTTCTATTAAATATCATTGGATAATTTTTAGAAATTATTTAATTCATTGTTTTAAAACATGGTTTTTTAAAAAAATATATTTCATATTGATGAGAGAAATAAAGTCAAATTTTCATCAAAACATTTTCTTAATTATCATACTTGAAAAAGAGTGGAGAAATTGTACCATTAAATGAAAATATCTTGAATCAAAAAGGATAATTAAACTAATGGTATTTCAACAGAATTAAATCATAATATTTCATCAATTGAAGAATAATCCCACATAATCTCGATAAATGATGTGATTGTAGTAATAATCTTCTATACCATTGGTAGCCTTAAATCATAAGACCCACGAAGGAACATCATACAATGAAACATAAAATATATTTAGTATTAATAAATTCCTGATATTAAATGTTAATGGAAATTATATACAATTCATAATGAATATATGTGAATGACATAACATGTGTCTCAAATAAGGAAAATTGATACAAAATTACTTTACCGATTTGGTACATTTTGAACCGTAAAAACCATGAACAAGAGGTCATAAAATGGATAAATGAATATACATAAATTTAAGGATACGAATAATATAATAAATTTATGGGTAGAATATATACCAAAAAAATAATAGAGTGGTGATTAAGGCATAAGTCTCGTAAAAATAAAAGAGAGACTAGAAATCCCCATATTACTTAAGTAACTTATGAATCATATGATCTAGGAAAGAAAATAATAAATTGAAACATTGAATATCATGAATTAAATGGAATTCATGATATAAAATTTAATAGGTTACTATATAAACCACAAAACAAGAATAAGTGGTGGATATATGATATATCTCACTGAAATAAAAGAGTGACGAGAAAACCCTTACCTTAAGTCTTGACATTCATCATACTTGATGAAATCTCATGTATAATAAATATAATTATTTTAAACATATAAAAGAACCATATTACTATATATCATACCATATATTTTTTATTATGACTTTATATTATCCTTCTACTTATAATTCAGTGTTTTTGTTAGGTTTCAGTTAATAACTGCTCAGTTTTCTATATATGTTTAGACATGTAATTCTTGATCCTATTGCATAAATCATGATTTAATTATTTAGAGAATTTAAAATATGATATAAATATCATATATAGTAGTATTATTATTCTACACATATAATATACATTTTATAATCTCTTCCTTCAAAAATTTCATGTGAAGGGTGAATGAATCACATCGTTTTGAGTAGGCGGTAGTCCACACATCCACGAACGAAGTTATCGTATTACCCCAAACTGTAAATCATGAAGGTATGTGTTAAATAATAACTCCAAAAGGAAAAATAAATCATAAATATCATATATATGATATAAAAACATTAATTAAATCATTATTCCTGTCCTTAAAAGTTTTTAACGGATGATGTAATGACATCTGTTCGCGAGGCGGCAGTCCGCCATACACACAGACGATGATTGTGTATCCAATTTGATTGAAGTGTGTGTAGGTGTAGGTATAACAATTTAAATAAATAAATCATAGAATATTTTTTATAATGTTGTTATCATATAATAATTTAATAATATTAATTTATTGGTTGATAAATAAATAAAATAAAAGTTCTTGTTGAAGGATGTAGCCTCTTCTTTAGGAAATTCCAATAGGTTTGCACCAAAGTACTAACTTTGTTTGAATTATAATAAATTGATACTTCATAGATTATATAAGATATTTTGGGAGATAATTTTTTAAGGTTTTTGATTATTTAAGGTTCATGATAGGTGTGAATAAGTTAGGGGGATTGAGTGACCATTTATAGTGAAGGAGGAGTGGCAATCTTGTAAATATTAGAAGGAAACCATTTTTGAGAGGTCTCCCTTACATCATCATCTGCAAATAATTTTTCATTTATATAAAATTTAGGATATGGAATAAATAATTTAATATAATTTCTTTTGGTATTGTTTTTAGGTAAATTTTCCCCTTAATATAATGTTTTCCAACTAAGAAAACTCGTTTTTACCTTAATCGATGTAATTAATTTTAATTACATCAACTAATATTTTTGGTCATCAGAATACATTTATACCATAATATAAATTATAAATTATACTAATTAATAATATGGAATTCATTTTTTTAATTTATAATCACATAATTAGATTAAATTAATTTAAAATTAATCCCACAGATGAGACGAAACGATTTTTCAAAGCTAAAATTTTTAAAAATTTGAAATGTTTTTGTATCCAATTTAAAATTAAAATTTATTCCAACTATAATTTTTTTATTAAATATTGTTTTATTTATATAATTGAAATTTAAAACCAAATTTAAAAATAATTTAACAAAATAAACAATTTAGAAGAAAATGTAGTTTTCAATTGAAATTCAGTTTTTTCACTATTCATCTAAAAAATGAAACATCTCCAAAAATACCAAAATTCATACTATGTTAATATTAAAGATAAAATTTAAAAAATGAACATTTTAAAAAAAAATATAATTTATAAAATTTTGAAAAATTATATTAAAAATAGATTCTCTATGAAAAAATTACGACAATTACCTTTTGAAAAATATATATCGTTATGCGTAAAATTAGTTTTATTCTATTATATTTTCTAGAAAACACATAAGATCAAAGTTAAATAGTTGATTTAATATATATATATATGTATATATATATATACTTCATTAAAATCAGTTATCGAAAGTAGTTTAATTAATTTTCTAAAGTTAAACATGTTTGATTTCATAAATATAGTTTTCTAGAAAAAGATCTCTTATATATTCAAAAGGGTTTCATTTTCATTTATAGTTAATTGGTGACAAAATTATTCTTATTATACACATTTGTAAAATATATATTAAAATTTAATTAATATTATTTATTAAATCTATTCCAATGGCTATGTGATAACTATAATAATATTTTAATAATAATATTAATAGTACACTGTAGTTTGGTAAAAATAGATCATGGATGTCAAAAATGTTATCGATGGAACTATTCATTGTGTCTAACACAATAAAAACGTTGTGTTTTTTAACCTCAAGAAAATATTTTTGTTGCGTGTAGCGAAATCTTGAATTTTTGTTGTGTACAGAGCAATAATAAATTAACACTTTCATA
Source organism: Viscum album (assembly GCA_963277665.1). NCBI lineage: Eukaryota > Viridiplantae > Streptophyta > Magnoliopsida > Santalales > Viscaceae > Viscum > Viscum album. Next base: position 1,110,109,275 of record OY728145.1, read on the forward strand.
TAACATAATATATATTCAATTTTACATGAAATGAATAATATAAAAAATATTAAATAAATTTGAAACAAATGGTTCACAAAATATCGAAGTGTAACAATATTACCCCCTTCAAATGAAAATTTCCCTCATAATTTATTTGGGTTATCATATGATTAGTACATGAAATTTCCATTCATAGAATCCCACATTGTAAAATTGAATTAAAAAAATCCTTTAAAAGGGATAGTTGGAACCATAATTCTTACCCAAAGTAACTCATAAATTTATTTCCATATAAGAGAGCATAACTTTCAAGTGAAAAGAAAATATTGATGAGAAATCTAACTATCATGTTCTGAAGGAGAGCGATAGAGAACATGGTTATGAGAAAGTAAAGGATCATAATACCGTAACCAAAAGTGTCTTGAAATACATCATTAATATAATAAAAAATAATTAAAATAGGAATTATTTTTATTTCAATACCATTATCAAAAATTTGAAACATTTTCATGAGAATATATACATACTTTATTTCAACATAATCTCAATCTTCTTCATTCCTTGATGAATTTAAACTTTATCTGTTATTGCAAGAAATGATGATTGTGCTGAAATAATTTATTCACTAAAATTTCATCAAAATTTCATCTCTAACCATTCCATAAATGGATATCCATGTTACCCTTCGAAAAGTTTAAAGTTAAAAGAATTATAAAATAGGCCACTAATCTTAAAATCGACCCCCATATAGCCAAAAGATGCTATTGATTATCACATACCAAATATGTGAATGCCTTCATCATGTATTCCCATTAAAAATGGTAATAACCCTGAGTTAATGTAAAACTCTATTAAAAAAATAAATTCTTATTCATTCCATATATAATATAATATCTTATTCAAAAAATATCTTTAAAAGTGTAACACCCCAAGATTCCACATTACGTTTCTCTTTGAGTAATACAGTAGCTTGTGTTGTACGTAACATCGAGTTCTAGAACTCTATGTCCGATAAAACTAGCCTTTATGAATAGTAATACCATATTTTTAAAATTCAATAAATTTTATTTTAAAAAATTGACTTCATTTTTGTATTCTGAATATGAAAATTAGCTTAGGTTGAATTTTTGGTATTTTCTAAAAGACATTCTGTTTTTGAGGATTAGTGAAAAAAACTGTGTTCTTGTTTAAAACCGACTCATTATTTAAAAATTTATTTATTTTAAATAAATTTATTTTAAGTCAAAATAGGTATATAATACATATTTTAGTTCAATTTAATTTATTGGAGTTATCTTATAATATGATTAGATATATAAAAATTTATTGAACTTTTAATGTCTTTTACCCACCATTTATGAACATTTAAAATTCTAATAAAATTTAATTTTACCACTTCATTGAATTGAATTTCTAGAATCCAAGTGAAAAAATTCATATTATTAAGTAAAATTTGGTTTAATAGGATGAAAATATTTTTTGATGAATAATAACATTTGAATTTTATTTACCACGGTTAAAAGTAAATAGAGTAATTAAATGTAAAAATGATATTATAATTACTCCAATGAATGTCCAAATTCTATTAAATAATTTTATTTCTTCCAATATATACATTAGGAATAAATTATCATCATTTTTGTTAACATGGATTATATTAAGACATTTATTATTATTTTATTTAAAGAAGAGTTAAAAGTGTTAAATTCAATGTTTAATAACTAAACCGTTTTTAATATAGGGTTATAAATAAGATAAATTTGACTATATGTATTTATTATAAATATAAAAATATTTACTACAAAATGGTATTTTATTTATAATTTTTACACAGTATGTAATTAAATTTTTTTATGACACAATGGTTAGGCAGTAATTACCTTGTTATTGAATGATTAAATTAATTTATATTATAAATATTAATATAATTGATAATTGAGACTTTTGATGTATTAAATGAATTTTATATGATAATATGACATGTTAGTGTTGATTAAATAATTTTTTTTATGTGATAAAGTTGTTACGACTTTCGCAAAAACCAAATACTAAATTTTATCAAAATTGACATAAATGAGTTTTTAAAACAAATACTATTTTATTAATTTATATAATATACCAAAAAATACAAGGTTTGGTAAAAGGACTTATATAAGGTTAGATATATCAATAATGAACCACTAGGGGTTCTATTGTATTTTTAGAGTAGGTTTATTAATCATTTACTATAATAAGAGAATAATACAGGGTAAAAGTTAAACTATTTTACTAAGAGTTAAATCTAAAGGATAAGGTTAATATGGTGACCTAAACCTATCTAACACATATTGGTTGAGATTTTTCCAACCAATAACTACCTTATAATCAATATAAATCCTTTTGGAACCATTATAAACTGATTATTATTGTATAATAAAATAATATTTCAAGCTTTTCCCAAAGTGACCCTCGTCACTCTTTTAAATGGGTACTTCACCTTCTCTCAAAATCACACCTCCAAATCCATTTTTATTGGCCTAAACCTGATCAAATATCCTCCAAACTACCCTCAATTAATTCTAGAAGCCTTACTTTTATCATAATCCATCCAAAGGATCCCTCTTTATCAAATCAAACGGAAGCACCCGAAGGAGAGGTAATAATCTCATCACCTCTTTCAATGTTCTTTTCTTCTTCCACATCCTCTTTATTTGTTTTTTCCACCCCAAAAGAACATCTCTAGAACCTTATAGTTACTATGATTTTATTATAAATATGGTACAACTATATTCACTATTCTCTCCGTCCTATGAATTACATAGTCACCATACTTGCGTACATACCGATTACGGACTCCATGAACGTGTTAAGATTCATTCCCCATCGTAAATATTCATGAAATATTTTCATTTCATGTTTAAAAATAATGTTTAAGAACATAAAATCATTTGGGATATAATAAAATAAATCATATCCATAAAAAATTACCCACATTCCAAAACATATAAAGGAAAATGAATCAGTTAACACCCAAAACAATGATACTACTAAAATATTATTATAAAGCAATATTAGAAGATCATATATGATATCATATTAATGTAAGTGGTTCTTGTATAATTTAATAACAAATATTTAACTATTATACAAGAGGTTAACGTACCCTTGATCAAGGAAAAGTACATGGTAAGGGTTAATTCTACAATCTATTCATTATTTGAGGTTGTTTATTCATGAGTATCTAATGGGACCTCTTTATCATACACATATATGTTTCTTAAAAATTTATTTAATTTTTTTTACTATTTCCTAGATTACGGTTTGAAGTCATTTATAATTATTTTTGAATTTTTATAAAATTTTTATAAAGGAATATTTCTGTCATTTTCCCAATAGGGTCCTTTAAGACCATTTCCTCAAAATTAAGAAAAGAATGTTTTTATAATTTATACGGAGAGTGCGGATATTTTTGGCCGTTATAACACCATCAAAGATTACATTACAAACATATCAAAATATTTTCAAAGTAAATGTTTTCTTTTATAATAATGTAAATTTCAAATGATTTCAAAATAGAAAGAGATATTTCTCTCAAATAGTTTTTATTTCATCTATGTTAACATAATTTGATGGATTTTACACTTGTTTGAAGTTGATTTATTATGATACAATCTTCCATATTGTAATGAGTATTTTTTTGATATGTTTGACTATAGATTTGTTATATTTATACCATTCATGGAATATGTTTAATGTATTAACATTTCATATTCTTGTTTTAATATGAATGTTATTGTTATGTTTCAACCTTTTAATATGAGGAATGCATTGGACTAAGTTAGTGACAGTTGGATCCCGCTATAGCTCCTTGATGCATTGATATGAATGATGAAACAAACTAGTTTCCTGGTACAAGGCCTTAACAAAATCTTATTTGTAGTCTTGGAACGAGGACTGGACTATGTTGTTATTATGTCAAATATTATGCATTTAATCATTATGAAATTGGCTATTGATATTACATGTGATTATTCAACTAGTAGAATAACCATGTGAATAAGTAAATGGAATTATTTGATTTATCATTTACATATTATGCTATAGATAAAGTTTAAAAGTCTTGTGTTTTATTCTTATAAATTTCCTTAAATGTTTATACTTATTTATAATAGTTTCTACTATATTGTTATCCTTACTGATCATCTGAGCTCACCCCTTTCTATGTTTTATTTTTCCCAAGATGCGAAGAAGTATATTACGATTAACCTGAAGGAATAGGCTATGGGATATGAGTCTGTTCAAAGGGGACATAATGTTGTTTTTTATTTCATAATTTAATATATGACCTATATATGTATCTAGTACATCCAAGGATACTAAACTAATCTATATTTTGAGGGTTTATCTCTTATGATCATGCCAATGTTATGTAATAATGTACCGAATCTAGGTAACTAGGGTTGGGGCATTACAGTTGGTATCAGAGGACCTTTATTACAAACCTTGGAAGTTAGATTTATAAAAACTAAGATTAGAGAACATTAACATAAGATAGACTTTGAGGATTTGTATAGAAGAACTTACTATAATTTTGGTAATGTAGAGATTTTGTGTATTTTACAAGAAATAAATCTTTGTCTAGATGCGAGAAGGCAGATGAGGCTCTAGCACAGATGTACATATGTGTGAAAAATCTGACAAGGAGTTTCGGGATTGACCTGGGGTATCCTGGTACACGACAACTGGCCTTACCTCACTTTTAGTTACGACACTCAAGGGGGATATTCTTAGAATAATTCACATTTTATTTAGACACTATTATGAAGGATTTATGAGTAAATACCTCATCAAAGAGAACATTTTTTTCATTTTGGATTATATACATAAACTGTTAATTTTTTGTTAGGTATTTACTAGTTTGGAATTACATATTATGATTCTTAAACAAATCTAATGAATGCCATTTTTTAGAAATGGTGCATAGTGGAAGGAATAGAAACGGTATCAATGCATGTAATTCATGTTGGTATTACCCTCATACTCATGATAATTATAGTGGATCTAGTAATTAAACAGGTGCGGAACAACTTATAACCATACTGGGAAAACTCACTCAGGTTATGAATAATATCCTTACCCGTATAAAGCATCCTGAACCACAAAATGGAGGATCAATGTTAGAAAACTTCATGAAGAAAAAACCACCAACAATCAATGGGACTACAAATCCATTTGTAGCTGAGAAATGGATAATATACATAGAGAAAATATTTCATGGTTTAGGGAGTAACGAAAGTTATAATTATTTCATGGTAGTTTATCTCCTCATAGTAGATATAGAATAATGGTGGTAATTAATTAAAAACAAAAAGGAGGGTGAATAAGTATCAAATATGGAATGGAGGGAGTTTAAGAATATTTTATAAGAAAAATAATTTCCTCATGACCATCGAGTGGATATAAAAATAAAATTTCTAAGTTTGGGGAAAAAGGAAGATGAGAATGTTGAAAAGTATGAGGCTAACTTTATAAGGTTAGAAATGCATACAACAAATTATATACAGAACCCAAGGAGTAATATTGATCGATTTGTTGATTGGATAAAACCATTTCTCTATTGAGCATTAGTATCACAATCCTTCTCATCATATGAAGATATTATACCATGTGATATCAAGAAAGAAAATTAATTCTCTAAGTATTAATACTTTAAAGAAAACAAGGAGAATTAGAGATCTGCTGAACACTCTTGAAATGGAAATAAGAGGATGAAGGGAAAAGATGAATTTCCATCATTCCGTAACTGTGGGAAGAAACAGTCAGATACTTTCTTTAAGGGAATAAGATTTTGATACATGTGTAGTGAGAAAGGCCACCCAGATAATGATTTATAGGGAAATAAAGTGTCCATGAATGTTGAATGCTAAAATTTTAGTGAAATGGGGCATTATGCAAATGAATGTCCTCAGCGTCAAGGAAACATTCAACAAAAAAGGCCAGGGAATCAATACCAAGCTTATGAGATCACTGCTGCTGAGGTTGAAGCTCGAAATGATGTGGTGGAAAGTAATTTAATGGATTCCTCATATTTAGCCAATGCTTTATTTTATTCTGGACCATCACATTGTTTCATACCTTACCAGTTTTATAAGAAAAATAGATATGTTTAATTTGATTTAACAAGGGAGTTGTCAGTCAAAACTCCTAAAAGAAGTATATTTGTAACACCGTTTTGTGAATTGGTTCTCACTAGGGCATATAAATGTGCCTTATCTACTGATCTCATCATCATACCCATGATTTAATTTGATATAATCCTCGGTATGGATTGGGTTTCAGACCATGATGTGAAAATTTATTTTAAGAAGAAGGAGGTTACAATTTTCTATGATAATAAAAATTACATTATCATTAGAGCAGAAACGTCACCATCTGATTCTTATCAAGATCCACCCCTAGTATCTCTAATAAATTAAATTATTGGGGATGAATAGAATGAAATAACTATGGGTGAGGAAAGGAATTTTCAAATAGAGTATGTACCTATTGTGCAAGAATATGTTGAAGTGTTTCCATAGGATTTTTCTGGACATCCTCAAGAACCAGAAATTGAGTTTTCCATTGATTTAATTCCTGGTTCAAGCCTAATATCAAAGACCCCTTATAGAATGGCCACTATGTAATTAGTGGAACTAAAGAAACAACTAGAATAATTGAGTAATGAAGGATTTATTCTCCCTAGGGTTTCTTTATGGGGAGCCCCTATTATTTTTGTTAATAAGAAATATGGATCTATGAGGTTATGCAATGATTAAAGGGAGATCAATGTTATAATAATAAAGAACATTTATCCCTAACCTCACATTGATGATCTATTTGATCAACTTTATTGAGCTCAATGTTTTTCAAAGACTGACCATTGATCTGGATATAATCAGTTTTGTGTGAAGAAGAAAGACATTACGAAGACAACATTTCATACCAGGTATGGGCATTACAAATTTATAGTAATTACTTTTGTACTAATTAATGAACACTTTGACATCATGGATCTAATTAATAGAGTTTTCAAGGAATATACTGATGAGTTTGTATTGGTATTTATTGATGAAATCTCGGATTACTTCAAAAGCAATGAAGATCATGAAAATCACTTGCACAAAATTCTAATGACTCATAGAATGAATGAATTATATGGGTTGTCTAACAAGTGTGAAATATGGCTTTAGGAGATTTATTTTCCTGGGTTGTCTCTAAGTATTGAATCTCTGTTGATACTTTTAATACAAAAGTAATATATGAATGGCCAACACATAGGAGTATAACTGTGGTATATAGTTTTATTAGTTTAATAAGTTTTTATTGGCGTTTCATCCAAGATTTTTCCTGATTGGATAACGCATTAACCAAGATCACACGTAAAGTGGTTAACATTGTTATGAAAAAATAGAGTGAAGAATTTTTTTAATAACTAAAGAGAATATTATTAAATTCTCATATAATGACTCCACCATCTGGTAATGATGGGTTTGTTATTTATAGTGATGCTTCAAAGAAAGGACTTGGTTGTGTCCTTATAGAGAATGATAAAGTAATTGACCATTCATCAGGACAACTAATAATTTATGAACAACACTATCCCACTCACGATATTGAGTTAGCCGCTATAATCATTGCTTTGATGATATGGAGACACTATCTCTATGGTGAAAAATAAGATATATATAATGATCATTAGAGTTTGATGTATATTTTCTCACAGAAATAACTCAACATGTGGAAAAGGCTATGACTTGAAAAACTCAAGGATTATAATTTCATGATACACTACCACTTAGGGAAGGAAAATAAGGTGAAATATTCTTTGAGCAGAAAGAATCATGGAGTTTTGAACAAAATGACAGTTTAAAGGGATCCAATGTTCATTGATATAGTAAATATAGATATGGGAATAATCATGGAAGGTGAAACATCAATACTTTTCAAATAGTTTCCAAAAAATCATTACTATAAAGGATAAAAATTTCTCACACTAATTATGAGGAGTTTTAATAGAAAATTAAAGCTATGAACGATGAGAGATTGATCGACTTTTTATATGTAGATGGGATTTTGAAATTTCGGAATAGACTTTGTGTTCCTGACATAACTGATCTAAAAAGGGAATTATTGGATGATTCTCATAGCTCTAATTTCTCTGTTAAACATGGTAGCACTAATATGTATAGATATTTGAAGGAAGATTTTTGGTGGGACAACATGAAGTGGAAGATTGCTGATTACATGTCAAGATGTATGGTTTATCAATAAGTTAAGGCTAGAAGACAACATCCTAGAGGATTCATCCAACCTCTTCCTATACCTTAGTGGAAATGGGATGATATTACGATTTCCATTGTCATGGGGGATACCAAAGAATCATAGAAGTAATGATGGAATATGGGTCATTGTTGATCATCTTACGAATTCATCACATTTTCTTGATATAAGAGAAGATTTACAACTTGAATGTTTATCAAGAATATATATTATTGAATTTGTAAGGCTTCATGTAGTACCCATATCGATTGTTTCTGATTATGATCCCTATTTTACATCAAGATTTTAGAAAAGTCTTTATAAGGAACTAGATACTAAACTTTGTTTGAGCACTACCTAACACCCTCCAACAGTTGGACAATTAGAACAAACTTTTCAATACTCAGAAGACATGTTGAGATATTTCTCACTTGACTTTAAAGGTATGTGGGATCAATATTTACCTATGGTAGAATTTTCTAATAACAATAGCTTATATTAAAGTATTAATATGGCACTATATGAATATTCATATATAAAGAGATGTCGCAAACCAACTTGATTGGATGATGTTGGTGAAAGAAAACCTGTAGGCCTATAACGTGTTGAGGAAATAGTGGAAACGATAATGATTATCCAAATCCACATCAAATAAGTAAAATGCAGGAAAACGGTCTATGCCGATAACCGAAGGAAGGATTTGGAATTTCAAGTAGGATATCTTGTTTTCTTAAAGGTATATCCATGGAAGGGTGTTATACGAATTGGTAAAACTGGTAAATTAAGTCCTTGGTACATCAAAACTTTCAAAATTCTACAATGAATTAGAGTTGTAGCTTACCGTTTGGAAATGCCTCCTAGTATCTCCAAATTTCATGATATGTTTTATGTATCACTCTTGAGAAAATACATGCCTGACCCAACAAATGCACTCACCTATGAAGAAAAATAACTATAACCAGATCTATCATATTGTGAAGATATTATCAACAATATTAATACCAAAGAAAAGTGTTGAGAAACCAGATGACTTTCCTGGTAAAAGAGTTTTGGAGAAACCATAAAATTGAAGAGGAAACGTGGGATCCTACGGAACGTATGATGGAGAACCACCCAAATCATTTTATATAGTAATATTCTAGAAATTTATAGGATGAAATTATTTGAAGGAGGGAAGAATGTAACACCCCAAGCTTCCTTGGTGCGCTTCTCTTTGAGTAATATAACAGCTTGCGCTGTACGCAACTTGGAGTTCTAGCACAACACGACCGATCAAACTAGACGTTTCGAATAGTAATACCCAATTTTTTAAATTTTATAATTTTTAAAAAAAATAGACTTTATATTTGGGTTTGGAATATCAAATTAATATTTGGGTGATTTTTTTTATTTTTCTGAAAACATTCAATTTTTGATGAATATTGAAATACAATGCATTATTGTTTAAAAACAACTTTTTATGTAAATAATTATTTATTTTATTTAAATTTATTTTAAGTGAATATAGGTAAAAAATACCTATATTATTTAATTTTAATTCATTGAAGTCATTTTATAATAAATTAGATATATAAAATTTTATTGAACTTTTAACATCTTTTACCCACCTTCTAGGCACATTTTCAAATTTGCATAAAAAGTAATTTTACAATTTCTATGAATTTAATTTCAAAAATTCGAGAGACTGGGTTGACATTAGTAAGTAAAATTTGGTTCAATAGGATGAAAATAATTTTTGGTGAATAATAATTTTTGAATTTCATTTACCACGGCTAAAAGTAAATAGGGTATATAATGGTAAAAATAACATAATAATTATCCAAAAAAATTCTTAATTGGACTGGATAAGTTTATTTGGACTAAAATAAACATTAGGAATAAAATATAGTCTTTTTGGTCCACTTGCATTAGATTAGGACATTTATTATTATTTTATTTATTGAAGAGTTAAAAGTGTTAAATTCAATGATTCATAACTAAGCCATTTTTAATATAGGGTTATACATAAGATATATTCGACAATAAATATTCATTAGAAAGGTAAAAAAGTTTCCTGCATAATTCTATTTTATTTATAATTTTTATACATTAAATAATTAAATTTATTTATGAAAAAATGGTTATTTAGTAATTACCTTATTATTGCAGGATTAAAATAATTGATATTATAAATACTAATATAATTGTTAATTAAGACTTTTGATGTATTCCACGAATTTTCTATGTTAATATGACATGTTAGGGTCAATTAAATAATTTCTTTGAAGTGATAAGGTTTTTATGACTTTCATAAAAAAAATACTAAATAGTGTCAAAATTGACATAAATATGTTTTTAAAACAAATACTATATTATTAGTTGATATAATATTTATAAAAATATATGTTTTAGCCAAAAGAATTAGATAAATTTATATATATAAATAATGAACCACTTTGGGTTCACTTGGATTTTTATAGTATGTTTATTAACTATTTATTCTACTAATACAAGAATACATAGTAAAAGTTAATCTATTTAAATAATAGATAAATCTAAAAGATAAGGTCGATATGATGACCTAAACCTATATAAAACCTGTTGGTTTAATGGTTTTCGACCCATAAAAGCGTCATACTGTAAATAAATTATTTTTGAGCCATTATAAACTGAATATTATTTTATAATAAATTAATATTTCAAGATTTTCCTAAAGTGATCCTCACCGCTCTTATAAAAGGGTACATCCCCTTCTCTCAAAAACACACCTCCAAAGTGATTTGGATAGGAAAAAACCTGCTCAAGTGTCCCCCCAACTACCCTCGCGTAATCTTAGAGGCCTTACTTTGATCATAATCTATGATAAATAACCCTTTTGATAAATCAAAAGGAAGTACCCGAAGAAGAGGAAATAATTTCATCACCTCTTTCAAAGTTCTTTTCCTCTTCCACTTCCTCTTTCTTTATTTTTTCCATACCAAAATAGAAAATATAGTACCTTATACTTACTAATAAGTTATTATAAATATGTTATAACCATATTCCTTATTCTATCAATCATATGAATGATAAAGACACCATACTTGTGTATGTACAGATTACGGTCTCCGCGAACGTGATGTGATTTATTTCCCATCGTAGCCATTCTAGAATAATTTTCATTTTATGATAAATTTTTTTGAGAACTAAATATAATTATGGATATGAATCAAATACATCCCATAAATTACAAACATGACTTACATAACAAAATATAAAAACGAAAATTAATTAGTTAACACTCGAAACAATGATACTAGTGAAATAATATTTACAAAGCAATATTAGACGATCATATATGATATCATATTTCGGTATTTTTTCCTTTTTTAATATAATAACATTTATTTAACTATTATTCCAAAGTTTAACGTATTCTTAATCAAGTAAAATTATAAGGTAAGATTCAATTCTATCATCGCTTCATTATCTGAGGTTGTTTATACATGAGTATCTAATGGGACCTCTTTATCAACCACATATGTGTTTCTTAAAATTGTATTTCAAAACATTTTTACTATTTCATAGAGTATGGTATAAAGTTATTTATACCCTTGTGTGATTTTTAAAATTTTTTTTATAAAGGAATCATTCCATCATTTTCCAAACAATTTCATTTACGACCTTTTTAACGAAATTAAGGAAAGAATGTTTTTTTAACATATATGATGAGTGTGTCTATTTGACACCATTATAACACCTTTAAAGATTCCCATACAATATTATAGGAATATTATAAATATAAATGTTTTATTTTATAATTACATGACTTATAAACCATTTCAAAAGAGAAATGGATATTTCTATCAAATAGTTTTGATTTTATCTATGTCATCATCCTTTAAAGAATTTGACACTTGTTTTAAGTTGATTTATTATGACACAATCTTTAATATTGTATTAAAGGTTTTGTGATATGTTTGACTATAGATGTTTTATTATTATACCGTTCATGGTTTATGGTTAATGTGTTATCATTTACTATGCTAGTTTTAATTTGAATGTTTATGTTATGTTTCAACGTTTTCATATGAAGAGTGCATTGGACTAAGTAAGTAGTAAGTGATGGGTGGAGCCCTCTATAGCTCCTCGATGCATAGATATGTGTCATGAGATAAACTAGTGTATTGGAATAGGGCCTTAACAAAATAATATTTGTAGTCTTCGAATAAGAACCTGGCTATATGGTTATGATGTCAAAGATTATGCATTCCATCATTATGAAATTGGCTATTGATATTACATGTAATTATTCAACTAGCAGAATATCCTTGTGAATATTTAAATGGAATTATTTGATTTATCATTTCTATATTATGATGAATTTTATGTTTAAAAGGCTTGTGATTTAGTCTTATACATTTCGTTAAATGTTTTTTCTTAATTTTGATAGTTTCCTCTATATTATTATCCTTACTGAGCATATGAGATCACCCCTTTATATGTTTTTTTACGAAGATGTGAAGAATTTTATTGTGAATAACCTATAGTAAGAGGCTAAGGGATATGAGTGTTTTCAATGGAAACACAATGTTTTTTCCTTATGTAATGTAAAACATATATATGTATCTAGTACTTCCAAGACTATTAAACTAATGTGTATTTCGAGACTTGATCTCTTATGATCATGCCAATGTTTTTTTAATAATGTACTGACTTTGGGTAACTAGGATGGAGGAATTATAGGATGCTTGCATTCGTCCTGGTACCAATAGATTTTGTGATTTCCTTATTCCTGAATCCATGTAGATAATAACATGAAATTTCACTATAATAATATTATTATAGTGATCATTTATTCAAATTTGAAAATTAAATTACCCAATAGGGATAAAAGGATAACTATTATATAATTAACATGGATCAATTCATTCAATATGATAGCATAATATTTCCCTTTGACCTTTTTCATCAGTAGTTTTTGTGGCTTATCTTCCACATTAGACCTTAGATTTGAGAAGTTATTAGCAAAATGCCCAAAATCCATGTAATTGAAACACTGAAGTCTTGCAGGAGAATTCTATATGACCATCCTATTATTTTCATAACTATTTAACATCTTCTTATCACTTTTTCATTCTATTTCATGATGACCTACCATCAATCACTTAAAACATTTAGTATTCCCCTTATGATTATCCCATCTGTTTTTCTTCGCACACCAAGTGCATAATAGAAGGTTAATTTTATTTTCGCCATGGTTCATAAAATCTTCTTTAATATCCATATACCATTTCTTGTAAAAATGATGATATTGATATGCAACCCTAACCTCCATTCACACCTTGATATCACATTGAAAAAATTATTCATAGATCGAAAAGTCCCTTATAGATAGGGCCTTTTAGAGACAAGGTTTTAGGCCACTAAAGAATCGAATAATTTTTCTTTCTAGTTAGATGATAATACCTGAAGAGTACCTCACAAGACTTATACAACTATCTTCTTAAAAAACAACCGATTCACCAACCTTTTATTTAATATATTGTAATTACTTTTCCATATTTGTATGAAGAATATGAGGAAAGTACTTATTGAAGAATATGTTTTTAATCTCGTCCCAATAAATGGAGTTAAATTCATCTCATCACCCTTTATTTTTGATAAGAATCCACCATTGATCCACATAACGTTCTAGAACATAGAAAACCAAAGTGACATTTTTATTCTCTAAACACTTGAGAATGGAAGATATATATTTTGATATACTGATCCATTTCTTAATCAATAAGGGATCAAAAAAACCATTGATATGCGGTGGAAAATACCTCATTAAGGACTCAACGTCGCATTGTTACCTTCTTTTCTTATTTATATGTTCACCATGATTAATATCTTTAGAATGATATGTGGTCATCGAAAAGAGGTTTTTTTATTTTAACTAGTATAACATTCAGTTTTATAGGATGAAAATCATTGTATTGGCCATTCCATTCCTCATTGAAACGGTTTTGTTAGGATACAACCATTGACTAATACCAAAATCATAGTTTGAGAAACAATAATCCTAGTGAAAAAATTCAAAATCCTAGAAAATCACTTATATGATGTCTAATTAATGGTACATTCTTTTAAATCTATGGCTCCTTAGGCTTATCCTTAGAGACAATTCTAGAAAATCATTAGAAATAAACATTTGGATATATGTAATGTTTTCTCATATTAGTTTCCAAAGGATGAATGATCCTTTACCTTGATACCAACTATAGTGCTAAAGGATTATCATATATGGATATTATATAATTTTAGATGAATATTCAGTACATTACAAAAGTAAATTCCCAAGGATTGTAATAGTTTAGTGTATTTGGGAACATGAAAACAAAACAATATATGTTGGTGCAAGATATTCAACATATCCCTTAAATATCTTCCCCATTAGTACACCTACGTAAAACCTATCTTCATAACATAGAGAAGGAAACATAATAAATGGGTGAGATCAAATTCTTATTAAGGGAAAACAAGGATGATATTTCATAATAACATGAGAGTAAGGGTATGATAACATGATCATAACAATATAAGATCATACATGACACATCAAAGATCATAATCAAGAATCATGGAATAATGATTGGTTGTTCATAAATCATGAAAAATAACGTAATCAAGAGTATATTCCAAGAGATCATACCATAGGATTATGAAAAAGAATTGTGTTATACAAATAAGTATAGAAAATACTATGGCATAGTTACCTACTTTAAACCTCATAATATGTACGGCGTGGGATAGTCACCCATGTACCTTCTTTGGTCTTGGGATGACCTTCCATGTACAACCATTTTTTGGGGTAGGTATTCCCTCCCATATACTAACTTTTTACTAGTTTGGGATGACCTCCCATGTACCCTCCTGTTATGAGATTTGGATTCCCTCACATGTAACCACTTTTTATGGGCTTGGGATGCCCTACCATGTACACTTTTGTTATAGAAATAGGATTCCCTTACATGTAAATTCTAGTTACTTTCATGGGATACCCTCTAGTGTACCACATTGTTCCATGCATGAGATTCCCTTCTGTGTGATTTCTTATTATGGGCTTCAGATACCCTCCTATGTACCATCTTATTATCGGTGTGAGATTCCATCCTATTTACCATCTGAGGTTATATAACATTAATCATTTCATAATTAATTAGAGTGAGATATTTATCTCACTCATGAAATAATGAAATCTTACATCAATATGCCAAACAATTGAAAAACACTCATCATATCATGACCCATAAAAAGAGATGGGTTTTATAAATGTCATATCATATCTCATGAAATAAAATGGACATTATAAATAGTTAATCCAATAATAACTTGTAAAAAAAATAAATTCATACCAATAATTTAATCATTGGAAAACCCATGAAAATAATTGGTGTTCAAAAGTGGTTTATCAGGGTATAATTCATGGAAGAGAAATGGGTTTCATAAGAGACCTTTGAACATAATCTAAAAACATCAAAGGAAATAATAATAATGATGTCCTAAGGTCATATCCCATGTAAAGAATAAAATATATTTAAGGATGTCATATTATATATAAATTAATTTTTAAATATTTAATTGATAATTTCTTATGGAAAATAATGTTAATTTTAATTTTTTAAAAAAAGACATAAACAATTTTCAAAATCCATTTCATTGAAAACCAGTTTGAAAACATTTTATGTAAGCATTAAAAATATTTTAATACATATATTGATGAATATATCCTTTATAATTTTAAAAAATATATTTAAACCATAATAAATTTTGAAAAAAAAAATTTCTTTGAAAATAACCATGAAAAATTATAAAGGAAACATTGGAAATCATTTCAAACACTTATTGACCATAGAACATTTTTGAAAACATGATTCATTGAAAACCACTTTAACAACAATAAATTTGTATAATATTGTGTTTTTCCTCTAAAAATAATTTAATTTGGTAAACCTATAAAAAATATTCAAAAAAATAATGTTTATGATGGTGGATAAATCCATACATACTAATCATTCTTTTTTCACTGTAAAAAGATTAGAAAAGTGCCTCAATCAGAAAATGAAATAAAGATTAATTTTAAAAAAACCATTTTATTAAAAAGTTAAATCATGTTTAAAAATATCTTGTAAAGATCAAAATATAACAATATAACATTGTTGAATACATTTTTAGAATATGTTGTTTTGAAATAAAATATATTTCTGACAGAGTAGAGAAAAAGTCAGACTTTTAGAAGTTCATTTTCTTAATTATATTATGTACCAAATAGTGAAAAATGGTACCATTACATGAATATATCAGGGATAAAAAGTGTAGAATAAGATTCATGTTTTTCTTTGATAGTTTTATTATAAAATTTCATCAATGGAAGTATAAACGTAAACAATCCCAATAAATGATGAGATTGTAGAAATAAACTCTTATAGCATTGCTAACCTTGAATCCTAATCCCCATGAAAAAATAAAATAAAATGAGACATAAAGTATCATGACTATTAATAAATTTAATATATTACATGTTACAAGATATTATATACACCTGGTGAAGAATATAAGTGCATGACATAACATGTTTCTCAATAAATGTAAATCAAGAGAAAATTACATTGCCGATTTGGAACCTTTTGAACCATAAACCCCATGAAATAGATATCATAAAATTGACATGTGAATAAAAATACATTTAATGATAATAATAATATAATAAATTCATGGGTAGCATATATAACACAAAAATGAAATGAGTGGCGATTAAGGCATAAGTCTCACAAAAATATATGGTCGAATAGAAATCCCCTTACCACTTGAGTAAAAATTAAATCCTGAGATCCATAAAAGAAAAAAAATTGAAACTTATAGTGTCATTAAATAATGTAAATTAATTATATAACATGTTATAGGTAGGAATATAAAACACACAACAATAATAAGTGAGGAATATATGATATATCTCACAGAAATAAAGTGAGATGAGGAAACCATTACCTTTAGTATTAACTTTATTCTTACATATTCAAAACTAATCTATAATAAATATAAGTTTATTATAAATTTAACAAAGAACAATATTGTTATATAACATGTAATAAATTAAATTATTATGACTTTATATTATCTGTTTACAAACAATTCAATGTTAATGTTATATTTCAAGTAATAATCGCTTTCTTTTTCGTATATGTTTTGACTTTTTATTCATGATACTGTAACTTTGATAATGTTTAACTTATATAAATAATTTAAAACATGATATAAATATCATATATATTGATTATATAAGTATTTATAGTAATCTACAAAAGATAGAAATATGAAATGGAATAAAATGTTCATGGAGATGGTGGGTGGTTCCGTTTTCTTATCGTATTGACCGAAATAAAGTAAATGGCATATATATATATAATAATAATTTTAGTGTAACTATAATTTCATTAATATCAGATATTTTTAATAAATCCATAGATAATACATTTCTCATAAAGTGTGAATGAATCACAACGCTTTGAGGAGAGGGTTGTTCACTCTCCCACAAATGAATTATTGTATTACTACAAAATGGAAATCATAAAGGGATGTGTTGTATTAATAATTAAGAAGAATAAAGGCATCATAAATATCATATATATAATATAAAAATAAAAAATTCATTATTATTCCCAGTCGTAATGAAGGTAATGGAAGACATTACAACATTAGTTTGGAAGGTAATAGTCCGCCGTAGACAAGAATCAGGACGGTGTATCCCATTTGATGAAAGTGTGTATAGGTGTTGGTTAAAAACATAAAATATAAAAATATAAATATCCTGAGGATAATGAGGTTATTATATAAGCATGTAATAATAATAATCGAGGGTGTGGAGAACAAAATGAAATAAACTTTTTATTCATGGATGTTACCTGTTCTTGGGGTAATTCCATTTGGTTTACACCAAGGGACTAACTTGTTTTGATTTATGAACAAATTTACACTTCTAGGATTGGAGGATTTAAGGCTGGATCTTATTTAGAGAGATTTTGGATGATCCAAAAGGCATGATAGGTTTGAATATGTGAGGGGGTTGATTTTCCTTTTACAGTGGAGGAGGAGTGGCATTCTTATATATAAATAAATAGAAACAATATTGAGACATATCCATTAATTAATTCACCCCCAATAATTGTAAATATTAGATAAAAGGCTGATTATGGTATAAATATAAGAAGCCGATGGATTTTGGGAATGTTTGTAGCTTATTTTGGACCTTAATGTTTAACCATAAGTTAAACTTATTTTTACCTTAACTTGTGTAATTAATTTAATTACTTTCATAAATATTTCTGGTAAAAAACTATGATTAAATTACTATAAATTATAGATTATTATGATTACAAATATGGAATCCATTTTTAAAATTAATAATCATATAATTTTAATATATTAATTTTAATTAATCTCATAGACGAGATGAAACATCATATTTTAAAGAGAAAATGTTCAATAGTTCAAGATGTTTTTATATCCAATTTCAATGTGAAGTTGATTCTAATGAACAAAATTTTAGGAATGGATGTATAATTGATATAATTATAATTTAAACCAAATTAAAATATAATTTAACTATATAAATAAATTAAAAAAAATCCATTTTTTAATTTAAATTCAATAATTTTCATTATTTATGAAAAAATGAAACTTCTCAGAAAAATAAAAAAAAATTCCCTAATTTAATTTTGATGTTACAATTTCAGAAATTTTTTTTATCAAATATAATTTATAAGACATTAAAAATAATTTATTTTAAAAAGGTTCTCCATGAAAAGGTGATAAAATTACCTTTTAGAAAGATATGTATCCTTATGTGTTAAATGATAAATATAAAAATTGGTAAAACTAATTAAAAAAAATATTTAAAAAAATATCATGATGTTAAAATATCATTGAATTGATAAATCCCTACGTTAATTGTTAAAAATATTTCTTACATTATTCATACTATATGAATATTACTGCTTTGTGTATGAACTATGTTTACTAATTTATTAATTGAGAATTTTTTAGAAAAAATAATCGATAATAACATGAAAATAAAAGGAACCACTGTAACTATATTATAATAATAGGAAATAGAAATTACCTAAAAAAAATTTCTTTGAAGGATCAAATGATATTCTATTCATAATGATAATATGGATAAGAAAAGAAACTTCTCAAAGATAGAATTTTCATTTTATAAATTTTTTATATAACTCCACATCAATAATAGTTTTAATATATATTAAGAAATATATCTTATAAGCTTCATATATTTTAGATTATTTCGTGATATAATTTGTAAATACCATAATTAAATTATCATGATAAACCATTAATAGATTTTTCATCATATCCATAAAAACAAACAGTGTATTAGTCAATCCAAAGGGTATTACTATAAATTTATAATGTCTATAACTTGTATAGAATGCCCCCTTTTGAATATCATATTTATTTAATTGTTGTTTATGATACCGAGATAAAAGTTTAATATTTTAAAAATATTGAGCTCATGAATTTGATCAAATATGTTATAAATATGGGGTAGATGATACATTTTCATTATACTAATGGATTTTATTTCTATGAAATCAATATGGAATATCATAGATCCATTTTTTTCATAATGAGTAGTAAACGGGCTTCCCATAGTGAAAAATTAGTGATTATAAATCCCTTATCACACAAATACCATGGTCGTGTCTTAAGTTCCACTAAATATACTGTGTATATTATATAGTTATTATTAAAAATATGTTTTTCATCTGGGATGAGATCATTGAAAAATATAACATCACAATCATGTGGGTTTGCATGTATTTATTCATGAAACACATCAATTTATTCCTATAAAATGGGTATATCCTCAATTCTAATGAAACATTTTCCATTCATAGGTTGTTCATATTATTACTCTTTGATAATTTAATTTTAGATATCCATGAGAGGTGGATGTCATCATAATTCAAATGATGTAGTCTTTAGTTTGATGATGATGGGTTCCATTTCTCTATCAGAAATCATAATACCCTTTTCTTGGAAATAAGTTTTCATATTATAATATGAAATCCAATCCATGCTATAGATTAAATCCAATTCAACCATATGGATAATAAATATTTTTCAAATAGGGTATGTTTATGTTTTATAATGGGGATTGACTGAAATTAACATGTTGAAATAATATTTCCACTTGGATTCTTGGCTGAAAACATTATTCTTAATTTTCTATGAAAATATCTAATTTGCATTTAAAATATGGATGATATAAAATAGTGAGAAGATATCGAATCAAATAATAAAATATAGTAATTTGAGGTTATTAACAACATAACTTCCACTATATCTTTAGGAACTTAAACCTCATCTATAGTGATCACACTATCTTATCCATGACCCCTTAGACAATTGTATATAAAATTACCTCAACACCTAATAATTTTATAAGAATAGTGATCCATATCCATAATATTGAATCATTGATCATTGGAATATTCTTTCTTTCCCTTAGAATCATGTGCCCGATGGATTTTCCCTATACACGTGATGAAAAATGCAATACCCATCAAATATATTCCATGGTGTTTCTTTAAATAATTATTTCAGGTTGGGAATTAAACAATTAATTTCCCCCTTTTTCCATATTCCCTTTCCTATAGTGCTCATATTTCCAATTTATTTCTTGTTTTCAATGGAAAACATAATACTTGTACAGTTCCATCTCTTTTTATGATGGATTTTAATTCCATATCCTAATATAATGAAAATTCCTAAGAGACTAATTCCTATAGAAGGTTAGAAATTTTACATGAAAATAAATGATCAAAATTACCCATGGGATTTTTTATATAATTCACAACATGAGTTTCTAAACATGTAAATATAGGTTCATAATAAAAATAATTTTCACTTTTTTTTCCTTATATTGAGAAATTATATATGTATTTCAGATCATTGATTAGGAGGAAAGTATTTTCCATTAATATCTTCTTTAATTTCATCTACTAAATACTAAATATATTATTTAACTCATTAGTTTTATGCATCAATGAACACTATTTATCAACGTCTCCTTAAAAAATATAAAATTCCATGTTATCTTTCATTCATTCACTAATTCAAAAATTTAGAACAATATTTACCATGTATATAATAAATTTCTCAACTAATAACTTATTGTTAGTCCCATTTAATTATAGAATTTCCAATCATAATAAGTTTTCCATAATTGTTTCACTATATTAGAGATTAATCAGTTTCTCTATATAAGTAATGTTGTTGGTTATAAACTGAGTCAATTGGCCTAATATAGTTATAATTTCTTTCGATCCAACTCTAGATCCAGCTTTATTAAAATTTCTTGGTGGTTAATCCCTACATAGATTACATACATTAATATGGTTTCCATTCCTTTTGATATGCACCAATTATAAAAAAGTTCATATAATTAATTATCAATTAACATTATGAATAACAAGTATTATTATATAATTCTATATTTGGTACTATAATTAAAACAAATATAAAATTTATATTTATA
The DNA here is from genome assembly GCA_963277665.1 of Viscum album. Classification (NCBI taxonomy): domain Eukaryota; kingdom Viridiplantae; phylum Streptophyta; class Magnoliopsida; order Santalales; family Viscaceae; genus Viscum; species Viscum album. The sequence goes on from OY728145.1 coordinate 1,110,131,095, forward strand.
TTATCTCAGAATCAAAATATTAGTGCTCTTGATAAAATATTAAAATAAAAAACATATTTTTAAATCATACTTAATGGTTTATACAGATAATGTAAATAAACTAAATCATTTTCATCAGAAGTTCCTAGGTAGGTGTTCAGTCTTAGTACCACTCATCCTGTACCAGCGACAATCGATTTAATACCCAATTTACCAATTTCAGAGTTGTTACCCTTTGGTGTATATAGGATACAATTATATAAAATTTCAAATATCAATATATGGATATAGTTTCTTGTAAAGCCACACAATATTTTCATTACCAAAACATTATTATATTATCCTATTCATAAACATATCCTTAGAGTGTGTCATAAGGTTATGTTCTCTAGTCTATGTTCTAAAAAATACAGTTCCTATAGTAAATACTAAGCTTTATATGACATCAACAATAACACCCCTACTCCAAAAACCAAGATTTTATGGTTTTTTTAATAAATTCGAAAAATATACAAGGTATTACATCTAATCGGATCAAATTGTTTGGTAGTTTTAAGAGACTGGATACATACATGAACTTAATTTTACATTTAAAGACATGAAAATAAATCCTAAAATTCTATTGATAACATTATTATTAATTTTAGTATATCCCTAAAATCATTCATAGATCACTTATTAGTACTATGGGGAATATAAAACAAAATAAAGGGTAATCATAGATTTTTAGTAAGGGAAAACATCTAGTGGAATCTATCATAGAATAGCTAAATCATGAATTATATATTTAAGATAAATAATAATAAAATATTCTATATAACTAATATAATAAAATTGGAATATTTATTTAGATTACATAATATCATAAATAATCACATCGATAACAATAATTATATTTAATATGTTAATGTTCATAATATCAGCATTATAATCCTGTCGTCAAGTCCTTATACTAATAAAACTTACAAAAATAAGTAAGGTGTATACCAATTACCTAATCTAGTTTGTCTCAATTGACCATCCAGTGCATAAATGGATATAATGGTCCCTACTAATTACTTACTATGTCAAATTAATTAAACATATAAATAAAATGAATAAAAATTCAATACATAATCAACATAAACATTTGTATTTTTAAAACTAGCATTCAAAATTTTAGTATTTTCCCGAATAAATAATTAGATAAACATAATAAAATGAAATCCTTAGAAGTGTGTTGGATGTTATCATCGGATTATATCTCCATTAAAACAAAATATTCATCAAATGAAACTTCTATAAATAGAAAAAAAATTAAATGATCACTGAATAATTTCTTTAGGAAAAAAACTTTTCATTTTAAAATCAATTATATAATATATTCTATAATATTAAGAAAACATTGTATTTCAATTGAACCACTAAAACACGTGAAGGATTATTCAATGATAATATTAATTAGGAATGTGAGAAAAGATGTTCATGTATTAAGAATTAAAACAATAATTATTTTTACACCTTTAGTAAAAAGAGACTCGTTTTGAAAATTACAAGCATATTCCTTTTAAAACATTTTATAAAATGTCAAAAATGGGTAAAAATTAATTTAATCAGTCATTGGAGAATATTAAAAAAATTATTTAATAAATTTTAGTGAAATCAGGGGCGAAAAATAAATTGGTCCGAAACTGAATAGAAAAACAATGTAATTTTGTTTCAATGTTTTTGACTTATGAGTATGTAGAAAAAGGAAAATGGAAGGAAAATTCATAATTTATATAAATAAATATAGGAAATGAAAAAAATATTGGGTTTAAGATATAAAGATCATATAATTTCCCCACAGAAACATAAATATAAAAAATCTAGTATAATTATTTTATTGTGAAATAGACCCTTACCTTAGGTCTTAATTTCTTTGAATGTTATTTTATCCTCTAGTATTGTAAATTTTATTTTTTTATAATTCTATAACATGATCTTGTTAATACTTATAATACTATACATGGTTTACATATAAAATATATATTTTTACTACTTATAAAGGGTAAAATTAAATGAAAAATAAAAATTTCATGAAATAACCAGAGGAGAGAAAAATATATTTGTTTTAATATATAATTATTATATAATTCTCCTAACATAAACATAAATGTAAAAAAATCATGAATGATGATGAGATTATGTAATAAAGCTTTACCTTATGCCCAACATTCATTGAAAATTATTTTAATGTCATTTATAATAAATTTCAATATATTATTATATTCTAGAAAAATGATATTAATAATTATAATACCATAAATTTTTTTTCTTATAACAACTTCTCACCCATTTATAATAAATCTTTCATTATCATTATCATTTTGGGTGTCAACTACATCATTTTTCATATATGTTTGGATTCATAAGTTAGAGTCCTTGATTCTATATCACAGTTCCATCATTTAATGAATTATAATCCTAATATAAATATAATATTTTTCATTATATATATATTTATAATCATCCATGAAGTATGGGAATGAAATATGAATCACATCGCTTTGTGGATGTGGTAATCCACTCGTATGTACTAGTGAAATTATCATATTTTAATGGGTTGAAAATGATGAAGATAAATGCTATATTATATTTAAAGAATCATAATTATTTCATAAATATCATAAATATTTTTTAGTCCCATCCTTATACTAATCCACTTAAATTGGTGATGAAAAATCATTTAACTTGTTATATGGTGATAATTGGTCATATGCACACACATGCAATGAACTCATTTTTTATTAGATGTAAATGAGTTGTAAAAGAGTTTTTGTATATTAATAATAAAAAATAGTATATTTATAGTAATATATTTTGTATGTTTGTATGGGTATAAAAAATTTATTGGAGGTAGAAGAAGAAATAAATTTTGAATGAGCCAGTAAAGAAAATCACCACTTACTTGAGAGACCTACATAATATTACAACTTAAACATTATTAATAGGGTATTATGATAATATAAAAAGTTGAATAACATAGTTAAGTAATATATTAAGGTTTTTGGGAAGGTATTTTCTGATATATAGAGCTCACAGTTATTTAATATGGGGCGATAAGTGGTTCCCTTTTCATTGTGACGGGAGGGGCACACATTGAACTACTTAAATGATTTAAATATTATAATTTTATTTCCCTATAAAATTGGCGTGAAAGGTATAGTATGTCAATGGTTATATAATATATTGTCACAATATCTATAATAAATATCATTTAGACAAGTTTATTCAATATTTTTACCCTTATCTCTAATTTTAACCCCATGTAAACCAATTTTCACCAAAATAGTAATAATAAAATTTTTCATGTTTTTAATATTAATTTTTAAAAATAATTATATTGAAATTATTAATTAAAATTTAATATTATGATTATAAATATAGAAAATATTTAATAAGATCTAATTTGTTAATTTTTTTAAATTAATTTTAATATAAGTTCAAAAAAACACAATTAAAAATGTATTTATAAATATGCTTGTTTTATGTATAAAAATTATTTTTTAAAAAAATGAATAATTTTCATTAAAATATAATTAATTAGATTATTTTAAATAAAATGAGATTTATTTTTATTTTAAAAAAACCAAAACAGAAGGGAACATTTTATACACTTGATTAAGAGAGATGAAGTAAAATAAAAAAACATTACTTAGATTTACAAATTTATAAGCATATTTTTCTAAGTTCTAAATTATATTTTCATATAGATTATATTACTTAATATATATATATATATATATATATATATTACTATAAAAAAATTTCCATTATATTTTATGTTATTATAATCTCATAAATGTGAAAGTTATTATAAAATCAACAATTTTCATTTTTCTCCAAAAAATCAACCATTTATGAAATTTTATCAATAATTCAGAATAAAAAAATTATTACATTATAATTTCAAAAATGAATTTCATTTAATAAAATAAATTTTATAAAATTTTAAAATTTAAGTTTTGATCACATTATTGATTAAATGTTTGTGAATTGTGTTATTTTTATCAAGAAACCAAATTTTTTCATATTTGATGCCTGGGTGATACAATAAAAACCATCATGAATTACCAAAATTATGGTAAATTATGATAAGTTAGGCTATTATATCAAAAATTGAATATGAAAAATCCCTTTACAACATCCACCGATACTCAAAAATGAAAAAACTATTGGGGATCAAGTTTGAAAAATAGACCACATGAAATGGATCCAAACCCTAAATTGAAAAAAATTAAAACAAAATTTGGAATGCACCAAAAATAAATCACTATGGAAGTAATAAAGGAGAACAATACTAAAGGAGTAAATTATTCACTACTATCGAAAGGAAAATTATAATACCCAACATAATAAGAGGGATCCCTTAGGAGAGGAAATTTTGCATGGACTATTCATGGGTATTTGGATGAGAATAAGAAAACTAAAAGAATTTAATGAAATAAATATTATGACACATGCCTATCCAGTATTTTCTTATAAACCATGAGATCCTAAAAAAGGTTAGTGCACTCATTACAACATCTTAAAAAAATCAATCTTGGTAAAATTGAATAACTCATACAGAAAATGTTTTTGGTTATGGTCTATGGCTTAAGACATTCATATAGTAAGTGGATTTATAAAATATTGTAGCCAACAAATACTATTCAAATATAATATATCACGAATCACATTATTAAAGGAAGGCTTACTAAAAAAATATTAGTCGATGAACATGTCACAATATGTTTTCTTCTTGAAATAGTAGTTATTGAAATAATTAAATATCAATATGCATTTTATTCAATCTAGTGATGATGTTACTATTCTATTTATAATGGAACTACCAACTAATATATATAGAAATCATTAACATGATACAGGGATACATATATTTAAAACATTATTATTTCTTCTTCTAATATGATTTTTAATGGTGGTATACATGGTTAATTTTTTTTCCTTATTCTAGTTTTTATTATATTATTTTTTTAGGAATGGGGTTTTAATGAGATAATATCAAAACAAGTATGAAATTATAAGTGTTTTGAATCCCAAGGAGGAGTGTTATTCATCCACCTTCTTCCTATGCTGATGTCCAATACTGCTGGGCTTCCCTCCCTTACTAATTCTCTCTAATCTCATACCACACTATATAAAATGTGTAGTATGGTCTTCCTTAATTAGAAGAGATATGAGAAACAGAAAGTACATTATAATAAATTTTTTCCATCTCTTACAATTTCATATATTTCTAAGATATATAAATTATTTCCTTTTTAATTTTCATTTTTTTAATATATATATATATATATATATATTAAATTATAGATATGTATATATTTGTATATATGGTGTATATCCCATCAAATAAATATATTTTCATTATTTACATATGTTGTATTTTTTTTATAATATAAATTTTTATATGTTTTTCTATGCATATATATATATATATACAAATAAATGTCGATATATAAAAATATATTTTTAGTTTTTATGTATGAAAATATATGTTCATTTTTTTACTATGTTATATAAAAATATATAATTTTTTTTATGTTTATAATATATGTAGATATATTTGTATTGAATATTTTTGTTTATACATAATAAAAATATAAAAAAGTAATATATAGGGTTTTAGAGTGTATATATATGTTTTATATGGTATATATATATGTCAATAAATGTTATTATTTATATATGTGTGTCTGAGTGAGTGTTTACAGTTCTTATGTAAGTATATTATTTGGGTAATATGATTTTAAATGTTATATATATATATCTGATTTAATATTTTGTTTTTGATATATATATACACATATGAATATAGTGTTTGTGGATATATATTTTCAATATATTAATTTTACACATGTTTTATTCTCTCTATCTTTGTGCTTTTGATTATGGGAAACTATATATATGAATTTATGTTAGTTAGATAAGTTTTTTTGGGTTTTTTTGACTAATATAGGACTAATATGTATTATAAATGAATGGTTTCTAATCATATGACCCCAGAATATGAGAAAGGTGTTAAAGAGTTCATCATATTTACAATAAAAAATATTAATGACTGCTCTTGAATCATGCAGGTTTCTGAATTTTTATTTAAATAAAATTATTCCCATTAAATGAGAATAATATTTAATCAGTTAAAACATTATTCTAAGTTACAAATGGTGGGAGTACATGTAGAATAAGTAATTTTATCAAGAATGTTGGATGAAAATGACTTTTATAATTAATTAAATATTGAAACAAGGGTATACGATAAAATATATCATATTGAGGAAATGAAAATGACATCTTAAGATGAATTTTTATATTTCTAAAAAATGATTGAGAAATTGTGAAATTGTGAAATTATATAATTTGTTCCATATTTTTTGGTTCAATAAATAAAATAACACTATAATATATACTAAAACTATATAACATAAAAGATATAAATTTTTGGAGGGAAACAATTTTTGATGATCTAGATTCTCTATTGATAAAAATTCCTTAAGATAAAAATATTTTTTCTTTTCATGTATATGGTTCAAAATGGATGTATTGTTAATTGGTAATGATCAATGAAGAAAATTCATCCTCACCAAAATTATATTATAATAATTCATGAGGTTTGTAAATAAAAATAAATATTTCATAGGTTTGAATCATCTTATAAATTCCCATGTCCATCTTACTATGTTTGTGCATTGTTTTTCATCATAGCTATTTCTCTCTAGTCTGAAGAAAATGTTTTTACAAAAGAGGAAAACATATAAAAAGTTGAACACTATTTCACCCCCTCTTAGTGGTCTCAAAAATCTAGACTAGTACTTTCACTTTGATTAGTACTTCATAAAAATGGAATAAGGAATTATAGTAAAGTTATCAAAAAAAAGAAATAAAATAATTAACTCAATTTTTTGATTACATATTTATAGGACCACATAAGTCCAAATGAATGATCTCTAATGGGTGAGTAGATTGAATATATTTCATATTGTGTTGGGAGATAATAATCATCACATTATGACTTTTGGGGAATATCCAATTTTCCCTCTCTTCTTATCATAGGTACACTGTGAACATTCCCTCCAAGAGTGATCTTAAACAAGTTCTTTTTTCAATGATGGATAAATATTCGATTCCAAAGTTTATTTTCTTATTTCATGCTTCGATAATTTGAATTTTAGTATAATCTAATGGAAATAGTAATCCTTATGTTCATTATCCTCTTATTAAAAGACAACCATGTTTTAATTTCTTCTCTAATAATCGATATATTTTAAATATGAATTAATTTCCTTTATCATAGAGTTGAGAAAAATCTAAAATATTTTATTTCATCACATCAACATATTTGGTATCCTTTAGATTTAACATATCATTTCCAATCACTTATAAAAAAACCTTTAATATAAAGTTTCCTGTTATTTCCAAAGTTCAATGATTCTTCCTTCTTTGACCTTCAATGTATTTTAAAAGATTTAAATTTGTATAATATTTGAGGAACTCCCATTATCCAGAACCCATTGAAATTTTATTTATATATTTTAACATCCAGTTCAACCATAAATTCTTACTCATTTTTATTATCATTCTAATTTATAGATTTACAATTATGGAAAATCATACAAAATTGGGTTGGTAAGATGGAGAAATAGTCTTAAGTAAGGTAGTACAGCTGGTCACATCTTCATGAAACTTCTTCCAATTCCTGAAATTTTTTCTCAGAACTCTATCTAAAAATTTATATCCACATCTATAATTTTCTCTTTTGAGAGGGATAAATACCCCTTAAACAATGCCCCTATATCCTTCTAGTCTCATTGAGATATTGGGAATTAAACTAAAAAATTATTTTTGTATAAATTCCTAAAACATCCATAGTAAAAATATTATCAATAACAGGAGTACTTACCACTAATTTTTTTTATTTCTCAAAATATTGAAACAACCCATTCATCCTTCATAGAGGCACAAATATTAGTTCTTTTTTGAAACAAAATTATTTTTGGCTATGATCACTTTCTTCATCAACCAAAGATCCCTTGTATTATTTTTTAAATAAAAATATATTTCATTTCATTCATTAAAGTTATTGTCCACAAAAGTTTTATATTTTTTGGCATCACAAGATTTAGCCAAAAACTGTATCTTTATCACTCACCTCTTCAATTTAGTCTTTCCAAAATCACGTTTTTGTTATCTTTCACTATTTTATTGTGATCCTTGTTATTATTATTGAGTTATACTCTTTTTTGAAACTTCAAAATCACTTATAACATTTTATTTATAGTTTTATATAACTTCTAATATAGAGTTAATATATTTTAATTTATTTTTTTTTCAGTTCCATTTCAGACCCCATCAAATGTTTTTGAAGAAGTTCAAGATTCTTCACCTTTTCTATCACTATTATTTTCTATTTTCTATTTAATATTTCTCAATATCATGATTTTTTTGTATAATTATTACCTTTATTTAATAATTATTTTTCTTCTTTATGGATATATTCCTTATTACTAGAATAATAATTATCTACCTTCACGTTTTTAATCTTCTTCTATGAATGTGAGATCATAAAAAGTCACTCATTTAATTCTACGTATAAAATAAACTCCAGATTAGTTTCTTCATTACTCCCATCATCAATACATTCATCACATGTGTGCTTTTCTTCAATAACATTATCAATATGTTTCTTTGCATAAAAATAATCATTGAAAATATAAATTTCCCCTTCTTCATCATTTCAATAACTGTTACAAAATTTTAATTAGAAATTTCTCTCCTTGAATTTCAAAAAACCAAATACCTTTCATTTTTAAAAATTATTATGCTTTTTTATCTTAGTTTCTTTTTTCGTAAAAGGTCATTTAGGGTTTTAATCTTCCACTTCACTAGTTTTTTATTGATCAATATTTGAAAATTTAAATAAAAATTTCAATTTTATATAAACATGAATCATTTTAGTAGAATATTCAATTTGAAAATTACCTTCCTCATCTCCACTTCTTGAGATACTAGAAAAAAATTTATAAAAATTTCAATCCACATATTATTACGAATTTTAAAATGAAACATTATATTCCTCAATATTATTCTTGAATTACTCCTTATTTTATTATTTGATATATATTTCGTTTTTTATAATTTCAATTATTATTGACCACACTTACCTTAATCATCTCATATGCTATGAAAATGATTTTAAAATAATCTAAATTGTGATATAAATATTTAATTGATGAGAATTAATATTCAAAACTATATAGTAGAATGTGAAAATTATTCTCCACAAATATAAATCCTTCAAATCATCACAAAATCTTCTTATGTTTTATACTATTTTATTTTCTGTTGGGAAGAGGTCGTCTTTAATTTCATCATCCTATATCTTAATTTCAAAAACATTTAACCTCTAAATCATCTGTTTATCCAAATTAAACAATGGATTTCAATCATATATGTTTCTATGTTTTTCTCATATATCTTTAGGTGTCATAATATCTTTAAATTTTAGAAACGTTTTCTCTAATAGAGATGATAGTATAATATTTCTAGAATGAATTAAATTTTATCGGTTATTTATATCATCTGTTAACACGGAATAATTCTCAGCATGGGGCAGAAACCCATTATTCGTATCCTTAAAAGTATATAAATAAAAAAAATTAAAAGATAAGTCGACATCTAATTCTTCCAAATATAGTAATCCAGTGAATAAATTTGGTAATTCCATTACTGTTCACTGAATTGAGGTTTTCTATTATATAAATTAAATATTAAGTGATTAAAGATCTATCTATTCAACCACTAATCATTAAATCAAACTAAAAATTTGAAAAAATATTTTATAACACTTCAAAAGATCATCATGATTAGTAAGAAAAGACATGGAGGCATGGGTGGGGTGGGGGTTTGCTTATATATTTTCAATTTCATTATGTTTTGTTAGAAGCATCATTCACCAACAATTAAAGTATTTTTATTGATCTCTATAAAAAAAATTTTTATACCCACACAAAAGGCACAATAGATTTCAGGATTCAATTTTCAAAATGATACATGCAATCCTTTAAATTATCCAAAGTTCATCCAGATTATATTCTTCAAATCATTCAATATTTGGATTAAAATGAGAAGAATTTATCCTTTATTCCTGTTAAGAAAGTATCATGACCATGATAAAGTGCTTCCCATATATATAAAATAATTTTGAAAATATTTTTACCGTCATGAGAGTCTACCACCAAATTATACAACCATCATGATATTGTTATACATGAATCATTTCTTGTTATTCATCTATATTTATAACAACGAGTAAATTATTAATACTCTTACTTCTCTATCTCTATCATTTAATATATATGTATAATTTTTCAATAAATTTCAAAGAAACTTACTTTTTCTTCTTCTATATGTAATATATATTCTTGAAATGGAAAAATTTTATATCTCTACCATAAAAAATTATTCTCATTTCATATATAAATTTGAATTAAAAAATTAAGAAAAATAATTGCCTTCATCTTTTATTCGAGATTTAATCTTCTCATCACTTCTTTTTTATTGTTTTATTTAAATAACTGTATATATCTATGTGGATAAAAATTATTAATTATGAAACTGGATTCTTCTCAATGAAATAGAATTGTTATCCATAATTCAAATGTAACTTATTTTGTATCACTGAATTAAAACCTTATTTATGGTACCAAATAAATCCTCTATAACATGAATCAAAAATACATTTTCTTTTTCTTAAATCAATTAATATAAGAAATATAATTTTTTTTATAAATTTAGTAAATTGGATAAAACTATATAAGTTCCCATCTATTATATTTTAAATTGATATAATTCTTATATAACATCAAAATTTACATAAATTTGTAACCTTATGACCTCAATATCAACATTATAATGTATTAACCTTACAAATGTTTTCTATAAAACATAAAAATGCATGTCTTGTCCTTATTAAGATATGTATGAACCCTGTGAAGGTCATGTATTATCTTTACAACTATATTTCTCAACCTTTTAAAGGCATGAGTTAACCTCACAAAGATAATGTCTTAGACTTAGGAAGACTAGTCTAAACATTATAATGACAAGTATCAAAATTACGGGGACATAAATCAACCTTTAAAAGGTAAATACTTAAAATTATAAATACATGTCTCAAACATAAAAAGAAATGTCTCAATATTATAAATATATGTAATAACCAAACCAGGATTTGTAACAAAATAACTAAGATTATGTTTCAACCATACAAGGACGTGTATCAAACATATGAATATCATGTATCAAACCTAATAATAATAATAATTTAAAATATTATAAGTAATTAGTTCAAATTAAAACATAATAAGTTTTAAGTATCAACCTTATGAAAATATATTTGTTCAAGAGTTGATTTTAAACACTTTCATAATTTTTATAATGTTTTGTAAACTGCCAAAAAGTAATCCTTTCATAAAACAAACATCATATCATGTGTTTTTGAATATTATTTAAATAATGAAAATAAAATAAAAGAAAATAAAATAAAAATAACCACTTCCTCTTAAAATTCTTAGTAAAAAAACTCACCTTAGAATATCAATAATCTCTAAATGAACACTTTTATTCATACACATATGCACAACATAATATTTTGAATTGTCTAAAAAAACTAGAGATGAGTTTTGGAGATTTTATGTTAAATTTTGGAGAAATATATTTTATATATAATATCCAAAAAATATAAAATTTATACCTAATATTTCTCAAAATATATTATTAAAAAATTATGTGGATTTCAAAATGTGATACGTAAGATGCATATTATCCAAAGTATGATTAATTATCGCATTTGGTAAAATATGAAATATCTCTTAGAGAATAAATTATAGTAAATAAGACCTTATGCTATATTATATAGGTATTTAACGTCATTCCACATATGGTATATAACATTAACATTAAAGTATCTCTTAATATTTTAAAATAGATTTAAAGAATATATATTATTTATTAAATGATATTCCACACATATTATACTGGCCTCTTGATAAAAAATATAAACAGTTAAAAAAATATAAAATTGAAAATTCATAAGTGAAAAATTACTTTTTCAAATGATAGATAATATTTATTTTGAATCCATGTATGATTAATGATGCTTTTTTTGGAATATGTAATATTAAATTTTGGGATGTTGTGATTCATTGTAGCTATCAAAATATTATCATTATTTAAAAATTGAGATTTGTTCCAAAATGTGTTTGATTTTTATATTTGAAGATGAAATGTTTGTAATGAGTTAAATCTCCACAAAAAATATATATTAATGAATGTGATTATGTAGACATGGAATGTAGTTTTGTTTCTTTTGAAACATTATGTAAATACAATGTTGATGTTTATAGAGGATAAATTCTAGATATTCAAGTTTACGTGTAGTTGAAATTCATATCTCTCTCTATATATGATATTATTTAATGGGTAATTTATCTAGTAGGACATCATTGAGACATCCTGGTTAACTAAACATGAATTAAATATTGGAGATATTGAATTCATTATTTATTGGGGAAACCTAATAATTATGGTTCTATTTTTCAATAAATAGATTTAAATTGAGACATGTGTGATGCAAGAGATTTCTGGGATGTTGTAAAAATTTTAAAAGTGAGATATAAAGTATTTATAAGAACTATTATAATGCCCTGAATTGTAAATTTAATTCTTATATTATTTATGTTAAATTATCGGTTGAGTTATTAGTTCCTCAAGGTGTAATTTCAATATTTTTGATATGCTTCCATGTTTTCATGATTTGGAACATTTTTTGGGACACTATGAAGTATAAATCATGTGACTTATAATGTTCTAAGATGTGATGATCACACAGTTACCACCAGTTTTGTTAAACCATGGAATTAAACCATTCAACTTTGTCATTTTGGGTATTTTATTTATTTCATGTTTTTTAATTTGAGAGATTTATAATTTTCTTCCCCCACTCAAACCCTCGAACCATTACTACTCCACATTATTCTTTTATATCCTCCAATCACCTAAATGGTGAGATTTAAGTGACTTCTTAGTGATTTATTTATCATATTGAAAGTTTTTGTATATATCTTTTATTATATATTTATTTTCTCCATATTTATCCCATATTATCTAAATCAACTAACCATGATTTTATATTTCTATATATAGAGATGTCTGAAAATTAGGGGTTTTGTTTTTTAGGTTTTTCATACCACAATAGAGACCTATTCGGGTGGTTTTCATCAAAGTATAATTGGTTATAGTAGTTAGGGTAGGTTTTTTTATTGAATTTAATTTTTCCCAACTGTTCCATGGATGATAGATGTTTTAAATAATATTTTGAACTAAACTAATGAGGTATCAACTGTCTTAATTTTTATTGTAAATGCGATTAAATGTTTTTGGGTGTTACTTTGGTAAAAAATGGATGAATTTCATGTTACAAAATATAATTGATTTCAAATGGTGTTTGATGCATCCAAAGTGTTTGATAAAATTCCATTGATTGGTTTATCCAAGAAAAAATATAATTCATTATGTTTTGGTTGATGTTTAATTCTTAAAATTCGGTTCACTAATACTTCAAATGGGTTTAAATGCTTAAAAATGGATGTGTGTTAATATATTGGATCACAAATTAATTTCATTTAATTGATTTATATTTTTTTCTTTGATCTTGTGGGTTCACCTAAATATACATGTTTTATTTAAAGGTCATTTTTAAAGGGATTTACAAAGGTGTAATTATTTATTTAAAAAGGAAGGCCCATTTGGCACATTGTGAGAAATATATTTTATTTATTGATTATTATAGCCTTATTGACCTATGTTATTACTTTTTGTTTTTAAATTTATGAATTTTTTGTTGGTTATATGAATTTTTATTAATTTTTATGAATTTATGAAAATGGAATGTTATTAAAAGTTGCGTGGGAGGTGGGATTTATATGAATAATGTGATGGTATTGAACATTGTATATATTGTTATTATGTGATTAAGAGTGGATTATAAGTGGCCCATATCCCTTAGTTATTCAATGAGAAAACCTATGATACTATGTGAGTGATTGGGGGATATTTCCATACCAATTTATTGTTACACACTGGCTAGTAACCCATATTTAAATGTGATTATATTATACAGGGATGTATCATTTATAAGGGTGGTTGACAATGATTTGGGTGATGAGTTGTATGACCTTTATCCTTTCAGAAGTTGGATCTACCAATGAATTTAAAGTATTTTTCCAAAATTATTTAAGGTGTTTCTTCCATTTTTGTATTATATATTATGCTTCTATGTTATTGGTTGACATGAAAAGTGATTATTTTGTGGATTTATCTTACATGATGTATTGATATGTCTAGAAATTCCTTTTGTTTTACCCTTGATGTTGGATAGTTTTAATTATTTTTTGGTGGTCATTGTTTTATGACTTTTCTATGGTATTATATTACATCGTGGTTTCCCCCTTTTATCAACTCATTTTTTAGATTTCATCAATAATTTTAAAGAAAAATCAGGTATCTGTTTCATAGGGTTATACTTCACTAAAATTCTTTTGATGTTTATTTATTTAAAATATATATGGGTTTTTAAAAATTTATGTTTCACATGGAAAAAGAAAATTTATATAGTTTTATTTAATAGAAGAAATTGTTTTGAAGGGGAATGGTTTTCATTGAAATAAAAATAGTTTAGAAGAATAATCTGTTGTATATTTCATAACTGAAATGTCTTAATATAAGAAATGAGGTATTTTTTATTAATTTATATATTATTTAATGCAAATGGAAACCTATTTTATCTTATCCATATTAAAAATATAATTATTTTTTCTTTTTTAAGTGGGACGAAATGTAATCTGGGTAGCATATTAGGAGGTGTTGGTTCGCACCCTATATAAAAACATTGGGGGGTATGATATCTTCATGTATTTTATAGAACATTTTGGTTTTTGATTTTTTTATGGATATATACCCCTATCCTTTCTAAATAAGGTGATGTTTTTATCATAATGGTGACTTGAGAGTCAAATGGTAATAGAGGGTTATGACACAGGGTTTTTCTGAACCAGTTTGGTTCGTATTGTGTATCAACGAACCTATTCTTCTTCTTTTACTTTCTTTTTATTGTATGGAATAGAAAATATTTATGTAAAAGTGGTTTATTTATTTAAATATTCATGAACAAATTTTTCTTTACCATTGATAGTTCTTCCAGTTTTGGTTATTTTATGCTTTATATATTTTTATTTTCTTGATATGGTTACTAAATGCATCCAAACATCCTGATGGGATCTCAATTAGAACATGTCATTGATTCTTGTTTCCCTGAGGGTGAAATACTTACCATGTGATCATTTTTCATACGTTAACACTAGTTTAAAACACTAAGTGATCAGGAACATACCAAAGGCATTGTTGAAGAGTGATTTCGTGTTGGGCTGAGCCATGTCGAATTTCATCAAAATAGTATTAGTGCCTTCTTTTCATTTGGGGGATAATAATAGATTAGTGATTTTTATATCAGAACACAAGTGGTGGGTATAAAGTAGTTCATAGATAGATCTTACATTGGTAAAACTCAATCTTCCATGGGTGGTTGGGAGTTTTCTTTTGTATTTTGATTTATATCCATGTATTATTGAATTTTTTTGACGTGGTTTACTACCACACTATGTTTTTCAGATTTTCATAGGTGATATTTCATAAAATTCATAGTTTCATGTTGAAATTTGTTCTAATATGTAGTTAATATGGTTAAGAAACATGAGATACAAAATAGTGTCCTGACCATGAAAAATAATTTAGGATACCTTTAATTGGATCACATAAAGTTTGTGCATGGTACAACAAACATTGTTACAGATGAAGTATAATGGAAATGTTTTTTATTTTGTTTTTGTTTATAATAATTTAATTTTTAAAGAAATTTTCTGAATGATTATTCCTATTTTTGAACATTTGGGGTGGTATTATCATTAATCTTAAAATTTGATTGAATAAATCTCAAATTAAGGTTTTATATTTTAGTGATTTTTCATGTTTTGAATCCTTGAATTGAGTCGCATTTGTGAATATTTTTGAGCTTTATTATAAATAATTTTAGCGGATGAAATGATTTTTTGTTGTATTTTTTCAATCATGTATTTTTTTCCCTTATGTTCAAATAGGTGTTTTCAACTATGGGAGATTTTTTGAAATAATTAAATGATTTATTTTAGTGGTGTTCATTATTATTAAAATAGATTTTAATGAAATCATATATTGTTTGACTATAGAAATAAGTATTTCATAGCAATTTGGAAAATGGAATTATAGTGGATATTTTGTGTTATTTATCTACATGATGTGTTCATTTGTGTTCCTTGTAATAGGATGTGGGGTTTTTTGGATTTAATATTGTTCTTGGGTGACGTTTTGATTCTGTCCCCAAGAAATAAATCAATATGTTTAGGAGGGAAACTATGATGATATCATTCAAGTGACCTATATGTGGTCTTCATATCAATTTAATGTTCCCATAATCTTGATAGATTTAAATGGAAATGAACTTTGTGGATTTATGGTCATTCATGGGAGATTCATAATTGGCATCTTTCAGTGTTTTTTACTGATTAAGGATCCCCATAGGTGATGGCATGGATTGTTAAGTTAAAAGAAATACGAGGGTGACTAGGAACACCCAAAAACTATATGGTGACGTGCACCATTCCTCTGTTTGAGGTATTGGGTATTGAATGATGGAGGCTCACTATATATTCCATGTAATTTTAGTTTTTTGTTAGGGATATTTCAAGTTTAATAACATCTATATATTTTACCTAAACGAAATGAGAGCTGT
The DNA here is from genome assembly GCA_963277665.1 of Viscum album. Taxonomy (NCBI): domain Eukaryota; kingdom Viridiplantae; phylum Streptophyta; class Magnoliopsida; order Santalales; family Viscaceae; genus Viscum; species Viscum album. The sequence continues at coordinate 1,110,147,980 of OY728145.1, forward strand.
TAAAGTGAAATAGTTCTAGGGTTTTAATTAGGGGAATTAGTTAATCCAAATATATATTGAAAATTTTACTACACTAGTCCCTTTCCCCATTTATGTGACCATTGAAGACTCAAGGACATATTTTTCATTACTATTAAAATTTTTCTAGATCTTAGTTCAGTGGTATTCCAGTTTTTTATAACTATATATGTGAATTTCTTTTTTAATTCCATCATCATTCTAGCATTATTGGAAGGGAAACCCATGGCTTATGAAGATTTGACCCTATCTAGAGTCATTAAGGGAAATATGGTTAATGAGAAGTTGAATAAATATGATGATGATTATGGGAAGTTATATTCTTAACTTTGTGAGCAAACATTTTTAAAATGCAAGTTGACGGTCCTACCACATTATGGGATGTTAGATGAAACTAGGTTATTTAATCTGAATTTTTTTTAAAAACTATCACTTTTTTGGTCATTTTGATATTGTCTATAAGATTTTTATAGTAATAGGAATTAATTCGAATATTTCAGTGATTAAGAGTTGATTTATGCAGTTAATTTGGGTATTTATGCCACATTGAGATTCAGAAGATATTTTTTATTATTAGGGGAATTCTATTTTGTAATATTTATTTTGTAGGACCTTATTCAATATATTTTGTACATCCAGTATATTTTTATAATTAAATTGAAATCATTTTTTCCTTTTTTATTTCCCCTTTGTATTTTTTACATATAAAATTATGATACTTATTGTCATTTTTGCTTGGTGTGGAAATACATTAAGTACATGATAGGATAATAGGGATAAGATGTTGGTTTCCAATTAGAACGTAAGATCTACCAGGTTGATATTTTTCTTTTAGGATCACCATGTATGGGAGTTTTGTGAGTGTGGTCTTGAGATACCATTTATGTTGTTTTTTGAACCAATGTTAGATATATTCTATTCCATGTAGAGGAATGTTTCTATTGTGGGTGTTCTTCCTTTTTTCATTAATTTTTTTGTCTCTGTGATTTTTCCAAAGAAGTTTTTGTTGTTTCAAGAGGTTGTTTTCCCTTCTAGTGTTTTAAAATTGTGGGTTTTTGGTCTCTTATGTACAGTTGAATCTTATCATTTCTTATGCTTGGTAGAGGAGATTTCTTTTCTTGAGATATGTTTATTTGTTTTGGACATGTATATCTACAGTATCGCTAATTTAGATAAATTATTAATATTGGGGAAATCTATGTTAAGCCTCTATGTATTTTACTCATTCTTGATATGTTATCTTTTACACTATTTAGGTTGTTATTTTCCATTTATACTAGTTCTTATGACAATATCTATTGTATTGAATTTTGTTTTGTGGAGTGTGGGACTTAGAGATTTTTTCTCCATAGATTATATAATAATAATAATAATAATCATCATCATCATCATTATTATCATCACCATCATCAAAACCAACATCATAACTACTATCATGATCATATCAATAGAGTCATTATCTAGTTTTTAAGGGATATATATGAAATTTGTAAGGATGGGGACACCGAAAATAATGATTTTAAATTTATTTGATTTATAAGGTGATTTGCAAAATACCATTGTGGGATGTAGTGGATGAGATTAAGCGAGGCTTGTATACTATATTCATTCCCATAATGTGGATTATTCACCACATAAGAAATATGGGGAAATAAGGTGGTAACACATATATTTTGGTATGGGGGTGGATTGAGATGTTTTACAATTTTTTGGGATATGTGAAAGAATTATTGGTTTCATCATATTGAAAATGAATAGAACTAGAATGTTTGGGCTTGGTGGGTTTTTCCTTGAACTTTGTCTCGGATTGTGATTTAAATATTTGTCCTTTGGAGCGAATATTACTTAAAACATTTTGAATTTTTATTAAACCATTGGAAATTATATTTATCTAAGATTATTTATCTGTCCTATATTTGTGTGTGGATATTTTATTTTATTGGATATACTAAAACTGATTTCAATTATTATTATTATTTTTACAGATAATTATATTATTACTTTTTCATATTAAATTATAATTTTTCTTAATGAAACAATTAATTTTCGATAATACTTTTAATTAGCATCATTATATTTTTTTAATAGAACATAACAAGTAAATGACTTGTGAAATGGTTTGGATAGGGTGTTAGAAGAGGAAAATACAATGTTAAAATCTCAATAGTCAGAAACTCTTGGGTTACTATAGCCTATACCATAACAAGATACTACTTAAGTTTTCAAATCCTTTATAAGGCCTCTGAGAATTATTATGTAGAATTTGAGCATTTTTAATATCCTCTAGGCCTTGATTATATATTAATTATAAGAATTGTGTTTTGAAAAACCATTGGGAGTGGATGAGAGTGGCCTGATCCAATTATACCTTTTAAATATGTGCATTGCTTCAATATATCAGAACTTTAAATAATAGTAATTATTAATTTAAAAGGTTGTCTTTATTAATTATATAAATGAAAATAGAAAAATCAATAAATAGGATTGTTAAGAAAGTAAAATACACACAAACCCAACCCTAATGGTCCCTTTAGTAAAATTTTCCTTATACTCCATCAAATCCCCATTCATATATAATAATATTTATTCAGTACTACCCTTTATCAAAACAAAAAAAGAATGATTATGGAGTAAATTTTATCAATACTAGCTAAAAATCACTTATAAATCTCCACTATATCAGTGCTAACACAATTCTAACAAAAGAACCTCCTTCATTCCTTCGATTCATAGCACTGATAAAAGGTGACTTCAAAAATATATATTGTTAATAATAATATTTTATTAATAAAAATAGTTATATTGATATATAAAAAATATATTTCCATAAATATGGTGTATATAACATTAAATATGTAATTACAAATATCATATAATATATTTTGTAAAAAATGGTTTATAAATAATTTAAAATTAATATTAACTAACAATTTGAAAATTAGTATTGAGTAATATATGTTTCATAACAATTAGGTGCCAAAGAAAATTTAAATATTAATTAATATATAAAGACAAGTTTAAAGAATGACATCATGTGGAAATAAATTTTGATAAGAATATCTTTTTTAGCACTACCAAATTTCAAATCAAATCCTCTAAGGATATCTATTAGATGTTGATTGTGAAAATCCCATCCATATTTTTGAGGTCAAAAAGGCCCATAATTCCTCGAAATACGAGGCTTAAGATGAGATACCCTATTTTTTAATATTTGATAGGATTTCATCATCATTTAAGAGGTTCTTCATGTCTTTTATGAGTGACAGTTGACTTTATTCTTAGGGGTTACACGCTTATAGATGTTATAGTGGTTAAATTTTAATTTTTTTAATATTTAAGTGTTAGTTATAATTAAATATATGCACATATATTTGTATATATTTACCAATAAATAATTTACTATACAAATGGAGATTTAATTATATTTACATGTAAAACATCCTTTTTAATATATAAACCATATGGAAATAAATATTTATTGTCTATTTTATTTAAAATAAAAATTTATTAATGTTTATATACCAATAAAAATGTATATATAGTTTTTATATAAAAATACATTTGTGGGTGTCTGTATTAACAAACAAATATACATTTTTTGTATATTCAAATATATGTAATTAAATATTAGTATATAATATATGTAAATAAATATAAATATAAATATTTATATATATAGAAGCATAAATAAATAAATAAATATATATCTAAATATATATAGACACACACACACACACAAATACGCACACATACTTATTCAATAAATGTAGTAAAAATAATTATATAACTATATATAAATTTAAATAATCATATGGATAATAAAATATCTAAATATATACAAAAAATGGAAATATTATATAATATATAAGGAAATTACAAGGAGTAGTGGTAAAGAAAATGCTTATTTTGGAAGAGGTCAAAATATTACATCTATCTTGGAATGCATAAGTGTAAGGGATAGTGACTGATGATAAAGGCGTGGTTAGTCTAGGGGTTGAGGAGGACTAATAATGTGGGATGAATAATAGTGAGGGGAGGGGTAGAGAAGATAAATGTGCATTCCAAGCACTGATAAAGGTGGTTTGGTTGGTGTTGAGCTGGGAAAAAATATTAACTCTTATAAAAAATCTTTTTATTTGTGCTTATTTTATAATTTATAAAGGGTTATTTTATTAGTTTTATAGAAAGAATAAATAAAATTATAATTAGTAAAATATACAATATTTTAATTCCGCTTAAAACATAAAAGTATTTTAGTGATGAGAAAAATATATTTTTTATTTTGATAAAGGGATGATCTGTGGAATTTCTACCTGATTTAGGATGGGAGTAGAAATCCAGATTATTTAAATTCTAAATACTAGTATATAATTTATTCCAGGATTTATAAAAATTTAATTTTAGGCATTGATAATGTATTTTTTAGAAATGTGGATGGAATGCTCGATTTAGTAGGTGGTAGAACACACACTATAGAGAAATGTCTATCCAGGTCTAATAAAGGTATGTTATGAACAAGGGTTTACGTTGTGGGTGATTTACCCATGGTTGTTTTTGATGGATGAAAAATATGGGGTTGTAATTAACCATTTAATATTGATTAAATAATTATCCCCTTATAAATGTTTCTTCAAAATATTGTTTTATAATATGGGTGTCAAAAAATGTGGTGATGTTGGTTGGTGATAAATGTGTTGATGTGGTTAGGTAGTAATGACTTCAACAAGGAAATGTGATAATAAAATAACAATGGAATGTATCATGGTCATTGAAATTAAGAGTTAGTAAATAAAACAACATGATTAAGATCAATTAATTATTACATGAGAAGGCTAAAAAGATTGTGAGGTGGGTGAGAAACATGTTTTGGTGATGCAAGCTATGAATGAAGATGACGAGAGATGAAGGTTTTGGAATTTCTAGAAATGATTGATGGGTTAAAATTAATTATTGATATTATATGATTATGTTGATTTAATTAAAAATGTGTAGGTTGGTAAATAATGTTGAGTATGATTGGGAGGGTGAAAAATGATTTTGAGAAGGTGCATGATTGATGATGATGTAGGCTAGTGAATAGGGAAAGATGAGAAAAAACTAAATGAGGGTAGGTGAATGAGGTAGATGGTGGAATATATAGAGAGGATTCATAAATCAAGATTTGAAATAATTGATGCCCTTAATTGTTCCTAAAAAAATTCATACAGCATTATAGATCACCATTGGAAATTGTAAGATCCCCAGATAAACAATGATCATTCAATATAGTATGAAAACCATTAGGGTTTTCCAAAACAAACATTTATTGAATGATGACGGGTTTCAACTAAATTTGGACTGAACATATTTTTAGTATTATATGTCAGAAATAATACTTCCAAGAGTTGGATATTATATGGTATGTGTAAGATATCATAAGGATGATGGTCATTTTGGTGATTGTGGTAGTTGGGAAAAACATAAAAATTAACCATGTGATATAAGGCACAAGAGTTGGGTATTTTTACAATATTAGATCAAATTGACCTATAATATAAAAGAGTCACATTCGAAAAACAATAAGAGAACCTCAAAAAATTCTAGATGATGCCAAACATTACTGAGGTCCCATTAATAATGTTGGGAGGTGATACCCTCTTTGGTATAAATAACTATAAATCATATTGTAAACATTATAATAACTAACATGACACAAAAAAGCAAAAAATAATAAATTAATCAAAGATAAATTCCATATATAGTAATAATAATATCCATTAAATAACAATATTTGAAGCAGTAATGTAGTAACACCCTACGATTTTGTGGTTTTTTGAATTAATTTAATCTTTTTGATAATTTTCATTACACACAACACTAAATATAGGTTCTGTTATATTAAATAATTAAGTTAGCCCTATGTTTCATGTAACAAGATGATTTTTTTTCATTAAAAGTGAAAATTATAATAGCTTGAGGTACAAGAAAGAATATTTTTAGCTTGTGTTACACACAAGGTAACATTATACCAAAAAAATATGTTATTAATATTGTTATTAAAATATAAAATTAATATTATTATTGTTATTATGATGTAAACATGTATATAAAATTAATATTGTTTATGTAAATTAGTTAGAAACTAACATAAGAACTATTTCAGAATATAGATATTCCATTTTTATGAAAATTATTGTTCAATGTAAAAACACCATTCCCACTCATTTAACAAACCAATTTTATGGAATCTTTTCAATAAAATTTATATTATACATTGAACCAATTTTTTTACACTCATCCAATAGATTTGATAGGCCTAAGATAAGAACAAATCAATTTTGATGAATAAAAAGACGTCTTTTTGAAAAATGAAATTTTACAACCTTTTAACATAGAACTCATTTTAAATCTAATGTTTGAAACTTTTTTAATTTTTATTTGAAAAAATAAACTTCATTTTTGAAATTATAATATAATAATATACTTTGGGTGATTTTTTGGTATTTTTCTGAGATGATTTATTTTATGAAAATTGAAAATAGCTGAATTTTATTTAGAAAAATACTTTTAGTCTAATTTAGTTATATTGTTGAATTATATTTTAATTACTTTTAAAGTTAATTTAGATTAATTTTAACTTAATTAATCCCAATTTTGTAATTAGAATCATTTTCACATTAAAATTGTACTTAAAAAAATTCAAACTGTTAAACATATTTACTTTAAAAAACCCCTTGTTTCGTCCAATAAAAGAGATTAATTTTAAATTAGTTTCTTCCACATATATGATTATAATTCAGAAAAAGGTATTCAAATTTTTTATATGAATAATTTATAATATATTTTAAGGTTAACATAGTTCATGACAAAAAATATTAGTGAAAGTAACTAGATTTAATTATATTGATTGAGGTAAAAAGAAGTTTACTTAGTGGTTATACATTAACTTATGGGGCCTAATACCATAAAGTTATGTAATAAATCCATATTCTAGATATTTTTCTACCATAAAAACCATTTTATCTAAAATATAATTTTTTGGAGGCACATGATATAAGGGATACCTCTCAATAGTGTTTAACTTTTTATGTTTACAAGAATGACCTACCTCCTCCACTATAAAAAGGTACTAACCCCCTACCTCACTTCCTCACACTTATCAAGCCAGTTTGGATCATCCAATCATGACCTAAATAATATCCCATTTTTCCTCATTTAAAATATAATCCTCCCTTTGGGCAGAAAGAAATCCTAGTTAATCATTTGGTGGAATCCAAAAGGAATTACACAAAGAAGAGGTAACATCCATCCACAAGATCTGTTTTTTTTTCATTCTCCACCCCCTAATTTTTTTTATTATTCCATGATTATATAATAACATTAGTATCCCAAATATTCTGATAATTATTTATTATAAGGGTTTTACCGACACATACAAACACATCAATCAAATGGATAACACACATACTCATTGTGTGTATGACAAACTCTCTTATCACGAAAGGATGCCATTATTTTTTATTTTACCACCTCTCATGGTTTAAAATTATTGTGGAAATAGTATTTTTATTTGATATATTTTTATACGATTTATTTATTCTGTTGGAATTATTGCATAAAACATACCTTTTGGAATTCTATTTTTTGTAAATACAATAACTTCATTGGTAAATGTGTGAACTATCACCTCCTCAAAGAGATTTGATTCACTCACACGTTAAATGGAATGTATTAAGGATGGGTTTAATAAAATTATATGAAATATATTAAATAATAATTATACTAGAATGATAATATATATATATATATTTTTAGCACCCTGACACTAGAAACCTAGAGCCGGTGCTTTACATTATTACATTATTATAGTTACAAGGAATCAAATACAAAAATAAAGATTAGTTTAGTAGTCATGGTAAACTAGATACATACTTCAGTCTTGTATTACACCTGAATACACTAATTACAATATCGTTTTTCTTTTGAGGAAGAAATTATTCCATATAGATTATCAATATATATTTTTATTAGTACACTTATTTTATACCTAGGAAAGGAAAAAAAATAAGGGGAGGTCAAATGGTTAGTAAAGGTGAAAAAATTAGATGAAATAATAAAATAATGACAATAATTCAACATGTATAGTTAAATAACTGATAAAACATGTGATTAATATAACTAGATAGGACAAAATCAAAATATATAAAGCTAATTAACTGAAAACATACCATTTAATCAATAATAAGATAATGAAATTAATCCATACATAATTTCAAAGAAATAATCTCATGGATAATAATAATAGTAATAACTGAAATACCTATAAAGGAGATGCTTAATTATTAAATGTCATGTCTGAGGTTCATGAAAACCTATACTATCATGACATTTCACAAGATGGTTTAAAACTATGAGTAGAAACATGTTTAATTTTACAAAATTAATTTTCTCATGAGAACCATTTGATGCATCGAGGGGCTATATAATGTTTGGGTCCTACTTGTAATTTTCATTCCAAAACATTCCTCGTATCGATTAATTGATTTAATTAATAATTCATATGACTTAGAAAATTTCTATATTGAATAATGAATATAGATATATAAATAATTCTTCATTGGAGGATAAGTAACAGTAAGGGTTGTTCATGTTGATGAATGAACTTACTATTGAAATATTGTAAAAAACATTCTTAAGGAAAACAATCTTTCAATATTCCCATGTGTGCCATACCACTTTGAAATATTTTAATGAAAATTCCAATGAAGGAGTAACAATAAATGAAACACATAATATCATTATAATAATTATATTCATTATATGACATGAAAAAATGATTTATATAAAGAATATAAAAGAAACATGGTGAAAAACAATACAATATTCCTCAATGAAATAAAATTGAGGAGAAATACCTTACAAATTTGAAATCATTTATTTAAAATGCCACACATTTATAAAGGAATAAAGTTTTATTTTAAAGTAACCTTCTAAATATGTAAGGTAAGCTTTAAAACATTAGGGTTTCATGACTGAGGGAATTTCCGTCCATGCCAAATATGATAAAAATAAACATACATTTTTGTTTTTAAAGAAAAGTCTTAATGTACCTTATTTTGTAAAATAGAAAAAAGATTACATTTAAAATATTTATAAAAATTAAAAAAGGTGTAAAATCTACATTACAAAAATATTGTAGAATATTAAAAGGATATTTTTTTAGAAAAAAATATCATCAAAGGGAAATATTCCCCAATAGACACTTAAATAATTAAAATCTCGAATAACGATGATATTATGAAATAACCCCTTTCCACATTATAATCAGTCAAATCATATTACCCATGAAATAAAAAATTATATGGATAGTAAAACATCATAATATTTAGTAAAATATTCCTAAAATATATTAATTGAAAATAAATAAACAAAAATATAAGAAATATGTGTTGAACATGGCTTGTATCTCATAGAAAATACAATTGAGACAGAAATCCCCTACATTGAATTTTCTTTTTGGTGAAATCATTTAACATATTGTATTATATTTTTAATAATGTTATTAACTTATACCAGAACCAGAACCATATTTATTATATTCTTTATGATCTTATTATATTATATTATCATAGGGTTTTTAATAATCTTTCATCGTTTTCACTATTTATGGAGTTAATTGCCAAGTTTGTCGAGTATGTCATGAAATTTTATTTGTTGTTATAATTAAATAAATCATTATTTAATAATATATAGAATGAAAAAAATTATTTAACTATCATATATATTCTGTATATATATATATATATAATAATCCATAAAATATGGAGAGAGGAAACGAAATGAACAATTCATGGATATAATAGGTTATACATACGAATGAACACTACATTATGCATTAAAAGAATGAAAATTAAGTGATATATATTTATATTATAATTATATTATCATATATATTTCATATATATCACATATTTTTATTTAAACCATCGTTTATATATTTTACTTATAGTGTAAACGAATCACATTGCTTTGAGGATGCGATAATCCACCCTTCCATAAACCAAGTTATCTAGTTACATAAAATAGAATTAATGAATGTGTGTGTTACATAATAACTAAATATGTTTTAAGATAAAATAAATATCATAAATACCATATAAAATAGTATGTCCTTAATCATGCCCATCCCTGTGAGGTGGTAAAGAGAAAATGAATGACATCATTTTGTGAGGAAATTGTTCTCCGTACACCAACCATAAATTCATTACCAATTTGATGGAAGAGTGTGTCACTATTGGTACAAAATTTAACATAATATCATATCACTATATTTATGACACTATTTTTTTAATTATTATTTAATAATTATAAATTAAGGAGTATGGAAATATATAAAACTAAATTAATCATTGAAGAACATTATATCTTATCTGGGTATCTAAATTTTCCTTATTCTAAAATAATTCCTTGGTTTTCATTATACAAAAGTTTTGGATTGTAGGAATAGGGGAGGGATTTTGGGAGCTTATTTTGGAGGGTTTTGGATGATTTAGAAGAGTCAAAGTACTGCGAGGAAGTGAAGGACCAGGTTCCCTTTTATGATTTTGGTGTGGGGTTATTTTGGAAACTATCAAAATATAAAAATAATATAAATTTATTTTCATTTATAAATGGATAAAATGTTATTTATTTGGAAGCTAATATGAGGATGAGTCAAAATCATTTAATCCAATATTTTTAGACATGTTTAGGTAAAATATTACCCTTATCTTTTGTCTTTAACCATTAGTTAATCATTTTAACTCTTATAGTAACAACACAGATTTTTACACATGAGGTGTTAATATAGTTATAATATATTTAGAAAATAACCACAAATGAGTAATTATATAAATTTTAGAATTTATCCCAATATTATTTCCTAATTTTATATTTCTATTAATTTTATATCATTGAAGAAAATATTATTTATTTCAAACTATCATTAATGTCAATTTTGACACTATTTATCACTTGGCTTTTAAAAAATATCCTTATGAAATGGTATCTTCTAAAATAAGTTTAAATCCTAAATAAAATTTCCAATTAATCCTTCAATTTTTCCCAAGGAATAAATTATATCAAATTATATTTATTTTAATATTTTTGATATCATTTATTTTATTCTTCCCTTAATTAAAAATTACAATATCATCATTATGTCACCATTAAGGTAACTATTTTAACTCTATTAATTATAAATAAATTACTAAGTTGTAGATAAAATATTTATAATTATAAATAATATTTATAGTCAAAATATACCTTATAAATACTCGTATTAAAAATATTTCACTTGTTAAAAAAAAGTGTGAAAAAATTTTCTTTTCTTTGATTATAATAATACAAATTTCATAATCTCTTCCAAGTGGATTCAAAATGTCAAAATTCAATCAAAATGATTATTTTGGTCTAAAATAACTCATTAAATGAAATTATTGTAAGTGTTGGGGTAATTTTATAACATTGATAATATAATTTTTAGCTTTAATTTCCTGATTTACCCCTAATCATTGTAATAAAGCATATTATGAAAATTACTATTCAAATTGGTCAAAAATTAAAGGGAGTTATTTAAATTAATTGAAAATTATTTTTCAAAATATTGAATTAATTTTTTATAAATCAAAAAATAGAATAGGAATAAATTAATATAAAATTAATCATGTTTTTGGAAGAAAAAATTGATAATAAACGGATGTAATTATACTTTAAACCACTCATATATATAATTTATCATTATAAATATATTTTATGAAAAAATTATTTTAAATTAAAATGAAATATTTTATCACTATTCCTCAGAACATGAAACTTATCCTAAAATAAAAATATTAAACAAAAGTAAATTTATTAAATTATGATTTAAACGATGAATATTATTTTTTCAAATAAAATATATTAATTATTAGAAAACTAAATTTAAAATAGGTTATCCAATAAAAGGCTATAAAACCACCTTTAAAAAAATATGGCCCATTAATGTGTAAAATTGGAGTCATAATATTCTTAGGACTATAAGATTAATCTTGTTGAGGGAACGAGAACATGATAATAAAATTATCAAATAATACTCTAGATCACATATATTTATTATTTATAATTATAAATATATTTTATAAAAAATTTATTTTTAATTAAATGAAATATTTTATCACTATTCCTTGGAACATGAAACTTATCCTAAAATAAAAAAAATTAAACCAAAGTAAATTTATTAAAATATGATTTAAAAGATGAATTATATTTTTTCAAATAAAATATATAAAATATTGAAAAACAAAATTTAAAATATTTTCTCCAATAAAAGGCTATAAAACTACCTTTAGGAAAATATATCCCATTAATGCATAAAATTGGATTCATTATATTCTTAGGGCTATAAAACATTTGGATGAATGCAAATTTTTTTATTAAATATATTATATATAAATTTTAAAATTTATTTAATACTATTAATTTTATATAATTTAAAAGTTATGTTATAATTCAATTTTAAATAAAAATATTAATAGTAAATAGTTGTTCATTTAAGTTTAGTGTTGCATGAAACATAAGCTGTTAATGAAATTGGATTTAATTAAGAAGAAACATACTACAAAGTATTGTGGTGTTACATTATCCCCTTCATCAATAAATTTCATACTCATAATTTGAAACCATGATCGATAACAAGGGGTTTGTCTTTTAAAAATATATCTATTGAAATCCCACATCACAAAAAAAATTAATGGGACCCCCACATTAAAATAATGAAACTGAAGAATGAAGGTCAAAAGTGATAACACATACAAGGGATACATGTAATGAAAAAGGACATATAATAGAAATATAACCAACACGATCTCATATAGAGTGATAGAGAACATGGTCATAGGAATGTTAACAATCACAATGCTATAAATCTGTAATGATCTAAGGGAAATTTTGATTTATCAGAAAACAAGTTACTGGGATAAATTTTTTGGTTTCATGAACTTTCCTTATTGTTGAAGAATTAATTTTCTTCATAGTCTAAGAACATTAGGAAACATACTTATAGGACATGTAGAGTTTCACCCATTAATCTGTTTCCACCACAAACACATATTTTTAACCAAATGATGGATATTTAAGATGATTTTTTCATGCCTAATGATTTTCAATCAACTTCAAAGGATCCCAAAATCTAAACGAGTATAAATATATGGAAATCATTTATTTATGCAATAACCAGTACCAAAATGGATAGAATAATATAAGGTAATTACCAAAATATAATCTCTAAAATTCAACTATAAAATATCTAGGATCAATATAAATCCTTCTACAAATAACCATCCATCCTCAAAAATATTCTAGAATAATATTGAAACCAAAAAATTAGAATTATTTGATCATATAATCATCCAAATAACATTAATCACTTAAAATTTTTTAAACTGAAAAATTTAATTCTTTATATCTCATAATATCCAAGGTTTACTAATCATTCCATAAATAACCTAAATCTTCATAAGTCCACAATAAAATAAACATTTGAACCAAAATGAAATTCATGATATTTTTCTAAATCTTATAGGATTCCCAAAATAGAAAAATTATTCAAAAATAATATTAGTTACTTAATCAAAAAATCATTTTCCATTCCCAATGTTATCTATATAATAAAATAAATGGCTTTAAAATAAAAAAACATTATCCATTAAATATTTTAACTAACTAAAATTAATTAATTCAAACAAGGACTTCATGTAGGCTAGTGGTAGGTGTTTCTCCACTGTTACCCTTTGGTTGTGGGTTCAAACCCCACGACCTAGCCTGTAGTGACAATTTTTCACCTGACATACATGTTTTACATTATATAAAACCTTATTAATATAACATAAAAAATTAATATGATGAATATATTTGATTTAAGGTTACTAACTAAATATCTTTTTAAATAAGGTTTTCAAAAAAACCACAATACATAAATACTTCATCCATTTTATTTCATCGAAGGTCCTTCCTATGTATATGGTTTATCCTAGGTCATTCATTTTCATTATCAATTCAAATCCATCATGATGTATTATATAGAAAATGTGAATTATCCTCAAAATATACACTAGGATTGTCAATACAAGTGTGATGTAAGTCCCATTTTTTTTATACTAGGTTATTATAGAGTTAGGACTAATGAACCTTTTTCAGAGTTGTTACACCTGGGTATATATGTGCTAGAACCATGTCTACTTGTAGAATCGAGAAAGGTATGAATTTCATTTAAAAAAAATATAATATATATCTAACTGAACCTTTATGATTTTATCAAATAATTATCCTCAATGTATACATTAGGGTTATGTTCTACAATCTTCGGTTTACTAAATCTAGTTTTCATGATTGCTGATAAACTTCACTTGATACCAATTATTGATCCCTAACACCAAAATCACAGCGCTGATGCATTACTTGATTACATTGTCATGATTTTAAGTAATTAAATCCTAAGGGACCAATTAGTTTATTAGTCTTGGTAAACTAGATAAATACATGATTATTGTATTACAAATTAATACACTAATGAAAACAAATTTTTTTCCCATTTTAGGATAACATTATTCTTTCTAGTGTAACCATATATCTCTTTACTAGTACACTTATATTTTTGCAAAAGGGAAAAAATAAGGGTTAGATCAAATTCTTAGTAAGGGTAAGCAAAGAAAAATCAATAATGAATTAATGTGAATAAATCAACATGAAATGGTAAATAAATGATAACACATTCCATTTATAGAACTAGATAAAGAAAAATCAATAAAGAATGGTAATTAACTGAAATATAATCCATTTTATCAATAATATAAGTTTAATATAGATCTATAGATAATGTCTTGTAATAATATAATGAATAATAATAATAATAACAAGAATAACTTTGAAGAAAATACTTAATTATTAGACGTCATGTCTAAGGCACATGAAAACCTTTACCATCAAGGATATTCACTAGACAGTTAAAAACTAAGGGGAGAAACCAATTTATTTTTTGCATCTAATGTTTATCATGTGAACTAGTTGATGCATTAAGGGTCTATATAATGTCCCAGACCCACCCATCATATCTAGACCAATGCGTTCCTCATATTGAGAAATCGATTTAATAAATAAATAATTTGCCACATCAAATATTTTTATTGATTAAAGAATATTTTTATATCAATAATTCTTGATGTATGATATTTCAAAACTAGGGTTTCTAATATTTATGAATGGAAGTAATATTGAAATATCAAAAGAAAATTATGAAGGAAAATAATCATTAAACATTACAATGTGTCCCAAATCACTTTGAAACATTTGAATCATAATTACCAAGAAGAAATAACATTAAAGAAACTTATAACATCCCATGAATAAAGAGATTCATGATATGACATGTAAAAAGGTATTATATACACTATATAAATGAAACTGTGTGAAAAACATTACAATATTCCTCGATGAAATGAAATTAAGATGAAATATCTTACCATAATGTAATAATTTTTGTAAATGGGCACCCATTTTTAAAAGAAAAATTTTTCTGTAAAATGATCCCTGTAAAATATTAGGGGAATCTTCAAAACCTTATGCTGTCATGACAGAGGGATATTCTATTCCTGCCATAAATGTTAAAACCAATATTATTTTACTATTTTTATGAAAAGTCATAAAGTACCTTATTTTTGAAAATGACAAGATGATTCATTTGAAAGCATTTGTAAAAAGTCAAAAAGGTGTAAAAATGACTTTAATTATTTTTTGAGAATAGTAAAATGAATTTTAAAAATATTTTGAGAAAAAAATATCAAGGAAGAGTTATATTCCCCCATGTAGACTTAATAAAAAACAAACCTGAATAATAGTGATATTGTGAAATATCCCCTTAACACTTCATAATTAGTCAAATCATATGCCCTATGAAGGAAAAAAAATTATATGGATAGCAGAATACTATTATATTAAAGACAAGACTCAAAATTAATTACTGGGAACTATATGAAGCATATATAAGAAATAGGTGATGAACATGGCTCGTATCTCACAAAAAATAAAAGTGAGATGGAAATCCCTTACCATGCATTTCATTTTGGTCTAAATACTTTAATAATGTGTATAATTTTTTCGATAATGTTATTGAAATATAAAAAAACCATAATAATATATATGAAATTATACATTATCTTCTTATATTATTTTATCTCTAGTTTGTTAAAAATCATTCATCATTTTGCATATTTTGGGTGTTAATTGCCTAGTTTCTCAAGTGTGTTTTGACATGTTATTTTTTGTTAAAATTAATTAAATCAAGATTTAATAATATATAAAAAGTAAAAAATGATGTAAATATCATATATATATATATATTCAGTATATATATATATATATATGCAATAATCTATAAACCATAGAGATATGAAATGAAAAGAACCATTCATGGAGATGGTAAGCCAAACGTATGGATGAATGCAACATTCATTTATTTTCCTTAATAAAAAAGTGGAATGAAAATGATATATATATATATATTTAAAATAATTATAGTATCATATATACGAAACATATTTTACCCATTTTTATTAAAACCATTCTTTATACATTCAATGTATAATGTGAGAAATTGACATTGATTTGGGGAGGCGGTAGTCCAAACTTCAACAAATGATGTTGTCGTAGTTTCAAAAAAAAAGTCATGAAGGTATGTGATATATAATAACTAAATTGGATTTAATATAACATAAATATCATATAGATATATACAGTATAAAAATAACATGTACATCATAATTCTCAACCATGAGAGGCCGTAAAGAAAAAACGAATGACATTGTTTTGCGAGGCGATAGTTTATTGTACAAGAATGGAAAATTTGTTACCCATTTGATAGAAGTGTGTGTAGGTTGTGGTCAAATATTTAACATATATCAGTATATTGAGGATACTATTTTTTATATATGAAAATTTAATAATAATAAATGAAGTATTTGGGGAAGAATAAAAACTAACGTGATCATTGAAGAACATTACCTCTTTTCTCATTTTTGTTTATACTAAAATCCTTCCTTGAATTGATTTATTCATAGAGGGAGGATTCTAGGATTGGGTTAGTGATGTTGGGATATTATTTGTGGTGTTTTTGTATAGGATATATGGCTTAATGTGGTGTGAGGAAGTGAGGGAAGATTTTCCCTTTTATAATTGAGGTGAGGGGTTCTTTTGGAATCTGTCAAAATATTAAATTATTATAAATTAATTTTAAAATATAATATTAATATGGGTTGAAATAATATTGAAAAATAATTTTTATACTTTCTTAGGTCACATTATTACCCTTGTCTTTTGGATTTAACCCTTAGCTAAACCCTTTAACTCTTATTGTGGAAACTGGAAGTTTTACATATTAAGGGTCAATATAGTTACTGTAAAATGAAATAATAACCATAAATGAGTCATGGGTGAAATTTAAAACTTTATAAAATTCTTTTTTAATTATTATTCTTTTAAAAATTTGATTTCATTTAATAAAATATTATTGATTTTAAACAATCATTAATTTCAATTTTGACACTATTAATCACAAGAATTCTGAAAAAGACAAAAAAAATAATATATTCCAAAAAATATCTTTTAAATAATAAAAAAAATTTCAAATTAATCCATAAATGTCTTCAGAGATGATAATTATATCAAATTATAATAATTTCAAAATATTTAGTACCATTAATTTGATTCCTCCACTAATTAAACGATTACAACATCATCATTATATTGTCATTTAAGGTAAATATTTTATCAATAAATATTAAAAATATATTAATATATTATAGATAAAAATTTACCTTTTTAAATAATACTAATATTCTAACATAACACTTATATAACCTCATATTAAATATTTTTCTCTTGAAAAAAACTAAATGGTGACAATATTGACTTTTCTTTGAATATAACATTATAAATGTCATACTCTCATCTACGTGGATTTTAAAGGTCATAATTTCATATCAAGAATTGTTTTGTTCTAAAAAACTAATGTAATTAAATTATTACAATTTTAGGTTAACAATAAAATATTTAAAATATAATTTTTACCCTTAACTAACAGATTTACCCTTAACCGTGGTAAAACAAATATTACTAATGTTACTATTCATATTGCCCAAAAATAAAAGGGACCTATTTAATTAATTTGGAACATATGATTACAAATATTGAAACCAATTTTCCAAATTCAAAAAATATAATTCGAAGAAACTAAATAAAAATTATTCCCATTTACAGAATGAGAGAAAAAGTTTTTAAAATAAAAATGTTCAAGAGATTGAAATGTTTATATTTCCAAAATCAATGTGAAAGTGATTATAATGAACTATAATGGATTAAAATATTAAAAAATTATTCAATTATACTTTTAAATCACTATAATTAATAATTTATCACTATAAAAAATTTGATGAAAAAGATATTTTTAATTAAAATGCAATATTTTATCACTATTCATCAAAATGTGAAACTTTCCAAAAAAAAACCAAATATTAAACCAAAAATAAATTTTTATATCAATATTTAAAATAATAATTTTATTTTTTCAGATAGTATATATAGAATAGTCAAAAAATTGGATTTAAAATAGGTTCTCCATTAAAAGGTGGACAAACTACATTTTAAAAAATATGTTCTTTTAATGTGTAAATATTGATTCATTCTTATATCATCTATATAAAATAATTTATATGATTGTAAATTTTTTTATTAAAAATATAAAATAAAGACAACATGATTCTTTTCATACCATTCATTCCCTCCAATTTAACTACTATGTTATAATTTCATTTTGAATAAAACTACAAAGAGTATATTGTGGTTAATTTATGATTTGTGTTGTGTGCAATATAAGATATAGACAAAATTGAATTAATTTGAGAATAAAAAAACTATAAAATAATGGAGTGTTAAAATATATATTCAAATTTGTCGTTTAATTTCATTCCTTTAATATGACAATTAAACAGAAACATCGTTCATGCATACGTATGACCTACAGTCTCTATGAATGGTGTATTCCATTTAATATTTAAATATTTTATAAATTATTATAAATATATAAATAATGAATATTTATTATAAATATTTAAATAATGAATATTTATTATATTTACATCCTTGTTTAATTTTTTAAATATATAAACAATTATCTATTTAATTGGATCTTTAATAACATGTCCAAACACATATGCAAAACATAGAAGATATTAACCAAAACATTACATTAACATGAAATTGTTAATAAAAGGGTAATGTAATGTTACCATCAAATAATATATTGTATTATATATGGAAATATGGTTATTTTTTATATTTATAATAAAATTATTCTTATTCTAGTGGATATTTTATTATGTACAAAACCGTTAAGACTTAAGTTGAGGGTTTTCTCATCACAGTTTTATTTCTATAATATGTACGCATTATTCACCACTCATTTCTTTTTTGTGGTGTATTTACATCCCATGAAAATATTCTATTATTTAGATACATATATTTATAGCTATTTACATGTACATTGTATTATCCTTCTTCCATGTAGTTTATTGCCCATATGTTAGGAAATCAGTAAAGTAATTTTCATCTTAATTTTCCTTCTTTGAGATACATGCCATGTTATGAACCTATATTTTTCAATGGGGTGTATATAATTATATTTTAGATGATATATATTAAATATCCTTCATTCATGATATTTTAATCTCCATGTAATTTTATTCTATCATGTGTATTATAAGTCAATGTTATCAATGTGGTAATAGTATATTGCTACAATCTCGCCATTTAATGAGATTTTTTATAGTTATGATTCCAATGATGAAATATTATGATTAATCTCTCAACCAAACTAATTAATTTTATTTTCTTATGGTTATTCATGACATTTTTATGTATTGGTACTGTTTTTATACTCTTTGTTACTTACGATAATTTAAAATGCATTTTATGAAAATCTGAATGTATCCTTCTCTTCAGTTGAAAATCTATGTTATATCAAAACCATGTTTTATAAAAAAGGTTTTAATTTTTTTATGTTACAATAGTTTTTATAATTTTTTCAATCTTCCTTTATAATTTTTGGAATCTATTTAAAATTATAATTTTTTTCAAAATGAATGACGTTTTCAAAATATTTTTTCTTCAAAGTTGAAAAGTGATTTTACTCAAGAAATGTTTGAAATGAAATTGTGAATCGTTCATTATAAGAAAATAATTCTTGAAATGGTTTTATAAAATATATCTTCAAAGATATGATATATTGTTTAGAAATATTCCATGTGTTTTTCAAAATCCTACTCCATCTAAGATGACTTAATTTGTTGTAGTTTTTTATTTACTGGGGATATTATCGTATGATACAATTCGTATTATTTATTGAATGGTTTATGTTTTGATCGAATTATTTTTATGATAACAATTTCACTTCAATGGGTTATATAATTTTTAACCCTACTTCATTTTAGGGGTTATTGTTTTATTAAATTATTATAAAATCAATATAATTTTCATATGTATCGATATCCTAAAATGATTATGATACATATTTTGTTTCATATGTTATGATATGATGTTAATAGAAGGAACCTATTTTATGGGTAATGATATGATGAATTTTTTATTATCTTGTGGAACATGAATGAATGATTTTATAGTGTTATGGGTTAGACATATATATCCATTCAATGAATTGGGTAAAAATTTATATCTCATGAATATGACATGCCTAAAATGAGGAGTTCACTCACTTTAGTATGACAGGGAGGGAATAAGGAGTAAACTCGGTTCAGTATGACAGGGATAGATTGAGGAGTGAATGTGATTCAGCATGAAAGGGTTAGAACGTGGAGTGAACATAGATTAGTAATAAATAAATGTAATTATGATAAAAATAGGTTTAATAATATAGGAATGGAATGAGTTGTGAACCTGGTTTAGTAATTAAGGTGTTGAATGAGAAGTGAACTCAGTTCAGTAATACAAGGACTACATGGGGAGTGAACCTAGTTCAGTAAAGTACTTTGTCCTCTAATATGATTTTGGGAGGGAAACTTGACTTCTAATATGGTTTGGAGAGTGAACCCATTCCACTACAATTTCATTGAAATTTAGAATTTACTGTCATGGAAATCATTTTATATTTTTATGTGCCTTCCATAATCACATGTCTTATTCTTATGTTAGGATCTCATGGACTATGCTCTTGATTTCATTATTATTCATGTCTAATGAACTAACAATATTTAATCCATGACTCTTGATTATGATATTTCATATTCAGGGAATTATATTCTATTGTTAAGATCCTGCTCTCATACCCTTTTCTCTTGTTATTCTTACACATCTCCCTTATTTTACTTTACTGAGCATCTAAGCTGGCCCCCTTTTTTATGTATCCTTTAACAAGGTTATAAAGAAAGGTTTTATGTATGAATAGTAAATTTAAGATCATTTAGGGAGATGTTGAATATCTTTCACCATGTTGTAATTTTATATTTACATGTTTTCAAATACACTTTCTATTTTAGTCCTCAAACATGTATTTTTTTAATGTGGTGAATATTGAAATAAAATGATGTATTATCTATATATGTTCATCTTGGGTCACTATAGTTTTTATCAAAAGAATTGATTACTCAATGTTTGGAATATTTGTTAAGAAAACAGTAGTGATATCTCTAGTGATATTTTTAAGGATATGTTTAGAGATTTCCCTATGGATAAGCCTATTTTTTCATTGATTTAAAATATGGTGTCATAATTTAGGAATCATATAATTATTATTTCATGATCATGTAATTTTATAATATGATAAGTGTTTACATCCCTATTATTTATAGTTTTATTCAATGGTGTTATGTACAAGGAATTAGATTAACATTGAAGGTTTTAGATGTGGAATGTATGGGAATTATGAAAATTTATTACCTATGTGGAAATAAAATGAAGAGAATTAGGAAGGTGGTATGTGTATTGGTTATAATGCTACATATAAATATAAAATTAACTAAACATGAAAGGTATGGGATGTTATAAATATATTATTTACATTAAATGTTAGAATCATGATTATATTGAGGTTTAGTAACCTTAAGACATGATTCATATTTCACATTATAGAAAATGGGTTTTAGGAAATTCAATAACGAAGCCTTAGTAATGGTTTCAAAAGAATGTTCGATGATTGAAGTGTATATATTTTGGAATTCAATGATGATGTTATAAGAATCGTGAAATATATAAGTTTTTTTTATAAAATTATTTCATTAGGGATTTTAATGGATATGTTGAATGGTGATGATGAGTTCGAAATGTGATATAATGAAAATATGATATTTTTATTAAGGGAAGGTAACCCTTAATGTGTTCCTGATATTGAGACAATAATGTTTGGATAAATGTATGTTGTATATGAATAATAATATATGATGACACATATTTACCTAGAAATGAGTATGGATCTATTAAAAAGTGGTTAGGCTATTATTAACAAATATTACAAAGTTTTGGATTTAATGAGTATATCCTATAAACATTAAAATATTGAAACATTTATGTCATAAATAAGAATTTATGTTATTTTTAGTTTTTAATATTTGGATAGAATACATGATTATGGTATTCACATGTTGTTTTGTGATAGATAAGTCAGACTTCATGATCTTAAGTGGATCAATGCTAAACTTTTTTTTAAGAAATCTAGTGAACGACTTTCAAATATTTTGTATTTTCATCATTCGTATGGGTTAGAAGGTTGACCATTTCTGAAATAGTTTAGGTCAAACTTCATATGAGGTTTTACATATTTATGTATTATCTCTCTATATGAGTTTTTATGCATATTGGATAACCTATTATAGCATTTTCTCAATGATTCTATGTAATGATAGATGACATGACTTATCATTATACCTCATGATCTGTTATTACTTTAAGGATGATAAATTCAACATAATATCATATAGTTAGATATGAAGTGGTATTAAATCAGGGATGAACCTAAGGGGGATATTTGTACATATGAAAATGAATAATATCAAGTAATTATATTTCTCTATTTTCTTAGATGGTAAAATAATTTTTTCAAATCATGGAAAATGATATTGAAAAATATTTATCCTAATACCTTCATTTCTATTGAACCTATTGTGTTATAAATCATCCAAGATTTACGATTTTGTGGATTATAACTTTTAATTGATAATTCCCTTACAGTAGATGAATGAGATTTACCACTTTCTATAATTAGTTGTTCTTTTCCTCTATGTTCATTCTTTACTCCCAACCAATGTTCTCTAACATGTAAACCTAGTTATGAGTTTCCTTGGGTAACCATTACAGTTCCACCATTCAATTTTTAAAGAAA
The DNA here is from genome assembly GCA_963277665.1 of Viscum album. Taxonomy (NCBI): domain Eukaryota; kingdom Viridiplantae; phylum Streptophyta; class Magnoliopsida; order Santalales; family Viscaceae; genus Viscum; species Viscum album. Next base: position 1,110,171,432 of record OY728145.1, read on the forward strand.
TTTTTGTATTCATTTTATTCATGTGGGTTTATATGAACTAATATTTAAAATACTAAACCTTTAGGAACTCAGATGAATTTTGATATAGAAATTATTTTTGTCGGGGGGGGGGGGTGAATGTGACACCTCAATAATTTTTCATTTTTTCCAACTAATTAAATATATTTCATATTTTCAATTCCATACAACACTAAATAAATGTTGTGAAATATAAAAGAATTATGTTTTGGTGCGTTTAATAAAAAAAACAAGGTTTTTATTCACTATAGGAAACACATCGATTAGATTACGGTAAATCAAAACACTTTGTTTGGCTTGTGTTATATATAGTTTGGAGTTTCTTAGATAGATTGTGCTACACAAAAGATTGATTTTTACTGAAATAAAATACACTATTAATATTGTGATTAAAATATTATTATACTTACCACATATCTGTTGGAATTGAAGTTATGAATGAGATTAACGAAATTGTGAAAATAAAATCAAATAATGGATATAAAAATAATTATTTTCATATCAATTATTTATAAATTAAATTAAGAACTATTTATTAATGATGAAATTTATTTTCTAAGAAAACTATTTTTCTATGCAAAATCACCATTTTATCTCATTTAACATTCCAATTTTCAGGAATTTTTTCCAAAAAATTATATTCTGTATTAAATTAATTTTTTTAAAGTCATCCAATATATTTTACAGAATTAAGATAATAATAAATCCAATTTTATGAATAAAAAGATTCAATTTTCAAAATTATAATTTTACTGCCCTTTAATAGTGAACCCATTTTGAATATAATTTTTGAAAATTTTATAATATTTATTTTATAAATGATACATAATTTTTTAATTAGAATATTAATCTTTATTTGGGGTGATTTTTTTTATTTTTTGAGAAGTTTAATTTTTTAAATAACAATGAAAAAAACTAAAATTTAATTTAAAAATACATTTTCTTCTAATCTAATTATATTGTTAAAAAATATTTTTAATTTTGTTTAAATTAAATTTATATATTTTTACATTAAATAATCTAATTTAGGTCATTTTTATCAATTTACTATTGAAATTTGATATAAAAACAATTCTAACTTTAAAACATTTTCATATTAAAAAAACACGTCATTTCTTCCTTTTTGCGGGATTAATTTTAAATAACGTTATTAAAATTTTACAATTATAATAAGAAAAAATAGATTTCATATTTTGAATTAGTATAATTTGTAATATCTATTATGGTCAACATAGTTTTTTTAAGAAAAAATTACTGAAAGTAATTATAATTAGTTACAATGAATATGGTAAAAACGAGTTCACTTAGTGGTTAAAGTATATGTTAAGGGGAAACTAACCAAGAGGTATGTCCAAAAGCAATTATATGGTCATATTTAGACCAAATAATACATTTTATTGAAAATTTATTGTCATTGGATAGACATGATGTAAGGGTGACCTCCATATAGTGTTCACCTTTTTATATTTACATGAATGTAATTCCTCCTCCACTATAAAAAAGAACTGACACCTTTGCTTCCCCATACATCTAAATCCACATTAGATCATCCTAACCCAGATATAATAAGACCCAAAATTACATCCTCCCTACATATAATCCACAATTTTTGCATAATGAAATCCAAGTTATTATTTTGGTGAAAACCAAAAGGAATTACCCAAAGAAGAGGTAGCATCCATCCACAAGCTCTTTTTTTTACTTTTGTTCTACACCCACAAAATTATTCTTATTACATAATTATATGATAAATTAGTTTTCCTTAATATACTAAGATGTTTCTTCTTCAAAGGATTATAACTACACCTATACACACTTCCATCAAATGAAAAACGAACTTACCATTTGTGTGTTAATCGGACTACCACCTCACGAAATGATGTAATTTATTTTTCCGCTAACACCAATCATGGTCTGGAAATAATGATGTAAAAAATGTTTGTATATGATAAATATGATATTTATAATGTATTTATGCTTATTTAATAATTACATAAAATAGACATCCATTCATTCCATTTGGAGTAAATATGATATCTTCGTTGGTGGACATGTGGACTACCGCCTCCTCAAAGAGATGTGTGGTCAATTCACACATTTCATGGAATGTATTAAGTATAACTTTATTAAAATTATATGATATATTGGAAATAATATTTCTTCTATAATGATAATATTTTTACACACACATATTTCATTTAATCGTTTCCATTCATTTCAATAATGTGACAAAAACAACAATCATATGTAGGTATTGCCTACCGTCTCAATGAACGGTGTATACCATTTAATATTTCTATATATAATAGATTATTATGAATACTGTATACTAAATATATATGATATTTACATTATGTTTTCCAATATTTATATAAGTGAATAATGATCTAATTAATAGGATAAAGAATAACAATTCATAACACATTCAAAAAACAAAGCAGAAATTACTCAAAACACATCATTAACATAAAATTGTTACTAAAAGGGTAATGTAAATTTATAATAAAATAATATATGGTTTGATATGTCATGACCCGACCTCGGGGCTCGTGCCGTGACTACCCTAAGCCCACCTTCCATAGGCCAGGGGCTGGCGACTAGCACCAAGGCGTAATTCCCGATAAAAGAAGGGAAGATATTGCCTTTGTAAAGTAAACAAACACCACAGTGTAAGCATGAAGAAGTAAAAACTATGTAAAAATAGGTACAAAAGTATGTGCGGAAAAGTAAATGGACTAGAATAGAAACCCAAATAGAAAGTAATGTACAACTGGAAAGAAAATACAACAACTGAAAAGTAAAGCTGCAACATCGTGCCATCTATAGGAAGTCCCGCATGAAGGGTGGGTACAAATAGCCTCCTCAGCTCCATGGGTCCAGCCGTTCGGTCCGTGTACGTCCTGCCCATTGGTCCACCTCTAGGAACTGACTTTCTCTACAAGCCTCCACCACGATCAGCACTATCCGTCATTTGCATCCAACACAACGTAGTGCAGGCATAACCCGTGCAGGGGTGAGTATAAGCTACTCAGTAGGGACCCTGAGACCCCCGAAGGTCTCCCAGAATCCACAATGGATAATACAAAAAGGAAAGTTACAATCACGAAGTAATATCCAACACTACTTAGGTATATTCCCAAACATATACCTAAGTCATCAATTCCAGTTCGGCTCCAACATCTGATCCCAAGTTCGATCATGTCCACACAGGATAGGACAACACAATCCACATAGGAAATCAAGTCAATCATATCGAAGATAATGATTGAAAGTCAAGATTCATCCCACACAGGTATACTTCTTCGTAAGATGATACAGATGATCAGATGTAGCCACTAATTCATCTAAGCCTTCAAACCCACACAGGATCGATAGGTACTAACCCCCGCAATGACCCACAAAGGATCGATAGGTAACTAACCCCCGCAATGACACACAAAGGATCGGACCGACACATGATCTATAGGCGCTGGCCCACACAGGACCGCTGAGCACTGACCCACACAGGATCGGTAGCACTGATCCACGTAGGATCGCTGAGTGCTGTAGTAGTCGTCATCTAATCCACGGGTGATTTTTGTACAGTCGTCATCGTCATCGCAGTCGCAGCCAGATCTAGGGTTTCCGCACACAGCAAGCTCGTTTGGGAGGGTTCGCCCCCCGAGCTGAGGGGCTGATACATCAACTGACACGTAGTTCAGAGTTGATGTATCCAAAAGTTCTATATCATCTACAAGTACTCAACGTCTTAGATGACACGTCAATCGGATGCCCGGTCTAGGAGTTATTGGATTTTTCGTCCCATAGGCCCGGTTAGGTTTTAAGTCAAAACCAACCTGACCGTACTCCAACTACGTTCAAACATCGAGCGGAGTAAGCCAAAAGGTCCGTCTCACTAAGAGGAATCCAACAAAGTCGACGGCACATCAATAGGACATCTGAAGGTCAATTTATAAGCGTTTCCGCTTGGAGGGCCAAGTTGGTTTCGTGTACGAACCAACCCGGACAAAACCAGAATACTCCGAAACCTTGAGTGTAATATATGAAAATGACCATCTCGATCCAAGGATTGCATCGCCGCTGACGGTGTGTCGATCGGAGGTCCGTAGCCCATGTTATGGGAAAAAGACGGAAAGAGGTCCGGAAGTGGGGGTTTGGGGCCCAGACCGATCCGGCCCAAGACCCCCTGGGTCGGCCCGAACTGATTCGACCCGACCCGGTTCCGGGTCCGGACCGCTTGGGCGCAGCCCGACCCAGTTGTCGCGGCCCGGCCCGACTGGCACGGCTCGGCTAGGCTGGCGCAGCCCGGCCAGGTTGGCGCGGCCCGGCCCGACCTGGGCGCGGCCCGGCCTGGCGGACTGGCCTGGCGGACCGGCCTGGCGGTCCGGCCTGGTGGCTCGGCCCGGTGCGCTGGCGTGCTGGTGCTGGCCAGGTGGCTCAGCCGTTTCGGCCGAGCGGATGGGGGGGGGGTGCTGCCACCTGTTTCGTAACCACGGTCCCCATGTGGGGTCCCACTGCTTGTCCGACCAGCAGGGGGTTACGACCCCCGGCTCCTCCCCTGACCGGCCGGCTACTACCACCACGGGGCCGGCGCTGGCCGATCCCCCTTCTCCGACGCCAGCGGCCCGGAACCGGCCACCGGTCTCTGCTCCGCCGCGGCCTTAGCCGCGGCCTTAGCCGCGGCCTTGGTCTGTCTGGTGCGGCGCGACGGCGCCCCACACCCCCACCACGGCCCCGCTCCAGCCGTGGTGCTTTCGGGGTTCTTCGGTGCGGCGCGATGGCGCCGCGACCTTCTTCGACTTCAATGGTGCGGCATGACGGTGCCGCGCACCCTTGCCATATGTTCCCCGCGTGGTGCCGTTGCACCTCGCCGCTTTCTTCGAACCGCAACAACACAACATACAAGGGAGGCGGGTTGGCCTTGTTTTTACGGTCCGGTCCCCTCCCATTAAACGATAGAAAGAGGCAACGATTTATGAAGAATGAAAATAGAAGTAATTATGAAAAAAAACAAAATCCCCTTCCTCGAGCGTAGTTGAACGGAGGTTCGTCGCAGAATTGCACGTCGCGGAAGAAGGCGTCTTGGAAGGAGGATCATCGCGTCGCAGAGAAAAGATTCGTCGGCGTTGCGTCTTCGATATCCGAGGATCCGGCGTCCTTATCGACCTTCATCAGAGGTCGGCGTTCTTCGCGTTCTTCGTCGAGGAAGACGAACTTCAATATATTTTCCTTTTCTCCCAAAGACTCAACACAACAAGTTCCAACAATAATAAAATATGTTCTTCACTTGTTTTATAATCGTGACTTAAGTTTGAAATTTAAAATTCAAAATAAACTCACTAATTATGTAACTTAAGTTATCTAATTAATGGTGAGTTGAGGTAGTTAGGTAATGTGAAGGGATGGGGTTTTTGTGGGCCCCACCGCCCTCATAACCTCTTGTAGGAAGTTGGGTGGTTTCCCAACTTCCACTCAAAGGAATAACACTTAGGAAGAAAAATAAAGATTGTAGCTCAATTTTTATTTTTAACATCCACAATTTCTAACAACTCCTCTCATGAAAACGCATCTCCGGAAAAGGTGTTCATAAAAAATTACCGGCACTGCGAATTCATCGGTTCCCTCGGAATTCGATTCCATGAATCGGTTCAAAATTTAGAAAATTCCGCTCGTTCGTTCACTTAACGTACCCGAGAAAAACTTCAGATAAAAATTCCGGGCACACCGGGCCTCAGAATCAAGCGCCATCAGAAACTGCGTTCTTGTAAAATTCCAAAGAAAATTAAGAAAAACTTTTCCTTGAAATTTCCCAATCTTTACATTACTACCACCTCAGGGCTTTACGTCCCCGTAAAGATACATCAAAAACTTCGGAAACCAATGTGGGTACTGTGCACATATCTGAGCCTCCCACTCCCAAGTGCTCTCCTGGAGGTTCCTGTGCTTCCATCTGATGCGCACTAGACGAATCGACTGTCAACGTAGGACCCGCTCCTGTCGATCATCGATCTCCCTTGGGACCTCCGTAAAAGTCGCCCCATCATTGATGTCCAGCTCCCCATGGTCAATGATATGCGTCGGGTTGTGCACGTATCTTCTCATCTGAGATACGTGGAAGACATCGTGCACCCGATGCAACTGAGGTGGTAGAGGCAGGTGATAAGCCACCTTGCCTATCCTCCTGAGAACCTAGAATGGTCCGATGAAGCATGGAGACAACTTTCCGCCTCGACCAAATATCCTTAATCCACATCGAGGTGAGCCCCTCAATAAGAAGTTGTCGCCATCCTCGAACTCCAGTGGCCTCCGCCTCCTATCAGCATAAGACTTATTCCAGCTCTGAGCTATCCTCATCCGCTCCTGGATGACCTGGACCTTCTCTGCTGTGTCTTGAACCATCTACGGTCCCACAAGTGCTGACTCCCCAGGGTCTGTCTAGCACAGCGGTGATCTGCAAGGTTTTCCGTACAACGCCTCGTATGGTTCCGTCCTAGTGGTGGAGTGGTAGATGGTGTTTTACGCGAACTCCACTATGGGTAGGTGATCCTCCCAGATGCGACCAAAGTCGAGGACACATGCACAGAGCATGTCCTCGAGAGTCTAAATGGTCCTCTCTGTCTGACCATCCATCTGAGGGTGAAAGGCAGTGCTCAGACGTAGCTGCGTCCCGAAAGCCTCCTGCAACCCCTTCCAAAGCTGGGAAGTAAAGCATGCATCTCGATCGGAGACGATGGATGATGGAACACCATGTATCCGTACAATCTCCTAAATGTAGAGGCGTCCCAAGCTCTCCTCTAAGCCCTGCTCTCTAATGGGTAAGAAGTGTGCCGACATGGTGAGTCGGTCGACAATCACCCATATGGAGTCATGACCTCTGGAAGAGGATGGAAGTCCAGTCACGAAGTCTATAGATTTCCCGTCCCACTTCCACTCCGGGACCTCCAAGGGATGTACCAATCCTGCTGGTACCTGGTGCTCTGCCTTCACCTGCTGGCAGGTGAGGCATCAAGAAACGAACTCTGCCACAACCTTCTTCATGCCTGGCCACCAGTGTTGTCGTCTGAGATCCTGGTACATCTTCGCCACTCCATGATGTACCGCCAAAGGGGAAGTGTGAAACTCTCTCAGCACCACCTCCCATAAAGCAACTGGTACCAAGGTACGTCCTCTGAATAGGACGTCGTGCTATCCTCCCATAGAGAATCCATCAGGTTCCTGTCCTAAGGATATCTGTGCACACCACGTCTCACAGTCAACGTCCCCACACTGTGCCTCTCTGACCCGCTGAAGAAGTGGAGGAGTGACTGTGAGTGACTGTAGAAAGGATGCTCCATCACTATCCATGAAGGATATCTGAAAAGTGGCTAGCTGCTCTGTCGCCTCCCCAAGTAGCTGAATACCCATCCTCCTGCTGAGAGCATCGACTACTACGTTCCCCTTTCCAGGAGTATAGACTATCTCAAAGTCATAATCACGGAGAAACTCGAGCCATCGCCACTGTCTTAGGTTCAGGTCCTTCTGCGAGAAGATATACCTGAGACTCTGGTTGTCAAAATAGACTGTAAAGTGCTCGCCCATCAGATAGTGTCTCCACATCTTCAGAGTGAAGACCACTGCTACTAACTCCAGGTCATGGGTAGCGTAGCTCTGATCATGCTGCCTCAACTGACATGATCCATAGGCGATCTCTGCCCACTCCTGCATCAGTAAAAATCCGAGTCTAGTCCCTGATGCATCGCAGTAGACTACATACCATACTCCCTCCTCAAGTAGCCTCAAGATAGGTGTGCTGTCCAATCTCTGTCTCAGCTCTTGGAATCTCTCCTGACATCTGTCTGGCCATACGAAGGGTTTCCACTTCTTCTTCAAAGCTGCGAGTTGTGACGCAACTCTGGAGAAGACTGGAACGAATATCTGGTAGTCTCCATCTAGACCCAAGAAACTCCGCACCTCTGCCACGCTCCTGGGTGGCTCCCAGGCTAGCACTGCCTCGATCTTTGAGGGATCCACTGCAACTCCCACCTCAGAGAAGACGTGTCCCAAGAAGAGGACCTCACGTCTCTAGAACTGACACTTCGAGAGCTTATCATAAATATGGTGCTCTCGGAGTGTGTCCAGTACAACCTGCAAGTGATAGGCGTGCTCCTCCTCTGTCATCGAGTAAATCAAAATGTCGTCGATGAAGACCACGACAAATTGATCGAGGTAAGCCTAAAATATTATGTCTATGAAGGCCATGAATACTGTTGGAGCATTGGTTACTCAAAATAGCATAACCAAGAACTCATAGTGGCCATACCGACATTTGAAGGCCGTCTTCTTCACGTCCTCATCCCGAACTCTGAGTTGATGATAGCCTGACCTGAGGTCTATCTTTGAGAACTACCGTGATCCCTTGAGCTGATCGAAGAGGTCATTAATCCTCGGTAGCGGATACTTGTTCCTTACGGTCACCTATTTCGGGCAACGGTAATCGACACAAAGTCGCAAGCTCCTGTCTGCCTTCTTGATGAACAATATAAGGGATGCCCAGGGTGAAACACTGGGTCGAATGAATCCCTTTCCCTGCATGTCCTCCAGCTATACATGTAGCTCTCAAATCTCAGCCGGTGCCATCCGATATGCTGGGGTGGATATCGGGACTGTCCCGGGGTACAGGTCAATATAAAAGTCTACCTCTCTGCGAGGAGGTAGTCCTGGAACGTCGTCGGGAAAAATGTCCGCATACTGATCCACCACTGCAGGTATGCTCGGAATCCTCATGTCAACTGCTCCTAGGATGGGGCTAGCCAACTGATGAGTGATGGGCTATCCTCTCCTCTACGTGAGTCCATCCTGTGCTGCAAAGGCTCCCTTCTCACTGGTGAAGGTGAACCTGCTCCCGTCGGTGCGTACACATCACACTTTGCGCCTAAAATAGTCAATCTGTGCATGGACTGTATATAAACAATCCATGCCCAAGATGACCTCGTAAGGCCTCGACGCTGCTATAAGAAGATCCCAGCTGAAGCTCTCACCTCCTAGAGTAAGCTCACACTGCTGGCACCAATGCGTAAACGTCGAGTCTGCTCTCGTATGAGTCTCTCGCCGTAAGGATCGAGCCAACGGCTCCGTCAGTATCTCCGAGCTCCGAACACGGGCATCAGCAATGAAAGAATGACTCGCCCCTGTGTTTATAAGAACTGTAGAAAGGGTTAAATAGACACAGATAGTATCTCGAATCATCTCGGGTGCGCCGTGGTCGTAGGACTCCACTGCCTGAGGTTGTGACTGTCTCTGTTCGCCAGCTCCCTATATTTAGGGTCGACCTCCTGGTGGTGGTGGTGGTAGAGCCTCAAAGCGTCTCCCACCACTTTCTTCTCGGCCAGCTCCTCTACCTCGTCTGCCTACACCCTACAGACCGCCACGGTCGACCCTCTACCTCTGCCTGGGTAGTCCCTCAACCCTCTTTTTCTCCTCGGTACGACGGGTCGGGCAGTCACGAGCCATGTGGCCCTACCCGCCGCATGCGTAGTACTGTCTGCATCTCGAAAGAATGGATCTGCACTGTGTGCCCCGCACCTCTGAGCCAGTGTCCTGAGGTCATTTTCCTGAGGTTCTGGTCTGCCTGGACCCATGTGTCATCCGTCGACTACCCGCTGCAGAAGACTCTGCTACGTGCCTCCCTGCGGTAGGTCTCGCTGCTGATGTAGGCTCAGCAAGGAAGCTCTCGATCAGATGGGCTCGCTCTAGTACCCCTTCCTATTTCAGAATGCTGAGGGAGATCAGCGATGCCCTGATCTCATGCCTCAATCCATGCTCAAATGTCCAAGCCCGAAAGAATGGGTCCCGTACCATGTCCGTCGAATAGGGTGAGAGATCGATAAATCTCGCTGAATACTGGGCGACCGTCAAGCTGCCCTGCCACAGTAGTAGAAGCTCCTGGATGCACACCGTACAGAGGGTGGCTGGGACAAACTACGAGCAGAAGAGGATCTCAAAGTACATCTAGAGGAGATATGCCTCGTCCTGCACCTGGAGGATCAAGCTCCACCATCTGCCTGTTGCCGCGTGCAGGAGGTTCGCTGCGAGAATCACCATGAGGTCTGATGGTTTCCTCACTAACCTGAAAAATAGTAAAACTGCCTCCAGCCAATCCTCGGATGCATGAGGGTCCATCTACCCGTGTAACCTGGGCTATCGCTGATGCTGAAACTTGTGCAGTGCACTAAGGCAACATGCATTTTCAACGGCTGGGGCGGGTAGCATCGGTGGCTCGGCCGGTAGAGGTACCGCTAGTGCCTCTGCTATTAGAGGGCCCTGTATCGAGGCCTTGTCGCTCGGTGGGCTGTCGTCATGTACAACGCTCGGAACCCTAGCTTACTGCCATCGTGGGGCCATCTTGAAAAGAGACAGGTGTTCCACGGTCAAAACAGTTTATCTGGCGAGCTGACACAAAGTAATCAAAAAGAAAACTTGAAACACACATGCATTCAATGTTTTCGTCCACTATGTCGGAAATCAGAAGTTAGGGTCCTGGTGTACGGATACGTCAGCCGCTGCACCAATACTGAACTCCTTGGACTAATAAAGACACTCAATACTCTTAACACTATTGCTTCACATAAAAAAGATCAGTGTCCTGAGTTCTGCGGTAGAACCGATCTCCTCTGATACCAATTTGTCATGACCTGACCTCGGGGCTCGTGTCGTGACTACCCCAAACCCGCCTTCCATAGGCCAGGGGATGGTGACTAGCACCAAGGTGTAATTACTGATAAAAGAAGGGAAAGAATTGACTTTGTAAAGTAAAAAAACACCACAGTGTATGAAAGCACAAGTAAACACTAAGTAAAACTGGGTACAAAAGTAAGTGCGAAAAAGTAAGTGGGCCAGAATACAAACCCAAACTGAAAGTAAAGTACAACTATAAAGAAAGTACAACAACTGAAAAGTAAAGCCGCAACGTCGTTCCATCCATAGGAAGTCCCACTTGAAGGGTGGGTACAGATAGCCTCCTCAGCTCCACGAGTCCAGCCGTCCGCTCCGTGTACGTCCCGCCCAGTGGTCCACCTCCAGGTACCAACTTTCTCCAAAAGACTCAACTACAATCAGCGATGTCCGTCGTCTCCATCCAATACAACGTAGTGTGGGCATAGCCCGTGCAGAGGTGAGTATAAGCTACTAAGTAGGGACCCCGAGACCCCCGAAGGTATCCCAGAATCCATAAAGGATAATCCACAAAGGAAAGTTACAATCACGAAGTAACATCCAACAATACTTAGGTATATTCCCATACATATACCTATGTCTTCAATTCTAGTTTGGCTCCAACATCCGAGCCCAAGTTCGATCACGTCCACATAGGATAGCACAAAAAAATCAACACAGGAAAGAAAGTCAATCATATCGAAGATAAAAATTGAAATCCAAGATTTAGCTCACACATGTATACTTCTTCGTAAGACGATAGAGATGATCACATGTAGCCACTGATTCATCTAATCCATCGGACCCACACCGGATCGATAGGTACTGACCCCCGCAATGACCCACAAAAGATCTATAGGTAACTAACCCCTGCAATGACCCACAAAGGATCAGATCCACAAAGGATCTGTAGGCGCTGGCACACATAGGACAGTTGAGCACTGACCCACACAGGTTCTGACCCACACAGGATCAGTAGCAATGATCCACATAGGATCGCTGAGTTCTATAGTCATCGCTGTCAAATCCACAGAGGATTTCTGTACAGTCGTCATCGTTGTCACAGTCGCAGCCAACTCTAGGGTTTCCGCACACAGCAAGACCATTCGGGAGGGTCCACTCCATGATCTGAGGGGCTAATACATCAACAGACACGTAGTTTGGAGTTGATGTATCCAAAAGTTCTTTATCATCAACATGAACTCAACGTCTCAGACGACACGTCAATCGGACGCCCAGTCTGAGAGTTATTGGATTTTTCGTCCTAGGGGCCCGGTTGGTTTTTAAGTCAAAACCAACCCGACCGTACTCCAAATGTGTCCAAACCTCGAGTGGAGTAAGCGAAAATGACTGTCACACTAAGAGGAATCCACCAAAGTCGACGGCACGTCAATCGGACGTCCGGAGCTCAAGTTATAAGTGTTTCCGCTTCGAGGGTCCGGTTAGTTTCGTGTATGAACCAACCCAGTCGAATGAAAATTACTCCGAAACATTGAGTGTAATATATCGAAACAACTACCTCGATCCAAGGATCGCATCTCCGCTGACGGTGCATCGATCAGAGGTCCGTAGACCATGTTATGGGAAAAAGACAGAAAGAGGTCCGGAAGTGGGGGTTTCGGGCCCGGACCGATCCGGCCCGAGACCCCCTGGGTCGGCCGAACCGGGTCAACCCTACCTAGGTCCAGGTCTGGCCCACTTGGGCATGGCCCGGCTGGCGTGGCCCGGGATGGCGGTCCGGCAATTTCGACTTGGTCCGGCGCGCTGGTGCTGGCTAGGTGGCTCAACCGTTTTGGCCGAGCAGATGGGGGGGGGGGGGGGTGGCGCTGCCCCCCTGTTTCGTAACTGCGGCCCCCATGTGGGGGGCCACTGCTTGTCCAGCTAGCTGGGGGTTACGACCCCCGGCTCCTCCCCTGACCGGCTGGCCCGCTCCGGCAGGCCGACTGCTACCACCATGGGACCGGCGCTGGCCGGTCCCCCTACTTCGACGCCGACGGCCCAAAACCGGCCGCCAGTCCCTGCTCTGCCGTGGCCTTGGTCTGTCCTGCATGGTGCGACAATGTCGTGACCCTCCGCCGTGGCCCCGCTCCAGCCATGGTGTTTTCAGGGTTCTCAGGCGCTGCGCGACGACGCCGTGACCTTTTTCGCCTTCAATAGTGCGGCACGACGGAGCTGCGCACCCCTGTCGTATGTTCCCACGCGGTGCCATTGCACCGCGCCACTTTCTTCGAACCGCAACAACACATCATAAAATGGAGGAGGGTTGACCGTGTTTGTATGGTCCATCCCCCTCCCGTTAAACGATAGCAAGCGACAACGATTCATGAAGAACGACAATAGAAGTAATTTAGAACAAGAACAAAATCCCCTACCTCGAGCATAGTTGAACGGAGGTTCATCGCAGAATTGCACATCGCGGAAGAAGGCGTCGTGGAAGGATGATCGTCGCGTCGTGGAGAAATTATTGTTCGGCGTCGCGTCGTCGATCTTCTAGGATCCGACGTCCTTATCGACCTTCGTCGGAGGTCGGTGTTCTTCACATTCTTCGCGTTCTTTGTCGAGGAAGAAGAACGTCAAGAGCTTTTCCTTTTCTCCCAAAGACTCAACGCAACAACTTCCAACAATAATAAAATAAGTGCTTCACTTAATTTATTATCATGACTTAAGATTGAAATTTAAAATTCAAATTAAACTCACTAATTAAGTAACTTAAGTTATCTAATTAATGATGAGTTGAGGGAGTTAAGGAAAGTGAAGGGGTGGGGTCTGTGTGGGCCCCACCGGCCTCATAACCTCTCATGGGAAGTTGGGTAGTTTCCCAACTTCCACTCAAAGGAATACCACTTAGAAAGAAAAATTTAAATTGTAGCTCAATTTTTATTTTTAACTTCCACAATTTTTAACAACTCCTCTCGTCAAACAGAACACCGGAAAAGGTGTTCCTAAGCAATTACCGACGCTGCGAATTCATCGGTGCCCTCGGAATTCAATTCCGAGCACCGATTCAAAAGTTAGGAAAAACCGCTCATTCGTTCACTGAACATACCCAAGCTAAACTTCGGATAAAAATTCCAGGCACACCGGGCCTCAGAATCAAGCGCCGTCATAAATTGCGTTCTTGTAATATTCCAAAAAAAATTAAGATAAAATTTTCCTTGAAATTTCCTCGTCTTTACATGATATTTGAGAATATGGTTTTTTATATTTATAATAAACTTATAATTATTTTATAGGAGGTTTTAATGATTAAAATTAATGTCAATACTTTTGTTAAGGGTTTTCTCATCTATCTTTTAATTCCATGATTCTAATGGCTTAATTTCAACTCATTTATTTTGTTTAGTGTATATAATGGACATGAATATATTATATAATTCCTAAAATTAAATTTCTCGGAATTAAAATATCTATTTTATTGTCATTAATTAATGGGTTTATGGTTCAAAAAATACCAACTTGTTAGAGTAATTTTTTCTCAATTTTCATTCTTTGTGATAGATTCCATGTTTGGAACCTATATTTTTCTATTGGGTTTATATAATTTATTTTTACATGTTGTATAATGAATATAATTATTTCATGATATTTTAATATCTATGCAATGTTATTCTCTCATGTTTATTATGAGTCAATGTTATAAAATGGTACTATTTTATTTCTACAAACTAATCATTTATCGGGACTATTTATGATTATGAATCCATTAATTAGTTATTATGATCTATATCTCAAGAACAGTCCTGAAATTTCCTATATTATAGTTATTTATGATATCATAATTTATTTTTACCATTTTTTCAGTATTTTGAACTTAATATAATTAATAAAATGTTTTAATAAAAGTCGTACTTTTTCTCTCCATTTGGTTGAAAATTTACATTAGTTCAAAACCATGTTTTCTAAAAAAAGGTTTTAAAAAGGTTTTTTGGTTTAAAATATGATTTAAATGTTTTCAGTCTTATTTTATTTGTTTTAAAAGGTATTTTAAAAGAAAATTGTTTTCATCAAGCTTGATATTTTAATTTTTTTTTTCAAATTAAAAAATTTAGGTCCCACAAGAAATAGTTTAAATGAAATTATAGAGATTTATATATAAGAAAAGGATGTTTTACAATGGTATTGTGAAAGGGGTTTTCCAAGAAAGGATTCTTTCCTTTAGAAATTTTAGACATTATCCTTCAAAATACATATCTCTTTATGACGATATGATTTTTTATAGTTTTTTATTTACTAGGTATATGATCCTATGACACCATATATATTATTTATTGAATGGTTTTTGTATTGGTGGAATGATGTTTATGATGATCATATCTCTTCCATGAATTATATTCTTTGTAAAATTCTTTTTTCAATGTTAATTCATTTATAAAATGAACATGAGGCCTATATCCTTTTATTAGGTAAAGATACAATTATATGTTTATGAGACCTATTTAATTCCATGAGTTATTAAATGATGTTTATGAAACCCATCTATTTTTTGGATTAAGATATGATGAATGTTTTTTTTATATTGTGTCATATGTATATTTTATTTTATTATGTTATTATTGGGACATATATCTACCTCCAATAAATTTGGTAATGATTTATATCTCATGAGTAAGACAAGGCTGGAATGTGGAGTGAACTCGAATAAGTATGAGAGGTGTAAAATGAGGAGTAATCTTGGCTCAATATGAAAGGGCTAGAATGAGGAGTGAACTTGATTCAGTATGACTGTGCAAGAATGCGGAGTGAACTGTGTTCATTAATATAGGTACAGAATGAGGAGTTAACTTATATTATTAATACCATGCCAGAATGAGGAGTGAACTCTATTTAATAATATAATGATCGAATAGGTAGTGAACAAAGTTAAATAATACAAGAATGGAATGGGGAGTGAACCCAGTTTGGTAAAGTGATTTCTCCTCTAATATGGTCATTAGAGTGAACAATTACTACTAATATGGTTTCAGGAGAGAACACATTCCACAAATATCTTATTAGAATTAAACCTTGACAGATATGGAACTCATTTTATATTTTTATGTGTCTCCTACAATCACATATCTTAATATTATGTTGTGACATCATGGATTATGATCTTTATATTCATAAGATTCATGTCTTATGAACTACCAAAATTTGTGCCATGACTCTTGATTATGATATTTGAAATAAAGGGTATGATCATTTAATATTTACATCACGTCCTCATACCATTATACTCATGTTATTTTTAAATATCTCCCTTGTTCACACATATTAGAGAATTTATGATCACCCCTTTATTATTATTTTTTTCTACAAGATATGAAAAAATGTTTTAACTTGGATTACTAAATAGGAACATATTTAGGGGTTATTTTGAAAATTATTCACCAAGGTAGAAGATTATGTTTCCATGTTTCTAAAGACAGTAAATTAATACTGTCCTCAAGAATGTATTTTTATAATGTGATGAATATTAATCTTAAAATTAGTTAATATCTATTTATGGTAATTGTAGGTAACTATACATATTATGCAATAAAAACCATAAATAGGATCTCCCATGAGACTATTTTAAAACAAAAATATTAAATGTAAACAAATGAATAAAGACGGAATCATAAATAATCACGAGTATATTCTTGGTCTCATCTCCCCTACCATACTATGTTCCATGGATCATCCATGAATAAAAATTCTCTTTTCCATACATGGATCATGAATGATAGATTTGTTTAGAACCTAGGGTTCCAGAATAGCTGTGACTATAAATGAGTAGGCTGCAACCAATAGATTCTATAGTACATATAATAAGAAATTTCTTATATAATTTCATATTATAATTTAATAAAGAAATAAAGATATAATATTAATTATAAATATATCAAAAACATTACTAATACTCCACCCTCAGGTGTGACCATACCTTCTTCTGTTGGTTCTGGAGAATCATTAAATATATCACATGATAATTCATTGGGAATCATGTTAGAAGTTATTTCCATTGGGAGAACCATCTTCTTCTGGTAAAATGATCTTTTCCGGGAAAATGAAAGATGCATAACATTTATAGAGATGTCTCATGATTTTTTATAGGTACTATGTTTCCTTTTATGAGTAATATTGAATTGGGCTTAATCTTGGTTGGTGAATCAAACACCATATTAAAGATCTACACCTCTCATTATAAGATATTATTGTTCCTATTGGTTTACCATCCTTATTCAATCATTCTATCATCCTTTAAAGGGATATTTTAATCTATTGTTAGGGATATAGATCTTTATTTTGGTAGATGCAATCCATTTGATATTGGACCAAGGTTTTAGATCTATATCTCACTCTTCATTATGATCTTGATTGTTTTTCTCCAATTAGTGATTTTCATTGGTGAGAGTTAATTATTCAATTTTTAGGTAGGTGGTAAAAATTAAATTCCCATAGTATTGAATTATAATTTCATGTTCATGATGTGAAATTTAAAATGGAACTAGTGGATGTCGAATCTTGAATTGAGTAAATTAATTAGATAACTAATTTATGGAAAAATGGAATTGAATTAATGCAATTCCCAAGTAGGGATGAATTAGAATAAATTTGTGATAATTTAATTGGTTGAAATTGATTAATTTATTGACGAATTAATTAATGTAAAGTGGTGTGGTTATACATGTAGAGGAATTGGATTATTTAATTTGTTAACTAATTAATGGAATGTTTTGATCGTGGAATTGATGAGAAATTGGAGTTGTGTGAGTTGCGAATTATTGTGCATATGAATTAATTGATAAGATAAATTGTGATATTTTTGACTTAACCTTGATGGGTCCATAAATTATTTTTTTAGATGTTGATAATTGGGTTAAAAATTATTTTTTCACATTATTCCATGTGATTAAATTTGAGGATCATGATTTTTTATAATAATGTTAAAAAGTAAACTCTAATTAGAAAGATGATAAGAAGGTTAATGATGCATAACCATGATGTGTATGAAAATTTGTTTTGAGGGATTTGGTGATAAGTTTTATACCTGTGATAAATGTATAGGGGACAAGGAATGGGTATCCAAATACCCATATGTGATAAATGTGTTTGGGATAGGGACTGAGGCTCCAAATACCCATATGTGATAAATGTGTGTATGGGATAGGGACTGAGGATCCAAATACCCATGGGTGATATATGATTACGGGAAACAATTGAGGCTCAAAATACCCATATGTGATATAAAGTTTAGGATAGGGTCTAAGGTTCCAAATACTCATATGCAACGTTGGGGTGTGAGACAAGGATAAAGGATCCAAATATCCATGGTGTGTCAGACCCGATGTAAAATACCATGAGTTGGGAAATGGAATATGGATCCAATTGGAAGTAATATGAATTTAAATGAGATGGAAAATGGTAAACATGGTTCTTTGATATCCCTTGGGGATAGTTTTGACTCTGGCATAGGCCAGAGACGGTATTGGGAGTTTAAGTGTCCTTGGGAACCTGTGGGTTTATGTGTCAAAGTAAATAATTATTGAATAAATGTAAAGTTTTTATATTATTTCTCATATTTTATTCATTATATAACTAAATAGACTATTGTTTTTCCAGATAATAGATTAGAAACAGTTTGTAGTGGCCTACTTATTTTCACTCACACCCTATTTGGGAATGTAGATTAGTTCATGGATAGAACTCAAGTTTTCATTATAGGATATAGGAAATACTCTTGGGTTAGATGGATATTTCTGGACAGATCAGGGATTAGGGAGCCAAACATGGTATCAGAACCTACTTGGAGGTTTTATTGGTTTTGTTTGGTTTTTTATACTGACACTTGATATTGAGCCTGAGATATCTACTATTTATTTTTGGGTATTATATTATATTTTTTTGGTCATAATGTGATACTAGTATTATTCTAGTTATGGTTATTATCAATTGAATATTATTATTTATTTCTACTATAATGTTACTATGATAAAGGGTGATATAGTCTCCCCATGTTAATTATTAGACCCTCATTTCTAGTCGGCATCCTCTGGCATATGGGGAGGTGCTCCTATGGTCATTTAACCAGCCATCTTGGGGAACCTGCAAGTGGCACGTGGGTTGGTTTGTTATGAAGTGTTATCGTAGCCCAGTTTTCTTTTATTTTCAATTTTATTACTATTTGGGAATAATATACAATAAACTAGGAATATTTGAGACTTGGTTATGAGTTCATGCATGGGCGTATCTAACACATGTGCATAGAAAAACCCTTGAACCATGGCTGGGATTGTTATTATAACTGTTTTCTATTATAGTTGAGTATTATTTCACCTTGGGAGATGTAATTGTTGTGTGATGTGATTATTGTTTATAATATTTTAGAAGATTTCACTTGTGGCCTAGTATGACATGAGAGGTAAGTATGCGTGCATCATTCTAGGAACTCATGTATTATTGTGACATGCATAATTTATAAAAAATCTTGGAAGATCATATTTTGGGTAATGTTGAAATTGAAATGTTCTCCCTTACATGTGAATTTTGAAGTGAAAATGGTGGCTAGTATGGAATTGAATGTTGTTAAATGATGAAAATAAAATGAGAATAAATTGGTCTCTATTGAAGAACTTGAACACCCTTGTAAACTATGACCAAGAAGTTTAATGTTTATGGGTAGTGATAAATCCTCGATTTTGACCATGTGGTGGGATTGGGGGAAATGACATGATATGGATTTAGGTGATTCCCCACAATTTTTTAAATGTTGTGTAATGTGTCCTCAAATGTGTGTTTGGAATTGTAGAGTTATGCCTCCATGAAAAAACATTTTGATATTAAGACTAGAAATTATGGATAGAAATGATGCTCCAGTCATAGAACTTGAGGCACCAATAACATCGGGTGACAGTTCCTTAGAGCAGTTCCTAGAGGAATTTTTCTCACTTCATGCTGTTTATGGGGAGGGAACCAAATAAGGGTGTGAGGATTATATCTAACCCAACATGGTATTTTTAGTTACAACATCCTTCAACTTTTACCGATGAAGGTGGACCAAAGGCATTAGGGTTCTGGAATGAGTCCATCATGATTAAAATATACCATTTAGAGACATTTGATGAGAATAGGGTAAAGTTGGAAACATATATGTTATATGGGTAAAAACATTTATCATCAGATGATTGGGATTAGAATGGATTAGAACATGATATGGTATAGAAGGAATTTTTGGGGATGTTCTTGGGGAACATTTTTCTAAATACATTGAGGCATGAAAGGGAAGATGAGTTCATGAGATTAACCAGAGGAGTATATCTATGATGGACAATACTATTCACATTACTGACTTTAAAAACTTTTCTATAGTGATACTAAGGGATGAGACAATGATAGAATTGAGAATTTAGAATTGGATTAAATGTAAGATTAAGTCCTAGGTGAATATCGTTAGGTTGAATTTTTTTCAGAGGGGGCATATGAGGATCTCATATATGAGAGAAACCTAAAGGAGGCTTCCGATGGAGGATATGTGGTTTCACAAGGATGATATGGAGGTATGAAATCTGAGATCCAAAAGTATTTTTATGAAAATTTTACCCAGATTAGTGGAAAGAAGGGTGGTCTAGTTGAAAGATTAGTTACTCAGGATTTTACCTGATTTCTTTGATATCACTGTGGTCGGCCAAGACACTTTCAAAGACACTGTCCCCAACCACCAGGCGAGTGATGAAATTTTGTTAGGATGTGTTATCTATAGATGTTCTATAAGAACCAAAATGTTATGAGTAGTTGTAGAGTAGCCAGGCAGAACTAGAAAGTGGGAAGTGGATATTCTCCCCCATATTATTCATGCAGTTAGAGTTGGGGGATGAGGGAGTGAATGAGGTGGTTCATGGAATGTGTGTCCATATTAGAAAAGTGGGGAATATTATGTGATTCAGAAAATATCATAGGGAAGAGTGTCATGATAGATTCACATGGTGAAACCTACAATTGTGGATAGAGGGGCTGGACCATTGACAGTTATAGGTACTATTCTTGTAGCTTCTATTATTTCTAGTGTATTATTTAATACCGGTGCCTCTCATTCCATTATATCTGCATAACATGAAAATATTTTGATCATAGATGTGGATTTAACGAGTAGGGTTATGATGATCAATAAACAATTAGGAGTATGGTTGAGAGATATATTCTGGGTCAAGGGATGTTCTCTCAAGTTTTGGGAGTATCATTTGTAATGAGATCTTAACAATATTGATATGTCAGGATTTTACCTAATTAAATGTATGGAATTTTTGGTAGCATACTATGATCACATAGTTTTATACCATTTGAGAGTGGAGTTTAAATCTCTTAAGGTTGACAATTACACCCATCATGGATAGTGAGATATCCATGCAGTCTCTGTAGGGCTAGTTCATAAGAAACTGGGGGAGATTACCACCCATGTTTCTAGTTTATTTATGGATGGTAGAGGTGTAAATAATGATGTCTTTACATAGTTAGGGTACGAGTTCTAAGATGTTCTTCTTAAGGAATTATTAGGGCCACCACCTATGATAGATGTGGAATTCACAATCGAATTCATGCCATGAGATGAGATAGTTTCTATTCCACTATACAGAATGGAACAAAAAGTGATTCAAGAGCACAATAATTAGCTATAATTGTTGATAAATAAGGGGTTTATCAATCAGATTACGTAGAATTAGGGTTTAATTGTATTGTTTTCAAGGAAATATGATCATAATTTACACTTTTGTGATGAGTAGTGGTTGT
The DNA here is from genome assembly GCA_963277665.1 of Viscum album. Taxonomy (NCBI): domain Eukaryota; kingdom Viridiplantae; phylum Streptophyta; class Magnoliopsida; order Santalales; family Viscaceae; genus Viscum; species Viscum album. The sequence continues at coordinate 1,110,192,885 of OY728145.1, forward strand.
TGAACATGATGACTATGAAGAACTTGTATCGACTTATGTGTATCGACAATCTATTTGACTAGTTGAATGGGGCTAGTGTTTTATTCAAGAAGATATTGAGATTAGGGTGTCATTGTTTGAAAATATGACCTCTTGATATACCGAGGACTACTTTCTGAATTAGGTATGGCTTGTATGAGTTCTTTATGATGTTCTTTGTCCTGAAAAACATAATAACTGTGTTTATGGACATGATGAAAAAATATTCCACTCGTACCTAGATCACATTATGGTAGTGTTTTTGGATTAAATCCTGGTGTACTTCAAGACTCATGAAAATAATACCCCACATCTTGACATCATCCTAAGTACACAGAGAGAGAATCAACTATATGCCAAGCTATCAAAGTGTCAATTTTGGATTGATCATGTATGCTTATTAGGTCATATTTTTTTGATGAAATGTTTGTCAGTTGACATAGAGAAGGTTTATGTAATGGGGTATTTGGAGCAGACTAAGAATATGTTTAACATTCGTAGATTTCTCAGGATAACAATGTATTATTGGGGTTCATCATGGAATTTTTCCAATTGGAATTACCGATTTTGGGATTCAATAATAAGGGAGTGAAATTTGAATGTTTGGGAACATGTGGTGATGTCTACCAGGATTTGAATAAGTTCTTGAAGTCGACACCAATCTTGACCCTACCCAATATAGGGGAATGTATATAGATTTCTCTGATTCTTTTGGGATAAATATTTGACTAGTGCCGATTTTGGGAGATCGAGTTGTAGCATATGGGTCTCAGAAATTAAGGACAAATGAAAAGAGCCACCCTACACACATCCTTGAGTTAGTTGTATTGGTTTACGAGTTGATGTGTTAGTAACATTATCTATTGGGAGAAATGTTTACTATGTATACTGATCACAAGAGGATAAATTATATTTTTTATGATATTAGAATATTTGACATTAGAGGTGGGTTGAGTATATGCATTCATTTGATTTTGATCTAGTATATATTTCTGAGAATGAAAAAATGACGCTAACACCTTAAGAAGGAAAACTCAAACTCATGTAGTTCATGAGTTGAGTGATGGGTAGAATATGATGAATTTACATTCAACTATAGATGTTATGGTTCAGTAGATCCTTGATCATATTACTGTTGTATCAATTGTAGGGGTGTCTACCCTTTTGAGCCGAAGTAAAGGCAAATAGTATGGGGATACAAAGTATTTTCCCTCTAGGGAAGTCCTTGAAAGTGGGGAGAAACCTATATACTGAATTATAGATGATTATGAGATCATCTATGTCAGGAATCAAGTTGTTCTACCTGAAAACATACATGATGAGCTAATGATGAATTTAATGCCTCAAAGTGGTTGCTGAATCTAGGTGTGTCAAAATGTATCACGACCTACATCTATAGTTTTTCTTGATGAGCTTTAAAATGGAGATAGAAGGGTTTGTGAAAAGATGAGTCACCTATCAATAGATGAAGGCTGAGCATCAATGAATTGGTGGTTTACTACACTCATTAACCATTTCTGAATAAAACATGGTTGATATTACTTTGGACATTGTGGTGGGTATCCTGAGGATTACTCCCAATAATGACACTATATTTGGGTGATTTTTGGGACAAATGACGATGTTGTCACAATTCTTACCAATATGAGAGGCCTTATCAGTGGAATAGTTGAGAGAAATTTATGTTTTAGAGATATTCTATATGCTCAGGGTTCTATGAAGAATAGTTTCAGATCATGGCTTGTGCTTTACATCATGCTAATAGAGTGGTTTATAGTTGGTTCTTAGTACATAGGTATTGTTGAGTATGGAATTCCCCCCATATATAGTTATGAATTCGTAACATACTATAAAAGTGCATTATGATATGATTCAGGGGTGTTTCCTACACCTTGTTGGGACTTTGGATAAGAACTTACTATTGTTGGAGTTCTCCTAAATGAACCGTTATTAGGTAACTATACATGTGGAATCATATGAGGGTATTTATTTTAGGTAATACAGATCACCTCTATGCTGGATAGAGGTAGGTGAGTTAGAGTTATTGGGACCATGTCTGGTGAAGACACTACCAAAAACAGGCTTTAATCAGCGCTAAAAAAGTCCATTATCATTTTTAAAAAAGATATGTTAATCAAGCCTCTATTAAAGGGTGGGGGTACCATTTATCTGTGCTATTTGAGGCGCTAATAAAGACCCCATTTATCTTAAATTCAACTAAAAATGATAAAGGCTTCGCTGTCTGGGCATGCTGTTTACATAACAACACACACAACAACCTACAAATAAAATAACCATCCAACCAAAATAATAAAACTAGTGAAAATAACGTGCACAAACTAGAGAAAACCTGGTAAAAAACAACCACTCATAGTATATATATATACAAAATAACCACATACATGATGCAAATGATGAAAAACACAAAACTCAAACAAAATTTTAGAAAACAATGATATACACATTTAATTGATATCATGAATAAAAAAGTAATCGTTCATGGTATATATAAAAAAATAATTCTATATACATTTTAAAAAATCTTTTATAAAATTGCATTTAAAAATATCCAACAAATAGTTAAAATGTAAATGTTTTCTCTTTGGATGTCGGTGGACCCCTCTAAAAATGACCTCTAATGGTAATAGTCACCAAAAAAATCATCCAAACTCAAGAAAAACGGTCCCCCTATATAAGAGAAAAAATATTATGTTTTTAATACTATAATGAAATAAATCAAACATTAATATAATGAATTAGATAAAAAATTTCAATTTTAAATAATAATGAAAATTTTTGGAGTCATATTGGTTACAATGTTCTTTGTATTGATGTGGGGTTTATTCCTACACATCATAAATGATGGATGTATCATTGTCCTAAAGTATCAAAGAAATCGGATTGCATTTCCATGGTTTTCACTTTCTTTGTGGTATATTTTTTTACTAAAATGTCATTCCAAAATGAAATCTTGAAATTTGAGTCATAATGGTGATATCTAGCATGAGTTTGACCTGATACGGATTCATACACATCACAAAGGACATACGAATAACTTTCCTTAATTTGGTAGACAATCAGAGCGTGTTTTATTGGTTTTTAGTGAGTGAAAAATTTTGAGTTAAAATGTCAATTTTAAACCAATAACAGACACTTTAGTCATATTGGTCACACTATTTGTCTAATTGAGGTAGGTTTGATTCCATCATGTCACAACTGAGTCACTAATCATTTTCCTAAAATATCAATACAATCCAAATGTGTTTGACTGTTTTTCAGTATGCAAATTGTTTGTTTTTACTTCAATTAATGTCAATTTTAAATAACAATACACATTTGGAGTCATAATAGTTACACTATGCATTAGATTGGGGTGTGGTTGATTCCTACATATCAAAAATCATTGATGGATAATTTTCCCGAAGTATCAAAAAAATTAGAATGTATTTCATTGGATTTCAGTTTTTCATCTTATTTTTTTACTAAAATATCACTTCAAAGAGAAAACATGCAATTTTATTCATACAGATTGCATCATGTGTCAGTTTGATGTGAGACTACTTCAAACATGTTACAAATGACTTATGAATCACTAATTTGGAAAACAATCAAAGAAAGGTTTCTTGGTTTTTAGTGAGTGACACATTTAGAGTAAAAATGTCAATTTTAAACCGATAGTGGATACTTTCAGTTAGAATGGTCACATCATTCGTCAGGTTTAGATGGTATTGATTGCTCTATGTCACAACTGACTCAAGGATCATTTTCATAAAATATTAAAACAATATGTATGAATTTTCTTGGTTTTAATAATGTCAATTGTGTTTTTAATTGAATTAATGTCAATTTTAAATAACAAGAAATATTTGGAGTCATACTGGTGACCCTGTTAGATGGATTGAGGTTTTGTTGATTCCTACATGTCTGAAATAACTGAAGGACCATTTTAGTAATGTATTAAAACAGTTAGAATGAATATCATTGGTTTTAGTAGGTTTTTTTCATTTTTTACTAAAATGTCATTTTGAACCGAAAAAATGTAATTTGAGTCGTACAGATCACATTGTGTATCTGTTTGATGTAATACAACTTTATACACGACAAAAATGACTTACGAATCACTGTCCATAATTTTAAAGTCAATCAGAGTGTGTTATCATGGTTTTTAGTGAGTGGTACATTTTGAGTTAAAATGTTAATTTTAATCTGATAGCAGACACTTTTAGTCATACTAGTCACACAGTTCATTATATTGAGGTGGGGTTGAATCCTACAAGTCAAAAATGACTCATGGATATTTTTCTTTAAATTTAAAAACAATCTGAATATATCTGCTCGGTTTTAGTGTTTTGGTTGTGTTTTTTGCGCGAATTAATGTCAATTTTAAATAACAAGACACATTTAGAGTCATACAGGCGACACCATGCATTGGAATGAGGTTTGGTTTATTTATATACGTCAAAAATGACTGATGGATCATTTTACTAAGGTATCAAAACAATCAGAATGAATTTCCTCAGTTCTCAGTAAGTTTTTTGTGTTTTTTACTAAAATTTCATTTTAAAGTGAAAACATTCCATTTGAGTCATACAGGTCGCATTGTGTGTCAGTTTGACATGAAACTTATTCATAACAATCAAAAAGGACTTGTATATTGTTTACCATAATATTCAAGATAATCGGAGCATGTTTGCTTTGTTTTTGGTGAGTGGAACATTTTGAGTTAAAATTTCAATTCTAAACTGGTAGTGGACACTTTTAGTCAGACTGGTCACACAATTTTTTGTAATGATGTGCGGTTGATTATTACACATCAATACTGAGTCATGGATTGTTGTATCAAAACAATCTAAATGCGTATCTTAGTTTTCATAACATTTGTTGTTGTTTTTACTTGAATTAATGTCAATTTTAAATAATAAGAAACATTTGGAGTCATTCTAGTGACTATATTGGTTAGACTGAGGTGAAGTTTATTCTTACACATCAGAAATAAATTATGGATCATTTTCCAAATGTATAAAAATAGTCATAAATTATTCCCCTAGTTTTAGTATGTTTGTTATATTTTTTTTACTGAAATGCCATTTCAAACCGAAAACATGCAATTTGAGTCATACGGGTTGCATCGTGCATTGGTTTGATATGAGACTGCTTCATACAAGTCAAAAAGGAATTATGAATCACTATCATTAATTTTTAATACAATTGGATCTCATTTTATTGGTTTTTAGTGAGTGACATGTTTTGAGTTAAAATGTCAATTTTAAACTAATAGAGGTAACTTTTAGTTAGACCGGTCACACTGTTTGTTCGATTGATGTGGGGTTGATTCCTATATGTCAAAAGTGACTCATGTATCATTTTAATAAAATATCAAAACAATTAAAATTCATTTGTTTAGTTTTTAGTATGTCAGATGTGTTTTTTTACTTGAGTTAATGTCAATTTTAAATAACAAGACACATTTAGAGACATATAGGTTACATCTTATGTTAGGTTGAGGTGAGATTGATTCAAACACGTTACAAATGACTGATGGATCATTTTTATAAAGTATCAAAACACTTAGAATTCATTTCATTGGTTTTTAGTATGTCAGTGGTGTTTTTTTTAACAAAATGTCATTTCAAACCAAAAAAATGCAATTTGAGTCATACGGGTCACATCGTGTATTGGTTTTACATGAGACTGCATCAGACACATCACAAAGGACATAATAATTTCATTTCATAATTTGAAAGAAAATAGGACGGTGTTTTCTTGGATTTCCCAAAGGACTTAAGGATCATTGTCCATGTATGGTTGACATAGAATAATATCCTCCTTCTGTAGAATATATTTAGTCATCCATGTGAAGTTCCATCGATCATATATTTAAGACCTATAAAAGAATATATGATAGTTGGTTCTTCACTAGGTGGAAAAAAGAGGGGAACAACCAATGATGCATATTAAATCGATTTTTTTTGGAGAAAAACTCTTCTATTTGTTGAAAACTAAAAGAGTGGAGTAAGCTCATGTGCCCGTTTTGCATCAAGATGTCAAAAAACTCATGAGATAGGGAAACCACTTCTAGATACTCATTATCATTTGTAGTATATAAAAAATACACATTCCCTATAAATGAGGAACACCAATTTCATTAAAAGACTAATCAATATGCAATTAATTTAGTGTGAAAACAAGGACCACCAATGACCATGATTTTCAACATGGCATTTAGCCCATACAATTCACAACATTAACATCAAAGAAAGAGAAATATATGGTATAAATAATTATTAAAGTTGAAATTACTTGATAAGTTTACCATCATCGTTGTATATTTTTACATTCTTCCATCAGGTATACTGCCCATTTTTTCTAAGCATATCAATATCGTATGATGAATATGATTGTTTTAAGTAGTAATGGTAGTACTAAAAAATATAAATACACAAAGGATTGAAAATTATTTTAAATTTAATAACAATAATCTTTGAAAATAACTCTTTAGGGATCATGGTTTCTTCATAGAATATGATCTCTTTCATAAATTTCAAACATAATAACCAAAGTCTTTACCATTTGTTTGTTTTGGGAACTATAGAAACAATGATAAAAATATGTAATTTTTATGTGTTTGTATAGTGAATTCTTATTATATATACCCTAATTTGAGTATAGTTGTAGTACTTGTCCAGTTAATTTTACTTTTCCCCTAGCCTCATTCCATCATTTAGATGATATTCACGCCCCACCCTATCCTAATATAATCCTCATCAAAAGATAATATAAATTATATTAGTGGATGCCTAGCTAAAAAATTTAAGATTTAGTGTATTAAAAATTGGAAAACCCCATCATTTGTGGTCGATATGTTGGACATCCATGCATTTAATATAGAAAATAAATCATTCTAAAATCCAAATTGATTGCAATGAGCATCCAATGGAGCCTAAGAACAAAAAAATAATAAGTTAAGAATGAAATTAAAATATATTTTATATGATTAAATTTTAGAGTTTTAACCCTATATTGTTTGTATAAAGATGAGTCTATCATCTTTAATTTATCCTATAAAACAATATGAGTATTCCTGCCACTATTTCACCATGTTTCACGGAAGTTATTCCTTCTTATTCTATAAGGATGGCAGAGGGACAAATGAGTCCCAATTTTTGTTTATAGATAAATCCATTAAATTTTTTTTTCATATATACCCCTTTAAAAAATATGAAATGTATTTATCCATAGTTATCATTGTATATCATATTTTGGAAAATAATATCATGAAAACATAGCTCAGGAAAAAATTTAAAAGAAAGCCTCCTAACCAATCGTAATCGAGGATTTCAGTTGCAATCTCAATACAAATGAAGTCACGATCTTCCCTCCATACATATTTTCATCAATATAAATTATATTATTACCACCATATTTTATCTTCTTATGTACATTAGCATTCAATGATAATAAATGTGGACATATAATGGGGGGGTGAAGGTGATTTGGGTAGATCATTTTGATTGGTTGGTAGATCCCTGTTATGGATTTGAACTAGAATTTTGATTCACCCCCTTCCATTTGTTCATCTATAATATTTTCATCAGTTCAGAACTTTTATCATTAAATGTTTAATTTTTAGCTTGAAAAAGAAATTGGAAATAAATACCTCATTGTTGAGATGTTTATTACAAGATGTGACGATCATACGATGAATGTTTCTGGAGCTTCTTCGATCGTATGAATATCTGAATCATTAATTAGGAGAGGTATATTAGTGCTCAGATCAAGGGCTATAGTAATTGACACATTGACACAATCTAGTGGAAGTGTTCTGTTTTGTATAATGTTATTTTCTATATTGAAAACTGTAGCCCTCACTACAATGTGATTGCTGGGTGACGATAGATATAAATTGGAGTAATTTTCACCATGTCTAATGTCAATAAAGGAAAGGTACCAATTTCTAGAATCCATATGATTTACATTTCATAGAAACAATTATTAGAAAATTGACAACATCAGATATGAATTTGTTTTGGGGAATGGCTTGCCATAAAACTGGTGGGGGTTGGGAGGGATCTTCGCGTATGGGTTGTTCTTGAGTTATTTCTTCTCTTTACTCCACCCCATTAAACTTTCTACCAGATATATCTGGTATTGTAATTATTCTTGAAACATAGATAATGTTTCTCTCATCTTTATCATTTCCATAGATTGATCATCTGCTTGTTTTTTCACTAAAAAATGTTTGGGGTGTCACCCCAAAACATGTACCTCTGACACATCCAAACATTTATGGCTACTTTAAGGCCATTGAAAGTATTCCTACATTGAATGAGGGTGTTTGTGATTCTTGTGACTATATTAGATAAAAAATATAGGAAAAAAAGTATTCATTTTTATGTAATTTCAATTGAAATATTTGTTTTATTATGTCATATGTAAATATGTTTCCCACACTTTTTTTATGTTTTTATCTATTAGATATCCATCTTTAGTTGCAGACACCTCCATTCATTGCACATGGAATGGTATGGAAATGGCTATGTATTTGGACTCTTTGAGCTACATATAAACAAAATAACATAGTTTTGTGTTGTTTTATGCCACATAAAAGTGTAATGGTGGATTCAAAATACTTACCAATTTTTTTTCAAGTGATGCATACACCATACTTAATTAATGGTAGGGGTTTGCTGGTTTTGATCCCATTTGTTTATTTACATCACTCAGTATCTATTTCATAAATAAAAATAATTCAATCAAAGTTAAGAATACATGCCCCATGAAACAACATATTACCAAACACAGTGTAACCGAATAGACCCCTTTTCACGATGACCCGTAAAAACATACCACGATTATTGGGTTACCAGGTGTGCATAAATAAGAGGTGGGTGAGGTTTTATTTTCCCTTCAGCTTCTACAAGATGATATTTCATTAATAGTGTGTGAAAATCCATGTGATTGCTTCCAAAAACCCTTAAGAAATAGTCTTTGTGCAAGTCATCTACTATAAATTCACTCTTCAAGAGTAGATGAAGTGTAATTCAATGTTTCATTATTTAATTTTTAATAAATTAAAAGATGAAATCATAATGTCAACATAATATCTCCCCACATCAGTGTCTTAATCTCAACCAAAACACAGTTCCATTAAGTTACATCAATTTCCACATGTTTCCGAGTGACAATATTAATTCAACTGCTGAACATGGCCTTGTTGAGGTCATCATGTTGGCCCTACTATTTCCATCCAATATCATATTTGATGACTTCTTATTTATCCTTAATGTTTTTTTCTAATACCTTCAAACAACGGTGCTTATTTTTATTCAGCATCATTGGTGTTTTTTCACGTTTCATTTCCTCAGATCTACCATCATCAATATGTTCCTCCATATTCGGAGGGCTATCACTGGCATGTGAAAATGGTGGTTTGGGAGAAAAAATAGGTTGAGAAACTTGGTGTTCGTCTACACTATGAGCAGTAGTAGGTTGATAAACCTATTATGCCTAGGGATTGCAGGAATCATCAAATGTAGAAGTCATTATCTTCCAAATTTGTTTAACATTTAATATAGATAACATCAAAGAATAAGAAAACTGATATTAACATAAGGCAATAGGTTTAGAAACCTGTTGTTCGTCTACATTGAGAGAAAAAGTTGGTTCAGAAACTTGTTGTGCTTGGGTATTGGGAGAATCATCAAGTGAAGAAGTCATTATATGTAAATATAGTTAAAAATTTAATTTAGATTACATAAAACCAACAACGGACATATAATAACATAAGAAAACATGTTGAGAAAAATGTTCTTCGTCTGCACTATGAGGAGCAACAGGTTGATAAACCTATTTTGCCTATGAATTTGGAGAATCATCACATGAAGAAGTCATTATCTATTAATGTGGTTTAATATTTAATTAAGATAAGATAAAATCATAAGTGAAAAGATATTAACATAAGGTAACACAATGTATATTAGAAACAAATATAACCTAATTATTGAACACACTTTTGTTAATGGTTGAAGGGACATGACCCCTCTATCGACTATCAAAATCCCTTCATTGTGGTATCCTATGACATAAAAAATTGCATATCAATTGGGACCACTGTGAAATGATTGAGAATTCCAAATGAAAGGGTCATACTCTATTTAATTTTCATCTGACTCTTCCGTGGTTTTGGACAAAAATAGAACAATTGATGAGTTTCAGTTTGTAGGATTAGAAACATAAAATTCTTGTACTACTAGTGATTCCATTATAAAAGGTTCGTCTATGTATGATTCCTTACTGAAATCAACTTTCACAAATCCCAAATCATCTATTTTAACATCACTTCTATTATCAACCCACTTGCATTAGAAAATCATCACTTGGAATGTCGTATAATCCAACTCCCAAATTTTTTTGATGGTTCCAAAATATGAAATATTAGCAGAAATTAGATTTCCACCCTTAGCACCAGAAACATGCAACACATTATGCACAACTGTTACACCATTATTCTTTATGGTCATTTCTTCATCAGGTTAATTAGTATATAATGTATAATAATTAACTACATAATCATTGTAAGATAATGCGTACACACTTGGTCCTCTGGCTAGCCATAGAAGTTGTTCTAAAATTGTGTCTTGATTTTCAATTGACTCCATAGAAATATGGTACTAAAACCATCCTAAAAACATTTTATTATGTTTATTTGATATCAATTATTTGGCCCTTTAGGGATTCGACTACCTAATAAATTTTTTTGTGGGTTTAAACATATGGGTCCACATCCAAAATGTTATAAAAAACATAAATGTGGTCCTTCACCCAATCTGTAATATTGATTGTGATGAACTCATTTCTAGAAATTCCTTCACCATAAAATTTCCCAATGTGACGATATTTTGTTATACCAATTCTTTTCTTACCAAAGAGGTATTCGGTAAAGAATTTAATAACTTCCTCAACAATATATCAATCCGCAATACCTCCCTCTAATTGACTTCAATTGTTGACATACCCTTTGAAAATATTCATTTACCATTCAGTGAGGTACATCCATCTATAGTTCACAAGACCACATAGCTAAATCTCTTTCACCATGTCAACCATAAAATGAACAATCAAATCAAATAATTTCAGCATGAAAAACATTTCCAATTCACATAATATGGTGAAATTTTCTCTTTCCATAGTCATCAATTTTACTAGGTCTATACCTTTTCTAAATATAGATTTGAATAAGAAACAGAGCTTCTCTAATGTATTATAGATATTCTATGAATAAATTAAATGTAAACTTATAGGAATTAGATCTTACATTAAAACATGGATGTCATGTGAATTTAGAACATTTATCTTTAAATCGTTCTTTGACACAATGTTCTTGATATTCGATGAATACCCATCTAGAACCTTGAAATCATTCAAAAAGTTGAAAAACTAAAATCTTTTCCTCCTGGAAATAGTGTAACCATTAAGAATAAGAAATGTACATTTTTGACCATTCACTGGTGCAAACTCTTCTCGTATTCCCATGTCAACCATGTCCCCCTATCTTTAATTCCATAATTTGATTTACTGAGTGAATTTAGCAATGTTCCTATGACACTATCACATACAATTTTTTCGATATGCATAATATCATAAAAAGTTCTGACGTATAAACAATTCTAGTATGTTAATTCAAAAACAAAAAAAACTGATTTCTTTTTCGAACTAGTTTTCATATAGTTTTTCAAAAATGGTTTACCAAAATAAGTTCCCACATCTTTTACATTCTCAAATAGTTGATAAACTATTAGTGGAGAGAGTGGTGTACATTCTTATGAACATCCATCGAATGATTTTTTCCATGATCGGTACTTCTGTCATCGGGGTATAAATCTTCGATGTCCTAGAAACATAGTTTCTGAGGAATTTTTCAACAAAATTTACTGTGTACCTTGTTCACATACATGACACCCAAGAGTTTCTTTAATTCAATATCATGAAATATTTCCATATGTAGTAAATTAATTTATCGTACCATACAACACCACTCCCAACATTAACTCTTCATTTCGGTAAGCATTATACATCGTAAAACCTGAATCCCATAGCAATTTCAAATCCTCGATCAATAGATAAAAATAAACATCAATATCATTACCCAGTTGTTTTGGTCCTAATATAAGCATATATAAAATGACGTGTTTTCATTTCATGCATAACCATGGTGGAAATTTATAATTTACCAACATAACTGACCATGTACTACGAGCGTTTCTTTGAAAACATAAAGGATTCACTCCATTAGTAGATAATTCAAGACGAAGGTTTCTCAGATCGATTCCATTTTCAGGATGCTCATGTTCAATTCTATTTCACTAAAGAGAGTCTACCGGATGACATAGTTTTCTATATTTATTTATCTATCGAAATGACATGTCAATTTATATATAGTCTCATCACTTCCATATAGACACCTAACCTTGTAATGATTTTAAAGTACCATGAATCTTTCGTCGGACCAGATTCATATTTATTTTATCAAGAATAACCAAAATTTTTGAAATCTATAAGTGATTTTTGGTCCTTTATAAATAGTATACTGTCATTCAGGAAAGCGTTCATTCTATCATAGATCATACCCATCAAGCATAACATTAATTTTGGATCTTTTGTTCTACTAAAGAGCTCATTATATTTTGGAAAATTGTCATTCAAAGGATAATTTAATTCCATAAATATGGAATAACACTATCCATTGATTGATTTTAAATTATACAGCATCACTACAACTAAAAATGTTTTATATTTGGTGGAACAATCATACAATGGAATCTTTTCAGAACTCATTAACTGCTCAAACAATTTCATGAAATCATTAAATTCATCTTCTTCTATCCTTGTGATTTCCTTAATACAATCTTAATCATCATACACATATATAAGCATGTCGTTGATATAGTATTCTTCCTTATCCATGCTTGTAAACAGTTTAAATGATCTATAAAAGGTAGTGTTATCTAAGTCACAAGTTATATTCTCTATTAACTTGTGTTTATTCCATGTTTTATAACTTAGATCTATTCCATGATAGATAAGGTGTTCATATAACTCCACTAGACTAATTTATATGGAATAAAAACCATGTAAACATATAAAAAAGTATTTGAGAAGGATCATATGCTTGATCTTTTTCATACTTGAGGAACACTTTCACTCCATCTTCAAACTCTTTTGTTAGATGATTGAAATACATACATTATTTATTCATATGAATCCTATTTGATTCATTTATATTAATATTAAACTAAATAAATTCACAAAAATATGATAAAAATTTAATCAAGTCTTAAAAAGTTTGTAGACATTAAATATCCTTTGAATTTTTTTTATAAAATCATTATTAGAACCCCAATAAAAAACTAACCATTTACTCAAATTCCTCTTTAAAATAAAAATTAATTTTTAAAATAAACCAATTAGGTGAAAATACCATTTCCCAAATAATCAATTCTCTTTCAGACCATTTTAATGAAATTTAAAACCAAAAAATTGTATGTAGCAAACATATAATTTAGTAAGAAACATTTCAAAAAACATGAATCATTTTAAAGTTGAACCCCTAACCAAATCACTAGATATCATTTTCTCATACCTCTATCTAGAAAATGATTATCAATGATGGCCACACAACTTATATTCCTCATGACATCCCCTATCTAGCTTTTATTACAAGTTTTCAGTGTTCCTCCCATCAACCTTATGGACTGGCCAACCCATCACTGGTGGGTGAACACCTTTTTTGGTGTTAGGACCCCCACTGGCTAATCAAAACCATATTAAAATTTAATTTTATGATTGTAGATTCATTCCATCACAATAACCCATGAACATAGAAACTTTCTAACATATTCACATGTATCATTATGAGTATAGCTTAATGGAATCACATGCACCACTTTTGAACCTATAGACTTACTAACTATTTCACATAACATTTACGTAGAACGATATATAATATTTTATCCAATGAATTGGTGGGAAATATTGGTTCTACCCATCTCATAATACATATATTTGTTTTACACTTGAATATAAAACATTCATTATCTCAAAATGCACCAATATGAGAGATATATTTTTCTTTATTGAGAAACAACCCATCGGGGAGTCTGACCCTCACTAACCCACCCTTACAAATTAGGCTCATCTAAAATCTCATTTTCATTAAAAATAACATCTTAACTCATAACAATCAAAGTAAAAAGAATCCATTTCCACATATTTCTTTTCTAGATTTGCTTCCACTAACAAGGCCCTTATATTTACTTCCTCAAAATATTTCAGTATAGATTTAAATAAAACTTCATCAAGGATTGAGTAAAGAATCATATTTAATAAAATATCATTTAAAGTGTCATTACTGACTAGACCATGAGAGAATAATACTAGGTATCCGAAATAATATGTATACTATTTCATCGACCCCTCACCTTAATGAAGGATCATGATCTCAATGGCCTTATCCACTTTCAGTTCCTTGGGGTAGTTCCATTGAATAAAAGTTGTGAAAATTCACAAAACATGGCCTCATGCAGTTGAGAATGAACCATAGACTCCCAACACACTCAGTTAGGTCCATCAAATAAATGACTTAGGACCGTTAATATTTAGTCCATAGGAGTTTCCATTAAATTAATGTCTCCCTCAATTCTATATATCTACTCTATTTCTTAAAGAGTACCTCAATCATTGTAGAAAGAAGGTTGTAAATGATTCAAAAAGACTTTTATGAGGTATAAGGGAATACATTATTATGGCTCCACCACTTTATCTTGAGTCTAGGTGGAGTAAAAAAGTAGGGAAAAACTTTTATGAAATGACATAAATTTCCTTAAATATCCTCCAGATGAATGAACCTTCCACTCTTATTTGATGACTTTATGGGAGTCACACTAAAAATAATATGAAACACAAACATGATCAATTCACATTTCCAAACCTAAACCATACAACTTAACTATAAACCAATGATAATCCAAAATACAACACAACCATTAAAAACACAAAAAGAACCCCCTTTTCAATAGTTTACACATTTTTAAAATAATCAACAACATTAAACCATTTCATCTTGTTTTTAAATGATAACACTCTTCATGAAAACAAGGATCCCACTTAAATTTCTTAAAATCCTACTTTTCAAAATACTCTGTAATTAAAATCATAAAAATATTTATTTTGGAATGAAAATATCCAGTTAATTTAATTTTATAAATAATGTAAAACGTAAGGATTTTGAACGAGATAGTTTCTTGAAAATACAATTTAATTTAAAAAACAATTTATAAAATTATTTCATTCTTATACAAAATTCTTTTTATAAAACAAATGTTTACCTTTAAAACACGAGTTCAAACGATTAAACAATAACATCAATACAAATCACATCCAAAATAACAAATTCATAAATGTTCCTTCATTAACCCCATACCAATGAGAAATCCTATTAAGATCAATTTATAAATCAATGTAGGTAAAACAACTATGATGGGAGAGGAATAGAGTTGGGAAATATTAATCTGATCATGATGGAAAACTATGTTCCCACTGTGAATAATTATTTGAGATGGTTTATAGACCCAATTGTTTGTACCCCACATGGTTTTCTAAATAATTATAGTTCACCATATAGCTCTAGTCCTTTCTCCAATTCCATTCCAAATCTCATTGAGAACCCGAAATTCATTTATATACTCATTAGAGATCAATGCATCATCATATCAAATAAAATCCATATAAAATAATCATAAAACGAATTCAAAATCAAGGCTAAAGTATCAAATACTAATAGAAAATAAGGTTTTCTCATGAAATGGGTGATTAGAAACCTACTCATGAGTTTGAACTCTTATGTTTCGACTTTACTATTCATCCTTTATAATATAAAACACCCTCAATAGTAAGAGGGTGCTATGATACAACTTTATCATTAACCAACCCATGCCACCCCTAAACTGAGAACCTTATATGGTCCATGGAAATACCCAAGGTGAATTCCTGATCACCCAATAGGAAACTAGTTCTATGGTATAAAAACATTTCCATTGTGAATTATTTCACCATTAGAATCAAAATAACCAAAATAAGGGATCCACCTAAAATTCCAACACGACCCATCCATATATCGAATATACCTGATCATAAGGAAATAGTTAAATTAAAATGAAACAACCAAACAGAGTAAACACATAAAGGATATAAAAAATAACAAAAAAAGTACAATACTATACCTTTTTAATACAAATCAATAACCAATACCACATATGACATAAGAATTAAAAGATATATCTAGGACGATAAGGCTTATACATAACAACCCAAAATAAAATCCAAAACAAATAAACTACTAATAGTCTCCCCCTGACACATAACCAATCACCACATCCCTTACCATCCATCCCCTAAAAAACTCAAATTCCAAATAGTAAAGATATCACAACTAGTATAGGTAACACAAGACTAATGTTCCTCATACTGGAGAGGCATGGCGGAGGAGATCCATTTGTGGAGGATTCACCAATGAAGCTTGGTTCATGGTGGAGGAGAGACATGTGGTGATGATCGGTTTGTGGCAGTTGAGGAGTCGGTGGCCAAGGAGGAGGGGGAGTTAGGAGAGGAGAAGGAAGCGGCAACATCAATGGCAATAAAGACAGTGACAACAGCCATGATCAGCTTCTGTGAGAGCATGAGTGTGCGTTGAAGGAGGAGAATGTTAGGGTTAATTTATAATACTCGGTGACACTGTTATCAGAACAAGATAAAAAGAGACGATAAGAGGATCTTTTATCAGCACTAAAATTGAAATTTATGATAAAACATTTCTTTATTAGTGCTAGAAAAGCACAGAAAAATAGATGTTTTATGTGTGCTATAATTGTAAGGGATGATAAAACATGACATTATCTGTGCTTTTTAGCACTGATAAAGGCCGAAACATATCAGTGGTTTTGTAGTGTTGATAATGGACGATCATTATCAGCACTAAAAAGGGCTGATAAAAGGATGTTTTATCAGTGATTTTTAATTAGCGCTGATAAATCATACTATTTATTCATAATAATAAAATTATAAGAAATATATTTTTAAAATTTATAATTTTATAAATATACATAATTAATATATTTATTATAATTTAATAATTTAATTTATAAATATATATATATATGGGGTTTTTGTATATATTGTAATTAAATATATGTAACACCCCGACCCCAGTTACCCAGAGTCGTTGAATTATTACATAATATTGGCATGATCACAAAAGAACAAGTCTCGAATGACCGACTAGTTTAGTATCCTTGGAAACACTAGATATATTCTTAAGTCTTACATTACATCATAAAGTAAAAAATCTACAATAACATCTTGTCTTCATATCCCCTCATATTATCCCTGCATGTCATTCATAAAAAAAAGTCTTCACATCCTCGAAAAAATATAACATTTAAATGGGTGAGCTTAGATGCTGAGTAAGGATACCAATATTGTGGAAACCTTCATAAATAAACATAAACATTTAAGGCAATGTATAACTAAAACAAAAGCCTTTTAAACTTGAGATTCAGAGTAATATGGAAAATATAAAATGACATAATGTCATTTACTTATTCACATGGATATTATACTAGTCAAATAATCACATTAAATATCAATAATAACCTTCATAATGATGGAATTCATAATTCCGGACTATCATAACCACATAGTCAAGGCCCTATGCCAAGACTACAAATAAGATTTTGTCAAGGCCATGGTCCAAGACACTAGTTTGTCTCATGAGACCTACCGATGCATCGAGGAGCTATAGCAGGATCCACCCTTCACTTATTAAGTCCAATATGTTCCTCATATAAACAGGTTTAAACATAAAATAATAATTTGTATTAAAAATAGCAAATGAAATGTCAATACTTTCTCTATAAACAATGAATCGTATAAAAATAACACATACATAGTCAAACATATCACAAAACCATCAATACAATATGGAGGTTTTGTATCATAATAAATATACTTCAAATAATCTCAAAATCCATCAAAGGATGTTGATATAGATGAAATCAAATCTATTTGAGAGAAATATCTATATTTTGAAATCATTGAAAAGTCAAACATTTATAAAGGGAATAATTTAAATGATATTTTTGAATAAAAGTGTCCCATACCACTTTGAAACTTCTGAAAAGAATTATCATTTAAAAACATTCATGTACATATAAATAAATACATAAAATCATTTTGAAAACATGGACATTAATGAGAATGGTTTAGAAGAATAAATATTTAAAACATTTAAAATTATGTTTTAGTAAAAAGCCCCTTAAAAGAATCCCTTTGAATAATATTTTATGAAACATGGACATGGATAATAAATGTTTCTCAATAGATACTTACCTAAAAAAACCTCATATATTAATGAGATTTTGAAATTAACCCTTACCTTGTACTTTTCCTGGTCGAGGGTTGGTTAACCTCCTCTTCTTTGGGTTCTTCCTTTTTGTTTGATCAAAATGGCTCCTTAGGATGGATTTATGACTAATGGAAGGCCTCTAGGATGGATTTAGGGAATTTGAGAGAATATTGGGTAGGGGTTGGCCGAGCCAAAAGGCTTTGAAGGTGTGAATTAGTGAGAAGGGGGGGGGTGCCCTTTTATAAGATGGGTGAGGGGCACCTTAGGAAAAGCTAGAAATATTATTTTATAATAAATTCATATTCACTTTATAATGTATAAAAGGTGGATTATTTAATTTTTAAGGTGGGTATAGGTAGAAAAAAACACAATTAATAGGTTTTAGACAGTTTTGGGTCACTATATTAACCTTATCCTTTAGTTTTAACTCTTAGTTAATTAGTTTGACATTTACCATGTCTCTTTGTATTTTTATATTATATAGTTTAGAAACGTACAATATTCACCCAAAATATCCCCCCAAGTTGTCCATTAATAATACACCTATCCTTATATATTTCCTTTGACCGAACCTTAGATTTTTAGGAATATAATATCAATTATTAATATAATATTTGTTTAAAAGCTCCTTTATGTCAATTTGGACACTATTTAATAATTGATTTTTGTTAAAGTCAAACAAACTTTATTAATTAGAAAATAATTCTTTTAAGAAATCCTAACATGTAAAATGAACCAATAAAATTCTTTGATGGCATCAAAACATTCAAATTATATTTATTTTAACTTTTATAATACTAATTATTTGATTCTTTCATTAATAAGGAAAATCCTGTATCATTATTATGTCATAAATAAATTTAATTATTAAATGTCTCAAAATTATAAATAAAACACCATTTTTTAGGAAATAGTTTTATATTTCTAATTAATATTTATTGTCTAAAACATGACATATATAACCCGATGTAAAATTTGTTTTTCTAAAAGATATATGCTTATGTCATTTTTTATTCACTTTAACTTAATTAATATAATGTGCCATTATCACTTACAAGTGGATTCATGGAGTCCCTAAATCGACCCAAAGATGCCCATGGTTGGAAATGTATCAAAAAATAGGGTTAGAATACTTTTTATGGTTATTTATTATTACTATAATATTATTTTTCTACCCTTAATTACCAGATTTACCCTTTAACCATGGTAAATAAAATATTTTCCGATTTTATTATTCAAAATGTATAAAAATAAAAATTACATATTTAAACAAGTTGTACCTCCTAATTATAAATATGGAATCCATTTTTATAAATTCAAGACATAGAAGTGGCAGAAATTAATTTAAAATTAATTCCAATTGTTAAAACAAAAAACGTGTTTTTAAGAGATAATAACTATCGAAAGATTGGCACTAGCTTATGTCCAGTTTAAATGTGAAATAATTTCCAATAACCATCATTGGATTAAATGGTAAAAATACAATCTAATTATACTCTAAAATCACTCAAATTCATAATTTATCACTATTAATTATTTTGATTAAAAAAGTTGTTTTTAATTAAAATATAGTAATTTTCACTATTCATAAAAATTTGAAAGTTATCCGAAAAGTACCAAAAATCACCCTAAGCTAATTTCGATATTCCAAATCCAAAAATGAAGTCTATTTTGAAAGATAAAATGTATAAAATTTCCAAAAGTTGTTATTACTATTCATAACGGCTAGTTTTATTGGTTGTCGTGTGTGTTAGAACTCGAAGTTGCATACAACACACGCTACTGTATTATTCAAAGAGAAGTGTACCATGGAAGCTTTGGGTGTTACATTCTCCCCTCCTTAAAATAACTTCATCCTTGAAATTTCTAGAATACTACTACATGAAAAGACTTGGTTGGTTCTTCATCATATGTTCCTTGGGTTCCCACATTGCCTCTTCCATCTTATGGTTTCTCCATAGAAATTTTACCAGACGAGTCGTCCGGTTTCTCAGCACTTGTTCTCCAATTTCAATAAACTTGATAGGCTCTTCTCAATAAGACAAATCTTTTTCTAGTTCTAATTCTTCATAGGTGAGTACATGCATTGTGTCAGGCATGTATTTTATCAACATGGATACATGGAACACATCGTGAACTTTGGAGAGACTTGGAGGCATTGCCGAACAGTAAGCTACAACCCCTATTCGTTCTAGAATTTCGAATGGTCCGATTTAACTGGGGCTCAATTTTACCTTCTTACCAAAACATATAACACCCTTCCATAGATATACCTTCAAAAAAACAACATCTCCTACCTGAAATTCCAAATCCTTCCTTCGGTTGTTAGCAGAGCTCTTCCACCTACATTGAGCTAATTTGAAGTGGTTTTGGATAACCTTCACCTTTTCTGTCGTTTCCTCCACCAGTTCTGGGCCTACGTATTCTCTTTCACCAACATCATCCCAACATGTTGGTGTGCAACATCTCTTTCTGTATAACGCTTCATATGGTTCTATCCGAAAACTCGAATGGAAGCTATTGTTATATGAAAATTCTACTAGAGGTAAATATTGATCCCACATACCTTTAAAGTCAAGTGAGCATGATCTCAACATGTCCTCTATGGTTTGAATAGCCCTTTCTGATTGTCCACCAGTCTGGGGGTGGTAAGCAGTGCTCAAACAAAGTTCACTATTCAGGGATTTCTGAAGACTTTTCCATAATCATGATGTAAAACGGGGACCATGATCTGAAACAATTCATAGGGGTACTCCATGAAGTCTCACAAATTCATTAATATATAGGCTTTCTAGATTTTTAGGTGGTAGATCTTCTCTTATAGAATGAAAATTTGCTGAATTCGTAAGATGATCAATAATGACCCATATTTCATCATTCCTTCTTTGAGTCTTTTGTAGTCCCATGACAAATTCCATCATGATATTATCCCATTTCCAATCAGGTATGGGAAGAGGTTGCAATACTTCACCAGCCTGTTTCCTTACAGATTTCACTTGTTGAAAAACCATACATCTTGACACAAAATCAGAAATCTCCCTCTTCATGATGTCCCACCAAAAATATTCCTTCAAATCTCAATACATTTTGGTGCTCCCAGGGTTTATAGAGAAATTGGAACTATGAGCATCTTCCAACAATTCCCTTTTTAGATCAGGTATATTGAGAACACAAAGTCTCCTCCCAAATTTCAAAATTCCATCTTCATACACAAAGTCAGTCAATCTACCATCATTCACATCTTTAATTTTCTCTTTAAACTATTCGTCATTGGTCTGAGAACTCTTTATCCTCTCTAGTAAAGATGGTTTGGAAACCATTTGAAAAAGCATTGATGTCTCACCTTCGATGGTTATTCCCATATCCAACATTACTAGATCCATTTATATATGATCCTTTTTAACTCTCATCTTGTTAAAAACCCCATGAACCTTTCTACTCAAATAATCTTCCACCTTATTTGCCTTCCCCGACTGGTAGTGTATCGGGAAATCATAATCCTTGAGTAGTTCATGCCATTGACTTTGCCTCATGTTGAGTTCTTTCTGTGAGAAAATTTACTTCAAACTCTTTTGATTAGTATAAATATCACATTTTTCACCATAGAGATAATGTCTCCATATATTCAAAGAAAATATTACAGCAACTAACTCAAGATCATGAATAGGATAGTATTGATCATGAATTTTCAGTTTTCATGATGTATAGGCAATAACCCTATCATTCTGCATAAGGACACAACCAAGTCCTTTCTTCGATGCCTCCCTATAAATAACAAACCCATCATTACCAGATGGTAGAGTCAAAATAAGAGCATTGACTAATCTTCTCTTCAGTTCTTCAAAACATTATTCACGGTTTTTTGTCCAAACAAATTTAACTCCTTTACGTGTGAGATTTGTTAATGGGTTAGCCAATCAGGAAATATTCTGGACGAAATGCCGATAATAACCTTATAAACCAATTAAACTGCGTACCATAGTTATACTCGTTGGTTCTGGACATTCGTGGATTGATATTGTCTTATAAGGATCAACAGAGATTCTATCTTTAGAGACAATATGGCTAAGAAAAGAAATCTATTGAATCCAGAATTTACACTTTCTAAACATTCCATATAATTCATGTCTTTTCAGAGTCTTTAGGATAATGCGCAAGTGATTTTCATGATCTTCATAGATTTTGGAATATACCAATATATCATCAATAAATACCAACACAAAATCATCGATACATTCCTTGAAAACTATATTCATTAGATCCATGAATACAGAGGGTGCATTAGTCAATCCAAAAGGCATTACTGTAAACTCGTAATGCCAGTACCTGGTTCGAAATGCTGTTTTCGAAATTTGTTCCTTTTTCACACACAATTGATGGTATCCAGATTGAAGGTAAATATTTTAAAAGTATTGAGCTCCATGTATTTGGTTAAATAAATCATCAATGTGAGGTAGGGGATACTTTTTCTTTATTGTTATTTGATTAATTTCACTCTAGTCGATACAAAACCTCATAGATCCATTTTTCTTTTCAACAAAAAGGACAGGGGCTCCCCATGGAGAAACACTAGGGCGAATAAATCCTTTATTACTCAATTACTCTAGTTGTGTCTTAAGTTAAACTAATTCCACAGTGTCCATTCTATAAGGGGTCTTCGATATAGGCCTTGAACCAGGAAATAAATCATTGGAAAAATCAATTTCTCATTCAGGAGGATGTCCATATAAATCTTCCATAAACAAATCTAAATATTATTTTAAAATAGGTACATACCCTATTTGAACATTCCTTTCCTCACCAATAGTTATTTCATTCTCTTCCTCCATGATAATAGAATTTAGTTGAGCTACTAGGGGTGGATCAAGATAAGAATCAGGTGGCGATGATTTTTCCCTAAAGGTAAGGCGCTCTTTATCATCATCATACAAAATCTTAACCACTTTAGTCTTACAATAAATTTTCACATCATGGTCCGAAAGCCAATCCACTCCAAAGATTATATCAAATTAAATCATGGGTATGACGATGATATCAAGGTATAAAGAACATTTATGTGCTCTAATGGGGACTAATTCACAAAACATTGTTGCAATGATACTTCCCTTAGGAGTTTTAACTGATAACTCTCTTGTTAGATCAAATTGTAAATATCTAATTTTCATAGAATACTGGGAAGTTATGAAATAATGTGATGATCTAGAATCCAAAAATGCATTTTCTAAACTTGAGGAAAACATTAAATTACCTGCAACCACGTCTTTTAGAGTATCTACCTCAGCAGTAGTGATAGAATAATCTTGTCCATGATCCCTTGGCCATTTCTGAGGTAAGTTCCCCTGACGCTTATTAAATTCATTTTCATAATGTCTCCTCTCCCTACAGTTGTAGCATTGAACATCAGTAGCTTCTTTCTTCCCATTGCAATCACGAGCTTGGTGGCCTTTTCACCACACTTTATAAGACTCCCATTCCTTTCAAGCAAGTACTGGGGTATTTCTTCCCACATTTACTATATGATGGATAATCAAATTTTCCCTTCTTCCCGTTATTTACATTTCCAAAGTGATCAATAGATCTCTTCTTCTCTTGATTTTCTTTAATGTCGTAAGACATAGAGGATTATTTTTTTTGTCTTGATAGCGTATGAGACAATATCTTCGTACAACGAGATGGTTTATGAGACTAATGCTCGATGGAGAAACAGTTTTAACCCATCAACGAAATGATCAATCTTACTTCTTGGGTTACGTATATAATCTGCACCATACCTCGCTAACCTTCTAAAGTTAGCCTCATACTTTGCGACTTTCTCATCCTTCTATTTCCTCAGACTCAGAAATTGCCTTTCTATATCAGCTCGATGGTCACAAGGAAAGTATTTTTCTACGAACAACTCTTTGAAATCCCTCTATTATATATTTTATTCTTCATCATCTTCTTTCATGTTTTGAATCAATGACCACCATTGATCAGCATCTCCAGTGGGGCGGTAAAATGCCATGACAACTTTTTCCCTTTTTCTACTCCCCAAGGCGTCAAATATTTTCTCTTTGGAATTTATCCATATCTCAGCTACTAGTGGATTTGTAACCCCGTTGAATGTTGGTGGTTGTTTCCTCATGAAGAGATATAACATTGAACCTCCACATTGTGGATCTGGGTTCTCCATACGGGTAAGGTTATTATTCATAACCTGAATGAGTTGTCCCATTATGGTTATTAGCTGATCAGCACCAATTGCATCACCAGCTCCACTGTAATTATCTTTAGTAGGATAGAAATCCCTACATGGAGTACGTGCATTGATAAAATTATTATTTCTTCTACTAGGAACAATTTCTAAACAATGGCATACACTAGATTAGTTTATGAATCACAATACATAAATCCAAACATGTAAAACACATAACATGAATTGAACAGTTTATGGAAATAATCTATAATCATAAAAATGTTATCTTTGAGAAAGTATATACTAATAAACCCTTAATAATAGTTTGTAAAGAAAATTAGAATTATCCTAAGCATATCGCCCGGGAGTGTCGTAACCAAGAGTGCAGCAATGCCCATTGTCATGCACCAGTTCCTGTTCGAGTCTAGATCAAAGCGGTGTTTTTGGGTTTTACCCCTAGGTACATCTGTGCCAGAGCCGCCTCTACCTGCTCGTATCTAGACAAGGATGTATTGCTCGGAAAACTCAAAAAATCTCTACAATACCAAAATTATAGGAAGTTCTTCTACACTAATCCACAAAGCCCATCTTAGTTCCATGTGCTCTAATTAGTGTTTATCTAAATCTAGTTTCCATGGTTTTTACTGAACCTCCCTCTGATACCAACTGTAACCCCTTGACCCCAGTTACTCAGAGTTGGTGCATTATTACATAATATTTCAATGATCACAAATGATCATGTCTTGAAAGACCGATTAGGTTAGCAGCCTTGGAAACACTATATTTATTCAAATGTCTTAGATTACATCATAAAGTAAAAACAACCAGAATAACATATTGTCTTCATATCCCCTCATAATATCCCTACAGGTTATTCATAAAATACATCATCACATCATGGAAAATATAAAACATTGAAAGGGGTGACCTCAGATGCTCAGTAAGGATAACAATATAGCGGAAACTTTCATAAATAATCATAAACATTTAAGGCAATGTATAACTAAAACAAAAGCCTTTTAAACTTGAGCATCATAATAATATGTAAAAGATAAAATTAAATAATTCCATTAAATTATTCACATGGATATTATACGAGTCAAATAATCTCACGTAATATCGATAACCACTTTCATAATGATGGAATTCATAATGCCAGACTATCATAACCACATAGTCAAGGCCTTATACCAAGACTACAAATAAGATTTTGTCAAGGCCTTGTGCCCAGACACTAGTTTGTCTCATGAGACCAACCGATGCATCGAGGATTTATAGAGAGCTCCACCCGTCACTTATTATGTCTAATGAAATCCTCATATGAATAGGTTTAAACACAACATAAAAATTTGTATTAAAACTAGAAAACAAAATGTCAGTACTTTCTCCAAAAACCATGAATGGTATAAAAATAAAACATCCATAGTCAAACATATCACAAAACCATAAATACAATATGGATGTTTTGTATCATAATTAATCAACTTAAAATAAGCTAAAAATCCATCAAATGATGTTGACATAGATGAAATCAAAACTATTTGAGAGAAATATCTCTTTTTTTTAAATCATTGAAAATTCACACATTTATAAAGGAAGTAATTTAAAATATTTTTTTGAATAAAAGTGTCCCATAAAACTTTGAAAGTTTTTAAAAGAATTATTATTTCAAAAAATTCATGTCCATATAAATAGATCAGTAATATCATTTTGAAAACATGGACATTAATGAGAATGGTTTAGAAGATTAAATATTTAAAACATTTAAGATGTTGTTTTAGTAAAATGTCCCTTAAAAGAATCCCTTTGAAAAATATTTTATGAAACATGGATGTGGATAATAAATATTTCTAAGTAGATACTTACCTAAAAACAACCTCTTATAGTAATGAGATTTTGCAATTAACCCTTACCTTGTACTTTTCCTTGGTCGAGGGTTGGTTAACCTCATCTTCTTCGGGTTATTCCTTTTGATTTGATCAAAAGGGCTCCATTGGATGGCTTTCTGACTAAAGGAAGGCATCTAGGATTAACTGAGGGATGTTGAGAGAATATTTGGGTAGTGGTTTCCGATCCAAAAGGCTATTATTGTGTGAATTAGTGAGAAGGGGTAGTGCCCTTTTATAAGAGGGGTATGGGGCACCTTAGGAAATGCTTGAAATATTATTTTATAATAAATTTATATTCACTTTATAATGGCTCCAAAGTGGTTTATTTAAGATTTAAGGCAGGGATAGGTCTCAAACAACTCAACCAATAGGTTTTAGATAGGTTTGGGTCACTATATTAACCATATCTTTTAGTTTTAACTCTTATTTAATTAGGTTGACATAACCATGTCTCTTTGAATTTTTATATTATATAGTTAATAAACATACTATATACAACCAAGCGACCAACAAGTTATACATTAATAACACACCTATCATTATAAATGTCCATTGTCCAATAATTAGATTTTTAGGAATATAATATCAATTAATAATATAATATTTGTTTTAAAAACTCCTTTATGTCAATTTTGACAATATTTAATAATTTATTTTTGTTAAAGTCATAAAAACTTTATTAATTCGAACCAAATTAATTTATGAAATCCTAACATGTCATAAGAACCAATAAAATTCGTAGATGTCATCAAAACATTCAAAATATATTTATTTTAACTTTTATAATACTAATTATTTCATTCTTTCATTAATAAAGAAAATACTGCATCATTATTGTGTCATAAATAAATTTAATTATTCAATGTCAAATTTTTTTAAATAAAATAAAATTATGTAGGAAATCATTTTAGGTTTATAATGAACCATTATATTCTAAAATATAACATATATAACCCTATGTAAAAATTGTTTTTCTAAAAGATATATGCTTTTGTATTTTTTATTAACTTTATCTTAATTAATTTAAAGTGTCATTATCAATTACAAGTGGATCCATGGGGTCCCAAAATCGACCCAAAGATTCCCATGGTTGGAAATGTATCACAAAATAGGGTTAGAACACATTTTAGGATAAATTATTATTATTATAATATTATTTTTCATCCCTTATTTACCATATTTACCCTTTAACCATGGTAAATAAAATATTTACCGAAGTAATTATTGAAAATGTATAAAAATAAAAGTTATATATTTAAACAATTTGGAACTATTTATTCTAAATATGGAATCCATTTTTCTAAATTCAAAACACAGAATTGGAAGAAATTAATTTAAAATTAATTCCGATTGTTGAAACAAAAAGCGTATTTTTAAGAGATAATAACTATCAAAAGATTGACAATTGCTTATGTCTAGTTTAAATGTGAAATTATGTTCGATGAAAAAAATTGGATTAAATTGTAAAAATATAATATAATTATACTCTAAAATCACTCAAATGCATAATTTATCACTATTAATTATTTCAATTAAAAATGTGTTTTTAATTAAAATTTAGTAATTTTCACTATTCATAAAAATATGAAAGTTCTCCGAAAAGTACCAAAAATTCACCATAAGATAATTTTGATATTACGAATCCAAAAATGAATTCCATTTCAAAGGATAAAATGTATAAAATTTCAAAAAATGGTTATTACTTTAGTTTGATTTATTGTGGTGTGTGTTAGAACCCGAAGTTGCGTACAATACATGCTACTATATTATTCAAAGTGAAGCGTATCGTGGAAGCTTGGCGTGTTACAATATATATAATTTTATAATTTAAATTATAATTAAATATATTTAAATATAAAATTTTATATAATTCTTATTTTTAAATTAATATGTATTTAAATATGTATATATTTATGTCTTTGTCTATGTATATATTCATTAAAGTCATATATTTATAAATAAATATTTTAAAAAGGTTTTGATAATTATATATTTAATATTTTAAAAAATATTTTATAATTTTATTGTAACATCCCAAGTATGTAATTAATAATATATATTCTTATCTATGTCTATTTATGAATTAGATAGTGTTTTAGAGGCTCAAAATGAGAATAAATCCAATCTTAAGCATTGAATACATTAATATTCTTAAAAGATTGTTTTACTCCCTTTTGATGGCAACCCATTTTGTTTAATCAAACTTTTGACAATTTTTTAAACTCTATTTTTTAAAATAAACTTTTTATTTATGATTGGGACATTGAAATTTACATTGGATAATTTTTTGGTATTTTTCTAACAATGTTCTTTTTTAATGAATAGTGAAAAATACTGCATTTTACATCAAAACTGCTTTTTCATCCAATTTAAATTAATGGTTAGATTATCTTTTAAATTTATTTTAAAGTGTAAATATAATATATTTTTACCATGTAATCCAATGGAGGTAATTTGGATTAATTTCACTTTGGAATTAGGCATAAACTAATGCCATCCTTTTCATAGATATTGTTTCAACAAAACCACCTATTTGTTTTGACAACGAAAATTATTTTTAAATTAATTATTGATATTTATATGTTTGGAATTTGGTAAAATGGATTCCATATTTGGAATTAGAAGGTCCAAATTATGTAATTAAGACTCTTTTGTTTTTGGATATTATGAATAGTAACGACGACAATTAGCTTTAATTATATAGATTAATGAGTAATCGGTTGGTTAAAGATAATAAAATAATATCATAATAAAAAAAAATGACACCAACATGTGTCCTAATGCTACTGGTTGTCTCATGTCCGACCTTGGGATGCCTTGTGGAAAACTTGGGGACCCCATGGAATCACCTTTGTGTGAAAGTAACTTTTTATCTTTTTATTTTTAAAGAAAGTTAAATATTACAAAGAATGTATCACCTGAGTAAAACATTTTTAATTTTTCCTAAATAAATGATCTATTTGACTATAAATAGTCATTTGAAATCAAAAAAGATTTCCTACATCATAGTATTTTTTTTTCTAATTTTTAGACATTAAATAAATTAAATTATTTATGACATCATGATGATGCAGCGATTACCTCATTAATAGATGATTTAAATAAAATGAAAAGATAATGTAACATCTAAGACAAAAACTTTTAAAATACTTATTATATGTGTGTAATTATAACCCTTATCACCGTATCCTAGAAATACATCAGTGTGAGACCTTTAAAATCCGAAACTCATTTGAAAATAATGTAACCTTTTATAACTTTCCAAGAGTGCCCCTCCTCTCCTCTTATAAAACGCCCCCACTTCTACCACCTTAATCACACTCATCAAGCCTTTGGGTCGGCCAAACCCTACCCATTTTGTCTCTCCACATCCCTATATTACTCCTAGAAGCCTCACTTTGGGAAGAAGTCTTCCCAAGGAAGCCTTTGATCTCAAATCAAAAAGATTTACCCGTTTTAAAGATAGTGTTTTCTATTGTGTTCTTATGTTTTATTTTTCTTCTCCAACCATCTAAACGCTTTTTATTCCTTTATTTTGTAACAACACCAGTATCTTAAATATACTAGGATGTTTTTATTAGATGTATTAGAGCTACAATTACACACACCTACATCTAATGGTTAAAGAACATACTGATTCTATGGATGGCGAATTTCTACCTCACGAAACGATGATTATTCAACACTCATATAACACATTAAAAGGTGGCCATTAAGATATCACTATATTTATATATGATATATAATATGTTTATTTTTTTACTTAAGCTTCTGTATTTTTCATTTATGGAACGCCTTTATGGTTTCCATTATTGGTGAACGAGATATCTTCATTTTAGGAAGTGCGGACTACCGCCCCCTCAAATTGATTTGATTCGTTAATACCATATGTGGTACGTATAAAGGATGGATTTAAAGTTATTATATATGATGTTATACTGGAATTATAATATACATTTATATAATTATTATTTCTTTAGATTAAAATTTGAGATAGAAATGAAAGTAGCGTTCATGCGTACGTATGAATTACCGTCTCCATGAATGGTGCATTTCATTTCTTATCCCCAAATATAATGTACTATTATAAGTACATATATATAATGGATATATGTGATTTATGTTACATCTAAATGATTAATATAATTCTGGAATTAAAATATACATATCTCTCATTTATTTTTAATTCCATTAATATGACATAGAAACGAAAGTAGCGATCATGCGTATGTACGACTTACCCTCTCCATGAACGGTGCATTTCATTTCTTACCTCTAAATGATTATTTAATATTATGAATTCATGTATATACTCGATATATATGATATATATGATATCTACATCATGAGTCTAACTCTGTATATACTGGATACATGAACAACTTTTAATTATAAAGAGCATATTTTTTAATCAAGTACCAATGATCATTAAAACGACCGTTATTAACTTAAACAATTACATAGTGTTCATGACATGGTAATAAGAGATATAAAAGGAATAATGAACTAGAAAAAGGTTCTTAAGAAATTAGAAATTAACTCATGTTTATTATTCAGGACATTAATGAATGATCGAGTCAAGTCAGACCCAAGGTATGGGACTTCGTCTCAATCTCCTTTCATTGAGGAATATTTTGTTTTATACACAACCTTCTTTTATACGGTGTATAAACCCCTTTGACTTTGACATTTATCCAAAAGAAATATTTTTATACGAAGCGTTTTACTAAATGACAAATGGGAATGTTTTTGTCGTACGTATGCGGTGACAATGACTTCTCTGCCGCCGTAACCATTATTTGAGTTTCGGCTTCCTCTACAAGCCATAACTTTTTTTAAATGAAAAATAAATACCAAGTTTTAATTTTATTTTATTTTGGAATTGAAAATGGTTTTCATATTGTTTTTATTATATCATTGTGTTGTATTGATATATTGTGATTGAAATGTGGAAATTTTATGTTTCTTTTATGCATGTTTTATGTGATACGATTATGTTGTGGTTATTGGGCATTGTTTATGAAGACGGGTGGTTCCATTAAAAACTAAGGGCAGGTGAGCCCGGTATAGATCTCCAATGCATTGGGTAATGCGAAGGGGTTAAACGTTGAGGTTTCTCCGAAGAGATTTAGAGAATATGCTGTGATGGGTATTCCAAATGTAACCAAGAGGGTTACTCCCTACGTAAGATTGTTATGAATGCCCCAAGTTACCTTTATGTATTATGATTTCTATGATTTATTCATGATTTTATGAGGTCTGTTAAAGTGATTATGTTTTATGGGTAAACTATGACTTCATTCTTATGTATATATGTACTCATGTTTCCTTTCCATATTATTATATCCCTTACTGAGATTTTTATTCTTATCCCAAGTTTTCTGAATTGTTTTTCACATGTCAAGGGAAAGTTACATGATATAATGATAGTGTCAAGGAAGTGTCACGAAAGAATCCATGTTTTATTTTAAATATGTTTCCGTTGATGGGAAAAATGAATACTATCTTTTATGTAACTACATTGTTTAAATGTGGAATGTAATGCATGTTTTATGATCTAATTCTCTAAAACTCTAAACCTGAAAAGATCCTCAACATGTATTCTTAAAGTAACTCAATATTACGTAATGTTTAAGGCTGGGGCCTTATAGTTGGTATCAGAGGTCGGTTTAGACTACATTAGGAGTTAGAAAATTGTTAAATTAGAAATTAATTTATGGTATGATTGAAATGATATACCATTTAAAGATTTCCATGTTTCTTCATCTAAGATAAATCTTTGTTAAGAATTATTTTTCATAAAAGAAATTGAGCAACTTTTCTAGGAAGGCGTACAGAGTAGAATGCCTTTCCGAATCAGCAACCAGAGATGGTCAGAATCAGAATTGAGCAGTTTACTATAGTGATGACTCAGTTGAATTAGGTGATAAATGGTGGTTGTATTTATTGATTATATTTTGGTGTTTTCTAAAAGTAAAGTGGAGAATGAAAGTCATTTAAGGGTTATCTTGCAAACCATAAAAGAAAATAAACTGTATGGAAAATTCATCTAGAGTGAGTTTTGGTTATAACAAATTTCTTTCCTTGGTAATATTGTTTCTAAAGATAGGATAACTGTTGATCCTGCAAAAACAAAGGTTGTTGAAGAATGGCTAAGACCCACAAATTTAACTGAGATTCGTAGCTTCCTTGGTTTGGTAGGCTATTACCGAAGGTTTGTTAGTAATTTTTCACTGTTATCTAGTCCAATGACTAAGCTAACTCAGAAGGTTGTTAAGTTTATCTGGACAAAAGAATGTGAATATTGTTTTTAGGAACTGGAAAGAAGATTGGTGAATGCTCCAATTTTGGCACTACCTTCCAGGAATAGTGAGTTTGTTATCTACAGTGATGCTTCATTGAAAGGACTTGGTTGCGTCCTAATGTAGAATGATCATGTAATTGCTTATGCTTTAAGATAGTTGAAACCTCATGAGGTAAATTACGCTACACATGATTTGGAATTAGCTGCTGTTGTTTTCTCTTTAAAAATTTAGTGGCATCATTTGTATGGAGTAATGTGTGAAATATATACCGATCAAAAAAGTTTAAAGTACATATTCACTCAGAAAGAATTGAACATGAGAAATAGGAGATGGCTAGAATTAATCAAGGATTATGAATGTACAATTCATTACCATACGGGAAAATCAAATAAAGTGGTTGATGCTTTGAGTCGAAAAAGTAATGCTTCATTAGCAATGTTGTGTTTGGAATGCGATGCTTTGGTTAAGGATTTGATTAACTTTGGCATATAAGTTGTTGGTGTTGCATGTCCTTCTGTTTTGTTTTAGGTATCAGTGAAATATTCTCTTTCCGACAGAATTACGCAAGCACAAAAGCAGGACAGTGAGTTGCAGAAAAAGGTATAGCTAATTCAGAAAGGTATGTTTCCTGAATTCAACATTGATAATGATTGTGTTTTGAGATTTGTGAAGAGATTTTGTGTACCGTGTGATTCACAGTTGAAGATAGGTTTCTTATGTAAAGCTCATAGTTCTCCGTTTTCAGTCCATCCTGGCAGTACTAATATGTATAGAGATCTTCGGGAGTATTACTGGTGGGAGGGGATGAAAAGGAATATTGATGATTTTACTATGAAGTGTTTGAATTGTCAACAGGTAAAAGCAGAGAGGCAGTTACCGATTGGGATGCTTCAGCCATTACTAGTGCCGGAGTGGAAATGGGAGAATATATCCATGGACTTCGTTGTGGGATTGCCGAAGACACCTCGAGGTAATAATGAAATCTGGGTTATTGTTGATCGCTTGACTAAATCTGCTCATTTCCTTGCCATACGAGATAATTTTTCCATAGATCAATTTTCCCCTTTGTATCATAAATAGATAGTCAGGTTACATGGATTTCCTCTGTCCATTGTATCTGACCGTGATCCCAGGTTCACTTCAAACTTTTGGAAAGTCCTTCAGAAGTCGTTGGGTACTGAATTAAATTTTAGTACATCTTTTCATCCTTAATCAGATGGGCTGTCCGAACGAACAATTCAGACTTTGGAGGATATTCTACGTGCTTGTTCGATGGATTATCAGGGATGTTGGGACCAACATCTTTCTTTGGTCGAGTTTTCATATAATAACATTTTTCATTCCAGTATACAGATGGTACCATTTGAGGCATTATATGGGAAGCAGTGTCGAACTCCAGATTTCTGGGATGAAGTGGGTGAAAGGAAGATGATGGGACCAGAATTGGTAGAAGGGATGGCAGAAAAAGTTTAGTTGATTCAGAAACACATGAGAACAGCTCAGAGCAGGTAGAAGAGTTATGCAGATTAGTGGAGGAGGGATCTATCTTTCGAGGTAGGTGATCATGTTTTTCTCAAAGTTTCACCATGGAAATGTGTGATGCGATTTGGTAAGAAAGGAAAGCTGAGTCCAAGGTTCATTGGACCATATGAAATTCTAGAGAAAGTTGGATCAGTTGTTTACCGAGTGGCTTTAACTCCAATTTTATCTCAGGTACATAATGTTTTTTAGGTTTTGATGTTGAGAAAGTACATGCCAGATCCTTCTCATGTTTTGAGTCCAGAGGTAGTTCAGCTGGAAGAGAACCTATCTTATGAAGAACAACTGGTCCATATTCTTGAACTTAGGGAGGAAGTGTTATGGAATAAGGTGATTCATCAGGTAAAGGTTTTGTGAATAAATGACATGATTGAAGAGGCAACATGGGAATCTGAAAATGCAATGAGGGCTAAATACCCCCACTTATTCAATAAGTAAATAAATTATGGGGACACAATTTTATAAAGGGGGAAGGATGTAACATCCCAAGTAAGTAATTAATAAAATATATTCTTATATATTAATAATTATGAATTATATAGTGTTTTAGAGGCTTAAAATGAGAATAAATCCAATCTCAAGCATTGAATACACTAATATTCTTAAAAGATTGTTTTACAGGCTTTTGATAGCAAACTATTTTTTAAATAAAACTTTTGACAATTTTATAAGCTCTATTTTTCAAAATAAACTTATTATTTATGATTGGGACATTGAAATTTACATTGGATAATTTGTTGGTATTTTTCTGACAATGTTCATTTTTTTAATGAATAGTGAAAAATACTGCATTTCACATCAAAACTGATTTTTCAACTAATTTAATTATATGGTAATATTATCTTTTTAATTTGTTTTAAAGTGTAAATAGAATATATTTTTACCATGTAATCCAATGGAGGTCATTGGGATTAATTTCACTTTGGAATTGGGCATAAACTAATGCCAAACTTTTCATAGATATTGTTTCAAAAAAACGCGCTATTTGTTTTGACAACGAGAATTATTTTTAAATTAATTATTGAAATTTATATGTTTGGAATTTGGTAAAATTGATTCCATATTTGGAATCAGAATTTCCAAATTATGTAATTAATACTCTTGTTTTTAGACATTATGAATAGTAACAATGACAATTATCTTTAATTATCATGATTAATTAGTAATCGGGTTGTTAAGGATAATAAAATAATATCATAATAATAAAAAATGACACCGACATGTGTCCTAATCCTACTGGTTGTATCATGGACGACCATGGGATTCCTTGTGCAAAACTTGGGGACCCCATGGAATCACTTTTGTGTGAAAGTGACTTTTTATCTTTTTATTTTTAAAGAAAGTTAAATATAACAAAGAATGTATCACCTGAGTAAAATATTTTTAATTTTGCCTAAAAAATTGATCTATTGGACTATAAATATTCATTTGAAATCTAAAAGGATTTCCTACATCATAGTATTTTTTTATAATTTTTAGACAATAAATATATTAAATTATTTATGACATCATGATGATGCAACGATTACCTCATTAATAAATGATTTAAATAAAATGAAAATAAAATATACATTCTAAGACATACACTTGTAAAATACCTATTGGATTAGTGTATTTCTAACCCTTATCACCTTATCCTCGAAATACATCAATTTGGGACCTTTAAAATCCGAAAATCATTTGAAAATAATGTAACCTTTTATAACTTTCCATGAGTGCCCCTCCTCTCCTCTTATAAAAGGCCCCCACTTCTACCACCTTACCCACACTCCTCAAGCATTTGGCTCGGCCAAACCATGCCCATTTTGTCTCTAAACATCCCTATATTACTTCTATAAGCTTCACATTGGGCATAAGTCTTCCCAAGGAAGCCTCTGAGCTCAAATCAAAAAGAGTTACCCATTTTAAAGGTAGTGTTTTCTCTTGTGTTCTTATGTTTTATTTTGCTTCTCCAACCCTATAAACTCTTCTTATTCCTTTATTTTGTAACAAAAAAAATATCTTTAATATACTAGGATGTTTTTATAATAAGGATTAGAGCTACACTTACACACACCTACATCTAATGGTTAAAGAACATTCTATTTCTATGGATGGAGAATTTCTGCCTCACGAAACGATGATTTTTCAACACTCATATAAAACCATCAAAGGCGGCCATTAAGATGTCACTATATTTATATATGATATATAATATGTTTATGTTTTACTTAAGATTCTG
Source organism: Viscum album (assembly GCA_963277665.1). Classification (NCBI taxonomy): domain Eukaryota; kingdom Viridiplantae; phylum Streptophyta; class Magnoliopsida; order Santalales; family Viscaceae; genus Viscum; species Viscum album. The sequence goes on from OY728145.1 coordinate 1,110,229,489, forward strand.
TATTTTTCATTTATGACATACCTTTATTGTTTCCATTATGGGTAAACGAGATATCTTCATTTTAGGAAGTGCGGACTGCCTCCCCCACAAAGAGATTTGATTCGTTAATACCATATGTGGCACGTATAAAGGATGGATTTAAAGTTATTATATATGATGTTATACTGGAATTATAATATACCTTTATATAATCGTTATTTCGTTCCATTAAACTATGAGATAGAAATGAAAGTAGCGTTCAAGCATACGTACGGCTTACCGTCTCCATGAACAATGCATTTCATTTCTTATCCCCAAATGTAATGTACTATTATAAGTACATATATATAATCGATATATATGATGTATGTTACATAAAAATGATTAATATAATTCTGGAATTAAAATATACATATCTCTCATTTAGTTTTAATTCCATTAATATGACATAGAAACGAAAGTAGCGTTCATGCGTACGTACGGCTTACCATCTCCATGAACGGTGCATTTCATTTCTTACCTATAAATGATTATGTAATATTATAAATTCATGTATAAAATGGATATATATGATATATATGATATCTATATCATGAGTATAACTATGGATATAATGGATACATGAACAACTTGTAATTATAAAGAGCATATTTTTTACTCAAGTACCAATGATTGTTAAAACGACCGTTATTAACTTAAATAATTACATAGTGTTCATGACATGGTATTAAGAGATATAAAAGGAATAATGAACTTGAAAAAGGTTCTTAAGCATGTATAAATTAACTCGAGTTTATTATTCAGGACATTAAATAACGATCAAGTCAAGTCGGACCCAAGTTATGGGACTTCGTCTCAATCTCCTTTCATTGAGACATATTTTGTTTCATACACAACCTTATTTTATACGTTGTATAAAACCATTTGACTTTTATGTTTATCCAAAAGGAATCTTTTTATAATAAGCATTTTACTAAATTATAAAAGGGAATGATTTTTTCGTACGTATGCGGCGACAATGACTTCTCCACCACCGTGACAATTATTTGAGTTTCGGATTCCTCTACAAGCCATTTTTTTTAAAATGAAAAATAAATACCAAGTTTTAATTTTATTTTATTTTGGTATTGAAAATGGTTTTAATAATTTTTTTATTATATCAATGTGTTGTATTGATATCTTGGGATTGAAATGTGGAAATGTTATGTTTTCTTTATGCATGTTTTATGTGATACGATTATGTTGTGGTTCTTGGGCATTGTTTATGAAGACGGGTGGTTCCATGATAAACTAAGGGAGGGTGAGCCCGATATAGCTCTCCAATGCATTGGGTAATGTGAAGGGGTTAAACATTGAGGTTTCTCCGAAGAGATTTAGGGAACATACTGTGATGGGTATTCCAAATGTAACCAAGAGGGTTACTCCCTACATAAGATTGTTATGAATGCCTCAAGTTACCTTTATGTTTTATGATTTCTATGATTTATTCAGGATTTGATGACGTATGTTAAAGTGCATATGTTTTATGGGTAATGTATGATTTCATTATTATGTATATATGTACTCATGTTTCCTTTCCATATTTTTATATCCCTTATTGAGCTATTTATGCTCATCCCATGTTTTCTGAAATGTTTTTCATAGGTCAAGGGAAAGGTACATGATATGATGATACTATCAAGGAGTTGTCAAGGAAGAATCCATGTTTTATATTCAATATTTTTTCGTTGATGGAAAAAATGAATACTATCTTTTATGTAACCACTTTGTTTAAATGTAGAATGTAATGCATGTTTTATGATCTAATTCTCTAAAACTCTAAACCTGAAAAGATCCTCAATGTGTATTCTTGAAGTAACTCAATATTAAGTAATGTTTAAGGCCGGGGCCTTATATTTATAATTATATAAACATAATTATATTTTGTTAGTTATATATATTACGATTATATATAATATATTTAAAAAGTAAATGATTATATATTTCAAAATATTTAGATTTAAAAATATAATAAATATATTTATTGTTTATTTAAATATATTTATCATGATTTTAAGTATTTATGTGAATATAAAGCTTAATATATATAGGAAATTAATGAATACACCATGTATATTTAGTAATATAGTATATATGGCCAACACTAGGGTAAATAGTGAACATATGTTCCTGAGAAGAACACAGACATCAATTGACATATTCATTTGGAAACATATATTAATAAATATATATATATATATATATATATTTAATAAGTATATATATATTTTTAAATAGTTTATATATATAATATTATAAACATATTGTATAATAAATATATAATCAAGATAAAACTAAAAACTAATAAATATTATAAACATAAATAAAACATAAACATAATAAACATAATAAACATTTATGTTTTTATGTAATATATATATATATAAACATTGTTTTTGAATATAATTAAAACATTTTTATCAAAATTAATAATATTTTCTATTAAAAACATTTATCAGCACTATTATTAGGGCTGAAAAAGTTGCATTTTTGTTAGATCTTTTTGTTATCACTAATAAAGGAGGGACTTTAACATTGCTAATATTAGAACTGATAAAGGGTAGATTTATCAGCGTTTCTTTCTAGCACTAAAAAAAGCCCACCTTTTATATTCTCTTTTTGATTAGTGCTGATAAATGCCAAGAACATCCTTTACCTGCATTTCTTTAGTGAGGATACTTTAGAGCAATTTAAGATAATTCAAAAGATATGGCTACAACTCAGAGTAGACTAAATTCATATGATGTAGACATCGATGAACCCTAGTGTTTTTAGAGGGTGAACACATATTCATTCATGAATCTCCTAGATTGGGTCAATATAGGATATAATGACATGGCAAGTTTGTGCCCATGTTTGTTAGAACATTTGAGGTTTGGGAGAGAATCAGATAGGTGGCATACCAATTGGATCTTCCACATTGGTACAGTGCTATGCATGATATTTCTCATGTGTCCAAGCATCAGTTGTATAACACTAAAATTTATCGTGTGATCAATGTGGATAATGTTGAGCATGAGTTAGACGTGTCCTAAGGAGCATTATATACCTAAAATGGATTGTAGTGAGAAAGTGTTGTGGGAAAAGAATGTGCTAATAGTTCGTGTATTGTGGCTATCACAACCCATCCCTTGGGGCCCGTGCTGTGACTACCCAAAGCCCTCTTTCATAGACCAGGGGATGGTGACTAGAACCAAAAAGGTGTATCACTTAAATAGGAGGGCATTGCCTTTAAACCTAAACAAACATATAGAGTAGAACATAGCGGGATTTAACCACGAAGTAAATTGATACACAAAAAAGAGAGTTGAATGGAAAGGGGTTGGAATACAAGAGGATAGAACTGAAACTCTCACATCAAGGGTCAGATCACCCCATTGGAATAAGTGTTATTATCAAGTGTCCTCCCAAAGGTATCACCAAACATAAGGGTCAAGTCTACTATTAAACCACAAACTCTAGGTCTTGAACAATATTTTTGGAAAGAAGGAATGATTAGTTCTTATGTATATTAATATGGAAGCTAGTAGTAGATACAGACCATACCTCTAATCATTCATGGAGCCCTTGGGTCAAACTCCTTGAACACATGCAACTACTCCATTTTTCAATCCTCCAACTCCATAAACCAATTGGGGACCACATTTTAGTGGTGGTTAAAACATGTCGAAATGTATACCACCTCATATTTCACTCCTAGATCCACTTCTACGTCTGATGCCCTGTAGAATCATCTGTTTCTATCACTTTTTCTTCTCGGAACATTTTCTACACCTAAGTCTCTGAGACAAGAATTAGTTTCATGCTTTCCCACTACCAACATTCACTGGTTGTATCCACTCAACTAAATAAAATTCAACCACAAAGGTTCCCTATAACACCCTAATATAAGTAGTAATGAAGAGGGGAAAAGTGCTGGCTCGGATGTCCCTAAACACACCTTGCTCAGAGATCTGAGACCTGAAGCACTAACTGTACTGTATTCATAGAGTACTACGGATGGTTGGTTCACCTCAATAAATAATCATCTACCCATATGTCCTCCTACCGAAGCAGTAGAATCTCTAGGGATCTCTCATCCCTTAACTCTTTATGGAAAGAGACCCCCTTCTTTAAGGAAGGTTCTCATTCTTGTCCATAAAAAATTCACTTATTCACAAGATCATGGTAATCTAAACCCTTTCACTGTCTTACAGAGCAACATAGAAGGCTCTCTACTAGGACACCCATTTGATCGAATGGTTCCCCGGGCTAGATGGAAACTGAACCACCTCCTCAAGCCAGTACTTAGCCGCCTATGAGTCGGGATAACCTCAAAACCTAAGGGGTATCACATGCTAAAAAATGTCTAAGGAACTAAGCATACATGTGTCTTATACTATTACCACCAGCTGTATCTCTTAAGCATCATGCAATGATATAGCTGGTACACCACCAGAAGGTGCAAACACCGTAAGAGGGCCCTGCATCAAGGCCCCATCGCTTGGTGGGCTGCCATCATATACTCTCTCAGGAATCCAAGATGGATGTCTATGCAGAGACATCCTGATAAAGAACTGGTATTCCATGGTCATTTAGTTAAACCTTGTGAGCCGACTCCAAAGAAGCCAAGGAAAAAACACTACAAAAAATACACGCAAACAGTGTTTTCGTGCACAAAGTCAGATATCAGAATTCAGGGTCCTGGTGTATGGATATGTTGGCCAATGCACCAACAATGGATTCCATATACCTAAAACTGGAATCATAACATTTAACACTGTCTCCACATAGAGAAGATCATAGTCATAGTTCTTCGGTAGAACTGACTCGTCTGATACAACATTGCCACGACCTGTACCCCATGACCCATGCCGTGACTACCCCTAGCCCTACTTCCATAAGAGAAGGGATGGTGAAAAGCACCAGAAAGGTGTATCCATAAAATGGGAAAGAATTTTCTTTAAATGTGTACAAACATACAGAGTTGAACACAAAAATATGCAACCATGAAGTAAACTGCTATAGTAAAAAAGACTGCGGAATGGAAAGGGGCCGGAATACAAGACCAAATGTAAAATTACAATTACAAATAAAAGGCACAATACAACTGGAAAAGGGAAAAAATATCATTGGTAGACCTCCTAGGATCCTTCCAGAAGGGTAGGTACATATTACCTCCACATCACTCCACGTCTGCTCATCTCTTCTGCGTACCACTTGGTCCCGACTCCTTCAAAACTCGATCAATGTTGTACATCGTCTGAACAAGACACAAAAAGGGGTGGGTGAAGCCCGTTTTGGTGTGAGTATACCAATACATAGTTGGGACCCTGAGACACCATAGGTATCCTAACGTTCCACGATGGAAAAACCACAAAGAGAGGCATAATCACAAATCCCGAAGCAGTCGAGAACTCTACTTTGGTATACTCCCATACATATACCAATGTTAACAAGACATAATTGTCTCATACATGAGGAATGAATATCACAATGGTAACAACATGAAGGTAACACAATGAAGGTAACACCATGAAGGTAAAATTACCACATAGGTAACACCGCGATGATAACACCACGAAGGTAAAAGTACCACAAATGCAACACCACGAAGAAATCACCACGAAGGTAACCATACCACATATGTATCACTATGAAGATATCAACATGAAGGTAAAATTATCGCACATGTATGACCACGAGGATATCACCACGAAGTAAAAAGTACCACATAGTTAAAAGACGTAGTTCAAACAGAGTCTCAGCTCAAACCAGGTTTTTTGTGAAGTATAGAAGTACATACAAGTAGTCGTGAAGCTAGATCATCTTACTCTGTCAAGAGGCACTGCTGCTGACCATACAAAGTCTTACCCACATAGGATCAACAGGTATTAACTCTCACAATAATCCACTCCAGATTCGAACCGCCCATAGTCAATAGGTTCTATCCCTCGCAATGGCCCATATAGGATCTGACTCAGACATGATCGGTATGTGCTGACCCATAAAAGATCGTTGAGCATTAACCCACACAGGATCTCACCCACACAAGATCAGTATGCACTGAATGACATAGGATCGCTGAGCACTGACCACCATAGGATCTTACCCACACAGAATCGGTATGCGATGACCCACACAGAATCAATGAGCATTGACCTCCGTATCATCTGTCTCCAACATCTACCTCATTGTCAGCCACTGGATTCCTCACACCTGGTGTTCTTGAGTTCTGTAGAATCTTCCCTCATCATATAAGTCATACCTTGGCTACCACTATGATCCACAAAGGAGTAACTCAAAGGACCTCCATGTTTTAAGGGTTCCAACGTGATAGATGGTGCATCAATTGGACGCCCAGTCTGTGAGTTATAAGAATTTTAGCTCTAAGGGACTGGTTGAATTCAGGTTCGATCGAACCCGACCGTACTCCAGCTATCTCCAAAACTCAAGTGGATTTTACAAAAGAAACTTCACGATACATAGATCCCAAATCTATATATGGATTGTCAAACGGATGTACGGTTCTCAAGATATATCCCTTTAAGTGAATCAGGGCCTGGTGGTGCCCGAGTCCGGTCCAACCCGATCGGACTGACCCTGCCCGACCCGATATAGGTTGGGCTGTGAAGGGTTCGGACTGCTAGGCCAAGGCCTAGCTCGGACCGCAAGGGGGGGGGGCAAAAAGGGTGGCCCGCAAAGGGTGGCCCATCCTGCATGGCAGGGGGGAGCCCGCAACGGGCAGCACCACCCACAAAGGGGCGGCCTGTAAAACGGGGCCCGTAAGGGGGAGGCCCGACTCACATCAGGAATGACCTAAAAGGGGGTGGACCAACCAACATAGTGCGTAGCCTATGAGACAGCGGCTCGGCCGCTGTCTTTCTGAGATGGGAAGGGGGATTGTAACCCTTGGTCTCCCGACCTCTCGAACAGCCTGGAAGCTGTTCGGTTTGTGAAGAGACCCTACTAAATGGGCGCTGCCCAGTTTCCATGGAACCCTCCAGATGTGCTGGTACTACCTCTTCTGATGCAGCTTCATTCATGGCCTCCTTCTCACCGGCAGCATACGACAACGCGCCACACCTCCTCCACTACCGACCGGCCCCGACTGCTCTGATCACTGCCGTAGCTTTGTGTCGCGACCTCCTCTTGCGATTCACGTCGTCGTGCTGCCTCCTTCATAGTCAGTCGGTGTCCCACTATGCCTGTAGTCTTCCATAGAGGGTGAAAGGTTAGAAATGTAGTGGAGGGCCCAGGCTTGGTTCATTAGGCCCGTGCCCTCCATGTTATCTCATAAACATGAGGGGCGAATTAAGGGTTTAATAATCAATTGAATTAAACAATAATCAAAACCCCTCAAAGACACCAACAAAAACCTCCAACAAAAATAAATGAATCATGGATCAACCCGTTATTCGGTTGGTCAACGTTATTTATATTATTCAATAATGGGGAAGAGGAAATAATTTTAAATTCAAAAAAGAATAAACCCCCTACCACATAAATTCATTGGACAACATTCATTCTTGAATGTGGGTCGCGTTCTTCATTCCCGCAATAGGTTCCCAATGACGTAGCTCATACATCGTCCTTTGGTTTGTGGTTTTGTTTAACCCATCAGCTCCCGCTGGGATCGACTCCATCATCTATGGGTTTGGCATCATGACACTCCTTCAACACTTCATTTTGTGGAAAATATGTTCAAACACCTCTCCCCATACTCCATATAAATAGTATAGGGGGATTGTACGTAACGACATGGAGAATTAATGGGGATCATTAATTAGAAAGCATCCTAATTCCCCAATGACGTCGTTACTAAATATTAATAGGTCAATCCATTTATTAGATTGACACATCGTGGGTCACACACTCCGTGTAGTACCCCCAGTTTCTGGTAAGTAACTCTTGTTTTATTCTTTTTAAGTACATGAAGCATATAAGAAATGGTTGGGAATGTTTGGAGACTTTTAAAAGTGAAAATTGTCCAAATGTGGTGACGCACAGGATACGCCCGGTTTTCCCAAACCGTGCTGAAGCTGAGCTGGTGTGGTCACTTTGGACAGAGGAGACTGCACAGTGTGTGCCCAGTTTGGGAAAATCGTGCGAGGAGGCCATTCGGGGAACCCCTTCAAAGAAGTTACTACCGCACGGTTGGCACACGATTTGCCTAACCGTGCGGACTAACCATGCGTGAAGTCAACTTAGATCCTATTTTTAAGGAGATAATCTGTTTAATCTTTAAACCCACTCGTTTTTTCACCTAAACAACCCTAACTCAGGATTTCTCACTGGTGAAGGTGGGAGAAAAATAACCAGGCGTTTTGGAAGTAATTTGGATGTTTGCCTTGGCATTTAGAGGCCGATTGATCGAGGTAAGTCTCATTTACTTTAGTTTTCATAGATCTCCTTCTTACCTCTTGATGGATCCTTAGATCTATGCCCAAGGTGGGTAGATCTAAGGTAGTGGATGACTTTTAAGTGGGGTTTTGGTTTATTTTGTGCTAGGGAAAGGAATCAAAGGAGGTTTTGTGGTGTTTTGACCCAGTTCTTTGTTGGTTTTGCCTAATTTTTTGAGGCAGGTGGATTCACTCTCGATTCCTCTTTCATAGAACATGAAGGCTTAGTTTTAAATTTTTTTCCTTGATTGAAATGGTTTGTTTATCTGTTATAAAGGAATGTTTGAAACCCATTTTTAGTAACAGGTGATGGAAATTGTGTTTTTTCATAAAGCGGTTGTTGAAGTAAATTTAAAATAGTGATTTTAAATTTTATATGGTTTTACTAATTGATAGAAATGGTTTTCAATAAAAGGGTGGTGATTTTTTGAAAGGTTTTGAAAACATGTGGTTTTGGGCATAGATTTTCATGGGTTGTGGTGTGTGTTCATGTGCATTGGGATGGATAAGGGCAAGAAGTACCCCCATCAAAATGTTGGGATGGATAAGGGTGAGAAGTACCCCCATCAAATGGTTGGGATAGATATGTTTGTGAAGTATCCCATCAAGGTAGCCTACTATGTGACGACTTAGTGGAAGGATAACTCACCACTAGCGAGTATAGGGAGGTCCAGGTTGCATGCATGGTTGGTTGTGTGGATTTGTGAAATGGAACAAATGTGCCAAAATGGAAATGGGAATTTGATTAGAAACATTTCTTGGTTGCTTTTCTTAAGAAATATGATTTTTGTTGGAAAATGGTTTTGACATGGAACTTGTTATGTTGTAAACTGTTTTGGAATTTTTTTATATAAATGTGCTAACATGTTTTATCCATGAGGCATGGGTTGGGAAGTCGTCAGGGGAAACCTACTAAGTTCTATTACTCACCCACTGCTTTGGAACATGGGTGCTTTTCTAGAAGTCATATACGGGGATGATAACAAAGGTAAAGTTTCACATGTTTATAGCAATACATCATGATACTTGGGCTGGTTCGTGATGTTGGAGCTTCGAGATTGTGGAGCGTGGAGTTGGGTTGTCGGCTTGTAGTCTATTACTTTGTCATTCCGCTGTTTACTCTTATTTAGTTTTGGATTCTGGTGTGGTACTCTGGGTTGGTTTTTTCATAAAATAAATGGTTGGGTTGTCTTGGATTTTATCATGCATCATTTACCTGATTAGTTGATTATGGTTGTTGGTTATGTGGTATATTCTAAAGGGTTAAATCATCCTCTACTTGGTTTGAAACCCTCCAGCATTAATTCCATGCATTTGGCACCTTTAGGATGTCTCTTAAGGTCTAGTAATGACTCGTCGAGCTCTCAAGCCAATGAGAATTGGCGGGTCATTACAAATTTTATCAACTTGTTCGGTCCTTTCCTATCAAGTTGTCATCGATGTTCTTGGTTTTGGAGTTGAAATTTTTTTCGTCTATTCCTTGCGTTGGAATCTTAGACAGGAGAAGGATTGTCGGAACATGAAATGTATAACATAAAAGGGTGAAGCTAACCCATTTATGCTGAACCTCAAGTTATCAGGTTGTTGGGTACATAAGTGTTTTGGATACAATTCCAAAATCATGGAAATCTCATTGTCATGGGTTTAGACAATGAGATGATCATGCCATGAATTGTAGAGGAGTGACTGCCCACTAGGATTGCATAACTCATTGCGAGGACTAAGTAATGATTTCGAGCAAGGTGCGAATTTCTAAAAAATGAAGAAATTGTTTTAAACAAAAAGATTTTGAAAACATGATATTTGGTGTATTTCGAAAATGGTTTAATTTTCAAAAAAAATCATGTGGGATGTTTTCAAAAATGGTTGAACACGGGAAAAGGTTGTTTTAAGAAACAATTTGGTAATTGTTGATGTGATAGAATTTGAAATGCTAAGCCTCTAGTAACTAGGAAGTGAGACTAATAGTGTACATTTCGGGTATAGAAAAGTTCACCAGATAGGTGTCGTAGAAAGAAACACGAAGAAGATGCAGAGAATATGGTTGCTCCTGAACCACATGTGAACTAATATTTGGTTCAGAGTATAGTTGAAGCATTCCAAGATTTGTACATGAGGAATCAGAGGGATGAGTCAAGACATTTAGACCATTCTGTCCAGTTCCAGAACCAGAATCCACTCATGTTTCAGGGTGATTCTGAACCAAAAGGGAAGAGATGTGGCTGAGTAGGATGAATCGTATCATCAATTTCATCGACACACCAATATAACTGAAAGTAAAGATGGCGATGTATATTCTGGAGGATCATGAACAATAGTGGTGGGAGCTAGTGGTACAGGCTAAGGTGGATCAAGGCCTGGGCTAGGAGGAATTTTCGGAATTGTTCAATAAACAATTCTTTCCTCACACATTCAAGATCCAGAGGATGACGAACCTTTTCTGCCTGAAGCAGGAGAATCTCTCTATCAAAGAGTATGATGCTAAATTCATGAATTTAGTGTGCTTTTCACAGCAACTTGCTGTAAGTGTATCACTAAAGGCACGCATCTTTGAATCAAGATTGTGATAGGATATTCGCTCAAAGACAGCTATGCACTGTATAACAGAGTATACAGAGATGGTAAACAGAGAATCAATAGGTGAAAGTGACATCTCAGGAGTTATGGGAGGAGGAAGTATGATGATCCCCATGGGAATGGGTGGGAACTCTAATGCTGGGAACAAGCAGAAGATGGAAACCTACTCCCAAGGTGTGAGTGTGAATCAGAACCAGATGGTTGGATTAGTGAATATTCCTCCACAACCACGAAGTAGAGCAGGTTTCTTTCAAAGTGGTTTGACAAACCACATAAAGTGAGAGTGTATGGCGCAACCTAGATAATTTCAAAATTGCAAGCAGATGGGGGCATCTACAGTTCTATTGTAGTAATGCTCCGAGGTCGGGTGCTCCTGACACTTCTCAAGCGTCACCAGCATCCTATGAATCGACAGGATGAGGACAACAGAATCAGTCTCGTTAGTATAACAGAGCTAGCCATGGTGATTCTCGAAATACCATGACTCATCAACCAGGGAAAACTTAGCAAGGAAACAAGGAGAACAATGCATTGATGAAGCAATTGTATGGACATGAGAAGATGCTGGTCGATGATCAGGCTGGGACATCTATAGTAAGAGGTACGATTCTTTAGGATTACACCTTTGTTCAAGTGTGTTTGATACTGGTGCATCACATTCCTTCATTGCTTCTCGTGTTATCGATTTGCTGTGTTTAAAACTGGAAATGATGCCTTCTGTCTTGAAACTGAAAACTTATCTTGGTGAAAGAGAATGTCAAGCCTTCATCTGTAGAGAATATGCTATAATTTTTGATGGAGCTGAGCTGAAATGGGACTTCTCCATGTTGGTTATGTATTTCTATGTTATAATCCTGGGTATGGATTGGTTTACAATGTTTAAGGCTCACAGAGACCATATCTTTAGAGGATAAAGGATAGTAAAGAAAGGTGAAAAGAGCCTGTTGGCACCAATGGGGGGAACAATACCTTAGAAATTGGATGTGTTGACATTGGAATCAATGGAAGAGATTGTGGAAAATAGTTTTCCAGATGTGGTGGATCATTTTCCAGATGTCTTTCCCAAGAACATCTATAGTTTAACAACTCTATGAAAAGTGGAATTTACAATTGATCTCTTTCCGGGGACAAATCTTATTTCCATTCCATATTATAGGATTGAACTAATAGAGTTACATGAATTGACTGTTTAGTTAGAGGATCTGGAAAGCTAGGGTTTCATTCAGCCAAGCATGTCTTCGTGGGCTGCACCAGTTTTGTTTGTAAGGAAAGCAGTTGGAACTTTGAGGCTATGTGTGGATTATCATAAACTTAACCAAGTTACGATAATGAATAGATATCCACTTCCACACATTGATGATATATTTGATCAACTTAGGGGAGTTCAGAGGTTCTCCAAGATTGAATTCGGTCATGATATCACCAGTTGTGAGTCCGAAAGGAGGATATTCTGAAGACAACCTTCAGAAGCAGATATGGCCACTGAAAATATGTAGTCATGCCTTTTGGTCTTACTAATTCACCAGTAGTTTTTATGGAGTTGATGAATCAGATATTCCAGCGATATCTGGATTATTTTGTTGTGGTGTTTGTAGACGACATATTGGTGTATTTAATAACTAGGGCTAAGTATGAGCAAAACTTGGAGATATTGATGGAAATATTGAGAGACCATCAGTTGTATGGAAAATTATCAAAGTGCGATTTTTGGATACAATAGGTATGCTTTCCAGTTTATGTTGTCTCTGAGAAAGGTGTTTTAGTGGATCAAGAAAAGATAGAAGTCGTTCTCTCTTGGCAACCACTGAAGAATTTCTTTGAAATATGATGTTTTCTTGGTCTAGTGGGTTATTACCGATGCTTTGTGCATGAATTCCCATGAATAACTTTGCCTATGAAAGAATTGAATAAGAAGAACAATGTATTTAAATGGATTGAGGAATGTCATAGATCTTTTCATGAGTTGAAAGTTTGCCTTACATCAGCACCCATATTGATTTTTCCAGAATCAGGATAGGGGTATGTGGTGTATTGTGACGCTTTAGGATCTGGTTTGGGATGTGTTCTCATAAAAGTAAAACATGTTGTTTCTTTTGGATTAAGACATTTGAGAGTGCATGAGAAAAATTACCCAACACATGATTTAGATTTAGCTTCAGTTTTCCATGCCTTTAAAATGTGGCGTCATTATCTCTAGGGTGAGAAATTTATTGTGTTTACAGATCACCAAAGCTCGAAACACATTTTCTCACAACGAGATTTGAATATGATGTAGAGGATATGGATGGAGTATCCTAAAAATTTCGACCTTGACTTGATTTATACACCGGATAAGGGAAATTTAGTAGAAAATTCATTAAGAAGAAAGTCATATTGTCTGTTAGCGAAAGAAGCTTCAGATGAGTGGCAGTTGATGTCGGTCCTAGCCGACATGCGTAATGAATGTGAAGACTGAGCTGATTTTGTGATTTTCATTCTAGTTGTTCTTGTTCTAGATTTTCTGGATGTATTAAAAGAGGTACAGGCATTCTATGTAGACTGTCTTTTGATGAGTTAAAAACTCAATGGTGGGGAGACCATTGAGGGATGGAAGGTGGATGGAAGATCAGTTTTGCAGTTTCGAGGTCAGATGGTTTTACCATTTACTTCGCAGGAACAACTCCTTCATGATTACCACCATTCAATATGGCATGTACACCCAGGTATACAGAAAATGTATAAGGAATTGAAGGCATAATTTTGGTGGAGTGGCAAGAAAAGGAAAGTGGCTGAGTTCGTCTCATGATGCTTAACTTGTCAGCATGTTAAAGTAGAACATCAGTGGCTCACAGGTATACTGCATTCTTTATGTATCCCAGTGGTGAAATGGGATCAGATAGCAATGGATTTTTTTATATGTCTTCCATGAACAGTCCGGAAACACGATTCCATTTGGGTGATAGTGGATTGTCTAACCAAGTCATCCCATTTCATCCCTATTCATGAAACTAGCACGATGGAAGATCTTTCAAAAATCTACATCCAAGAAGTGGTAAAGAGGCATGGTGTACTAGTGTCTATCATCTCAGATAGAGATCCGAGGTTCACATCACGTTTTTGGAGATCCTTACAGAAAGCCCTGGGAACTCAGTTGAATATGAGTATGGCGTATTATCCTCAGATGGATGGACAATCCAAAAGGATGATACAAATGTTTGAAGACATGTTACAGGCTTGTGTAATAGATTTTGGTGGCTCATGGGAGGATCATATACCCTTAGTTGAGTTATTATAAAAGAACATCTATCAAGCCTCGATACGCATGGATCTGTTTGAAGCATTGTATGGTAGTCCTTGTCATTCTCCACTTTGTTGGGTGGAAACCGGTGAGACTTCACTAGTTGTGCCGAGCCTTGTCCATGAAACAATGGAGAAGATTCAGTTGAAAAAATGTGGATGGAGACAGCACAGAGTCATCATAAATCTTATGCAGATCATCACTAAAGACTGTTTTCATTTGAGGTGAGTGATCATGTCTTATTGAGAATCTCTACAAGGCATGGACATCGTCATTTTGGGAAGTAGGGAAAATTATCTCCTCGATATATAGGCCCTTTTGAGATACTGGAATGGGTTGACGAGGTGGCGTATCGGTTTCCATTACCAACATGGTTCAGTGCAGTGCATAATGTGTTCCAAGTATCTCAGTTGAAGAAGTATCAACCCGATACTGACCTTGTGATCAGATGGGGTCACGTTGAACTAGAGCCCGATGCTTTATTGGTACATATCCCAGTATGGATTGGGGATAGGCAAGAGAAAGTCTTGCATGGAAAAATAATCGGTCTAGTGTAGATTTTATGGTAACATGGTAAAATTTAGGAAGAGACTTGGGAATGTGAGAAAGAAATAAAAGAGAAGTGGCCAAAACTCTTTCAGGAAATCAATGGTTTTCTACTTTCTGGGGACGGAAAGATCAATGGTGGGGAGAATGTAGTACCCCCGGTTTTTTGTAAGTAAATATTATTTTATGATTTTTTAAGTATAGGATGCATATGATAAATTGTTGGGAATGTTTGGATATTTTTAAAAGTGAAAAAGGGAAAAATGTGGTGACACATGGGCTACGCACGGTTTTCCCAAACTGTGTCAAAGCCATGCAGGTATGGTCACTTTTGACAGAGGAGACCGCACGGTGTGTGCATGGTTTGAGAAAACCAAGCGAGTAGGTCGTGTGGAACACCACTTTCTTGCAGTGACTACCGCATAGTTAGCGCACAGTTTTCCTAACCGTGCAGACTAACCGTGTGCGAAGTCAATTTAGATCCTATTTTTTAGGATCTAATCTGTTTTATCTTTAAAACCACTCGTTTTTGCTCCTAGACGGCCCTAACAAGGGATTTATCTCTGGTGAAGGTGGGAGAACACTCACAATACGTTTTGGAAGTGATCCGGATGTTTTCCTTGGCATTTAGAGGCCAGTTGATCGAGGTAAGTCTCGTATCCTATTGTTTTCTTAGATCTCTTTCTCCCCTCGTGATGGATCCTTAGATCTATGGCCAAGGTGGGTAGATCTACGTTATTGGGAGACTTTTAATATGGGTTTTGTTTTTTATAGTTCTAGGGAAATGAATCTACAGAGGTTCCATGGTGCTTCGACCCAGTTCGTTGTTGGTTTCTCCTAATTTTTTTAGGTAGATGGATTCACTCTCGATTACTCTTCTTATAACGTGAAGGCTTAGTTTCAAATTGTTTTCCTAGATTGAAATGGTTTCTTTACCAGTTATGAAATAATGGTTGAAACCCCTTTTTTGTAATGGGTGATGGAAATTGTGTGTTTTCAAAAAGTGGTTGTTGAAGTAAATTTAAAATAGTGATTTTAAAATTGCTATGGTTTTACTGCTTGAAAGAAATAGTTTTCTATAAAAGGGCGATGGTTTATTGAAAGGTTTTGAACACACTTGGTTTTGGGAACAGATTTTCTTAGGTTGTTGTGTGTGTTCATGTTCATTGGGATGGATATGGGAGAGAAGTACCCCCATCAAAAGGTTAGGATGGATAAGGGCGAGAAGTATCCCCCATCAAAAGTTTGAGACGAATAAGGTCGTGAAGTACCCCCGTCAAGTTAGTCCACTAAGTGATGACATAGTGGAAAGATAACTCACCACTTGCGAGTATAGGGAGGTCCAGGTTGCATGCATGGTTGGTTGTGTGGATATGTGAATTGGAATGAATGTTCCAAAATGGAAATGGGAATTCGATTGGAAACATTGATTGGTTGCTTTTCTGGAGAAATATGGTTTTGGTTGAAAAATGGTTTTGACCTGCAAATTTTTAAATGGTGAACTGTTTTGGAAATTTTTTATATAAATTTTTTAATATAAATTTTCTAACATGTTTTATCCAAGAGGCATGGGTTGGGAAGTCGTCGGGGAAAACCTACTGAGTTCCATTACTCACCCTCCTTCATTGGCACGCTGGTGCTTTTGTAGATGTCATATAGCAGGATGTTGGAAAAGGTAAATTGTCACATGTTTATAGCACTACTTCATGATACTTGGTCTGGTTCATGATGTTGGAGCATGGATCTTGTGGATCATGGAGTTCAGTTGTTGGATTGTAGTCTTTTGGATTGTCTTTCCACTTTTTACTCTGATTTAGTTTTGGTTTCCGCTGTGGTACTCTTGGTTGGTTTTTTGATAAAATAAATGGTTGAGTTTATCATGCATAATTTAGCTGATTAGTTGGTTATGGTTGTTGGTTATGTGGTATGTTCTAAAAGGTTAAAACGTCCCCCACTTGGTTTGAAACCCTTCGGCATTTATTGTGAGCCTTTGGCACCTTGGGGATGTCGCTTAAGGCATAGTAATGACTCATTGATCTCTCAAGACAATGAGAATTGGAGGGTCATTACACTCCACTTTTCTATTGGTGGACAAGAATGAAAACAAAATAATAAAATTATTTTAGTTCATAACTTTTAGAAGGTCACAAAACTAAACTTTTTCTTCAGACCTACTGTAGTCAAAGTAAAGTCTACCCTAAGCGAATATTGGCACCGCAGATTCAATGGTGCCCCCATATTTCTAATCTGAGCACTGGTTAAAAAGTTAGAATAATTCCACTCACACATATAATAAATATACCTTAAAAAGTTCAATAAATTAATAACATTCTCCCTCGACCCGCGTGGGAACCACCCAGTCGCCACAGAACCCACTAGAGGTGCAGGTTATGCCTCCTCCGCCAGAGCTTCACCCGTGACCTCCTGTTCACCGGCAGTGCGGGATGGCATGCCGCAACTAATCCATGTTTGGCTGATGACGACTTCTCTAATAACCACTATGGCTTTGTGCCACGACCTCCTCCTGTGGTGCACATCGGCACACCGCGTACTTCGTAGTCGGTCGGTGTCCCACCACACTGGCAGTATTCCACGGAGGGCGTAAGGTTAAAAAATAGCGAAGGGTTCATACTGGGATTGATAGGAACATTCCCTCCCTTTTATCTTGTAAACATGATGGGGGATTTAAGAGTTTAATAATAAATTGAATTATAAAACAATCCGAACCCTAAAATGATATCCCGCAACAACCTTCCAAAAAAATGAATGAATTGCGGATCAACCTATTAGTTGGCTGGGCTGCGTTCTTGGTATTATTAAAGAAACGGGAAAGGGAAATCATTTAACATTCATAAATGAATAAACCCCCTACCTCATAATTCTGTTTGATAACATCCGCTCTTGAAGGTGTATTTTTTTATCCATTCCCATAACAGGTATCCAATGATGCCGCTCGTACGTCATATGTCGTCCTTCGGTTCGTGGTTCAGTGTCACCCGTCACCTCCTGCTAGGATCAACTCCATCCTCCAATGGCTCGACATCATAGAACTCCTTCAGCACATCGTTGCGTAGCAAAACTGTGCTGACACCTCTCCCCAGGATCCATATAAATAGGATAGAGGAGGGTAAGTAACGACATGGGGATTTAATGGGGGTAATTAATTAGGAACCTTCCTAATTTCCCAACAACGCCATTAATAAGGATGGAAAGGTCAATCCATTTATTGGCTCGACACATCACAGGTCCTGCACTCTGCTTGTCCATTATGGAAGATGAAAGAAAATAAAAGAATAAAGTTATTTTATTTCATTTATTTCAAAATGTCATAAAACATAACTTTTTCTCCAGACCTACAACGTTAAAAGTAATGTCTTCCTTAAGATAATCCCGTTGATGTTGATTCAAAGGTGCCGTTATATTTTTAATTTGAGCACCGATTAAAAAGTTATAAAATGTCTCTGGCGCATTTACTGAATGTACCTTAAAAAAGATTAATAAATTAATAACGTTCACCCATGACGTGCACCGGTCGGGGTTATCCTCTGCCAAAGGGGAAAGCACCCCAATGAACTCAACAGTACTATCGTATTTTCAATCCAAGATACCATTTAGAAGTAATGGATTTGACAATAAAATAATTGTCAATTAATTATTTTATTTATTTCCAAAAACTAACTTTCACTGGTGGACCACACCTACCAATGTTAGTGTCTGCCTAAAGAATGAATAAACATACAAGTTCCATGGTGGTCTCATATTTTTAATAAAAGTCACTATTCGTGAGTTATAATCAACTGAAAAATAAAATAACATTATTTAATTATTTTATTTACGGTTATTCCATTTGCGGGCTTTCAAACCGAAATCCTATGGCAACTAAACATAAGTCGTGCCTAGGGTAAACCTGCTATCCTAAACACAACAGTTCCCTCATCATTCTGATATGTGAAACCATTTAAGAGTTAATCCACATTTTCATGAAATCTTCTTTCACCCGCTAATTAAATCTTAACAAAACTTCAACAAATCATTCTGGGCACTCTGGGCCTCAAAATCACCCACCGTTAGATTTAACTCTCTAAAAATAATTTCATTTAATAAAAAAATTATACAGAAATTCCTGTACATTATAGTGGCAACATGACCATTTTCAGGGGGAATCATGGGAGAGAGGAGAAGATATGTGGGCTTAGTGGCTCAATATTTCACTCATGGAATCTTAGAGATTCTTGGGAGAAAATCTCGAGGATGAGATATTATATGGTGAGGAGATTGTAAGATACCTAACATTTTTGAAGATGTCTCAATATCATTTATAAGAACTGTTTTTATTAGGTTTAGTACATTTTTTAGGTTTAATATACTGGGTGTCTGGGTGAAAATTTGGTGATTTTTGAAGGAATATGGGAAATTCATGATTAGCACACCATTATCCCAAAACGTGTGCCCAACCCAGAAAAACATGAAATCTCAAGAAAAATATGAATCAATAAGCTGGTGAACCATTGCTAAAATCATGCACCCTCTTAGAAGTAATAGATTGATACCCCTAGGAGAGTCACATCGTTACCACACATGTTCAGAGGAAACTATGCACCCCTTATAAAAAACCATGCATGTGGGATTTTAAACACTCCTAAATTTGATTAAAAATACATAAACCCCCATAATTAACCCAAAATGGACCCTAAATTAATCCTAAATTAATTATATCATTTTTGAGGCTCTCAAATGTATTATTATGAGTTTCGAACACCGTTCATGGTGAATCAAAGCCTTTTTTGAGGATATAAATTCTTTCAATTAGTGATAATCATCCCGATTGGTTTACCATACTTACCCAATATTTTTATATCACTCATTAAAGGATAATTTTAATTTATTTGGTGGATATTGATATTGGTTTTTGAATATCTAATCAGTTTAATCTTCGATTTTGGATTTAGATCTAGATCCATTTTTTTTCACGATCTTGGTTGTTGCACTTTAATTGGGGAATTTTGTTTGGAAGCATTCATCATAAATTTTGATATAAGTGGTCTAAATTAAATCCCCACAGTATTGAATTCCAATTTCATGTATATTTTGAGAAATTTTAATTACACCATAGGAATTTTTATCCATAATTGGTTAAATTAATCGGCAATATTTTTTTTGAAACCTGAAATTGATTTAATGTAATTATAATATGATGATGATTTGCATTAAATTGAGTAAAATCGAATTGGATGAATTGGATTAATGAATGGAAGGAGTTGTGATTTGGAAATTACTGTATTTTTATTAACTAATAGGTTAATTAATTAATGGATTTTTGGATTGTGGAAATGATGAAAAATTGGGCTTGTGTGAGACATTAATTAATGTAATTAAGAATTAATTGATAATATGAATAATGAGATGTTTGAATAAATTATTATGGGTGAATGAATTATGTGATTAGAGGTTGATAATTGGTTTAATAGTGATATGTTCATATTATTCCATGCGACTAAAGTAAAAAAAATATGATGTGTTATGTTAATGATAATAAGTATAGATTAATGAGAATGTTGATATGAATGTTAAGGATATATAAACTAAATGTTTATAAATTTATTTTTTTTTATTTTTTGATAATAGTGACATATGTGTTAAATATGTGTGGGATATGGACTAATTCTCAAAATACCCATATGTGATAATTGTGTGTGGGATAGGGACAGAGGCTCTAAATAACCGTATGTGATAAATGTGTATGGGACGGGGACTGAGGCTCTAAATACTCATATGTGAAATAATATAGTAGGAAATGGTCTGAGGCTCCATATATATATATATATGATACACGATTTGGGATAGGGAATATGGCTCCAAATACTGATATGTTATGTTGAGGTGTGGGATAGGGACATAAGATCCCAAAATCAATGAGGTTTTAGACACGATGTTGTATTCCCTGATTTGGGCATTAGACTGTGGGTCCGATTGTCTGTGATATGAATTTAAAGGAGATGATAAATGGTAAACAAGGTGTTGTGATATATGATATCCCAAAATTATAGATAATACTCTGTTATGGGATAAAGCAGGTATTGATAGTTTGGGTGTCCTTAGGAACCGATGAATTTATTTGTTTAAATGAAGAATGATTTATTAAATTTAAATTTTGTAATTTATTGATCACATTTAATTTTTTATAAAAATGCATAAACTTTTTTTGACTGTATATTATTTTAGAAACAATGGGAGGTGGATTAATGAGTTGAAATCACACCTTTTTTGGGATTCATGAGTAGTACACAAATAAACATGATGAATGTAGGATAGGATAAGAGAAAGAGTCATATGCAAGATGTCTAATTTGCGATGGATCATTGATGTGGGAACCAAGCATTGTGTTGGAACCAGAATTTAATTTTCAGTTTATTTATTTATTTTGGGGTTTTTATTTCGAAACATGACACATAATGGGTACGACATACCTACTATTTATGTTTAGATAATTTATTTCCCTGTTTTGATCATCATGTGATATTAGTGTTATTCTGGTTTTGGTTATTTTAATTTTGTTATTATTTTTTATTTCTTATATCATGCTACTATGATAAAAGGGTTATATTCTCCAGATTTTAACTATTTGACCATCACTACTAGTTGTAAACCTATGAAATTCAGGGAGGCATGATTGAGGTCATGTTACAAATCGGCTCGGGGTATCGGTATGTGGCACCAAGGTTGGGATATTACAGGAAACATATTTGGAATAAAATAACCAAAAAATTGTGAATTACATATATGAGTTAACATATTCACCAACACATGGGTTTTACATCTTGATAAAACAACCTTTACAATGGTGTAACACCCCTGATTAAACATATATAAGCATGGATCATATCACAACAAACACATCAAGAGAGTGTATAAAACCCATTCATAAGGGAAACTATCAAGAGGAAACACAATACCTAGTCCCTTCTCACATAACATGTGTTGGAATCTTGTTACACCATAGAAATTTCCAAATTTTCATATCATATAATTCTATAGAGAAATCACAACATGGGACGGAAGTCCATCTGTAAAGGGTAATACCAAATATATGGGAATTCCAGCTTACTACCATTCCCATTAAACAACTTGGGAATTAATTGGCACAGATTAGTGGGAATTACATTGGAATACCACTACAATTGCATGTTAGTAAAAAATATTTGAGTTTGTGGTCATACCATACCTAATCATGAACAATATAATACATTCAATAATATCATCCAAAAAATATACATTAGAGGAAGAAAGTGTATTCCATTCAAATAATATAGAAAAAATCATAATAAATTATAATAAATATCGATAAATTTTTTATATAAACATTTAATTTTTACGGAAAACATATAATTCAATATGCTTTATGTCATTGTTAAGTTAGTCCTTGTACACTGAACGTAATTTGATAAAGATGACAAAGGTATAACCCACCCAATTCGACCATCTTGTGTGGGAGGAATAAGTATTCGTACCCAAATCAAAAAGATAAAGGCTAATGCTTAATTCACTAATGTCATATTGGTCACGAATAAGAAGGAACTTTCAATTATTTTTGAACACCTACATATAGTGAGGATAAAATATATAAAATCACAATCATATGTAACTTAACAAAACAGAATGTAATTACCCATAGGTCCCGAGTTAGAAGTCCAGTATAAAATTTGTCAAGATAATGTATTTATGAAACTATACCATTAAGGAATATTCACCAAAGGGGATATCATTCCCAAAACATAATTTTATTACTCAAGAAGGGTCAATAGAAACTATCAAAATTATTATTATTTTTCAATATCACATGGGTATATAGACCACATATCACATGATCTATGAAACTAGAATTTACCATAGGAATTATTTAGATACCATATACCTCAGTCTTTTGGTATCCATATTGATGAGTATCACTATATTTTATTACTCTAATATGTAAAAATAATGTTTTATCCAAAACATAAAATTACAGAATAAAAATTGGAAACCACTGAAGTGACAATAAAACCGATGAATAGATTGATGAGTACTCAAATACATACTATAAAATACATAACATGACTAATGAACATTTAATTAGATATGGAAAAAAAAGGAAATAATGGATCTTAGTGTAAAAGAATTTAGAGAAGAGTAAGGGAGAGCATGATCCGCTGCCTGATTGAAAATGAGAAGAGAATCTCATATAATTGGACAATATAAATAAAATAATAATATTATTTATAACCTAAAAAACAAGAGTCCATTAGGTACCCCATCACCCTCAATAGGTACAAATTACTCTAATGAGTACCAGAACTAGGGTCACCAAGTGGCTAGTGACCAACCTAGAGATGCATGCTCAGTGCATGCCCCACCTGGTGCCTAGTACAAAGACATGGGGTATATGGTTTCATCAATAAAAAATATTTATACGAAAGTCCCATGATTATTTCCCTAAAATGGAATCCCGAGCCCTTTAAAACACATTAAAAAATGTAAAATACTGAAATTCATGAGTTTGGGTGGAAATTATGTAAAAAGTACATCATACAGATTTGGCGTGTTACAAACATCCCATAATAGGGATTATCATACCTAATATTTCACACAAAGAACTATCAAGCCTCATCGGGAAGAAACTATGGGCACTGCACCTAATTTTTAGACTCCCACTCCAATAGATTTTCTTAGATATTCTCATTATTCAAGTACATTTATACATGTGAAACTATCTACCCATACAAACAATTATCCTATCCATCCACTATATGAGTGTTTCATTACTCAAATGATATATCTATATCTTACTCAATAACCATTACATAGATCACATTGAAAGTGTTATGTTGATATATTTTGATCCCTAGAAAAAATATAATATATCATTAATGTAATTCTATAAATGACGATATTCTAAACTATATTCCATAATACCAACCATCTCAAAACCCTCAAAGGTCCCTATATGTTTAGGTATAGACATCCATTGACTATGAATTCATGGTATCCAAAACAAATGGAAATTCATAAGAAAACAAGATCAACAACTTCAAAATAAAAGGGGGGTGTCATTATTATTTTTAGTAATGAGACCTTATCTATGTTTATTTTAATATTTTATAGGTTAATCATACATTCTCTAACATCGTCTATAAAATACAAAGTGCAATAATAGATGACTCCCCACCTCTAAACAAAAGAGAGGTGTATGGAATAGATAAGAAAATAAGGAATTGAAGGGTGATACTGAATAAATAACTAATTATTGTTGTAATAAAAAAACATTGATAACAAAAGATAATTATTCCAAGATCCATTAAATTCATGGATTAATCCTTATCACATGTATTATAGAATCCATATAATACACATAGAAATACCATTAATATTATAATGATAAGTAGTGCTGAAGTATAATGATCCATGCCTTTAACACATATTTTTACAGGATTTTAAGCATAAATATCCTTCATATTCAAGACAAGGATCATAAATTATTATTTATTTCGAAGATTAGACACATAATTAAAAAAAATGAAAAAAAAAATATATAGTATTTAAAAATCATAAAGATACCTTAACTTCATTTGAGCCATTACATATGCATAGGATAACATGGGTAATACATGAACACATTGTTGATCTAAAAAGAATAGTATGCCTGTAAACATATTAATAAATCATTGAACATGTCTTATAAATAATAACATGATGTCAAAAAAAATCATGAAACATGAATAAATATTAGTAAAAATAACATGTACAACATGGGACCATATTATACTAGAATCATTGAAATGTGGAAAAAATATAAAAATTACATAATAATGAGTCATGGATCACTTCACATGATGATGAATATGTGAAAGATAAACTACAAGACAGTTTCAAATTGAGCATCAATTAAGGCAAACCACCATGACTATTGAAAATGGAGCCTCAGTCAAGGCTAACCACCAAGACAATTCCACCTGAAGTATCATGAGACTAAAAATTACACAATAAATTGAAGACCTATCTGGGAACACCCATAATAATATTTTCATGATTATATGATCCACATAAATAATCATACATATAAAACAAATTATAAACATTATGGTTACATATGGAATGAATTTTGTATCAAAATCTTATTAAAAGACATATACAATGGGAATATCATAACAGTGTCCACGAAAGAATCAATTTATATCATACCTGGAAATTAAGAAGGGAAAATATTTAGAGGTAATGATATATTCTTTCAAACTAAATTTAAATCATATAAAATAGTTTTCTAAAATATTTAGAAATAAAATATTTTAGTGCGGTCCAAGTGAAATTTTTCAAGATATTTTAAAATAGAATTGGAATAATTGTTTGTATAATAGCAGAAATGATCCAATATAGTTTTCCATGAAAAAAATGTGTTATTTTATAAAAATAATTCTGTATTAAAATATATTTTTTTGTCCACTTGAAAATGGTTAATAAATCAAGAAGCTTACTTCAATTGGCTTTATTTTCGAGAGGACTTGAATGTAGAATACTATTAAAGAATGTATTTTCTCATAAACGAAAGTAGAAATGATCTTGAAAAATATTAGTATAAAATAAAAATAGAATTTTGTATGATTATATAATAATAATTAAGAATTACAATGAGGTAAAGAGGGAGAAAGCATAAACCAAAAAAAAATTGTGGTTTGGAAAGAATCGCTTACCATATATATGCTATTGTTATGAACTTTATATTAATGTACTAGATACTTAAATTATATTAATTAATTAAATAATTTGGAAATTTGGTGCATTTATTTTATTTAATATAATTTTATGTAGTTCATTTATGTCATTTTTGATTAGTTATAATATACAATTTTATTGTTCGTGAGTGTTCGTTTCCTCAATTTTCATGACAAGTTTAACTGTATACATGCCTGGAATGTCATGAAAAATTAGAATAGTTTTCAAGAATTTAAATTATATGTTATTAATTAACTTATATAATATTAAATGATATTATATATCATTTCTATATGTTATGAGGATGAATCATTATATAAAATATCTATGATGAACATTAGTTTTATTGGGCGATATTTTTGTCATCACGAACTACTATTGTTTTGTTAATTAAAATAATATAGATATATATAATGGATAAAAAGCAATAAATAAGATGTAATACATATATTACAATTTGGTTTATCAATAAAAACAGTTTTATGACTATCCTTTAAGTCCATAATAAAAATAAAAAACATGTCATCATTGAATGTATTAAATCAACACATCACGAATGATGTTTTCTTTTTTAGAAAAGAAGGAGAGGGGAAGAAAGATGATGATTGGTTATTCCATTATCATAATAAAAATAAATTATTTATAATATTCTAAAGTTATCATTTCACTTGTATAAGGGGAGGTGGGGGTAAAATAAGAAAAGCAATAAAATCCAAAAGAAAAAAAAGAAAGAGGCTTTTAACTCTTGAATTATCCTCATTGAGAACCTTAATACAGAACTTGAGTTTGGTATTTTATTAATACCAAAGTATCCAAGACTTTTATTAGAGTCTTTTTAAGAGTTTTGGGCTTAATTTGGAAAAACATCAATTATTTTTAGGTGTGAGGATAAGAGGTGGTGTGGAGTGGTATTTATAGTGGAGGAGAGGGGCGTTTTTTGATTATTATATTCATTAGCATATTATTTTTTCTTAAGAAAAGAAATATTGAGGATTATCATGAAAAAATAAAGTATCTATTGCAGGTGAGTTATATCCAATTTCTAATTACATCATCATTGACATTGTAATGATTCAAAAACTTATTTATTTAGCTTATACCGAAAATGACCGTATTTCATTAATCACAAAAAATTCAATTTTTTTTAAGAAATAAAAAATATTAACCCCAGATATTTTTTAAAATGTAGAATTAAAAAATTTACTCTATTTTATGGAAATAAATTTTGAAATATGTTAAATGAATTTTTTTTAATAAAAATAATTTTATATTAAAAAAATAAATATTTTAAAACTCTAACTGATTTTATAACACTTTGAAAAATTAATTAAGGTATCCGTAATTTATATTATAATAATAAGATATTAAATATAAATTTTTGAATCTAATTTATGAAAATAATTTATTTAAATAATTTTATTAATTATAATATTCTAAATAATAATTTATGTTTCACAAAACACCAAAACTTACATTGACATTTTCAAAACATTTATCTACTTATAATATGACATAATTATATAATATTTTACTTTATATGATAAATATATATTTTTATACATTAATTTTTGTGTTTACTACACTATTTTCAAATTTATTATTCCATAGGTTCACATTACTATACCAACAGTCAAGTTACTATTCCATTGGTATATGTTTTTTATTTTCTAGAAATACCTAGTTTTTCATTTATTTTTTTTTATAAATACTATAAAGTGTTATATATGTGATTATATGTGATTTATATTATATTACATAATTATATGATAGGAAATTTCATTGATAAAATTTCTGGGCCCTACATTCTTCCCCCTTATGAAATTAAAACCTTGAAATTTTGTTTTACAAATTAAGGGGGAAAACTGGTGAGGTTTTGAATACTTAGCTAATAAGAATAACAAAAAGAAACATTTAACATAGAGGGATAAACTTGTAAATGAAAATTATATCCTTATTTATGATACCATATGTTCTAATCTAATATATCCATGGTGATAAAATTATCAATAGGATTCTAACCAAAGTGCTCTTGTCCAAATCTCCAAAAATAAATAAACCCACCTCTGATGAAAACTAACTAGAACTCGATCTAATTCCAACTATAACAGCCCAATCATTTTATGAATATTATTACACGATTTTAATAATAATTATCTTTAAAATACAAGCGAAGGACAATAAAATATAGTGTATTTGGTTTATTACATACATAAAAAAACACAGGACCAAAGTAAAAACATCTTTCATTTAACCTTTATAAATAGCTACTAACATCATTTGAGTCCTTGAAACTTAGTAGGATAATTGAGTGAATAAATGAATAAATGTATGATATAAAAATACCAAAAAGTGAATAAACATATGAATAAATAATAGAACATGGTTTAGAAGGCATGACATGATTATATAAAAATTAATGAAAAATGAATAAACCTAAAGAAGAATAACATGTATAACATGGAATTATATAATCATCGAATCATAGGAATGTAGAAATGACATGAAACATGAAAACTTCACAAGTAAAGGCTCATTTTACAAGTATGGGAACTGTTTTTGGCTAACCATGAAGTCTGTTTCACATGGAACAAGAATCAAGGCTAACCACTAAGACCGTTGCAAATGAAGCATGAGTCAAGGATAACCACTAAGACCATTACAGATGACGTATCATGAGATTAAACATTACCCAATAAATTAGATCACTATATTTTCACATCCATCCTAACGTGATCATGACGTTGTGTTCTATATGATAAATTATAAATAAGGAATCAAACTTTATTTTAAGGGTTACCCATGTAAAGAATTGGGTATCATAATCATGTAAAATAGAATATCAAAAGGGAATATCATAATGTTGTGCATGATATAATAGATTTAAATCATAGATGAAAATTCATAATTGAAAATAGTATTAGATCATAATATTTATGTCAATATTAAGTGAAAACATAAAAAAATATTGATTAAGAAACTTTAGAAATAAATTTGTTTAGTGCTGTTTAAGAAAGAACATTCTAGATTAATTAAATAATAATTGGAATAATTATTTATATAAAACTAGAAATTAACCATGATATTTTTTCATGATAAAGATGGTGTTTTTGGAAGAACTATTTTGGCTTAAAATATATTAATGAGTGCACTTGAAAATGGGTAAGAAACCGAGAATCTATCTTTAAGCGGCTTGATTTTCAAGAGGAATTGAAAAGGGAATCTTATAAAAGCATGAGTTTCCACATAAAATAAATAATAATAGAGCTATGAAAATATTAAATTAATATAGACTAATAATTATGGTGTATTAAATAATAATAGTTAAAAATTAAATATTTGTAATGATAGAGAAGGCGTAACCCAAAGGAAAAAAATTGAGGTTCAGAAAGAATCCATTACCTTATGTCCGAAAGTGTTATTCACATGATCATAATTTCATAGATAGTAAAATTAAATCCATTAATTAATTAATTCATTACATTTTATAAATTGTTTTATTAAAATTTTATTATATTCATTTATGGCCTTTCTGATGTGGCATATGATATAATTTTATATTTCCAAAGATCTTGTTTCCTTTGTTTTCATTATCGGTTTACTGGTATACATGCATTGAAATCCACGTAAAATGAGAATAGTTGTATAGAATTAAAATTATATGTTACTAGTTAAATTAAATAATATTAAATTGTTTTATATATCATTTGGGTTATATGTTACAAGGATGAATCATTTGATAAAACGTTAGTGATGAACAATAGTTTATTTTGGTGTTTTTTTGTCATTATGAATTTTCTTATCATAATTAATATCACATATATATTATGTTTAAAAACAAAAAATAAGATTTAATACATATATTATAATATTATATAACCATATAAATGGTTTGTTTTCCATCCTTGGTGGAGTTAATGGAAATTAAAAACTCATCGTCCTTGAATTCGATAATCAACACATCAAAGATGATGTTTTCATTTTTAGAACAAAAGGAGACAGGAAGAGAAATGATGATGAGTTATTCCATTAAGAAAATAAAATAATACTGTATAAAATATTCTTTTCTTATCATGTCACCAGGATAAGGGTAAGTGAAAAGGAAATAAGAAAAGAATATAAATTGAAAATAAAATAAAAAAGGATGATGTTTTTCCTCTTGAATTATCCTCCTTTATAACATCATTGAGAAGCTTTAGTTTGGAATTTTATTAATAAAAATGGATCCCAAACATGTGGTAGTTACATATTAAGAGGATTGGGAAGTTTATTTACAAGAATCAAGGCTTTTTAGGATTGAGGAGAAAAGGTGGCGAGGGGTGGTATTTATAGTGGAGGAGAGGGGGATTTTTTGAATATTATATTCATTAGTTTATTATTTTGGTTAAAGAGAGGAAATAGTGAGGATTATTATAAATAAATGTAGTAACTAGTTCATTTTTTTTCTAAACAATTTTCAATTACATCATCCATGTCTTACTCGCAAATCAAAAATTCATTTATTTAGCTTATACTGAAATTATCATATTTCCCAATTCTGCAAAAATTAAACTATTTTAGAAAAATACAAATACTTAACCCTAATGAATTTTTGATGTTTAAAATTAAAAAAATGAACTACATTTTTGGAAAATAATTTTCTATATATGATACATAAATTTTTAATTAAAATAACCATTTATTGAAAAAATACTAGGTTTATAATTATAACTGATTTTATACTACATTGAAAAATAATTAATGTATTGTAAAATTATATTATAATCATAAGAAAACAAAATAATAATTTATTAATATCTTTTAAGAAAATAAAATTTCCTTTTAGTCATTATAATAATTATAATATGGTAAATAAACATTTATATTTCATAGAAAATATAAAAACAAAATTTAACATTTTCAAAACATTAATTTACTTATAATATGATATAATTATATAATATATAAATTTATAAGATAAATATATTTTATTTATACATTCATTGGTGATATTAGTATTCTATTGGAGGATTTACTATTCATATGGTTCATATTACTATTTGAAATTTCATGTTACTAGTACATTGGATGTAAAATCTCAAGGATTAATAACTAACTGACCACGTAAATTTATTAGATATATATGATCTGTAAGATGTGGGAAACATTTTTCAACTAATCCATAGTAACCCAGACCACATCAGAACCTCATGTGGTCCTAACCAAACCCATTAGGAAATTCATGGTCATATGATCCTAAACACACTCAAGAATGGATTGTTATTGGCGATTACCTATGAGTCAATAGAGATTGGTATTTACTTGTAGACTCATAAGGAATAGAAGAATGTACCCCACATTTAATATATTAATATATTTACACCAATACATGCTAAGAATATCATATTAAATCTTAATAAACCAAGGGTAAAGACCCCATATCGAGGCAGCTGAATCCGATGTTAGTTCTTATAAAAATCTCATATAGACTACCACATAACTCTATAAATAAAGGACCACATCATTATCAAGGGAGAAATTAGGGAACATCTCTCTAATATATTTATAATCACTCATAACCAATCAATTCATGTTAGGTTACTAACACTACTTCTCCTTAAGAAGTTAGGATATAATACCACGAGATGTTAGAGTTTCTTTCCTTACTCCTAACCATCAATTCACATATTATAAATGGGGCTAATTATATTCAAATAACTAGTAGAAACCTTCAATAACTACATAGTTTTGTTCCTACTTAGTGCATTATCAACAACATTCACCTTCATAGGGGTATAAACCATCTCATAGTTCAATGACAAATAATAGTTGACCTACCCCCCCCCCCCCCCCCACTGAAGGATTGTGACCTTTTTGGGAAAATATATACCTAGGACTTCTATAGATGGTGTAAATGATGAATCAATCTCCTGTAAAAAATTATATATGCATATCAAATGATGAAAAAACTTCACCTTATCCAAATTATTGTTTTGATAACTACATTCTTGAGAAATCAACTTCTAGGAACTATAGGTAGATACACACCCTTCATAAAATTGTACTGTTATACGGTCTATTACCAAAAACATGATAGTTGTATGAGTACTCCTTACTTAGATCAGGTGAGAAAGACCAAGTGGATGTGTTAATATACCCATTAACTCTTTTCAGACTCACACAAAAAAATTAAACTCTAAGAACTAATCCCTATTCTTGGATAGGATTTTATTTTATATAGATAGTTAGGAGAAGTATTAAATAAATATTCTATAATATCCTTCTAATCTCGAGAGTCTATATATCCTGAAACCATTCATTGACCTATCCCATGAAAACACTATATCAACTTTTCTAGGTCCTAGTAATATAGATGGCTCTGATATAATGAGATCTAAGAAGTAGATATCTATGATCTAGAACTGACACTTTTAAATCCTAATATAATGTTGATTCTCTATCAGTGTTATAAAAAAAATCTCCAAATTCCAATCATAACCCAAAATTCATTGAGAGTATACCAGATTTGTATTTTCATACACTACATGAAATGAGTCTAAAAATGGATGATGGACCTACATTTTCATATAAATAAATACTTATAGAATATTCTATAGTTTAAATAGAAGCATGAGATAAAGATAGAGGCTATAATTAATTTTATTGTTTACACGAGGAATTTCAGAAGGCGTAATTGCAGTTGATGAAAACCAAACATAAATTGAATCAAGCATAACCACAACGATATCCTCAGCAGGTGAGATAGATCATCAATACAAGGAAGAATAATCAATTCTTTTCTAACTCCAAGATTAAGATCTAGTAATAAATACAGTTGTATATTGTGCTTTCTGACATCTTAGTGAAGAAAAAGGTATCATCCCAAGGATAAGTGGTCAAGAAAATAAATCCATTTTACACAAGATCCTCTAATTTCCACTTATAATATTGATGATCTACAAGATCTACACTTTATATTAGAATGTAAATGGTATGTATACATGGAATAAAATCGATTATAAACTCAATATATATATCTAGTGGAATCCCAGGGAATTCCTTGGAAACATTTTCTTATAACTGGTAAAAAATAGTAGGCAAGTCCATAATACATGTCTCCCCATCATCCCTAACAACCCTAGAAAATTTTAGTTAAATAAACAGTATCTATCGATGGTTTGGTCTTGAACGAACAATATCAAAATACAACTCAAAACATTGGGTATAACTATATCCCTCTACTAATGTTAAAGGAATCAACAAGAGATAATTGTTTTGTTTTTTCTGGATACTAAGTCAAACAATCCACACAAATTATAACATGAAAAATACACATCTCTAACATAATGAAATACCCGAGATTACAATATTCCTAGATCATGAGTGTATACTAGAAAAATTTAAAAATACCCTCAGATCACACCCCAAGGGAATATTAATTGAAATCACTCCATATTAGTACACATGATTCACCCCAATCACTACTATACTGAGAATAGTTAAAAAAAAATTTACAACCGTATCATAAAAAACTGATAGTACGATACTTTCTAGTAAGATTTTACCTCAAACAACCCATGGTCCTTTTTTCATGATTAGTTAGTGTCAGCTCAATGATACAAATCCATATTAACCATGAGGCACCGAAATATCCTTTAGATCATAGTATACTATGAGGAGAAAGACTCTATAACCTCTACTAATATTGATAAACTCAAACACCTACATTATCTACATAGATGAAAAAAATAACACCCTAAGGTAGCATGGCTAGTGATGCTATTGATCCATGATACTTATTATCACTAGGTTTTCTAATTGGAAGAAACAATTCTGATAGAAGCACTATAGTTTCACAAACCACCTACAAGAATGACACTTCATTGGATTCCAATACAACTATAGTCGATTATGTTCCTCATTCCAATATTTATTGCGTATTAATAATGAACTACCATCTTAGGATGCAGAAGATCCATGACATTTACTGGTCTTTCCATCCCATCTAAAATATAAGTTATTGAAACCAGATTTTGGGTAATTGAGGATATATTCCAAGAACCAAAAATAGAGATCGATGTCCTAGAATTCCTATCCCCATATAGGTTTCTCTTTTTAATAAGTTTCCAATTCATAAACTTGATAAATAAAACATAACACAAAATATGTTCACATGACTATGAGTTATATTTATTAGTGTATTCGTAAAACATATATGTCTAGTGAAGGACCAAAATGAGGGATCTGATTAAAAAAGTATAAGAGAAAATCCACAACATTATACCTTATGTTATATGTATAATCTCTATAGATTTTTTATAACAGTGAATTATAGATATTAATTCATAAAAAACAACCCTTCAAATTCTTTCAAGGATATTCCCATATACTTATCATCTTATAAAATGATATCGTAGTAGTGTCTTGAACGTCCCTAAATAATATACATCAGAATATTCACTTGGATATCATGGTGAGTATCTATATGTCCATTGATAGTCTATGAAGACTCAATCCATTTCTTAGTATCATGTGGTGTACCCAATTTAGTAAATATATAGAGATTCTATGGCTGAAAATACCATGATAGATCATACATGGAAGTCTCAATTATTAAATATATACATCTTATAGTCTTTATAACATCAATAAGTCTCTCATGGAACTACTGATCAATTGGAGAATCAAGAATAGTTGGGGATATAGATAAAATATTAATGGGGGGATATTATTGTCCCATCCATATCAACACTCAAGACATATTCATCACATTATAAAGTTTCTATAATTCTAAACACATAACATAAAATCACATATGTATGAGTTCTAGATATAATAGAGTAGATATGAGGTAATTAGAAAATGATCCATATATTCTATAAACACTCACCCAAACCTAATAGGGATGTCATAGAACCACATGTTATCTCTCTATCCTAAGGAGTAAAATCAGATATATAAAGGACTACCTTTATTAATTTAATAAAAATATAACACAATCAAGTCCTTGTTATGTATAATTATACCATGATGTTATATTTTAAAACACCATAGAATTTTATACGAAAATATTTAAGAAAAAAACATATAAAATAACAAAGGTTCATAATCATAAGAATTGACATGAATATCTTGTGAATTAAATATACTGAAAAATAATACTTGAATAATCATTTTTTCCCAATTCCAAGATTAGAAAACCCATTAATCAAAATTAGAATGAATCATATTTATCAAAATTTATCTATCCTTAATTGAAAAACCATAAAAAATAATCTTATACCCATAAATATGGACACCCACAATATATGGGTTTTCAACACCAGAGTGTAAGATGAACCTCATATTTAGACTAAATCAAATCCTTTTATTATTATATAATAAAAATTATGTTGAACGAAAAAATGAGGCTATAATACCACTTTATATAACTGCAAAAATAATTCACCTTTACATTAACCATAATAGGTTCCACATACCACTTGTACGCCTCCCTATATACTAGGGGATTCTAAATAATGGAAAGGGTATATGTAATATGTAGGAAGACTATACCCTATTTTATACATATTTCCATAAATCACAATAGAATTTGTACCACGCGGACCCCAGAAACCCATATTCAGTGAAGTATTTTATTACATTACCATCATTAGAAGGAATAAAAATCCAAAGGACTGGACAATTTAGTATTATTGAAGAAAAGAGATACATACATGGAATAAAGAGAACGATTATTATTTGGATGACATGTATCTATAACATGAACCATCATACAAATGAAACTATTTAAGTATGTGGGATGAAACTTGTTTTATTATGTTTTGGAAACAAACTCGAAGGGTCTACCACTAACTAGTTTATCTCATGAGAATTTTTGATGAATCTAGGGGATATAGATGACCTAAACCATTACAAAAATTGAAAATAATTATTCTAAAATGATTTAATTCTATACCAATATGACTTATATATTTTCTTATTGAGTAGAGGACACATATTAATAAATATTTCAACAGTTAAAACAACATTCAAAATAAACACCATGTGTAATAGGGTATAAAACTAAAATAATAATCATATAAATTATACAAGAATATTGATATTTAATGTGAATATAATTTAAAATGAACATTTATCACAAATGATAAGTAGATATAACACCTAAAATAATTATAGGCATAGTACCATGTATGTCTAAAGGAAATTTAAATTAAGATGAAGTCTCTTGCCACATTATAATAAATCAAATTCTATGATAAAAAATTAATAATCATAAATTAGATCATTTCGTAAAATAAATATAAAAATATTCATTATATTATATATCTATTGGATGCATAAATATAAAACATAAAATAAATAAGTGGCGAACAATGGAAATATCATGGAAATAAAAGTGAGACACGAAACCCCTTACCTTATGCCCAAATATGTTATTAACTTGATCTTAATGTATTAGATAGTAAAATTAAATTCATTTATTAAAAAATTCATAACATTATATACATGTATTTGATTAAAAATTATTTTATAATTTTAATTTCATAGCTCTATTGATATGTTATAAGATTGAATACCGTAGTACTTGAGTGTTTGTTTACTTGATTTTCAGTTCACTTGACTATGAGTAATGCAGTTTATGTGGAATAGATATAATTATACAGAATTGGAATTACATGTTATTTATGAAGATAAAAATTTTTAAATGTTCATATATATAATTAGGTTATATATTATGGTAATGAATAATTATATAATTCATTTAGTGGCAATCGCTTAGTTTATTACAATGGTTTTTTGATCACAACAAACTAGTTTATTCTATTTTTTAATATAATGTATCATTTTTGGTTAAAAAATCATTAAAAAGATGTAATATATATTTTATAAAATGTTTCAACCATAAATTTATTTACATTACCATACTTGAATAATAAATTGATGAATTAAACTTCTTCAACCATGAAGGTAATAAATCAGCACATTCTAGATGATGATTTTGTTTATAAAATAAAAGAGGGAGAATAAGGGGATTGATAGTGGAAATTACATTAAAACGATATAATTACAATAAATATATGATAATATATTTGTTAAGATAAATTAAATAAAGGATGTTAGTGGAAGATAACAAAATAATGGAACATGAAATAAAACTGAAAGAAAAAGGATGTGGATTTACCACTTGAATACACCTCCTTCAGTATGTCCTTAAGGGAAGAATTTTTCATATTAGGGCAAGAAAAAGTGGTCATGGACTTGGGTAGGGACTAGGTAATAGTATTTGGGTATATATTTTAGAACCTTAATGGAATGGAGGAGTGAGGCACAGAGGGGGATGATGGGTAGTTTTTATAGTGGAGGAGAGGAGTGATTTCTCAATATTTTATTCATTTTTTATTTATTTTTTCCAAGACAAGTAATAATATTTATTTATGTGGTAAAAAACTATAAATACGTGTGTGTGAGTTCTAAATAATGGTTTATTACATCATTCATAATCCATGGAATATTTTATTTATCTTATAATACTTTATATCAAAAATTACATTATTTTACTATTCACAAAATTCAAGTATTTTAGAAAAATAAAAAATATTTACCGTATAAAATTTTCAACAAGTATAATCGAATAATATTATCCATTTTATAAAAATAATTATCTAAATTTGATTAATTTAATTTTTAATTAAAATCATTCTTTACAGAAAATGTATAGATTTTAAAATTATAAATAATTTTATAACACCCTAGAAAATTATCTAATGTATAATTTCATTATATTAAAGTAATTTGATTGAAAAATAATAATTTAAGAATACATTTTATGAACATAAATTTTATTTTAAATAAATTTATTGATTTTAAAATTTTAATTAAATATTTTTTTATCACAAAAATACCAACAATTATTTATTAATTTTTTAATTATTCATATTCATTTATAAGGTGCCTAAATTTTATTTATACTTTCATGGGTGAGTTTACTAGTCATAAGGGTTTTATTTCTATTCATAAGGGTGATATTACTATTCATAAGGGTATGTTACTATTCCCAGAAAGTAGATTGATCCGATCAAACCCTAAATATCTTACTAAATGCAATTGTGCATGTCTTTTTTTAAAACCTAAATAAAAAAATTGGAAAATTTTGTTTAATAGCTAGGTTATAAGTATAACCTATAACAATGTTTTGTTTCATAGAGACTCAGTGTTGTATGTTGTTACGACACATCCCATGAGGACCATGTCTTTACTACCCCAAGCCTGCCTCCCATAGGCTAGGGGTTGGGGACTAGCCCAGAGTAGGCATATCCCAAAAAAGGTAGGAATTTTCCTATGTACAAGTACACTTGCTCACAAATCCGTGAATATGTTTTTTGAAATAAAAACTCTACGTAATGAGAATGCATGCATACCACTATAACCCAAAAATAGAGTATGAAAAAATAAAAGCAGTAATGTGAAGCTGGGCTAGAATAGAAGACCACGAAAGAGAAAGAGTCTGTTATAGAAGTACTGATTCTCTTCCTCAAAAATACCCACATGACCCAAATGATTGGTATGAAAATGGACTAGTTTTTGTAAGCCACGGTATCACACCATGGTTTATTTGATCACACTAGGAAACCCCTAGCCCTGGTCTACCAAAAATAGTGTAAATTAGTTGACAGTATGTACAAGACATGTCACATGTGGGAAAAGCTTGTGTAAGGGTGAGTGAAATGATACTTAGTTGGGCACCCTGAAACAAAAAGTAAAATACCACAATGGAAACACCACCAAGATGAAATAGTCTACTCAACACATATATATGTCAACAAAACCTATAAGAAGAACATCTATGTAAACTCTTAAGGGGTTATTAGATGAAATGTATCATCAATTTATAGCCATATCATTTCGATCGTAGCATACTCGATTTTGGGAGATATCACTCAACTATCTATATGAAAACAAGTGCATAGATGAAGTCTACCAAAATTATCCTAGATAACATCTAGTCTCAATATGTCACAATATTTCCTAAGATATCCAGTCTAGTTAAGACAAGCTTTCTTGATATCACAACCAATCCTTTGTCGAAGGACTCTTCACAAGGTACACTCGTTCTAAGAGTACTCACTCCTCGACCAATGATGACATCAGAGTCCCAAACATAGAGTTCCCTCAAATTTTGGCCCCACCCAAAGAGAACACATTAAGAACTACTTGAAGTACCCTATTTGGGTCATGTTAGGAAGGAAATAATAATATCTCAATACTGATATAGGGGGTCCTCTACACCAGACTCACTTGGGTACATCCTGATGTTACTGGAATCATCATCATAGATAGTGGACAGGTGGAAATGTTAATATTGGACACAAATATGACCCAAACCGTATCTAAGGTACCATGAAGAGAAGTGAGGACCGACCAAGACTCTCAATGTGTTATATGCTCCAGCCTGATGAGTCACTATCGAATACTGGCTGAGACAACCCACTATGGAACATTGGTTATTTATATAATAGGATTGGGATACTACTTTAATGCTTCATAGAGAAGACCATGGGTACGAACTCAATCTCTACTTTCACCCACTATGAGTGGATCGAGATCCAACATCAATCCCTCCTAATAAAGAAAAATATAATGCTACCATCCCCTAACAAACTAACAAAAACCCATCAAGCCATCTCAAAATGACCGAT
Organism: Viscum album; assembly: GCA_963277665.1. Lineage (NCBI taxonomy): Eukaryota > Viridiplantae > Streptophyta > Magnoliopsida > Santalales > Viscaceae > Viscum > Viscum album. The sequence goes on from OY728145.1 coordinate 1,110,268,707, forward strand.
CATTGTGATGGACCCAACACCACAAACAGATCATCAAACATACATATATTTTTTATGTTTTAGGGATTTTAGTGAAATGAGTATGGTTGGGGCCTGGTCTAGTCTGACACACATGGTCTGACCCAACACACTATCCTGACCTTCCAGCTCTAGACTACCTCACTTGAACGCATGCCTATTTAGTCCACTTGGATATGGCGTCTGCGACACCACCTCTAGGTCAACGTGGCCAGTAATCGTGCCGGTTTTCCTCCAACACAGGGTCTATGGGACAAAATTATGGTCGGTCAGATGGGGTGCCTAGTCGCGTTGCCAATCTACACCACCATGGCCCACCATAGACCCATCATCTCATCTAAGCCCGTAGTCGTGCAGGTGTGGGACACTCCTCTGTCGTCCATCGATCTGTAGGCCACTTGCTCTAGGGTGTATATGCCACCGTTTTCCATTGTTGATGTTGTTGCGCACTTCCAGTAGTAACCCTTTTTTGGTAGGCCACCACCATCACCCAATTTCTCCATTTTCTAGATGGATCCATCATTGCACTCCTTGGGTCGCAACTTTCACTCCCATATGATTGAATCAACACCACGATCCATCTTGGTGAAAAGTTGTTCTACTGATGATATCTTCAGCATGGCCTCGATCAACTCACCACTATCTTCATCGAACCTCCTCCATGTCGTGTCCATCTAATACCCATGAAATTAGATCATTGCCCCATGAATCTAGAGTGAAATGATCGATCAATCATGAATTGTTCAGTCTTGGACCAAATGATGAATATCCCAGAAGAACAAAGAATAGAGGGAAAAAACATGAACCCACAAAGAGGAACATACCTCGATTGATGGTTGTATCGATCTGGGTTTTTTTCCATTAGAAAGGTTAATGAAAACCCACAATAGAAGATAAAAAAATTAGATAGAGAACCCCAAATAAACCGAGAAATGTAAAACCCAACCCACAATACGCACGACATGTGGATTAATCAATTGGTTGATTAAATCCATGTTTTCATATGGATAAATAACAGGGAATGAAAATATGTTTAAACTCACACCCATCATCGAGTTTAGATCAATCGACGTCTAGGTTTGAATTTAATTGGTGATCCATTAAGAGTCATCACTATTCGTCATCTCTTCTATCTTCAATCCTCATATCATCATCATCCATTGTTCGTTAATGAGAATAAATTTCCATGGCTCTTCTATAGCACTCATATGGATGGAACATTAATGTAATCATGTTTCCCAACCAATAGTTAAAGAATAATGTCACATTTTAGAGTTATTTATATTTTATCATTACCACTACTGTGTTATAGTGTCGCCACACTATTTCATTCATGAAGGAGAATGGGTTTCCCCATCACTACGTCGCATTGTTGCTATCCCGCAAAACATTAAAAAGAAATGAAATAAAATTCTTTAGGTTTATTTTATTCTTTTCTGAGATGTCCAAAAATTTACTTTCATAGTCGAGCCATTCTAGTCGATGATAGGCCCCACATACATAAAATTCCTCATTATAAACTAAAATGTGGTCTCTAATTTACAATTTGTGTCACTATTGCCGAGTTATTAACATTTTAAAATAAAATAATTCAATTTAATAATTTTATTTATTATTATGTTCTTTTTGGGTTTTCTCAATAGAGATCCATGATAACTATTGTTAAGGAATTCCTAGGGTAAAACCACTATCCTAAATGCAATGATTCCCTCAAATTTAGGATCTGATTACCCTTTTAAGAGTTATTACACTTTTTTAGGGAAACCACTAACTCACACCATTAAAAAGATAACATATTTCTTCGAACCATTTTGGGCACACCATGACTCAGAATCGCATGGTGTCTCAATGCCTACTACTGAATGTTTCCCAGATATTTTATAAAAGTAAAACTAAAAAAATACGAGACATTTCATTCTCACCACCTTATGTATTTACATCCCAAAAATCTGACCAATGGATACCCAACCTGATGAGGGTACGATCACAAACATGAGCCCCCCACTCCCATGTTTTCTTCCAGAGATTCTTGTTCTACCACCTGGAACACACTAATGAAATCCATGGCCTTTAGAGGGTCCTCTCCTACAGATCCTTGATATCCATAACCATGATAAAAAGTGATCATCCTGATTAGATACTATTGTCTATGGGATTCCATGGAGTTGAGATTTATCTTGATTATAGACTCATCCAATGATCTATACTGATATCTTCCCTTGAAAATATTAGAAGTGGATGACATTGTCAGTATGTCAATGATCACCCATATAGTATCATGTCCCCTATACATACCTAATAAACTCTTCACAATTTCCATCGATATCCTTTGTCAATCTCTTCCTAGAACTCTAAGGAAGAAAAGAGTAACCACTTTTAAGAATAGAGGCTCGACAAAATGTGTTGGACAAACCATGAAAATGATTCAAACAAATGCTCAAATTATATATCAATAGGTATGCCCAGCTTTAACCTCTTCCATCATCCTTGGTGTTCACCTTGATACCAACATGAGTGTCCTGATGCATCTCCCGACTCTAGGCATTCATTGATACTACTGTGCATTCTTTGAATTGAATGAAATTCTCCCCACCTTTTTAATATTCATCAGGGGTATTCCCTATGGACAAATAAGAATGTAAAGTCTCATCATCGATATCACAAAGTTGTGTCACCCAGACTCACTATATGAGTGGAGGGGTAACAATAACCAATTAGAGGTTATATGCATCATCTCTATCCACAAATGATAATTATAATGAGGCTTAATATTTTGTTTCATTGTTTAGAAACTATGAAATCGGTCTTATAATGAGAGAATTTAACACCATGTTCTCTTTTCCAAGACTATACACTATCATGAAGTCATGGTCCTAGGGGAACTCTATCCAATTAAGTCATCTCAGGTTCAACTTTTTTTTAGAGAAGATACCCAAGAGACTCTTGTGGTTTGGGTAGACTATAAACTGCCCACCCATCAGGTTGTGTCGCCAAATATTCTATGTGAAAACAACCTTTCCCAACTCAAGATCATGGATTGTGTAGTTCTATTCATGCAGTATCAATAGATGCAAACCACATCTAATAACCACATACATATTCATCAAGACACGAACTTGTCTAGTCCCAAATGAATCATATAACCTTAAATACACAACTTCATACAATGTAAAAATCAAGATCGGGGCACTTGTCAAACTCTGTATTAAATATTTAAAATCCCAAGGGAACCTTTCTATTAATGTGAAAGGATTATCCTTTCAACTGATTGAAGTGTTCATCGAACCTTTGGTAGTGGATACTCATTTTCCATGGTCACATTATTAAATTTCCAGCAATCCAAACAAAACATGGAACTTGTGGTCTTACTAATCCATTTCCTTTCATCTCCTCCACATGAACCCTCAAATCACAAAGCTTTTCAAGGTTCATATTATACACTGATGCTGATATCGATCACTTGTGTAACACCCCAAGATTTCATAGTGTGTTATTTCTTCAAAATAATACAATAACTTGCACTACACGCAACACCGAGTTCAAGCACAACATGACTTACCAAACAAGCCGTTCAAAAGTGGTTATGAATAGTATTAACCAAATGTTAAACATGATATAATCCTTATAATTTTAGAATCCATATTACGAGTTTCTTAGACATAATGTAAGAACAAATTCATTTTCATTATTGCACTTTTACCAACTTTTAATAGTGAACCCTTTTTAAATACAATATTTTAAACTTTTTGACTAAATAGGGACATCAAAAAATTTAAAATGAAACACCCCAATCTTCCACGGTATTCTTTCCTTTGAAAAATATAGTAGCGTGTGTTGTACGGAACTTCGAGTTCTAACACACACCACAACCAATCAAACTAGCCGTTATGAATAGTAATACCTACTTTTTGAATTTATATATATTTTATATTTCAAAGTGGACTTCATTTTTGGATTCGGAGTATTGAATTTATCCTAAGGTGAAATTTTGGTACTTTTCGGATAACTTTAATATTTTGATGAATAGTGAAAATTACTAAATTTTAATTAATAACAACTTTTATAATCAAAATAATTAATGGTGATAAATTATGAATTTGAGTGGTTTTAAAGTATAATTAGAATATATTTTTACCATTTTATCCAATGGTGTTCATTATAATTAATTTCACTTCTAAATTGGACCTAAACAATTGTTAATCTTTTGATATATATTGTTTCTTAAAAACACGCTATTTGTTGTGACAACGGGAATTAATTATAAAATTAATTAATTCAACTTATATGTTTGGAATTTTGTAAAATAGATATCATTTTTGAATTTGTAATATAAATTATAGCTTAGGGTGAAATGTTGGCATTGTTATGAAAAACTTTAATTTTTGATGAATAGTGAAACTACTAAGTGGTAGTTAAAAAAACTGAATTTTTCATAAAACTTAATTTTACCGCTTCTGTGAATGGAATTTAAAAAATCCAAGAGACACGGTGAATATCAAGAAGTAAAATGTGGTTCAATGAGATGAAAATAATTTTTGGTGAATAGTAACTTTTTACTTTTATTTACCACGGTTAAAAGTAAATAGGGTAATTAAGGGTAAAAATGATATTAATATTACCCTAACACATGTCCTAATTCTATTGGACAAGTGTATCTCGACCAAAAACTACCTTAGGAATAAAATATTATCATTTAGGTCCACTTGGATTAGATTAGGACATTTATTATTATTTAATTCAAAAAAGAGTTAAAAGAGTTAAAATCAAAGTTTATTTACTAAAACATTTTTAATATAAGGTTATACATAAGCTAAATTAGATTGTAAATATTAATTAGAAAGCTAATACTATTTCCTAAATAATTATATTTTATTTATAATTTTTAGACTTTACATAATTTAATTTATTTATGACACAATGATGATGCAGTAATTACCATAATTGTTACAAATTAAAATAATCGATATTATAAATTCCCAAATAAATATAATTTGAGACTTTTAATGAATTAAAATAATTTTCTAGGCTAATATGACATGTTAGGATTGATTTAATTATCTTTGGTCGAAGTAATCGTTCTGTTATGAGTTTCACCAAAATCAATTATTGAATAGTGTCAAAATTGACATAAAAGAGTTTTTTTAAAAAAAATATTATATTATTAATTGATATTAAATTCCTAAAAATATAAGGTTCAGCCAAGAGACTTATATAATGATAGGTTTATCATTAATGGACCACTTGGGGGTCTCTTGTATGTATATAGTATTTTTATTAACCATATAATATAAAAATACAAAGAGACATTGTAAAAGTGAAACTAATTAACTTAGAGTTAATACTTAAAGATAAGGTTAATATAATGAACCAAACCTATATAAATTCTATTGGTTGAGTGTTTTTAGACCTATCCCCACCTTAACATTTAAATAATAAACTTTGGAGCCATTAGAAACCGAATATGAATTTATTATAAATTAATATTTCTAGCTTTTCCAAAGGTTCCCCTCACCCATCTTATAAAAGGGAAGTCCTACTTCTCATTTCTTCACACCTTCAAAGCCTTTTGGTTCAGCCAAACTCTACCCAAATACCCTCCCAACTTCCCTCACTACAACCTAGAGGCCTTAGTTTGATTGTAAAGCCAACCTAAGGATCCCTTTTGATCAAATCAAAAGGAAGAACCTGAAGAAGAGGTAATGTTTTCACCACCCCTTTTCAAGTTCATTTCTTCTTCCACTTCTTCTTTATTTGTTATTACCATTCTAAAATAATAAATCCAGTATATTATATATACTGTGATGTTATTATAAATATGTTTCAACCATATTCAGTATTCTATCCACCCTTTGAATAATATGTCACCATACGTGCGTACATACGGCTTATCGTCTCCACGTCGTGGTGTTATTGTTATTCAATATATTATTATTTGGATGGGTATAATAATGATGCGTAACTCATGTAAATAATAAATATAACATGTTAATGATTCTTTATATATGATATACCATCCATTTATATATTATTTTAATATCAAAAAATGATATTGTCGCTCGGGCGTACGTACGGACTACCGTCTCCACGAACGCGATGAGATTCATTCTCCATCGTATCCATTAAAGAATAATTATCATTTGATGACTTAAAAATGATGTTTAAGGACTTGATATCATTCTGGATATGAATAAGATACAACTTGTCCATAACAAACACAGCTTATGTAACAAAATATATAAAAGAAAACGAGTAAGTTAACACCCGAAACGACGATAATTGAAAGATATTATTAACAAATCAATGTTAAAAGATCATATATGATATCATATTAATATATATGATTCTTGTATAATTTAATAACAATTATTTCACCATTATAAAGGAGGTTAACCTACCCCAACCAAGGAAAAGTACAAGGTAAGGGTTATTTCACAATGTCTTCATTATCCGAGGTTGTTTATACGTAATAATCTAATGGGATCTCTTTATCATCCACATCCATGTTTCTTAAAAATGTATTTCAAATTTTTTTTAATATTTACAAGAATATGGGTTAATGTAATTTATACACTTGTTTGACTTTTTATAAGAGGTTTATAAAGGAATCTTTCCGTCATTTTCCAAACAAGGTGCTTTTTAACCTTTTCGATAAAATTAAGGTTAGAATGTTTTTTTAACTTATACGGCGGGTGCGGCTATTTTCCGCCGTTATAAAATTGTCAAAGCTTCCCTTACAAGCTTATAAGAATATTTTCAAAGAAAATGTTTTATTTTATAAACATATGACTCTTAAATTATTTCAAAAACAGAAAGAGATATTTCTCTAAAATGAGTTTTGATTTCATCTATGTCAACATCCTTTGATGGATTTTCTGCTTATTTGAAGTTGATTTATTATGATACAAAACTTCTATATTGTATTGAAGGTTTTGTGATATGTTTGACTGTGGATGTGATATTTTTATACCATTCATGGTTTATGGTGAATGTATTGACATTTCGTATGCTAGTTTTAATACGAATGTTTATGTTATGTTTAAACCTTTTCATATGGGAATGCATTGGACTTAATATGTGACAGGTGGAGCCCGCTATAGATCCTCGATGCATCGGTAGGTCTCATGAGACAAACTAGTGTCTTGGAACTAGGCCTTGACAAAATCTTATTTGTATTCTTGGCATGAGGCCTTGGCTATGTGGTTATGATAGTCTGGCATTATGCATTCCATCATTATGAAAGTGGTTATTGATATTACATGTGATTATTCGATTAGTAGAATATACATGTGAATAACTAAATGGCATTATTTAATTTTACTTTTTCCATACTATGTTGAAGTTCATGTTTAAAAGGCTTTTGTTTTAGTCAGACATTGCTGTAAATGTTTATTCTTATTTATGAATGTTTCTGCTATATTGTTATCCTTACTGGGAATTTGAGATCACCCCTTTTATATGTTTTATTTATTCCCAAGAAGTGAATAAGTAAATTATGAATGACCTGTAGGATATTATGTGGGGATATGAGTGTGGAATATGGAGACAATATGTTGTTGTAGTAGTTTTTCACTTTATGATGTAATGTAAGAGTTATGAATATATCTAGTGTTTCCAAGGCTACTAAACCAATCGGTCTTTCGAGATTTGATATTTCTTGTGATCATGCAAATGTTATGTAATAATGCACCGACTCTAGGTAACTGGGGTCGGGGCGTTACAGTTGTTATCAGAGGAAGTTTAGTGCAAACCTTGGAAGCTAGATTTAGATAAACTCTGATTAGAGCACATAGATTTAAGATGGACTTTGACGATTAGTATAGAAGAACTTCCTAGAATTTTGGTATTGTAGAGATTTTGTGAGTTTTCTGAGCAATACATCCCTGTCTAGATACGAGAAGGTAGAGGCGGCTCTGGCACAGATGTACCTAGGGGTAACACCCGAAAACACCGCTTTGAGCTAGACTCGAACGAGAACTGGTGCACGACAACGGGCCTTGCTACACTCTTGGTTACAACACTCCCGGGGGATATGCTTAGGATAATTCTCATTTTCTTTACAAACCATTATCAAGGGTTTATGTGGATATACTTCCTCAAAGGTGAAATTTTGATGATTATGGATTATATCCATAAACTATTTAATTTATGTTATGTGTCTTACAAGTTTGGGATTAGGTATTGTTATTCATAAACTAATCTAGTGTATGCCATTGTTTAGAAATGGTGCCCAGTAGAAGGAATGAGAACTCCAGCAACGCACATGATCCAAAGAGAAAGAAGGATCATATCTTTCATGGTCTTAAGCCAGAATTTATAAGAGAAATAGTCTCCCATGTATTATCATCATATGAAGAAATAATATCATGTGTTGATAAGATAAGTAAATATTTTACTGAGTCCTATGGCTTTGAAGGGAAGAAAGAGAAGAAAAGGATGGAAGAGATAACTATGGATAAAGGGAAGAGGGAAAATAAGAATTTTCCCATATGTGATAATTGTGGGAAGAAACACCCTAGAACTTGTCTGAAAGGAATGTGAGTTTGTTATAAGTGTGGAGGAAAGGGGAACAAAGTATGTGACTGAAAGGGTAAGAAAATGGTTTCAAATGTACAATGCTTCATTTTCAAGGAGTTTGGACACTACGCAAACCTATGTCCCAGTCATCAGACTATGCTGCAAATGATGCTATTGGATAATAATCAAGTTATGATACTACCACAGATGAAGAGGAATTATTAGAGTTCTTATGTTGATTATGTCATTTGATTTTTTTATCAACAATGTACTTGTTATAATAATTATGGAGTATATAAGGATTGTACTGCAGTACTATTTAATTAAGGACTTGAGATTGTGTGGAACAAAGAAAAGTGACTCAATAACAGGTTAATTTTTTTGGAAAATATACGGTTGAGAGAAAGATAAACCATAATATGGTTCTGATACCGAGGTAGTGATTTTAGAATAATACATGATTGATTTGGATAAATTATATTGGATATTCTTGACTACCTTGAAGCTGATTAATGATTTGTATATTACATAATTATTGGGGTTTAAAACGTTTTTGGATTGATGAAGTATATCCAGCATTCTATATGGAATAAGGGAACTTGAATGTAATCAATAAGTATTATGGTAATTCAAGATGTTTCAGTGTTTTAAAAGAATACATGATGAAGGTATTCATATGCTATTACAGGGTAAAAAGGATCTACATTAAGTTTACCTTCCTTATAAATACTTGACTGTGAGTTTGGACAGAAGTATTTTGGATAAATTCTAGTTTGAGATTAATTTTTGATTGCCATAAAAGGACAACCCAGAGGTCGGGTGGAAACCCGTCGCGACTGGCAAGGCCGCGAGACTTGAACCCACAACCGAAGGGCGACAAGGGTGTATCACCTACCACTGGCCCACGAGATGTCCTGGATTAAATAATGTAGGTTTTTAAAAGATCTGGTAGATGAATTATAAATTTGTTTATTTTGGAACCCTGTACGAATAGTATAAATAGAATTTTTTTACGAGTGAAAGATGAGTTTGTGGTAGAAATTTATTAATGGATAAAACTCTAATTATAAAGTATGTATATATCATTATGATCTTAGCCAATCTCATAAATAAATTCCTCAACATTAATAAAAGGAACATAGAACAAAAATGTTGTCCTAGATGGTACCTTAAATCATCACTAATTTATGGCTTTGGGATTGTTGGCCTTTTCATAGCCATGTTCTCTACCACTCTCCATCAGATAATTGATTGTTATATTTCTCTTCAATATCCATATTTTCCTACATGGAACCCTAGTATGTGTTATTTTCGGTAATCTTCATACTTTACACTCTTTATTTTAAATAGAGGCCTCATTAATTCATTTTTCGATGTGGGATTTCAACTAAGATATTTTGAAACGTCAAAAATGTGTTATCCTCGTACCTTATGTTTTGTTGAATCGATGGTATTTTAAATCATCGTAGATTGATGAATTTAAGGACCTCAATTTTAAACATGTTTGTGATTGATGACCTCAATCACTACCTATAAATATTTAAATTTTTTCCTCCAATTATATGTCTCTAATTGCCACCAATGTTCTCCTAATCAAGATCATAATTTGGTGGTGACCCTTTCGTTTCTCTTTTCCTCATATTAAGACTAAATTTTAGTAACCCAATTTCCGATGTGGGTTTTCCCACAAAGAGATTTTTTATTTTTAACCTTTTATTTTCGAAGAACAATTTTAAATTGCGAGGATGCAATTTATTGAAGGAGGGGAGAATGTAACACCCCACGATTTTATAATGTGTTATTTCTTCAAAATAACACAATAACATGCACTACACGCAACACTGAGTTCAAGCACACCATGACTTATCAAACAAGAAGTTCAAAAGAGGTTATTAATAGTATTAACTAAATTTTAAACTCTATATAATCCTTATAATTTAGAATCCATATTATGATTTTCATAGACATAATATAAGAAAAAATTCATTTTCAGTATTGCACTTTTACCTACTTTTAATAGTGAACCCTTTTTAAATACAATATTTTATACTTTTTGACTAAATAGGGATATCAAAAAATTTAAAATGAAACATCCCAAGCTTCCACGGTACGTTTTCCTTTGAATAATACAGTAGCGTGTGTTGTACGCAACTTCGAGTTCTAACACACACCACAACCAATCAAACTAGCCGTTATGAATATTAATACCTACTTTTTGAAATTATATATATTTTATATTTCAAAGTGGGCTTTATTTTTGGATTCAGAGTATTGAATTTAGCCTAAGGTGAAATTTTGGTACTTTTCGGATAATTTTAATATTTTGATGAATAGTGAAAATTATTAAATTTGAATTAAAAAAAAAATTAATCAAAAAAATTAATGGTGATAAATTATGAATTTGAGTGGTTTTAAAGTATAATTAGAATATATTTTTACCATTTTATCCAATGGTGTTCATTATATTTAATTTCACTTCGAAATTGGACCTAAACAATTGTCAATCTTTTGATATATATGGTTTCTTAAAAACACGCTATTTGTTGTGACAGAGGGAATTAATTATAAAATTAATTAATGAAACTTATATGTTTGTAATTTTGTAAAAAAGATATCATTTTTGAATTTGGAATATCAATTATAGCTTAGGGTAAAATTTTGGCATTGTTCAGAAAAACTTCAATTTTTGATGAATAGTGAAACTTCTAAGTGGTAGTTAAAAAAACTGAATTTTTCATAAAACTTAATTTTACCACTTCTGTGAACGGAATTTCTAAAATCCAAGAGACACGGTTAATATCAAGAAGTAAAATGTGGTTCAATGAGATGAAAATAATTTTTGGTGAATAGTAACTTTTTACTTTTATTTACCACGGTTAAAAGTAAATAGGGTAATTAAGGGTAAAAATGATATTAATATTACCCTAACACATGTACTAATTCTATTGGACAAATGTATCTTGACCAAAAACAAACTTAGGAATAATATATTATCATTTAGGTCCACTTGGATTAGATTAGGACATTTATTATTATTTAATTCAAAGAAGAGTTAAAAGAGTTAAAATCAATGTTTATTTACTAAAACATTTTTAATATAGGGTTATACATAAGCTAAATTCGATTTTAAATATTCATTAGAAATCTAATACGATTTACTACATAATGATATTTTATTTATAATTTTTAGACTTTAAATAATTTAATTTATTTATGACACAATGATGATGCAGTAATTACCATAATTGTGAAAAATTAAAATAATTGATATTATAAATTCCCAAATAAATATAATTTGAGACTTTTAATGAATTACAATAATTTTACAGGCTAATATGACATTTTAGGATTTATTTAATTAACTTTGGGCGAATTAATCATTCTGTTATGAGTTTCACAAAAATCAATTATTGAATAGTGTCAAAATTGACATAAAAGAGTTTCTTTTAAAACAAATATTATATTATTAATTGATATTAAATTACTAAAAATCTATGGTTCGGCCAAGACACTTATATCATGATAGGTTCATCATTAATGGGCCATTTGGGGGTCGCATGGATGTATATAGTATGTTTATTAACCATATAATATAAAAATACAAAGAGACATTGTAAAAGTGAAACTAATTAACTTAGAGTTAATACCTAAAGATAAGGTTAATATAATGACCCAAACCTGTCTAAATTCTATTGGTTGAGTGGTTTTCGACCTATACCCACCTTAACATTTAAATAATCATCTTTGGAGCCATTATAAATCGAATATGAATTTATTATAAATTAAAATTTCTATCTTTTCCAAAGGTGCCCCTCACCCCTCTTATAAAAGGGAACTCATCCTTCTCATTTCTTCACACCATCAAAGCCTTTTGGTTCATCCAAACTCTACCCAAATACTCTCCCAACTTCCCTCACTAAAACCTATAGGCCTTAGTTTGATCAGAAAGCCATCCTAAGGAGCCCTTTTGATCAAATCAAAAAGAAGAACCCGAAGAAGAGGTAATGTTTTCACCACCCCTTTTCAAGTTCCATTCTTCTTCCACTTCTTCTTTCTTTGTTATTACCATTATAAAATAATAAATCCAGTATCTTATATATACTGTGATGTTATTATAAATATGGTACAACCATATACAGTATTCTATCCACCCTTTGAATAATATGTCACCATACGTGCGTACGTACGGCTTACCGTCTCCACGTCGTGGTGTAATTGTTATTCAATATATATTATTATTTTGATGGGTATAATAATGATGTGTAACTCATGTAAATAATAAATATAACATGTTAATGATTATTTATATATGATATAACATCCATTTATATATTATTTTAATATCAAAAGAATGATATTGTCGCTCGTGCGTACGTACGGACTACCGTCTCCACGAACGCGATGAGATTCATTCTCCATCATATCCATTAAAGTATAATTATCATTTGATGTTTTGAAAATTATGTTTAAGGACTTGATATCATTCTGGATATGAATAATATACAACCTATCCATAACAAACAAGGCTTATGTAACAAAACATATAAATGAAAAAGAGTAAGTTAACACCCGAAACGACGATAATTCAAAGATATTATTAACAAATCAATGTTAAAAGATCATATATGATATCATATTAATATATATGATTCTTGTATAATTTAATAACAATTATTTCACCATTACACATGTGGTTAACCTACCCCAACCAAGGAAAAGTACAAGGTAAGGGTTATTTCACAATCTCTTCATTATCCGAGGTTGTTTATACGTAACAATCTACTGGGATCTCTTTATCATCCACATCCATGTTTCTTAAAAATGTATTTCAAAACATTTTTACTATTTAAAAGAATATGGGTTAAAGTCATTTATACCATTGATTGAATTTTTATAAGAGGTTTATAAAGAAATATTTCCGTCGTTTTCCAAACAAGGTTCTTTTTAACCTTATCGACAAAATTAAGGTAAGAATGTTTTTTAAGTTATCCGGTGGGTGCGGCTATTTCCACTATTATAAAATCGTCGAAGCTTCCCTTACAAGCTTATAAGAATATTTTCAAAGAAAATGTTTTATTTTATAAACATATGACTCTTAAATTATTTCAAAAACAGAAAGAGATATTTCTCTAAAAAGAGTTTTGATTTCATCTATGTCAACATCCTTTGATGGATTTTCTGCTTATTTGAAGTTGATTTTTTATGATACAAAACTTCTATACTGTATTGAAGGTTTTGTGATATGTTTGACTGTGGATGTGCTATTTTTATACCATTCATGGTTTATGGTGAAAGTATTGACATTTCGTATGCTAGTTTTAATACGAATGTTTATGTTATGTTTAAACCTTTTCATATGGGAATGCATTGGACTTAATATGAGATGGGTGGAGCCCGCTATAGCTCCTCGATGCATCGGTAGGTCTCAAGAGACAAACTAGTGTCTTGGCACAAGGCCTTGACAAAATCTTATTTGTAGTCTTGGCACAAGGCCTTGGCTATGTGGTTATGATAGTCTGGAATTATGCATTCCATTATTATGAAAGTGGTTATTGATATTACATGTGATTATTTGATTAGTAGAATATCCATGTGAATAAGTAAATGGCATTATTTCATTTTACTTTTTCCATACTATGTTTAATATCAAGTTTAAAAGGCTTTTGTTTTAGTTATACATTGCCTTAAATGTTTATTCTTATTTATGAAAGTTTCTGCTATATTGTTATCCTTACTGGGAATTTGAGCTCACCTCTTTTCTATGTTTTATTTTTTCCCAGTAAGTGAAGAAGTAAATTATGAATGACCTGCAGGGATACTATATGGGGATATAAGTGTGGAATATGGAGACAAAATGTTGTTGTAGTAGTTTTTCACTTTATGATGTAATGTAACACTTATGAATATATCTAGTGTTTCCAAGGATACTAAACCAATCGGTCTTTCGAGATTTGATCTTTCTTGTGATCATGCCAATGTTATGTAATAATGCACCGAATCTAGGTAACTGGGGTCGGGGCGTTACAACTTGGGGTGTATAACAATGAAAAATTCAATCACCCTATGGGGTGGTAAACTTATAACATCTTCAAGGAAGATATACTCTTATTCCACCACATATGATGGGAACTAAAAACACATAACATCTACTACCCTAAGGGTTAGGAAAGATGATTCAAGACCAATTGGTTGTACCCTACTATACACGAGTCTATCATGTGGTTCTGAGTTTCCTTTTTCACCGACCAAGGAAAACCTTATTTGATCATGGCGGCCATACAATTCCCTTTTTCCTAAAATAATAAATATGAGAATGGAATGTTGATAACCAATCCATAATAATAATAACGTCATAATACATCAACTCTACCACCAAGAGGTTCCAACCATAACTCTGACATCAAGGGCCAGATCACACTGTCATCACGAGTGCGATTATTCAGTATCATTCCGTATGTATCTCCACACATAAGGGCCAATTCAATGATTTAACTAGAAATTAATGGTCCCAAAAAAGATTTATGACAAGGAAGAATGATTTTTACATTTTTCTATTAATATGGATGCTATGAGTAGACACTGACCATACGTCAAATCATTTCTTCAATCCTTAGGTCATAAGTTTTGATCACATGCAGCTATCCCTTCCCCTACACTCCTTCTCCCTAAGCCTGGTGTGGACCACCAGGGAGTTGTGGTGGTATCATGTTGAATGTATACCGCACACTACTACTCTCCTAGATCCCCTTCCACATCTTCCACACCGTAGATCCATCTCTTCTAGTAACATTCTCTGCCTCAATGGTCTATACACCATTTCCCTACCATCACATGAAAAAAATTTAATCTATCTTGGATGTATGGACCCGCCCAATTAGTCCTAAAAAATATATACCCTATCCCAAGACCTATTATCATAGCATCTCACATGTTTATCTCTTCAAGACTGATGTCACTTTCCGTCTCCTGAGGGATTTGCTAATGCTTGCTTGCTACGAACATCCACTTGATGTATCCACTCAACCTAAGAAATTTCAACCACAATGGTTCTCTCTACTACCCTAGAATTAGTAGTAATTCTTAGAAGAATAATGCAAGAATGGATGTACAGAATAATACCTTTATCAAAGGTCTAATCCCTAAATCACTGGGCATTTTGTATTCATCGGGTACTTGGAATGGTCGGTATGCCTTCATGATTACTCAGCTATTGACATGTCATACTACCAAAGTTATAGAATATATTAGGCATTCATAGCCCATAGATTTCATAGTGATTGGTCCTTCTATAGTAATGGTTCTAAAGCACTTTGCATGGGAGATTCACCTTATCGTAAGATATGGTAATCAAAACCCCACCATCGCCCTGCTAATCCATGTAGAAGGCTCACCTACAGGACTTCCATAAGAGCTAATGGTTTCTTGAATAAAAATAACTCATTCACCACCTTAACCCAGTCCTTATACCCCTGTGAGTCAGGATCTCCCCAAAAGCTGAAGTGATCTATCATAAAAAATTGTTATGGGAGCTTAGCCTGTGAATCTCCTCTGGTGGTACTATGAGTACCATTAGGTACTCTGTAGGTGGTGATAAAGTTGGTACAATACCCAAATGTTCTTCCTATAGTAAAAATCATTGTACCCTTATCTATTCACCCCAAATATCATCCTCATGATCATGTGATGGAATCCTGGTTGAATTTCTACATGGAATCTTCGTGAAGGGAATTTTTTTACCATGATTAATATAGCATACATGGTGAACAGACTACAGAAGGACATGTGAAAAACAACCCATTCATATATGATGCATTTACCATCATTTTCCATTTCAACTATTGTTTTCATGTACCATATCAAAAACTAAATTTAGGGTACATGTTTATGAAAACATCGACCGCCACACCAACACTGGATTCCTAGGCCTGAAATCCAAACTCAGAACTTTTTACAGTATTACACAAAACCAAACTCATTGACTCTGGGTTCTGAAGGTAAAACCAACCTACTTCGATACCACTCTATAATGAACCATCCCTTGGAGCCTATGATGTGGCTACCCCAAGACTGCCTCCCATTGGTTAGGGGCTGATGACTTGCACCATGTAGAAATATCCCAAAAAATTGGAGGCATTTTTCTAAGTACAAGTTCTCACACACACAAATCTAGGCCAATAATGTTGCAAAGTAAAAACACTATGTAATTATAATGAATGCATACCACTAAAACCCAATATAAGTGTAAGATAGAAAGAAAAGTAGAAATGTAAAACTGGGATAGAATATAAGACCACAAAAATAATAAGTCTGTAACAGAAGTACTAAATCTCATATAAAGAAAGCCCCACCATATTCAATAGTAAGGTAAAGCACTGGGCTACTAATTCTAATTCACTAGAACACTCCTTGGTCTGTCTAATCACACTAACCCCATAGGTCCTGGTCGTCCTAGAACATCGTCAAAGTGTCAACCGTCTGTTGAAGACATGACACGTGTGGGAGAGGCATGTTCATGTGTGAGTAAAACAATACTCAGCAGGGAACTCTAAATCACAAAGAAAATGCCCACAAAGGAAACACCACTATGAATAAATAGTCATCCAAACATAGGTATATGTCAAAAAAACATATAACCAGAACATATAGGTATAATTGTAATGGATTCTATGATGAAACATCTCTTCCATTACCATCCATATTGTTTCTCTCATATAATGATCGATTATGGGAGATCTCAGTACCCAACCTATCTAATAGTATATATTTAGAACAATTATACAAAAATTATTTGAGAGAACATCTGGCCTCGATACATAACAAATTTCCCTGAGACATCTGGTCTCTCTAATAGAAGGAGTCTTAATATCAGATCCAATACTTTATGAAACATTTCTGCTCAAGTTATGATTTTTCTGGGATAACTCACCCCTGAATCTATGAAGTCATCAAAGACCCTTGCAAAGAGTTACCTCTAATTTGGGACCTTACAACAGAAAACACACTGAGAACTACTAAAATCACCCAAGTTAGGTCAAGTCACAAAGGAATGAATCTAATCTTGATACAGAGATACGGGTTCTTGCATAGAGGGATCACTGGGGGACATCTTGGATCTACTAGAAACATCATCCTAGATAAGGGATAGGTTCCCAAGTAAATATTGGTCACAAATATTCCTAAAACCCTACGGTACCAAGATGATAATTAAGCAATGGACATTCCTCTTAGTGAAATTCATGCTCCAGCACATTGAGTCACTATTGAAGACGAGCTGAGATAAATAACCTTTGAATATGGGTAATTCTTTATGACATGAACAAGATCCTGCATCGAGAATTGGTAGAGAAGTCCAATGGTATGATCTCAATATCTACTATCACCCTCTATGATAGGATCATGATCATGAATTAATCCCTCATAGGAAAGGAAAAGAGAACACTTATAGCACCATATGGTTCAACTAAAAACCCAAAAATCTATTACTAATGGACTGCCTCATCATGAGGGTCCCAACACAACAAACTACTCATCAAACGGACTTAGAGTTTTAATGTTACAGGAATTTTAGTGAAATGGGGTTGATTGGGTCTTGGTCCAGTCTAACCAGATGTGGCAGTTACAACCTAAATCATCAGCCTAAGTCGCTACTAGACTAGCTTGTTAGCTCCATCCCACCCCATTTGAATGTGGGTCTGTTTCCCCCCCCAGATGTGGTGGCTTCCGTGTCCCTGCCAGGTCAACGTGGCCAACCTTCTAGATGCTTGATCCTATTGAATAAGGTCTAAAGGAGCACATGATTGTTAGTCCGATGTGGCACCTTACCGCATCACTGGTCCACACCACCACAACCCACCCTGTTCGTGACTTCCCATCATCGAACACGACTACACTACCATGAGACCTTTCGCTGCTGGGAGTCAATCTGGCAGCCACCTACTACTGGGTGGCCATGATTCCATGCACCACCACTGATGCAACCACGCACCACCGACAACATAATCCCTTATAAAGACAAAAATCGTCTCCCTACTTCTATATTTTTTGAGACGGCTCCACCGTTGTGATCTTCTGGTCACAACCTTAACTGTCATGGGGTCAAATCCAAGCCACAATCCATAGCAACGCAATGTCATTTGAGTGGCGATATATTCGGAACCACCTAGATCCATTGGCTTCCATTGTTGTCCCACATACATCATGTTGTGGCCATCCTAGATCTGAGATATTGGATCATTGAGACAATATTCGAGGGGTGTAACAATCGATCAATCATGAATTGTCGAGTCGTGTGACAAAAAAAGAATTCCCACAATGAACAGTGAACAAATGGAGAAAAGTATAAAACAACAAAGTGGAATGTACATCAATAGATGTTCTGGTCAATCAATGTTTTTCCATTAAAATGGTTAATGAGAGCTCACAAAATAGTATAATCAGAATCAAATAGACAATCCCCAATAAAACCCGCAAGGTAAAACCCAACCAGCAATAGTTACGAACCATGGATTATTCTTTAGGCCGATAAAATCCAAGAATGTTGTCAGGATAAATATTAGGGAATTAATACTGATTAAAATTCAAACCCTACCTCGAGATTAGATTGGATGATGTTGGGGTTCGATCAACATTGGTGATCTATCATGAGTCATCACGATCCAACGTCTCATCGATCCTCGATCCTCCTATCATCACCATCCTTCATTCACTAATGAGATGAAAGCTATGAGGATCATATCCATCAATCATAGGGAAGGATAATTTACATAAACCTATATTCCTAATAATATTTAAATAAGAAAGGTGTGTTTTAGTGTTAAACGTGATTCATCCATACATGCGTTTTAGCGTTACCATTGTAGCATTGCTGCATGACCACACTATTTCAATCATGAATGAGAATGGGATACCTCATCACTATGTACAACATCACAATGGCACAAAATATTAAAAATAAATAAAATAAACATCATAATGTTTATTTAAATCTTTTTTAAAATGTACCAAAATTAACATTCACATTCAACCAGCACTAGTTGATGTTAGGCCCCACCCAAGTAAAAAGACCATTATGAACTGAATGGTAGTCTCAGATTAGCAATCCGAGTCACTGTTAAAGAGTTATTATGAATTTATATTAAAATAATATTATTTTATTATTTTATTTACTTTTACATCATTTTCAGGTTTTCTCACTGTTGACCAGTGCTGACTAAATTTAAGTCACACCTAGGGTAAGCCCACCATCATGAATGAAATAGTGCCCTCATAATTCTGATCTAGGAACCCATTTAATAGTTATTACACTTTTTTGGAAAACCACTAATGCACACCTTTAAAAAAATTTCATTTTTCATTGAACCATTCTAGGCACACTAGGCCATGAAATCACACGTTGTCTCAGTGGATTTTCTCAAAAATATTCCCAGAAATTTTATAAAAACAAAACATGAAAATACAATTCATTACATATACATAATAACATATATAATGAATTGAAATTATTTAAGAAGAAGAATACCATAAAATCATGCGGTGTTGTACACTTCCCCCATTCGAAAATTTTATCCTTGATATTTTTCAGGTATATAACACTTTAAAATTATGTGGGTGGTTCCTCATTATAACATCATTAGTTTCCCACATTTCTTCCTCCATTTTATGGTTTCTATAGAGACTTTTTACTAGTCGAGTTGTCTGATTTCTCTATACTTGATCTCTTATATCAAGAACCTCGATAAACACTTTAGAGTATGAAAAATTAGGTCCAACTTATATTTTCTAATAGGTGAGTACATCCATTTGGTCTGGAATGCACTACTTTAATAATGACATATGTAACACATTAGGAACATTGGATATACTTGGGGGCATCACTAAATGGTAAGATATAACTCAAATTCATTCCATACTTTCAAATGGCCCAATGTACCTGGGGCTCAATTTCCCCTTCTTACTGAACCATAAGACACCCTTCTATAGAGATAATTGTGGAAAGGCATTCTCTCTAACATGAAATTTCAAATCCATTTTATGGTTGTCTGTTTAACTCTTTTTCATACTTGGGGATGCTTTAATATTGTACTGAATTATATTCACCTTTGTTGTTTTCACTTCAATATGTTAAGGTCCTATAAGTTTCCTTCAGATCTCTATAAATATTGGTTCCTCTAGGATGTGTAGAGAAATTTGAGATATAATGATCTTCTTATAGTTCCATTTTTAGGTCATGTACTGATGGAACACATAATCTCTTTCCAAATTTCATTACCCCATCCTAAAACATGATGTTATCTAGGATTCCATCCATAACACCTATAATTTTATTTTTAGATTATATTCATCAAATTGATATATTTTTATCTTGTTTAGTAAATATGTTTTACAATCAAATTGAAAAATGAACGATGTTTCCTCTTCCTTAACAATCTCAATACCCATATTTACCGGATCCATGAATATAGAATATCTCTCCAACCTCATTGGGGTCCAAAGTCTTTGATATCTCCATTTTAATGCATTTTCAACCTTATTTTACTATCCTTGGTGGAAGTGTATTAAAAAATCATAATCTTTGAGTTATTTGAGACATAAATTTTTCCACTTATTAAGTTATTTATAAATAACAATTTATTTAAAATTGTTGTGGTATTTATATATCTCACATATTTAACCATAGAGATTGTGTCTCCATATTTTTAGAGAAAATATTATAGCTACTAATTTAATATCATGGGTTGTATAATTGGATTCAAGAGTCTCCAAATGGATTGATTCATAAGAAATAACTTTATTATTTTTCGTAAGGACACAACCTAATACATTCATTGATGAATCAACATATATAAAAAACCCATAATTTATAGATGAAAGTGTAAAAATTCGGGCATTAACCAGACTTCATTTCAATTCTACAAAATATTATTTACATTATTTTTTGTGTATGAATGTAACCCCTTTACACATGAGCTTGGTTATATTGTTAGCCAGTCTGGAAAATTTTTGAACAAAATGCCGATTGTAACCCACTATGACAATTAAACTATGTACCACAATTATGTTCTCTAGCATAGGCCATTCATGTATTACCTTTTTTTTCATAGGATCAACATAGATTCAATACTTTTCAATAATAAGGATATGAAAATAAATAGTTTAAAGATGTCATTCACCTTTACTAAACCTTCAAAGTAACTCTTTTTTTCTACGAGTCTCTCGAAAAACTCAATAGTGGTTCTCATGGTCCTCATTGATTTTAGTATATATAAATATGTCATCAGGAAATACCTCAATAAAATCATCATGATATTCCTTGAAAACTATATTCATTAGTTCTTGTGAAAATAGAGGGTGAATTAGTTAGTCCAAATGGAATTTATATAAACTCGTAATTCCAATACGTGGTTCCAAATGCTATCTTTAAAATATCTTCCTTCCTCACTTGAAACTAATTATATCGAGACCAAAGGGAAATATTCAAAAAATATTGAGATCCATGTTGTTTATCAAATAGATCATCAATGCATGATAGAAGACACATGTTCTTTATGGTAATAACATTGATTTCTCTATAATCAATACACAACCTCATGGATCTATATTTCTTCATGACATATAGAATATAGGATCCCCATGGATAAGTACATGGTTGAATAATTGATTTGTTTATCAATTAATCTAGTTGTTTCTTCAAATATACTAATTACATAGTGCATATTCTATAGGGTTTCATGGAAATAGGTCTTATATCGGGAATTAAATAAATAGATATCTCAACTTCTCACTCTAGAAGATGTATGGGTAAATCCTATATAAATACAATAGTTTATTCATGCACAAAAAGTACATCTTAAATTTTAAGGAAGATAGATGATTTTTTCCCTTCCTCCTCATGTATTTCATTTAGAAGTGCTAGCAAAGGAGGATATAGATACGATGTAGATGATGACGTTTCTTGTCAAAAGATATAGGATTATACATCATTCCGAAAAATTCAAAAATTATTTCTTCTTAAAATATATTTTTTCTTCCAAATTTTAAAGCCAATCCAAAATGTGGATTATATAATAGTCAATCATAGGTATGCTGATAAGGTCAGAAACTAATATTCATTTATGTGTCACAATAGGGATTGGCTGAAACAATTTTTTGCAATGATACTTCCCTTATGAGTTTTTACTAATAACTAATTTATTAAATAATATTAGAAATGAATAATTGTCATAAAAAAATGGGATGATATAAAATAATGTAAGGATACAAAATAAAATAAAACATTTTATAAATTTGAATAAACGATTGATATACCTTCCCCCACATTATTAGGAACTTCAAAATATGTAGTTGTGCTCACGTAAGCCTACCCCTGCTCACATGGTCTTTTTTGAGGAAAATTTTTATGTTGTATAAGAAAATAATTTAAATTGTTTCCCATTTATATAAAATTCTAGAATTTAACATAATTTATAGTTCACCTTCCCTTGCATTCATTATATCGACGACCCTTTAATCCACACTTATAACTAACTCCCATGCCATTCAATCATTTTCCTTGATGGTTCATTCCACAGTTCTCACAAAATGGAAAATTCTTCATTCAATTATTCTTTTTTGGAGATTGAAAATTCGTATTATTATCGAATGACCTCTTATTATCTTTGTTTCACTTGAACAAATGGGATCTAAAAAATTATTTCTATTTTTTTATGGCACTTAATATTATTTCATCACATGATGAAAATGATTAAGAATTAAATTCCATTGTATAAATATATTGAGTCCTTCAGATAAATGTTCAATCTTTTCATATAAATCATGTATGTAATCTATATAATAACTTGCTAGTCTCTCTGAAAGTAGCCTCATACTCTGTAAAATACTATTCTTCCACAGGATTCAAGAGAATAAATTTTCTCTTCATTTCAGTTCCTTGCTCACGAGGGAAATATTTTGAAAATAATACTACCTTAAATGTTATCCATTCCATATATTCTATTTAATCTAATTCCATTGTATTATGGAACATGGAAATCCATTCATCAGAATCACACTTGAGACAATACACTTACAATAATACCCTTTAATTTTCTTTTCATATTAATGTCAAATATATCATTTATAGGGAATTGATCCCTTTATCAGTTACTATTGGATTAGTTGTACTAATACAATATGGGGAATTCTACCGCATGAAACAATACAACATAGTTATAATATGTTTATTAATCAAAACTTGAGTTTGTTTTCCTAATATGATTAAGATCTTCACTGCTCCAATGCTAACTATGTTTACACGCTCTATGGAGAAATACCTACATTTTCTATGGTCATTGATTCACTTTATTAAATTAGGAACCATCACAAAACAATTTTATACACTAGATTAGGTTATAAATAATAGTGAATAATTTTAATCTAGAAAAAATCACAACCTAAATTGAATGTTTATTCATAGCTAATATCATAATCATATACATGGGTTTTATTTACTTTTAAATATTTCATAAATTTTTTTATATAAAATGTGAATTTTCCTATTCATGTCCCCATCAAGTGTCAAGCTACATACAAAGTAAGGCCCATTTTCATGTTCTACATTACCCCAGGTCAAGCCCAAAACACCTTTTCAGAGTTGTTACTTCTAGGTAAATATGTGTCAGAACCATGTCCACTTTTATTATCCAAACATGGATGTATTTATAGGAGTACCGACATAATATCTAACATAGAAAAATTATAGGATGTTTTTATATATTTATACTAAATTTATATCTTAGGATTGTTATCCATAATCTATGTTATCCAAATATAGTTGCCAAGGATTCTAATAAACTTCCTCTGATAACAACCGTAACACCCGGACCCTAGAAACCTAGAGCCTTAGTATTATTTTATTACATTCTAATGATTTCAAGGAATAAAATCCCAAAGTACAGATTAGTTTAGTAGTTATAAATAAACTATATACATACGAGTAACTAATATAAATAGGGGAAATAAAATAGATCACAATACATAACATAAACTAATAATTAAAATCCTTGAAAACAGAATAAAGGATCCCCTCTTCATAACCTTGGGAAGGAAATAAGCGAAAGGGTGGGATAAAATACTCAGCAAGGCTAAAATTGTCACGAACTGGATCTGGTCACCACCATTAACGGCACCAAACCCACCCCGTGTCAAGGCCCAAAGGGCTTTCCCTATCCCCACGGGCTGGCACAAGTTCCCGGGTATCAAACAAATTTGGTTTGGGAACGATTTACCCGAGTATGAAAGCATAAATCATAAAAAAAACAATCAATTATTAGAATCTGAAAATTTCATGCTAAACAATTCTTAACAAAACCATATCTGAATACATATGTTTAAAGACACTAAAAGTGGTCTAAAAACAAATAATGACAACATAAAGACATCCACATGGACTCTAAATGACAAGGGGATCATCACCTGCAAGCTGTCCCCGCAACTCCGCCCCAATGATGGGGACTAACATCCCGAACCGCCATCACCCTTAGCCTTCCCTTTACATGAGTCAAGCATAAGTAGGTATACTTACACCCAAGGGGTGTAAGTAGGGTTTGAGCATAATACCAATAGGATACCACCAGATTATTCCAAAGAGCATGCAATACAATGTGAACAAAACAAGTAATTTTATTACACAAGGTGAAACAATGCTAAAATTTAAAGAAATGCAACTTTCAAATGAAAACAGTTTCAATCTGAGAATTTAAGAATTTTAGAACATTAAATAGACATGTGAGCTACTGTAAAGTACTGCCAAAAAAAACCCACAACAAGGGTAAATACCACAAATCCAATGAGCATCAAAATCGGGAACACCCCTAAGCACTAGGTTGTCTCGGGCCCTATGTACCTCGTACCTCGGTGTGGAGTAACCATAGAAAATTCCGTTCTCATGCACAAGCTACTTGTAGGTAACATACCCATATCCTAGTGGTCCCCAATCATCATCCAAATAGTTTATTTAGAGTTTTCGTTATCCATATTCTAAGTGGAACATGGACAAAACCCATCCAATCCACTAGCCGTACTAGTACAAATTTGCCCCACCTAGGTACCCGGGCTTCCCCTTTTGTGTTCAAAAATTTTCAGCAAACAACACACATATGTTTTCATATAATATATCTCTACTGGTCAAAAACAAATTGTACAGTACCTACACACATTTTATACCATTTAAAACACACAATAAAACAATTTTATTTCCAATAAAACAACCTCTCAAAACATCACATTGTTTTTCACCCAAATCCCTTTAAGATATCCACCTTTCACACTATGTTAACACTTTTAAGTTATCAAAACAAAATTTCAGTTCAAAACCCTTTAATGAAACCCACAATTCAGTTATGGGGCATCCCAAAATGAACCAATAAAATATTTGAATGAAAACCCCCAGTTTCACCAAAAATTGGAACTTAAAATTCATTTGCATTATAAATGCAACTAAAACCAATTTTTAAGGAAACATTCAAGTGAAATAAACATTAAGGTACCATGAAAACAACAATCTAATTCACAAAAATTGCACACACAATGTAATCAACTACCAAATTAACAAAAACCCTTGAATCTCCGTGTGAAAATCAAATCGCACCCCCACCGCACCAAGAGAGAACTAGATCAAACCTAAAACCACACAAATTGGCCATGAAAGCTAAAAGTTAAACCCTAGGTTCGAAATCCTAGTTTCTGGACATTTTTAAACTCAATTATAACCGATGAAACCCTAAGAACAATTAGTTAAACCCAACGTAATTTGAAAGAGGAAAGAAAATGGCTCATTTACTTGAAGTATCTTGAAGTAATCACTCCAAAACTCTAGTATATGAAATTTAAAAGAGCCCAAATTTAGGGTAAGTTCGAAAAAGATGTATTATCTCATTTAGGATCTTTAATGGAGGGAAAATATTGAGAATTGAGAGAGTTATGAAAGAAATAATTTACCTCTTCAAATCAGGGTGATTTGAGGAACCCTATGAATTTCGGCACCAAATAGAGATTATCCAGAGCTCCAAAGAGGCGGGAGAGAGTTCAGACTGGAGGATGGGTTACTTGGTCTTGGGGGAGACTTGGAATCACCAAAAAATACAAAATATTGAATAAGTTATAACAAAATAAAATTTTATTTTTAAAACGGGAATTGGGCTTTCGGGCAGGCCAAACCCCCTAGATAAAAAACCAAATAAACCCTAGTTATGGAATTCTAAAAGCTCCAAATTACCTTGGTGGTGTTAATAGGTTTGGGGAGGTCAATTATGAATTTGAATGGATGAAAAAAGTAGAAAAATGAAAACGTTATTAAAGATAAAATATTTATTTTTTAATCTGGAATTGGGCTCACGATTTGGCCCAATTCATGAATACTCATCTATTCCTCCCTAAAACCTAGGGAAACCCCCAAAACAAAGATAGGATGTAAATTAAATGAAAAATACCTTGAAAATATGTCTTTTATGTGACAATTCTCCCCAACATGATGGAATTTACGCCCCATAAAGTCAACATGAATCTCGGTTCGAAAACAAGAATGGGTACTCTTCCTCGACCCATGACTTTCGCTCCCATGTCTCATGTGTATCATTCCCATGCTGCCATAAAACCCAGACTAATGGAATAGAATTTCCTCTAAGTATCTACTCTTGGGATTCCACTATTTTCACCAGCCTCTCAACGATAGACAAGTCAGGATATATCTCCAGTTCTTCCCAACTCAACACATGGGATGGATCTAGATTGTATTTCTTCAACTGAGAGACATGGAAGACATCATGGATAGACGTCAACTGAGAAGGTAAGGCCAACCTATATTCCACCTTTCCAATACGCTCGGTGATCTCAAAGGGTCCGACATACCGTGGCATCAGCTTACCTTGCTTCCCTAATCGATGATGGCCTAAACGAGGGGCCACCTTTAAGAATACCATGTCACCCACAGAAAACTATAGGTCTCGACGCCTCCGGTCAGCATAAGATTTATGACGACTCTGAGCTGTCAATAAGCACTGCCTGATCAACTTGACCTTCTCAAAAGTCACCTGCACAAGGATCGACCCCAATAGTGAAGTCTCTCCTACCTCAGCACAACATAGGGGGGACCGACAAGGCCGACCATAGAGCGCCTCAAAAGGGGTCATTTGAATCGTGGATTGGTAACTATTATTATAAGAAAACTCTACCAATACCAAATGGCTATCCCAAGAACCTCCAAAGTCCAGGACACATGCACGAAGCATGTCCTCCAATATCTGATTTGCCCGCTCTGTCTGACCATCCGTCTGTGGGTGGTATGTCGTGCTCATCTTAATCTGAGACCCCAAGGCCTTCTGAAGGCCTTCCGAAAATCGAGAAGTGATGTGGGGGTCTCTATCTGAGACAACAGCTTATGGTACACCATGGAGTCTCACCACTTGCTGAAGATACAAATGGCCCAACTCATCTACTTTATTTGTATCTTTTATCGGAATGAAGTGGGCTGATTTGGTCAGGCGATCAATCACCACCCAAATAGCATTCTAACCCCGAGGTGTACGAGGTAAGCCAATAATGAAGTCCATGGAGGCCTCTTCCCACTTTCAGGTAGAAATGGGTAGTGGTTGGAGCAAACCAGATGGCCTTTGGTGCTCTACTTTCACCTGCTGACATGTGTAGCATCTTGAAACAAAGTCTGCTATGTCCCGTCTCATACCAGGCCACCAAAACTGCCGACGAACATCATAATACATCTTAGTGGCACCCGGATGGACATTCCACTGAGACTAGTGGCTATCTTGCATCACCACCTTCCGCAGAGATAATGGCACTACTGAACGACCCTTGAATAACAAGATGCCCTCGGGAGATGCAGACCAATCAGAGGATGTGTCCCCACCATGAAGGAACTGCTTAGACCGCTGACAAAGATCATCACTGGGTTGTTCCTACTGAATCAACTCTAATAGAGAAGGAGTCAACCAGACGCTTTCCAAGATTGCCCCTCCACTATATTCCCTGGTCTCCACATGCATCTGAGAAAAGAGACCCATCAATGTCCACTCATCACTAGACTTCCTCAAAGCCTGCACTGGATCTCTTCTACTCATAGCGTCGGCCACTACATTACCCTTTCCTGGGGTATAGACAATGTCAAAGTCAAACCCCTGCAAGTAATCGATCCAGTGACGTTGCCTCAAGTTGAGGTCCTTCTGCAAGAAGATATAAGCCAAGTTTTGTGATCAGAGTATACAACAAACTTCTCCCCAAAGAGGTAGTGACTCCAAGTCTTCAAAGCATGCATCACCGCTGCCAACTCCAAGTCATGGGTTGGCTAGTTCTTTTCATGTGGTCGAAGTTGGCGAGAGCCATACGCGACCACATGATCATCCTGCATAAGCACACACCCAAGACCCATACCTGAAGCATCACAATAGACCACATATCCCTTTCCAGCCTCTGGAAAAATCAGCACGGGGGAGGTAGTCAGCTACCTCTTCAGCTCCTTGAATGATGCCTGACATTCTGGACCCCATACAAACTTCACCCCTTTCCGGGTGAGGGAAGTCATCGGTGAAGCAAGCCAATAGAAATCCCGAACTAATCGCCTGTAATAACCAGCCAAGCCAAGAAAACTCCTGATCTCGAACACATTCTTCGGTTTCTCCCATGACATGACTGCACTAATTTTCTCAGGGTCCACTGAAACTCCATGATTTGAGATCACATGCCCCATAAATCTCACCTCTCTGATCCAGAAAGTGCACTTTGACAACTTTGCATAGAGGCGGTGATCTCGTAAAGTATCCAAAACGATCCTCAAGTGATGTTCGTGTTCCTCCTTAGAGCAAGAGTATACCATAATTTCATCCATGAACACCACAACATAGGAATAGATATACTGATGGAACACCCTATTCACAAGTGCCATAAATACTGCTAGATCATTGGTCAATCCGAAGGGAATGACCAAATACTCAAAGTGGCTGTACCTGCTTCGGAAGGTTGTCTTAGGGATATCTGACTCCTTCACCCTGAGTTGATGATACCCTGAACGCATGTCTATCTTTGAGAACCACTTTTCCCCCTTAAACTGATCAAACAAATCATCTATTCTAGGAAAAGGGTATTTGTTTTTAATTGTTACCTTATTCAGCTTCCGGTAGTCAATGCACAACCGGAGGGATCCATCAGCCTTTTTTGAAAACAACACAGAAGCGACCCAAGGAGAGATGCTCGGGCGAATGAATCCTTTGGATTCTAAGTCGTGTAGCTGTATCTTTAATTCCCTCAACTCGGTGGGGGCTATGCGATAAGAGAGAAGAGATATTGGCTGTGTTCCCAGCGCCAGATCAATCGAAAACTCCACAACCCTTTCCGGGGGAAAACAAGAAAAATCATCAGGGAATGCCTCGGGAAATTCATTCACGACACGAGGTAGTGCACCTTCAAGGGAAATACCATCCTCTAGCACAAGAAAAGATAACTAGAAGATAAAAATTCCCAACTCTGGGAGTGGAGGCCCTGCGCGACTTGATCGTGGATCCCATTCTCCATGAAAAAACCCAACGACTCTCATCCGGTGCCGTGAAACTCACAGACCGTCTGTAGCAATCGATGTGTGCCTGGAATTGTACTAGCCAATCCATCCCGAGTATGACATCAAAAAGGTCCATATCTAAGACCAAGAGGTCCCACTCCATCTCGACCCCGAACATAGAAAGTGCACAGGAGGGGCACCTGAGGCCCTGCTCCTTCTTCTTTCCCAATGGGGTCAACAAATCCATCGCAAAAGACATCAACTCAGTTGGAAAATTCAGAAAGTCCCCAAAATGTCCAGAAATGAATGAAACAGAGGCACCAGTATCAAAAAGAGTAGTAGCTATAGAAGATGCGATCAGAATGGTACCTTGAACTGTCGACGGTCCAACCTCTGATCCTGCTGGTGACTGATCCACTGCATGGAGATGTCCTGTATCTGTCTGCGGACGACCGCTAGTTTGTGGTTGTGCCCTGAACTGGCTCTTCCCAGAAGATGATCCAACCCTACCACCACGACCACCAAATCGAGATCCCCCAGTCCTCGATGGCTCGGACTGTGCTGGCACTCCTCTTGATGCCACTGACCCTTCCCCACATGGGAGTGGACGTGCCTCACCGTAGAAGCACTGCAAATGACCTATACCTCCACACTGGTAACAAGGCTTTGGAGGAAGAGGAAATGCTGGTCGGATATGACCAGGCCTCCCATATTGGTGGCACATGACCGATCTCGCATCAGAATCCGCAGAAGAAAACTGCCTGGAAGAGTGGCCTGAACTGCCCCCTCCTTTCTTCACATGATCCTCCCACCTACTTTTCTTCTCCGAGGAGCTGCCACTGCCCACTGCTAATACTGAACCATAGAAACCAGCCCTGCCTTTCCAATCAATCTCCACCATGCATGCCTGATCAACAACCTCAACATTGGTCCTCATCTTAAACAAGAACTCATGGGAGTATATCTCTGGTTGCAAGCCTTTCTCAAACCTCTGGGCCTTCTCTTCCTCATTAGAGACAATTTCTTGAGCATACCGAACCATCTCAGCGAAACGGTTGGCATACTCCATCACAGATAGATTCCCCTGAACAAGTTCCATGAACTCTGTAGACCTGGCATAAGCCAACACCTCAGGGAAATACTGTTTATTGAAGACATCCTTGAAATCTCCCCAGCGCATCTTCTCATTCTTCCCAAACTGAAGCACTGACTCCCACCATTTACGGTTGGGACCCTCCAACAGAAAGGAGGCACACTTCACCCTGAGCTCCTCAGGTGTTTCCAGGAACTCAAACATACGCTCGATCTTCTTGAGCCATTCTTCAGCTTCCTGGGGTTCTGCGCTACCTCGGAAGGTAGGAGGCTTGTTTTTCAAGAACTCTTGTGCTTTATCTTTTCTAGGACCTATCTCCTCTGCCCTAACAGGAATAGGAGCATGATATGGTCCCTGTCCCAATCCTTGGATAGCCCGAACAACAGCCTCCACGAGCCTCTGATCAATCGGCGTGGGAGAACTCTCTACAGCTTCCTCCTGTGGGTGCATGGGAGCTTTCATGGGAGGCATGTTGCTACAAAATGCAACAGTCACAAAAAAATAGTCAATAACACAATTATGAAAATTTTAATCAAATACATCAAATATAAATAAACTAAACACATTCCTGTAATAAAAGAAACAACTAATCCACATCTTCCAGATGTCCACATATGGTCTGCAGCCCACACGTCTCACCTAGAAGTCAAGTCAATTAGTAAATTCCAACATCCTCTGGTAGACTCACGGTCTTCCATGAGAGTTGAGGTCCAGGCACCCTACTCACAACCAATACCCAGAGCACCGATAGTCCTAGCTCCTGTCTATCCCGAATCATCCCAAAATAACAATATAACCCAAAAACATTAACCTCCTCTGATACCATTTTGTCACGAACCGGATCTGGTCACCACCATTAACGGCACCAATCCCGCCCCGTGGCAAGGCCCGAAGGGCGTTCCCTATCCCCACGGGCTGGTACAAGTGCTCGGGTATCAAATAAATCTGGTTTGGGAAAGATTTACCCGAGTATGAAAGCATAAATCTTAAAAAAGAAATCTATTATTAGAATCTGAAATTTTCATGCTAAACAATTCTTAACAAAACCAGATATGAATACATATGTTTAAAGAAACTAAAAGTGGTCTAAAATCAAATAATTACAAAATAAAGACATCCCCATGGACTCCACACGACAAGGGGATCATCACCCGCAAGCCATCCCCGCAACTCCGCCCCAATGATGGGGACTAACATCCCGAACCGCCATCAACCTTAGCCTTACCTTTACCTGAGTCAAGCATAAGCAGGTCTACTTACACCCATGGGGTGTAAGTAGGGTGTGATACTGAGCCCAATAGGATACCACCAGATGATTCCAATGTGCATGCAATACAATTTGAACAAAACAAGCAATTTTAGTACACAAGGTGAAACTGTGTTAAAATTTAAAGAAATGAAACTTTCAAATGAAAAAAGTTTTCAATCCAAGAATTTCAGAATGTTAGAAGATTAAATAGACATGTGAGCTACTGTAAAGTACTGCCAAAAACAACCCACAAAAAGTTTAAATACAACAAATCCAATGGGCATCAAAACCGGTAACACCCCTAAGCACTAGGTTGTCTCGGGCCCTATGTACCTCATACCTCGGTGTATAGTAACCATAGAAAAATCCATTCTAGTGCACGAGCCACTAGTAGGGAACATACCCATAACCTAGTGGTCCCCAATCATTATCCAAATAGTTTAGTTAGAGTTGTATTTATCCATATGCTAAGTAGAACATGGACAAAACCCATCCGATCCAATAGCCGTACTAGTACAAATCCGCCCCACCTAGGTACCCAGGCTTCCCCTTTTTGTGCTCAAACAATTTCAGAAAACAACACACATAAATTTTTATATAAAATATCACTACTGGTAACAAGAAAATTTTATAGTATCTACACACATTTTATACCATTTAAAACACACAATAAAACAATTTTATTTCCAATAAAACAACCTCTCAAAACATCACATTGTTTTGCACCCAAAGCTCTTTAAGATATCCACCTTTCACACTATCTTAACACTTGTAAGTTATTAAAACAAAATTTCAGATCAACACCCTTTAAATAAACCAAAAATTCAGTTATGGGGAATCCCAAAATGAACCAATAAAATATTTGAATGAAAAACCCCCAATTTCACCATAAATTGGAACTTAAAATTCAGTTGCATTATAAATTCAACTAAACCCAATTTTTACAGAAACATTAAACTGAAATAAACATTAAGGTACCATGAAAACAGCAAGATAATTCACAAAAATTGCACACACAATGGAATCACCTACCAAATTAACAAAAACCCTTGAATCTCCATGCGAAAATTAAATCGCACCCCCGCCGCACCAAGAGAGAACTAGATCAAACCTAAACCCACAGAAATTGTCCAAGAAAGCCCAAAGTTAAACCCTAGGTTCGAAATCCTGGTTTCGGGACATTAGTAAACTCAATTATAACTGAAGAAACCCTAAGAAAAATGAGTTAAACCCAAAGTAATTTGAAAGAGGAAAGAAAAGGGCTAATTTACTTGAAGTATCTTGAATTAATCACTCCAAAAATCCAGTATATGAAATTTAAAAGAGCCCAAATTTAGGGTACGTTCAAAAAAGATGTATTATCACATTTAGGAACTATAATGGAGGAAAAATATTGAGAATTGAGAGAGTTATGAAATAAATACTTTACCTCTTCAAATATGGACGATTTGAGGAACCCTATGATGTTCGGAACCTAATAGAGATTATCCAGAGCTACAAAGAGGTGGGAGAGAGTTCAGACGCGTGGCTGGGTTACTTGGGCTTGGGTGAGACTTGGAAGCACCTAAAGATCCCAAATATTGGATATGTTATAACAAAATCAATTTTTATTTTTAAAACTTGAATTGGGCTTTCGGGCAGGCCCAACCCCTTAGATAAAAACCCAAATAAACCCTAGTTATGGATTTCTAAAAGCTCAAAATTACCTTTGTGGTGTTAATAGGTTAGGGGAGGTCAATTAGGAATTTTAATGGATGAAAAACGTTGAAAAATGAAAATGTTATAAAAGATACAAAATTTATTTTTTAATCTGGAATTGGGCTCACGGTTTGGCCGAATTCATGAATACTCATCTATTCCTCCCTAAAACCTAGGGAAACCCCCAAAACAGAGAAAGGATGTAAATTAAATGAAAATTACCTTTAAAATATGTTTTTATGTGACAAAAATATATAATAATCATTAATTAATTATAATTGAATCAACATCAATTAGACCAAAGTAATATGGAATGGTGAAGAATAGAAAACACACACCATCAATAAACTAAGATTGAAAGTTCATCCCCAGATTTTTTCATTGTGAAAAATTCATGGAAATTAATAACTCAATAATGTATAAATAGAATTATAATTGTTTTGATATCATGTATTTGGTAGATGAATCATTATACCGACGAAACAATTTATGTATATGGGTAGAAACCCATTTGATTATGTTTTGGAAACAAAATCGAAGGGTTTGTCACCAACTAGTTTGTCTCATCAAAACTGTCTAAACATAGATGAGATATAGTGGGACCCAAAAATATTTTAAAGTCCAAACAATTATTATATAATGAATTAATTATATATTATTACGCCTTAACAATTTCAATTTTGTTTAGAGGATACATATTCATTAATATTTCCACAGTTGAAAATCATTCAAAATAAACACCATATATAAAAGGGTATGAGACTAAGACAATAAAAATATCCCTTACACAATAATAAGGATATATAATATGAATGTAATTTAAAATAAAAAATTATCTCAAAGGGGAAGTGGAAACACTATATAAAAAATATTATGTGAAAATACTATATAAGTATAAAATAAATGGAAGCTACGTTGAAGTCCCTTACCACATCATAATCAATCGAATCACATGAACAAAAATTAATAATCATAAAATGGATTATTAAATAACATGATTATAAAGATAATAATGATATTATATAACAATTGGAATCATACATAAACTAAATACAAGAAATAAGTGACCAACTGTGGAAATATCACGGAACTAAAAGTGAGATGATAAACACTTTATCGAGTGCCCAAATGTGTTTTTCACATTATATTAATGTCCTAGATAGTAAAATTAAATCCATTAATTAAATAAATAAAATCCATATCTACATGTTTGTTATTTATTATAGTTTTATTATGTTCCTTTATGTCATTATTGATAAAGTATAATATTGAATTTTGTCATACCTGAGTGTTCGTTTACAAGATTTTTTGTTCGGTTGAATGTGTGTAAAGGTGTATATGTGGAATGAATATAATTACCCAGAATTAGAATTACAAGTTATTAATGAAAATATATATGTTTAAATATTTATATATACCAATCGGTTATATATTATGAGGATTAATCCATAGAAAAAAATTTAGTGACAATCACATTGATTATTACGGTGATTTTTCGATCACAACGAACTAGTTTTGTTATATAATTTAATATCATGTATCAATGATTTTAACCAAATAACTACATACTATATAATAAATATTTAATAATATGGTTTAGACAAATATTGATTTCATGATCATCCCTGTATAAGAAATTGAAAAATGAAACTTCATTGTCCATGAAGGTTGTAAATCGGCACCTCCCAGACGATGATTTCGTTTATAAAATTCTAGAGAATATAAGGAGATTGATAGTGGATATTACATAAAAATTATATAATGATATTATATATATAATAGTGGTGTTATTAATATAAATTGGATATAGGTTGATAATAGAGGATAAAAAAATAAAGGATCTTGAAATTAAATTGGAAGAAAAAGGATGCTGATTTAAATCTTCAATACACCTCATTGAGAATCTTATAAGGGAAGGGGTTCTAGTTTTTGTAAAGATCAAGAGCTCCCGGAGGTGGTGAGAGACCAGGAAAGATAATATTGGATGATTTTTTTTAATCTTCAAGGCCTAGGGGAGTGAGGACAAGAGGTTGGTGATGAGTGGTTTTTATAGTGGAGGCGAAGAGTGATTTCTCAAAATTTTAATTATTATTTTATTAATTTTCTCAAGATAAGAAATAGTATTGATTATTGTGACCAAAATAGTAATATGATCATTTGAGTTTGAACTAATTGTTTCTTACACCATCCATGATGCAATGAATAGTTTATTTATCATATAATGGATTATACTGTAAATTACTAGATTATACTATTCACAAAATTAAAGTATTTAAGAAAATTTTAAAAACATAACCCTAACCATTTTTTGAAATGTATATTCCAAAAAACAACTCCATTTAATGAAATTAATTTTCTAATTATGAGAAAATTAATTTTTATTAAAAATCATTAATTATTTGAAAAATAATGATTTTAAAATTATAACTGACTTTATAACACCCTAGAAAACAATCTTATGTCTCATTATATTTTCAAAAAAGTAAAGTAAAACAAAATATTGTTTTAGTAATAAATTTTAGGAAAATTAATATTCATTTAAATAAATTTATTATTTATAAAATTTTAATTACATATTTTTTTCTTACAAAATACCGACACTTTTTTTTTTTAATTTTCAAAACATTCATTTTCATTTATATGGTGCCAAAATTTTATTTATACAATCATGGGTGAGGTTACTATTCATAAGGGTCATATTACTATTTATAAGGGTACATTACAATTCTTAGGGGTAAAAGTACTATTCATTAGGGTATGTTACTATTCCCCAAAAATGTAGTTGATCCTATCAGACTGTAAATGTCATAGTAAATGAAACTGTGTAGGTCTATTTTTCGAAATTAAAATCACAGAAGAGAAAAAATTAAGTATAATGAATAGGTTATGACTATCTCTTATAACAATTTTTTTTCATAGAGACTTAGTGTTGCATGTATAATAAACTATCTAATTAATTGAAATTATTTAAAAAGAAACATACAATAAAATCTTGGGTGTTATAGAATCAATTTGATAAAAAACACGACACAAATATTATAAAAATAAATAAATACATCATATTTAAATTTCATATATGGTAATAACATCTTCCATGTAATTAAAAAATGAGCAGTAATAAAGTCATACAATTATATGCATAAATTAGATCTTTTGTGGGTATATCATATACCAAAATTCATAATTGTTTTTGGAAATGATAATAAATGTAGTCCCTCGATCACGAAATGCTTCATTTACATGCTCTTACCAAACTCTAAAACGAATACATTGATACCATAGCACTTCCAATACCTAGATCATGAATAATAAAATCTATTTAAGTACTAGGGAATTTGAGTAGGGTGTGAATACAACATAGTTGGATAATAGAAATGATAAACCTAATATATATTGTAATAATGTCCATGTATAGTGTGATAATATATTCTATTAATGGAAATTAGAAATTGTAAATTGAAATAATATATATATATATATATATATATATATATATATATATCATACCCATAGTTACTAATCAACCTATTGGGTCTGGCTATACTAGCTTCAACTATTTTAAGGGTGTCACTAAACATATCACATATTAATAATAACGGTATCACCTCCCATGACTTATCTATTTGGGATAAAATAACAAAATTCTAAAATGATAATTACAAGTGTAGAAAAAAATAATAATAATAACATAGGGCGTAACTTCCATGAGACAACATAATGATCATTATAAGGGATTTATATCCCAATAACCCACACACACACAACCACAAGCATAATTTCCTTAGGATAGTATATACAATAGAGAATCATGTCTTCGAAGAATAATTATGAAAGGGAATATCATCTATAGACCTGAATATTCTCCCATGAGGGAACGATGTACCTTGTACTATGGCACTTCACATGTGTGGGAATCACAGTCCACCGTCACCATTCTTAGATAGTCATCTTGTTCTCTTCCTCAAAAGTAACACTACATGAGAAGAGCATCCAAATTTCAAAAAAAGAAATGAATAAATATCCATTAAATACCATAACCATTATTAGACATTAAATATACATTATTTTACATGACCATGTTAGTATTGAATCATAATACCACATGCATTGAACCTTGATTACAAATATATGAGTTAGTGGGAATAGTTTTAGTCATGATGAACAACATAGTACATAGGGGCATATCATCCCAACTATATCCATCATAAAAAAAGTTAATATTCTCTAATTATCACAGTCAACATGAAAATATAATATAGTAATGAACATTTACATCATAATATAAACAACTATTTTATAGTTGGAATACAATCCAACAAGCTGTAATTAATTTCTTAGTTGGCCCTTTCATCATTGAAATAATTTTATAATGAATACTAAGGGTTAAAAAAAGTTTACATAATTTAAGTGGTAAATAAAACTCCCCCCAACCCATGTCAACATGAAAAAATCTAAAGAGTTTCTCTCTATATCTATATTGGCCAATAAAATGATTCTCATTCTTATTCCTTAGTATACCAAAGTCTATGGTGAAGAAAAGTCACCAAATCCTGATTAATGGATTCAAAACATAACTCAGAAAAATCCCCAAGTAATCTTGTGAGAAACTGATTATACATTATGTTTAGACCATTTATATGAATGGTAGTCTCATTAAAGGATACCAATCAATGTGTTTATCATGGCTTTAAAAAACCGTAACCAAGACAATCCATGTCAAGGGAAAACATTTCCCTTATATTCCATCACTATTAAAGGCCCGAACTGTCACTTCCATTATATGACCTCATATTCCACCATGCCTCTCCAGGTAGGATCTTAATCGATGGATACATTGTGGTTTTGGGTCAAGAAGTTCAGCAGTCATGGGTATTTTAGGTGCTCTAGTGCAGGTTTTTTCTTGTATTAGGTTTCTGGGTATAGCCTTATCATGATGCCGATGTTTAGAGAAGTAGTTTCTTAAAATATATACCTTGAACTAATGTCCCTTCACTCCTCTTTGAGTTGGATTAGGAGCGGTGGTTTCATAGAGGTTTTGGGAGGTTCAATTTTTCAGCTGATGATTCTCTCTACATAGACTGAATTTGTTTGTCTTTTTTGTTGATATTTTGGTTTCTCTTCCTCTTTATGAGGTGCCAATGGATATATTCATTGTTTTGTTTTGTTTTTTCTTCCTACCCCTTGTTTTCTGTGTTTCTATGGTTCTATTTTCAGTTTTGTTTGACAAAATGGTGATGTTGTTTCAAGGAGGTTTGAAGGTCTCTATTGGTCTTCAAAATTTTGGTGTGTGCTCAGACGACAATGATGTCATTGGTTTTTGTATGGTGACGATGGATGTGTGGTTCATAATGATGTTAGATGGAGAATTTGATTGGCTAATTAGGGATCCAGAACTGGTGTGGTGTACGATGACCTCAATGGAGGTGATGATGGCGACATCAGTAGTGGGTTAATGATGATGGTTTGAGGAGATGTGACTTCGACTAATGATTCATAGATCACGATCGTCTTGGGTTTTTTGAATTGTGTGATTTTTCTATCTTAAAATTTTGAATCAGGACATGTTTTATTTTGTACCGCACTGGTTACCACTCATCCTTAAGGTGGTTGTTTCCAAAATCAGATAAAAATGAATTTTTATTCATTATATTTAGTCCCATCACACATTGGTGGAAATAATCCATATAAAACATCATATGAAACATGAATAAGATATTGGTATTAGTTAGGGATCCCCTACCCTAGTCTAGTATAAACAAAAAAATCAGGAATCACTTAAAAAATTGGCACTAATGTGGACAAATATCAAAACCGTGACCCTCTATATTAGGAAATAAATGATGAAAAGTAAAAAAATTTCATGAAAATAGTGAATAGATAGAAGAGGAATCAAACCCTTATAATAGGTGGCACATTGGACTGACAACCCTCCAATACAATAAAAAATAACTAACAAATAGAACAAAAAATAGAGATAGGAGGGGGGGGGGGGGGGTTTCAAGCCATATACTAATTCAAAATTATATAATAATCTCAATTAATAATAAAATAAAAATAAATAAGCAATTTTATTAAAAAAACAAAAAAACAGATAGTTGGACACCATGTGCCCAGTCACATCTCACTAGGATCCCAATTCCCTATAACGTACACACTTTAGGTTCACCATTTCTGTAGTGAAACACATGGAAATGTAGGCTCAATGCCTTCCCCACTGGGTACAAAATAATATACTACTCTATAATTGGTGTTTTTTTCATAACAGATATCCCCATCATGGGGTAGTTTCCCTAAAACGTATGATTGATCCCTTGAAAACACATCAAAAATCATTAAATAATTAAAATACATATTCTTTTGTGAAAATTTATTAAAAAAAATACCCCATATAGATATAATGTGTTGTATTAGGAAATAGTAAGTTAGAGAAAGGGAAATGGGCATTTGGAAGACAAAAGAATGTAATAGGATGGGTTTAATGAATGTTATTTTTCGGCCTAATCATATTTGGGAAAACATTGTATATTTTTGAGATCAATTATGAATAAACCAATTTTTTAGGGGTGTTATGGTGTTATTGGGTTTTTTAAATTTGTATAGATTCTAATTATTGTGACCCTAAAAAAAGTTCCTAATAATAATAATTAATTACATTATTATTAATTATGTTTTTATTATTAGTAATTAATTAATTATATATTTATAATTACATCATCATCATCATCATTATTTATGAGTCATACATCAGAAAATTAAAGTAAATGTTATAGTTCTTGAAATTGAGGATATCAAACCACATTACAAATAATTGAAAGATTTCATGAGGCATTATCATATAAATATGTATTTTTTATTATTTTTAATTCATATATTTAGAATACATGAATCAATGTTCCACTAAAAATAATAAAAATTATGTAACATGTATATTTTTATTAATTATATAGAATATAAATATTTTTTGTGTATTTTATTAATCATTCATCTAGGATGGAACTTTTATAATAATTTTCCTTATAGTTATTCAATCGTTGTTGATGTTTTTTTAAATAGAAAACCACTAATTTAGAAAATAATTTAATGAACCTAAAATAAATAATTCTTTTTAAAATAATAAATCAATTTACCCATTTAGTTGAATACATTTAATATTTCTATGGATGAAGGTTATGAAGTGCATACTTTCCCCACTATAAGCTAGATAGTGAAAAGGGAAAATTTATTTGGAGGGAAAAAGAGGATAAAAGGTACATTTTCCTATATAATGTTTTTTATAAATACTATGTAACGCAAATATGCATATATATATATAATCCTATCATGTAGTAGTAAATCTTAGAAGTGATATTAAAAAATTAAAATACTTAAAATTAAATTATTCTATTCAATTTTTTGAACAATAGAATCTCAAAAATTATCCCAATACATGTGAAATAATTTATTAAATTTAAAATGTGACAAAATATTTAAATATAAATGAATTTATTAAAAAATATATTAAATATTATTTTCTAAAACATATAACGATTCATTTATGACTCATAAAAAGTGTATTATATTAACGATTCAATTAAAATGTCTTAAATATGATATTTTACTCACTCTAAATTAACATTTTATTGTCAAATTAATTTTTAAGGGAAAAGTGAGATTCAGAAAAGATTAAAAGAATTGGCATCATCCACTAAAAGATATCATATAATCATTGAAACTAATATTAAAACTGTTAAAAAAACTTCCCTATATAATTTTCAATTAAGAGTATTTAGCATTGTTTTCAAATCATCCTTTAGTAGGTCTTCATAATGATAAGCTATATTGATTGATGTTTGGATATGATCGTCTACATTGATCTTCCCTTAATTGAACCCTATTGTGAAAATGTGATCTTTCCTGTTTATCCACACATACTACATGCTGTTGATATCCACTTGTATCGTTCATTTTGTCAACCTATTGACATACTTTTGGGAGTTATTAATCATGAAATTCTCCTCCATCACTACCTACATGGAATGAATAATCATCTCTGATGTATTTTAATGTTCTATATCATCCATACCATTCTCCCATTACTAGTCATCTAACACACCCATATATAGTTCAACAATAAAAAAAATTTCCTCACTATTAGCATGATTCACTGCCTCTGATTCCTCTTACTCCGTTTTTGTATTTCCATAGAAACAATATCCCGCTCTTGTTCTTTATTATATCCATATTCAACTATTTGGTTTTCACACTAAGGGTTCACACACTTCTTTCACTCTTGATCCTTAGTATAGAGTTCACATTAGATCACTATATGTATTCTCTTTATGATTGACCGTATCTCAATTGAATTAGGTAAATACGAGTAGTCCTTATTTTAGTTTCTTTTCTTTTCTTTGAGTAATATGAAACTCCATGATTCCATGTTTACCATCTAGCCCTTCTTTCTCCTTATGTGGTGAAGACCACTAATGTGTCCTCCCCCATAACATAATGTAGAAAAATGTCTAGAAATATCAATAGAAGACTCTACCCTAGAGATACATCTACCCTCGTTGTACCTCTCTTTCGATTTGGGGTTGGTTTGTTTTTGAAACATCCCCTCAATTTCTAGATCTTAAAATCAGTTACCTTGATTAATAGTTGACATATACATTCTATTTAGTGACTTATTCACTATGTTCACCCAACCATTCTTTTCAACTGGTTTTACTTACATCAAAATCACTACATTTAGGTAGTTTCTTGGAACTCCCTCACCAGTTACATTGTTCACCACCCCCTTAGTAGGTTTTAATGAATGTGGAACTGCCTCTAAATTCATTGAGTGAATTGAGGCCTGCACTATTGAACTGTGGTCATC
Organism: Viscum album; assembly: GCA_963277665.1. Classification (NCBI taxonomy): domain Eukaryota; kingdom Viridiplantae; phylum Streptophyta; class Magnoliopsida; order Santalales; family Viscaceae; genus Viscum; species Viscum album. Next base: position 1,110,311,671 of record OY728145.1, read on the forward strand.
CAACTCATTCCTCATATGAATGAGAATGTAGTTTATATTTAGATTATAATTTTATGGTCTTGATAAGGTTTTCATGTCCTACCCCATTACTTCCCAATAAGTCTATGGTGAGATCAGTATAAGAGTATGTCCCCAACTCATTTTGTTCCATCACTTCATGCTTGTCCCTAAACACCTGATGATAAGATGAAACCAATTCCATAGGTGTTTACCAGATAAACAATAGTTTATCAAAGAATAGAAAACCATTGTTTTTTGAATGAAACTTTTTCTCTGAAAATAATCCATACCCACTCCACTAGTTACATTAAAACATCAACTTCAACACAGATACAAGGATGAGTAGGGTCGAAAAAAATTCATTTATACTAATAGAACAAAAATATAATCCAAACATGATTCCAGTAATGTAGATAATATTGGTGGTTTGAAAGTCAGTGTGATTTTGTGAAAGCTTACCCAAATCTCCAATGAATGAGTATCATGTTTCATGTAGAAATATTAAGAATATAAAAATATGTAAAATATACACCCATTTCAGATTCATGGATTCCGTGACCACCCTAGAATCATATAATACATAAAATCAAATTGAATAACGAATTGTCATTTATCAAGAACGGTAATATTCATCCATTCCTAAAGACCCCAAGATCCAAAGATGAAAATATCAGAAGAATTCAACCAAGGCTGATGATTTCTGAATCAAGTCATTGATGATCATTTTAGAGGATATAAATCCATTGTGAATGATGTAATTGAATTTTAATACTGATGCAAACCTTAAAATATTTTTGGAAACTTTGGGATTAAGGAGAAGAACATATATTTCGAGAGAAAGTTTGGGCAAGAATGTTTTATTCTTATACAATGTACTACATTTTTAGTATTAAGATTATTAGATTCATTATCCAACGAAAAATTCCAGAGGCCACATTTCTCATTTATAAATTCTTAATGAATTATCTGAATCAAAATTTACAAACACACTATAAATTCCACCATCATATATGAAACCTTAGATATAGATGTAGAAAAATTATGTTTATTTTTTAAGGGGATCAAAATAATTCCCATTCCAAAAATATAGTATAACCAAAAAATTATTATTTTTGTTATTCATGTCACCTTATAGACTAATATATGTATATTATTATAAAACAATATTTTATAACTACTGTAAAAGATTTCTTAATATTATATACCCATGTCATATCATACAATATATATATTTTTAACATAAATGTGGTTAGTAAAGAATATTTATGAAATAAAATATAATCCCAACAAAATAAACATTATCTAGCCTTATTGAAGTTTGATATCTTAATATACAAGAATGGGTTTCAATATAAGATGTAATTTGTACATTTTTATTTGTTCTTTAAAACAATCCAACTTTTTCAAAGTCTAATTTCAGGAAAAAAATCCTTTTAAAAGGCTATATTCTTAGTGACTTAGGTGGAAATTGGTATCTTGGAATAATATAACCATCTTCATATATACATACTAATTAGTTATCATGGTTTTCCCTTTTTTGGTTGTTCTGATAGGTATAATATAATATTATACTTGGATCAATGTGGAGTAGAAAAATTGAAATACCATATTTGGGGTGTTCCAACATATTTCCCAATATGCATAGAAGCTAAAATCAAGAATAGATCATACTAGGATCAAATTAGATAAGAAAAATGATTAGGGTTAATATATGATATCATTGTATTTAATTCCCTAAAAACAAGTAAATACATATGTGATCAGTGAAGAATTGGATTTGGGATGATAGAAACGAAATTAGAGAAATTTCTCAAATAGTTATTATTTTTGGATTTTTATAGAATATTTTCACTGTACAGTGGTGTATACACATGTTATGGGGATTAGAATATATCATTGATGTATAAATTCACACTTATCTATTTTTTCAACAAATTTTCTATTGAAATGATTATGAATGAATATTTTAAAAATATTCCTTAGTCGTTCAATAATTGCAATAATATTTTTAAATTTTATTAAATAAAACCAAATGATAACTATATTAATAAAGATTATATTCTTTTGTAGTTCATATTCTCAAACCAATGAATTTATATATTTAACGGGGGAACTATTCTTAATATCTCATGTGTTTTTTTCAGCCAATTTTTATGGATGGGATCTCAACCACTATAACTCTCCTAAAAAATGGTTGGGTCATCATTGTGGTCAATATATAGTTTTTTTCAAAGAAACTAAACTTACCACTATAATCCTTGGAGGAAGTGTGTTTCATTTAGGTAGGGCATGTGATTGTGTTTTTCAAATTAAGCATGAGTGAAATTCTTTAGAGGAGTTTAAGATCACTAAGCTCATGACCCAAACTATGTGTGTCGAACCACCCCTGAAAGTGTCACCATCTCCCACCCTACCACTAGGGGTTTTCTTGTGTATTAAAGGGACATGTATCTAGATCCAAAAAATATGAACATGTAGATTATTTTTAATAGCATAATGGTTTTATTTACATCTTGTTATTGTTACATTATAAATGATTTTCATTTTGATCCAATAAAAGAGAAATTGTATTTTTAGGTAGTATTCAAACACAATCAATGCATTTTTTTTCATGAACTAATGGATTTTTGAAATAGATAATAATACAATAAAAAATTGTAATTAAATAATTTATGTTAAATATAAATGAGAATATACGTTTTTGGAATTCAAATGGAATATTTATAAGGGATCAAATACTGTTATTGTAAAAAACCCTCCATTTATTAAAAAATATCAATTCTCATTTTTAAAATTAAAATTAAAATATTTTTAAATTTTTTAGATGAAATGACTATTATTTTTTGAGTTAGAACATTGAAATTATTTAGTAGTGAATTTTTCATAATTCTCATAAATAACCAAATTTTTATGTAAAAGTTAAATACCATAGAAATATAAAGTGTCTATAATCACATCATAAAGGCCCAGAAGTGATGCAATATCCAAATTTTGTTTGTCCTTTTTGTTGATATTTTGCTTTCTCTTCCTCTTTATGAGGTGCCAATGGATATCTTCACAGTTTTGTTTTGTTTTTTCTTCCTACATTTTGTTTTCTGTGTTTCTATGGTTCTATTTTCGGTTCTGTTTGAAGCAATGGTGATGTTGTTTCATGGAGGTTTTAAGGCCTCCATTGGTCTTCAAAATTATAGTGTGTGATCAGATGAAAATGAAGTCATTGGTTTTTGTATGGTGATGATGGATGAGTGGTTCATAATGATGTTGGATAAAGACTTTGATTGGCTAATTCGGGATCCAGAACTGGTGTGGTGTACGAAGACCTCAATGGAGGTGATGATGGAGACATTAGTAGTGGGTTAAGGATGATGGTTTGAGGAGACATGACTTTGACAGATGAATCCTAGATCACAATCCTCTTGGGTTTTGTGAATTATGTGATTTTTCTATTTTAAAATTTTGCATCAGGACATGTTTTATTTTGTATCCCATTGGTTACCACTCATCCTTAAGGTGGTTGTTTTCAAAATCAAATAAAAATGATTTTTTAGTCATTATATTTAGTCCCATCAGACATTGGTGGAAATAATCGATATAAAACATCATATGAAACATGAATAAGACATTGGTATTATTTTGGGATTCTCTACCCTCGTCTAGTATAAACATAATAATCAAGAATCACCTAAAAAATTGGCACTAATGAGGAAAAATATCAAAATCGTGACCCTCTATATTAGGAAATAAATGATGAAAACCACAAAAATTTCATGAAAATAGCAAATAGAAAGAAGAGGAATCAAACCCTTATAATAGGGGACACATTCGACTGACAACCATCAAATAAATTAAAAAAAGGAAGAACTAACAAATAGAATAAAAAATATATAGAATAGGAGGGGGTTTCAAGACACATAATAATTCAAAATGATATAATAATCTCATTAAATAATAAAATAAAAATGAATAAGTAATTTTATTAAAAATTAAAAAAACATATAGTTGGACACCATGTACCTAGTCACCTCTCACTAGGTGCCCAATTACCTATTACATACTCACTTTAGGTTCACCATTTGTGTAGTGACACACATGGAACTGTAGGCTCAATGCCTTCCCTAATAGGTACCCAATAATATACATCTCCATAATTGGTGTTTTTTTCCAAAGATAGATATCCCCATCATGGGGTAGATTCCCTTAAACATATTTTTGATCCCTTGAAAACACATCAAACATCATTAAATAATTAAAATAAATATTCTTTGGTGAAAATTCATTAAAACAATACTTCATATAGATATAATGTGTTGTATTATGAAATAGTAAGTTAGATAAAGAGACATGGGCATTTGGAAGACAAAAGAATGTAATGGGTTGTGTTTAATGAAAGTTATTTTTCAGGCTAATCATATTGGGGAAAACATTGTTTATTTTTGGGATCAATTATGACTAAACCAATTATTTTAGGGGTGTTATAGTATTATTGGGTTTTTTAATTTTTATATATTCTAATTATTGTGACCCCATAAAAATGTTCCTAATAATAATAATTAATTACATTATTATAAATGATATTTTTAATTTTTAGTAATTAATTCATTATATATTTATAATCACATCATCGTCATCATTATTATTTACGAGTCATACGTCGGAAAATTAACATAAATGGTATAGTGTTTTAAATTGAGTATATCAAACCACATTACAAATCTTTGAAAGATTTCAGGATGCATTATCATATACATAAGAATTTTTTATTATTTTTAACTCATATATTTAGAATACCTGAATCAATGTTCCACTAAAAATAATTAAAATTATGTAACATATATATTTTTATTAATTATATAGTATAGAAATATGTTTTGTGTTTTTTATTAATAATTCATATAGGATAACACTTTTATAATAATTTTCCTTAGAGTAATTCAATCATTGATGATGTTTTTCTAAATAGAAAACAACTCATTTAGAAAATACCTTTAATGAACCTAAAATAAATATTTTTTTTAAAATAATAAATCAATTTACCCATTTTATTGAATATATGTATTCTTTTTATTGATTAAGGTTATGATGTACATATTTCTCCACTACAAGATAGATAGTGAAAAGGGAAAATTTATTTGGAGGAAAAAAGAGGATAAAAGGTACATTTTTATATATAAATTTTTTTATAAATACTATGTAACACAAATATTCATATATATATATATATATATAATATTATCATGTAGTAATCGATCTTGGATGTGATATTAAAAAATTAATATACTTAAAATTAAATTATTCTATTAAATTTTTTGAACAATAGAATCTCAAAAATTATCCCAATACATGTGAAATAATTTATTACATTTAAAATGTGACAAAATATTTAATTATAAATGAATTTATTAAAAAATATAGTAAATATTATTTTATAAAACATATAATGTTTAATTTATGATTCATCAAAAGTTTATTATATTAACGATTCTATTAAAATGTCTTCAATATGATATTTTACTCATTCTAAACAAACATTTTATTTTCAAAGTAACTTTTAAGGGAAAAGTGAGAATCACAAAGATTAAAAGAATGGTCATCATCCACTAAAATAGATCATAGAATCATTGAAACTATGATTAAAAATATTAAAAAAACTTCCCTATATAATTTTCAATTAAGCGAATTTAGCATTGTTTTAAAATCATTCTTTAGTAGTTCTTCATAATGATAAGCTATCTTGTTTGATGTTTGGATATGATCCTCTTCTTTGATCTTCCCTTCATTGAAACCTCTTGTCAAAATGTGATATTTCCTATTTATCCACACATACTACATGCTGTTGATATCCACTTGTATCAATATTTTTGTCATCCTATTGACATACTTTTGGAAGTTATTAAAAATGAAATTCTCCTCCATCACTACTTACATGGAATGAATAATCATCTCTGATGTATTCTCATGTTCTATATCATCCAAACCATACTCCCATTACTATTAATCTAACACACCCATATATAGTTCCACAATAAAAAAATTTGATCACTGTTAGAATGATTCACTACCTCTGATCCCTCTTAGTCCATTTTACTATTTACATAGAATCAATATCCCACTCTTGTTCTTTATTATATCCATATTCTACTATTTTGTTTTCATACTAAGGGTTCACACATTTCTTTCACTCTTGATCCTTAGAATAGTGGTCACATTAGATCACTATATGTATTCTCTTTATGATAGACCTTATCTCAATTGAATTAGGTAAATATGAGTAGTCCTTATTCTATTTTATTTTCTTTTCTTTGAGTAATATGAAACTCCAGGATACCAAGATTACCATCCTTCCCTTTTTCCCCTTATGCGGTGAAGACCACTAATGTGTCCTCCCCCATCACTGAATGTAGAAAAATATCTAGAAATATTATCAGATGACTCTACCCCAGGGATACATCTACCCTCATTGTAGCTCTATATCGATTTGGGTTTGGTTTGTTTTTGAACCTTCCCCTCAATTTCATGATCATGAAATTTGTTACCTTGTTTAATAGTTGAAATATCCATTATATTTATTGACTTATTCACTATGTTCACCCAACCATTATATTCAACTGGTGTTACTTACATCAAAATCACAAAATTTATGTAGTTTCTTGGAACTCCCTCACCAGTTACATTGTTCACCACCCCCTTAGTAGGTTTTAATCTATGTGGTACTGCATCTACATTCAATTAGTGAATCGAGGCCTTAACTATTGAACTGTGGTTATCTAACTCTTTCCTCAGAAGAATGAGAATGTAGTCTATATTTATATCATAATTTTACAGTCTTGATGGGGTTTTCATGTCCTACCCCATTACTACCCAATAAGACTATTGTGAGATCAGTATAAGAGTATGTCCCCAACTCATTTTGGTCCATAACTCCCTGCTTGCCCCTAAACACTTGATGATAAGATGAAACCAAATTCCACAATTGTTTACCAGATACACAATAGTTTATCGAAGACTTGAAAACCATTGTTTTTTTGAATGAAAGTTTTTCTCTGAAAATAATCCATACCCACTACACTAGTTACATTAAAACATAATCTTCAACCCAGATACAAGGATGAGTTTGGTGAAAAACAAATTCCTTAATACTAATAGAAAAAAATATAATCCAACTATGTTTCCAATAATGTAGATAATAGTGGAGGTTTGAAAGGCAGTGTGATTTTGCGAAAGCTTACCCAAATATCCGAAGAATGAGTATGATGATTCGTGTAGAAACCATAAGAACATAAAAATATGTAAAATATACACCCATTTCAGATTCATGGATTCCTGGAACACCCTATAATCAAATAATACATCAAATCAAATTGAGTAACGAATTGTCATTTATCGAGAAGGGTAATATTCATCTATTCCTAAAGACCCCAATATCCAAAGATGAAAATATCAGTAGAATTCAACCAAGGATGATGATTTATGAATCGAGCCATTGAGGATCATTTTAGAAGATATAAATCCATTTTGAATGATGTAATTGAATTTTAAAGCTGATGAGATCCTTCAAAAATATTTGAAACCTTTGGGATTAAGGAGAAGAAAAACAAATTCGAGAGAAAGTTTGGGCTAGATTGTTTTTTTCTTATACAATGTACTATATTTTTTGTAAGAAGATTAATAGATTTATTATCCAAAAAAAATTCCAGGTGCCACATTTCACATTTATAAATTATTAAGGAATTATCTGAATCAAAATTTACAAACACACTATAAATTCCATCATCATATATGAAACCTTAGTTATAGATGGAGAAAAATTCTATTTATTTTTTAAGGGGATCAAAAAAATACGAATTCCAAAAAATACAGTATAACCAAAAAATTATTATTAATTTTATTCATGTCGCCTTCTAGACTAATGTATGTATATTATACTAAAACAAAATTTTATGACTACTGTAAAAAATTTCTGAATATTATATACCCATGTCATTTCAAACAATATATATATATTTGAACATAAACGTGGTTGGTATAGACTATTTAACAACTAAATTATAATCCCAATTAAATAAACATTATCTAGCCTTATTGAAGTTTGGTATCTTAAAATACAAGAATGTGTTTCAATATAAGATGTAATTACTACTTTTTTATTTGTTCTTTCAAACAATCAAACTTTTTCAAAGTATAATTTCATGAAAAAAATCCTTTTAAAATGCTATATTCATAGTAACTTAGGTGGAAATTGGAATCTTGAAATTATATAACCATCTTCATATATTCCTACTAATTAGTTATCATGGTTTTCCCTTTTTTGGTTGTTTTGATGGGTAGAATCTTATATTATACTTGGATCAAAGTGGAGAAGAAAAATTGAAATACCATATTTGGGGTATTCCAACATGTTTCCCAATATGCATAGAAGATAAAATCAAGAATAGATCATACTAGAATCAAATTAGATAGGAAAAATGATTAAGGTTAATCTAGGATATCATTGTCTTTAATTCCATAAAAACAAGGCAATACATACGTGATCAATGAAGATTTAGAATTGGGATGATAGAAATTAAATTTGAGAAAATAATCTAATAGTTATTGTTTCTGGATTTTTATAGAATATTTTCACTGTACAGTGATTTATACACATGTTATGGGGATTAGAATATATCATTAATATATCAATTCACACTTTTCTATTTTTCCAACCAATTTTCTAATAAAATTTATATGAATGAATCTTTTAATAATATTCCTTAGTCATTCAATAATTGGAATCATATTTTTAAATTTTGATAAATAAAAAAAAAATGATAACTATATTAATAACGATTTTATTCTTGTGTAGTTCATATTCTCAAACCAATGAATTTATATATTTAATGGGGGAACTATTATTAAGATCTCATGTTTGTTTTTTCACCCACTTTTTATGGATGGGATCTCAACCACTATAACTCTCCTAAAAAATGGTTGGGTCATCATTATGGTCAAAATATAGTTTTTTTCAAACAAAATAAACTTATCACTAGAATCCTTGGAGGGAGTGTGTTTCATTTAGGTAGGGCATGTGATTGTGTTTTTGAAAGTAAGAATGAGCGAAACTGTTTAAAGGAGTTCAAGATCACTAAGCTCATGACCCAAACTATGTATGTCGAACCACCCCTGGAAGTATCACCATCTCCCACCCTACCACTAGAGTTTTCTTGTGTATTAAAAGGATATGTTTCTAGACCCCAAAAATATGAATTTTCAGATTATTTTTAATATCATAATGGTTTTATTTACTTCCTGTAATTGTTAAATTATAAATGATTTTCATTATGATCCAATAAAATACAAATTGTATTTTTAGTTAATATTCAAACACAATCAATGCATTTTTTTAATGAGCTAATGGATTTTTGAAATATATAATAATTCAATAAAATATTTTCATTAAATAATGTTTGTTAAATAAAAATAACAATATAAGTTTTAGTAATTGAAATGGAATTTTGATAAGGGTTCGAATACTGTTATTGTAAAAAAACCTGCTATTTATTAATGAATATCAATTATTATTTTTAAAATTAAAATTAAAATATTTCTAATTTTTTTAGATGAAATGAATATTATTTTTTGAGTTAGAACATTGAAATTATCCAGAACTGAATTTTTCATATTTCTCATAAATAACCAAATTTTTATGTAATAGTTAAATACCATATAAATATAAAGTGTCTACAATCACATAATAAAGTCCCAGAAGTGATGTAATAAATACTAAAGGGTATCCAAAACCAAATTTGTGTTTACCCTTTAAGAAAAGTTTTTTATGTTTATGTTATTAATTTTATAAATCCATTTTGAATCCTCCAAAACCAATAATATATTTTAAGTGTTTTAAATATTTACATTAAGAGTATGAATCACCTCCAAATCACCAAGGATAATATTTTAATAAGAAAATCCACTGGACTTATAAAATAATGAAAACAAACACTCATTGACAAAAACGATGGGAAATAACCATGGTAAGGTATTTGGTTTTGGTTATTTTGTTATATATAGTCCAAAACATAAGTATGGGAAATGTTAATGAATTCCCCAGTAATCTCCTATATAAACCCACCCAAGATCCCGGTTTACTTCCCTAAAAATCATTGATCACATCCTTAATATTCCCTTCTCACTCTATAGTCCTCTCATGGTTCCCTCAAGATATCAAAAATAACATCTAAAGCTTTTGGAATCACACTATCATGGTAAGGGATCCTAATTTTCTCTCATTTATTCGAAAAGTTTATTTTTGTGCCCTTTTACTTTTAATTACTAATATTGGGACGTGTTTTCCACATAATCTATACTTTAATAATGATTTATTAATTATGTAAGACCCACTTATCTCTCATTAATATCTCTAATGATCATTTATATTCCCTTATTGTACTGTCGATATTTCACTATGAGATTCAATGCCAACAAATGTGTAGCGAATACCCATACACAATTCCTATCGAGGGTGTTCAAAATATTGAAATTATACTTATTTTATTTGAGAAATAATTGTATTTATTCTACAATTAATTGTTATGGAATATTATTTTGGGAAAAATGAATCCATATTTTCTTATCTATTTATTACAATTATGCATGAGAATGAAATGAATGTGAAAGGTGTGCCAATAATTATATAGTGCTCTAATGCATTGGGTAATGTTTCATTCTTATAATATGTCATGAATGGTCTTATAGAGTCACCTAAACCATCAAAATATATTTTATATAATGATTTATAATTATATATCCTTTTTAAATTTCTATGATGTAGATTTTTATATTGTTTCCACATTTACCATGTCGCCATCATGATTATAACGTTATATATTGCCCTAATATTAATGTTTATGATTCTCACTCCTATAATGCCTCATTTATATGAAAATGTTCAGTAATTTATTACTATATTAATGTTATTCCATGTTTCTTCTCTTACTTGTCTTTATATATTCACACTTTCTTATGTATGTCCCCATTTTATCCGATAGAGTTTTAGGTATGAGCATGTTAAGGATATTTTCCATAAATAAGGTGTTTTCTTGTACTAAGTTATTATATAATGTAACTAATTCCACAATAAACTGGACATATCAATATTTCAGGATTTATTATGTTTAATATTATCTATTTAATAAATAATTAATTTATAATAAATAGAGAGGTTGTGATTGTTGGTGTTAATGGAATCTTTATTTATTTTCTGGATTAGGGTTAGAATAGTATTAATAAATAATCGGGGATAAAATGAAATATAATAATAAATACCTAAATTTTATTTAAGTATAGAGTAAGTTGTTGATCAATAAAATACAAATATTTTAATATACTAAAATTGGATGTTGATCTTGCATAGATGTATATACGGGTAAAACCCAAAACCACCTTGTGGAGCTAGACTCGACAAGGAACTAGTGAATGAAAAAATACCTTACTGAACTCCTAGTTGGAAACTCCTATGCTATATGATTTTGTAAATTCACAATCTCATTAAGAACCATTATAAAGGGAACAAAAAATTTCTCATAATAATATATATTAATAAATATATAATGGATAAAATTGACTAAAGATAAAAAATTTTAAAGTTAAAGAAATACATGTAATATATATGTTATCCATTTAACTTAATTTAATTATCATTTATGTTATTAATATTTTAAAAATAGTCATCCCTAATATTATCTTTATTATATATAATGGATAGAAATACTAGGAACAATAGAAGTAAATAATGTAATAGAAAATGTGATGAATTCCCCAAAAAGATGCCAAACCAAATGTGAGAAGGAATCAAGAACATTGTGATAATACTCTGTTAGATGACTCTGGTTCTGAATAGAAACCAAGATTTCCTTGAGCACACAAATCCCACTATGAAAGAACATGTTTCAATTAAGACATTTATGTGAAAAATTTCTATGACATTCAATGGATTATCTGATCCCTTCATAACATAACAATTGTTAAAATATGTTGAGAAGATCTTCTCTATCCTTCAATGATCCACGAAAGTGAAGGTTATACTATATATTTATCATATAGAGGGAGAATATTATCAGTGGTGGACATTGATAAAAAATATGAAGCCTGAAGAGGTGATTAAATCGACAGGGTGGAAGGAATTATAGAAAATCTTTTTCTATAAATATTTTCCTCAAACTATCCGATATAAAATGGATAGGGTATTGATTACACTCAATAAAAAATATTAAGAATTTATTAGGGAATATGAGTAAAACACCAAAATAATTGAATGATAGGACTTCATCTTTTTCATTACCCATTAATTCAAGGGTGACCACTTATTTGTGGGATAAAATATAGTCTGCCAAAAGCCTTGGCTATCCTGTACATTGATAACTATGAGGAAAATGTCTGATCGTCCCTCAAAGTAGAAATATAGATCAAATAATCTCAAGGGAATTATGGGGATAATAATTGGAAAGTGGAGTTCAATTCTGGGGGTTCGATGGAGAAATATAATAGTTATAAAAAATATAACATCCCACATTTGAAAGGTGCATAAATTATCACCCCAGAAATTTCATAAAGAGAAGAAGGAAATGCTTTAGGTGTAGGAAGAAAGGGAACATAGCTTATGATTGTCGATGAGAGAACCAAACTCGTGCAATGTAGGAAAGGAAATCTCCTGTAAAACCTCAATGAATTTTTCATTATTTCAAATATATGGAACTAGGACACTTTGAAAACAAATTAACTAAGAAATGAGTTTTTCAAGATAACCAAAAACCTCCAAGGAAACATGGATGAGCTTATTCTATCACAACATATGAGGTGGATCCCAATAATAAAGTGGACAGTGGTATGATAGTTATTTATTCATGAATAGTGAACATGCTTTTTGATTCTGGTTGTACTCATTCTTTTATATCATGATGGTTTTATATAACTAAACAACCACCACCACAAATCATGGAAGTAGAATTATTAGTGAAAACAAAAAATATTGAAATTATTACATCACAATTATATAAATACTTTCCTAAATTGTTTTTGGTTGATAATCTATATAAACCTTATGATTACCCATTAATTGGAATTTGATAAAATACTAGGTATAGATTGTATTTACCTATATAGATCCAATATAAAATTCTACAAGAAGGAAATTACTATCAATATCCAGAATCGTTCTCATATTCTATACAAATTTATGAATATGCATAAATATTAATTAGAACCAACATCTCATGAATGGATATTAGTACCACATTGAAAAGCGTATCCCAATCAAATGATTGTGTCTAATGAAAGGATCATCCTTGAAGACATGCCTATTGTTTTGGAATATATTTAAGTGTTTCCTAAATAATTTCCTTATCTTCCCCACAACTAAGAGGTTGAATTTTCAATAGGGATTATACATGGAATGTTACTATTATCTAAGTCCCCATATTGAATGGAATTCATGGAACTTGAGGAAATTCAGAGACAACTACAGGAGAATATGGATAATGGTTTCATCCTCCCATGTGCTTCACTTTTGGGTGAAACAACCCTCTTTATCAAGAAGAACGAAGGGTCAATTCACCTTTTAATTGATTATCATGAGCTCCAAAAGATCAATATAAAGAACAATTAACCTCTTCCTCATATTTAAGACTTGTTTTATTAGCTATGTGGAGCACAATAATTCCCTAAGGTGGGTCTTCGTTCAGGATATTATCAAGTATGGTGGAAGAAGGATGATATCCCCAAAAACGCTTTCTGTACAAGGTATGAGCACTATCAGTTCCTTGTAATTCCATTTAAACTCACTAATTCTCTATAAATCATCATGGATTTTATAAATATAGTATCAAGATATTATATCAAAAATATTTATCTGCCTTTATTGATAATATTCTAATACACTCTTAATTATGGAGGAGAATGACGAGCATCTGAGCATTGTGTTAAAATCATTAAGAAAAGAGAATCTATATTCCATGTTTAACAAATGTGAGTTCTAGTTGAAGGAAGTCTCATTAAATGGAAATATCATCACAAAAAATGGGACATATTTAGACCCAAAAATCATAAAATAGATTGATGGATGACTAAGGCAAACATCAATGATATATATTCAATGTTTCCTTTTATTAGATGTGTGTTATCATTGATTTTTGTGAAATTTATCTTGATTTTCAAACCCTCTATCCAAGCTAACATGGAAGGGAGTAATTGTTTCTTGTAATGATAAATTTTAAGGGAGATTAATGGTGTTGGATAAGAGTCTTATCACTTTAACTATACTCACACTACAATTGGGTGGATAAATTTTCTTGGTATTCAATTATTCATCGAAAACGGGCTTGGGATGTGTGTTAATGCTAAATGAAAAAGTAATGAACTATGACACAAGGCAATTGGAAGTTCATGAAAAGAACTACCAAATTAACTATCAAGGGTTTTCTATAGTAATATACACATTGAAAATATGTCGGCATTACCTATTTCGGTAGAAGTGTGAAATATATATATCACAAAATCTTTATGTATATATTCTCATAGAAAGAGATGAATATGCACCAATGAAGATGGTTAGAGATGGTCAAGGAATATGACTACTTCTTCAACAACCATTTTTGAAAATAAAATAATGTGGAAGATGCTCTAAGTATAAAGGATACACCAATTTTATCATTGACGAGAATTGAGAAGGATGTGGTCCTATTTGGTTTGAAAAGAATGGAGATGGGAATCATAAAGGATGGGAAATCATCAATCCTTTCACAAATAGTTTATGAACCATACCTCATGGTGAGGATAATGGATTTCAGTGAGTTGATGTGGGAATTTTTAAAATAGTGCAAGTCAAATGAAAAGGGAATTCCTCATAGTTCAATGTTAATAAATTTTGAGTTGTGATATTTGGTCATGATTATGTATAATCAAATCCTGATTTAAAAAAAGTGTTATCAGATGTTGTAGATATCCCAACCATATCAATCAATATAGGAACTACAATGATGTATCAAGAACACTATGAGTATTATTGGTGGAACAATATGAAGAAATAGATCAAAAAATATATATCAAGATTTATTTTTTGTCATCAAATGAAGTATGAAAGGATATAATCAAAGGAGATAATGCAACAATTACCCATTCCTAAATGGAAACTGGAAAATATCACCAAGGAATTTTTCACTGGTCATCCAAATATATTATGAGAAAATAATCCTATATGGGTTGTGGTGGATAATCTTACAAAAGAAGCTCACTTAATTTCAATTTGAGAGGTCTTCTTACTGGATTAACTTATAGGGATATACATTACAGAATTTTTGAGGCTCCATGGAGCTCCACTATTATATGTATATTATCATGATCTATGATTTACCTCCATGTTATAGAAGAGTCACCAACCTGATCTAAATACTGAGTTGAAAATTATCACAAATTATCACCCTCAATCTGAGGTCTAATCTGAATGGACTGTCTAGAAGCACAAGGACATGTTGAGATAATTTTCAATTAAAATCAATAGAGGATGAGTCCAACATCCACTAGTAAATATATCATAAAATAATAATTTATACAATATAATCCAAATGTATCCATATGAATCCCTTTATGGAAAGAGGTGAAAAATACCGGCATGATGGGATGATGTTTGGGAAGGAAAACATCTAGGTCCTGAAATGGTGCAAAAGGTCAAAATAAATTAGTAGTACATTAAGGATACATATATTTGAAAAAAATTATTTGCTTTAAATTGTGGATGATACCTAGAGTTTTAAATTAGACACTTGGTATTCCACTACATATATCCATGGAATAATTTCTTGAGATTTGATGATAAAAAAATCTTAGTCTGAGATACATCTGTCCCTTTGAGATCCTTGATAGCATTGGAGTGGTGGCCTATTTACTAGGACTCACAGATAAACTATCTCATGTACATGTTGTATTGCATGTATCCCTTTTGATGAAGTACCTACCATACCCCTCAAATGTACTCAATCCATAGTTGTTTCTATTAGATAATGATCATTCCTATGAGGAGCAGACGATGCAGATATTTGATTGTAGAGTCGAATTTCTACAAAATAAGAAAATGCTTCTTGTCATAGTGATATGGATAAAACAAAAGTTTGAATATGATACATGGTAATAGGAGGAGGTGATAAAATAGAGTTACCCTCATCTATTTTATTGGGGGAAATGAATAATTCGAATGTCAAATTTCTAAACGACAGATGATTGTAGTGACCCGAACTGTTATAAATAAAATTCCCATTGTTGTTCAAGTAAATTATTTTAATATATCATGGTTGTAGAAAGAACATGATTTTTTTGAATTTAATATATCCTACCGGATTTATAATACCATTATGAATTATTACTATTTATAATAAATCAATTGAATCGTGATCATATCACTACTACAAAAAATGGCCCATATCAGCGCTAAAAAGGGTTTTAATAGTGCTAAAAAGGCACTGTAAAGCTCAGCGTTAATATAGGGTGGTGCCTTTTATCAGTGCTCTGAAAAGTGCTGATAAAGGCTGCTTTTATCAGCGATAAAAAAGTGATGATAAAAGATCCCTTTATCAGCACTTTTAAAAAGCGGTGATAAAGGTCCAAAAAATTTAAAAAAAATTAAAATAATATGGGGGAGTGCTTTTATCAGCGCTTCAGTCCATCTTTATTAGTTCTAGGAGGTCTCCCGTGCATCCCACATATGCATTCATTTCCACCCGAACTCGAACCCGAGACCACCCCCCTTTCGCGGCCCACCGTTACCACTATGCCTTTCATTTTGTTCTCTATTTAATGATATATCTATATATTTATATTTATATTTATTCATATATTCATATAGATTCATATTAAGATAAATATATTTACTCACATATTAGTATATATATATATTAATTCATATATTGATATATTTATATATATATAGTTATAATTTTATATATGCACATTTATTTGTATATTAATATATACTTATAATATTAATTTTATATGCATTTATGAAAAAATATGTTTTTATGTATGTTTATAAATAAATAAATACATACATAGATAGATATATACAACTCACAGACCCACACAAAGAGACACACACACACAAACATATATATATTAACGAATAAATACATATATATGTGTATTTTACAAGCCATAGAATGTACTTATAAAGATTAGTTTTAAATGAATTTATGAAAAAAATATGTTTTTTATGTGTGTTTATAAGTATTTAAGTAAATAAATACATACATACATACATATATACAACACACAGATAGACACATAGACACCCACACACACACAAACACATATATTTTTATGAATAAATACATATATATGTGTATTTGAAAAGCCCTAAAATGTTAAAACCACGATAACATATAATCTAGAATTCCATTTCAACACCACAACTTGTAAAATTGAAGAAAATGAAGAAATATTCGATATGTTATGTGGTACAGGCCTAACAGACATCATGATGAAAAGTTATACTTGTTTGAATGTTATAAAATCGGGGTATCCCAACTAAAAACTCAGTTTTGGAGGCCTTATTGGTCTTATTTGGGCTTGAAAAAAGTGACTGCGGCTTCGCCTAGGTCACCAGCGCATAGAGCTTGTCGCATGATTCGATTTGATATTCTGTAGTGCTCAAATGGACACACAGATCAAATGTTATGGTCTTTTGAAGTTTGAGTTACATTTTCAACATATTTTTGAACTTTTATAAATTGTTTTGATTTTTTGTGTCCTCAAATTGTTATTAAATGATTTTTAATCGATAATAATTAGAAAATCATTAATTAATAATATATTTTGAAAATATTTTGAAGCCATTTTCACTAATGTTGTTATATATAAAATGTAATAGTATATTTATACGTATGTAGAACATATTTAAAAAAAATATATTGTATTTATATCAATATAAATATACTTATATAAGAATAATTTATTTTTCCATATTTGTTTTTGATATATAAAATTTTTCAGTGCTGATAAAGGGGTCCCCTTTATCAGTGCTCAAAATAACGCGGATAAATGCCCCCCCTTTATTAGCGCTTTTTTTGAGCACTGATAAAGGCCACCCTTTATCAGCGCTATTTTTGAGTGCTGATAAAGGGGTAGCGCTTCCCTTGCCAGCTTTTGGCGTAGTGTATGATTAATATAAATATATGGCTTTACCAAATCCAATTGATACTGATAAAGTAAGTGATGAACTCATCTAGTAAAATTATAACCTCTCAAGCCCTATTATCGATCCTTATAGTGGATAACGATTCACAAGGTGTTTCCCTTGATAAATCCCAAGATGATATCCACTAACTTAAGTATGAAATAAAATGGTTATGGGGGAAGCTCAAGCTCATTAATATCATATCCCAAAACAAGTATGTCTAACCACCCCATAAAAGACTCACAATCTCACACCTTACCCTAAATTAATTTTCTATCATATTAAAGGGATATCTATAAAGAACTACTATATATGTATATCTACATTTCAAAATAATAATTATTTAATTTACTTCTTGTTATAGTTACATTATAAATGATTTTGATTTTGATACAATAAAACGCAATAGGAAATTTGGTGTAATATTATAACTCTGTTAATTAATTTAATTTCAAAAGTTAATGTATTTTTAAATAAAAACAATTTCATAATATTTTATTATTATATATTTTTTATTAAATACGAATGATTATAAAATTTTGATGAAGTCTACTGTAAATTTTATATGGGTTTGAAAACTATTACTGTAAAAAACCCAACATTTCTCAATAAAATATGAATATTATGTTAAAAGGGAAAATTTTCATATTTAAATAATTATTTAGATAATATAAATATTCTATTTGGAATAAGAATGTGTAAATTATAAAATGGATAGTTTTTCATAATTTTCTATGACAGTCGAATATTTGGGTAAAAGGGGAATATTCTATAAATATATGGTGTGTATTATAATATCATAATGAACCAAAAGTGATGTAATAAATACAATAAATGGTATCCATAACCAAATAAGAATTTCCCCTTTATAATAATGTGATTTTATGATTATTTTTGTAATTTTATATATCCCTTAAGAATCCTCCAAAACCAATAATATATTTTAATTGTATAAAATCATTTCATTAAGAGAGCGACTCCCTTGAACATCCCAAACAATAATATTATAATATTTTAGACCCTTTTAATTCTAAAATAATGAAAAACTAACCTCTTTGTAGGAAACAATATTAAAAAACCATGATAGGGATTGTGGTTTTTGTTATTTTATTATATAGAGTCCAAAACCTATGTTTGGGAAATAATAAAGAATTCCCAACCGATTTGAAATACAAACCTACCAAATATCCCATTTATCCCCACTAAAATAGTTTTATAACATATTTTATCAGTATTTTCCTCTATATATTCATCTTATGGTTGCTCGAAGCACTCAATAAGCTCCTCCATATCTTTTGTAATAACACACCCATGGTAAGGGTTCGTCTCTTTCTCCACTTTATTAAAGAATCTTCTTCATTTCTGATATTTTATTTTCAGTTACTAATATTGGTATGTGTTTTTAAACATTCCCTATAAATTAATTATTTTCTATAAATTATTAGAGAACACTTTTAATATAATTAATCCATTCGATGAATATTTACGTTCGCCTATTATGCTGCTGAAATTTCACTACGGGATTCCATGCCAGAAACAGTGTGTAGAGAACAACCATATCCAATTTTTATCATGGGTGGCCCCATATATGAATTTATAATTATTTTATTATGGAATTACATTTATTTATTACACACTCCTTTTCACAGAATAAAATGTTCTGAAAAATGATTCCATGTATTATGATCAATGTGGCACACATAAGCATGTGAATGAACTTAATGTAATAGGTGCACCTAGAATTATATAGCATTCCAATTCATTGGGTAATGTTTTAGTCCCATGAGACATAATTAAATGGACTATTAATTCTTCTAAATCCCTCATGGTAATTTTTACATCATCATTTATAATTAGTTATCCTTGATCTAAGTCTTTGATATATTGTTTTTAGTGGTTTCCACATTTCCCATGTTTCCTTTACGATTATCATATTATGTAATGAATCATTGTTTAGTGTGTGTCTCTCACTAAGTTCATTCCAAATTGATATTACTATCATCTGAAATTTATTAATTTATTCATATTTATCCATGTTTATTCCTTGACTGGTCTTTATAGCTCACCCCTTTCTTATATATGTCCCCAAGTTATACCATGCAGTTTTAAGTAAGAATATTTTAAGGATGTTTTCAATAAGGATTATTTATTTCATATTTTTAACTATTAATCAATGCACCTAATTCCAAAAGACACTATACTTATTGATCTTATAGGTTGTTTTATGTGTAATATTTTTTATTGAATCCTTAATTAACTATTAACAATGAGTAGTGTTGTGATAACTGGAACCTCTCTAGATAGTGTTTTTCAATATAAGAAGTGTCTTTGAATGTGATTATGGTGGTTGGGTGAGAATTGATGTAGTGGTAAGGTTGTTGTGATATGATTTTTTCGATAATAAATAAGTTAAACATTGACCAACAGCTATCATATTGTGGCACATTTTTTTGAGATATGTTTAATGTTTTCCATGGAGGGTCATCCACAAGGGTTGGTTTGTTTTAGATACAATTCATCATGTGACATATGATAATACAAATATAATGAGTTATGTATGTATACAATTGATTTTTTATTATTTTTTGGTCATGTTGTGTCCTATGTCCATTCCAACATGATGGTTTCTATGTATATAGTGTCAAATTTGCGTGGATTCGAGTCATTCCATTTACAAGGGTCATTATTGTGTGACGGATGACGACGATTCCAGTTAGAAGGAAGTCAAATCATGTCTAACTTACATCATGGTGTGGTGTTTAATAATAAATTTATTTTGGTAATGTGGATACTACCCAATTGTACGAGTGACCTTTTGTATATAAAATTAATCCAGTGGTGTGAAATATTATATGTGAAGAATAACCTTATGAAATATAAGGATACGATAAATAATAGTAATTCCATATAATTGGGTTATGTAGTTGTCATTGACTTAGTGTATTTTCTATCTGGGTGGCTTGTAATGGTTATTTAATGTCTATAGTATATTGATATTATGATGTATGATACAAAAGAGTTGTTTTACTGATATATAAGGGTAATAAATTTTTTCATAATAGTCATTTGATTTGTAATTGTTAGAAAAATTGTGAAGTGTTAGGGATACACTATAATATGTAATGTTAATGATATTACATTTTTATTCCCTTGATATGTGTCTTGGTAATTTTCAGTTTTTATGGATAATGTTTAAGGGTAATGTCTATATGAAATTAGCCCTATGTTTTTTAAAATTTAGGAGCGATTTAATATAATGCCATGGAACCTTGTGTAATTCCAATTGAGTTAATTGAGGGAGATATAGAAATGATATAAGGGTGAATTCCACCTCCTGATGGTTTATCATGAAATTTTAGGTCAAACTAAAGTAGTTTTCCATTACATGAAGAATAAATCCATATTGTGAAGGCTCAACCATAGGGTTTGGGTTTTGGAAAAGGGAGTTGCTTCAATCTATGACTATATGGTTGGATCCCTGATGAGTTTCCCTAAAGTGGAATTACATACATTGAGTTTTTGGGTCACATGGAAGAGATTGGAAACAATGAGATTTAAATCTATATTAGGGGATTATTTAATTCCATGACCTAGTGGTTATTCCATTAAATGGGTTTAATTTCCACTTTGAAATGGCCAAGGGTAAAATGTAATTTAAGAATTTTTAAATGTATATCCTATTTAAAAAATTTCATTTCTAAATGTACATGATGTAGGAGGCTGATCGGTTCTTCCTTCCTTTTCTCTTCTCACAACCCTAGTGTATTTTAATAATTAGTGATGGGATTATGTATCATTTTAATTTTCAATTTTCCATATGTCACTCGATTATCTATCTGTTGAGTTACCTATTATATTTTTTTATTTTGGGTTAGGGATTAATGATGATCAACCAGAGCATGGTAGAATCAAGATGATATGATAAGTGTTTTAACTGGCTTGGCTATGGGAAATTTTTTGGAGGATAAACATTTTAGGTATCATGATATTTCATTATGGTAAATAATTTATAAATTTATAGATGAATTTATATCAGGATGTGGGAAATTTTCTTTTATGTCTTATAATAATTATTTTGGTATTTTTTGTGATAATGGTTAGGGTGGATGGTGTGGTTGGTCTGCACCCCTTTGATCATTTATTTTGTCACATGAGATCACCCAAGATGTTATTTCATAATCATAACCATATTATTAATTATGAAATTTTTAGGGGATGAATTTATAATTTGATTATATATTTCAAGAATTAATAAAGGTGTTATTAATATATCTATATTATTATGTTGACGTTGATGACTGCTTGGACTCAGAAGTTATTAGGCATGGGTGGCCAAGATTTCTAAAAGTGAATAATATCAATTGATGTATGCGGTCCCATAATATCTCTTCATGTTTTACACAATCCTGCAAGGTGGTAATGAATTATATTCAGATATTTCCAAAACATGACAAGAATGGTATGTGGGACCATAAGATTCACCATTTTACGTATGGATCAACAATGACTTATTTAATACATTTTAGTGATTTATATAATTATTCAATGATTATCACACTATAAATTCAATATATTTACTTGTTATGTCTGGTATATGATTGTTTTTTCTTATTGATTCATACTCAAAACCTTTTTGGGTGGAAATATAATTATGGTACCTATGTAGATATTATTATCCTTGATAGTGGTTGGGTAACTGCTTAATCATTGATGGTTATCTGAATATCTCAAATGGAGTTACGAGATGGGAATAGTTTGGTACTTTAGACCATGTGGTTATTTATTCTTATTTTTATTTATTTTTGTTGAGTTTTATAAGATATTATAATTAAAGATACTATTATATTCTGTTTGAGACATATGAAATTTAGATATTTCAATAGATGACATCATGAGTATATTAGTTTCTATTGGTTGGACTTGGATGTGATATTATTTATTCAATTCATTAGATTGATGATTGTTTGTATATTATTTACAAATTTTGTCAAATTCGATTTAAAGGTATAATCACCCCAATGTTTCACCATATAACATCAATGTTAGTTTTTATCATATGGCATACAAGTAGGCACACTAATATAGTTACAATAGAGCAAGCCAAGCCGAAATGTTACAAAGGGGTATTTTAGTATTGTTATTTATTTGTATTTTTATTTGGTATATGTTAGACTAATTATGGGAAAAAAATTGTGAATAAAAATATGTTTATTACCTCACTAGATCTACCATGACCTAAATCCCAAGTATCTAGAGTGTTGTTATTTCCTTTCATTGTTTTAATGTTATTGTTGCCTTTATTTCAATCAGGTATGATTTTATGGTTATTTGATTTATAATATTTATCTTGGTCCAATGGGAGATAAATAATGGAAATTTATGAAGCATATCACACATATTAGTTCACATAACATGTGATTTGTTTTAATTTATTATGGTACCAATTTTGGTAAATGTAAAAGAAAATATAATTTATCTATTTAAAATATCAACAATACATTCTTATAAATTTTCAAAAATAACTTATTAGTGACATTATAATTTATTAAACCATATTTCTATGATACATAAAAAATAGATTTTGGTTATTTAATGTGTAAAAAATATCTTATTATGTGCTTTACTAAATAAAATATTTGCGAAATTATATTCATGAAAACACGATATATAAGTACTTTTGATTCATATATTCATAGGGTGATGAGATTATATATGAGAATGTATTATTTTATTTACCATCATTTTTTGGTGTATGTATGATCAGTGAAAATTAATACCCTATTTTTTGTAGTTGTATTAATTTTGAGTTTCCTAATATGTATATATATATATATATGAAAAAATGGAGTGGGTGTATTAGCTTGTGAGTTACCTTTTGTTATCTGATATGGTATCCTAGATGTTTCTGTGTAAGATGATTCCCTTGTGAGCTATGGTTATTAATTATGTGTGGTATCCTAGTGACATTGATACCTAACATCACATAATTATGATTTTTTTTATAGTTAACTAGTTGATAACTTCAATTTCATTGTTTAAGATGAGATTTTATGTATGTGGGTAGCCTAAGAGAGGGTTTAGCATAGTCATTTTAGTGCTATATGATATGGGAAACATCAGTAAATGATTATGTTTAGAATTGATGCATGAAATGTGATATCCAAAATGTGGTATAGTAATGGATTCTATAGGTATTATAAATGTGAGAACATTTGTAGTTTTGTGTTTTTATAGGATTCACTTACTTGAGAGTCTTGGTAAGGAGTCTGATTTGGCATAATTGGACTTGAACAACATTTAAAACATATTAAGGGTGGAATTTGGAAAATTATTAGGATTTAAATATTGATTTGGTTTGGTTTTGATACTCCATATTTTAGGTCAGGATTATCAATGACAATGAATGGTTGTTTCATGTGGCACCTTTCAAGATTGTTTTTATGGTCTCTTTGACTCCTTAAGTGTGCTGACTATATGGAGTTTACTCATGAGTTGTTGATGGGATCTGGGGATGATCACATGTGGATAGTTATTACATATGGGATGATAGTGTAATGTTATAACACAACATGTGACAATTAAGGAATTTTAAAGAGTGTGTTTACCCATGATACTATATCATTTTTTGGTTAGATTTGGGATTACTATTTGGGAAATGGTAATTGTGGTTAAAAGTGGAATAAGTGAATCATGATATGAATGATCAGTGCGATGATATCCTTAAGTTTTAATGCAGAATTTTTTGAGGTGTAATGACAATGAGTATTTTATTTTATGATCATCTCATTTGAGGGATGAGTTGAATACTATGAGATTTGCAAGGTGGTGACATACCTATTGGGTTTTGTGAAATTCTAAGGGGTTGAGTGGATTATATGGACAATTAATTAATTGTTGATTGTCATAAATATGGTAATTTAGTTACCAATATAGTTTATAGTTTCTAGTAGAACTAGGAGAGCCCCATAGTGGGATGAATACAAGGGTTTTGGGATAATGAGAATGGTTGTGGAATATGTTTTATATCCATTGGGGATGGGTATTCCATGATAGATTATTTGTAAAAATGGATACCATTTTTGTAGGGAGCCACATTATCATTGAACTCTATAGTGAGTCTTATTATGTGATTTTATTTTAGAATTATAAGTGAGTCTCAAGAATATTATTATTAAATTGGTGATGAATATTGGGCATGATCATTAATAGGGATAATTTTATAGTGGGGAGTACACCATTGATGATTTAATAATATGATTATCATTTTGATAATTTTTGGTCAAATTCAACGGTTTTGTGTTAGTTGACCCAACTAAATGTTGTTGTGGATTTTCAATGACGGTTATGTATAAGAGGTTGGATTGTGTATGGTTAATGGAAAACACCTGGATATGAGTATCTTTCAATGATAATCAAGAAAAGTTTGTATGTTTAGTAACTAATATCTATTAGATATAGCGTGATGATAAAGTGGTATAGACATGTTCCTTTTGTAGGAAACCATCTATTGGAATAGATCTGTATATGAATTCTTAGTGATCATGGAGGGAATGATTACATGATAATAAGTTGGGGGCTTGTGTTTTGGATAGAGTATCAGGAATGTGATAGTGTATTCTGATGAGATTACTCAGTTGATTTAGGGGTGTGATGCTACGTGAGCGATGGGATAACATATTATGGTGATGAAAATATATATTTCATGAGATATGTGATCTAAGAATTCTTAAATTACACTAGTATTGGGGATTTTTTTGAGGAATATAGTGAAATAATTTTCACCATGATGAATTTATTGGTGGGGATTTCCATAGTTGAGTTAGTTTGGGGATGGTGATGAGATGAAAATAATCTATCGGATCCATAAGTAATTTTCCATGCATGAGGTATTGGTAACCATTATTTTTTATAGATAATATATGAGGATTATTCTTCTAGAAAATAAGTCTCACAATGTGTGGGGGGTAATGATCTTCCCTGAATGGTTTTGTAAAAGTTAGGTGAAATTCGAATAGTTAGTCCCAGACAGGAGGATGATTAGTGAATTATAATTTCAGTTAATGTTATAGGGATTGGATAATCTCAAAATATAGTTATTGGATTTAATAAATAGTCTAAAAGGTATTTTTTGTGCTCAAGAGACTATTGGTGTTGTGGTTGTATGAACATGCTATTATTTTTGGATATATGTTATAGGTTATTCCAGGAGTAGTGGGTATCATGGAATTGAAAATTTGTATGAGAGTTAAATTTCTATATCCTAGTGTGATTAACACATAAGATTATGTTTGGACATATTATAAGTCACACATTCACCTAAAAACATCATTGAATTATGCATGTAGACATATAGTAATTGATTTTGGTTATGTTTTAGGTTATATCATGGCCTTGGTCCATTACATTTTCTTGGGTGATATTAAGAGTGGGTAACATTATTCAAGATATGATTCAACCCATTTATGAGTCCCCTGATGATATGAAAGATGTAGAATCAAATGAGTTTGTGGATGTCACACCATGGCCATAGTCTATCATGGAGTGATGGTTTCTAATTAGATTAGGCTCTTTATGTTGTAAATTTTCAAACATAATGGTCACCCCATATATGTAAAATTTCCCTATGATGAAAATTTGACCAAGTGTATATGTACTTAGTGACAAAAAGGGTAAGATATATAAGGGTAATGTTAGTTCCCTATGATACATAAGGGTTTATGAAATTATAAATTTATATTATAGAAGATATGTTAAGGATA
Source organism: Viscum album (assembly GCA_963277665.1). Classification (NCBI taxonomy): domain Eukaryota; kingdom Viridiplantae; phylum Streptophyta; class Magnoliopsida; order Santalales; family Viscaceae; genus Viscum; species Viscum album. The sequence goes on from OY728145.1 coordinate 1,110,338,620, forward strand.
TCAAACAAAAAACGGGGTTTAATTTTATGATATATTATATAAAAAATTAATTTCCATCGTATATAATGGTAATTCCATGGTACATAAGAGACATTCAATATATAAAGTTCATAAAATAGTACAATATTAGGGATACCCTATAATACATAATGTCCAACATACAAAATGGTATCAAACATTGTGAGTTTTTATGGATGATTTATAATTGATTCATCAGTATGTACGATTCCTAATGATTTATAATTTGTGTGTGGTAGACTATCACACAATAGAACCATGAATCATGTCATTAATGTTTATTGAGGGAAAAAGGGATTTACCAAGGGGTAAAAATTTATATCACTATGTACAATCTATGAAAGATTATGTTTTTAGTAATCTAGTTACAATTCACTAATGAATAAATCCATACTAATATGTATTGGTGATGAAGATTTTGTTTCTATCCATAGGTGGTCTATCATTCCCTAAAATGAGGGGAAATGTTGTGATGTTATTTTATAAAAGGTAATTCCACACCATTGTGTACTAGGTTACACAACATTTAATGTCAGATACATGAACTATATTTGGTGAGGGGAGTTATGTTACACATAGACAAAGGGGTCCTACTTGTAATGGGGGATTCTTTCATGTTTTAAAATACCAAGGAATGAATGGTCATTTTTACTTTTAAAATGAACATTCCCTTAAAAAGTATACAATTTCAGAAATAAGTACAAGGGGATACCAATCCCCTTTATTTAATTTTATACTCTCTCAACACCCTTGAATCATGTGGATTATAGGTGGGGGTTTTCATCATTTTTTATTTAATTTCCTCATATATACTCAGCTATACCCCTCTGATGTTACCATAGAATTTTGGAGGTTTAGTTTAGTATTTGATATTGATTCCATAAGATTATGATGGAATTGAGACAAAATGATGGGGATTTTGGTCATCTTGACTAGAGGGAATCTCAAGAAGATGAATCTGAATGGTTTTTTCAATTTAATTATATCATGTTTGATATCTATTTATTAATAAATTTCAATTAGTTTCAGTGAAAACTGATGGATGCATTGAAATGAGGATTTGTGGATGGTGAATAGTAATGTTTTGTGTGGATTTTGGGGTTGATGAAAACCCTATTTTTGAAGGATTTTTTAATGAGAGAATTCCAAAAAAGTTATTAATTGGAAAACACTAGTTATTAAATATTTAATTAGTTATAGGATATGTTTTTAGTTTTATTGTAAATATATAATGAATAATTGGGTTGTTATTAATGGTGTCAGGTCCCTTTGTTGATGAGAAATGGATAGTTGGACATGGATTAGATTTGGGGATAGAGGTTGAGGGGGATAAAAGATAATTACCATGGCTGAAGTAGGTGGTATGTAAACATATACCAAACATTCATTAATAACATTATAAATATTGTGACAAGTGGTCTCTCCACTTGTGTGAAATTGAACTTTAAATTGAAGAGGATGAATTATTATATAAATACATGAGAAAAAAAGAGGATTCTTGGGACCTGATGGACCCTAAAAAATTAAGCCTTATCTTTTGTCATCGATGGCCCTACACATAACTATTGACATGTGTGATGAGATACATGTACCTAAGAGGTGGAAATTTCAAATGAATATAATATAGTTGACCAAGGGATATGTTTTTTAGTCCTATCTATATAATATTGTATAATTAGATTTGAAATGGATATACTTGGAGTAATCCATATAGAACCTTATAAAAGCATTGAACCTTACTAAATGTTTTTTTTATGGTGAGTGTTCCTTTTCATATTATATGTTTTTATCCTATTGGGGAGGCCATGGATGGGATTTGTGTACATAAATAGTGTGATAGGATAAATTGAATTTATCTTGTGTAGTGAGGTACATTTTGTGACACCAAATTACTATTTTAATTATGTGGCATTGATATGTTTTTTTATTAGACCCTGGTGAAAGTGTGGCTATATAGAAGAAAGTGAATCTCTTAAAAACTGCACATTGACCGTAGAGTTGGAATGAGATAATAGAACCCATAAGGGGTGTCCAAACCATGATGTGTCTTAGGGGACCATTGTATTTCACCCCATTTTACATTGTTTCTAGAAAGGATTTGTACATGGAGGCTATCAAGGTGAGAAGACAATATATATACAGTGCTGAGAATAGGTTGTTCACTTGGGAGGGTAACCTAGGAATTTTTTGAAAGGTCTAGGTGAGTTTCCAATCCATTTTTTATGACATGTGATAAACATATCTATATTGGGGGGGGGGATTCCCCAATTTTCATGCTATATGAATTTATAGGAGGGATGATATCTGGGGGTGTGTGCTATTATACCTAAGACCGTACTATAGAATGTAAATTCCATATCCTAAACAATCACATAATGAGTACTCTAAAGAAACTTTATTGATTAGTATATTTAAAATATTAGTTTCAAAATGTTAGAGTTTTATTTTAACAAAATAAATATCATCATTCAGTTTTTCGTAAATATATTATATTAAGATTACCTTTTGTGGTATTTCTAAAAAAATTGATTTGTACGTGAATAGGGAAATGTATTGTCTTTGATAATATTTTGACATTTATTAAAATATTGTTGTATAAGTATTAATTAGAAGTTAATGTTCTGATTTTAATAAAAAAATATTTAATTTATAATTTAAATTACCATTTTTTATATATTAGTTTTATTTTAAATACATGTGATTGATATTTTAGAAACCATGTAATGTTTTTCTATTTTTTTAAATATATTATAAATATTTCAGATTAATTTTCTTTTGTAAAACCTATATAATTCAATCCATAAAATGTATTTCAAAATTTTAATAAATTGACCTTAATTAACAAGGATAACTTTTTCTAAACATAATTATTCTTTTACCTTAAGCAAAAACCAATTAACGCAACAAAAGCTAAAATAATAAAAGTAGTATTTCATGGGGTAAAGGGATTGAAAAATGTAAAAATAACTATAATCGAGTGGATTAAGGGTTAATTTAACCTTATACCTTCTCCAATCCTTTAATTCTCAAATCTGGTTCCACTTGACATGTTTAACTTGTGGTCCCTTTATATTATACTGACATATTTACTAAAATTCCATTCTCCCTACTTATGGAAGGGCCCTCTAACCACCCCTTAAATACCACTCTAAAAATTGAGTTTTCTTATGAAACCCTACCCTATTTACATATCCTATAGTCTTATTTTACTGTTATAGAATTGTGTTCATAATAGATTATCCTAATCCCTTCATTTTCAAGGAATCCTCTAAGAGAAACCCCATGTTCCCAATGTAAGTTCAATATTTTCACTATCATGTTTTCCATTTATCTATAATTTATGGTATTATTTTTTAAAATATTTTAGTATTAATTATTTATTTATTTTATACATAGTGGTTTTTACGTTTTTAAATAATCACTAACCAACAATCCCCTTTCCCTTGAGAAAAAATGAATTTATCATTCATGTGTTGTGTGGTGTACTGCCTTTATGACACAATGTTTTTTTCTTTCCTTCACCACATTAAAATGATAGATATATAGATGGGATAATGGATAAATATTATTTTCTTGATATCATTATGGTTTTGGTATTAAAAAATAGATAACTTATCACTAGTATGATTAAAAAATGATCATTTTTAATTAAAACATTTGAAATAAGTGTACCAAGAGGATAATATTTTTTAAAAATTGTATAATATTTACTTATCCATTAATTATTATTATAATTCCATAAAATGTCGATATATCAAACTAATAAACCAAAATATAGACCATTATGGTTCCTGTATAATTATATTACAACATAAGGTCCTCATAATCATTCATCAAATTACTATATGTCCATGTTTGGGGTAATATTATCCAACTAATTTAATAATACATTGAATTTATATAATGAATGAAAATGGGAAAAATATGTTCTAGTATAATATTATATAAATTAATTAATAATGGTAAAATTTTGATGACATTTTATCAATACTATGTTCATTAATTACGAAAAGACTCTTTAATCATCAAAAATCAATAAAAATGCTTATTATCGATTTCATATTCAAGGATATAGAATAAAACACTCATGGAAGGAATTTGAAACTTCACAAATTATAGGAAATCATACCTAATAGTAAATTTAGTTACATGGTAAGGCTGTTGTTTATAATAAAAATGAATACAAAAACTACTATTATGAATCTTGTATAAACTATCAAAACTATAAACTCATGATTTGGAAAATAGTTTGAATTATAATAGTGAATGAATATTCATGAAGAGTCTTAATGAAAATTGAGATGAGTAATTTTATGAATTAAGGTACTAAGTTAGATATTTATTATATATTTGAGGAAAAAGTACATTTTTGAAGTGAGGAAAAGGGTTAAGGGTTTTAGGTCTTAAATTCTTTTATTGAGACATGTCTTTTATGATGAAAGTAGTTTTTAATACGTGGGGTATATATTTTAAATATGAGATGTTATATCATGAAATAAATTTATTCATTGTATTTTAAGATGAATTTAATTATCTTTATATTAAGATATTTTGATTAATTTCTTACCCAATCCATATGGGGTGATTATAAATCCCAATTATCATTCATCGGGACTCAAATTATATTCACCACCTATTTCATTTTGTGTGTTTCATAATATTTCATATAAGAATTAGACTATTTTAGAAATTGAATTAGTTGGATTTAGAAGTATATACTAATATCCCTTGTTTTTATTTTATTGGTTAAAAAATTACCAAATCCATGGTAAAACTCAACCTTTTCAATCGTGGAAAAACTATCATATGTTTTTGGAATGTAAATGTGTTTATAGTTTACCAAAATATAATTCATTATCTTGATAATGGAATGTTAATACATATATTATGAAGATGAATATTGGGTTTATCACTCCAAAGGGATTTCAAATCATTGAATAAACCATCACTCTCATGCATAATGAATGTGTCTAAGATTTCACACTTGGATTGACACTACCATGGGATATGCTTTAAAATACACACACTCTCCTTTTGAAAAATGATATAGTATATTCCTACCACTGACTTTGTTTCTACCCAATGAAAACTATTTATCCAATTTATTATCTTCTATTGATAACCCAAGAACATCCAAATTACCCTCACCACTATATCGATTTTATGAGGGAACATCGTGCAACTTTGATGATAACTTTCATATTCTATATTGATCAAGTGATATTCTACAAGACATCAACATTATTATATTTAATGAGTAAGTATTTGATTTCTATATCTCTTATTATAAAGATAACCATGTTATTAGTCAGCCAAATGGTTTCATAGGGAATGGTAAGAGAGTTCGTAAGGACTATTATTGTGAATTAATTATACATAATCAGTTGATGGGTTGGGAGTAGAATTATATATCCATTAGATGCATGAACATTTCTAGTGAGACAAAACAGGTTGGGTTTTGGTGTATACCACATCCCATAAAATATAATGTCTTCACACCAGGCTTTGAGGACATTCTTTGATGTCTTGAATTATGAATTCCATTAGCATGAGATCGTTGATTGTTGATATCCATGTTTTAATTTTTTTTGTAATGAATGTTGAATTCCTTCGATTTCAGTTGGTTAGGGATTCTTTTTGGATAATTATTCCCAACATATCACTTAAATAATGTTTATGTTATGTAATATTCTGTTTTATGTTACTCCTTTCAAAGAATATGATTACACCCTTATTTTTTTCCTTTCCCTAGGAAACCAAGAGGAAGGACATGTACCATTTTCAAGGATACGATGGAAGGGAAGATAATGTTCTCACTATATGTTTATGTAGTATCTTATAATTTGAAATGTAATGTATGTACGTATCTAGTATTACATGATTGGTAAACGATTGGATAATTTGGTAAATCTTTTACAATATACCAATAATTTAATATAACATAAAACTCTGGGTCTCTAGAGTCCAATATATTACTATTAGTATTAGACAAAGTTTAATAGAATCCCTTTAGACTAGATTTTGAGGAACCTACTAAGATATAAAATATAATTTTTAAATCCATCAATATTTCTACGTAACATTCATCAAATGTTAATATGAATTTTATTTTACAGTTAAATATCATGATCCAATTGTGTGTATGATGCTTTAGAAATATGGTGACCAACAGGTGGAATGAGAATTACATGAACACATATATTTATTTTTGGGGTATTCCATATATATAAGAAAATGAATATAAATTAGAGTATTATAAATTGAAAACCATATTGGGGATGTTAACCTTGGTTCTTAAAAATAGTATCTCCCAAAATATGGTGTAACTATGATGGACATATTTATGCAACAATAAACTCCATCATCCAGTGAAACTATTAATCCATTTGTAGTTGAATAATGGAATATGTCCCTAGATAAGACCTTTCCATCTTTTAGAAGTAGTGAAAATTAAAAAGTTTTCATGAAAGTATATCTTCTTTGTTGAGATATAGACCAATAGTGGTAACTAATTTAAAACAATAAAGAGAAATATGAGACAGTGTATAAGGAATGAGGAACCTTTATTGAGGTATTCTATATGAAATACGTTCCCAATAAGATAAAATAATAAATATAAATAAAATTATTCAATCATTGACAAAAGGGGGAGGAAAGTATTGAACAACATGATGATAAATTTAAAAGGATCAGTTGAAAATTGGTGATCTTTGAAAATAGAGTATAAAACTATATCAATCGATTTTTTGATGAGTTAAAGCTGATCCTTCTATGTTTTTAGGGAATTTATTATATCAACAATACTCTATATTTTATATTGATTTTTATTCTCAAAAATACTATTGTTTTCATTCTAACAAATTTCTATTAAGTAAATATCATGAATATATATAATTTTATTTATTTTTATTTTTAATCAATTTCAAGCAACAAAATGTGTTATAGAACCATTATTCAAACACTGCGTTCAGTAAATGAACAAATGGATCATTATCCCTATTCTACATTGAAGATATTTCATATGGATCAAAAAACCTATGTTTGAGAATCAACGAACGTATGGAATATAAATTCTATGATTGAGTTTGCATTTTCTATTCATACAATATGTTCGAGAAAGTGAACAAATGATTTATCAATGTTATTTTTGAATTATTATCATAAATAGGATGAATGTATGGCTATTAATCCCATTATTACATTGATTCCTATATTACATGCAGATAAAAGTATGGTTAAGGAACCATACATTGAAAGGAACACAATTTTATACAAAGTAAACCAGGAATATGAAAAGGAACACTGTGATACACAAAGGCACTATACAATATGAAAAGGATCCCTATGGTAAACAACTCATCCCTATATTATCTATTTGTCAGTAGAGTTTTATTATTTGCAATTCTACCAAAGATTTAAAAAATTGTCCTAACAGAATACCAGGATGATCGAAAGATTCTCTACAAATGATCTGAAGACATTCATGAGTAATTCAATGGACCATATTCTTCTTTGTAATTCACTCAAATATTTAATGGATGTTAGGACACTCATGATTAATTTAAATTTTAATTTTCATGATTTGCAGGGTTCCATTAAACTAGAGAAAATTCATTTATTTGATTGATGTATTTTCAAATGAGTGCACGTAATATGAGTGATACATGTTTTTGTGAACATATATTATTGTTTTATTACACCTAATGATCGATTCTAAAAAAACCAATATTTTGTGACATACTTGTCATACATTATTTTTCAATAAGATTGCTGATACTATTTAGGCTTTAATTATTTGAAGATCTATTGAAATATGGATCACTTCAGAACTACTCATTATTGAATACATTATTTTCTAAAGAAGAAGATCTATATACATTAAATTTCATCACTTTCAATTATGAATTCCAAATTGATTAATCAAATCAAACTACTTTGATTAATTAGAGTATTAAATAATCATAATCAGTTATGATGAATGCCAGCTTCTTCTTCTAAGATGTGGAAAATGGGGTCCCTATTAATGAACTAGAAGGATATGTGTTTAGCCTTATTTTTAACGGTGTCAACTCCCTTCACTTTATTTTGGATTTGTGGACTTGTGATAAGAGGAACATTGTAGTGAAATTTACCTAGATCGTTGAGATAGTAATTCGTGGGGCGGACTAGGGGGTATTTATGCCTCGAACCACTATAAAAATTGTGATCTTTTGTTTTGTTCATCCGATAGTCATTCTCATTATAGATGAAAAACATTGCATATCTACATTTATCATAATGTGATTAAATATATAAAATTGCGAAATATTTTAGAAAAGTCACAATTTACCCCCTTCTTATGTTTCATTGTGTTATTCTGACCTGACAATTTCAATCAAAGGTGAGATTTTTTGATAAATCTATAGAAAGATGAAAAGTATATGGTCAATAAAAAGATAGATATAGATGATCCAAAAGAAAGAGTATTTAGGGTATATTCTCCATTCATTAATTGTAAAAATTACAGGTGCTGTAAATCAACTATGATCTTCCATATAAAAAATATTGGATTCAAAGTATACTAAAAAATCATTACTCCATATAAGATTCCATATAAACAATAAACTTGTACTGTTATGACTGAATCAGAGCATGATATCAATTGTAATGTAATGAAAGTTGATATCAGTTGTCTTGGGCTAGACGAGTTTAGTTCTGTATCAAAATGTCCATCTGCCCATGATATGAGAAAAACTATTATTGTTGCTTATTAAGGTAAAAAATGTTAGAAAGATGTGGTATACTACAACTATGCTAAATTTTTACAAATTTAGAATGTTTGATAGAGAAATAATCACACCTATGAATGGAAATATTTTAGGAATACTCAACAATATTATATCCTTAGGAGAACACATCAATGAATCTTACCATTGCTTGAATGTACTTAGAGTACTACCTTCCAAAATGGATTGGCATACTTTCTGGTGTTCATCAATCATCACCTGTCAATGATCCGATAATGAAAGCGTTTTTTAGAATACTGATGATATATGAAGTAGAAATGAAATATGAGGTTAAAATTCATAAAATTGTAGTTAAATGGAAAATACTGATCTTAAGGTGACATCTGAGAAGTATAATAGAAAAATTAAATAATAATTTAAATAAGGTATAAATAATGATTACTCATATTCTAAAATGGATTTGGATCAACTAGCCAGAAAACTCAGAACATTTTTTAAAAATAGAAGTGGCATCAAAAAATAATTAATGATGGATGAGAAGGAACCAAGAGAATCTGGATTCTATGAATATTAATATCAGATCATATTATCATTAGATGAATGATGAAAGGAAAATTCATTAAAAAGGTTTCAAATGTATACACATAATGAGAAAAAGGAAAATGAGCAATGAAAGCTACAAAGACTGTATCTGAATACTCCAACAGTTTATTAAAAATATAATTTTGACCAGGACCCATAAAATATAAAACGAAACAAGTGCATTATGTAAAAATTAGATGAAAAGGTACAAACTTAATACTCTTCTTATATTGATTCTTTATGTTTCTCAAATAAAACCATGACATCCTATTGCTTAATTCTAAAAGAAAAATATTGCTATTTTTCAAAGAACGAAAAATTCATTAATAAATATTCATAATGATATTTTTGAAGACATTGATAGTCTAATAAAATAATATAAATGGATAGTTGAAAAATTCAACTCATCTTCAAAAAAATTCATTGATCATGAAAAAGGTATTAGTGAATTGAAATATGATGTAGAAACTTATAAGAGTATTATAATTACTTTTGAAAAAAGATATATTGAGTTAAATTGATTTATTTTTAAATAATGTGTTTTGAAGATAAATACTTGTAATAAGAAGCAAGGGTGATAATTCAAAATTTTATAAAAACTATTTTGTGCCCAATTAAACAAAATTACATTTTATTCTTGTGGAATAATGGTCATTTAAATAAAAAACTTTATTTGATAAATAATCAAATTATTGCTAATAAAATATATTTTATTTATAAATTATTTTCTAAAAAATGAGATATAAATTTTTGAAAAAACAAATCAAATCTTGATTCCAAGATCATTGTTTGCCAAAACTTAATGACCTTTGAAAATATGGGTACCATAAAAAACATATGTTAAATTAATTTTTCATAAAACATGACACATGAATAGAAAAGGCATATGGTATATGGACTATAGCAGTTCTAGGTATATGCGTGAAGATTCATCATACTTACATACACTGACACAAACTAATGGAGGTCTAGTCACTTTTGGTGGTAATAAAAAATGAAAAATAATTAGTGTTGGAACTGTTGGAGACCCAAAGTCCAACTCAATCAACAAAGTACTATATACGTCTGGGTTAAAGATCAACCTGATATGTATCTCTGAAATTTGGGATGATTGTGTCTTTGTTGAATTTTTTTATAACTTCCTTCTCTATCATTAAAGATATGTTTCTTAAATTTAGAGCTCCCATAACTGATAATGTTCGTTGTTTGGATTTAAATTCCTTGGGTAAAAAGAATATTAAATTTTTAACTTCAATGAAAAGATAGATAAGGATTTGGAATAGAATACATGGTCACAGTAATATTTATACATTACACAAATTATCTGAGAAAAAATTAATATTTGATTTTACTAGTCTTATGTTTGACAATAACAGATTTCGTGATGCATTCTAAATTGGTAAACAACACAAATATCCATTCAAATATATTAAAAAAATTAATACATCTAATCCCTTTGAAAATATTCTTATGTATTTTTTGGACCCCCCAAAGTAAGATGTTTTAATTATAAATTATTTGTGTATGTTTTAGTTGAATATTTTTCTAGATTTACATTGGTGTATATTTTAAAACTAAAAAGTCATATTTTCACTATTTTTGAATGCATTTGTAATATTAATCTATTTGAAAAACCATTTAATATAATTTTATTAAGAATTGATCATGTTGAGAAATTTGAGAATCAATAAATTAATTCCTTTTTCTTAAATATTTGTATTAAACAAAAATTATTTTCACCAATAACAAAAAAAATTGAATTTTGGTAAGAGAAAATAGAACTATACAAGAAATGGAAAGAACTATGCTGAATGAATACAATATTGCAACCTATTTTTGGGCAGAATCTGTATGTACATCTTGAAATATCATGAATAGAGTTTTAATAATGCATATTTTTAAAAGAACACCGTATGAACATTGGAATAACAGACGAAAAAAATAATGTACTTTAATGTTTTTAGGTTCGTGGTTTATATAATGAATACTAAATACAATATAAGTATGTTCAATCCAAATGCTTATGATGGAATATTTTTTTGATATTCTATATCCACAAAATATTATAGAGTGTTTAACAAAAATTCACGGATATTTGAAGAATTGTTTCATGTAATATTTGATGAAACTGGCCCATTCATTAAAGAGAATGATGAAACTGATGATGATAATGATTCATTTAACAACATGAAACCTGAATTCCTTGAAAATGATTTTAAAAATAATATTAATAAAATTAAATCTAGATTAGAAAAATGTGATACTGAAGAACATGGAAGTGTCGTGCCTAGAAAGTATATAACCCTAAAGAACCATCCTCTAGATACTGTAATTGTATATTTAGGCACAAGAATTAAATAATGATGAAATATTTGGGACCTTGATGAATTCTCAACCATTCAATCCCCATTATAACCTTTATCTATAGAGGATTCCATAGAATATGAGAGGTAGATGTTAGTGATGTAGGAAGAACAAAACAAATTCAAATGGAATGAATTTTGCGAACTAATAGAAGGACCAACCAATTTTCCAGTTATAGGAACTAAGTGGGTCATTATGAATAAACTGGATGATCAAGGGATCATAACCAGAAATAAAGCTATATTTTTAGCTAATGTATATAACAAAAAAGAAGATATATATTATGACGATACCTTATTCCAAATAGCTAGATTAGAAACCATTAGAATCCATTTAGCTTATTCATCTCATACGAACAATAAATTATATCAGGTGGATGTTAAATATTCATTTTTAAATGGGTTTTAATGGAGGATGTTTATGTTGAACAACCTCATTGATTGAAAATTAAGTGAAAAAAATTCAATTTTTAAACTTAATTTTTTTTCTATGGCCTTAAGGAAGAACGTAAAACATTGTCAGAATGATTAAGTCATTTTGTTTTGAAAAATTGATTTCCTATTGGATTAGAAGATCCAACACTTCGAAGAAAACTATTTTTTCTTATATTTTATTAGTAAAAAGTTATTTTGATGGTGTTATTTTTGGCTCAACCAATAAAAAGATTTTTCAATATTTATTTAAAACTATTGCAAAAAAAAAATTTAAATGAGTATGTTGGGAGAACTAAATTTTTCTAGTATTTCAAATTTATAAAAAATATTATGGAAATTTTATTAAATAAAGTAAATATATTATTGAAATATTGAAAGATTTTGGACTTGAAAATAACATGAAATATAAAACTCCCAAGTATACCAATATAAAACATGATTTGGATAAATCTAGAAATCTAGTGGAAAACAATATATATAGATATATAATTGGAATTTTGTCATATATTACTACCAGTAAAGTAGCCATAATGTTTTATATGTGTCTATGATCTAGATATAATTCCAATATAAATTAATCCAATATTTTATCTATTAAAATAATTTTTAGATATTAAAAAAGCATTGTTTTTAATCTATTCTTTACCACAAAACATTTTATTTTAATTTAATTACATCTCAAGATGCTAATTTTGGAGGCTGTAGATTGGATAGAAAAAGTACCTTAGAAACCTATCACTATTTAGGGAAATATTTATTTGCATGGTCAATTAGGAAACAATACTAAATTTCCATATTAGTATTCACGTTTGAATATGTTTCTACAGGTAGTTTCTAGGCACATGTTTTGTCAATGGAGAACACTCTACATGACTTTGGACCAAATATTAATAGCTAACCTATTTTATGTTATACTACTAGTGCTATAAATATTTCGAAAAATCCTATAATTAATTATAGGTCTAATCATTTTGATATAAGTTTTCATTTCCTATGAGATCATCTTCTTAGAATGTATATATATATATATATATATAATTTGTTAATACTAAATTTCAATTAGCAGATATTTTCACTAAACCACTTCCCTGTGCATGTTTTGATTTTATTAAGGGGGAGTTGGGATTATTTACTTTTTAAATAATTTTTTGTAATTTATTTTAATGATATATAATATATAAAATAAATTTTCATATATTTATTTTTTTCAATTATTCATTGATATAATTTAATAACAATTTAATTTTAATTTTTTCATTCATCATTTCAATATTAAAAAGTAATGAGTGCATCCTCAGATGGAATAAGAAAACCTTTGACCTTATCCATATATCATTCACACTCCGTCACATAGATTCTTTTTACAGAGACCCTCTCTTTCCAATATACCTAAACCTTATAACCTTCGAGACATCGATCACAAAAACCATCAGCAATAGAAACTTCAGAAAGAGTTAAAGATGTTGGCCCGAGTGAACATATTCATTAGTTGAAGATTCAAAACCATATTTTGGGAAATTTAATTGATTTAGATTGAATAAATAAAATTAATATATCATTAAATAATTCTAAAAGATTTAATGGATCAATTCATTTTTTACCACAGTAAGATTCCTATTATTTTGGATAAAGAAGTAAAAAAATTATTTTGGAATGCTACTATTAGATTCCGATTTGAGGAAGTTATTTTTTATCTAAGATTTATCATGAAGATTTATCTCTTGTTTTGGTTACGATTTATAAAAATTGGATTCCCTCCATACAAGAAAATTTCCTTTTGATTTAAATAATATAGGTGAAGATAATTATATATCATAAGATGTCATGTAATCTATTTTTGGAACTATATATATTAAGATGTTGATGAAAAGAGATTTTAATATTGAACAATGAGTTATAATATAGTTTATTCTTCTTTGAATATTCCCAATATTTATAGAGGATCATAAAAGCTTTTATCATGATATGTATGTTATGTTTTTATTCTTGAAGAATATCAATCTCAACATCAGTAGATACATGCTAATGTATCAATGTATGTATTGATAAAAAGATTCTAACATGGGTTACTAACCCTATGGTAGGATTCTGTCCCTATTTTTTTTGAGGTTGGTAAACATATGGGATATATTATTTGGTCAGAGATGTCATCATGGAAATATTCTCAGTACTATAACTATTATAAAATTCGATTTTTCTAGATTTATTCAAGCATGAATATTCTACCCATAGGTACAAAATAATTAGAAAGGATAATGTATGATTATTAGGTGGGAAAAAATATGTTGCCTACAATTGGTTCCATGAGTCTAAGAATAGATGTGGAGTCAAAATATAAAATTGATGATGAAATCATTCATTAGGGGAGAATATTTTCAATCAATATTTCTAAACCAGTTGTTGATAAAATAGCTAGGGAAGCAGAAGACGTTGATAAAAAGGATCATGTATCTTCACAATTTGATGACTATGAGGATAATTTGTCTCAAAATTTGGATAAAGATTATACTGGAACTAATAAATCATGAGGAATTCATCTTACTACTGATCAGGTTTCTCCTTGTAATCAATATTTTTTTATAGATTATTCAGTTGATGCTAGAGTATCTACTTTAAGAGAAGAGGAGGAGCTCAGTTTTTATTTGGTAGAAGTTGTTCAAGAAAGGGAAAAATCTACTATGTTTTCTAACTCATTATAATGTGACATCAAAGTTCTATTTCAAGGTTTCAATATTTTTAATGGTCAAAATTTTGTTCAATGAAAATTATTAGTCTCTAAAAATAAATAATTTGAGGATCTCAAGAATTACACTAATCAATGATATGATTTCGAATCTATTCAAAGGCGAAGAAGATAAGTTCGAGAAAATTTAATATCTATGGGTGTTGTTGATGATTTGGTTGTTTCATTAGTTATAGAGATAAATATCTGGAATTTATAGTATATCAAAATGATTGATTTTGATAAACCGAATCTTATAGTATGTAGAGAATTTAATTCTATTAAAGATAGTACTCAAGATTCATCCACTCCCCTTCAACATACCTCTCCAGACCTAATAAAAATATTTTATATTATTACTATCATGATGGATGAGTTCAAAAACATGTTGTACACTCACTAGTGGGATAGTAATCCTCTGTATGTGATTTGGGATAGTCAAAATGATTTTATTATTCAAATAACTTCAAATGTGTATGGTATTATATGAGTTGTTAATCAGAATAGAGATAGATTAATAGCCTTTATATATTTTTAAGAGTTTATAAATGAGTCATTTAAGGTGAATATGGTGGAGATCCTAAATGTTGGTCAAGACCCAAGGATGATGTTGTATCAATGGAAATAAGTTTTCAATAGTCAATTTCATATTTTTTTGGAGAAGTAACCTGATCTTCACAGTGCTGTTCAGAATCTTTTTATAGTTACTACTAATCATGGTGATTCAAATCAAGAACCCAATAAAACCCAATCTCATGAAGACCTATTGTGTTGATGTTGGATGAACTTATTCATTTTTCAAACATTGTTTTGTATTGAAATTTAATTTTTATTACTTTAATATTTCTTCATTTCATGTTGAATTCATTTCTTGTTATTTTATTTATGTTGAGACATCTAATAATAAATCAAATATCTTATTTTTATAACATTAGTCTATAACATTCATTGTATAGTTCAGTGAAATATTAAAACTACTGTTTATCTTATTTATTATTTTAAAAAATTATATTTGATACATAAAAATAGAAAAATATTTATATTTCATATTTTTGGGGAGAGTATTTTCATATTTTTTTGGGTAAAACATTTGAATTCAAATAGTACTATGAAATTGAAATATTTTACTAATTATTATAATTCTAAACGTTAGGTTATTTAATTTACAGTTCTTTTATCATGAAAAAGGGGGAGTTTGTTGGGAAATTATTTTATAAAAAATACTATATATTTTATATTGATTTTAATTCTCAGAAATACTATTTTTATTTAAAAGGAAGTTGTGTTTAGTATATTTTTGGAATAGATATCATGGTTTAATTAAATGGGAGCTACGAGATGTGTTATAGAAACACTATTCAAACTCTACATTTGGAAAATGAACATATGTATCATCATACGTACTCTACACTGAGTAGTTTGCATATGGATTAACACCCATATATTTGAGATTAAAAAAAACATGTTGAATATAAATCCTATGTTAGAGTCTAGATTTACTATTCATACTATACATTTAGGAATGTGAATTTATAGTTAATGAATCTACGTTTGGATTTTTATTCTGAAAAAGTTGAATGAATGGATTATCATCCCTATGTTACCTTCATCCCTACATTACTTGTAGGTAATAGTATGGTTAAGGAACAATATGTTTAAAGAAAGCGTAAACTATGTAAAGGAACCCAAATCTATGCAAAGGAACCCTATGCTTTGCAAAGGGAGTCTAAATTACATAGTTAAAACATTAGATGTCTATTATTTGGTTGAGTTTTATTATTCATGATTCTATTCAAGATTCATTCAATATCTTAATATAATATCAATATTGATTGAAAGAATCTAAATATCTTATTTTAAGCTCATTATGATTAATTCAAATAGCTGTTTTTTAGAAGAATTCGCTCATATTTTTATAAGAACTTACAAATCTATTAGTTAATTCAAATTTGGATTTTCATTACTTTCTTGGACCTATTTAACTAGTGAAAATATATTTATATGGTTGATGTATTTTTTACAATGAGTGTACATAATATGAGTGATACATGTTTTTGTGAATATCATTTATTGAGAAATTACGCTAACAACTTTATTATGAATGGGGACTACAGTTTGGTGACATATATGTCATATAAAATTTTACAATAATATTTCTACTCCTGTTTTTTTATTTTATTATTGGAAAATTTATTATAACTAGGATTGCTTCAGAACAACTCCTTCCAGATGATATTTTTTTTCAATAATAAGATCCATCTACTGTCAATTGTTGCTATTTCAATTGTGAAGATTATCCCAAATCATAAAATCTAACACTTTTGATTTATTGGTGTATCAAATTCCCATACTTATTTATGGTGAAGTGTTTCATTCCTATTCTAATATGTGGAAATTTAGTTTTTTGTTAACGAAATAAAATTCTCTATGTGTAGCCATATTTGGAATTGCTTGAGCTACCTACTCTCGATTGATGATTTTTGGTCTTCTAATAAGAGAACAATTCTTGTGTAATTTACCATTCTTTGCAGAGAGAGTAATTGGTCGAGTGGACTAGGGTATATTTATGCGAGGAACAATTATAAAACAATGTTATTTTTTTTCATCTACATTTCATTCACATTACAGAAGAAAAAAATGCATATCTGAATTTATTATAACATGATTCAAAATTGAGAATTTTGGAAGATCATAGAGAAGACACAATTAACCCTCTAGTGTAATAGATCATTATTCTGAACTAACAAGTTGTACTATATAAACGTTTCATCATATTTGGATATATTCCCAAAAAATGTTAAACTAGAAAAATATTTTTATAGGATAAATATATTAAAGGGAAACAAGTAGATAAAGAGGATAGATGAGCACCATAGGATGAAAAATGAAGTAAATGGTAAGAGTAGAAGGATGTGATTTACCAAATCTAGTAAATGCATGATGAAGCACCTTGAGTCATGCAGGAAGTGAAAAAGAGTTTAATAAAAGTGTGGATCAAAATTCCATCGATACCACAAATTCATGTGTAATGAAAAATATGTAGATGTTCAATGTTTCTACAATAGGGATAAGGGACATTAATAAATCCAAATAACCAAAAGTCAAGAGAATTTACATTATAAAATGGCCAAGGGATAAATACCAAGAATATTAAAATACCACAATTGAATTTAATGTTCCCAATGAAGTGGTGGAAAGAATGTTAATCATTTATCTGAACCGATATATTGTTTTAGTTGATTCTGGGTCATATCACTCTTTTATATCATTCATGTTTTCGGAAAATATTGTTATATTTTTCTAGAAACATAAAAAGGGTTTTATAAATTAAGAAAATGAGTGGGATCATTATTACAACAAATATGTGTCATGTATTTCTAATTATGATGCATGGCCATAAAATATTTAAAATCATGGTTATTATAACTATGATTGTATTGTATATTATCCTTAGTATGTATTGTATTTAAAATTTAAATGGAAATAATTAATGGGTAAGGTAAAGATATAATGATTTGAAAAGGTGAAGTGGAATATCTTTTCTTTAGAGGGGAAACATAACCATCTAAATCTTTTCTGAATCATCCCCCAATACCTCCCTTAGTGAAATTTTTGGAATATAGGATGTTCATGAGTAATCTATAAATAACGAAAATTTCATAACAATTGAGGATGTACCAGTGGTATAAAAATTCATTATTGTTTTCTCAAAAGAACTACATTTTCATCCAACTAATCCTGAAGATGATATGTACCCTTAACTCATTTATGATGAAAACATTTATCTAAAACTACATATAGAATAGAACTTGTGGAATTAAAATAGATTGAGAAAAAATTGTAGGAGTTTTGTGATATGGGATTTATATGGCCTAGTGTTTCACAGCGGGGATTCCCTATTTTATTCTTGAAAATTATATTCTATTCTATTAGATTTTTCATTGATTATAGGGATAGAAATACCATTACTATAATGAATTAGTATACATTACAAAACATTGATGACATATTTGATTAACTTCATAGAGCCTAATAATTTTATAATACAAATCTTTTCATAGGTTATCATCAACTATGGGTGAAGAAGGGTGATATAAAGAAGATGTAATTTTGAAAAATCAATAGAAAATATGAGTTTAAATAAATTCCTTTTTTATTGACTAAGGTACATTTTTTATTAATGGATTTTATTAATAGAGTATTCCAGTAATATATTGATATGTTTTTTTGTTATTCATTATTGATATCTTGATATACTATAAGATACTTAAAAATTGTGAGTCATCTATAAATAATTATGTATACCCTTGGAAAAAATATTTTTCAAATATAGTAACTGTGAGTTTTGGATCCATGATGTTTATTTTCTATAACATATTGAGTTTAATGATTAGTTATCTTCTAGGTGATGACCTAGAATCTTATAAATGTAATTATTGTTCATAAAATTATTTCTTATAGTATAAATATCATACATCACATAAGTAAACCTAAATAACATTATTCTAATAAATGAAGAATGATACATAATTAAGAAACTAAAACAATAATAATTCCAAATATTATAGTGGGACTATAAATATAAAATAATATAATAATAATATAATATTTTGTTTTTTCTCAATCAACCAGAATGACCACAATCACAAGAAATGTTGTAGAAAGGAAACATAATGTTAGTAACAGAATATTGATTTTAAAGATGGAATTATATATAAAATTGAAAACAAATAGATATGAATCAAGAATGAATTTAAGTATTTATAGGAATTAGTGAACTGATATTACTATTTAAATAGTATTCTATCTGTTATAATAGTTACCATACTGTTGGAATAGTTATATGGTATTTAGAATTGTAACATGATAATTTGAATAGTAATATGATCATTAAGAATAGTAATATGAGGGTTAGAATAGTAACCTCACTTATTTAAGTGATACATAATATTTTTTTGATATAAAATGAATATTTATTATATTTAAAAAATGGTACAAGAAAATTACATTTTAAAATTTTTTAAATTTATGTTCATATTTTTATGAAACATAAACATTGTAATAATGTTTTTTAATAAATATAATGATATAAAATAAAATTTATTAACCAAAAATTGATTTATAAATTACTATTGTTAAGGATAAGATAATTTTGTGATACCATAAATAAATTCTCAAAGGATCATATATTCAATTATAGAATTAAAATCAAAATTTTTCGTTATATGATGGTTTATTTTAGAATTAAATTTATCAAATTTAGAGAATTGTCATCATAAAATGGTTTCAATTTTTGAAATTAATATTTCTATGAAATTTTATATCTATTTTCTTAGTTTTTATGATTTTTTTGAATTTCTAGTGAATAATGAAATATGCTAATTTTTGGTATTTAACATTATAATGAAAATGCATGAATTTCTGAGTCATGGATGATGAAATCACCCATTAGTTAAAACTAACATGCAAAATTTAATATATAGTGACACAAGAATTAATAAAATTTATATTCTTAAGCTAAAATAATAACCAAATGAATATAATAATCCAAACACCCCTCCCCGTTATAAATACCACCCCTCACAACTCCTTTCACTCAAACCTTCTATGACATGAAGATTAAAAATATATTCAAAACCATATCTTACCCACTCAACCTAAATTATTGTGTTGATTGCACCGCCAAAATTTATATTTCATGTTCCTTAAGGGTCCACTCATGGATGCGATATTCCAGAGGTAAGATTCTCATACAACCTATTTTAATTTCTTTTATTCTTCTAAATTTTCCTCACCTCGTTCAACTATCAATGATTAATACATCATGTGTCATATATATCTGTTAATGTTGTATTTATAATGTAATATATTATATCTGATCTATTTCTCATCTCGTTCGTTTTCAATGAAACAAAACCGATGTCCAAATCACAAAGGGAAATAGTGTATTTGGATAATGAGTTTTTGTTTTCCATTACCATCTTCATGGCTAGTCATAATGTTATTTTAATGTTTAAATAATATTTTAATACATATGTTATAACATATTATTTTTTTGGACATAATACATAATCAAATTATTAAATATAATGAAAATAGTTCACGATGGTCTATAAAATATCTTAAATGAACTGACTACATTACGATAACATTTGTACCTAAAGAACCATCCCATGTCAGAAAAAAAGATATAATGGACTACTTATACATAAAAAAATTCATTAATACCATTCAATTTGAATATTGGAGTTTTATTTCCATTTAAGATGAACTATCCTAATTATAAATAGGTGAATTTACTACGAATCCATTAACTAAATGCTCACAAAATGATGAAATTGAACTTATAATTCATATAAATGTACATATATAAACATAATAAAACAACAAAAAATAAAATATATATTCGTAAGGTATTGGAATAAGTAAATAAATAATATAATTTGATTCTCTATGATATTAAGTGCATGTTTAGTGTGCATTCGAATAAAAGGTAAGGGATCACTCTAAACCCCCATATTTCATTTGGGTTACACTTTCTATCCCTTTAAAGTGATTAATATAAAAACCCTGCTCTTTATTACATATTTAAATATGACATATTGCATAAAAATGAACATAATAAAACTATAAAGATCGAGTGGTCTATTGTCTTGGGAAATTAAGAA
Source organism: Viscum album (assembly GCA_963277665.1). Classification (NCBI taxonomy): domain Eukaryota; kingdom Viridiplantae; phylum Streptophyta; class Magnoliopsida; order Santalales; family Viscaceae; genus Viscum; species Viscum album. The sequence continues at coordinate 1,110,360,134 of OY728145.1, forward strand.
CATTAGAGGGTAATGTAAGACACAAAATACAAAAACTTTGTGGAAAACATTTTTTATATGACCACAAAATTCCTTCGTACATCGAATTGTATGGGATAACCTGAGGACAAACATAAGAAAAGCGTGAGCTATAAAGCCTGGTAAGGGAGTAAACAAGTCTTAACAGAATGAATAAATTACATGTTAATAAGTATACATATCAATGAAGAATAATAGATACAAGAACATAAATGCATGATATTTCTTATTTATCATAACATGAAAACGTGGCAACAACATACAACAAGATATTAGCATGAGCCAAGGCTCATTGGACATGGATTTTCATGAGTAAACACCCATTGAACATGAATTAGAAGGATAAAACCCTAATTTTCACATTAATTACCATGAGTTAACCCACATTGAATAAGGATTATCATGATACTATAAATTACCCAATGTGTTGGAGTGCTATCAGTGCACACCCCTTATAAACATTTCATTTCAAGAATAAGTGTTCCACATGGATCATAAAACATGGAATCATTCTACATAATCATTTAATGCACAATAATAGAAAGTGTATTATATACATGAAATGATAATAATCAATATGTATATGTTAATAATGGTGAATACCCTTGATATAGAAATGGGCATGGTATTAGCTACATGACGATTTTGGAATGGAAATTGTGGTACAATTTCAGCAGAAAAACGGTGTGACATAATAATTCATAAAAATGGTTGATGAAAGAGAAAGGGATATATAATCACATTTACATGAAATATATATTAATGGGGATATATATATACATGTACCAAAACATTGAAATTGAAAATATATGGTGTAAAATAATAATGAAACTTGAAGAAAGATGAGAAATGGAATAACTTTTATGAAATTTTATCATTGTAACAGGAGAACATGGGGGGATTAAGAAGAGATAAAGAGGTATCTCATAATTAAAAAACAATTAGGTAATTATGGGTTAGTTTTAAAATCATACCCCATCATTTTTAATTTAAAATAAAAGGGTATAACAACATAAACATATCATGGACAAAAATTAGAGAAGAAGACACCCCTTACAAAAATTGAGCATAGTAATAGCTTAAGTAAAGGTCCAAATGAGTGAGGATAAATAATTCTTCATTAAAATAACATAAAATGGATAGTAATATAGTAATTATCATTTAATTAAATAATAACCATTATATATTAATATAACTAATTCTGAATAAGATGCTTGAATTTGAGAGGAGAGGAAAGTGAGGATCCCTTTCATGGAAATGTAATCCTAAAGGCTTGAGAGAGGCTTTATAGTGGCTTTTTCGGAGAAGGGGATCTATGGGAGGATTCAATAGAGAGGATAAATGTTTTTAGTTGAGATCAAAATGGTTTTATTGAATAGGAATTAGATATCGGATTGGTTTATATATAAAATGAGAGGGAATTCATTATTATTTAGGATTTGGACACTACACATTAAAATAATTAAATCCACAAACCATACAATGATTTTTCCAAATTTTTCTTCCATAGGTAGTTGTATAAAATATTTTATAATGAAAAAGGTAGAAATTATGAAAATATTTGGATTTCTTATGTGGAGGTGAGTCACATTCTCAAGGAAATCATTTTAAAAATGTTAAATTATTTAATAATTCTTTCAGGGTCCACTAAGGCATTATAAAATTAATAATAAAACACTAAAATTACAATATTTTAATGGTAAACCATATATTTTTCTAATAATTTCTTTATCTAATGTTATTACATCACTATTGGGTTATTATGAAGTCCTACAACACATTATATTTTTATTCGGTATTTAATTTTTATCCCAGAATTTTTCTATCTCAGAAAATTATGAAGAATTCACCATTGGATAATTTTGACATACCTATTCCCAAAATAATATTTATTTTATCTATATAATTTTTTAAATATTTCAATTTTTACTTTAAAAATAAAAACCGACATTTACATAAAATTGACGTGTTAAAAAATTGATTTTATCCTTAATAAAAATTACATTTCACTTCATAAAAATATTATACTCATTTATTATTCATAAAGGTAATTTGATTATAATATTTTATTAAAATATAAATTATTTTAAAAATTCCTTAATTCATTAAAATAAATTCTTAATATAATTTCTGTTTAATCGTATAAAAATATAATCATTATCAAACTGAATACATAATATTTTATAGAGTAAAAAAATAAATATATTCATCGTTTATATTTAAATGCAGTGTTCTTATAACAATATTATAATAAAATTATTAATAAAAAATTAGTTTAACAGAATAATATATATATTTTTGAAATGTACCATTTTACCCAAATAATAAATTTATCTAATTCATTATATTTTTATGAAAAACTATTTTCATAACGGAATCGATGGAATAAGAATAATATTTATAAAAGGGATCAAAAAAAGAGTAAGTAATACCATGTAAAATAACCCCTTATCACACTAGTATAATACCTATGGGTATGGTGTGTGATGTTGATAGAATTTTCGGGTGGCTCAGATAAAATTACCCAGATGGTAATCTCTATTAACTTTTACTTCTCCTCTAGGTGATTTCGTTCAATCTAAAATTGGTAATGATAGGCGTGGTATTGGTCATGATTGAAGGCCACCAATGCTACCTAGTTTCTGAGCTCTTAAAAATTAGCTCTGTAAGCCCTGAGTCTAATGGATAAAGCCATCAACCATTCATTCCGAATTAATTATTGTATTGTCATTTCTATTTATAAACAATAATTATAATGTTAAAATTATTGTTGTTTCCTAAAGTCACATTATCCATTGATCAAAATTGACCAATGGTCATATAAAGGTTAATAACTGATAATAACATTTCAATATATACATATTTAGTTTTAATTAATGGGACATAGTAAAACAATCATTTTTTTGGAAAATATATTTTATTTGAATGTTTGGGTCATTACATTCTCCCCCCTTTGTACATTTTCCCCGAAAATTTTGTTTTAATTACTAAGTTAAAACCAATTGGGGGTACATCTCCTTTATCGCTTCAATAAGGCCTTCCTTATTTCTTATTATCATTTCTTTCAAGTAGAAAGGGTTCCTGCCTCATAATGGTACCGCAGGATATTTCCAAAATTTTCTACTTCCTTTACCCAACAACTCCTCATGAATCTTGGATTATATCAAAGGAAGCACCGAAAAGTCATTAAAAAGGTATTTCTTATATTTAATTTTGAGACATCTTCTTGAATATGTTTTCTATAAATTACCTTACTAATTCATCTTCAAATATTTCAAAATAAGGTTTTGGTAAATAAAATTATTTACCCAAAGGCAGAAATATATAATTAAATACATTTAGGCTTCTCAAATGTCTCCCTCTTCTTCAACATTTAGAAAATCATTTTTTTATCATAATTATTAAATAAAGAGAAGAATTTGAAAATACCCTGATGGTACTTCCTATTATTAGCATGGTATGAATGTCAAAAGTGAAATATTCTTCAGTATGAGGTACTTGATCCATGAATGAATTAGGTAACGCTAGAGGTATTTGATGCCTCGTTAAGTTGTTTGAATATAAGATGGATATCTGAAAAAGTTTCAAATTAATTTGAGAATGAATTCAGGATAATCTCTCCATGTAGTTCATAAAGATTATATAAAAGAGTTGTTCATGATCTTACTCTATCCATGTTTTTACTAAGAATAAGAAAAATTAATTAGGGGTTAGAATACATAGATAATATGAATGTAAAATGAAAGAATTTCACATATAAGGATAAATTTTTATTTTATATCCTAACTTATGATACCCTATGTTTAAATCTAGATTATACAAGATCTATTTCATAAAATATATTCTTATGGGATTTTTCTGTTCCCTAAAGAATGGGTTGTACTAAGATAATGAATTCACAAAAAAAAATCCCCCAAGATTTTCGAACCAGGAGTGCAACAAGGCCCGTTTTCGTGCACTAGTTCCCATTTAATTCTACTTCAAAGCGGTATTTTCTTCTTTTACCCCTAGATACATCAATGCTAGAGCCACCACTACTTGTTAGTATCCATAAAGGGATGTATCTTCTTGATAAAACATTTACACTCTACTCCGCAAAATTTATGGTTATTTTTTATTTTACTTACACTTATCCATATGTCTTTTACTAGGGATTTTTAATCCTAATCCCAAAAATAACTTATCCTATCCTTCAATACCAACTATAACAACCCTCCTATTTATCAAAAACATAAACATGAATTATTACATAAATATGCACTTAAGAAAACATTGTGGATTGGGAGGTCAAGAATATTAGGAAATTAGGAACATTACATGATAACATAAGACATGAAATAAAAAATAATTATTGAAAAAATATTTTTCATTACCACAATATTACTTCATACTTAGCGTTGCATGTGATAACAACAGGAAATACATAAGAAAAGGGTGAGCTATAAAACCTAGTTAGGGAATAATCTAGGCATAACATTAGGAATACAAAACTTATTAGGAAATAGGCAAATCAATGTTGAATAAGAGAAACATGAGAAAAAAGGATTGATATAGCATCATTATGATAACATGAAAATGGGGAAATGACATACAACTTGATATTAGTGTGAGTGAAGTCCCATTACACATGGATTTTCATGAGTAAACCCTCTTTGCATGGGAATTATCATGATTAAACCATAATTTAACTTGAATTATCATGAGTAAATCCTCATTGCACATGGAGTATCATGATACTAAATATTACCCAATTCATTGGAGTGCTATTAGGGTGCACCCTTTATAATAATTTCATTTCATCCATAATTGTACCACATTGATCATATAACACAGAATCATTGAACATCACCACTTATTCCAATAGAATGGAATTTAGAAAAAATTCATGAAACTGTATAATCAATGTTTATATGTGCAAAATCTTAATACCCTTGATAGAGAAATGGGAATGGTATTCACTACATAATGATTTTGGTATGTAAAATCACAGTGCATGTTTCTACAGCATAACGACGGGACATAATATTTATAAAAATGGTTGATGAGAGAGATAGAGATATATCATCACATGTTAAGGAAATGTAAATTAATAGTGTCATATAGAAACATGTCTTAACATGTGGAATTTTGAAATAGAAGGTGTAAATAAATAAAGGAACTTGAAGAAAGAGGAGAAACGAAAACACTCTTATGAAATTGTTCCATTGTAACAGATGTACAATGGGTGGATTAATAAGATAGAAAGTGGTACCACATCATTACAGAATAAGGAGTGTTGTATGGGGGATTTGAAAAATTATACACCAATATTTTTTAATTTAATATAAAAGGGTATATCAACATAATGAAATTGGTAAAAAAATGAGAGAGGAAGAAATATGTTAAAAAATATAGTATTGTAACCACTTAGGTAAGAGTTAAAATCAGGGAGGATAAATAATACCTTATTAAAATAACATCAAATGGACAGTAATATAATTATTATAAAATAAATACATTATAACCATTCTAGATTACAAGAAATACTTTTGAATAAGATGCTTGATTTTGATAGCGGAGGAAAGTGAGGATCCCTTACAGGGAAGTGACATCCCACATGCATAAGAGAGTATTGAGAGAGGATTAATGGGAGAATAGGGAACAATGGAAGGATAATAAATATTGGAGGGAAGTATTTTTCTAGGATATAAATGGTTTTAGTGAATAGGAATGGGAGATTGGGTGTATTTATATAGGAATGGGAGATTGGGTGTATTTATATAGGAAGTCAGAGGGAATTCTTTATTATTTAGGTTTTGAATACTACATAATAAACTAATTAAAACCAAAAACCATACCATGGTTCTTACCGTTTCATCCAAATGGGAGCTGTATATAATATTTTATTATTTAAAAGGAATAAATTATTAAAATACTAGACTTTCTTATGCGGTGGTGAGTCACACTCTCACTGATATTTTTTAAAAATGTTTAAATATTTTATAAGTCTTAGAGGGTCCACTAAGGCATTATGAAATTAACCAAAAAATATATAATCAAATTATTTTTAATTTAAAATATATATTTTCTGAATATCTATTTTATAGTATTTTATTACATCAATGTTGCGTCATTATGATATCATAAAACACATTATATAATTATTCAGAATGTAATATTTTGACAAAAATTTGAAAGTCTCAGAAAATTATGAAAACTTACCCATTGGATAATTTTAACGTCATAATTCCAAAAATAATATTTATTTTATCTAAATAATTTTTTTAAATATTACAATTTTATCTTTTAAAATAAAAACGGCTATTTACTAAAATTTGATGGGTTAAAAACTGTTTTTTAAAATGACAAAGCTAGTGGAGTGGAAAGTAAAAGCAATAGTGATGAGGTGAAAATTAAATACTTATTAAAAAATTATGAGATATTTAATAGTGATGAATTTTGTTCCTCTAAAAAAATATGAATATGATAATATTAATAAGTACATTATTAAAATAAAATTTGGATGAAGTGTCTTAAATATTTTAAAACATGAAATATAGAACCATAAACTAAATTAAAATGATCCTTCAGCAACAAAAAAAATATGTACGTGATGAAAATTATATATTGATAAAATATATTGATATCCTTAGTACATTACATGATGATTATAAAATCTACAATATCATGCTTAAAGAAAATTCAAAAAGTAATGAACTAATAATTTCATCTTGTTCGATAAAAACTTGATGAAGTTGATTTAGAAAAAAAACATACATAACTCAGTGTTAGAAGTTTATGAATATTCTATGTAGTGTAATCCTAAAATTTTTTAACAAAAATACATACTCACAGGTTAACAACAAAGATGAAGATCTCCAGAGGAAGAATCAAGTCGAGAAGACCATGTACATGGACAAAACAACTCGAGTTGAAATATATGAGATTATAACGGTATCAAATTATAAAAAACTGATACAAATAGTTTATTTATTAGGGATGATAAGAAATATAACCTAAATAAGAATATTTTTAGATGCTACTACAAATTGGTGCACCATAAAGTTCCATTGTGGATGGTAATAATGATGATGGAAATCACGTACACATCTCTAGACAACATGAAAATTATAAATTAATGTTTGATTTCTTTATATACATTATCTATTGTAGAGGATTTTTTAATATGTTGAAAATGTGATAGTTTGATAATAAATATTAAAATAAATCTTGGAGAAACTGATGGAAGAGTTTTAGTGGGAGTAAACAAACTAAAATATGGAAATTTGAAAAATATTGTTTAAAAAATATATATTTTAAACTCTATAAACATTTTATGGAACATGTGACCCCTCAATAATTTATTCTAAAGGATATCTTGTTATATAACTATGTCAACAATAATTATATGAAAATACCAAAACTTTTATATGATGGAAGAAAAAGTAAAGGAAAATGCATTAGTTTTTAAAACTTCTCTCAATGATATAATAGGATAATGATGATGGATATTGGATAATGGATGTTCATTACATATAATAGGTGATTGTAGGTTTCTAAATAATTTAAATTATTATTAAAAATTGATAGTGATTCTTATAAATATGATTTCCTTAGAATAAAAGTTGTTGGATATGATATCATTGAAAAATAAAAGTTAAAATCCAAAATATATTTATTTATTATTGTGATAAAACAAAATTTCATAAATTTTTCATAGATATGAGGTAAAGGAAATAATGTTTCTTTAAATAGAGATAGATTTTTTTGAGAAGGCTAAAAAGGGGAAGTTATTATAAGAGGGAAATGTCCCAAGTAAAACATGTTTCAAAAATTGTAATGGATAATGTTCTTGTTATATGAATGTGATAAAATAATATAACGAATAAAATAATAGGTTGGGATATATTTAGTAGGGGAATATATGAAATATGAAAAAATAGATAATGTTTTCATGATATTCCTAACATAGGTATAATATGTGTTTTGTGTTGTTGCTTATGGAAAAAATGAATGATTATAAACTTAATACACTAGAATGTTAAGATATATTCAACTTTTCCATTGGTGATTGTTCCTTTTGATATATGAAATTCTATGAGAAATTAATCAATAAATATATAAAACGATTTTATTTCCTTTATGGATTATTTTATACACATTAAATGTATTTTTTTTAAAAAAAAGTATGAAGATATAAAAATGGTTAATAGTTTCAAGAGATATACTGAAAAGAAATTTTGTTATTCAAAAATTAATATTTTAATAGATAATGGTGTTGATGTCACTGTTTCTCATGGAATCCGGGGATGACCTCCTGGATTGGAGATTCAAACGTTCCGATCGGTTTCTAGCTGGTTTGTTCGTAGAACCGGAAACATCCAATGATTCCACATCCGTTTGGACCTACTTTCCAAAGGTAGGCGCTCATTATCTTGTTGGCTAATGAGGCTTAGGAATTAGCATTGGTCGAGAGGATGGGAGGTCAGACTCATCACACCATTTTACGGGGAATTATTGTCTACTCCGGGACTCTCTTTATTGATTTAAGTTATGTTCGTGAATCCTTATTACATTACCAAGTATAAAATGAGCTTTCCTTTAGTTTTAACAATCAATGATTAAATATGCAAGAAATTTAGAGAATTTTTTATATGTATTCGAGGTTCTTCATCAATAGAGAATAATCTATATCTGTTTAGAGATTCTTGGTCAATGGTATCCTTCAAAACATTTATATAAAAGTCTCTTGGTCATTATGATGACCAGGCTGGTTTTAAAGCCACTCAGTGGGGCACTTGAAGTTTATCGTCATTCAGAAGGACAGATATTATTTCAAAGTTGGGATCGAACCCATAAATGGGCTACCTACATATCCTTTGTTTTGGAAAAGGAATCAGAACCCACGTAGTTCGAGTAATGGAGTATGATGTTTATGATTGATGGCTCAAAGAAGAATGTCATAATTACTTTTACACTCTAAGCTCACGTGAGTCATGCTCGGTGTGAGAAACAAGAGGTATTGGTAAAAATTAGACAATTGTGCCATGAACGATGCAATCATAAGAAATTGTTTGGGGCTTATGTATGTATGACTTCCCAAATAGATGAAGGTTTGGGATTTTCATTTAGGGAGAAAAATCCAGGAACAGGGTCCATAAAGGTATATGTGCTTTATGGAGATTTGAATACTCTAACTTGGGACTTATTCCTAAAAAGGAAACCCAAATTAGGAGAGGATTGATAATTGGGTTTTACTCCTGAGAAGGAACCCCATATCAAACGTAATTTAGGACTGGTTAAGAGAAATTAAGGGGCTTGGGGTTTACTCCTGAAAAGGAAGCACAAGATTATGACTGGGACTTACTCCTAAAAAGGAGGCCCAGGTTAGGAATTGAGGTTTGGGGCTTACTCTTGAGGAGGATGCCCATGTTTGGGAACTTTAAGAATTTGGGGCTAACTCCTGAGGAAGATGCCCAGATTAAAGGATTTATTACTGGGGATTATTCCTGAAAAGGAGACCCAGGTTAAGGATTCTCTCATCTTAAAGGTTGAGGTTGAATTAACGAACTCTCAATCTTTGGTGACATAAAGATGTATAAATCACTAGTTTTAGAGAGATATTCCACCGAATTCCTTTCAGATAAGGAATTCAAATCAAGAAATCATGCCATAAATGGCTTTGAAGAGTATCTTGAGGACTGAATCTTGAATAGGAAAGGTGAAATGGCTTAAGAGGGGTAAAATGGGCAAGATGGGCTCCCAGAAAGATAGGGGCACACATGTCTTGAAAGGCGCGCAAGTATTGGTCGCGCGGGTATACCTTGCGCGACACATGGTGTACTTGCGCGATTTTCAATCGGAATTGAAATACTTGAGCGACTCCTTTTTAAACCCTTTAGAATCCCCTTGAGGTTCTTCCAGAAAAGGGACGCACAAATTCTATTGAAGGAATAAGGCGGCGCGCAAGTATGACCAGTTCCCTTAAGGGATGGCCATTCAGGAGCGCAAGTGTTGATGAGTTTCAACACTTAGGCCTTCCTCCCTCTCTTTAGATCTTCCGTTCTAGGTAAGAAATTACCTTATAAGTGTTCCGGAAGCTTTTAGAAGAGGCTTGGGCGTCGGGAGCTTCAATCCGAGTTTCTGGAAAAAATCCTCCCAAATGGGGGGCCCACAGGGTCTATTTATAGGCAGGAGAAGACCCTAGGCGGTTACCGGGCGGTTATCACTTAGGTCGTGCAAGTTACTTGCGTGACCAGAGCGTGGCGTAAGTGTACTTGCGCGACAGTGATAAAACTTGCGCGGTGCAGTTGTTGTTGATCCTTTGTTCATGCCTTTGTCGATTTTTGATATTTTCTTCAAAGGTTGTCTCACTTTGAGCTCAGATATTCCCCTTTTCTGATCTTTAGATTCTATGACAAAAGGAGCGTCAACAAAAGTCCCCCCTCAGAGTTGGATCTGGAGAGAAATGAGGATTTGACTCTGAGGAAATTGAATCCATCCAAAGGAAAAGGGGGATTTAGGGTTCCTTTGTCTTTTGTGGGCAGTTTCAAGTCATGCATGCCGGACATAAAGGGGCTAATGTTTAAGGTCGAAATAGATTTGACCAAAAATGGATTAAAATGGATTCAATTCCTTGACAATTTATCTGAAAACATATTACCATGCTCAAGTATGAGGGAAAATATGTAAACTATGGCTTAAGAATATTTGAATTTGAGAAATGATATGAAAAAGAGCTAAAAGGCATTAGAAGAAGTAGTTTCCAATAATGATGTTACTATTATTTAACAAAACCCGTTTGGGGGTTGAAATATACAGGGCCACCTATGGGCATTGGCTGCATGGTCAAATAAATAGTATCTTTCGGCTGACAAGTCTGTTATGTGGACTGTTTATGCAAGGCCACCTATGGGCACGTGCTGCATAGTCAGGAAAAAGAACTCTCAGAAATTTACTTTCCTAGTGATAAAAGCCAGTGAAAGTTAATGGAGATTCAAATTTTCTAAAGAATAGAGTATGTTGTATGGAAAGAGGTACTTGAATATGGAGAAGATATTTTCAGACAAGATTATCGAAGAACTGGATGAATATCACTCCTACGAAGGTCTGACCCAAACGTAGGGAAGAAGAATAAACCATAGACTTGAATACTTTCAGATCATGAAAAAGGATATGGGAAAAATATGTTAAGGATGGCTATTTTTTGCGGATCCCTACATACTGTCGTTTAAGACAAATAACGACAAAAGAGGCATTCTTCCCAAGAATGAAGATACCATTATTTAACAAACCCATTAGGGGGTTGAAATATGCAGGGCCACCTAAGGGCATTGGATGCATGGTCAAATAAAATAGTATCTTTTGGCTAACAAGTCTTTTATGTGGACTGTTTATGAAAGGCCACCTATGGGCACGTGCTGCATAGTTAGGCAAAGAATTATCATAAGTTTGACATTTCTGTGACTAGAAGTCATGAAAAGGGTTATGAAGATCTGAAAATATTTAAGGTTAGGATTATAACATATAAAGATGGGTATTGTCTAATGTATATAGAGATATATAGGTCAATGATAACCATAATCATGTTGTGGCTGGGTCCTGAATTGAAATTTGGGACTTCACTATGTTTCTCATAAGAATGAGAATCAAGCCATACATAGTTCTTGAAATGCATTTTAACGTCGTGCAGGACGAAAGCATGAGTGATCTTAGTTTAGGGTCATAGAATTCGGACCATAATAATGAATACACAGTGTGTGTTTTTATGAGGACTTTTCAGCTAAGGGACTGAAAATGAAATTTGGGGTTAGGCCCAAAAGACTTGGGACTGGATTCGAGGGACACTCGAATGTTCCTACGTATCCCATAAGGATGGGAATCAAGTCCACATAGTTCTAAAACTACCCATTGTACAAATTTGGTTCGTACATGTGAAGGGTGAAAGGGGACTTTAGTGAAATAATGGTTTAACCTAATATAAAAAGTTTAGGCATTACCATGTATGCACGTAGTCTATTGAAAATGAAAACCATGATTGAAAAAAATCAATGTCAATAATAGTTCTCTCTCAAATGAGGAAATCAAAGAATATTGTAGTTTATTGTCATACCGGACAAAAGTGTTGCATAGTTTAACGTCATATAACAAGGAAGAAAGTGAATCAATGTAAAAAATATTGATTCTAGGGGAGGTTTCACAAATCAACATCATATGAGATGGTGGCGAACCGATGTGAAGAGATTATTTTTGGGCTTGAACCCTGGTAGGCTGCCTACATACCCAGCTTGGAGGGCAAGGATCAAAGTCCGTGTAGTTAAATTAAAGAATAAATTAATGATCATGTTGTTCTTGGAGACAATGATCTAATTAAAATGTTGTTGGTACTTAAACATGGTTATTGGCCCAAAGGGAGTGTTATGGTTGATGTTCGCTCTAAGATCACTTGAGTCATACTCGGTGTGAGAAACAAGAGGTAACAATAACCTTAACTATGCACAGTTTAATGTCATGTAGGACATATAAAGGGACTATGCAGTTTAAAGTATTACAGTTAGGACTATTGGTGCTGCACAGTTTAGTGTCATGTGGCAGGGACAAAATATAGTTTAATGTCATGTAGGACATATCAAGGATTTTCTGTACAGTTTATTGTCATGTAGTTAGGACGATGGGGATAAAATAGTTTAACGTCATATTGGACGAAAGGGGGACTGTGCAGTTTAATGTCATGCAATAAGGACAAAATAACACACCATTTATGTCATGTTGGACGAAAGTGCGAATAGATTAAGGCCATATGCATGGACCGTGGATGGTGCAGTTTAATGTCATGCTGGACCTTTGATGATTATATAGATTAACGTCCTTCTGGACGTGAGGGACTTTTATACAGTTTAGTGTCATGTAGTTAGGACGTCACAGTTTAACGTCTTGCTGGACATAAGGGATTTGCAAATAGTTTATGGTCATATACATGGACCAGGGATGATGCAGTTTAAGGTCATGCTGGACGGTTTAGGGAACGTTTTCACAGTTTAATGTCGTGTGGGGAGAAGTTGCAGTTTAAAGTCATAATGGACCATTGCTTTATAGTTTAAAATCATATAGCATGGACGAACTGGTGCTGTACAGTTTAAAGTCATGTAGCTAGGACTAAGGTGAACCAATATGAGGATATCAGTTCTGGGGACTTTTTACAGTTTATCGTCATGATGGACATTGTAAGTGCCACACAGTTTAATGTCATGTTGCTAGGACATAATATAGTTTAATGTCATCTCGGACAAAATATAGTTTAATGTCATCTCGGACATAATAGTAACCAATGTGACAGTTTAACGTCATGTTGGACGATAAGGGAACTGACACAGTTTAACGTCATGCTGGATGATGAAAGTGCCACACAGTTTAATGTCGTGTTGCTAGGACACAATATAGTTTAATGTCATCTCGGAAAAAATATAGTTTAATGTCATCTCGGACAAATAAGAAACTTCTGTATAGTTTAATGTCATGTAGATAGGACATAATATAGTTTAGTGTCATGTAGGACATAATATAGTTTAATGTCATCTCAGACAAAATATAGTTTAATGTCATCTCGGACATTATATAGTTTAATGTCATCTCGGACATTATATAGTTTAATGTCATCTCGGACATTATATAGTTTAATGTCATCTCGTACATTATATAGTTTAATGTCATCTCTGACATTATATAGTTTAATGTCATCTCAGACAAAATATGAACCAATGTGACTGTTTTGGCTCTGGGAACAATATTTTGTGTTTATACAAAATACTTCTTCAGAAATTTGGCATTAGTTGGAGTCGTGATGTGTTCTCCATCCATTGAGATTAGAGAATACGCTCCATTGGAGTAGACCTTATGTATTGAATAAGGTCCTTCCCATTTTGGTTCAAGCTTGGGAGGATTCTTTCCAGGTATCATTGGTGCTCAGAGAACCAATACCAATTCTCCCTGAATGAATGAATGAAGACGAACTTTTTTGTTAAAAGCTCGTGCTATTCGATTCTGATAGATTTACAAGTGGTGCAAATTGCACAATCGTTTCTCGTCCAATCGTTCCAACTCATCCAACCGCTTCTGAGATTGTTCATCTGTAGATTACTGATCACAAATAGCAACTCTGAGCGAAGGTAACTAAACCTCAATGGGCAAAACTGCTTCTGTTCCATATATTAGTGAATATGGAGTTGACCGCGTTGTTGTGCGGGTGGTGGTCCGATAAGCCCATAAAGCATGAAAGAGTTTGTCAGGCCATGATTTATTATCTTTATCCACCATCTTTTGCAGTATATTTGAAAGATTCTGGTTGAAGGCTTCTATCTGGCCATTAGCTGCCGCATGATATCGAGATGAATGGTTGGACTTAATGTTGTATTCTTGATACAATTTCTTTACCTCTGAAGAACAGAAGTTGGTGCCGTTGTCCGTCAATATCGTATGAGGGACACCGAATCTAGTAATGATGTTAGACTTGATGAAGCTAACAATGCATTTAGAACTGACTTCTTTGAGAGGTATTGCCTCTGCCCATTGGGAAAAGAAATCAGTAGCAGTAAGAATGTACTTAAACTGCTTGGCCGTAGCTGAAGGGTAAGGTCCCACCACATCCATTCCCCATTTGGAAAATGGCCATGAGTATTTAGCTGTATGAAGCAACTCTAGAGGTTGATGAATGAAGTTGGCATATACTTGGAATGAATGACACTTCTTTGTGAAATTAACACAATCTTGTATCATTGAAGGCCAAAAGTATCCAAGCCTTCGAATTTGATCAGACAGTCTATGTCCAGACTGGTGGGCACCACAGACTCCTGCATGCACTTCTTTTATGACAGCCATTGTCTCTTCACCATCAATACATCTGAAGAGAACTCCATCAAAACCACGTTTTTAGAGAATTTTCTTGAGGTGGTTTGGGCTATCATAAAGATTAAAATTGACCACACGTCGCCGGATTTGTTCTTTCTCGGCTCTATTAGGTGGAAGTGTTCCATTTTGAAGGTAATCCCTGATAGGTGACATCCATCCTGTAGTATGCCCATACGGTTCAGGAATGGGACTAATTTCATTAATTTCCTCTGTTCTGACTTGAACATAAGGTGAAATTGCACAACGGTGGGCAATACAGATGGTTGTCTCTTCCCGATTTGGATCTGCTAAAGTTGTGGCTATATTAGCCAGTGCATCAGCTTGAGCATTTTGTGATCTTGGGACATAGGAAAATGTCGGTTCTGAAGGGAATTCTGACATTAACTATCTGACGTAATCATACAAAGGGATTAATTCTTCTTTTCTGATGGAATAATCCCCATTGACTTGTTTGATTACCAGGTCTGAATCACCTTTCACCTTTAAGTGATTCACTTGTGCTTGAAGCGCTAACTCCAAGCCTGTAATGAGAGCTTGATTTTCAGCTTCATTATTGGTACCACCTTCCCACAACAGAAAGGAATAAGGTAACACTGCCTTAACTGGAGAAATGAGCACAATTCCTAAACCAACTTTGTTGAATTTATTATTTTCCATTTTCTTCCCTGTTGGACTTCTCGAAGCACCATCAAAATACATTTCCCATGTTTGAGGACTCTCTTGAATAGATAAAAATTCCTCATTAGGGAGTTCGATATCTGAATACGTGTCTTCCACTGAAGGATGTTCAGCCAGGAAATCAGCCAAAGCTTGACCCTTAATAGCCTTTTGAGACACATACTGAATGTCGAACTGCTGTAGAATAACTGCCCACCTTGCCAGACGTCCTGTAAGCATTGGACGACTAAGGATGAATTTGAGCGGATTTTTACGAGATACCAATTGAACCTCGTGATGTTACAGGTAGTGTCTCTGTTTCTGAACTGCAATGATTAATGCTAGGCAGCACTTTTTAATACGTGAATACCGGGTTTCTGCTTCATGCATAGTTCTACTGAGATAGTAGAGACTATTTTCATTCCCAGCATCATTCTTTTGAGCGAGAAAGGCACCCAATGATCGCTCTAAAGCTGTCACATAGAGGATAAGCGGTCTACCCTCAACAGGTGGCACGAGTACTGGTGGACTCAAGAGGTATTTCTTGAGAACATCAAATGCTTCTTGACATTCTTCAGTCCACTGGTAAGTGACTCCTTTCTTCAATAATTTGGTAAAGGGTAAACTTTTTCCTGCCAAATTGGCGATGAAACGCCGAATATAGGCCAAGTGTCCTTGAAGTACTCATAATTCTTTCAAATTCTGAGGAGGTGACATACCAAGGATTGATTTGGTCATCTCAGGATCTACTTCAATGCCACGATGGCGTACAACAAAGCCGAGGAGTTTTCCCGAGGTTACTCCAAAAGCACATTTTAAGGGGTTCATCTTCAAATTATGTTGTCGAAGCTTGTGGAATATGACTTCCAAATCAGACAAGTGATTAGAAAGTTGTTTGGATTTAACCACCAAATCATCTACATAGCATTCAACAAACTTCCCTAAAATAGGTTTGAAGATACGATGCATGACGCGTTGATATGTTGCACCTGCATTCTTTAAACCAAAGGGAATCACCCGGTAACAAAACACACCTTGAGGATATCAGAAGGCTGTATATTCCTCATCTTCTGGGGCCATTCGGATTTGATTATATCCAGAATATCCATCCATGAAAGAAAGTACTTCATAGCCAGCTGTCGCATCAATTAAGAGTTCTGTAATCAGAACTGGGAAATCATCTTTAGGACAATACCGATTAAGATCTCTGAAATCGATGCAAACCCTAATTTGTCCGTTCTTCTTCTTTACAGGGACAATATTAGCCAACCACTTGGGATATTGAAATTCTCTAATGAAGTTGGCTTTGATTAGCTTATCCACTTCAGCTTCAATTTTGGAAGCATAGGTTGGGTGTGTTCTTCTCGCGGCTTGCTTAAAACCTCGATGTTCTTTTGGTAAACCCAAATGATGAGTAGCAACATCAGGATCAAGCCCAGGCATTTCTATATAATTCCAAGAAAAAATATCTTTATTTTGCTTTAGAAAAGAAATATAGATCTCTTTCTCTTCAAGGGTCATGGCCGCACTAATTAAATTGGGGAGTGGATCTTTCTCTGTACCTAGATTAACTTCTCTGAGTTCATCCACAATGGTAGAGATACCCTCTTCAAATGCTGGAGGAGCATCTCTAAGATCTTCCTATTCCTCTTCATCATGTGTTATTTCTTCCGTTTCTACTTGCAAAGTAGATGAAAAAACGAAATTCTCATGATCATAAGAGATGTCAAAAATTTTACATTTTGAAGAAGAAGCTTCCATTTCCGACCCTATTGATGATAAAGGGTCTTCTTTGGGAAATAAAGAGGAGATGCTGGATTGAGAATCAACATCATTATTCACCTCTGGTGTTTCTATAACTTCTTCTGTCCTGATTAGCGATGTATAGACTTGCTGGACTTCAGCAGATGAAATGAAAACGTCACCACTTATGCTTTCATCACTGCTCGGTAGGTTACAAATTTCTCCCATGTTGTCCGGCTCGATCGCCGTAATTGACATTATGGATCTTTCCATAAGAGTATTTTGATTTGGGCCTATTTTGTCAATTTGACTGATAAGTAACACATAATCTGTACTCACATGTGAAAATGGATTTATTGGAATTTTCTCCAAACCATATGGAGCATTAACTTTGGTAATTTCCTTCATTGTAGATTTTTCTCTTCCCTTCATGTGATAAAATTCCGCCTCAATGTATTGAGACTCACATGTCTTGAACGGGGCCTTATCACCATAAAATGTTCCAACTTGACCATCGAAACAGTATTTGAGACATTGATTGTATGATGAAGGAATAACTGCATGCTGATGTATCCAGGGTCTTCTAAGTAAGATATTGAAAGCTGAGTCTTGATCAACAATCATGAAATCCGAATTGGATACAAGATCTCCAAACTGAGTTTTGAGTGTAACTTCTCCCAGTGGTTCTTGTTCATTTTTATCATATCCTTGTAACATCATGGTAGAAGGAGATAAATCAGATTTTGTGAGGCCCAATCGACGAAGTGTACGAATGGGCATGAGGTTGACTCCTGAACCATTGTTAATGAAAGTTCTTCGAACATCTACACCATTGACTTTGCCAGATAAGTACAAAGGTTTTATGTTCCCATGAACAACATCATATTCATCTTTATCAGTAAAAGATATCACTGCATGGCATTCTGCAGGATTATTCTCTATGTGATAGATTTTAGCTGCAGCAATTTCAGCTTCAAACTCCCGAGGACTTGACAAAGCTTCGATGAGTGCTTCCCGAAGATCTTTTGACAGATTCAAAGCATCCAAAACTGATAACTTGGCTGGTACTTGGGCCAATTGTTTCAATATATAATAATTTTGATCTAGAGGTCTGCATTTCCCAATAGGAATATGCGGTTTAGCAGGTACCTTGGAAGCAGATGCTTTGGAAGTTGATGCATCTTGTATTGAAGTTGGCAACATCCTTGGTTTTGGAAGATTAGAATGATTAGATCCTTTTACATGCTGAGACAAAGAAGATGGAACCTTTAATCGGTCTTCCAAAATAATTGTGCCAAAACTGAGTTGGCCATTGGCAGAAGAACTTGCTTTTTCTTTTTGAGCTCGTTGAAGGGCTCTACCAAGAGTTTCTACTGCATATACAGTGCTAGCGGGGGTAGAATTAGAGTTGTGGCTTCGGAAAGATCCACGTCTTCCCCTATATCCTGAACCTCTAGAACTTCCTCAGATTCCCTTATTTGATACAGGGAATTCAGGCTTATCAAGACTGGAATATGGATCTGTTAATTGAATCATATTAACAGAACCAAAGATTAACTCTTCGTCTGATAAAGAATCTGCCTGGTTAGCCTTTTTAGGTTGTGCCGTTTGATGGGGCGGTGCCCGTGGCATTGAAGTAGATGGCATGAAATCTGCCAGAGTCAAAGACAATTTAGGCTTTGATACATACTCATCTTCTCCTGATTCCTATTTCTTCTTTGAATTGCGCCGTCCTTTTGAGGATTTGTCTTTCGAAGGAGGCTTTACTGCAGCTTTTGTAGGAGACACAATTGGCTTCTTCAATTGTGTTCGCAAAATGTAATGGGTCCGATTGATTGTCTTTCTGACCATCCAATCATCATATTTTTTCGCAGTTTTTCTTTTGACTTCCTGCCACTCGCCTCCTTCCTCTGGATCTGTAGTGGTAATACACGCTACATGAGCTGAAGAACCCTTCAATTTGACTTGTCCCATGTCGACCATCTTTTGCAGGAGGTCTTTAAAGACAAAACACTCCTGGATGGGATGCCCCAACATTTGATGAATGGGAAAATAATTGGGACGACCTTCATATACTTCCTTGTTTGGCCTCTTGGGCACTGGTAATTGAACCAAATTATTTTCCAGAGCTGAAATCAAGTAACCAGGAACTTGCTCACTTCGGAAAGAGTATGTTTTACTCTTCAAATCCTCAAATTGTTTTCGTCGTTGATCTCTTTGATCATTTGGACGATACAACCTTTGTTGTTGGCGTTCAGGAGGTGGAGCCCTTCGAGAATATGAAGGTTTTGAAGTAGAAATAGGTAAAGGTGCTTGTTTAAGCATAACTCTATCAGTTTCCGCTTTACCCATTCTCCTTCCTGGAGCTGATGGAATTATACGAGATTTGACCTTAGCCTGTATAAGGGAATCTTCAATCTGTTGAGCGATTGAAGTAAGGTCTCGAAACCCTCCTGTGTATTTCACAGGGATCAATGGCGTGCGTAATTCATCACACAAATTTGCCACACAAATTGGCAACAATTCCTCATGAGGGAGTGCTAAACTCAGGGAATATGTTAATCCCTTCCAGCGAGAAATGAAATCAGAGACTCTTTCATTCTCCCTTTGCTTGCAGTTTGTATGATCAAAAACTGTCGTTTTTGGGAAAGTTGAGCTGAACTGAAGAAGGAATTTTTGGCGAAGATCCTCCCATCCGATGATTGACCGGGATTGCAAGCTTGTATACCAGACAAAAGCTGGTCCTTGCAAGGTTCGCACGAAGCATCTGAGTTTCACTGCTTATTGCTGCTCTGGAGTTCCCATCATAGGATCACAACAAGACACATAATGCGTCAAATGTTGTTCAGGGTCGCCTGATCCATTGAAATTAGGGAAAACAGGGTTTCCAAAACTGGATGGAGGGTAAATTGAATCTACCCATTCAGGGTAAACTTTCTTTTCAGGTTGAACTTGCGCCCGTTTCCCTTCCATAGTTTCTAACCGAGCATTTAATGACTCAATAGTAGTTATTAATTTTCGAGAAACATCCTGTTGAATTTGGTCTTGGGTAGGTGCAATGAATGGAGCTTGGACAGATGTGGTGGTTGGTGCTGCAACTGATGGTAGCACTGCCAACCATTGTTGCGCTTGACCCGTAGGATTAGACCTATGAGGGTGTACTGATAAAGGATGATATTCCTGATCCATCTCAGTAGATGCAACAAATTCCTTCGGCTGTCGGACTCTAGAATTCTTAAGAAGAAGACTACTCTGAAGTAGTTATGTATTCAACTTTCATAATTATTTCATTTCTTCCTCCTGTTGTGAAAACCTTTTCTCTAATGAGAGCGATTTACCTCCTTCAGAGGAAGGATGAGAAGTAACCTGATTCTTTACTTTCCCCTTATTGGATCCTTTTCAGAGAGGGGGAAGTGGGTTACTTGAAGGAATGCCCAGATTTTGGGTAAGCCTTTGATTACGTGTGCGCACACCTTCTTCATTTAGGTCTGTTTACGGAACTTCTTGAGCAGGAACCTCTTCGTCTGATCCCTCTGATTGAGCCTCATCTGGTGAATCAGCAGCAACGACATTGATGACATTAATGGATGCATATTGCATGGAATCCTTTCTATCAGCATTTCTGTGATATTGTCTTCATCCATGTCCATGATGAGACATGTCATTCCGCTGACTTGATCCCTCAGGAACTTCTTGGAGAACCATCACTTGGAGAGAATCTCTTGATAGCTTGGCTCTTCGTTCCTCTTGAGGATTATTCCCTAATCGAGAGAATACTGACTTTCTCTGAGGGAGGGATTGAAGATTTGAAAAAGTCCCCAGTCCGGTGGACTGGGGATGTTCCTGCTGCTTCCGCTCAACTCCTCGAATCCCATTTGTTGACTCTGAGGGTTGGTTTAGAGAAGTCCCCAATCTGACAAGCTGGGGTGTCTCTTGACATGCTATATCTGAGATCTTCTTAAAATCTATCTTGATCTTGCGAATCATAGTTCAGAAATTAGGTGGATGCATTAACATGTATCCACTTTTATCACTTGGTTCAACAGACCGTTGGATGATTTCCGAAACTTCTGTCATTTGATGACGTGTTTGCTCCAGACGAGAGGCTTGTGCAATATTCTCTCCTGCTTGATGTAGGAGCAATTCAACAGCTTGTTCTCTATATACTTGATTTTGAGAGTAACTAGTTGAAGCATGTTCTTGAGCAAGCTTTTGATTA
Source organism: Viscum album (assembly GCA_963277665.1). Taxonomy (NCBI): domain Eukaryota; kingdom Viridiplantae; phylum Streptophyta; class Magnoliopsida; order Santalales; family Viscaceae; genus Viscum; species Viscum album. Next base: position 1,110,381,654 of record OY728145.1, read on the forward strand.
TGAACAATTCCCATTGACTGTGGCCGGCCATGGGCAATAACGTTGCATGAAACCATTTTCGGCGGGCTTTGCTGACTGGAATGCACTGTGAAATGTAGTGCTCTGTGAACACCCCATCCTCTGATATGAACACCAGATGGAGCATTGGAAATTAAATGATGCAATTTTCTTAGTGCGCCAAGGCATGAACGTTGAAGGGTTCTCTGTTGCTTTTCAGCCTTCGGATACCGAGAGACTGATAGAGATGCCAAATCAATCTGACGTTGTAGCCCGTCTATTATCTTAAGATGATTTTCATATTCATCATAAGATAATACCTTCTTCTTTAATTGAAAAAGAGTTTTCCATATGTCGAGATGAACATCATGGATTCCATCATCCGTCAACATCTTTGGAATGTCGTACTGGGAGTCAGCCAAAGGCCAAAACATGACTGGTACTTCACCTTTTGCCAGTTTTTTCCTCATGTTTAGCATTTCCTCTTTATCATTAAATGAAGATTATTCTACCTGTTTTGACCAGAGTTGGTGTTTCCTTGTTGCTTCATCGGATTTAACAAGACTGGTAGAGAGATCATTAATCAAACTAGAAGATGCATGACTTAGGGTTGGTTCGGAGAATGACCTACACCCTGGGTTATCTTCTGATTGAGAAAGTATTTCACTTGTTAGCGATAAAGCATCAGACATGACTGGTTTCGCATTTGCAAGTGCCTCAAGATAATAGGGATTTCTCGGCACTACATTATTCATTGGAGTATTTTCCAGGCAATGTGAATCACTACTACGGAGAGGACTTTCGCAGCGAAGTTCATCATCATGGGGAGGACCACCATAATGGGTTACAATAAAAGATTAAATCTCTTGCTCCGTGGTCTTCTGACCACACAGAGGGTTCCTGTGGCTCTCATCTGAAGAAGAAACTTCAAGATTGACCGAACTTTCATGAAGCAATCCTTCATGAGGAAGTGTCTGTTGAAGACCTTCAAAATTAATGTTCCCGTTATTGGGAACTGAGGGAGTAGAATCCTGAATTCTGACAGATAAATGTCTGAGGGCTTCAAGAACTCCAGCATTGAGCAAGGCCTTGTTGCAGATTGGCCTTTGATCTCCTGACTGTGCTGGGCGGATATTTTTCTTAGATGCCTTCTTACTCACTTTAGAAACCACTTGTTGACGAAAGTGGTTACTCTGAGCAGGTGTATGTGCCTGATCAGGAAAGATGGTCAGGTTAGGCTGACGATCTCCACTGAAATCAGGTGTATGTGCCTGACTTGGTTGTCCGTATGATATGGGGGAGTATGCCCCATAACCCTCTTGGACTGGAACAGATGTGTGTGTCTGTTCCGGAGTGAATTGTTGATGTGTCACTCCACTGCTAGGGATAGATTTATGTGTCTGTCCCTGAGATGATGCTGAAGCTGTTATGATATCCTGGCAAGCATCCAGAATATGAGCAGGAATTTGCTTCTGCTCTTTCACCATTGACAAAATATGTTTGGTGAATTCAGCCGTCGGAACGGGGATATACGTCCATTCCGGGCTTGGAGTAGGTGTATGTGCCTGCACCTATCCTCCTTTTCCTGTCAGTGAATCCTGCCAGTACTCAAGTGTGGAGGCAGAGAGTTGAGTCTGCCTCCTGTTTTTCATCGGGGCTTTCCGACTGACTTCTCCGTGTGCTACCAAGCGAGCCTGTTAGTAGGCTTGATTAGTATTAGCAGGTGTATGTACCTGCTGATTACACTTCGCCAAACGCGGTTGACGAGATCCATCATATGTAGTCAGACGAGCCTTCTGACTAACTAGTGATGTATAAGCAGGTTTATGTTCCTGCCTATAGTACTCCGTCGGAATTGCCTGGCGGGATTGGCTTGATGCTGCCAGACGAGTCTGCTGGACAACAGAATTAAAACAGGCAGGTGTGTATGCCTGCTCGTTGTTCTCCACCAAGTTAGGTTGGTGGGCTCAATCATATGTAGTCAGGCGAGCCTACTGACTAACTGGTGATGTATAAGCAGATGCATGTTCCTGCCTATGGTACTCCGCCGGAATTGCCTAGCGGGATTGGCGTGATGCTGCCAGACGAGTCTGCTGGACATCGGAATTAAAACGGACAGGTGATTGTGCTTGATCGTTATTTGCCACCAAGTTAGGTTGGTGGACTTCTCCGGAGATGGCAGGGATGAAAACTTTCCCATTGTTAACCGGATTCCGTCTCTGGCGGTTCATCTTTCCTTCTTGGGTTCGAGGAACCTGAGCTGAATGCATGGAGTCGGTACCCTCATCATGTTGAGGGCGCACTACCGCATGAGTCTGGCGGCGATTGTTGATGGGAGCCCTTGAGAAGGACTCTTGTCTTTTTGAATTAAGGCCCTGCGGGACCTGCTCATTCACTTCCTCAGAGTAAGGGAGTGAATGGAAATTGCGTTCTGGGGATAACGACCCGAAACGGTTGGAGACGGTAGTCAGCACCGCCTGCTTCTTGATCGCTGGCCGCCGTTGTCCGGACGACCAGGTAGAGTTGTTAACTTGGAGGGCTTGACGATCGGCCTCCAGAGTTGGGATAGTACCGTTACGACGGTACTCCTTAACCAGTGCATTAGAAACCCAGCGTTGAAGACGCTAAGTTGGTGATGTCATCCTCAGAGCGGACGATGTTCCAGCAAGAGTAGAAGCATTGGTTTTCACAGCAGCAGACCTCACAGTAGAGGTGTTCACAACAGTAGTATTCACAGGGGTGAATTTAAGAAAAGCCATTTTGCAGAAGATCTTGAGAAAAGAGTGCATGTTCCATATAACAGACATAATCAAGATGAATCTGGCCACTGTATCTTTTGGATGAGCACATGTCAATGATTGATTTGTTGGCCCAAGGGGCCTAACAAATAAGAAGAACATCACATTAACTTGGTTAAGGATTCACGTCGGGTTCACCATTTTTTGTTTCGCACGGAATCCGGGGATGACCTCCTGGATGGGAGATTCAAACGTTTCGATCGGTTTCTAGCGGGTTTGTTCGTAGAACTAGAAACATCCAATGATTCCACATCCGTTTGGACCTACTTTCCAAAGGTAGGCGCTCATTAGCTTGTGGGCTAATGAGGCTTAAGAATTTGCATTGGTCGAGAGGATGGGAGGTCGGACTCATCACATCTTTTTGAGGGGAATTATTTTCTACTCCGGGACTCTCTTTATAGATTTAAGTTATGTTCGTGAATCCTTATTACATTACCAAGTATAAAATGAGCTTTCCTTTAGTTTTAACAATCAATGATTAAATATGCAAGAAATATAGAGATGTATTTGAGGGTCTTCATCAATAGAGAATCATCTATATCTGTTTAAAGATTCTTGGTCAATGGTATCCTTCAAAACATTTATATAAAAGTCTCTTGGTCATTATGATGACCAGGCTGGTTTTAAAGCCACTCAGTGGGGAACATGAAGTTTATCGTCATTCAGAAGGAAAGATATTATTTCAAAGTTGGGATCGAACCCATAAATGGGCTACCTACGTATCCTTTGTTTTGGAAAAAGAATCAGAACCCACGTAGTTCGAGTAATGGAGTATGATGTTTATGATTGATGGCTCAAAGAAGAATGTCATGATTACTTTTACACTCTAAGCTCACGTGAGTCATGCTCAGTGTGAGAAACAAGAGGTATTGGTAAAAATTAGACAATTGTGCCATGAAAGATGCAATCATAAGAAATTGTTTGGGGCTTATGTATGTATGACTGCCCAAATAGATGAAGGTTTGGGATTTAATTTTAGGGGGAAAAATCGAAGAACAGGGTCCATAAAGGTATATGTGCTTTATGGAGATTTGTATACTCTAACTTGGGACTTATTCCTGAAAAGGAAACCCAAATTAGGAGAGGATTGATAATTGGGTTTTACTCCTGAGAAGGAACCCCATATCAAACGTAATTTAGGACTGGTTAAGAGAAATTAAGGGGCTTGGGGTTTACTCCTGAAAAGGAATCCCAAGATTATGACTGGGACTTACTCCTAAAAAGGATGCCCAGGTTAGGAATTGAGGTTTGGGGCTTACTCCTGAGGAGGATGCCCATATTTGGGAACTTTAAGAATTTGGGGCTAACTGCTGAGGAAGATTCCCAGATTAAAGGATTTATAACTGGGGATTATTCCTGAAAAGGAGACCCAGGTTAAGGATTCTCTCATCTTAAAGGATGAGGTTGAATGAACGAACTCTCAATCTTTGGTGACATAAATATGTATAAATCACTAGGTTTTGAGTGATATTCCACCGAATTCCTTTCAGATAAGGAAGTCAAATCAAGAAATCATGCCATAAATGGCCTTGAAGAGTATCTTGAGGACTTAATCTTGAATAGGAAAGGTGAAATGGATTAAGAGGGGTAAAATGGGCAAGATGGGCACCCAGAAAGATAGGGACGCGCAAGTCTTGAATGGCGCGCAAGTCTTGCGTGGGCGCGCAAGTATTGGTCGCACATGTATACCTTGCGCGACACATGGTGTACTTGCAAGATTTTCAATCAGAATTGAAATACCTGAGCGACTCCTTTTTAAACCCTTTAGAATCCCCTTGAGGTTCTTCCAAAAAAGGGACGTGCAAATTCTATTGATGGAATAAGGCGGCACGCAAGTATGACCAGTTCCCTTAAGGGCTGGCCATTCAGGCGCCTAAGTGTTGATGAGTTTCAACACTTAGGCCTTCCTACCTCTCTTTAGATCTTCCGTTCTAGGTATGACATTACCTTAGAAGTGTTCTGGAAGCTTTGAGAAGAGACTTGGGCATCGGGAGCTTCAATCCAAGTTTCTGGAAAAAAGTCCTCCCGAATGGGGGGCCCACAGGGTCTATTTATAGGCAGGAGAAGTCCCCGGGCGGTTACCGGGCGGTTATCACTTAGGTCGCGCAAGTCACTTGCTCGACCAGAGCGTTGCGCTAGTGTACTTGCGCGACAGTGATAAAACTTGCGTGGTGCAGTTGCTGCTGATCCTTTGTTCATGCCTTTGTCGATTTTTTATATTTTCTTCAAAGGTTGAATCACTTTGAGCTCAAATATTCCCCTTTTCTGATCATTAGATTCTATGACGAATGGAGCGTCAACAGTCACGTATGGTATGTTCATATATGATCTTGAAATGAAAATAATTTTCCAAAAATACAGTGCATCGTATAGACTATAAATTAATCATGTTTCTGATATATGAAATATTTTTTTGAGATAACATAAAAATTATTGATGGAATATGATAATTATAAATTCATTTAGAAGAAATATATTAGATAATATATTCACACTTATAAACACGTTTTGTATTAGGAAAATACTAAAATGTCTCTTTAAATGATTTATTAAAAATAAACCGCATGATTGAAATACCAAAATGTGATTGGTTATCCTTGTGTCGTTAATGTTAATGGTGGAAATCATGTAATGTTTTATTAAATAGGATTTTATGGAATATTTATTGTATACCCGTGTAGTTGTAATAGAAATATGTGCTATAATAAATAAACATTAAAAATTATTGACACTGTAGATGTGATAGTACATGAATATTATGATAAAATGTTCTCATATATAGCTATAGAAATAAGAGAAAATGTGGAAAATGTTTTCATTATTTATGAAAATAAGACTTTTTATGATAGATGTAAATATATATAATATATTAAATACGAATATTTTGACACAAATATTTTATGTGAGGAGGTAAAATATAATTCATATGACCATAGGTTAACAAAATAGGTGGATGTCTGAAATATCATTGGAGATCAAGGAAAACTGATTCAAACAAGAATAACATAGATTATAGTTTCACAGTCTTTCATGTATTAACATTTTTAATCATGATATGCAGAAGAATATTTTTAAAATCAAGATTGGAAAAATTCCAAAAATGAAGAGTTGGATCATAATGGGAATAATTATACATAAGAAGTCATATCCAAACTAGAAATTAAGAAGGTGATTGGAACATAATGTTTTTCTGAAATAAGGTGAATGGAGATGGTGAAGTGATAATAAATAAAGAATGATTTCTTATTAAATGATAAACATAGGTTAATTTAATTAAAGTTTATGAGACATTATCCCCAATACCAAGACATTAAACTACTAAAATATTTCTTTCTATTACTATACAATGAACATATAAGATATTTCATATGGATATAAAGATATAATTACTCGATGAAGAGATTTATGGAGTAATTTATATGGAAAAACCATGTAGATTTGTGCTAGGTCAAGATTAATGATATGTGAGAAAGTTAAAAAAGGATTTTTATAGGTTGAAAAATTCCCAGTGATCTTGGTTTTCTAATGAATATATTAAAAAAATCTTCTGAAAAAATATAAATGGATAGAGGGAAATAATAATTAAAAGATCCTTCCAATATTACTAAAAAAATAAGTTTTTACCATGAAAAATATAGAAAAATTATAAAAATTATTTGAAATAAATTTTCAAAGACATATATAATGATTCTGAGAGAATCATTCTATGTTTTGATAATTATTAAGGAATATTGTGATTCATTCTTGGATTTTAGGATGATTGAAGAATAAATTTACCTGGAGCTTCATGGAAAGATAATTTGTTTTAGGAACATTTAATTAGGTAAGTTGATCAAATATATGATTTGTATGTTATCAATATGAGTAGGAAGTTTTAATTTCAACATCACACAACATACAAAAGTTTCTAATTATTTCTTCTAATATAAATGGGTACAAATGCGTTGTAATGTGACATAATTTTTTGGTGTACTTTTCCTCAATTAAATAATGTGTGCGTAGGTTTTATTTTATGAAACAAAAAACTAAAACCCAAAACCATACTTCTATAATAATATATCACCATTTTTATAACCATTATGTTAGTGGGAATCATTCCAAGTAACTAGTTTATAAAAACTATATAAAAGTTTATTATAAAATGACATTCATTTTATACTTAAAAAATATATGTTTCCAAAAATTGATAATATGAATGATTATAATAAAATTAATATTTATAAATTTTATAAATTTAATGACCTAATATTAATCACATATTTTTGACTAGCATGATCAAATTTAGCAAATTGGTCAATTTATTTTTAAGCATTAAATTATGCCTCCAAATTAAATATTAGTTACTTTTCAAAATCTGTTATTTTCAAAAGAATAATATTTTTCTAAATATTGAGTATTATTTAAAATTAAATGAATAAATTTTAAATTATGACCATATATAGCTGTTTAAAAATATTTAAATTTTTTTAAATACTTATTTAATAAGTATTCAATGGTAAGTAACATTAAAAACAAATAATGATTAAGTGAATTTTTATTAAAAAAATAGTTTTTGAAAGCAATATATTTTTTGATTTTGAAGTTAAAATTATCCTATTTGGAATTACAATTTTCTTAAATGGAGTCAGAATTCAAATTCATAGTATACAATTTTTTTTATGAAGCATCATCATATATTTTTACTAATAAAATAATTATATTTATTAACTTTTGTAATCAAGATTAATAAGGGTATAAATGGGTAATTAAGATATATCAATATTTGGATGAATAAAATGTCACTTAACAATCTTGAAATATTTTTTATGTATTAAAATCAAACCCTCATTTCTCAATTGTAATTTCTCTATGTAACCGACCTAATTGAACTAACATACCTAACACCCATGTGATTCCTTTATTACCCATTTGCTAACTCTTCCTTTCCAATGAAAATACACTAATTTTCACATGTATAAGGATATGACTCCCACCATTTATGTCACCACACACAACCACAAAGGCCTAAATATTGATGATTACATAATTATTCCACTCTAAAGCATTTCCAAGGAGTTCTTCATGTTATATGTATTCCTACCATGTTTTAAGAATCCTCATAAAAGTGGAATGATTCTCCTCCTCTTCTTTTTGAATTACTTAATTATTTTTTGGGAATATATTTGAGTTTCAATTTATTATTCATTAATATGTTCATAATAAACCATTTCTATAAATGTTATTAATTATTTTTTAGAAACTACCATTACCTCTCATTAATCCCATTTTATAGAACTATTTTTTTATCCGTTATGCTTCCGAAATCTTACTTGATTTTCTCCTTCCGTATTTTAATTCCAGAAATTAATTTGGAAGAACCCTTTAATTTCCATATGATAATGAATCCACATGTTTAGAATCAATTAATTGTTATCCTAATGATTACATATTTTTTAGATACAATCTTATTTTTTCTCATTAATCAATTTCAAAATCCCTTTCCTATAGTTTTCGTGATTACTAAATCGTTCATTTATTTTGTATCATTAGGAATACAAAACTCTAATCTCATTTAAGGGTAACAAAATACATGATTTTTAAAAAAAGGGTTATGTATGTAAATAATTTTCCAAAAAAGGGGTCAAATATAGCTATGTTTTTCATAAAAACACATTGAGTTAGATCTAAAAACTGATATTTAAATTTATGGGTTTTCATTGACATAATTTCAAATTCATTGGGTAATATCATTTCATATATTAGAATAAATTTCAATACTTAATTGATAAGTCTAGAACAATATTACATTTTTATTTCTTTTTTTCTCGGTAAATTACTTCTCATTATTAATATCAAATTATTTTATAACATCTTTTACAAAATATTTCTTTTGTTCGTAATAATAACATTCATTCTTAAAAATAGATATTTTATTTCATGCACATATTTTTTTTCCCACTAATGTTATACACTAATTATGGAAGTAAATATAGTTTATTTTTTTCATAATTATCTTTACCCAATTCATAATTAATGTTTAGAAATATTTTTATGATGTGGGAAAATGTATTTCAAAATATTATAGAAAATAGATGTCCATCATTTAAAAATAAAATGTTTTCATCTTGTAAACCACTTTTTTTATTAACCTCTATATATTATTAGGGGATAATATTTGGGATATTTATAATAACACTTTAAAAATTATTCTATTTCATTCCTCAAAAAATATGTTGAATGTAATTTTAAAATAATATTTTGTAGTAATATTTGAATTTTTTTTGTGAAAAATATTTTCATTTTAACGTATACATTTCCTACATGTTTTATCCCTCATGAAGTGATGTTTCAATCATAATATTTTATTTATTATATGATTAATTTTAGAAAAATAAATTTTTATAATCTATTATTTTTATGTTATGTGATTGTTTTGGAAATTTTTATGAAACCCATACTTTTCCCTGGGTTCATTTAGATATGTTTATGATTTATTTTATGGGCATAAATATATATGGATGATGTTGGGTGGGTCCACTATCACCATCAAATTTATTTTTTTATTGTTTATATTTCATGTGATAGTCACACGTAAACATAATGAGATTGTTCACATATGCATTAACATAATGGGGCTACTCACATTTTTAGGCATAAGTTTTGTTCACATAGGTATGAGCATAATGGATTCTCTCCCACATGTTTTAATATGTTTATTTATGAGGAAAATTTTTCTGTTTTTCATGTTATGAATCATTTAAAAGTTTTTAATCATGTTTTTAATGTTTCATGATGCCTTTTATTTCCCTAAAAAGATATAGTTTTATGAGTGTGCCTTTTTTTTGTATTATTCCCCTTAGGTCAAAGTAACATGTTATTTGTTATATCATTTATGTTTTCAAAATGACATTTGAATGTTTTTTTGTGGATCCAAATTTTTTTTAATTATAATACATGGTATTATCATCCTTTATTTATATTTAAATTTTTCCATATATTCTTTTCATTCTTAAGATCTAATTCATTATGAAATTTCATTTCCTATTCTGAGAATTTGATAGAAACCCATTGTTATGTTTTAATTAACGATGATATATATATATTATAACATAATGTGTCTTGTTAGGTGTAGGGTCTAGATAAGTATTATTATGGTCCTTTTTATCATGGTTTATAAAATTATATTATTGTGCAACTATTTTTCATGAAATTTAACTTTTCTTTCTATTTCATATGAAGTTTTTTTTGTGATGTATAATTTAAATCCAAATATTACTGTATTATTTATTTCTTGTTTAGCTTGAGTCCCTATAATTATAATTAGTGGTGGTTTTTTTGTGTTGTCTAGTTTATATAAAATTAGTAAAAACTATATTGAATAGTCTATAAGATGATTTTAGGTATAGGGTAATATCCAAATGTTTTGGTAAAGAATTGATTTTTGTTGTTTTCCTAGAAATACATGCATGTATTAAATGTGGTTTATAAGAGATGATGTTAGGGTAAAAATCCCTAGAAGGGTATATTGGGTATTTCTTGACCATCAATATATTTCATGGTGAATGTGCCATTAGTTCACACATGGTTTCACACATCATGAGGGATCTGATTTTGTTAGTTATATTATTTCTATAAACCATTTATGAAAGGTTTGAATATTTGTAACTAGCTAATTTAGAAATACAATCATTGATAACCCTGATAGAAACCCATTGATTTATCAGATATTATATGCACATCATTTATAAAATCATTCTTTATATTTATAGTTTTCTTTTTTATGTGAAATCATTAACATAGTATATGCATTCAATGTTTTCCATTAGTCAAGGTAATATAAGGAATGGAAAAAACTAAGATAAAAATGGGTGAAATGGAATATTTATAGATTTTACCAACAGGATAACAAATAATATTTTTCTAGATTAAAAAATATCATGATAATGATCACCCAACAATATCGAGTTGTGGGAAACAACCCAAATCATGTTGAGCTCCCAAACACACAAAGGAGGGAGAAAATTTCCATCGATTCATTTATGAGGCAACATTCTCCCTTTTTAGTGGGTATTCTAATCTTTTGGTTATTGATATGTGGGTAAATGAAATGATAAATATATTTTCCATTCTGTAATTCTCAGACCGTAAGATGGTTGTTTTGGCCATCTAAAATTTATACAGGGCCACTGTCCAGTGGTAGAGTGTCATTAAGAACACCATTAAATGGGAGAACAATGATTCTATGTAATAGGAAGAGGTAAAAGAGATATTTTAAACTAATTATTTTTTCATGGAATCATTATACAAGACTGGACCATGGATTATTGGAAGTGAGGAAAAAAGTAGAGGAGTCTATTTGGTCATATGATGAAAATATTACAATAATTACAGGGTATGTCTCTGAATTTATCCTTAACACCAAGATTAAAGTCCAATTACTTATTTTCAGAATTAATTTTCATTCTTAGAATGGATTTATCCATAAGATAGATTGTTGGATGATATTAAACGATTTTTTTACGTGATCTTAAGGTTGAGATGTTAACAATGACCTCTGAAAATTCTAGGGAAAATAAGTGGAATGTGGAGTATTATATAAGCACCGAAGAATAGATATGGGGTGGGAAGAAAAGACAATATTTCTATATGTAATAAATGTTGAAGTCAGATACTAGTTGAATTTATCAAGTGATCAAGGTAGAGATTTATGTGGGGTAAAATATAATAGTAGGCCCAGAACCACTAAAAAGCATAAGAGAGTGATGAACACGTTAGAAGAAAATAATTCCCTTACTAATTATCTTCCCACACTAAAATACTTCATGTGCATGGATTTACAACATTATTCAAATAAATTCCATAACCATTTATAAAATAAATATAATAGTCCCAAAACCACCCAATCCAGGGGAATACCAAAGGGTATTTTTGATCACTACCCCTAGGAATGTCATGATAATGAGGTGATTTGATTTAAAAATATATTCTAGATCTATGAATACCTTATTTGATTCTAGTTCATTGAAATAGTTTATATCAAAAAATAATTATAAGAATCTTAAATCACCATCACATGATGTGAAAACAAATAGTTGAACAATGATTATATATATGATTTTAATATCTTATTTGATTGAGATTTTTGGGAGGATACTTTCCATAGATATATTTCCCCAATCTTTGGTTAAATTTGACATAATATTCATTATATATTTGATTTACATATAAAATAAACATTTCAAATATTAGGATAAGAATGTATCATTTCATTCCCCAACTCATCTTATTATCATTTATCAACACAAGGATAATTATGAATTTCTGGTGGAAAAAATTCAATAATATGGGTTATGGATCCCAGAAATAAGAGACTCATGGATCAAATGAAAAGTGAGGATGTTAAAAGTGATGAAATTGCTATTTCTAGGAATATACCAACCGTTTGGGTGCCCATTTAATACAATAGGCGGTGCATGGTTGATGATGGATTTGGCCAACCATGTGGCCAAACCTTGTGTCCTTGTAACTCTTTAAAAAATTACCAATTTTTCCTTAAAATGTTTTATAACAATAAAACATAATTCATTATTCAATAAAAGATAAAAATATAGGCCTAAAGTATCTTCCTTGAGTCAATTTTCAGATTTTCCATCAATTAACATTCTAAACTACGAATCATGTTCCATTTGTCTCATTAGATCCAAGTTGATGAGTACTCAATTCCATTTATTCCATTCATAGTTTATCTAGTTATTGACAGAGATATTTATGTGACAAAATTTTTTCCATATTTTTAGGTTCATCATTATCGCTTAATTTTTACTCAGATCAGGATTGAATCCAAAGTGGATATTAGATGAGCACTCCACCATAATCCTAAGGTAGGTGTTTAATACCTTTCCCTTATGGGTGGGTGATTTATAGTTCTAGTTTCCATTGTTCCATCTACCATAAATTTTAATGGTGCCCCTAAATTGAATTGAATTAAATGGAACATATTTGGGACAATATTAAGATCAATAGAATTTAGTTAGAAGTTGATTCCCTAACCTAGGACACCTATGCGGTGATCCCTATCCCTTATCTATTGTTATATCTTCTATGGGGTGTGTGATGATGCTTTCATAGATTGAGGAAGATTTGTTATGAATGAATTGAATTGAATAAATTTTTCAGGAGAATGATCTATCCTCAACCATGCAATACATGATGTGAATGGTTTGAATGGTCTATTTGGAATAATTATAAGAGTGTGTAAACTCATTGGTTATAAATTAAAGTGAATTGAAAAATGAGATATAATGATGTGAAATGTTATTGGATTTTATTGTTGGTATAATTTTCATCATGATTCTATTAGATACCATGTATGTATCCCTTATAGGTATTGAATGCATTAGTGGAATAATTTGATAGAGATTTATCATTAGGTCTTGATTCTGTGGGATGCCTTGGGCTTTTCTACCCCTCAGATATTCCTTTCTTGGACTTTCATAGTACATGTTCAATTGACTTGCTCCTAGGACTCCGTCCATGTCTAAAATATATTTCATCGAGATTCTCTTGGGAAATGGAGAGGATGCATTGGCCTTCAATACATTGGATTATCCCCTTCATTTTCTCACACATCTGATTATATATAATGTTCATGATAAATGTGATATTCATTGTTGAATGGAGTGATCATGGTTCATAAGACACTTCTAGTTATACCAAAAGGTTGTGATGGTTTTGAGATATATGTTATAGGAAATGGACATGGTTCATTGGAAAAATTGTATATTTGGCATGGATGTGGTGTTTACTTTCTGATTTAATTTACAACATCCTTTTTATAGGAGATTAAAACATCTTTGTTAAGGGATCCTTGTCGGGATACATACTGTCACTTGTATTTTTGTATATATGAAATGTAAAAAATACATTTATTACTCCTTACCTATGATATATGTTTGTCTGTACTCTAGAATGTTTTGAAAACAGAATATTTTTATAGAAACCATGGGTGGTGACCTACTGAAATTTAATCTCACACCCTTTTTGGGGTACTATTGGCTTCACAGACAGACTATATGGATGAATGTATGGATTTGGGAAAGAATCCATAGTTCAATGCTTGACTATTTTCCATACATATTATTAGGGGAAATGAGACCAACATGATTTTTTTGATGATCTCTAAATATAGTTCTTTTTGGTATTTTTGGTATTTCAACACATGTATTGTACTGACTTTTGTATAACTATTATGGATGATTTGTCGACACATGAAATTTATCATCAGCATTTTTTATATGATTCAGTTTCTAGATTTTGAGTATTATACTAGTTTATTGAGTTTTTTACCGTACAACTTTCCTATGGTGGGTTGCTGGTCCAGTGTTTAGTCTCTATTCCTGATAATTATGATTTATTTATATTAATTCATCTGTTGACTGTTACTGTATATATCTATGTCACACTATTTTAATGAGGTAATATCCTATGCATAGACACACCCGAGGCCCCCTCTACTAGACATCCTTCTTTTTGAATTCAAGGAGATTCTCTTCAGGATGTGTGACCCATTGGATCAGGAAACCAAATAGAGGCATCTGGGTCAAGACATTTAAAAGTGGTATTTGCGAATTTTCTTTTCTAGATAAGTATTTTGAGACAATAGAAGGGGATAAGGATGGTATTGGAATATAGTAATGTGTTTTTCTTTGGAGTAGCTTACCCATGTTTTGGAAAATTCAAATTTCCTTGAATAGAAGTTTTTATTTTCTGGAATTTTTCTTATTACAATAGATTTGATTCAATAGATTGGTGATGGACCATAATTATGATTATGTCATTGATAGAATTTTGGTTTATATTTTGTTTCAACTTGATGAAATGAGGGTATTCCATCTAATTTTTCATATTATGCACCTACTATAATTTAAATGTGATGAATTATACCATGCCATATAGGGTCCATTTACAGAATTGATGACTTTGTGATATTATACTTGATTGAAATATGATATTGTTATAGATATTCTATTCCGGGAATTGAGAAACATGGTCCGAACATAGAGTTCCTACTGTAAAAAAAACAATATAGTTCTTATTAGGATATAAAAGAAAACATAAAAACCCAATTATGGAACATTGATTCATTAACCTTGAGTCTCGTGGACTGGAATGTGTTATGGTGTGTATTAAGTAGACATCATTTTTCAGTTCATGAGGAGTATGTGACCTTTTGGATTGGATGCCACACAAAAGTTTCTTCAACTATTCAAAATTAAATGTGTAATAAATGTGAATTTAAATATATATGGAATATGGTGAAATAGAGAACATGAACTAGAACTGTCCTTTTAGTTGTAAAGACGAACTATATCTAGTGAATTTTATGACTGTTTCCTTTTACAAATCCAGAATTTAGGAGCAGGATGAGTGGTATGACCTTTTTATATGAAAGTTTTTTCTTTTACCATGGGTTGAGCATTGAGATATTATATTGATATATATTAAGGTGAGTGTCTTGTATTGTTGATTCATGCCACCATGACTACCAATAGTCATACTTTTGGAGGGTGGTGATGACCACACTTCATAGGTAGTGTGGTATACCCTTAAAGTTAATTCTATTATAGTGTTATTTGATGAAATAGTTGTTGTACATGAGAATGGTATTGAGGCATAGTTATATTATGTATTCATTCACTATATGAAATCATTTCAGGGAGCATCACAGCTTACCTTTTGTATGGATGAGAAGATTCTTGTCTTCTAGTAGCAGCATCCTCCCAAATTTTTTTAGGTATTGTGGTCTACATGCTATTTAAATATTTATTTAGACTACACTATTGTTATTTATGCAACTACAGACACCAATTTAGAGGAGAGTGATTCTCATGAATTATATGCTATTTGGGAATTGAAACACTAATTGGGTGTTTTGAACAATGTAGATATGCTGTGAGATATGTTTTGGGTGGATTTCTAAACCATGATCTAGGACCACTTCAACCTCGAGACTCTGAGAGGAGAGTAGGATAGTGAGTTTGGTGTCTAGATCAAGGGTGAAAAGAAAATATGTATTATTTCATATTATTTAAAGATATTCAGTGTTTTTTCCCAACATACCTTGTTGATGAGATATCCCAGGAGAGACACTTTGAGAATCATCTCCGGTATATTGCTTGATATTTGTTTAATGTGTTCAGGTTGATAATGATTATTCTAAAATTAAGTTAGGTTGTAATTATAGAGTGTAACATGAGGCAATATGGGGGTGTGTAGAAGAGTAGTATAACCTCAAAACCTAGTAGTTTTACTTTCAAAATTAGGAAGTGAAAATTTGAGGATTCCTGTGAGATGTGTACAAGATTGGTTGTAATTACGTGTATCTCTGTTTTCAATAATTAATCTTGAAGATAGGGACATATGAGGAATATGATCAATCCAGGTACAGTAATGTGCTAATATTGTGAAAGGATGGGAGACATTCATGTTTATTATGACCTTACCTTCTATAGCTAGTGGAAGGGGCTTGCTCCCACTATGGGTTCATGAGAAGGTTTCATAGCTTCATGTGAGGTAGGTACATAGAGTTGGTCAATTCATTCAAGATGAGGTGGTGGTCATTGCGGTAGAGGAATCCTGACAACAGTTGTATCGAGATAATATTGTGGGCCTACTATGGGTACCGATGATGTGTCATAGGGTCTCTCATTAAGAAATATATTTCTTGTATAGCCCAAAAATATAGTATAGGGTGTCAAAATAACTATGGATAGTTGTAAGATAGTATAATCCTATAAAATTTTATCTTATCTTTGAGAAATACCTAAATCAAATAGATTTATATCTGAACCTATGGTTGAAATCCATGGGATTTTTATACAATATTATTAGGATTTTTTAAAAGATGAGACTCCATTTGGGTTAATAATGGATGATGTATTACAGTTTTGGGAGTTCCCCTTGATATCGGATGGTGTCCCTTCAGATGTAATATCTTTGTACTTGAGATGACTGGGTTTGACATTATACTCTAAAAGGAATGTAATATTTTTATATAGACTTTGTTTATTTCTATTATCAGGACTAGAATTCACATAACTATAGGATGAAGTATATATTTACAAGGGTTAATGGGATGTATATGCCAATAAATCTTGACCAAATCATCATGGGATAGCCGGGACGACAACCTAGATTTCTAGTTTGTATTTAGATAAACTGGGAGCATGTTATGTTGATTTCCTTCTAGCGGTTAATTATTTTAGGGACATGTTACTATATTAATTTCATAGTTTACCTCCTAAGAGAGATATGAATTTCTCCATCGATCTAATGTTTGGAGCCTCACAAGTATCTACTTCTCCTTATAAGATTGCTAAGATTGATTTTCATGAGCACAAAAGCAATGTACATGACATTTAGGCAATAAGGTTTATCCAACCCTATACATCCCAAAGGGGTTCACTTGTACTTTTTGAGAAAAAGTAGGACAATTAATTTTTGAAATGTGTGGATTATCATAATCTGAACCATTTTATGGTGATGAACTGGTATCCATTAGTGCAGATAGATGAGATTTTTTATCAGCATTAAGGTGCTCAAGTATTCTTGAAAATTGATTTGAGATACGGATTTCCTCAAGTTCATGTATGACCTACAGACATACATAATACATTATTTCATAGAATGTTCAGTCTACATGAGTGTCTATTAATGCTATTCAGTCTCACATGTGCACTAAATTTTTTCATGGTGTTTATGAACCTTGTTTTCCATAAATATCAATATTTGTTAATGGTGGTTTTTGGATTATATATTTGGGTATTTGGAAAATCAAAATGATCATGGAAAACATCATGAGATCATTTTGGATATACTAAGTCAACTTCATTTATAATCTATGCTCACAAAGTCCCACTTTTGGAGGGATGATATTCACTTCATGGGTTATATTATCTCAGAGACAGGTGTATCATTTTATCGAGAGAATGTGAGGGCATTAGATTATAGGATAATCCCATAAACATCATTTAGATATAGATTTTCTTAGCTATAAGCAGATATTAAATAAATTTCACATACTACTTATGATTCATAATAGTTCCATAGATGTGCTTGATTAAAAAGGTTGTGATGTTTTTATTTTTAGATACCTGTGAGATATGATTTCACGAGCGAAAAGGGGTACTGAATTCATCACTAGTAATGATTCTTCCGAATATGGGAAGTAGATACTCTGTGTATTGTGATGCACCATGTATTAGTCTAAGTGTAGTGCTGATGCAGGAGGATATATTTTTGGGGTATATATGTCAGTAGCTGAGGTGACATGAGAGGAACAACATGACACATTATCTTGACTTTGCAATTGTTGTGCATGATTTGATATGTTGGAGACACAATTTAATGAGAGAGTGTTACATGGTGAAAAGGAACCATAAAATCATAAATTATATATTTATATAATGTGAAACGAATTTGAGGTAGCAAACCTAGGTTGAATACCTATAGTCTATGGAGTTTCATCTTTTTTATATGCCACGAAAGGGTAATGTTGAGGCTGATGCACTAAGAATGAGGACTATATATATGTAGCTCATAAAAACCATAAAGAGTGGAAGATCATGTATTTTCCCCTATGAAGCTCTTGCAGGTTTATGATAGATAGGGGAAGTTATTTATTTCATCCATAACCATGAACTATACCCTATTGGATAGATTGAGGATGAAGAAACTATCAAATTCAGAGGGCCTAGTCCTATGGGATAATGTGGAAGGAGAGGATCCACCACATGGATGGAACGTAATTGAGGATGAAATTATATGAATCTATGATAACATTTTGGTTCTAGTGGACATATGTGAGGATCTGATTGAAGAGTTTCATGACCCACATTGGGCTGTGTATCTCATTGTTACTGAGATGTATTTCAGTTTCCATCATCAGTATTGGTGGCCAATGATGATGTGATAGGTAGTTGGTTCTATTATGAGGTGTTCCACCATTTAGCAGGTGAAGGTGGATCTTCAGCGACAAGCCATCATTTTAAAGAATTTATCCATTCTTGAATAGAAATGGGATGATTTCATGATGGATTTCAAGAATGTTTTTCAGTGGTTTCCTTGAGGTATAGATTCTATATAGGTTGTTGTGAAATACATTGTTAATTTTTCTCATTTCAGGTCAATCATGGGGATATTCAATGTTGATGATCTTGAGAGGTTTTATATCTGTGAGATTGTATGGCTTTATGAGGTTCCTTGTTATATTATTTTAGATAGGGATTTGTAGTCTATATGTTGTTTATTATAGAGTTTCCACATGGTTTTGGACACACATGCTCCTTTTAGTATGTCATACCACCATTACACTAATAACAATTTAGAGTATATTATAAAAGATCTAGACAATATGTTGCGAGCATGTGTCCTAGATTTTGGGGGATCTTGGGAGAGGCATATTTCTCTAGTTGCGTTCTACATTAATAGTTATCAAGTGACAATATAGATAGAACATTATGAGGATTCATAAGGTATTCCATGATGATTTCATCTAGAATGGTTAGAGGTAGGTGATGAAACATTACATGGACAATGTCCTCGGCCTGAGGAATTTGAGATGTTCTTGTTGATCAAGAAAAAATATGGCTACTACACAATCTAGATGGAATTATTATGTCGATCACCATATTTTACCTCGGGAGTTTGAGGTCAGAGATTATGTATTTCTATATGTCTCCCTAAGCTTGGGATAAAGAGAGATCATGAAAAATGGTAATATTTCACAACGGTATGTTTTTCCATTCAATATTATGAAGAGAGTCGGGTAGGTAGCCTATTGGTTATAGTAACCTCATATGTTCCAAGACAATCAT
This sequence comes from Viscum album, assembly GCA_963277665.1. Lineage (NCBI taxonomy): Eukaryota > Viridiplantae > Streptophyta > Magnoliopsida > Santalales > Viscaceae > Viscum > Viscum album. Next base: position 1,110,401,302 of record OY728145.1, read on the forward strand.
GAAATCTTCCACATATATTAGATACACCTTTATCATTCAGACCCGTCTTCTAATTTTCATCCTGAGGAGGTTGTGTTAAATGAATATGAATATTTTGAGGAGCATCTAGCTTATATCATTTATATGAGATGGATATTTTAGGAGGTCAGTCAGTTCCTCTAGTATGGGTGTATTTGAAGAACATTAATTTTTATGATGACACATGGAACTAAGAGGAAAATTTACATGGTTAGTGTCTTGAGATATTCTCATAAATTACTTGAGAACCCTTAAGATGGAAATTCAGTATCAAATTTCTTTAATGTGGGATGATTATAAGACCTTGAGTTTTTTTACATGTTGTATATATCTATTTAGTTTTATTTTATATACTTTTTACTACCTTTTGGGAGTTACCAATGTGAAAAGGGGAGTTAAAAGTATACATGATTTCTATTCAGAGCCCATAACCCAACTCTAGGAGAATACTAGCTAAGGAACACTTTTAGGAGAAACCATGAAAACCAAGCTGCAAGATTTGATGAAATCGTGTGGACATGGAATATGGGATCGAAAAACGCACACTATTTATCAAACAATACGGATAGAGGCGCATGACTTTGTAGGAGAAACTAAAGTTTTTAATAGAGGTGATTTCAAGGTTTGTGAAGGTATTGTCAAACCATTCCCAATGACCATATAGGTTCCCCCTGAGTGCAACAAAGGGTTCACAGTTTGGAAAACCATGCATCCAAAATATACAGCCCCGTAACTCTTGAGAAAATGATCACTTTTCCCTTACAATATTTTATAACCTGAAACATTAATTCATTATTGTCCCATTAAAAACATCTTATGGGTGAGAGATTATCCTTGATGGAATTTATATTCTTTCACTGCGATTATCCATCACAGCTTGGAATCAATATCCATTTTTCTCATTAGATCGATGTCGACGAGTACTCAAGTCATTTTGTACCATTATTAGTTTGAATTTGTATTGACAGATCTCTTTTGGTTTAATATTATATTCCCTTTAATAGGTTCATTTTCCCTTCATCTTTTTTGTTTCTTGTAATCTATCTTAAATAAAAAGTTTATACAAGATAAGAACTCTACTATGATCTTACGGTCGGTGGTATATAAATTTCCATTATGGTTTGGTTATTTATAGAGCTAGTTTTAATTGTGATACCTTTTATTTCATTTAGTGGGGTCCCAAAATTGAATTTAATAATTGAATTGAATTTAATTGAACCCAATATGGATACCCTTTAATTCTTTTATTTTTTGTTGGAGGCTGTTTCCCCCACCAAGACCACCCATGGGGTGCGCCCTTACATTTTCATACTATTATATCACCAATGAGGTGTGTTCTTGAGATTTCCTAGTTATTGTAATCCCTTTATAAAAGAATTTAATTTAAAAAATTTATTATTAGATGGTTTTCCTCCTTTTCCATTCTATTTATGATGTGAATGGATTAAATCGTTTATTTGGAATTGTTATTTGAGTATGAAACTCAGGGGTTGTAAATTATTGTGAGACGATGAATGAGATTCGATGAATTGAAATGGTAATGGATTCCAAGGATGAAACACCATGTATATTGATTCCATTATACCCTAAGTATGTTTATCATATTGGTATACAATGTGGTAGTAGACACCTTATGCATAGACATCCCCTTGGGACTTGATATTGTTGGATTCCTTGGGATTTCATATCCCCTTGATTTGATATGCTTGGACTCATGTAGGATTTGATCAACTGACATGCTCCTATGAATACCTTCAATGTCTAACCATGTTTCCATCGAAATTATCCCTGGACAAGACAATGATGCTTTTGTATTTTTTACCTTAGATCTGACACATTGTGGCCTGTCACTTTTGATTAGACGAGACAAACATGGTAAATGTGATATTATTGGTTGAATAAGATAACCATGGTTGATATGAAAATTATGGTTATATGACAAGAAAATGATGGTTTTTATATATAGTTTATATGAAAAACTATGGCTAATATGATATTGTTGGTCGGAGTGCTTTACTCAAGAGGGGGGTGAATTGAGTACCAATTAAAATTTCTGTATTTAAAAACAGTGTCTTAAAGACCTACAAATAAAATAATAAATTAAACTGTAGTGAATTTATATTAAAGTTGAGGTTCTGTCAGATTCTCAAGGGATTGATTAATTCCCAGTTAATCAACACAGGAGTGTGTGATTATCTTTTGAAACTAACTTACTAATCTAAACTTAACATAAACACTTGCTAATTTAATTATCAAAGTAACTTTTAAAATAGTATTGGTTTTAAAGTGATTAGCAGCGGAATAAAAACTTTGAAAGAGATGGCACAACAAATGTAACCAAGAGGTTCAGTCTCAAGCCGAGACTTAGTCCTCTCAAAAGTTTATATAAAAATGATCCACACCCTGGATCGGGGTTCAACAGTTTACAACTGTCCAGGTCCAAGACCTCTACCACTGTTCTTCGTGGGAAACAGTACAACAACAACCAGCTGTCCAGGTCACACACGACCTCTACCACTGTTATTCGTGGGAAAGAAAGAATGAAAGAGTTTGGTAAGGATTTACAAATCCTTCAGTTTGATTACAGGAGACAGTGTATGTGTTAGATACAGAAGATATCACACACTGCTTGAAAAGTATAATAATAAATCACAGAATAAGAGATGTAGAGTTTAGATGTGGTTCTGGTGATTTCAGTGTAGCTCTGGACTCCTTTTGATTCGATCAGAAGTGAGTCTGAGTCCTCTTCTCGTTTCTGTTTGAGAAACAGAGTGTCATATGCTCCAGGTTCACAGACAGTGAGATGTAGTCGATGAAGCTCTTCGATATTCTTTTGTATGCTCCAAGACTCTTCTTGAGTAGGCTTGATTGTATATGTGATTCTGTCTTGGTTGTTTCTTCTTGTATGCACAGAGCTCTTCTTGAGTATGTCGTATGTCTTGTCTCTGTGTGTGTTGTCTCTTTTCTCTTCAGCAGAGTCTTCTTGTATTTATGTCACGTGCAACAGGAGACAGAAAAGATTTCCTTTCTGCAGGTACGAGGTACGGGTTCCTGACATCCGACAACCTTTATCAGATATTTGACAAATCATTAAAATGTACATGATATGACCGTTAGATGGATTAAATATAGGAAATAAAGAAATTCAAACAGTGAGTCGAGTGATCGATAGGTAATCAGCATCGGTAGCTTGGACATCGGTAGCTTGAACATTGGTAGCTTGAACATCGGTAGCTTGAAGTCATTAGTTGCTTTGACTCTATCGGTGACTCTATGCGTCAGTTGGTACATGCTTGTATCGGTGACTTTGTTTATCGGTAGCTCCATGCGTCGGTAGCTCTATGCGTCGGTAGCTCCATGCGTCAGTATCGGTAGCTGAGTCTGTCAGTAGCTTCATCTATCGGTGACTCTTATTCCATCGGTAGCTATTTATACTTACACCGGTAGCTCTATGTTTGTATCGGTAGCTATCTGTCGGTAGACTAAGTCTATCGGTAGACTGGGTACCGGTAGCTCTTTATCAGTAGCTATAGGCAGATTACTTATCTGTTTTATGCAGAACACATCCGATTGTGTTAGAATTAATTTATAACTTGTATGAACATGGATAAATGAGGATTAACAAATTCCAAAGACTATTTTAAAAATTATTATTGGTTTGATCACAGATTTTAAAGAATTAAAGTATAGATCAATGATACTTAAAAATATCATAGAGAATGAAAACATAATTGGGATTTTCAACACATATGAATACATGATTGAGATTATCAAAACAGGTGAGGTCAACAATCTCCCCCTTTTTGATAATCACAATTTATGATATGGGCATTTAACATAGTGAAAATATAATAGTAAAGAGTATAATATTGAATTCAATTTTCTTATTGAAATCAGCATCAGAGATAATAGAAATAGTATGATATAGACATAAGTTATCAGAGGTAAAATTGAAAAAAGGGTAATGTGTCTCCCCTTATTCCTTATTTTTCTCCATTGAGAAAAAAAATATTTCATTCTCTCATTTTGTTCTCCTCCGCTTATTGTTCTCCCCCTTATTATTCTCCTCCCCCTTATTATTCTCCCCCTTTGTGATAATCAAAAAGTGGGAAAGCATATATAGGAGACAAATAAAACATGAGAAGTAAAAGGAGTTCTTCTGTATTTGAGTAGTCAGAAAGTACAGAGACAGAATAAAAATGAATTCCTATCAAAAATCCTAGCCATTGGATCATTCCACCTCTTCCACGTGAGATTTTTCTTTGGGATCAGAAGAAGGTTCGGGTGGTGAGGATGCAGGTGAAGGTTTTGGAATGACAGAAAAGATCAAAGGAGGCTGAGCCACGGACATAGAGTCAAGACTGTAGGTTGAAGATCTCTGGGTGATCATTGGTGTGAGGCTTCGAATAGCTTGAGCAGGATTCAGCTGGACTGTGGAAGCAGGTGAGGCAGAAGCAAGCAAAGCAGGAGGTATGATGACTGGTCTGGAATCAACATGCAAGAAGGGCAGCAACAGATTTCTAAAATCCATAATAATTCCTCCTCCTCTTTCCATAGCAGAGATGAAATCATCTTTGTTCTCTATGAATTTCTCCAAGGCAGGAGTCAGGTCTCTTAGTTTGCTCACTTGTTCTCTAAAGGCTTGAGTCACTGGAGGTAGCTTCATGTTTTCCAACATCAGCTTGAAGTGGTGTTCGAGTTGATGCTTGGTGAAAATTTTGGTGTAGTAGTCCACTTTGCTCTTTATGTCTTCCTGAGAGGCAGAGGCTTCTCTCATATAATCTTGAACAATATTCATTATTTCTCTAGAAGAATATCTTGTAGAAAGCACCACTCGGCTCAACTCTGATGAGTCCACAGATCCACTAGTTTAAATAGAACCAATCTCCTCCTTCAACATTGCTCGAACTTGATTCAGGTCAACTGATAGTTTGGATGTGAGAGGGCCAAGAGAGAAGGAAACAATTTCTTTGAAACTCTTAGACAAACCACTGATTAGGCTTTGAACTTGAGATTCTTGTAATTGAACATGATCCTTTAATGAGGTTTTGAAACTTTCAAACACCGAGACAAACTGGCTAACTACACTCTTCACATAAGCTAGGTCCTTGTCAGCTTGAGACTTGGAGCTCATATAAGAGTCTAAAGCAACAACTGTTGTCTTGAGAGCTTCAAGATATGCTTCGATCCTAGAAGACTGAGTCTGGAACTCTTTCACTTCTTCCATAAGCTCAGACACAAAAGAAGATAAATTACAAGCCAGAGATAGCTCGAAAGATCTCTCTAACATTTTCATTTCTTCATAAAAGCTTTGCTTCATCTCAGCAACTGATGCACTGAATGATTCTTTCAGCTCATTCTTCATGGATTCAAGATCAGATTTAGAGACAAAATCATTAGGGACAACTGCAGCAGATCCTCTTGCTGAGGCCAAACTAACTACAGAATCAGTCATTATGGAATTAATTGAGGATGCACGGGAGGTTTCTATTAACTTCACTTCTTCAACAAAACTGGTTTTGAGGTCCTCTTTCAGCTTATTCAGATCATGAAATCTGACCACATCATCTGGCAACAACTCAGAAGAAAGATCATAATTGGTCTTCGGTCTATTCACAGACATCTCATTATCTGAATCCGGATAATCCAATCCACAGACTATAAACCCTGGGTCTTCTACCCAGTCTCCAAGCTCAACAGCTACTGTAACATTTCCAAGAACAGATTGATGCTCCCCCTCAATGGGTTCATTCCCATGTATCACAACAACATTCAGTGATGGATTCTCTTCATCAGAATCTTCTACTACAAGTTCCACCGGTGCAGCATCTAGAAGATATTCTGATACAGGTATATCTTCTTCTGTATCTTTTTCTACTTCACCAGCAGGCATAGCTGAGCATCCAATCAAAGGACTCATACTTAAACTACCAGAAGCAGAAAATTCAGATACATTTTCCTTTTCCTCTTCTTATTGGTGAGGTACATACTGGTCTTCCTCATGAGTAGAAAAATTTCCTCTACCTTTCCTTTCCTAGAATAAACCAATTCTGCCACAGGACTTGGGGGAAAGTCTGGATCTCCTCCAACATCCATAGGAATTTCTTCTTCTTCTTCTTCTGTTTCATCACTATAAACAGGTTCCTCTTCATCAGGTCTCAGACTTGGATCTCTCATATCCTTTGGTCTTGAGGGATGATCCATAGGATTAAACCTATCATATATCTTCTGATCATCACTGACCCATTCTCCATTCCATGGGTTCCAGTTAATTTTCATGTACTTACAAACAGTCGAGGTGATGCAGAAATTGTTCTTGACTACAACTGTCTCATCCTGAGACTCAGCTATTCCTTTCACTTTTATCATTACTGAAATCAGCTTGGCAAAGAACAAAGCATTAGTCTTTGGCTTTGGTCTAATCATGTCTTCCATTTGAAGCATTAACAATCTGCACAGATTGATCTTCACACCATGTCTTAGCAAATGAAGAAGATAGATATCTTGATATCTCAGATTTGAAAAATCTCCTCGCCTCGGTATCAACACATGCTGAACAAACTTGAAAAGCAGTCGATTCTCTCCATCCATTTCAGCAGCAACCACTTGCCTCTGATTCCCATTACCAGTCAGTTCTTTTAAGGCGGTTTCATAATCAAAGATGTCACTGCTAGGTGGCATTGCTCTTGATACATACCCAGAGACACCTTCATGTGGTACTTTTAAATACTCAGCCCACTCTACTGAAGAAAAAGACATCTCTTTTCCATTTAAGAAAGAGCTTACCCGATTCTCATTTTCAGACTACTCAAAGGTTACAAACTCATAGAACTGTTTTACCAACTTCAGGTAGTATGGGCCATTATTATTCGAAAAACAATCCACCCATTTCTGGTCCTCCAGAATCTCGAGTACTAACGATTTGCTCGGCAGTAGCCATTCCACGCACAGTTCCTTCTCGATTACTATGTCTCTATTCTGCAAGTGAGGATTCACTAGTCGCCTTCCCGATCTAGTTCTGACTTCACTAACACTGGCTTTATGCTGTGTCTTCTTCTTCTTAGCGTTTGGTTCTGCACTTTCATCTCTGACGATAGGAAGCTTAGTTTTTTCCATCGCGGGTTTAGGGTTCTTGGCCGATTTGGGGGCTAAGGTTCGAAGGTGAGAGATTTTGAGCTAGGTGAGGTAAGAAGTGGCTTAGACTTAGTTTTATCATTTAGGAATTCCAAATAAAAGACTAAAATAGAGTAATAAAATAAAATAAAACGATTCATATTCTTGGCGGCAGACAGATGTTTTAAAACCTTGCATCAGTGTGAGTTAATCATCGGTGAGAAAAACAAATCGGTGAGAATTGTTCATCGGGGAGGATTTTTACATCGGTGAGAATTTCACATCGGTGATAATTTCACATCGGTGAGAATTTCACATCAGTGAGAATTTCACATCGGTGAGAATTTCACATCAGTGAGAATTTCACATCAGTGAGCATTTCACAACGGTGAGAATTTCACATCAGTGAGAATTTCACATCGGTGAGAATTTTCACATCAGTGAGGATTTTCACACCGGTTGTGATTAAACATTCCCAATTCGTGTCTTATGTAACTTAGCCTATCCAAACTTAAAGGTTTAGTGAAAATATCAGCCAATTGATGTTCAGTGCCAATAAATTCAAGAGAAATATCACCTTTTTGATAGTGATCTCGTAGGAAATGGTGTCTTACATCTATGTGTTTGGTTCTGGAGTGAGATACATGATTTTTAGAGATGTTTATTGCACTGGTGTTATCACATTTGATTGAAATATGTTTAAAAACATATATATAGTCCAGAAGAGTGTGTTTCATCCACAGAATCTGTGCACAGCAACTACCAGCAGCTATATATTCTGCTTCGGCAGTAGATAATGCAACTGAGTTCTGTTTCTTACTACACCAAGAAACTAAGGATTTTCCAAGAAAATGACATGTTCCTGATGTGCTTTTTCTATCTAACTTACAACCAGCAAAGTCAGCATCTGAATAACTCATTAAGTCAAAGGATTGTCCTTTTGGGTAAAACAAACCTAAGTTAACTGTGTGTTTGAGATATTTAAAAATTCTTTTAACAGCAAGAAAATGAGATTCTTTTGGATTAGCTTGAAATCTAGCACACATACACACACTAAACATAATATCAGGTCGACTAGCAGTAAGATAAAGTAAACTACCAATCATACCTCTGTAATTTGTTTGATCAACTGGTTTCCCAGTTTCATCTGCATCCAATTTACAGGTAGTACTCATAGGAGTTTCACTTTCCTTGATACTATCCAGACCAAAACGTTTTAAAAGATCCTTTGTATACTTACTTTGATTCAAAATAATACCATTTTCATTTTGAAATACTTGAAATCCAAGAAAGTACTTAAGCTCTCCCATTAAGCTCATTTCAAATTCATTTTGCATACTTTTTGAAAAACCAGTACATAAAGAGTGTTTAGAAGATCCAAAAATAATATCATCAACATATATTTGTACAACTAAAACATCTTTAGAAATTATTTTAATGAAAAGAGTTGGATCAACAATCCCTTTAGTAAAACCATTTGAGATAAGGAAATTGCTAAGTCTATCATACCAAGCTCTTGGAGCTTGTTTCAAACCATACAAAGCTTTAGAAAGTTTAAAAACTTGATTTGGAAAATGGGGGTTAGTAAATCCAGGTGGTTGTTCTACAAAAACATCTTCAATTATAAAACCATTTAGAAATGCACTTTTCACATCAATTTGATATAACTTGAAATCCAGATGTGCATCATATGCATGTAAGATCCTAATGGCTTCTTGTCTAGCTACAGGTGCAAAAGTTTCCTCATAGTCTATACCTTCTTCTTGACTATATCCTTGTGCAACTAGTCTAGCTTTGTTTCTAACTATATTTCCAGATTCATCTACTTTATTTCTAAAAACCCATTTTGTGCCTATTGTCAAAGTGTCCTTAGGTCTCTCAACTAATTCCCAGAATTTGTTTCTTTCAAACTGATTTAATTCTTCCTGCATAGCCATTACCCAGAATTCATCATTGATAGCATCATTGATATTTTTGGGTTCTAGCTGTGAAAGAAAAGCTTGATGTTCAACCTGGTTTCTTAGAGAAGCTCTAGTTTGTGTTCCTCTATCAAGATTACCAACAACAGCTTCTAAAGGATGATTCTTTTGAATCCTCGTTGATCTGGTAAAGGTTGGACTAGAAATTTCAGGTTCATCTATAGGTTCGGGTTCAACAGAAGCAGATTCTGGAAAAAGTCTATAATTGGATGCTTTTATAACAGGTTCTTTAGATTTATCATTAAGGTCCAGAATAGACAAATCTTCTTCAAGATTCTCAAGAGAGGTTTTAGGCTCATGTGGATCAGTTTCATCAAACTTGATGTGAAAAAATTCTTCCACACATTTAGTTTTCTTATTGAATACTCTATAGGATTTACTTGACATAGAGTAACCCAGAAAAATTCTTTCATCACTTTTGGAAGCAAACTTATCCAGATTATCTTTAGTATTCAGAATAAATACTTTGCAACCAAAAACTTTAATGTAACTAACCTTAGGCTTTCTATTGTTCCACAATTCATAAGGGGTTTTCTTAAGAACAAGTCTGATTAAGACTCTATTAATGACATAGCAAGCTGTATTTACAGCTTCAGCCCAAAAATAAATAGGCAGGTCATATTCATTGAGCATGGTTCTAGAAATTTCTTGAAGGGTTCGGTTTCTTCTTTCTACTACACCATTCTGTTGGGGTGTTCTAGGGGCAGAAAAGTTATGAGTATAGCCATTGTGTGAGCAATAAGATTCAAAATCTTGATTTTCAAACTCACGACCAGGATCACATCTCAAAGTTTTAATCTTAAGTCCACTAAGGTTCTCTACAGATTTAGAGTATTTAACAAAAGAAGAACAAGCTTCACTTTTGTGAGCTAGAAAATATACCCAAGTATATCTAGAAAAGTCATCTACAAGAACATAAACATAGTGCTTCCCATTTAAACTAGAAACTCTTGATGGTCCAAAGAAATCCATGTGAACCCATTCAAGTGGTTGAGAAGTCAAAACTTCTTTCTTTGATTTAAAAGAAACTTTGTGTTGTTTTCCCTTTTGACAGGGGTTACACACTCTATCATTTGGGAATTCTAATTTAGGTAGGTCTCTAACTAGGTTTTTTCTAGAGAGTTTTCTAAGTGAGTGAATGTTGCAATGTCCCAATCTTCTGTTCCATAGCCAAGATTCTTTATGAAAAGCATTCAAACAAGTAATATTCTGCTTAGCTAAAGAATTCCGATTAACAGCATAAACATTTTCATTTCTTAAGGCAGAAAATAATAAAACATTCTTAGAATTAAAAACTCTGCAAGAATCATTTTTAAATTTAACATGAAAACCATCATCACATAACTGAGAAAAACTTAATAAATTGTATTTAAGGCCATCAACAAATAAAACGTTAGAAATCAAAATTGAATCAGTGTTACCAATATGGCCTAGGCCGATGATTTTTCCTTTTGAATTATCACCAAAGGTGACAAAGCCTCCATCAACTTTTATTAAACTCTTGAAACAAGAATAATCTCCAGTCATGTGCCTTGAGCACCCACTGTCTAAATACCACGTCTCTTTAGAGGAGCTCTTTAAGCAAGTTCCCTACAAAACAGATTCAGATGGGAGATGATTTTGGTACCCAGATTTTCTTGGGTCCAGACAGGTTAGCCAATAACACTTTGGGTACCCATATTTGTCTAATGGGTCTCATATAATTTGTAGAATTGACATGCTTTGAAAGATAAACTTTATTAGATCCATAGCTATGTATATAACTGGTTGAAGCATATGAAGTTCCAGAATTACCTTCATTCTGTCCAGATTTAGAAATGAATCTAGTTTTGGCAATTTTCCTTTGTCCAGGTTGGTATCCTATACCAGTAGTATATTTAGATGCTATTTTCTTTCCTAGCATCTGTGTTAGTGTATTTTTGCCATTGGTGAACTTCTCTAAGTCTTTCTTGAGTTGCTCATTAGATAGTTTCAGTTCAGTGTTTTCTTTTAACAGTTGAGCATTTTTCTCTTTTTCAATAGTGAGTTCGGTTTTGACTGTAGTGGTGAGAGCATGCTGTTTCTTTAATGACTTGTATTTATCCTTAAGTTCATTACATGTCTCTTCTAGCATATCACAGTACTCAAACAATTCATTTTTAGAAATTGTTCCAGAATCAGTGTCAGATTCTGCATTATCTCCAGAGTAATAATAATTTAAAGCAGGAGTTTCAGCAGTTACCTGAGAAGTGTTTGTCATAAAGCACATGTTTGCCTTATTTTTGTGTTCAGTTTCAGAGCTCTCAGATTCAGTAGAGCTATCCTCAGAAGCACTCTAGGTAGCCTTCACGACTTTATTAAACTTATTGTCCTTATATTCATATTTCTATTTATACTTCAGCTTTGGACAGTCGGCTTTAATGTGTCCTTTTCTCTTGCACTCATAGCAGACAACATCATCTGATTTGTCATTCTTCTTCCAATCCTTTTTCCATTTGCCTTGGTGATCATACTTACCATTATAATTTGTTTTTCTGAAGAACTTCTTTTTCCTATAAAATTTCTTAAATCTTCTAGCAATGTGAGCCATCTCAGCATCACTGTCAGAATCACTTTCACTGTCTTCACAACTTGAACTTTCAACTACAGCTTGAAGCTTTTCTTTGTCCTTATTCTTTGAAGTTGAGGATTTGAAAGCGACAGGATTTCTTGGAGATTCATTTTCTTCTTCTTTATTCACATTAAGCTCTTCTTCATACATCATCAGCTTTCCAATTAGTTCCTTGACAGGTAGAGAAGCAATGTCACATGATTCTCTGATTGAGACAGATGTGCCTCTCCATCTATCAGGTAGACATCTCAAAATTCTCATAATTTGTTCCTTCGATGAGACATCCTTTCCCAGTGAGATCATTGTATTAACAATTTCATTGAACCTGAGATACATGTCAGAAATGGGTTCATCAGGCTTCATCTTAAAATTATCATACTTGATAGTATAAGTGTTCAATCTCATTTCTTTAACATTAGTTGTTCCTTCATGAGAAACAGCTAAGGTATCCCAAATTTCATATGTAGTTTTACAACCAGAAATTCTATTAAACTCTTCATCTCCTAGAGCACAGTACAAGGCATTCATAGCTTTACAGTTGTTATTGTAAGAAGTATTTATAGGTTCATCCCAAGTAGATCTAGCAGTAGTAGGAATTTTTTATTCTGATTCAATAGTAGTCCACATATCAAAACCTATGCTTTCTAGATGAATTTTCATTTTCAATTTCCCCTGAGCATAATTAGTTCCATTGAAGAAAGGTGGCCGGTTAGTAGCAGCACCCTCAAGTCTATTGTCCATGATGAGAAAATTTTAAAGAGATAAAAATTTAGATATAATAGAAATGTTAAGAACTTTAAAATACAACTAAAATCACAGTTCAAAAGCAGAGTACGGTTAGAAAGTATTTTCAATCCTTTGATACCAAGTGTTGGTCGGAGTGGTTTACTCTAGAGGGGGGTGAATTGAGTACCAATTAAAATTTCTGTATTTAAAAACAGTGTCTTAAAGACCCCCAAATAAAATAATAAATTAAACTATAGTGAATTTATATTAAAGTTGAGGTTCTGTCAGATTCTCAAGGGATTGATTAATTCCCAGTTAATCAACACATGAGTGTGTGATTATCTTTTGAAACTAACTTACTAATCTACACTTAACATAAACACTTGCTAATTTAATTATCAAAGTAACTTTTAAAACAGTATTAGTTTTAAAGTGATTAGCAGCGGAATAAAAACTTTGAAAGAGATGGCACAACAAATGTAACCAAGAGGTTCAGTCTCAAGCCGAGACTTAGTCCTCTCAAAAGTTTATAAAAAAATGATCCACACCCTGGATCGGGGTTCAACAGTTTACAACTGTCTAGGTCCAAGACCTCTACCACTGTTCTTCGTGGGAAACATTACAACAACAACCAGCTGTCCAGGTCACACACGACCTCTACCACTGTTATTCGTGGGAAAGAAAGAAAGAATGAGTTTGGTAAGGATTTACAAATCCTTCAGTTTGAGTACAGGAGATAGTGTATGTGTTAGATACAGCAGATAACACACACTGCTCGAAAAGTATAATAATAAATCACAGAACAAGAGATGTAGAGTTTAGAAGTGGTTCTGGTGATTTCAGTGTAGCTCTGGACTCCTTTTGATTCGATCAGAAGTGAGTCTGAGTCCTCTTCTCGTTTCTGTTTGAGAAACAGAGTGTCGTATGCTCCAGGTTCACAGACAGTGAGATGTAGTCGATGAAGCTCTTCGATATTCTTTTGTATGCTCCAGGACTCTTCTTGAGTAGGCTTGATTGTATATGTGATTCTATCTTGCTTGGTTCTTCTTGTATGCACAGAGCTCTTCTTGAGTATGTCGTATGTCTTGTCTCTGTGTGTGTTGTCTCTTTTCTCTTCAGCAGAGTCTTCTTGTATTTATGTCACGTGAAACAGGAGACAGAAAAGATTTCCTTTCTGCAGGTATGAGGTACGGGTTCCTGACATCCGACAACCTTTATCAGATATTTGACAAATCATTAAAATGTACATGATATGACCGTTAGATGGATTAAATATAGGAAATAAAGAAATTCAAACAGTTAGTCGAGTGATCGGTAGGTAATCAGCATCGGTACCTTGGACATCGGTAGCTTGAACATCGATAGCTTGAACATCGGTAGCTTGAAGTCATTAGTTTCTTTGACTCTATCGGTGGCTCTATGCGTCGGTTGGTACATGCTTGTATCGGTGACTTTGTTTATCAGTAGCTCCATGCGTCGGTAGCTCTATGCGTCGGTAGCTCCATGCGTCGGTATCGGTAGCTGAGTCTGTCAGTAGCTTCGTCTATCGGTGACTCTTATTCCATCGGTAGCTATTTATACTTACACCGGTAGCTCTATGTTTGTATCGGTAGCTGTCTATCGGTAGACTAAGTCTATCGGTAGACTGGGTACCAGTAGCTCTTTATCAGTAGCTATAGGCAGATTACTTATCTGTTTTATGCAGAACACATCCGATTGTGTTAGAATTAATTTATAACTTGTATGAACATGGATAAATGAGGATTAACATATTCCAAAGACTATTTTAAAAATTATTATTGGTTTGATCACAGATTTGAAAGAATTAAAGTATAGATCAATGATACATAAAAATATCATAGAGAATTAAAACATAATTGGGATTTTCAACACATATGAATACATGATTGAGATTATCAAAACAGGTGAGGTCAATAGATATATTGTTCATACAATATAGATGTGGTGTTTACTTTATGATTTACATTACAACAACATTGTTTTTGGATCAAAACCCATGTTTTGTAGAGAGCCTTGATGAGCAATATGGTAGAACTTATATCATACTATATATATAACAGGAACATAAAATTCCATACTACATACCTATGATATATATTAAACTCTACTTTAGTATGTATTGTACATCCAAGATTATTATAGACACCTTGGGTGGTGTCTTATTAGGATTAAATCTCACACCTTATACGGGTTGGTATTGGGTACCCAAGAAGACTATATGGATGGATTTAGGGATCATGGAATGTGACAAAAGTTTGATTCTTGACATTATTTCATGCTTAGGTGTAGGGGATTATAAGATCCAGATGAGGGTCATGATGATATCTACAAATAGTTATTTTTTGTATTTTTTGGTATTTTGATACATGTATTGTTCTGACACCTATATAACTATTTTGGATGATTTGTAGACACACGACCTATACCATCATAATTTTTTATATGATTCAGTTTCTAGCTTCTAAGTGTTATACAAGATGATTGATTTGTTTTCCATTGCTATATAACTTATTCTACAAAGAGTTACTGGTATATTGTTTAGTGTTTATTCCTACCGATTATTCATTGCTGAAATTTATTACTATATATATTGTAACTATATACCATTTTGTTAAACAATGTTAAAGATTAAATAGTCTCCCCACAGACACACCTCTAGCATTCACTGCTAGTCTTCACCCTCTTGCATTTTTGGATTTGAACTTGAGGCCTTGTGAACCACCAATTATGGGAACCATATACTGGAATATAGGTTGGAAAAATACACAAGTGCTTCAACATGGGGTGCACCGTCCCTATTTGTGATGAAAAAAGATATACCAATGCATCATTGCACTGATTATGATGCGATTAAAAAATATTGGTAAGAGAAAATTACTATCCACTCAATATCAATGATCTATTAGATTAAGTCAGAAGATTTTAGTATTTATTGATGATTAAAATTAAATAAAAATACCATTAGATAAGATTCAAAAGGGAGAATATAATTTTCAAAGGATTTCTATAAAAGGTTTGGAAAATATGTGTTTATAGGAATTCAATTTGGACTTATCAGTTCCCACACTATCTTAATAGATTTAACGAATTGAGTCTTTAGAGACTACCTTGATCAATTGTTTGTTATCTTTATAGATGATATTCATATATATTCAATGGAAACAAAAGAGAATGAAAATAATTTTCAAATTATGTTAAATTCCTTGATAATGGATTTTTTTTTGAAAAACTCATGAAATGTGAATTCTATCTATAAAAGGGTCCATTTCTTGGTCACGTAATCACATGAAATGGAATATTCGTAGATCCATCAAATACAGAAGTTTTCAAATAATGGCCCAGACAAAACATTGTAACTGAGATCTATAGTTTTCTTAGCTTAATGGTATAAGACCTATTTTGTTTGAAACATTTCTCATGGCTCTCACATCCACAATCCATGTAGTCTCTGAAGGGATTAAAGGTCCTTTTTATAGAGAAATGAAACAAATATTTTAAATAATAAAGAAAATATTAGTCACTTATCCTATGAAAATATTACCTTGTAGTGGTGAAGGGTTTTTAATATATATAGATTATTTGAACAAGGGTTTGGATTTCATCATCAGTCTTAATGATAAGTTAATTTCATATGGTTTATAGCAAATAAAACCCATAAGAGAAACTACCTGACACTCAATTTATAGATGGTGATAAGTATATTTTCATTAAATATATGGTGACATTATATACATCGGTAAATTATTATATATATACTAATAGAATGTGTAATAAATATATTTTCATATTGAAGGAACTAAATATTTTACAAAGGAGATGGTTTGATTTGATAAAAGATTATGAATTCTAAATACATGACAACACATAAATGGAAAATATGTTGGTTTACACCCTGATAAAGAATGATCATGAACTATAATAATGATAATGATTTATAAAGACAAAATTATCATTGTTTTACTAAGGATTTATATTGAATTCATTTTTTAGGATATAAATATTATCTTACCAAACAAACTATACAACCTACCATTTCACATAATGGTCGATGAATTAAAAAAATGATATTGTAGAGCTTCAAGAAAGGATGACTAATATTCAGTATTTAACTTTTATAAAGATGCAGTTATATAGTTTGTAGTATGGATGTGTTTCCCATCAATGGTATAATTTTGGAATGAAATTTTCGATTTTAAAGATAGGTCATCGTTTTATATAGATATAAAAAGTATAATGATTTATTTTGATATAAAAAACACCTCTCAAGTGATATCATGAGGGGAGATATTGATATGTACATATCCCAGTGTTTGGTATACTAGGATGTTTAGTCTAGGTTAAAAATATCTATGTGTATATTTCAACCATTACCCATACCAACATAGAAATAGACAAACATCAATATGGACTTCATTTTTAGACTCCCAAAAATGAATAATGTATACAATACTATTTGGGATCTAATTGAGTTATATTTAAATCCAGTACTTATTTTTATCTTTAAATAAGATATTTACCTTGAATAATATTACAAGATATAAAATATGGGAAGGGATGTGGCTGTATAAAGTATAACTATACATTATATTTCATCGATATGAGAGGTTTACATTGAGGTTATATAAAAGTATTCAGAAATATTTAGAGATAGATATGAGATTTAGTGCTGCATATCATAGATAATCTTATGGTTAGTTTGAGAGGAATATTCATACTCAATAAGATATAATGATATCTTATTCGATGTATTTACATGGATTTTGGGATTAACACCACTCTTTATTATATTTATCAGGTAAAAAAAATTTCCATTATATAATTCAGATAGAACAATATAAGGATATATATGTGAAGTGTTGCCAATATACTATATGTTGGGATACTTTTGGAGAGAAGAAGCTAATATCTCCTAAAAATTTCCATGAATTGACGGAGATGGTTCAGACCATTATATGACATATGAAAGGTGAAAAATTTGACATAAGTGTAATGTTAATAATCATCAATGATATCTAGGGATTGAATATGGTGACATGACATTCCTTAAAAAAATTATATGTAAGTGAGTCAAAAGATTTGGAAAGAAAGGGACAATGAGCCCTATATACCTCATGACTTCTGAAATTATTGATTTTTTCTGGGGTTTTATCATATTGAATAGTGCTCCCTATACACATATCCCTAGTAAACAATGTGTTTTATGTATAAGTTTTGACAAATTACATACATGACCCTTAAAACATTTTAATCTCAAAATATCTACAACTAGAACATGATGTATTATATGAAGAAAAACATGTGGAAAATATAGATCAAATAGATACGGTTCATTCAAACAAGACTAGTAATCTAATTTATGTTCTATAGAGAAATCATCAATTTTTGGAGGGTAAATGGGAAACCAATGATATATTGAGAGAAATTTTTATTCACTTATTTTTTTCTATTGGGTAAATTTTTTAGGATGAAAATAATTTAAAAGGATGGGGGACAACATTATGTGATTTCAGTGATTAGTTTTCCTTATATAAATAACAAGATAGTATCTTTCTATGTACAAAAAACTGAACTAAAATTAAAAGCCACAGTACCATAATAAAATATTAAAATTATATTATACTCATTATGTTAATGAGTGCCACTTGAAATTGAAACATTATTAATTAAATATAAAATAATTGAATAAATCAATTGGAATATTCTGATTATAAAATATATGTTTCATAAATTTTTTTATGGAGATATATGAATATTATTTTTTATAACATTTATATATTGAATCATAAAAAATTACTCATATATTTTTTAGTATGATAATCATATGATGAAATTTAGTATATTTAGTTTTATTAATATCATTATTCATCTAAATTACATATCAGTTAATTCAATAAAGCAATTATTTTTCAAGGAATAATTATTTTCAAAATAATATTTTTTTTAATAAAATAAAATGTGTTTTTTAAATGATGACCTTACTAATGTGATTAAATATTTATAAAAACATACATTACACTTTTTTATTTGGTAATAAATGTTAAATAATATTTAGAACATATTTCATCAAAAAATCATTTTTATATACAAATAGTTTTCAACACATTATATATTTTTGTATAAAAGTTAAATTTATCTTATTTAAAAATTTAATTATAATAAATGGATTGAAATTTTTTATTTATCACATTAAATTTTGTAAGAAGTGTAATATTATATTTTTAATAGTAAAATAATCACCATTATTATCTATTTAATCAATATTAATAAGTGTAAAAATGGGAAAATAATGAATCCAAATTTTTCTTCATGATTAAATAGTCACTTACACCTTAAAATAGTTTTCTATTATTAAATTTAAACAGAGATGTCTCTACATATATTTATTCACCTTACTCTCATAACTCACAAACATTATCTAACAACCATATTATTCCATTATTACCCCTTACCTAACTCGATTTCCCTTAAAACATCATTTACACCTATAAAATGTTGTCACTCCGACCCTTTCACTCATCCACTCCACCAAATGGACTTGATCATGTAGATTATCTCCCTCTACCTCTGGTAATCCATCCCAATTAGTTCGTAAATTATTAAATGACCCCTCAATATTTTAGAATACACACAACAAAGTAGGTATTCCACTCTTCCTATTATTTATTCAAGTACTTTATTTGTCATACATCCATTCCGTTTCAATTGATTATGTTTTAATATGTTAAAAATCAACCATTTATTGTTCAAATTATTTAATATTTATTAGATAATAACTTCCCTTTCCATAAACCTATTTTATAAAACATTTTTTTTAGTTGTTATGCTAATGAAACCACACATCGATTCTCTCCATCCTCTTTTTAATACAACAAATTCCTTTTCTATAATAATTTTATTTCAAAATGAATATAAAAAAACATTAATTACAAAGCCATTACTTTTATAATGATTCCATTCTATATATATATTATATATTTCTCTCTCATTAATCCATTTTATAATCCCATTTCTATAGTTTTTATGATGTTAGACCAATTCTTGTTTTTCATCATTGTGAACACCCAACCATAATATCACTCAAGGGTTTCCATAAAAATGATGTTTTCAAAAGGGTTATGTATATGAAATAGGGTTCTAAAATATTCAACTAAGATATATATGATTTTTATATAGGATGTTATATTGTGATCACCTAAATTATATTTCATGATAAAGGATTTAATATAACCAATATCTGATTCGTTGGGTCATAAAAATTATTATATGAATATAATTGTTAATATATATATGATATTATCTTTTCCTGATTTTATTTTTCATTTAATTTTTTTCACTGGGGAAATTACTTCTCATTAAGAATATCTAATTATTAAAAAACATGTATTAAAAAATAAAATTATATCATTAGTAAGAATAATACCAATTATTACCAATGAAAATTTTCTCCCATAACTATATTTTATTTCCTTACAATTTTATTTTCTAATTTGGGGCAGATAATATGGATTAATATATTTGTTCTCAAAATCATATTTACCCCTATTCAAATGTAATATTCAATATAATTTTTATGAATCTGATAAATGTATTTCAAAATTTTAATGAAAATGGGTTTCTATCCTATAAGAATATTTTTTTAATCTTTCTGTAGATATTTTTTGATAAATATATCCATTTTCATGGATATTGTTTTTAATATTTATAATAAGGTTTTAAAAAATATTCCCTTTTCCAACTCAAATTTTTTGAAATACAATTTTCACTTTATCTTTTATAACAATGATTGTATGTTTTTCTGAAAAACATTTGTATTTTATCTTCTAATTCCCACCAAGGTTAATCTCTCTTTAAATAATGGTTAAATAAACATATATTTTTTATTATGATATGATTCCTTTTTGAAAATTATGTTTTTGATGTTCTTTTAGGTATATGTTATAAGATATTTTTGCAATGTTTATGAACCCCATTATTTTCCAATGTTTTGATTATGATTTTATTTTGTATGATTTTATGTCGAACAAATATGTATAGATGATAATTGGTGGGGTCCTATATTTCTATTAAATGCATTGTTTTATCTTTATATCTAATGAGATATTTATTTGTGGATATAATGGGGTTGTTCCCACAGGCATGGGCCTGATTTGTTTGCTCATATTTTGAGGCATCAACATTATGAGTTTGTTCACAATGGAACGATCATAAAGGGTGTTGTCAAAAAAAATTCTTATGATTATGGATGTGAAGAATTTTCAGTTTATCATGTTATGCTAGTTTCTAATTTTTTAGTAAAGAAATTTTGAGTTTCAATATGCATATAATTTCTATTATATTTCATGTTTTCATGATTATGTCTTTTTAATTATCCATCACATTATGTCATATTCAGATGATATATGTTTTATATATTAAGTTTCTTTAAAAAATATTTTTATGACCCTACATGCATCGATAATATTTTTTATGATTATTAAATCTCTTATGATCGATTATTTAGATATTCATGTTTCTCCAAATATTCTCCTCATTATTATGATATTATACAATATTATATTTATTTTCCCTTACTGAGCATCTGAGATCACCACTTTCGAATGTCTCAATTTTTGAGTTTAAGAAGATGATTACATCGCAGGAGATGTATAAGTAAGGGTCTAGATAAGATCAATGATAGAAAAATATTTTATAGTGTATTAAAATATAATGTTTCTAAAACTAATTTCCATGATAATAATCCTTTTATTCCCCTGATTATGTAACTATTGGGTAATTGATGATATAAATAATGAGATTAATAAATTATTTAATTCATGATTATCTTGGGTCAATATATGTGGTGTTTAATTACTATTGATGATGTTAACACTATTAGAAGTGATGAATATATTAGGAATTTATGAAGAGATCTTGTGTTGAGTGATCAAACTCAGTACTACATGACATAATGATGCTAGAAAGAGTGTTCATATATTTTATTATTGGTTTAAAACTGTGATTAAATGACTAAATAAAAAGAGATTTTGTTGATATATGTCCAAGAGGTACAAGATAATGTTTTTAACGAGTTTATATCAGTTAGATGAGGTTCTATATAGAGGGAATCATTACAACTTAAGAGGACGAGTGTAACAGAAAAATATTACCCGATAGAGAAATACCATATAGAATAAGGTTATTGTTCACTATTGCGCATAAATTTAAGAGGGATATTAATTAATTACAAGAACTTAATGTGTTATGATGGTTCAAGAATCATAGGGACAACATAATGTAGCTTATTAGTGAAGGTTATTACTGTTGTTAGAAAAAAATTAGTATAGAATATTATATCCATAAAGAGAACATGAAATGTTATATGGACTATAGTTTTATACTTGTGGTAGATATTACAAACCTATTATAAAAAAGATTAATTTTTTTGGTTTGTACGGTATTTCTTAAATTTTAAACTATGAAAAACACTAAATACTCTTATTGATTAGTGGACCTTGTAAACACCTATGTTCCAATGGGTGTGTGTTTTTAAGTTTATAATAGATTAATTTATACCAAACAAGTGGAGAAGGTTGTATATTATGTCAGAAAATATAAAAAGATAAGATCATTAATAAACCCCTCCCCCTCTAAATGAATTGATTGACCTTGAGTGGTCCATATAATTTTTTTGTAAGGGAATATTCCACCTTTGACCATTTGATAATTTTTGAAGAAAAATAATGCGTCCACATATCTTTAGAACTTAGTTTATAGTAATGGATCCCAATATTCTATATAATATAATTTCACATATAGAATTAGAGAACATTAAATTCTATTATATCTATGATTTATATTGTTGTTTAAGCTATTACAAATGGATTCCCTTCTCCTTCTATGGGTTCTCCCAAAACAACCACTAATAAGACGAATTTGGAGAATGATGGGTAAGAAGAAATTCTATACATTCCTCAATCATTATAAATGACTTTTTCAAGGTCAAATGAATTAAAATTTCTAATGGAATCTATGATCATTTAAAGAGTAGTTATGATGGAAATAATAAAGTGACGAAGGAGAAGTATAGATCTAGAGATTGAAGCATAATGACAATAAAATAGGTGATGATGAGTCAGTTTGTGAATTCTTTAGAAGGTTTTTTGACATTATAAACACCATTATATGATTTGAGGAGATATTATATGTTACAATTATTAATTAGAATATTATACAAATTATTAGAATTAAATTTTACATTAGGGTATCTTTTTTATAACATAGGGAACCTAAAACATTATCTTTGGGTGATTTGCATATAATTCACATCACATAGAGAATGAGAAGAGAAAATGCAATCAATAATAACAGAAATTATTATTAAGAAATATCAATCAAATCTACAAGTAAAGAAATTTCAAATAATTTTATTAAGGAGGAAGCTAATTTTTTCCACACTAATGGTGAGTTTAGTTAAAATTTAATGAATAAATTTATATGTTTTCTAGAAAGCTAAAAAGAGGAACATGGATGTAAAATGTAAATTTATAATTGAAGTTATTTTTATATAGATCCATTTGACACATTACTACATGTTATTAAAGATTAAATTAATATGAATATAGTGACTAAGAAGATATAATATAATTAATATATCTAAATAATAAGGAAAATAAATAATTGTTCTATTGAAAGTTAAAGGGTAATAATTTATCTAAATCCAAAAAGAAAAAAAAAATTGTTTTTGGTGTTTGAGGAAGATGATGATAGTGAAGTGGAAACTGAAAAGTCGTGTGATGACCCTAGTAAAAAAATAATTACTGAAAGAATAAATTATAATTTCACTTCATATGAAGGTATTATATATAAATAAAAATAATAGGAAAAAGAGACTAAAATAGTGTTTATTATTAAAATATAATTGATTGAATGTCTCTTAAAGTTTATTAATCTTGAAATAGAGAGTACGATTGTTAATAAATAATATCATTCAACAACCAAATGTAATATCTTGACCTAAGTGCCGGGAAAATAGTTCACTGTGTTGGTTCACTATGTGGCCTCAAGCACACCTCCCTATACTCTAGACACTACTGTCAAGTAGTGACGATATAAATTAGGTAAATTGGGGATACTATACCCTATATACCATTGATGAATACAATGTTTAATTCAAATAAATGAATAAAAAAATGAACCAAATTACAAAGGGATATCTTCTTCATAATCCTGAGTATTGGATTAGTCCGGTGATCATAATATTCCAAGAAACTAAGTAATAATAAATAAAATATTCCATAAGCTAACAATAAACAAGGAGATCTGTTTATGTACCAATCAACAACACAAAATAAGGTGTAAGTGAAACATAGTATTCCATCACCAACATCATCAAATTCAAATCTTGTCTATGAATATAAAATAAAGAGTGTTAATGTATAATAATAAAGTAGTTTAATAAAATAAATAATTTTAAATGTTGTCATTCTCAGGTCTATCGTGTAACCACAAATGATTATACCTGCTCCCACCTATACCAGTTTGCTATGTATATAATAACTGTAATGTCAAAATATAGGACCCATAGAAACGAAACACAAGTTCCTATGTATAATACTAGTCATGCAAAATCAAATGAGTACATAATGAATCCTATAAAATGATGATCCTAAAGTGTCTAAATGTTTCATAAAATTACATGATTACTAGTCAAGGGTAAATTAATTAGGAATTATGTATAATTAATGAACCTATAACCCGTGAGCCCCTCCAAGGCATTCAACAATAGAATATCGTGTCTCCAAAGGCATAACATAATCTAATATAACCTATGAGCCCATGCATGGAAGTCCATAAAAGGAGACTTAGTATCTCTCAAGGATTATAACATGTCTTGAAACCTATGATTCCGTGTAGGTAATTCCATATCATGAACCTAGTATCACTCAAGAAAAATTAATTTACATTTATACACTTCCCCCTCCATGTAATTCTATATATAGATTCCATTTATTTTAATAGTGTATACAGAATCCTAATTATCCTATGATTTTGTCCAATGAATTTCATAAGAGTATATAAGACATCACACATGGAATATTCACTATCATTCAAACTTTGAGTCCATCCAAGGTGATCTATTTATGTAACCCAATTAATATTTAAGGCAAAAGAGAAATACAATCTTACTGCATTCAATAGTTAAAAATAGACCATTGGAATTACCATGAAAAATAACAATTTATCCTAACCAATTCTTCTATAAAATCACATCCAAGTGATCGAGAAGGGCCATGGAAGTATGGATGCCATATAATTATTAATTATATTTAATTTAATTTAATAATTCACTTCATGAAGTGTTAGTGGTGATTTGTGTAACATTCCTTTTACCAATTCATTTTACACATTTGAAATCCTATTATTACACCTTTAATCGAAACTAATAAGGGTCCATGTGAGAATTTCCTTAAAACATTCCATTTTATTCATGTTGATCAACTAATTCATTGTACATTGATATGAAAACATACATTAGATAGGTTTTTTATTACATTGGTTACATAGCCATAATAAACGCACAATTAGTAGAGTCTTATATGTTACTCAAAGACTTTATTATTTGAAAGGATTAAATTTTAAATTATCATTAAATACGTAGACACATAGGCCCAAAATAAATTCAATTAATTTTTCCTCCATCATTTACTGATACATTTTATATGTTCGGACAGACAACTACAGTAGCAACTTGAGTAGTTAATAACAGTCATCATCAAGTGAATATTGGTGACACTCCCATGGGGTGGTTGGAATTTCATTCTCATCCTCCAATAAAGATAATGGGCCTCATAAGTGATCTATTTGGTGATCTAGAAAATTAAATATAATATTTAAACAATTTAGGATTGATTCATAGAGAATCAAACACACGATAAAAAAAAATTATAAAATGATGAGACCTTGAGGGATAATCCATAAAATAGCTACCGTAAGGTTAAGATAAACCACTCATCCATTATAAACCTCCAATTTGATCTAGCTTGAGTTTAAATGTAGAAACACACAAACACCCTATAAATAAGGTAATATAGCCCCCTTGGAAATAGCATTTCATATGAAAATATAATCTAAATAAGAAATAAATCATAATTAATGACTTGCCTTGTGAATTCCAATGCCACTAAGGAAGATTAAATTAGACAATGAATGGTGAAGAATACACCATGTGAATGAGAGGAAAGGGAGAGCACATTCAGGGGACCTCTTGGTAAAATTAAGATAAAATGGGGTAAATTCCCTTTATAACCCAGATGGGAAAATGGTAATTTTTTCCATTAAATGATACATGTAGTTTTGTTGCATTTTTTATCTAACTGTGTTCCAATCATGTGGTGCAACTGTCTGAAGACCCCCACTACTTGCATGATGAGAGAATAGTTAGACAAAACGTGCAGTAATTTTGTGGTCCGAAATTAAATTTCTAACGTACATTAAACATTGTTGTGTTCCCACACTGAAGGGCGTATCAAACCACGCTTCTCCACATCAGGGATTCACGATTGAGATGCACAGTTACAACTAACCATGAACTAAATGATTACATTATATCGATTCTTCCATGAAAATATTTTTTTAATTAAAAAGCATCATAAACCAATCCAAAAATAAGAGGCACATATATATCCTTACAAATCCTCCAAAAACACATATTTTATGTGTTAAAACTCTAAGATTCACATTCAGATGCTCAATTAAAAATATAGTCTTCTCGACAAATGATAACTTCAATTCTATTTAAATTTTTAACCAGTTCAAAACAATTGATTCTATATACACCCCACCTTATATCATCTTATCCAAAAGAATCCTTAAAAATAGAAAAAACATCCCCTAATCTACATGTGTTAAAATATTCCACTCAAATGGTCATATTGATTTCTAAAACACCTCACAAACCTCCAAGAACGACATAAAGCATGTGGTACTGAATCTGTTAAATGAAGATACAACAAATATATATATTCAAAACTAAAACAATAATATGAAACTCATGAAGAACCATCTATCCTGAGACATGATTCATTTATTATCTCTTTTATCATCTTTCCTTCGATGTTCCATACCATAGGTTCTATTTTTATCATGGCCAATTCTAAGAGGTAGTCCTCCCACAATAAAATTTTCTTATTAAAGTAGTACCTTAGTGTCCCAGTGACACTCACAAAACATTTGTAAATTTATAAGTGTAGTTTAATTCCAATATACTGAACTTATCCTGGATATTCCAATATTTCCCTAGAAACACACAACTAACTATTAATGAAATACATGTCTCATTACAATAGTTCCACCATAGTAATTCGTCACCAATTGCTTCAAACTATTTGTAATTACTCATGTTGAACCACCTTCGGTTGACTATTTTCAAAATTATTTACTCTTATGACTGATGTATCACAAAAAGAAAATTCTGATTCCTTATCCCAGGGTGTACGGTTATTTATATGAGAACACTCACTGATGCCCATATCAACTTCTCATGATATCTCGGGCACAAAAAACATCCATATAAAAATATCAAATTTCAATATCATAAGAACTAACACTATTCCGACAAAGAACCATGGATATTTATAAGATATTTCAAGATTAATACCCACATCTGTATTTTAGACAAAACCATAATAATGATCGTACCTAGAATTTATCAGGAATTTTAGTCATACATTGTTTGATTGTTTAAATAGATGACAAGATCCAATAGACCATCCAATGGACGACCTCAGGGAACAATAACCCTTTTCAATTGAGCATCTATTTAATGATAATATTAGCTTATTAAAAAATCCATGCCCATATATAATGACTATTATGTATAAGAACCCTCACATCCTATGTGATAACATAAAACTCACTTATCACCAATTCCCTCACCCTGAAAATAGTTTTTAAGAAATTAGAATATTTAATGTAACAATGAGGGACATCACCATTAATAGTTCCCTGGAATACAACACTATAAAGATTATTTAAAATAGTTCATCTTTCACAACTACTAAGTAGTACTTCCCTCAACCCATAAAATACTTTTTGATAGATATATATATGTATATTTGATACAATCTCAATGTACATAGGATTATGTCAGGATATGGGTCATGATTTCCATTAGACCTGGAGTATACTATGATTTTATGGATTGGTGTGTATAGATCACATTGAGGTGTGATCACATCAAATAGGCCTCTATTTTCTATAACCAACACATGACACCACATCTCCGAATGATGCATGTCATAGTCCTCAAACATTTCAATAAACTCCTCTCACCTGGTTATTTTCAAATTATCCATGCTCACAGGGAACATCATTTAATCTACCATTATTCTCTAGATTACAATTCCAATAATCTCCATATCTTTGAAACCATAAGTCCTTTGATCACTCACATCCATTCACTAATGATCAATTATAAATAATTAGCTAACTTAACTAGAAAAAACAATATATTCATTTGTGGTGGGTTTACCATCCCATAAAACCCTGATTGAGACCAAAATCACACTTTCAGAGGTTTTTCATTGACAATATTAATATAATCATGCAATATAGATCTCTAATTTCTATCATACCATGTTCTTCATTGGAACTCCTCTTCAATGTAGAGAACTAATCCATGTCATAATTAATCAAATGACCACCTAAATCAACATATCATTTTATAAAACTAAATTATATATATTGAACAATCTTGTAACCTGGGATAAGAACTCGAATGAACCTTTCGTATTAAATCCAATTTTTATATCGAGGCACCATCGATGATTCCTTGAAAACCCATGAATCATTGTTCTTCTAACACAAAACCAGAGCACCTTCTATGCATCGGTCTTGAGGGGAGTGTAAAACTAAAATCATGGACTATATGAAAAAAGTAAACTATTGGCCAACCACTCTCATATTCTTTTCTAAAATAATTGAATGATTTATGATAGAGCTTTGATTCAATATTTAGTTCATCTTGTTCTATCAAACAAGACCTTTGATCTCTAACATGAGAACCACATCCCACATGATTGTTTTTTCTCATAGAACATATAACATGCCTTAAAATATCTTTAATATAGTTAAAACTAAATGTAAGTGAAAATCACAGTTGATGTACAGGGTTCATAACCTAGAAACATTGGTGTAACAATATAGCCTCCCAGTGATTGATTTATTACACCCTAATCCATCTCAAGAATTATCAAATGAGAATTTTTATGAAGTATCTCAATTTTAACATAATTGGTAATGAAGCTTATAGTAATTTGGTATTCACATACAGTAATACCACATGAGGTTAAACATATGAAAAAATCACCCATCTTCTATGGTGGATCAATTAATAAACTAAGATTCCTACCTGACTCAAATGATCAGACAGACTGCGCTTACCATGCCTAGAAACTCGGTACCAAAGTCTACCAGTTTCTTAATTAAAAGGGTGCTGCCTCAATTGGTTAAAATATAATTTTTAATTTATGTTTTCATCATTATAAAATAAAGTCACCTAAAGGGATTCTATGAACTACAACCTATCCAATAGATTCAATAACAGGTAAATTAAAATCCAACTAGAATCTATAGAAAATGATCACCCTAACTTTCATAGAACCCTCCAAGGAAATATAATGTGAAACCTTACATGAGAGTTACACTATAGACACCTATATATATTTATTTTACATATTTTAATTGATTCTAATTTATGAAAACATTTTAAGCAACTGACGTGTATGAAATATCAAGTACCTGATATAAAAATAAACTATAAAAAGCACTTTATTTAGCTGATGCCATGGAAAAAATAAGAATTTTATCTTATAATTTCATTTTAATCATTTAATAATTATTTATTTAACTAATTTACAATCACAAATATCGTAGATAATTAAAATTTTAATTTCATGTTTTGGAAAAAAACTATAAATTGTGCTTGTCTTTTTAATTAACTTAATCTTCAACTTCGTAACAATAAAAAATAGATAAAATGTATTTTATCATTTAGGGGATAAATTTTGTATGATTCCACCCATAATTTATATGTAACCTATATAAGTGTAGAATTACACATTATATAACCTTCCCATTTAAAAATATTATATTCTAATGGGGTTATGTACCAAAAAATACAACAATAATTGCATCCTATGAGGGTCTGGTCACCCTAAACTGGGTCTATTTATGTAAAAACCAAGAACAGTTGATTCTTTAAAGATTAATTACAACTGGACTAGGTTTATCATATAATCATATAAAGTCCTAACCAACTTAGTTGGGTCCTGTTTAGTGTATCTCATAATTATAAAACACCAAGATCTTTATACTCATGTTGAGTCATGTATAAGATCTTGAAGAAACAAAATCATTCTATGAGTAATATTTTAATAGGTTTTATTTATATATAATGGACTAGTTAAATAAATTAAAATTTAATAGTTATAAAAGAATAAGTACTTATAATATATAATTTCCATTCATGTAATTACAACCAATTCTTTTACCTTTGGTCTCAATGGAAACCAATAAATATGTGGTGGATCGATTATAGGGACCATTATTCCTAATTTTAGAGTGAACATACACATTATAGTGAGATATTTTCACCCATTTAATTGCAACCACTAATTATTCAGCTTGTGTGACCAATGTTCCATTTCTCAAACATTTCATAATTTGTTAATTAAGGTTCCAACATAAAGCTATATGGGAAAACACCATTTAGGTTGATGAAGATACTTTAATAAAAAATTGATTTCTCATAATTATAATAGATAATTATATCATAGAAAAATAATAACAGTAAACATAGAAATAACCATAGAAGATTAAAATTTAATTAATAAATAATATAAGCATTTTAAAAATCACCCAAGAAGGTTATATAAAAAAATATTGAATAATCACACATGCATGTCATCCAAATTTTCAAGTATAAATAAAATATAAAATGTAGTTTACATGGAATGAATATGTATGAAATGTGAATCTCAATAATACTATGATGATGCATGTACAAACAATATCACTTTCTATACTAGGCCCATTGGTAAATCTCATAAATCAATAAATCTAAAACCAGTGAATGTATGAGAATTCCCCAAAGTGAAATAACAATCAACTAAATTATAAAAAATATTTATAATCCAATACATGGAAACATGATATATCCCTCATGAATGGGTCAACTGGACCCAAACCAATGTAATATACCATGTGCTCAAATTTTCTAGTCTCAAGTCCTCCATACCAAAATAGTTAAATGAGTGAAAATAATTATATGATGCAACTTGTATCATATTGAGACATCGTCCACTAAAATGGTTCCCCAATCCAGTTTCTTATGTTTCTTCATGTGTTCCCCCATATATTCTAGAGGCTACTAACTTGCAGTAAGGGTCTGAATGAAGTATAGTGGGGATATTATATGCTCTATATCAATAATGAATTCTAAAAGTAATAAATAAACATACATTATGACATGAAAAAATACCAAAGGGAAATCTCTATGAGCATTAGGAGAACTAAAGCAGTCATATGCTCCTAGTTTCTCTTGTACATATGTATCAATATATAACCTGATCCATGAAATAACTTTAATCCAGAAGAACTGTTTGGGTACCAATTAGTTGACCAAAAAGTATGTGATTAAATCTCAATATCCCACAATCAATTGTTTCTAATGCATATCCAATCCATGTATATTTAAAAAGTGTGAAATTCTAATACTAAAATAGCCTACTAGAAAAATTAAATATTAATGCTATCAGGCTGGAGTCTCTCACGTATTCTCAGACTATTATACCTAAATTCATCCTACATTATATATCTATGTACATGAGAATAGTAATGTATAAATCTAGGACCCATGGGAAAACCTTAATGTCCATGTACAATACTAGTCATGAAATTCCCAAGGAGAACCCATATTATCCTTATATTGGGGTGATCATTAATTTATCTACATGTTTCATAACATTAAAGGTTTAATAGTCTAAGATAAAATAATCACCACTCAATCATAATGTAATTTTATATTACCTGTGAGCCCATCAAAAAAATTATACAATTGAATATAAGTGTCTTTTAATGCATAACATAGTCTCACATATCCTATAATCCCATATATAGTTGTCTATATTAGGGTTCCATGTATCACACTAGTTTTATACCATGTTAGGAAAACTGTGAGTCCATCTACAGAATTCAATATCTAGAAAAAAATAACTTGAAGAACATCACAATTAATTTAACCACATATCCCATCTATGAATCTCTTTACTTGGAATCCATTTATCTCTCATGGTATATAAAATTTCTCAATTATCCTACGATTCAGTATAATGAATTCCATAAAAATAATATAGGTATCACTAAATAAGTATTCATTATCATTCATTTTATAATCTCACCCATGGAAGTTCAAATAAGGAACCCATGTATCGCTCAATGCATAAAAAAAATAAGCAGTCTCACTATATTCAATAACTAAACTTATGACATGGGAATGACCATTACAAATAAAAATTCCTCAGATAAATTTTAATTTAATCAAATCAATTACATGTTATTAAGATGGGCCATGCATGTTTTAATTATATCTAATCATTCATTATGAATCATATAATTTAATAATTCACTTCGTTATATAAGAGACACCTTGAAAATACCATGCCATTTGATAATTAATTTTAGCATACATGAATTCCTCCCATTACCACATTATTCTCAATTTATAAGGAGAAATTGTGAGTTTTTATAACACAAGAAATTTTATTCATGTTCATCTTTTCATTCCTTCTAAACATATAATCCAATATCCCATAGAGGGGTATTTAGATACATAGAAATATGGAAATATTAAAAAATTATTTAGATGGGTATTAGATGTTTGCCTCACCCATCTATATTCCAAATGAATATATCCTTATTATAAATAGGACAATTAATGAAAAAATATATAAAAGAATTTAATAAATTCAGACACAATTTTTTAGTTATTTATATTTTAAGGAGGTCCAAAAAACAATGCAGTTTTTTGACTAATTACACATAATCATCTTCAAGTGAATACATGTGACACACCCATGGGGTGGATTTCATTTAGTTTTCATCATCCAATGATGTCAATGTACCACATAAGGGATCTATATGATGGTATAGGAAATCATATTTAATGGTTACACAATTTAGGAGTGATTCTCCAAGAATATGAAACAAGAAACAATGAAACATTTAATAAAATGACAATAATATAAGGGATATTATATAAAACAAATACCACATGGTTAGTATTCTTCACTCATCCATTATTAAACGCCAATTTGATTCATATTGATAGAATATGAAGAAACACTCAAATTCCATACAGATAGGGTGTAATAGACTGTATGAAAATAACATCTTATATGGAATTATTGACTAAAATAGGATGAAAATAGAGTCTTAGAATTACTAGGAGGCATAAAATTCAATGTATGAGGAGTATATTAGACAATGAATGGTGAATAACCCACCATGTAAAGGTGAGGAAGAGGAGATAATTCAATAGGGAACACATAGTGAAATGGTTGTGATAATTTGGTAAACCACCTTTATGGGACGATGCAAAAAATGGGTAATGTTACACCATTTAATGTGAAACATTGTTTGGCCACATGGTTTTGCTAACCGTCCGTGAACCTTGTCAAGCTATTATCCAACGACACCCACACCATTCATGGAAAGAAAAAAGTTAGAATAACTATGAGTAGCCCATATAATCAACATAATAATTTTCTATATACATTCTTCATGTTAATGTTACCCACTATTCACATTTTCTCAAACCATGCTCCCCATTCAGGAGATGTATTTTGGAGACACACAGTTACTACCAGTTGTTTTCTAACTGTGTTGCTACACCTACTCCTTTCTTGAAAATATGTTTCCATAATTGATGAATATAATAACCCTTGTAGAATCTTGAGACACATATTGGCCCTTAAACCCAATTCAAAATAATACATTTATATATTCCAAATCATATATTCACAATCCAAATATCTTCTTGATATTTGTCCTAGAAACAATTGGAAAACTCAAATTCCTATGGAATTTTCAACCCATTTGAAATATAAGAAGCTAAAAAAAATAATCTCATGATGAAGAAAACTACCAATTTATGAAATATATTGGTGACAAAATGAAGTTACTTGATATAGAGAAAAACCTATACATCATCATGATGAAATATTAAAAGTAAAGGATGATGAAAAATAATTTATCAAACAAAAACATGATGATGTTGAGAGGGGGAAATATATTCCAAAAAAAATGTTAGAAGATGGTGAATGTTATAATAAGTGTAATCCAAAGAAGAATAAAATACAAACATCATTAAAGGTAAATAACAAGGTTAAATTTGTTAAATGGAATAAATAATGTCAAGAAGACCATTCGTACAAAAAAAAACAAATAGAGTCGATAACTATGGGATTTCAGAGGAATCAATGTTTGAGAAAAAATTATAACTAGTTTCTCTATTAATACCATGATGAAATATATTCCAAATAATATGATTACAAGAGGATACCAAAACATTGAATCATAAAAAGGTTATAGGGTGGATGGTAAGATAGTTGACAAAAATAAGGTATATAGATATAGGAAGTTTGTATGTTATAAAGAAATAAATTATTTCTTTAGATACGTCAGATATTATGGGGTACTTGGGAATAAAATTTAAATGTGTTGGCTTAATCATTAACTTTATAATAAATATAGAAGGTAATAGAGGTTTATTTTGGGAGATTCAACCCACTAAAAGAAGGAAATTGGAACAATTATGTTTGAAACCCAAAAACAGAATTCAGACTTTATATTTTTTTTTCGAAAGATGTGTCTGGCCAGTAAATATTTTGACATGATATCTTTTTATCTTATAAGTTCAATAATCTTTGTATTAAAAATATCAAATGATGTATATGATAGAAGATAATAGTTAGGAAAAGACCATTTTTAATGAAACTATTATCGTTATGATATAAAGGAGATCATATATGGATACTATATAAGATTTTTATTCACATATGACAAGATATTTGATGTAGAAAATGAATTTTAATGATTATGTAGAAGGTATAATGACTTTTGGAAATTATGTGTTCCTCAGAATCCTAGCCGTTGGACCTACTATCATAGGAAATAAAAATCTAAAATCTAAAATATCGTTATTTATCAATGGCCTCAAACAAAAAATTTTAAGTGATTCATTACGCTTTTATGAGGGAAAAAATACATTTAGAAGTGGTGGACTTATTGTTAAAGGTATTGAAAATGGGAAATTGTTTACACAAGGGAAACACAATAAGGGAAACCAATTTCAAGTTGCTGATTCAATGTTTTAATGTTATTTGAGCCTAATGGAAGAAAATAAGCTATACTATAAGATGTTGGGACCTATGATCCATAGGAATATGATAAATCTAATAAATAAATATTGTATTAATAATAATATTAATATAACAACAATAATAAATTGTTGAAGTTCTATATACTCGAAATTGAAAATTACAAACTTAGTATGTAATAATGTTAAAAACATTCTACTTATCCCTTGGAGCTTATACACTAAAATATATATGGGACCATGAGATACTAATTAAAATATAAAAATAAGTAATTTATTTAAATTATTGATTATTTTACTCATATTAAATGTATTCTGTTTTTGAAACATTAGTCAAAAGCTCTAAAATTTATAAGGGTTTTAAGAGAATTATTTATAAGGAAATTTATTATTCAATAAAGAATATAAAAACTAATCATGGAATTGAATGCACAAATGGGATATTTATTGATAATCTTGAATTACATAGAATTCATTTTGAATTTAGTTAACTGAACACAACATAATAGAATAGTGTTGCTGAAATATTAAATAGAGGTTTGGCTAAGATGAAACAATCTATTTTGATTGAACATTATACTTCTAAATACTTTTGGAAGAATGATATTATAGACACAGTCCACATTCATAATTACTATTTTTATAGGAATAAATCTAAAATAACTCTTTATGAAGTGAATTATAATGAAAACCCATCCATGAAATACATAAAGGTGTTTATAATTTATCAACGTCAAAGGTAAAAATATTAAGAAAAATGATAAAAAACGTGTTGATGATGTGTTTCATAGATACCATCATTATGGTATAGGATATAAGTGATATAATAATTTAACAAGAAATATTATAGACATCATAGATGTGAATGTGTGGGGCCACTCAAATAGAATATTTTCACTATCATATGAAAATATAAGAGAATGTGAAGAATAAGTTGTTACTGTTGAACAATGAATCCATATTTCTAATGGATATAATGATATAAAATCTATTCATGTTATAGATTATGATAAATCCTCCACCAACGGCCCGAAGGACTTCAATTTTTTATTAAATGATAAAGCCCCCTTTTAGGGTTGAAGGGGGTGGAATCTCAAAGACATCATGGACATATGAAAATACACTCAAAGGAAAAAGGAATAAAACCCAGATAAACATAATTGAACAGCTCCTCCCTAGCATTTGAACATGAAGAAGTTCTCGACCATTGCAAGGCTAATTAGAAACCAAGTGTCCTGTGTCTAGCATAAGCCCCGATCTGATGGCTGACGCCATACCCTCTCAAACAAATAAATCCAAAAAAGCTATCCAAGATGAAGCGCCGACTCTGACCTCCTTTGAAGTCTGTTCATGAAGTCATCCAGATCACAAACTTTCCTCCTTAGAACAAAAAACCATTCAAGAGAGAAGAGAACCATTCTGGAAGGGATCATTCCACCAAATAAAAGCGCTCAACTCCGATCGATTACCATAGAAACCCACAAATCACAAAACTCACAGCATAAGAAGCTTAACACGACAGTTACAAAACCAAAAGGACCTGCAAAAAACCACACAGAAAGACCGAAATAGAACCCTCCCCCTTTGAGACAATCCAGATCTGTATTCAAGACACCGGAAGCACAAAAAAGGAGAAACTAGAAGCAACGTTGCGGCCGAGCAACAATTCTCCAAGCAGGTCAGAGCAACAACCATGGCTAGACTAGCAGAATCCAGAAACGCGTTGACCCACGTCGAAGATCAACAACGTCAACTTGTGTCAAAGCTCTGCTGCACCACGCCGTTGCCAGTCCACATCAAGAAGAAGCCGAAGCTACAAAACAACCACAAAATATGCAGGACAGGCTACGCCGAGTGGATCAGAAACCGATGCATTGCTGAGCCCCGTCGAAGGAAAGACACCACCTAACCTCGCCATAGTCGTGCCGCGTTGAGCCGATTCCAAGTAACAGCAAGCCAGATCCAACTAGAAGATGCTGAATCGAGGCATAAACCAACCAAAGGTTGAAGGAGGAAGGAAACCTAAAGAAACCCTAGCCACCACCGTTATAAGGGGAGATTCCTCTCAGAGGCTCT
Source organism: Viscum album (assembly GCA_963277665.1). Taxonomy (NCBI): domain Eukaryota; kingdom Viridiplantae; phylum Streptophyta; class Magnoliopsida; order Santalales; family Viscaceae; genus Viscum; species Viscum album. Next base: position 1,110,438,239 of record OY728145.1, read on the forward strand.
CCAAAAAAAAACTCATAATCCAGATTTTGACATATCTATTTCATGTGATGATGGATAATATAATCTAACTCATCCTAAGGTTAAAAAATAAGGGCAGGTTCCAAAAATAATTTGATATAAAGAGAAATGGGTTTAAACAAGTTGAACGTAGAAGACAGTTTCAAACACATCATTTTATTCATAGGATGTTCTAAGACATGTTAAAGAATATTTGGCAATTTAAGAGTTGATTGATTCCATGAATGAAGAGTTTGATTGAATTTTGAGAACTGATACATTATAACTCAAACCTAAACTATAAAATAAGAATACAATTTGATAAATCGTGTTTTAATAAAAAAGATGAATGAAGAAGGTAAAGTGATAAGAAACATGGAATGACTTATTTGTAAAGGCTACTCATAGGTTGAATGTCTAGCTAAATAAGGAATTTTATGGGTTAATGAAATCACTATGTGTTTTTCATTCAAAATTAAATACCACAAAATAGTCCTTTAAGAGTGCTAGAAATGGAATTTATCAATGCAAAAAAAAAACTGATGACTATATGAGCGAGGTTAAAAGCCCTGATATTTTTTAGTATTAATAAAGGGTTCCATTATCATCACTATTTTTTTTATGAAATGGAACCTTTATCAGCACTAATAACGGGGCAATTGATCTGTGCTTTAATTGAGGTATGCTAAAATCTTCATTTATCAGTTCTATAAAAGTTCTAATTACTGTCTATACACTAGTGTGATGTAACACCACATTTAAACAACATTGTAGTGTCCTATAATAGTACACCACAATATGAAAAACACACCAGATATCAGCAAAAACATTCCCCAATATATGATTTAAATGAAATGAAATTTACAATTCAACAAAATAAAATAAAAAAACTATGTTATAAAAATTTCAAGCATCGGTTTTCGAAATTCGATAAATTCAAATTATTATATGCATTCAAAATAATAAATGTCCCATTCCATATTAATCCTAAACTAACTCGTACTATTTCTGAACAAACCACCCTTATTCGGAAAAAAACACTTGTATAAGAAAATAATTTCACTGCTAGTAATATTATATAGAAATAACTTAATAGATAGTGTTAATTTTAATAAAATCAATGATAATTTTAAATTAGAAGATGCACATGGAGTTATATAGATCACGTCGTGCATAGGATTGAGGTGTGTATGTTTCTATCATGTCTTAAATGACTTATTTATAATTATCCTAAAGTATAAATAAATTTTTAACGTGTATAATCAGTTTTGAGTACATCAATTATATTTTTTTCTAAAATGAAATTTCAAACTGCATACACAAACATTCGAATCATTATAATCACATCATGTTTTGGTTTGATGTGAAATAGATTTATACACATTATAAATTAATTATCAATAGTTTTCCTAAATTTCTAAGAAAAATTCCACCACTTTTGATTGGTTTTTAGTGAGTGACACGTTTTGAACTGAAATGTCGATTTTAAACTAATAATGGACATTTTGATGAATAATTGGATCATCATGAATTTCATTGATGTGTGGCTAATTCATTTAAGTCAAAAACTAATTATGGATCACTTTTTTAAAGTATAAAAACAATTCAAACATTATTTCTAATTTTTTAGCAATATATTTTTACATTTTAATAAAAAATAATGACACTTTTATCTAAAAAGTCATACTTTGAGTCATAATGGTAACACTATGGGTCAGATTGGGGTTCGGTTGATTCCTACACATAGAAAATGACATGTGGATCATTATAATAATGTATCTAGAAAATATGAGTGTTTTTATTGGTTTTGAGTAAATCGTTTTTCTTTTTTTACTAAAATGTATTTTTAAATTTAAAACAGGAACTTTAACTCATACCTATCTCATTGTGTATAAGATTGATGTGTGATTGATTCATACACATCAAATATTACTTATAGATCAGTTTCCTAATTTATTTAATCAATTTAAATGTATTTTCTCTGTATTATGTAGGTCAGTCAACCTTTTACCAAAATTTATGTCAATTTTTAATAAAAAACACACTTGGAGTCATAACAGTCGTACTATGAACCAATTGAGGTGCAGTTGATTCATAAACTTCTAAAATAACATATGGATCTTTTTCTTATGGTATCAAAATGGTATGAATTTCTCTATTCAGTTTTGAGTAGGTCAATTTCGTTTTTTTACTTGAATTGATGTCAATTTTCAAAAAATATGTACTTAGAGACATACCGGTCACACCATGCATTGGATTGAGGAGTGGATGATTCCTACATGTTCGAAAGAAACCTATGAATTTCATTAAAAATGTATCAAAAAAATGTGAATGTTTTTTCTCTTTTTTGATAATGTCACTTTTTTTATTTACTAAAATGTTATTTTAAACTTTAAACACATACTTGTACTCATACAGATCTCATTGGGTATTAGTTTGATGTGAGACCAATTCTTATACATCATAACTGATTTATGAATCAGTTATCCAAATTTTCAAGATAATTCATGTATGTTTTCTCAGTTTTTTGTAAGTGAAACTTGTAAATGTCAAATTTCAATTTTATACTGATAACAGACACATTGAGTAAGTTTTATTTTCTTATAAAATTAATTCAAATTTTAATTAGGAAGAGGTGCATGGGGTCATTCTTGTCATATCATGTGTTGGAATGAGGTTTCTATGATTCCTACACATTCCAAAGTCTTAGAACAATCCAAACTGCCAATGTTAAAATTGATTACCATTAACTTTATTTGTCAAACTACCTACACTACATGAGAGGCTTCAACCAAACCACATCATCCTGAAAAAAACAATTCACCTATATAAGACAATTATTACTATGAGTAATACTAAAAAGATATAAATTAAACACAAATATAAAATAATACATTAATCCTATAGAAAATTATTTCACTGTGAAAATGTCAATAATACCTATCACACTAGGAATTTTATGGAACATGAAGGAAAGAGAAAAATTCCATCATAGTAGGGGTGATATTTTTTGACGGGGAAGAAGTATATAGATGTTTTGGTGTAGAAAGAAGTGAAAAATTAATAGAGAACCCCAACTCGAACCAAATAATCATCTTGTATATGAAAAAAATTAACAAGAGGGTAATACTAAAAATAATTATATTAAAAAAATATGAAACAATACATTAATTATATGGATAATTATTTAATTGTGAAGACATCAAGAAGCTCTAAATATTTGAGAAGATTCGTCATTGCTGCTCTTCTTAAAATTTAAATGGATGTAATATAAATGAATGTGATATATGCAATATTACAGGGGTAAAAAGGGTTTTAGGTAGAAGAATTAAGTTGATTTTTTGGTGTCGATAAATATTAAATATGGACAAACCACCCCAAATCGACGAAAATAATCCACCTTTATATGAAAACAATTTTTATTTTCATAACACTAAAAATAAATAAATTAAACACTAATTTGAAATAATACATTAATTCTATATGAAATGATTTTAATGTACAAACATCAATATTAACATTATAATTGAGAAGCGTTAATATCATTTCTCTTATTAAAATGGAAGTATATGTAAGCTGAATGAAAGTGTTGAATTTACCACTGAATGGGGTTAATCGATTTTGATGGAAAATAAGTATGTAAAGGTTTTGGTGAAAAAAGGTATGGAAGATGGGAAAAACAACACAACTCAATCAAAATATTATAGATGTATAATAAATCAATTATTATGTGAGTAATATTCGAAATAAATAAGTTAATCATTAATATGAAACAATATCTTAATTCCATGGATAATTATTTTAATATGAAAACATCAAGATTACCTCTATAATTGAGAATAGACAATATTGTTACTCTTCATAAGAAGGAATGACACATAAGAAAAATTATTCTAAAATAAAATAACATTGCATAAAAAAATAAAAATTAAATCAACGGTTCGTTATATAAATTTTTGGTAAAATATATAACGTATATCGTATCATTACTTTTACATCATTCCAAATGGATTCCTTTATTATTGTCTATTCTTATAAGGGATTGGTAACATCATTATGTGTAGAATAAATTTTATACATGAGAATTCAATCATTTAATTTACATTATTTTAATGTTGTATAGATAATATAATATTATGAGGAAAAATATAATGTAATAAAAACATTTTTTACTTCTCATTGATCCCTCTTTATTTTTTAATGGTTTCAAGGATTTAGTTCCTCCACTGGGAATACAAAACCCCTCTTTTTGGTCCCCTATAATGTAAAATAAATTTTCTATTGGGACCAAAATGATCTAATCGTGATGTCCCAATTAATGGAACATCCTTGAATGAAAACAACATATAAATATATAGAGAGAGAAAATATTCTCTTGTTTTCTCGATTTTGGTGATGTGATGTGCATTTTAAACTAAAATGATAATTATATATTGAAAAAACCTAGTCAAAGTTGTAATAATCACACCATAATTTTTTTGATTTTTGTATGAATCCTACATAGCCAAAATAAGTAATGGACAATCATCCTAGAGTATTAAAACAATCTGAATGCGTTTTCTCACTTTTGATTAGGCGAGTTGTCCTTTTTACTAAATTTGATATCAATTTTTAATAAAAGACAAAATTTGAGTCATATCAGTCACACAATGCATAATATTAAGGGGAAACTAATTATTACATCTAATAAATGTCTTATGGATCATTTCCCTAAAGTATCAAAACAATCCAAATTCATTTGCATATTCTTGAGAAAATACAAGTCTTTTTACAAAAATGATATTTTAAACTAGAAACATGCACTTCGATTCATATCGATCACATCATGTATAAGATTAATAAGAGGATAAGTAATACAGATGTGAAATAACTTATTGATTAAATTTCAAAAGTATCATGAAAATATGAGCATGTTTTCTTGGTTTTTATTAAGTGAATTTGATTTTACTAAAATGTCAATTTTAAACAGATATTTGACACATTGACTCTTACCGGGCACACTGTGTATCAGATTAATGTGAGGATGATTAATACTTGTCACAAATGACATATGGATTATTTCCCTAATGTATCAAAATATCTAAATGTGCTTTCTTAGTTTTGAGTAGGTCAGTTTTCCATTTAAAAAACATGAATGTCATTTTAAATAATAAAATGAACATGGAGTCATATCGCTCACACCATGAATCAGTTGGAGGTATGGCTGATTCCTACACATCTAAAATTACTTATAGATAATTCTTCTAAAGTATAAAAAACTAAGAATTTTTTTATCATTTTTGAGTATGTCACTTCTCTTTTTCTTTAATAAAATTTCATTCTAAATTTAAAACACACTTTGACTAATATAGATCACATCGTGTATGGGGTGGGTGTGAGAACAATTACTACATGTCAAAAAAGACTTATTAATAAATGACCTAAATTAGAAAGATAATATGATAATGTTTTCTTTGTTTTAAGTGAGTTAATTTTTTTATTTAAACTATTAATTATAAATTGATAATCGAAAACGTTAGTTATAACGGGCAAACCATGCGTGAAATTACAGGGAAGCTAATTACGACACATATAAAATTACTTATGGATCATATTTATAAGTGAGAATGTAGTACAAAACTACCTCTGCCTCTTTCTACAATAATATAACACAAATTATGTGTTGTAATAAAATAAAATATATTAAAGTAAATAATGATTGTCAAATAAAATAATAATAAATCCTCTAAATATTATTTTATTTATGTTTTCTTTAGATATTTATGAATAATTTCAAGTATTAAAAGAAATTTATTCATCATTAAATATTTCTCAATATAATATAAAATAATTTAATTTTAGTAACATACATTCGTCCTCTAGAATTACATTGTAACAACCCAAGACCCCCAGGATTCACAACACTATAGGTAGTTATTTTGGTTTTTTTATCTCCACCCTCTCTATTTCGTTGTTTCCATTCAGCATATGTTTTCTATGGTTATGTGTAAATTTTATCTAGAAGGATTTGTTTGAATGGTTTTTTATTAATAACTAGTTTTTATGGTGTAATTCTGACAAATGAGAGGCATTTCCAATTTTTAAGAACATAATGATGTATTAGGGGAAATGACTCCCATTTACATCGTAGTGTTCTCTGAAAAGGGAAATTCCTCCCTTTTCTAAGAAATACACCATTGAAACATGTTATTAACTCGATAACTCATTTGAAACCAACTCCATCAAGGGAAATTTGCCACTGAACAAGGGAAATGATTGAGTGAATGGTGGGAAAGAAAAAGAGAGGGTGGAGACCAGAGAATCAGAATACGCAACTTTAGTGTTGCATAATCCATGGTTCTTGGGATTCTACAGTGTAATTTCAGCTAATAGTGTACATTACTGAAATTAATTTATTTTATTTCACATGGATGTAGATTTAATGATAAATTAGTTTCATTTTTATTCAGAATTTTATCAATAATCGTTTGAATTAATATTTAATAAAATAATTTTTATGGAATTTTTATATTGTTTTTTTAATAAAACATGGTTTCTAAAAGGGTTTATTTTATTAAAAAAATAAAAAGATTTATATGATTGAATGAAGAGTCCGATGGAGGCATCCACTTTGTTCACAGTTACTTGGATATGTAAAAAATATGAATGGGTTGACACTATCTACCATCATAGACTGTAAAATGGGTGTTACACCTCATTTGATAAATTGATAAATAAAGTGAATCTATATAAATATTTTATATAAATGTGACATATAAAGGTATTATATTATTAACATTATTTGAGTTTAATTATATATATGTCTATATTATTTATCAAATTAAAATTTATTTAAATATATAATATATTATTAGATATATATAAATATATAATACTATATTTTTAAGGAAACAAAAAATTAATAATAATTTTCAGATTATATTTTTTGTAAATAATTATTATTGTGTGTAATTTTCTATAAAATATTTTTATTTAAATTTAGGAAATTTTAATTATTACCAATAAATGTATATATAGTTACATTATTTTATTATTTGGAATGTAACATTAGCTTACAATTTTTTTGTAAGATTTTTAAGTATAAATTATATTACTATTAATTAAATGTATACATAGACCTATAATGTATATATAAACCTAATATGAGGAATACATAATTTCTATTCTATTATATAGAATTTTATTACATCCATTCTGTTTTTGTCGAAAAAATGATGAAGCAACCTAAGGATTCTAGTGAGGTCATCTAATATGCATTGACCAATCCTTGAGTATCCAAGGAGCTCCATAAAGAAGTTGGAATAATGTAACAAAAAATATCAATAGGATATATCAAAAATAAAAGATAAAACACTCCAACCCATCCAACATCAATCCCATAGAAATTTAAATATATATATATATCATGGAATTTATAATATACATAATTGAAAAACGAATTCACCTTTAAAAATTTATTTTAATGAAAATAAATATAATATCTTCCTAATATGGAAATCTTGAACCATAATATGTAAATATTTAATTATAAAATCACAATTAAATTATTAGTTCTGAAAGAAAACATAAATAGAAAGAACGTTATATATATCTAACATTATAAAATAAACATAAATTCATAAAAATATATGAAATCATTATTGTACAATATCATATCATTGTAAAATAAATACAACACCATACTAATATTAAAAATAGAGATCCATTGAAAATAAATAAAATTTGTATCACCCTTACAAATATTTCTCTTAAAAAACATCACAATTATGTGAAAATAATTTTTTAAGGAGAAACCCTTACATCAGAATATTAAAACAAGATTTAGATAGCGAAATCGCCTTACATGAAATACTTAAAATCACTTGTTTAAGAATGAAATCAAAATTTATTTCTGCTTCATACCATCATAAGGTTGAGAAATGGTTTTATAAATCAATTTTCTTAAAACCTACAAAAAATGGATTCAAAACAGTGAAGAATGTTGGTATATAGATGTATAATGCAACGAAAATTGATTCAAAACAAAAAAATAAAGAGACCAAAATATGATACCCAAAACAATAGTCAAGAGAAAACAGATCATAAAAAAAATCAAAACAGAATTCAAAAACCGTTGCACAAATAGATAATGAAAATGGGAACATACAATGGATAATCAGAAACCCTAAGAACAAGATATTGAAAAGAGAAATATATAATGAAAATCTAAATCTATAAAATAAAACACTGTCCTACCCTATTAAATTGAAGAAAACCCAAGACCCTCAGATACAGATCATGAAGTTTTCTTTGGAAACCCTAACTGAAATTGAGCAGTGGATATAGGGAAATGTTAATGAATCTAGAGGTAGTGGGTTAGTAAGATTCTTGTGGGATTGTGTGATTAGATCTTAGATTCACTGAGGAGGTGTTCCGAAAATGGGTGGATTCCATTAATTTAATAATTAATTCCTGCTATCAAAACAAATAATGTGTTTTTAAGAAAAAATATCCATTAAACGATTGACACTAGTTTAAGTCCAATTTCAAAGTAAAATTAATTCCAATGACCACCATTGGATTATATGGTAAAAATATATTATAAATACACTTTAATCTCAATTAAGAAGATAATCTATCCATATAAATAAATCAGATTAAAATGAGGTATTGAATTAAAATACAACATTTTCACTAAAAAAGATATTTATTGGAAAAATAACAAAAATTTACACAATGTAAATTTTGATGTCCCGATTATAAAGAAGGATATTATTTTTTCCAATATAACATATAAAATTTTCAAAAAGTGGATTCAAAAAGGGTTCGCCATCAAAAGGTGGTTAATCGACCTTTTAAAGAATATTAGAATATTTATGCTTAAAATTGGATTCATTCGCATTTTAAGTCTCTAACATTCTTTGGATACAAGTAAAAATATTTGACAAAAAAATATTATCATTCTGTAGTTAGTTCTGTTCATTCCCACCATTACAACGATTAGGCATTAACTACAATTTAAAATAATATTATTTTATTATTAAAGTGCAATGTAATATTTCCAAGATACTCATTGTTGCGTATTGGGTACGCCATCTAGCATATGGTTCCCTTTAAATTAGTATTAACATTTTATTCACAAATATGGATAAATATGAAAAATTAATATTTTTTAGTTACCTAGGATGTTAATCCTTCCCCCCTTTTGGGAATGCGTCCTCACAATTTCAAAATTGGTCTCGGAAACTTCATTGAATGCCCCACATCGAAAAAGGAGTCAATTAAACAGTCACTTTTAAAGCCATAAATGTAAATACAATGGTCAACCGAGTTAAACCATACTAGGGTTCCATGTAGGAAGACATGGACATGGAAGAGAAAACAAAGGGTCATGTTCTGATGGAGAGTGATAGAAAACAAGTTTAGGAGAAAGTTATCCTCCAGAAATTCACAAACTGGTGATGGGTTAAATGGTATTTTATTTCCCTAGTATGAAATGTTAACCGACAACATTTTTGTTTTTAAGTTACTTTTCATTGAGGAATTTATTTATGAGCTTAACTAAATCACAAGGAAACATACTTACTTTTCATGTAGACTTTCATCTCTTACAAGATTTCTTACACAAACTCATATTTTCTCCAAAAGATGAGTATTTAGGATGACTTGTTCACATTAAGAGCGCTATAATCAACTTCTAGAGAATCACCTAATCCACAAAAGAGATCCATATTTTAACCCATGTCTGTAGACCCTTATAAAAACCAAAAATTGTTAGTATGAGATCAAATAATACCCAAAAAGGATAATCCTTTATTAAAAAGAAAATCTATTCTTAATCTCTAAAATTTGTCCAGCAAAACCCAAAGTTCAATGAAGACCATTCGATAAACAATTTGTCCATAAAATTCTTCAAACTAAACCAAACTAATATTTAAACCCAAATATTTGAAGGATTTAAAAACAAAGTCTTCCAAGGAACAAATTAAAATTTATCTCTAAATAACATCAGTTGCTCTTAAAGTCTCATATTGAAAAGTAATTAACCTAATCATATATCCTCCATGATAGGCCAATATTTTCCTAGATAACCCAAAATCAACTTAATCTTGATTCATAAAATCATATAACTAAAAAGAATTAGTCAGACTAACCAGGGACAACACGTAGTCCAGTGGTATGTGATAAATACTAGTCACACATTGGTTGTGGGTTCGATTCCTATAGCTTTGTCTGACGCGACAGGTTGTCTCATGGTCTACGTGTTGTCCTTTTTTTCAGAACTACATAATTCTTATAACATTCCCCAAAATGAGATAAAATTTTCAAAAATAACCATAACACAATTTAACTTCAATTTTATCTCATGCCTTTCATATTCCATCATATCATATAGTAACCTATAATTACCTCAAAAGTACGTATCATATAATCCATAATGGTTACCTTTATAATTATTACCTAACCTTCCACATCGAGTTGGTTCTCTCGTACATGATGCATCAGAGAACTCACCAAGGATCAAGTGGTTAATCAGGACTCCTTGATAGTTGGTTTAGAGTAACCACGAGATTCCTCATTGGATCCCCCATTTCATCCAGTCTCTTAATCAGAGAACCACCATAGTTTCCTTCAATCCCATTGTCACTTTGGCGCCTACTATATCCATCCATTTACTAAAACAAAAAATGTCAGTTTGAGTATATCAAAACAATTATCATGTACTAATGAGGATGATAAACACTAAGATATACTTACTCATTCACTTTGTCTAAAACTATGACTCTTTTTGAAATCCTAACCATTATGGTAATGTCACATATTCTTAAAGAATACCCTAATCTCTAATGTTATTTAAACCGACCTCTGCTACTAACTATAAGTCCCCGAACTTAAAACTTACTTAATATTTAATTAAATGAATAGTTCACGTTGAGGATCTTTTCAGGTTTATCGTTTTATAGAATTAGTACATAACTATTACATCTCAAAGGTTTATGATGTAGAAACTTCTACATAGTTTCCTTTTTTAGAAAACATGAACTCTTGAAAAAAAAGAGTCATGTCTAGTTCCATGTTTAAGATAGCTTGACTTTTCCATGATCCCATCCTTGACCCTATTCCACATTATGTCCTGTGAAAAAAATTTCAAAACAAAACATGGCATGAGAATAGAAAGCTCAGTAAGGGATACACAAAGAAGAAAAACTGCTAGTTTTTCAAAACAACAAGCAAACCATGAATACTTTATCAAAGTAATAATTGTCACCTTTATGAAGTAGTAAAAACTCTTCACTAAATAAAAGATCATTACTTACCCTTTTGTAACCAAAATATTACCATAAAACCCATATAAAGAACACATTACATATAAAGGTAACATGGGACATAAACATACTTAAATGGAATAACCATATGGTCGACTTCCACATATATCACTAAATGAATAGCTATACGGCCGACTTACATACCCAATGCATTGGAGGTTATAATGTAACCACCCATCCTGGTATTCACGAAACCACCCGTAATATGGTTTATCACGTAACCACCAGTCAAATGTCCAAGTACCATTATAAAATCATAATACATAGAACAAATATAATGGAAAGAAAACATTTCTACATTTAATTCACAATATATCACCTAAATATATTGACATAAAAAATACATTATCAAAACCATTTTCAATACCAAAATACATAAAAGAGTATATGGTATTTATTTTATTTTAAAAACATTACGGCTTATTAAGGAATCCAAAGATCAAGTAGTACTCGCGGCGGCAGAAAGGTTGTTTTCACCGCATACGTACGACAAAAAAACATTGCTTTTTGTCGTTTAGTAAAATTCTTTGTATAAAAAGATTCATTTTGAATAAATGTAAAAGTCAAAGGGTTTTATACACCGTATAAAAGAAAGTTGTTTATAAAACAGAATATGCCACAATTAAAGGATATTGAGATGAATTCCCTTATAAAGTCGTTATCCTTAGATTAATGATAAATAAATTACATAATTATGTGTGACAAATATAAATACACCAAATATAAGAGGATATTAAGTGTAAAACAATCAGAGGTCATCCAAACATATTCATAGTATTACATAATCAAGAAGTAGAGGTTTAACCCAAAGAATTGAAATTGGGTTAAGAAATTCCCTTACAGAAATTCGACAGCCTAACAATGTCATTTTAAAATTCAGAAAATGTGACAATGAGAGATAAAAAATGCTATCTCATCACATGGACATATCATTTTCAGAAATAAGGATATATAAGAACATATCCCAACATAAGAAGCTACAAATAAAAAGTCCTAACCAAATAAAGTCTATTAAAAAATGGAGGGAGAAAGGTTCCCTTACCGATTTCGGAAACTTTCGAAACGTACACCCTATGAAAGAAGGTTCAAACAATGAAGATGTAAATATCCATAATTAAATTATATTACAAAAATAATACAATCATGGTCAGTACATACACCACATAGAAGGAAATGATGGAAAACGTAGAATAAATCTGACGGGAATAAAAGTGAGATGAAAAATACCTTATAAAAAATCGGCAGCCTAACGACGCCACATAAAACATTCAAACAAATGGATTGATGAAATCAAATAGGGTATCTCATAATATGAACATATAATATAAAGCCCCGGCCTTAAACATCTCTTAATATTGAATTAAATGAATAATTCACATTGAGTATCTTTTCAGGTTTAGAGTTTTAGAGAATTAGGACATAACTGTTCCATCTCCAAAGGTTGCAATGTAAACACTTCTACTAAGTTTCCATAGAATAAAAAAAACTCTTAAAAAGAAACATGTCTAGTTCCATGTTTTATATAGCATGAATTTCCCTTGATCCTATCCTTGACCCTATTCCACATTATGTCCTATGAAAAACATTTTAAAAAAAACTTGGGGTGAGCATAAAAAGCTCTGTAAGGGATACACAAAGAATGAAAATAATTAGTTTTTCAAACATCAGGTAAACCATGTATACTTTATCAAAGTAATACCTTCACCTTCATGAAGTAGTAAAACCTCTTCACTGAATAAAATATCATTACTTACCCTTTTGTAACCAAAGGATTACCATAAAACCCATATAAAGAACACATAACATATAAAGGTAACTTGGGACATAAACAAACTTAAGTGGAATAACCATACGGCCGACTTCCACACATATCACTTAATGGTATAGCCATACGGCCAACTTCCATACATACTTAATGGAATAGCCATACAACTGACTTCCATACCCAATGCATTGGAGGTTATAACATAACCACCATCCTGGTATTCATGGAACCACCCGTCATATTGTTTATCACGTAACCACCCTTCAAATGTCCAAGTACCATTATAAAATCATAAGACATAATATAAACATACTGTAAAGAAAACATTTCCACTCTTTGATCACAATATATCACTCAAATATAATGACATAAAAAATCCATAATAAAAACCATTTTCAATACCAAAATACATAAAAGAGTATATGGTATTTATTTCATTTTAAAAACATCACGGCTTGTTGAGGAAGCCAAATACCAAATAATACTCACGGCAGTGTAAAAGGTCGTTGTCACCGCGTACGTTAAAAGAAACATTCTTTTTTTTTCGTTTAGTAAAATGCTTCATAGAAAAAGATTCATTTTGTATAAAAGTAAAGTTCAATGGGGTTTATACACCGTATAAAAGATAGTTGTGTATAAAATGAAATATGCCTCAATGAAAGGAGATTGAGACGAAGTCCCATACCTCGGGTCCGAATTGACTCGATCGTACTTTAACGTCCTGAATAATACACTTGAGTTGATTTCTATTTTCTTAAGAACCATTTTCAAGTTCATTATTCCTTTTATATCAGTTATTTCCATGTTATAAACATTATGTAATCATTTAAGTTAATAATGTTTGTTTTGTCGATATTTGGTTCTTAAGTCGAAAGTGGACTTCTTACAATTACATGTTGATCATGTGGTCAAAGGTTCTTTATATCCAGAATAAAATTCCTGATTTGGATATCATATATATCATATATATCTAGAATATACATGTATTTATAATATTACATAATCATTTCGAGGTAAGAAATGAAATGCACCATTCATGGAGACGGTAAGCCGTACATACGCATGAACGCTACATTCATTTATATGTCATATTAATGGAATTAAAACTAAATGAGAGATATGTATATCTAAATTCCAGAATTATATGTATCATTTAGATGTATCAATCATCATATATATCCATTATATATCTGTACTTATAATAATACATTATATTTGGGGATAAGAAATGAAATGCACCATTCATGGAGACGGTAAGCCGAACGTACGCACGAACGCTACTTTCATTTCTATCTCACAATTTAATTTAATGAAATAATAATGATATAGAGGAATATTATAATTCCAGTATAACATCATATATAATTACTTTAAATCCATCCTTTATACATCCCACATATGGCATTAACGAATCACATCACTTTGAGGGGGCGGTAGTCCGCACTTCCTAAAATGAAATTATCATGTTTACACACAATGGAAACCATAATGATATACCACAAATGAAAAATAAAGAAGCATAAGGAAAAAATAAACATAATATATATCATATATAAATATAGTGACATCTTAATGGCCACCATTAAAGGTGTTTAAAAGAAGATTGAACAATCATCGTTTCGTGAGGCAGAAATTCACCAACCACAGAAACAGTATGTTCTTTAACCATTAAATGTAGATGTGTGTAAGTGTAGCTTAAAATATTCTTATAACAACATCCTAGTATATTGAATATACTGGTGTTGTTACAAAAGAATTGAATAAAAAGAGTTTAAGGGGTTGGAGAAGCAAAATAAAACAAAAGAACACAAGTGAAGACATTACCTTAAAATCGGGTAACTCTCTTAGATTTGTGCTCAAAGGTTTCCTTGGGAAGACTTCTGCCCAAAGTGAGGCTTCAAGGAGTAATATAGGGATGTGGAGATACAAAATGGGCAGGGTTTGGCCGAGCCAAAGGCTTTGTAAGTGTGGGTAAGGAGGTAGAGGTGGGGGCCTTTTATAATAGGGGAGGAGGGGCACTCTTGAAAAGTAAAGAAATGTTACTTTATTTTAAAATGATCTTCGGATTCAAAAGGTCCCACATTGAGATAATTAGAGGGTATGGCGATAATCATTCGAAATATACCCAACCAATAGGTTTTGGACATGTGTAGGTCATAGATTTTACATTATCATTTCATTTTATTCAAATCCTTTATTAATAAGGTAATCACTGCATCATCATGATGTCATAAATACTTTAATATATTTAAAGTCTAAAAATTATTAAAAAATATCATTATGTAGGAAATATTTTTATCTTTCTAATGAATATTTATAGTCAAAAATATGATTTTTATAACCCCATGTAAATTTTTTTTAGTAAAACATCTAATGTTTGTGTCATTTTTACTTTAACATTAAATAAAAAGTTATTTATGTCATTTCCCAACCAAAGTGGCTCCATGGGGTCCCCAAGTTGACCCATGGGTTGTTTTGGTCGGCAATGACACATCCAATTAGGGTAGGACATGTGTCAAGCTCATCACATATTATTAAAACAATATTTTTACCTTAAACTACACTAATTACCTCTAATCGCGATTAAAAAATTAATAAGTTACTATTCACCAAAAAATTATTTTAATCCCATTGAACCAAATTTTACTTATTAATGACAACCATGTTTGTCAGATTTTTGAAATTCAAAACACAGAGATGGAAAAATTACATTTAAACAGAAAATCAGTTTTTATAAGTACCACTTAGTGGTTTCACTATTCATCAAAAATTGAAGTTTTTCATAAAAATACCAAAACTTCAACCTAAGCTATATTTGATATTCCTAATTAAAAAATGATGTCCATTTTACAAAATTCAAAACATTTAAGTTTCATTAATTAATTTAAAAATTAATTCCCGCTGTCAGAGCAAATAGCGTGTTTTTATGAAACAATAAGTATCAAAAGATTGACACTAGTTTAAGTCCGATTTCAAAGTGAAATTAATTACAACGACCACTATTGGATTTAATGGTAAAAATATATTCTAATTTCACTTTAAAACCAATTCAGAAGATAATCTAATCATATAAATAAATTATATTAAAATGAGGTTTTGAATTAAAATACAACATTTATATTATTCATTAAAAAATGAACTTTATCGGAAAAATACCAAAAATTTACACAAAGTAAATTTTGATGTCCCGATTCTAAAGAAGAGTTTTATTTGGTCTAATAGAATGTATAATAGTGAACAAAACTATATTTAATGACGATTCTCCATCAAAAGGCGATAAGTGAACCTTTAGTGAAAACTAGGGCATATACGCCTAAAATTGAATTCTTTACGTATTTTAAGCCTTTATATTTTATTACATAAAAGTAAAAACATCTAAAAAACATATATAATCATATTTTAGTTATTTCTATCCATTCCTGCCAACACAACGGCTATGTGCTAACTACCATTTAAAATAATATTATTTTATTACTAGTGTGCAACGAAAGATTTCAATGAAACTTTTTGTGGCGTATTTGGTATGCTATCGAACATAGAAACCCTTTTAAAGTAAAATTAATATTTAATTCGTAAATATTAATAAATATGAAAATGTTTTATTCATTATTTACCTGGGATGTTACATCCTTCCCCCCTTTTGGGAATTGCGTCCTCTCAATTTTATTCACTTATCAAAATAAGTGGGGGTATTTATCCCTCATAGAATTTTCAGATTCCCACGTTTCCTCTTCAACAATATGGTTTTTCCACAAAACCTTTACCTGGTGAATTACCTTATTTCGCAACACTTGCTCTCTTCGGTCAAGAATTTGGACTGGTTGTTCTTCATAAGATAGGTTATCCTTCAGCTGAACTACCTTTGGACTCAAAACATGAGATGGATATGGAATATACTTTCTCAACATCTAAACATGAAAAACATTGTGTACCTGAGATAAACTCGGAGGTAAAGCCACTCGGTAAGCGACTGATCCAACTCTCTCTAGAATTTCATATGGTCCAATGAACCTTGGACTCAGCTTTCCTTTCTTACCAAATCGCATCACACTTTTCCAGGGTGATACTTTGAGAAAAACATGATCACCTACCTCAAAAGAGAGATTCTTCCTCCTGTTGTCCGCATAACTCTTCTACCTACTCTGAGCTGTCCCCATGTGTTTCTGAATAAGCTGAACTATTTCTGCCAACTCTTTTACCAATTCTGGTCCCATCATCTTCCTTTCACCTACTTCATCCCAAAAAGCTGGAGTTTGACACCGCTTCCCATATAATGCCTAAAATGGTGCCATCTGTATACTGGAATGAAAACTATTATTATAAGAAAACTCAACCAATGAAAGATGTTGGTCCCAAATTCCCTGATAATCCATCGAAAAAGCTCGTAGCATATCCTCCAAGGTCTGAATTGTTCGTTCTGACTGCCCATCTGATTGAGGATGAAAAGCTGTACTAAAATTTAATTCAGTACCCAATGACTTCTGAAGTCCTTTCCAAAAGTTAGAAGTAAACCTAGGATCACGATCGGACACCATGGAAAGAGAAACTCCATGTAACCTAACTATCCCTTTATGTTACAAACGAGAAAGTTGATCTAGTGAAAAAGTATCTCGTATAGAAAAGAAATGAGAAGACTTAGTAAAACGATCAACAATAACCCAGATTGCATTATTACCTAGAGATGTCCTCGGTAATCCCACAACAAAGTATATGGATATGTTTTCCCATTTCCACTCTGGCACTGGTAAAGGCTGAAGCATCCCTTTCGGTAACTGCCGCTTTGCTTTAACCTGCTGACAAGTCAAACACATCACAGTATAATCAGCAATATCTATTTTCATTCCATCCCACCAGTAATACTCCCGTAGTTCCCTGTACATCTTAGTACTGCCAGGATGAATTGAAAATAGGGAACTATGAGCCTCACATAACAACTCATTCTTCAACTGTGAATCACCAAGGACACATAATCTCTTCCCAATCCTCAAAACACAATCATTATCAATGTTGAATTCAGGAAACTTACCCTTTTGAACCAACTCTACCTTTTTCTACAACTCACTGTCTTCCCTATGTGCTTGCTTAATTCTGTCTGATATGGATGATCTCACTGATACCTGAAACAAAACAGAAGAACTTTCTGCACCAACAACTTCTATGCCAATGTTCATCAAATCAAAAACCAAAGGATCTCGTTCCAAACGTATCATGGTTAATGAAGAAATACTTTTTTGACTCAAAGCATCGGCCAATTTATTTTCTTTTCTCGGATGGTAATGAATTGTATAATCATAATCCTTGATTAATTCCATCCATCTCCTCTGTCTCATGTTCAATTATTTCTCAGTGAATATATACTTTAAACTTTTGTGATTAGTATATATTTCACACTTTACTCCATACAAATGATGCCTCCAAATTTTTAAAGCAAAAACAGCAGCAGGTAATTCCAAATCATGTGTAGGGTAATTTACCTCATGAATTTTCAACTGATGTGAAGCATAAGCAATTACCTGCTCATTCTGCATAAGGACACATGCAAGTCCCTTCAATGAAGCATCACTGTATATAACAGACTCACCATTCCTGGAAGGAAGTGCC
This sequence comes from Viscum album, assembly GCA_963277665.1. Taxonomy (NCBI): domain Eukaryota; kingdom Viridiplantae; phylum Streptophyta; class Magnoliopsida; order Santalales; family Viscaceae; genus Viscum; species Viscum album. Next base: position 1,110,456,908 of record OY728145.1, read on the forward strand.
AAAACTGGATCATTCACCAATCTTCTTTTCAACTCCTGAAAACAATCATCACATTCTTTTTTCCAGTTGAACTTAACACCCTTACAAGTTATCTTAGTCATTGGACTAGATAACCGTGAAAAAGTTTCAACAAACCTTCGGTAGTAACCTGCCAAACCAAGAAAACTACGGATCTCGGTTACATTTGTGGGTCTTGGCCATTCTTCAACAACTTTTTTTAGCATGATCAACAGTTATGCAATCTTTTGAAACAATGTGACCTAGGAAAGAAATTTGTTGTAACCAAAACTCACACTTGCTGAATTTTCCATATAGTTTCTTTTCTTTTAAGGTTTTCAAGATAACCCTTAAATGACTTTCATGCTCCTCTTTACTTTTAGAAAACACCAAAATATCATCGATGAAAACAACGAAAAACATATCCCAGAGCTCATGGAAAATTCTATTCATAAGGTCCATGAATAAAGCAGGTGAATTGGTTAACCAAAAAGGCATAACTACAAATTCATAATGGCCATATCTAGTACGGAACACAGTCTTCAGAACATCTGCTTCTTTTACTTTCAACTGATGGTACCCCGACCTCACGTCAATCTTCGAAAAATACTGAGCTCCCTGGATCTGATCAAATAAATCATTGATATGAGGAAAAGGATACTTGTTCTTAACAGTAATATTTTTCAAGGCTCTATAATCAATGCAAAGTCTCATTGAGCCATCTTTCTTTTTAACAAACAAGACAGGAGAACCCCATGGTGATGTGCTAGGTCAGATGAAACCTTTATCTAATAACTCCTACAATTGTTTCTTTAACTCTAAAAGTTCAACTTGAGCCATTCGATATGGGGGTTTTGAAATTGGATTAGAATCAGGAACAAAGTCAATAGTAAACTCAACTTCCCGGTCATGAATAATACCAGACAACTCATCAGGAAGAACATCAACAAACTCATTTACCACTGGCACATCATTAATCTGAACAGTTCCTTTATTTTCTACAATATGTGCAAGGTAACATTCATTTCCATATTTTACTAGTTTCTCAACTTCCTGACATGCTATCAAAATCAAGGGTTCATTCTTGTACACAAACTGAAAATCTTTCTGAAAAGAAACCATTTTAGCTCTACAGTCAATCTTAGCATGATAAAAAGAAAGCCAATCCATGCCCAAAATAACATCAAACTCTACTAGAGGAAAAACAATAAGGTTTTCTGGTAGATTCTTTCCACACACAAGGATAGGAAGGTTCTTATAATTCCTTTTTGTCTCAATGTTCCCTCCGAGTGTTTTTACCATATGTTCAGGGTTCATATCATGAGATGGAATTTCCAATTTACTAGAAAACTTCTTAGAAATGAAAGAATGTGTAGACCCTGAATCAAACAACACATTGGAATAATCTGAACAAACAAACAGTGTACCTGATACTACTTCATTCGATGGCCCAACATCTGCTGAAGTTGTTGCAAAGGATTTCACCACCCCTTTATGCTTATAGTCTGGCTTCTTTCCCCCAGTTGAGTTCTTCATTGGACACTCGTTTGCATAATGACCCATTTCATTACACTTAAAACATCTTACCATTGGCTTTTCATTACCTTCTTGATCATCTTCCATACAGTTACGAGAAATATGACCAGACATACCACATCGAAAGAACTTACCATACTTGGATAAACATTCTCCAGGATGCATTTTACCACACTTCTCACAGGATGGATATTTGGTTTTCTTACCTCCTTGCTTCTTTGATGAATTCATCCCCTTTTCTTGTCAACTGGACCTCTTATTCTGTTGTTTGTCATAGAACACATGATCATCAGCAAACTCCATTTCCACCTTCTCCACACATCGAACAAGTTTTTCATAACTTTTGACCTCACGAGAAGTTAAATCCCTTCGATACTTTGGCTTTAACCTTGAGTAAAAACGGTTTATTTTACTATCAAGATCTCGTATGACGTTTGGAGCACACACTGCCAATCGAGTGAACCTTTCTTCATAAGCAGCCACTGAATCATCCTCCTGCCTCAATTCTAGGAACTGTTTTTCCATCCTAAGATGAACCACCTTAGGAAAATATTTCTCAAGAAACATACCTTTGAATTCTTCCTAGTGAAGATCATCAATCTCATAAATATCCCTGATATTTTTCACCATCGACCACCACTGATCAGCTTCACCTTCAAAACGGTAAACTGCTAGACTAACCTTTTGATGTTATGAACACCCCATGACATCAAAAATCTTCTCCAGTGCATTAATCAACCCTTCAGCTTGCACGGGGTCAGATGATCCTCTGAATGATGGGGGATGTTGCCTCATGAAATGATCCACTACTGATATGTTCCTCTTCGGTTGATCTGGCTGATCTCGTGCATGGATACCACAACCATTTATAGCCTGAGTCAACTATGCCATCACTGCAACAAACTGTTCATTTCCGATTCTGACCATCTCAGGTTGCTGATTTGGAAGGTTTTCTTCCTCCTGATTTCGTCCCAACATAGCTGCTATGATTCGTCTGCGGAAAACCATTCTGAACACAGAAATATCTTAGGAGAAGAAACCTGGTAATCTTTAAATGCTATATCATTTCAGTCATACCATAAATTAACTTATAATTTAACAATTTTCTAACTCCTAAAGTTTTCTAAACTGACCTTTGATACCAACTATAAGGCCCCAACCTTAAACATCTCTTAATATTTAATTAAATGAATAATTAACATTGAGGATCTTTTCTGGTTTAGTGTTTTAGAGAATTAGGACATAACTGTTACATCTCAAAAGGTTACAAAGTAGACACTTCTACTATGTTTCCATAGAATAAAAAAAACTCTTAAAAAGAAACCTGTCTAGTTCCATGTTTAATGTAGCATGACTTCCCCTTGATCCCATCCTTGACCCTATTCCACATTATGTCCTGTGAAAAACATTTCAAAAAAAACTTGGGGTGAACATAAAAAGCCCAGTAAGGGATACACAAATAATGAAAACTGTTAGTTTTTCAAACATCAAGTAAACCATGTATACTTTATCAAAGTAATACCTTCACCTTCATGAAGTAGTAAAAACTCTTCACTAAATAAAGTATCATTACATACCCTTTTGTAACCAAAGGATTACCAAAAAAACCATATAAAGAACACATAACATATAAAGGTAACTTGGGACATAAACATACCTAAGTGGAATAACCATACGGTCAACTTCCACACATATCACTTAATGGAATAGCCATACGACCAACTTCCATACATACTTAATGGAATAGCCATACGGCCGACTTCCATACCCAAAGCATTGGAGGTTATAACGTAACCGCCCGTCCTGATATTCACAGCACCACCCGTCATATGGTTTATCATGTAACCACCCATAAAATTTCCAAGTACCATTATAAAATCATAAGACATAAAACAAACATAATGGAAAGAAAACTTTTCCACACATTGATCATAATATATCACTCAAATATATTGACATAAAAAATCCATTATAAAAACCATTTTCAATAACAAAATTCATAAAATAGTATATGGTATTTATTTCATTTTAAAAACATCACGGCTTGTTGAGGAAGCCAAAGACCAAATAATACTCACAGCGGCAGAAAAGTTCGTTGTCACCTCGTACGTTAAAAGAAACATTCATTTTGGTCGTTTAGTAAAACGATTCGTAGAAAAAGATTCCTTTTGTATAAAAGTAAAATTCAAAGAGGTTTATACACCATATAAAACATAGTTGTGTATAAAACGAAATATTCCTCAATGAAAGGAGATTGAGACGAAGTTCCATACCTCGGGTCTGACTTGACTCGATCGTTCTTGAACGTCCTGAATAATAAACTTGAGTTAATTTCTGTTTTCTTAAGAACATTTTTCAAGTTAATTATTCCTTTTATATCACTTATTGCAATGTTATAAACATTATGTAATCATTTATGTTAATAATGATTGTTTTGTCGATATTTGGTTCTTAAGTCGAAAGTGGACTTTTTACAATTACATGATGTTCGTGTGGTCAAAGGTTCTTTATATCCAGAATGAAATTCCTTATTTGGATATAATATATATCATATATATCCAGAATATACCTGTATTTATAATATTACATAATCATTTAGAGGTAATAAATGAAATGCACCGTTCATGGAGACGGTAAGCCATACGTATGCATGAACGCTACATTTATTTCTATGTCATATTAATGGTATTAAAACTAAATGTGAGATATGTATATTTAAATTACAGAATTATATTAATCATTTATATGTATCATTCATCATATATATCCATTATATATATGTACTTATAATAATACATTACGTTTGGGGATAAGAAATGAAATGCACCGTTCATGGAGACGGTAAGCCGTACGTACACATGAACGCTACTTTCATTTCTATCTCATACATTAATGGAAATAAATAATAATTATATATAGGTATATTATAATTCCAGTATAACATCATATATAATAACTTTAAATCCATCCTTTATACATCCCATATATGGCATTAACGAATCACATCACTTTGAGGGGGCAGTAGTCCGTACTTCCTAAAATGAATTTATCGTGTTTACCCACAATGGAAACCATAATGGTATACCAAAAATGAAAAATAAATAAGAATATGGAAAAAATAAACATAATATATATCATATATAAATAGAGTGACATCTTAATGGCACCATTAAAGGTGTTTAAAAGAAGATTGAACAATCATCGTTTCTTGAGGCAGAAATTTGCCAACCACAGAAACAATATGTTCTTTAACCATTAGATGTAGATGTGTGTAAGTGTAGCTAGAAATATTCTTATAACAACATCCTAGTATATTGAAGATACTGGATTTTTCACAAAATAAATGAATAAAAAGATTTTAGGGGGTTGGAGAAGCAAAATAAAACAAAAGAACACAAGTGAAGACATTACCTTAACATCGAGTAACTCTCTTAGATTTGTGATCAAAGGCTTCCTTTGGAAGACTTATGGCCAAATTGAGGCTTAAAGGAGTAAGAGAGGGATTTGGAGAGACAAAATGGGTAGGGGTTGGACGAGCCAAAGGCTTTGTAAGTGTGTGTAAGGAGGTAGAGGTGGGGGCCTTTTATAAGAGGAGAGGAGGGGAACTCTTGGAAAGTAAAGAAATGTTACTATATTTTAAAATGAGTTTCGGATTCAAAAGGTCCCACATTGATATAATTTGAGGGTAAGGTTATAAGGGTTCGAAATATACCCATCCAATAGGTTTTGGACATGTGTAGGTCATATATTTCACATTATCTTTTCATTTTATTCAAATCTTTTATTAATGAGGTAATCGCTGCATCATCATGATGTCATAAATAATTTAATATATTTAATGTCTAAAAATTATAAAAAAATATCATGATGTATGAAATATTTTTATCTTAATAATTAATATTTATAGTCAAAAATTTGACTTGTATAACCCCATGTAAAAATTGTTTTAGTAAAACATTTCATGTTTGTGTCATTTTTACATTAAAATTAAATAAAAAGTTATTTATGTCATTTCCCAAACAAGGTTTCTCAATGGGGTCTCCAAGTTGACCCATGGATTGTTTTGGTCAGACATGAAACATCAAATTAGGGTAGTACATGTGTCAAGCTCATCTCATATTATTAAAACATTATTTTTACCTTAAACTACACTAATTACCTCTAATCGCGATTAAAAACTTAATAAGTTACTATTCACCAAAAAATTATTTTAATCCCATTAAACCAAATTTTACTTCTTAATGATATCCATGTGTGTCGAATTTTGGAAATTCAAAACACATAGATCGAAAATTTACATTTAAATGGAAAATCAGTTTTTATAAGTACCACTTAGTGGTTTTACTATTCATAAAAAATTGAAATTTTTCACAAAAATACCAAAACTTCACCCTAAGATATATTTGATATTCAGAATTCAAAAATGAAGTCCATTTTAAAAAATTCCAAACATATAAGTTTCATTAATTAATTTAATAATTAATTCCCATTGTCAGAGCAAATAGCGTGTTTTTATGAAATAATAAGAATCAAAAGATTGACACTAGTTTAAGTCTGATTTCAAAGTGAAATTAATTACAACGACCACTTTTGGATTTAATGGTAAAAATATATTCTAAATTCACTTTAAAACCAATTCAAAAGACAATATAATCATATAAATAAATTATATTAAAAAGAGGTTTTGAATTAAAATAAAACATTTTACACTATTCATAAAAAAATGAACTTTATCAGAAAAATACCAAAAATTTACACAAAGTAAATTTTGATGTCCCGATTATATAGGAGAGTTTTATTTGGTCCAATAGAATTTATAAGAGTAAACAAAACTATATTTAATGACGGTTCTCCATCAAAAGGCGATAAGTGAACCTTTAGTGAAATCTAGGGCATATACGCCTAAAATTGAATTCTTTCCGTATTTTAAGCCTTTATCTTTTATTAGATAAATGTAAAAACATTTAAAAAACATATATAATCATATTTTAGTTATTTCTATCAATTCCCTCCAACACAACGGCTATTTGTTAACTACCATTTAAAATAATATTTTTTTATTACTAGTGTGCAACGAAAGATTTCAATGACACTCTTTGTTGCGTATTTGGTACACTATCGAACATAGAAACCATTTTAAAGTAAAATTAATATTTAATTTGTAAATATTAATAAATATGAAAATGTTTTTTTCATTATTTACCTGGGATGTTATATAGAAATTATAGTAAGAGGAATATAAAATAACATCCCCCAACATAAGAAAGAGAAACTTAAAAGAAATGACATAAAAGAGAGTACTTAAAAAGAAAGAGAGTGGTTGGATCCCTTACCTCAAGTCTGACTTGTCTTGTTCGTTTCTTTATATTCCTTTAAATTTGGTAACTCCCTTTGGTTTGAACCAAAATGGTTTCTTGAAGAGCTTTCTGCACAAGGTGAGGCTTCAATGATGACGAGAGGGATGTGGAGGGATGAAATGGTCAGGGGTTGGCCGAGGCAAAGGCTTGAGAGGTGTTGGTATGGAGGTGGAGGTGTGGGCCTCTTATAAGAGGGAGGATGGGAACTCTTGGAAAGTTTTGAAAAGTTAATTTATTATAAAATGATTTCCGGATATTAAAGGTCCCAAAATTATATATTTCTAGGATAATGTGATAGGGGTTTTAAATCTACCCATCCAATAGGTTTTTGGCAAGGGTAATTCTTAGATATTACCTTATCTTCTCATTTTATTTAAATCGTTCATTAATGAGGTAATCACTGCATCATCATGGTGTCATAAATAAATTAATTTATTTAATGTCTAGAAATTATTAAAAAACTACTATGATGTAGGAAATCCTTTTATCTTTCCACCGAATATTTATAGTCAAAACTATTACTTGTATAACACCATGTAAAAAATTGTTTTAGTGAAACAATACATGTTTGTGACATTTTTATTTTAACTTTAAATAAAAAGTTATTAATGTCATTTTCTTACCCTTGTAGCTCCATGGGGTCGCCAAGTTGACCCATGGATTTTTTTGGTCTCCCATGACACATCCAATAAGTGCAGGACATGTTTCAAGTTAATTTCATGTTATTAAAACATTATTTTTACATAAAATTACACAAATTAGCTTTAGACGTGATTAATAAAACTTAAATGTTACTATTCACCAAAAAATTATTTCAATCCCAATGAACCACATTTTACATATTAATTACAATTATGTATTTCGGATTTTTGAAAATCAAATAACAAAAATTGGTAAAGTTTCATTTAAATGAAAAATCAGTTTTTTAAATACCACTTAGTGGTTTCACTATTCATCAAAAATTGATGTTTTTCAGAAAAATACCAAAAATTCACCATAAGCTATATTTGATATTCCGAATTCAAAAATGATTCCTTTTTTTTCAAAATTCATAACATATAAGTTGCATTAATTAATTTAATAATTAATTTTTGCTATAAAAACAAATAGCGTGTTTTTAAGACACAATATCCATTAAAAGATTGACACAAGTTTAAGTCCAATTTCAAAGTGAAATTAATTCTAACGACCACCATTGTATTAAATGGTAAAAATATATTCTAAATACACTTTAATCTGAATTAAAATGTTAATATATCTATATAAATAAATCATATTAAAAGGAAGTTTTGAATTAAAATACAACATTTTCACTAAAAATGATCTTCATCGGAAAAATAATAAAAATTTACACAAAGTAAGTTTTGATGTCCCGATTGTAAAGAATTATATTATTGGATACAAGTAAAAATATTTGAAAAACATATATAATCATTTTTTATTTAGTAATGTTCATTCCCACCATTACAAGTGCTAGGTGTTAACTACCATTTAAAATATCATTATTTTATTATTATAGTGAAATGTATGATTTCCAAGAAACTCGTTGTTGCGTATTGGGTACGCCATCTAGCATAGTGTTCCCTTTAAATTAGTATTGACATTTTATTAAAAAACATGGATAAATATGAAAAATTAATATTTTTTATTTACCTGGGATGTTACACATGTAGTATTTATCAATCCTATATGTACCACTTATTTCCAACATTCACCTTCAATAAACATTCTATTATGGTTGTCTACACATCATATAAAAAATATATGTAACAACTTTAATGAATTTTTTCCTTTTAAAAAAATTATCCGCAATTTATTATAATTCCAAGAGACTATGATATAATGGAATTTAAAACTATATTTTCTATATACATTTATTTATTTTATTATATTTGAATTATCAATTTTATGATTTGTATTAATCCTTTTTAAATATAAAATTTTTCAATTATAGATAAAATAAAACAATGGTCAATTTTTTTGGGTGTATTATTTTTATTTATACAATTCATTGTATCCAAATTTGACAGATATATATATATATATATATATATAATTTAATATAGAAATGTGTGGACAGATAAATTCTTACACCTAATGGAAATTCTATACATAAAAATTCAATTCATGATCTTAGCTAAAAATTGTTGAAGGTACTTATATATCATTTCACCTTTAGGTTTGTATGTGGCCTCTTTATATTTATGGATTCACAAATATAAGTTTACAAGGTGTGTTGTCTTATTACATAGAACATTATCCTGTGATATATGATCTCAAATAGAGTCTCATATAAATGGAAATAATATTCTATCTAAATTAATATTGGATATAACACCCTCACCTAAAGCAACAGGTCTATGTAAAAGTGTAAAATAACGTCATGCACCCCCCATGTGCAAGAGGATGCCGACTAGTTGAGAGGGTCCAGAGTAACATGAGGATAATATACACTCCAAAATAATACCCATCATAAGATAATTTAATGAAAAAATAATCCAAACAAACATATTTGAATATACCATTAGAAGATTGTATAATAAATGGAATGTTAGTAACACTTGAATTAAGTCAATGACTTCTAATATGGTAGTTCAACCAATATATATGAAATGATATGAAAATATATGAATAAACATGAGAGTCCATCTAGAGTATATCCCAATATTTCATCCATCACCATGCTCCATGTCATCAGTATCATACTTGTAGGCCCTTTCACTTTCTTGAGCCATAATCCTGAATTCTACCCTTGTATTGGGATGACCACGCATGGTGTAAATAATAAATCCCAGAAATACCCCAATAATAGTTCCTTAAAATTAGTGTAAAAGAATAACATGTGTGTGTAATAATATATAGAAATCCACATGCATTCAATAACAAACATATAATGAAATTTCTTGTACTAACCAAGCCACAATTATCTTACTTTCACCTTCTACAGCTCCATGCCATATAGATAGTCATTACAGATAGTGGGAGTGATCAAGAGGTATCAATAAGGTTAGTGACCATGACTATTAGTAGTCATAGGCAATCAAGTCAGATCGAGCATGAAGGGTTCCAAATCTCACCTTCGTAGTTTGTTAGGACTCATGAGAGTTAATCACTATATCAGTCACAAGTTTGGACTCAATCCCATTGTATCATGTGTATGCATTGGTTTAGGATGTAGGTTTTTGTTCCCCTACTATCTCTACCTCAGGTATGTCCTTATGGCCATTATGCCACTGCCCAGCATCACATTTCATGCACATTTCCACTCTAAGAGACAACCATTTCATGGTGGACAAAATATTATAAATTATGGTCGAAATAACTTCATCAGTATATGAATTAAATACCACATGGTTGAATATATATAGGATTAACATGAAATGTAATCCTACGAATCAATAACAACATACACATATATATGATCAACATAAAAAATGGTTTATTATAAAATATAAGAATACTCTCCTAATCCAGAATTATATATGTCCCACATAGTTCACAGAATCACTGATGACCACTATCAAGAATTATATATGAATCTTTGAAAAATAACTATCATATTAAGAAGTAAGATTATATAAGTTCCCAAGATTTTAAGGAACTACCTACCTCAAGCATGTTGATTTCAAATCCAATGGTTCCACAATGGATCGTTTCCCAAATCATATAACAATATTAATTGGATAAATTCACACCTCAAGGATTCACATGATTGATTCCAACTATATTATTTTCAACATAAAAAGAAACTCATAGGTTAATAATTTATTCCTCATGGATGAATGAGAAATTGTATATTTAATACGTATTATGAGATAAGAACAAATTTCATAAAAAATCATTCATAAATCCAACCTACAATGATATCTTATCTCTCTAGAATAATCCCATGAAAAGTGTGACTATTATTTATCAATATTCTGTAATTATGGGATATGATATTATGAGGATGAATCCAACCATTTATCTGAAAAATCATAAAATCATATTTCCAAAATTATTAATGGGATAATGAAAATAGAAATTATAAATTTTTAACTAGAACATATCCATTGAAAAATGATACACCCAAGGAAAAAGGACACCGAGATAGATATGACTCATCCAGAAGCTGAGGAAGAACTATGATTAATCAAATAAGTCTTCACAGATCATGGGTAAAGAAGTTTCAATCTGTTCAAACTCAAGAGGATATCAACATCGATGGGTATTAAAAGACCATATATTCTAGAAAGATAAATAATGTAATCTAATTTACAAAATTGAGAACCCTAAATTAAAAAATCATTATTTTCATCCAAAAAGAAAATCATGATTGAGTATCCTTTAAAATCATCAAAAATATGAGTTAAAAACATAGAAAAGACATAATAATTATGTTCCCATGATTTTAGGATTTTAAAATATTGAAATATTTTATATGTTCGAGCTATGTAGAGTAAAATGGAAAACATGTTGGAAAACTGCACTAATGGAAAAAAGGGTTATGCATAATGTTATAATAGTTTTACCCTTACATAGCTTATAGATAGAGCATGTTGGTACATAGTTACCCATACGCATCATTTTAAAAAAATGAGTTACCTTTACAAAACACAGTCATACCCTTAAGTAGTAGCCAAGTTACCCTTACACATCCTTTGAGAACTCAACATTACCCTTACATTTAATATTGGTTATACTTATGTAACTTTTAATGAATTAAATGTACCCTTATAAAACATGGGTTTAAAATTACATTAGAAGTGGTTTTCTCAACCAACCTTTATATAATTTAAAGATACATTTAAAAAAACTTTTAAAATATGGTATTACCCTCACACATTGGCGGTTTTACCATTATGCAATATCCGGAAATTCAACTTATCTTTTCACAAAACCTAGAAACTATAATATGTAAGTGTATAATGTATTTAACTTTATGATTACCCTATGATTTATGTAAGGCTAAAAAATTATCATATTTTAACATAAAAGGATTATAAATTAAAAATCTAATTATATATAAAACCATAAAAAAATGTTATAATTATCCCTCATAATAACCTATCATTTTAGAGAAGAATCTATACTAGGATTTATTAAAAAAACTAAATCTATTTAGCCAAAAAATTAGTCTACCACTCCCATGTTTCATCGTAGATCCACTCGTAATTCCTTATGTTCCAAAAAGTGGAACTCTCATACCCCCTAAACACCTTGTCACATTGATCAATAATCAATATGGTGCACTCCATAAAACATACATCCTTTTCCAACTAAATTTTATTACACTCAATAACATGGACATGATTACAGATGTACCTTTAATGAAGAGAAATGTGGAACACATCATGAAAGCCTCAATAAAATTCACCAAAAAATATGGTGATAGATTCCAATCATTCCACAAATGATAATGTCCTTACTTATTTGATACCCTCTAGAAAAACCTACCACCGAAAATCAAATCTAATGGTGGTGTCCTCCGATCAACATCTGGTCACTATTTTCCTATGCATTGGTCAACCACATTCTAATCAGCTACGCTCTCTCAGAGGTCTAATACACTAGGCTTGGATCCATAGTATCGTCATACCATGTCCCATTCTAACATATCAATTAAAAAACAAATCCACCAATATAGACCCTCAAAAGGTTCTAATTTAATAGAAGCATGTTAGATATTGTTGTATTTGAATTCATATATGGATATTAGATCATGGAAAGATACATTTAATTACAATATGAATACCCACAACATGTCGTTCATAAACTAGATCATCCACTCTGACTTTATTCAACAATTTAGATGATACATTGTATGCAGTTTCAGTCGACTACCAAAAGTCATCTATAATCCATTCCAAACCTTGACGTCAAGAATTCAATTCTAATATTTACTATGTTCAAAGGTTCCCTATTTATGTGTACAATGTTATATATATAAAATATTTCCTGATCATCCAACAAGAGATATTTATAATTAGTATGAAATGATCCACATTCATCAATAGATCTACTATCATGAAAAATCACAAATCCTTGGGGTCCTAGGAGAACCCTTCATGAATTACATCATCACATCATCTAACTTCTTTGTAGGTATTTAAAGTGTCTAATAAAATAATCATGATGCGGATTCTCGACCTTTATCGCTTGTCCAGGAATACATCAAATGAAAAAAACCCACAATGTCGCTCTTCATGTATGGAAACTAAAACATATGTTATATATCATGGAACATCATAATTGAATCACTATTATATACCCATTTCGCGGAATTAGAGTCTCTAATTTGATAATACCACAAGGAATCATGTAAAATCACTCTCCTATAGATGTAGATTATACCGTTTTTTTTCATGTACACATCTGGAACAAAACTGTTTCCCTTTAAGTGTTGTCACCTCACCTTAGAGTCAAGATACCCCTCTTCGATCACCTTCACATGGTATAATAAAGATGAAATGATAAAAAAGGTACACATCTTATCACACCATAATCATTTGATGAATCTACTAGCCATTCTACTATTAATCTCATTATATGTCACTCCTCATGGGAGGGCCTAACTCCTATATCATTACTATTTGGAGTCTTCCAACTAAGAGAATCTTCAATGAAATTACCTTTACCTAAAGAATAATCATTCTCAATATCAATCATTTATAAAAACTCCACCCAAATTCTCAACCATTTATTAATATTCCATTAGGTGAATATATATATCAAAGGATATTATGGTCTATATACATGAGGAAAATATCAACCAGAGAGAGTCTCACAAACAATTTAGGGATTAGACCACAACTTCCAACTCTATGTCACATTCCAGGTAGTTCTTATCAGGGGTAATAGATAATATGATCCATATGTTACTAAATTTACCCCTATATCAACAATATTACCAACTTTTTTCTAGAGGCATAACAATACACAATGTACCCAGTTCCAGGCTCTAGAAGGGTTAAAAATTAGTCTATCATAACTCTAAAATTAAGTATTATTAAATAATCCGTACAATCATTAGAAAAATAAAATATAACCACCTTATTGTTAATACCGTCACCAGATATTCTAATTTAAATAAGACCATAATGAACCATTTGTAGTACCCGACTGAATTGAGGAAACTCTTGATCTCAAACACATTTCAGAGAGACGCCCAAGGAATCTCAACCATTACCCAATCTAGGCCCACTAATATCCCCGCCATAGAAATTACATGGCCATGAAAATTAACTTCCTTAATCAATATGCCACACATATACATTTTGGTATAAACTAGAGACATTATATGTGTTCCAAATACACTCCCTACGTTCCTAGAATTCGTATCTAATTCCATAGAGTATATCAAAATATCATCCAATTACACTTTTATAAATGAGTTAAGGTATGGGTGGAATTTACATTTCAAGAGATCCTTGACCACCACTAGGGAAATTTCTAACCCAAAATTATTGGAATGATACTAATATAGTCTTTACCTAATACTAAATTATGTATTGGTAATATATTCTTCTGGGACCCATAACTGATGGAAGCCAAAATGTAAATTGATCTTGGAAAACCATCAGGTTCCGTATAATTGGTCGAAGAGATCATCTGTCCATGGTAGAGGATATATTTTATTTTCATTAATCATATTCATTTTCATTTATCCCATACAAAGTTTTATACTACCATCAACACTATTGTAAAACAATATTAGAGAAACCCATATATATTTTCATAGTTTCATAAAACCAATCATCTTGAAACCCTCAATCCACACCTTCAAATCATTCAACTCATTCGGTTCTATATGATAAGGATGAATTGATATAATTTTTTCCCTAATAACATGATCAATAAAAAACATTATTCCATTGTATATGAGAAGAACATATAATTTTTTTGGAAGAAATTATGTTAATGATCCACCTCTGGAAGAAAGAGAGAAGATTCTATTGTTAACACTACTACAAGATCAAATCATTTTAATTTCAAAATGATAGATCATATCTAGCTCAGTTCCAGTACCATACTACATACTGTGTGATCGTACTCACCATTCCACATGAACAAATATCCTTTAATCATGTTGAAAGTCACATATCTCTAGTAATTTTTGATTTGATTATAATAACAATTCAATAAGACAATTATGAATATATAATAAAAACTACTCATCTATAAGATCATGAAGTCCCTAAGATGTATATAGTTGTAAAGAACCACCGGAAACTCTATATAGATCTATAGATAATCATATTTATTTACTAAGGGTGTGGTGAAAGAGATAATATAATAATATATCTTAATTATTTAGTCAAAACTAGTGACAATAAGATCGTATACTAATTAATGGGAAGCCTTGATATCAAATAGATTGGTATAAAGCGTAGAGATAATGAAGACCATACCTCAGATGAATGATGGTCTGTGATTACTACCAGCCAGAATATTTACCAACACATACACTCATCAAATCTCATATACATGTCCCTGGCCCTATGGTGTATTACTGACCTAGGTAGACATCACATGAAGTGTATAAACCTACTACTGGGGAACATGGATAGATCCATTGCACATGGTTCCAGTCTTTCATAGACCCCTCGAAAATCCTAACAACAATTATCTATAATAGTACTACTGGAGGTACCCTATTGTTACAATGTTTTGACACATTCATTGAGGTCCTTGGAAGAACCTATGATAATTTCCATCTTTCTCACAATTTTAGTACGATATAACTCTTCATTATGGGGATGAAGAAGACAAACTATTCTTGACTTTCCTTCCATTATCTCGTTATTAATATTTTTTTATTATATTAAGATACTTGATATGACACTCACCATGTCAGTATGAGGTCATCACACCTGATTACTGAATGATATAATAATATCAACTACTTGATTCTCTTATAATTCTTTATCGATAGCGATGGACATACACAGATCCTCCATGAGTATTTTTAGGTAAAAGATGATTACCTAGAATATTCTATCCTGATTAAGACCAATTTCAAACTTCAAGAACATGTGTGCCTCATTTTTATCCAAGTGTAGAGTAGAATAATTTTTTTGTGTGAAAACAATAGAGTACACTGATATGAAAATGTGTCCCTAATGGTTATCCATAAAATACTATGAATGATCCAATTTCACCTTGTTGGGATATAATTACTTATAATATAGGATCTTGAAGGCCCCCTAAGAATATCTGCCAAAAATATTACTTCTTTTCCCATGATTTCCGACCATCTCATTGTGCGTCCCTAAATAGTAAATGGAACTATCTTGACTCGTCAGCCCACTAATATCCCAACCATGTATGATATACCCTCTATAATGATAATCCATGCATCGACATCCTATGTTACTCGATTTCACTATAAGGTTGGAGGATGATGAAGCTAGATGTCATTGTTTGGATCAAACATTTTTCTATATAACCATTCACTATGGGATGTTACAATCTGAATTACAGTTGGCTAGAGTGAGTCCAACATCTAAATCATTGGATCTTGTGTAAAATCATGCTTAGGTGAACCATCTTGTATAGATTATGGTGGAACTAGCATATCCACCATATTAAGATAATTCTATAATTCTCCTCCAAGAGGTATAATGATGAATTTATGAGGTAGTATTCTAAAAAATACATGGATAGTTGTTATAATTTCTATTAGCACATGACTATGTTTTTATAAGACCCAAAAAGGATTCCAATCAAATGATGCATCCTAAGTAATTCCCCCCATAGAATGTATCAAACTATAAGTTATACATTAGGATTTATCCTAGTCATATATACTAGAATCATAGTCACAAAAATATAAAAATGAAACAAAATAGCATGACAATGTTCAACTTACTAATGCCATAATATATATCATAATAGTAAACACATATATACCACTATAAAATTTTCCTATACCAAGGCATTTAATTGAAGAAATACTATAAATTAAAAAAAGAGGTACATATATGGAATATGAAAATACCTTACTAACCAGGATGCTTGAACCCACACAAATCCAATCAATTTATAACAACATTCAAGTCAACAATTACTCAGAGGTTTGTTACACATGAGAAATATAGGCATATCATAACTCCCTTACCCGAGATCTATAAACACAATCTCCCTTCCACCATAACTGATGATACATAATTATGATACTAATCTTCCACATCATTTCATTATTTTAATTATGTTGAATATTTTTAAATTATCTCTTTAATTAACATTTGAAAATTTTCGACAATGTTTTTCAAATTTAAAAATTTATAAATTTTTATTTTAAAATGTATATTTAAGTTTTAAATTTTAATTTTCTAATTAGTGTAAATTTTAATGAGATAATTAACTTATCCATGTTATTTTTATTTTTTTGGAATAAATTTCATTATATAATTTCTTGTATTTTTATATATATTTTATTTTTTTCCTTATTAAATTAAAATTTTCTTTTATTTAATTCAATAATTTTTTTTAATTAATCCATTATTTATTTTATTTATTTATTTGAAATAATTGATTTATCAATGTTTTTATTCTAATTTAATATGGTGTTCAGGTATTAATATTTTTATTTTTATTTACAATTTTTTTGGTGTCATTTAATTTTCATAATGCAACAAGTCACATAGAAAAAATTGAAGAATTAATGTAGACAAATTATCATGTGATGTAAAATTGGAAAATATCTATATATCCATGTTTCCATATTTTAATTTTGTAGCCAAATATGGGAATAATTAATGTAACAAATTTCTATAAGAATCCACATAAATAAAAAAAGACGACTATTTATGAGGAAAATTTCACTTATCTATTCATTCAGATATATAGATATCAAATAGCCTATTTCCACCTATTATCAAAGTGAAATGAGCATATACATGATTTTTTCTAAGCTCAAAGGAGATAATCTGGCCGGTTCCTTCGAAAATATCTCAATCGAGCATTTCTGTCCTTGGAATTCTAACTTGAGGAGATTCCTATTTTATAATTTATTTGGGAGGATTGACTTGTAAATAGACCTTAAATATCTATTGGATGTCTGGAATGTAAAAAATGTCTAACACTACCAATATAAACCCACCCATGATTGTGGTGATGAACTAATTCCAGGTGGAACAAAGATAGGAGATATGAGAATGGTGCTCAAATAATTGATTGATGTAGATTATAGATGTTGTTTCCATGTTTTATTATCAACAACCAAGGATGAACAAAGATCAACCAAACCCAAGGGAAACTAATCTATTTAGCACGATATCTAACTAAGGATGATTAACTAATACATTAACTCAAATTAGTGGTGGGATACCTAATCCCACCAAATACCTATGAAAGGATATGTGTGAATGAAGATCCCAAGACATCTATAAGGTTGAATATTCACCATTAGTAATTTGAGTATGATTTTATGCTCAATGAACACAGGTTCAGCGATTTTGGGTTTCTGATGCTTAAAAAGGAATCCTCTTTGCTGAGTTTTTTGGAGGAGGTGGTTGATAGGATTGATGCAAAATCCTGCTTGGGAATAACACATGATGAATGATAATGAAGAATATGAATGTTTAAGTTCCCAAATGGAAACATTTTTGAGGCGTACGGTAGTATCGATGAATAAAAAATATTTTTATCTAAAAAGAGATTAAAATTTGAATACTAGAGATCAAGGATGAATGAAATGAATGGTTTAATGTCAAATTTGGTTGATGTATTATGATGAAGGATTTAGAGTTCACATTTGAGAATATATTTTGAGATTAATTATTTATAGAAGATGAATATTTGAGCTTTAAAAAACTGATAATGTCAAAAATACTGAAGAAGACTGCAGTGACAGTTTTTAGAATTACTAGTAAATATGTTTTTAAAAAAATAGGTCAATGGTGGGGTATAAAATAACATCCTTTGTGATTTTCCATGCCATGGAAGTGGATTTAAATGAATCATGTGTCTGGGCTATTCTACTAAATGATTCGACAATTTTTAATCAACTTATGTTTAGGTTTCCTTTAATATAGATAAGTATGAATTGGGGTCAATTAAATTTAGTCAACCAAGTTTGTTTGGATCTGTTTAAAATATGATTTTTCATAATAATCAAAGGATATATCATGATATAAATTAAATTCCATATAGTTGGAATCTTCTAGTTAAAGTAGGAGGTGAAGAATTTAATGATTTCATGATTTCTAATGTTCCACCAGGTGCATTTAAGTGTGAGTGAATGTGGCGAATGCTAATGATTGGGATTTATTTTAATTAAAAAAATAAGTTACATAATAATATAATATTAATAATGTAATTAAAATATATGTTTGAGCTTTGGATAGAGGTGGTGAAGATTGAAAATTTTGTTCATCAAATTAATTATATAATATGGAGGAAATAATAAAAGATTTTTATTGGGATTACAGTAATAGAGAAACAAATAAAAACTAAGAAACCTAGAAAAAATCATAGAGGAACTATAATATCTTTTGGAAGAAAAAGGTAGGATCATTTTCTAATCATTAAAATGAATATGTATACTAGATTACATTCTTTTGCGTCGATCAGGTCTGGTGATCTGTCTTCATCACGATACCTAATGGTTTTGAAAGGTAATTATTTACCAATATTATTTTTATTCCATAATACAATAATTTCCCTCTAGTATAAGGATTTTAGATAATAAATTGATGGTTGATGATTTCATCTTCTTCCATTTATTTTTTTTATTCTCTATTCCATTTTTTTGATTTCCACATTATCGGTCAATGTGTGTTGATCATTTAGTTCATATTGGTAACCCATTATGGTGAAGACTTTTATTTTTAATTTTATTGTTTAAAAATATCATTTATAAATCAATAAATGTGAATATAATAGGAGATCAAATATATATTAGTTCCAAATGATCATTGAGTACTGCAGCTAACACTAATTTAATGTATTTTGATTGCTGAGATCATTTTGGCTGACCATAGTATTTCAATATTAATAATATTCGCATGTAATGATATTTAAATATGTGTTGAGGGAATTGTTTGAGTGAAAAAATTTAAAAGTGACGAATAAAAGATAACCTAGGATAATCACTTTTAAATGACACTATTTCATTTTTTATATATTTTTAATGTTTTAATTTAAGATAACATAGGAAAAGATATAAAATTTATTCGTATATCATAAAAATAAAAAAATTCTTTTAAAAAATATATGAAAAATCATTACCAAGAAAATATATAGTGGAAAATTCATTGGGAGAAGACCATACCTAGTAATGTATTGAAATAGTTAGGAGTTTAAAACATGAATTTGGAGATTAAAAATAATGACTACCAAATCACCCAATCCAAATTACTAGGTTTGAGCTATTGTGTCACATAACCACATGCATACCTCCCAATAAGTATGTTGCTTCCAAATAGTGGTGAGGGTCGAAAGTAACGTGGGGAGACTATACCATTGGTAATCGTAGCCATTATAGGATAATATAATATATATACAATCCAACCAAACATAGTAGTAGATAACTTGAGTATATTATATGATATATTACATGCCTGTATTAAATAAAATAAATCATGAACCACCGATGTGGCAGGTCAAAAATTGTAATATAAATAATTAGAAAATAAATAGACACAGAATCATGAATCTGAAGTCTTCCAAGATAATACCTCCATCACTATGATCTATGTCTACAACATTCTTCCACTGGGCCCTTTCACTTTCGTAGATCAATAATAATGAATTCTTTATGCACAACCTGATGACCATGCAACATTTGAGTAAAAAACCCAGTAGAACATTGGATATTCGTCCTTAAAATTAGATCAAGAGTTATACATGTTTATAACATGAATAATATAAATTCATTGGGAATAAATAACAATCATATTCCATGTGTTCATGTTTTCAAAATCCACCATGATCCCTAACTATACTTTATCTCACAAAATTCCCAAAGTATAGTCATAAAGAATATAAGGAGTGATAAGAGTAATCCACAATGATGGTGATCAAGTATCTCAAAAGTCACAAGGAAACAAACCTAATCATAACACATGGAAATCACATATGTCCTCTGTCATGGTTCATGCCTCATGTCTATCAGACTACATATTGGTCCTAGGTTAGGCCTCATGGTCTTATAATCCTTTCAATTCATTTGGTTATGAAACAAGGCCATCATGGGCCCACTGCTACATCATTGTGTCTGGACTTAAGGCCATCATTCACATAACCTATGTTTAGGTCTATCATTGTCACTATAAAAAGTCATGTGTACTCCCCCTCCAAGATAACCATATCAAAACTATACTAATACTGCTAATATTGGTGGAAAACATCCAATGGTATTATAATCATGCATAATAGGGTAAAATATATATTGGAATTCTATAACAAGACATCATGAGAATTAATAGAAACATAAGATTAATTATGATCAACATGAAACATTTCATAACAACATACATATATGTGCTCATAAAATCAATCATTATATATCAGTTTCATGGGTCATATACACAAACATTCAATCACTATAAATCATAGTCAATCAAGATACAGCAATACAACTATCATGTAAATGAAAAAAGAGTTTTCATGATTCCTAGTTGGTATGTAAGTTCATACCTCATGACTTTTGATAGAAAGTTGAAAGGCCCACTAAGGAATAATCCCCTAGATCACATCTGCATATTAATCAGTTCAATCTGATCACTATGGATTCATAAGACTGATTCCAACTATACTATTAAAAATAATATAATCTAATTATGAAAAAATAATTTTTCTATGAACAATGAATTATAAATTATTTTTTTAATCTATAGTAGGTGTTAATAATTCCTTTCATGATGACTGTATATAAATCCAACAACCGATGATATCAATTCTCTCAAAAAAATCCTAAGATAGTCACAAGATAATTATTTATCAATAATTGATAATTTTTTAATATTATATTTTATGGTTGAATTCTATAATTTATTTTCAAATAATACACATATTATTTCCCAAATTGTTAATAATATTATGAGTAATTACATTACATATTGAATCTAGGAATTAATCCCTTGAAAAATCCTAATCCCATGAATAGTAGAGATAGATAGAGTTATCATATCTTTTAAAACATGAATAAAAAATTTGATAGATCGGAGAATACATTACATATCTTAGGTGATGGAGTTATGGAATATACATAATATAGAGGATATCAAAATCTATGGGAAGGAAATGATCGAGTAATTCAAATAGAGAGACATGGCGTTCTGGTTTTTAACATTGAAATACCCAAATTAATCACACCACATAATTCATCCTTAAAGTGAATCTAGAATGTAGAGACTTTAAAATCATACATGATTATAGTATCAGAAATTAAAATTCAAATAATCAATATTCAATGATTTCCAGCTTCAAAAACATGAACCAAATTTTAGGTTCGGGCATGGATGTTTTTTTGAAAAAACATGGTTAAAAACTGCCATTATAAAAATTTCTGGAGCATTGTAAGGGTAACATGGTTTTAATATTTCAGGGAACATAACATTAATTTCAGTGTAATAGTTTATCCATACTCATCCATTGATAAAAGGATTTATTCTCATAAAACATAGTCCTACCCTTTCAAAACACCTAGGTTACCCTTATGCATTGTTTGAGAACATAGGGTTATATTTATAGAAATGCTAGGGTATCCTTATAAAAGCATTTATTAATTTAAGTTAACCTTACACAACTCATAGTTTCATTTATATGAGAATAATATTTCTCAGATGAACCTTACATCGAAAAATATAACTTTTTTAAAAAACAAATTCCAAATCGGTCTTACCATTATACAGTGAGGGTTTTACCATTATAAAAAACCTAAAAATTTAAAATACCATTACAAAAAAAGTCCTTTTTAAAATTAAAATGCATTAAAATTTCTAGATACACTATTCTCCATGTAAGAGTAAGAATAAAATTGAAAATTATCAAATTATAAATAAATACATAATATTATAAACAAAGTAATCTAAAAACCATAAAAATGAGGATATTTTTTTGGGGATTATTACATATGAGGGTTTTATAATAAAATTTCCTAATAGGTTTTCCAATAACATATCACGTCCTTAATATTTGTATTGTTATAGTTTTAGTCAATATGAAATTATTCCAATGGGATCAAGAAACTGAAGGGGTCCAATGAATCAGAAACAAAACATTTATTTCATCCTAAACCACATGATTCTATTCCATAACGATATGTAAAGAAAAAAATATATTTTACATTAAACACTATGTCACATATGAAAAATACCAAATAAATATTCTATCAACTATATGCTCTGTTGATGTGTTATTGAATGTCCTAAACAATATTATTATTTTCACTAACTAGTTTAGGTCCCAATATCTTATGGTCTCTAACTCCATCATATAATAATGGATTTTTACCCATCATTTTTAGTGATATTAACATGTATTCATTTGAATACCTGATTTGAAGTTACAGTTTTTTCATGAATTCAACTGGATGGAGATTTGGAAATTACTTTTTTAATTCATTTGCATAGCATTTGGGAATGTCATTAAGAGTGTGGTTGGATAATTCCAATTTTACATATTTTTGAGGATGATATGTTATACTAACGGTCAATTTTTTAATCAAGGAATGTTGGATACTCTTCTGTAACATTTAGGTGAACATTTTATGTTTATAATATATTATATAGTTTTGTGTTCCACATAACATAGCCACATCTCTAATGCATATCCTCTTGTGTTTATTGTGTGATAAGTCTTCCCAAACAACTATAACGTGACCAACAATTTGAAGATGATACACCACAAAACATATATTATCGTTTCCTTTATATATCTTCAGATGACTGTGATAACATCCAATGTGATGTTATCTAATTTTTTTAGGTATGGTTTGTGGTTTTTTCATCCCCTTGGGTATTTATTATTCTAACATAACCTATTATAATACCAATAATATACATATATATTCAACAATTTTCATCTACATATTATCTTAGTGGATGTTATCATGGATATCTATATATATAATTATTCTTCAAGGGTGGATAGATAATGTTGATATATGAGAATTTCCATATAGATATTTTATTAGTTCATTCTCGAATAGTACATATAATGATGAACCAAATATTACATGCTCATCATTAAGAATTACGACCACCAATATTTTTCCCATTACTAATTCCACCTTATTTTATATCTTTACCTCATCCCTTTATGCCACTTAATCTTATCCCGAACACATGGTTGTCTAATTATTTGAGTATGGATTAATGTTTTCTATCACTTTATGATTTCAATGTACATACATAGAAATTATTAGATTATTGAATCACATTTAATCATTATCCAAGATAATCATGTATGGTTATTTATTATTATAACATCTACAACATTATTTTCCTCTCTTAGATAATAATGGGTTGACTAGTTATAGTCTTTGAATAGAACAAAAAATCTTCATTGTCATATTTTATATTATTTAGGTGTGAAGATCTAATTCAGACTTTTTTGATCAATATATATAATTCACTTTTCCCTATATGTGCAATTCCTATAAATATTTGATGAAAATATTATTAAAGACAACTCTAGACCATGTTATGAGAAATTTTTCTCACATAAAAATAATTGACATAAGGTATATGATATCACATTATAAATTTTCATTATTTCCCAAACCTAAAACCTTTTTGAAGAATTAAATTATATCCCAAATCCTTCCCCACTTGTGGGTAGAGTTAGTAAATGTGTAGAGATTATAATTTTCTTCAACTCCTCCAATATCTCATCAAATTAACTTTTATAAATTTATTATACCATTTTCTATTTATTTTCGGTTAGGGGGTATTAAATTATTTTTTAATTTTTTCAAAAACCACTTACAATACCCATAAAATCTAGGGAGACTAAAGGTCACATCACTAGATATAGTTCTTTTACATTTTCCAATCATCATTTATTTTACGGATCCACAAATATCCCATTAATTCTAAAAACATGCCTCACAAATGTACATCTCTTTATCCAAAATTTATAATTAATAAAATTTATATATTACTACTCATTTAAAAAATTATTTAACATAGTACTCAATTGATCTTCATATTATTTATTGATTTTGACGAATTTAATAACATCATTGTTAAATACCACAACAAAATTTGAGATGATAATATATTGTCTTTATATTAGTCATTTCAATGAATATTTCTATATAATTAGTGTGTTATAATAGAAAAAAATTAAATATTTGTCACAAACCGACCCTACCCGGGCTCGAGCCACAACTACCCCAGGCCCGCCTCCATAGGCCAGGGGCTCGAGACCAGCGCCGAAGGCACAATAACTCAGGGAGGCCTTTTCCGAAGTACCTGTACACACACACGCATCAGACTCAATTCAAAAGTGGAGAGTAAATGAAAGAACAAACATAGTGAAAAAGAACAACTGTTATTTGTATAAACCACAGATGTGCATCGACCTCTAAACAGTACAAAGTAAAAGCTGGAAATAAAAGGGGAAAACACGTACCATACCAAAAAGATCCACAACCCGGCAATAGGTATTCAAAAAGAAACAGGTCTCCCACCTGGAACCCATCCACGACCACCGCACACGGTCCAAGATCCCAAGCTCCTACGCTCCACTGAAGTCATGCTACACCTGTCCATCATCTGCAAGGGCACACCAAGTGCGGTCAAAGACCAAGTAGGGGTGAGTACAAAAATACGCAGTAGGATACCCCGAAGGCTTGAGGGAGCAACAAAAGAGGTACCAAAGGGTGAGCAGTAGAGAAAACCGGAAAAGTAAAGGAGTACAACAAGGGGTGTAGTGGAGTAATAGTAGAGAGTCCAGCTCAAACATAAAATAGAATGGAGGTAGACTCGTCCAGACACAAGGATTTGGAAACGGTGATAAGATGAACTTCCCGTCGAGTCTTCACCACCTATAGCAAGATAGTAGACTCATCCAACCACGAGAAACTAGACGCGGAAAGCATGTGGCATACCCCAGACATCTTCGCCTCTCTTGGAATGAGAACTACCAAACCCAAGAAGTGGGTACCGGAACATGGAATATACAAATCCATATGCTCTGTCAAGAAGCCCGAACAAGACTATAAGGGGATCTCCATCCCGTAGCTCAGTCCAAGAAAAGTGAGTCGCCAATGGTCTCAGAGGTAAACACCATCTATGCCCAGTATCCCGCACGTCTGCCCCGAACCGCAAGCCAAGGGGCTCAATCACCACACCTAGAAACTATCTGCTTTGGTCGGCACTAACTCAACCGCACGGTTTTAGATCGCGTCACAAGAATGCGTCTCGGTGGGGAAAGTTACCCTGGTACTTGAGAGTTCAAGGGAAATTCAAACCACACATCGTCACTTCCCTATAGTCGAGAGGTATTCTCAATGTCAAAGTCGTCACAACACTGACCCGAATAACCAAGGGTCCCGCTCCGGTAATCATGGAGGAAAGCCATTGGCTATCCTAGTAGAATGGACTAAGCCTAGAATTCCAACAGGTGTCCCACTGCCCATCCCTGCTAGAGGGTAATTCATAATAGGATATCGGGTGACTCAATGCCCAGCCCTGCTAAAGGGTAAACCATTATACATCATCCGGTGACCCACTTCCCATCCACGCTAGAGGGTAGACCTTAATACATCATCAAGCGAACCACTGCCCAGCCCCGCTGGAGGGTAGACCTGGAATAAGTCCACAGGCGACCCACTGCCCAGCCATGCTATAGGGTAGACCTAGAATAAGTCGACAGGAAACCCACTGCCCAGCCGTGTGGGAGGGTAGACCTGGAACTAGATGACAGGCAACCCACTGCCAGCCCTACTAGAGGGTAGACCCTAAAAGTTCATTGGGTGACCCACTGCCCAGTCTCCGCTAGAGGCTAGACCCTAAGTGCATCAGTTGACCAACTGCCCAGTCTTTGCTGGAGGGTAGACCCTAAGTACGTCGGGTGACCCACTTCCCTGTCTCTACTAGAGGGTATACCCTAAGAGCGTCGGGTGACCCACTGCCCAGTCTCTGCTTGAGTGTAGACCCTAGAAGCCGATGAGTAACCCACTGCCCAGCCCCGCTGGAGGGTAAAACTCAGAACTGCTCTGGCCATCTCCACTGGAGGGTACAACACTGGCCAACCGAACACGGAGTGGGTATCGCCCAAACACCCAACTCCAGAACAACTCACCCAAATGAGGTTTAGAGCCTACTCCATCAATGGGTGTCACTAGCACCGCTACCGGTTGATCCGTCGAGAACGAAACTAGGGGGAGGCCACTCAACCCTACTGGTCAAACAAACGAGCATAGATCTAGGGGAAAAACTCCACCCTGTTAGTCAAACAAACAAGCACAGATCTAGGGGCAAAACTCCATCTTTCTAGTCAAACAAACGAGCATAGAGGGAACCTATACGTCGCGAGAGGTCAAAGTATGTAAATCAGAACCCGGCACGCACATGGGTCCCACACAACGTGTGGCCCCATCTCAACCCCAACCAAGCATGCAAACGTTCTTAGGTACAAACATCTCTAACATGTACCTCCAAGCATTCCCATATACTCCCAGAGAATACCACGTCTCCAGCCCTAAGGCTATTGTGCACACGGCACCCAACATCAACGCGAAGGCGTGACGTAACATCTTCCACTTGCCGCCTCAACGACTGAGGTACAACCAACCACATCTCATTAAACACCAACCACACTCTCCTAGGATTGCACACGATTACACGTCAAGGGTCCGCTACCAACATGGTAGAAGTACTTCCACCGAGGAACCGTTCATATTCCACATTTAATAAGATCACGCAAGGGGATCCACACATCCAAACTAATCACACCATTGTAATCCTCACAGATAAAAACGTGAGATTGACTACTTACTCGCCTCAAACAGATATCCGACGGAAAAGTCACCAACACTGCCTCACACCCGGAAAGGCTTCCCGTGATCCCGAGCCTCGACTCTGAAAACAGTCGGGCGCATCACACCATTGTGATCCCATCAGGAAAACACGTCAAAAGAACTACTCACTTTAGTGAAATGGATACCCGGAGAAAAAGGTGCATTCCGGCGCACCGCACATGAGCGGTGCTTTGTAGGACCCATAACCCAGTCCCAAAACAGAATGAACGGATCGCACCGTTGCGATCCTATCGAAAACGTACACAAGAAGGACTATTCCCTTGTCCAAAACCGACACATGGTGATAAAGCTGGAAGATCACCGTCAACACCCAAACGACCCCCTTGGGCCCCGCACCATCATGCCGAATTAGAGCGGGCGGATTGCACCATTGAAATCCCCTTAGAAAAACATCCAGAATCGATTGCTTGCATGACCCGAACGGACGCCCGATGAGAAAGTCGTGCAACGCTGCACGCAGCTCGAAAGACGGGCTGTGGGGCCCATGCCTCAATTTCGGCCTCAATTCCTGAAACTACCCTGGATAGACCCGTCTTGGCACTAGGGTCCCAACGCCACTGACGAAGCTCAAAACGGATGTCGGACGCATCCACGCCGTCCAAAACAAGAATTCCCGAGTAGCCCGCTTAGCTGATTTACGCACATGTCATGTCCCCGAGCCCCTCGTTTTGGAAGTTAAAACTCCCCGAACCAACTTAAAAGGTCCTCCTCTTCGTCAGGTCTACGCCGCCGCAGACGGCCCGCACAACGGATGCCCGTAGCGAAAGCTACTGTGGTCGGAAACTTAAAGGGGGGTCACCCTTGGGCCGTACCGGCCGGTCCGCCCACAGCCAGCCCGTGGCCAGCTGGCCGCGGCCCACCACCACCGACCGACCATCGATTCCGGTCCCTTTTCCCTCAGCGACCCGCGTTACACGGTCCGCGGTCGCTCATCGCGGGGCCGCGTGCCGCGCGGCCCCCCTGCCCCTTCTGCCCTCCGCCGGCTTCCGCTCCACCGCGGTCCCCAGCTGCCAGGCATCTCACCCAGAAAGCCCCACCGTCCCTGGCCTGCTGCCACCACCCAACAGCGACGCCTTCGCCTCCTCTAGAAGCCGCTGCCGCCTAGAGCTCGCGTGTCACCGCCTAGCTCGCCGGAACGCCCCAAAAACCCATAGATCTTCGGCGGAGCATTGCGGTCGCCTCAGAGCTCGGATTTTCGATCCGAAAATGGAGATGGGAAGCTTAGAAAAACTACTACGCAACAATGGGCATTGGTTGGAGATTAAAAAAACGTGACACATATAATTGGGCTTGATTGATGGTTCTTAAATTAAAACGCAAACCAAAACCTCCTTCCTCTTGGGCGTTGCTCGGAGCTTCGCCGCGATCCGTCGGAGCCGCACCTCACCAGAGCTGTCTCGCCGAAGGTGCCTCTCCAGAGGAGGATAGGGAAGAGGGAGGAGTGGGAGCTTCCTCTAGGGAGTAAACAAGGGAGGGGGAAGGGGCTGAGGGTTTAAATAAAATTAAAATAAATTTTAATTAATTTAAACACGTAATTTAACCCGTATCCGGAACATTTGAAAGCGTTGAGGTTAAGCCTCCTCTAGGTCAAACACCACCTCCCGAGCACAACGGCGGTCCCAGAATTTTAATCCGATACCCCATTCAAAAGTTATAAAACTGAACGTCCGAGGCTGCCAAATTATGAAAACGCCCATGGGGCCATTTTTCACAGACGGTCCACGACCGCAAAACTTACACCCCTCCTAGGGTAAACAGAACGTTCCGAAATCAACGGTGCCCTCGGTTTTCTAATCTGAGATGCAATTTAAGAGATACTCGCGTTTCAACATTAAAGGAATAAATTTATTAATTAATTCATCCAATTAACGTTCCAGAAGCGGGTGAGGGGTCCAAACATCCAGCGCCGACACGCTTTATGACGTTCCTAGGGTAAACACCCCATTCAGGACCCATCAGTACACTTGGATCTCCGATATAAAGCACCGTTTAGGAGTTATCCCATTTATTTTGTGTTTCTAGTGTGAACGGACTGAAAATTTAAGTCCGGCCACTCCGGGGCTCGGAATCTCACGCCGTCTAAAGGCGCTGCTCTGGAATATCATCAAGAATATTCAAAAGTCTTCCAAAGAAAAAACAAGGTTCTTACATCATTCCCTCATTCATGATTTTTGTCCCACAAATGCAAAACTAGGGAGTAACACAGGGTACTAATCCCACACATGGCTTACCCATACCCAGAATAACCCTCGCACAATTCTGAGCCACCGCACACAAACTAATGGATTGATCTGCTCACGCGAGGTCGGCCCTTGCTGATGTCGTGCACCCACTCTAGACATTGGGGTTAGGGAAAGGCGGTAGGGAACCTTGCCATCCCTTTGCACAGTTTCAAATGGCCCAAAGGATGTTGGGGGTCGCTCACCTCCCCGACCAAACCCTCACGTTGCAC
Organism: Viscum album; assembly: GCA_963277665.1. Lineage (NCBI taxonomy): Eukaryota > Viridiplantae > Streptophyta > Magnoliopsida > Santalales > Viscaceae > Viscum > Viscum album. The sequence continues at coordinate 1,110,487,227 of OY728145.1, forward strand.
GCCGCGACTGGAATCACCGCTTGCACCTTGAACAAGGCCTGGTGATTCCCTTCTTCAGAATATCCATATGGTGGAACACCCAAGGATATCTGGTCATGCAAGATTTGACAGTCGATGTCTCACATCCAATTCCCTCTTACACCCTCGGAAGCAAAGGAGTCAACACCATCGACTAAAGGAAAAGGTCCCACACATTTTATCATACCAACACAGGGTTACACCGACGCCCCACGCCACTCTGGTAACACCTCAAGCAAGGGGCAGGGAGGAAATAATTCCACACACGGAGTATATCAATTCTACTGAAAAAAGGTATAAGTTTCATAGAGCGTACCTCTTATCACCTCATGCTCTGCAGGATCGTGGACATCCAATGCTCGCGGCTGTCCGCGGTCCCAACCGTCAGCTCAGGGAGCCTGACGTGGACCGCCTAATGGTGATGGGAAGACCACGTAAAGTCATCTCCCACTACCAGCTCCACCCTCTTTTCTGCTAGCAAAACCTCTCTGGGTACTGCTCTGATCACGGAGCTGCCTCTATCGTGGTGGTGCACCTGCTGCCTGCCCAAAGCTCTCCGCATGCCTGGTCGGGCAGTCCTGTGCCAGGTGACCTCACCCATCGCAGGCATAGTACCGAACCTCGGTGGGCTTCACGGGAGCCCTTCGGCGCCACCGTGGTGTACGACCACGCCCCTGAGTCCAGTTGTCCGCAAGACACCTACGTCGAGGTTCTGCTTGCCGACACCCACTAGCTGCGACAGAGGTCTCGGCTCCAACGTGCCTGCTACCACCACCAACACTAGAATATGACAGGAATCCCTCTACCACCATCGCCTGCTCTAGCACCCTGGAATATGTGGAAATTCCCGAGGGTACTATGACATCATTAATCTCTCGACGGAGACACTGCTCAATCTTCTGTGATCAGATGTTGTCATCATGGGCCAAGTCTGGGTAATAGTGTGCATAGTCTGCAAAACTAGCCACGTACTCGGCCACCGTCATCCCTCCCTGCTGAAACTGCAGGAGCTCATAAATCTAAATGGAGCGCAAGTAGGGGGGAACTCCTCATGGAGAAATAAATGAAAGTCGCCCCATGAAAGTGACGACTCTTCAAGAAACTGAGTCATCCGACTCCACAAATTCAAAGCTCACCCACAAAAAAGGTGGGCTTCCAAAGCCACTATCTGATCTATCAGCGTCTCCACAAGCCTGAAAATTCTAACCATTGTCTCTATCCAACCCTCTGCTACCTGAGGGTCTGGATCACCACTGAACCTTAGCGGTCTTTGCCACTGGAACTCACGGAGCGCGCTCAACCTGCGCTGAAGATCATCCAGCTCTACGGAAACTGCCAAATACTCAATAGGTGGGGGTGCTGCTACCGGCCCACCTGGAGAAAGGTGCTCGCATAATGGGTCCTGGACTATGGCCTCATATCTCACAGGGTCTTTGTCACGATCCAAAGATGGTATCTTGGCTGGCTGTCTTCACAGAGACATCCTGAATATTATCAAGGAGTGGCATGGTCAGATGAGCATATATGTATATACCAATAACAACAACAATGAGGAGCTGACCCCAAAAGGACATTCAAAGACTCAATCCTATGTGATGCACAAAACAATTTTCCCTGCAACAAGTGTGTCAGCATGCCGAGTCGACCAGTGGGTTATCAGGGTCTTGGTGAATGGATACGTCGGCCTCCGCACCATCACTGGACGCCCTAGCCTGAGATCCACTCTCGAGACATGTTAACATTATTTCCCTAAAGCCCAACTAATTCCTTTTTATTTTAGGGACGTCCAAACAGCGTCCCAAGGAACGAACCACCTCTAATACCACATTTTCACAACCCGACCCTACCTGGGATCAAGCCGTAACTACCCCGGGCCTGCCTCCATAGGCCAGGGGCTGGAGACCAGCGCTGAAGGAACAGTAACTTGGGGGGGACATTGCCTACTTAACTGTACATACACATTAAGCACACTCAATGCAAAAGTGAAGAGTAAATGAATGAACAAGCAGAGTAAAAAAGAACAACTGCTATATGAATAAACCATAGATGTGCATCGACCTATAAACAGTACAAAGTACAAGCTAAAAAGAAAAGGGAAAAAACACGCGCCCAACCAATAAGTGCCACAACCCGGAAACAGGTAAACAAAAAGAAATAGCTGATGGGTATCCCACCTGGAACCCGACCACAACTACCGCACGTGGTCCAAGCTCCCAAGATTCTACGCTCCACTAAAGTCATGATCTACCTGTCCGTCATCTGCAAGGGCACACCAAGTGTGGGCAAAGTGCAAGCAGGGGTGAGTACATAAATACTCAGAAGGATACCCCGAAGGCTCGAGGGAGAAACAAAGGAGGTACCGAAGGGTGAGAAGTAGAGAGAACAGGAAATGTAAAGGAGTACAATAAGGGGTGCAGTGGAGTAATAGTAGAGAGTCCAGCTCAACCGAACAAGAGAAAAGAGGTAGACTCGTCCAAACACAAAGAGTTAGAAACAGTGCGAAGATGAACTTCCCATCAAGTTTTTTTTACCTATAGCAGGAGAGTAGACTCATCTAACCATGAGAAACTAGATGCGGAAAGAACATGGCATAACCCAGGCGTCTTCGCCTCTCTTGGAAGGAGAGAAACCAAACCCAAGAAGTGGGTACCAGAACATGGTATATACAAATCCATATGCTCTTTCAAGAAGCCCGAACAATACCGTAAGTGGATCTCTATCCCATAGCTCAACCCAGGAAAAGTTAGTCGCCAATTGTCCTAGAAGTAAACACCATCGATGCCCAAAATTCTGCATGTCTGCCCCAAACCGAAAACCAGGGGTCTCAATCACCACACCTCTACACTATCCGCTTTGGGCGGCACTGACTCACCCACATGGTTTTAGATCACGTCACAAGAACGCATCTCAGTGGGTAAAGTGCCCCTCGTACTTGAGAGTTCAAGGGAATGTTAAACCACACCTCTTCACTGCCCTGCAGTTGAGAGGTATTCTCAATGTCAAAGCAGTCACAACACTGACCCGAATAACTAAGGGTCCCATTCCGTTAATCATGGAGGAAAGCCACAGGCTAGCCTAGTAGAAAGGACTGGGCCTGGAATGCTAATAGGTGTCCCACTGTCCAGCCCTACTGGAGGGTAATTCATAATAGGATATCAGGTGACCCACTGCCCAGTCTTGCTGGAAGGTAAACCATAATACATCATCCATCCACCCACTACCCTAACCTGCTGGAGGGAAGACCTTACTACATCATCAGGCGACCCACTACCCAGCCCCGCTAGAGGGTAGACCTGGAATAAGACGACAGGCGACCCACATCCCAGCCGTGTTAGAGGGTAGACCTAGAATAAGTCAACAGGTGACCTAATGCCCAGCCGTGCTAGAGGGTAGACCTGGAACTAGACAACGGGTGACCCACTGCCCAGCCCTGCAGGAGGGTAGACCCTAAGAGGTCGTCGGGTGACCCAATGCCCAGTCACTGCTGGAGGGTAGACCCTAAGTGCGTCAGGTGACCCACTGCCCAGTCTCTACTGGTGGGTAGACCCTAAGAGCGTCGGGTGACCCACTACCCAGTCTCTGCTGGAGGGTAGACCCTAAGAGCGTCGCGTGACCCACTGCCCAGTCTCTGCTGGAGGGTAGACCCTAAGAGCGTCGGGTGACCCACTGCCCAGTATCTACTAGAGAGTAGACCCTAGAAGCCGATGAGTAATCCACTGCACGACCCCGCTGGAGTGTAAAACTCAGAACTGCTCTGGCCATCTCCACTAGAGGGTACAACACTGGCCAATCGAACATGGAGTGTGTATCACACAACCACCCAACTCCAGAATAACTCACCCAAAAGAGGTTCAACGCCTGCTCCATCACTGGGTATCACTAGCACCGCTACCGGCCGATCCATCAAGAACGAAACCAGGGGGAGACCTCTCAACCCTTCCGGTCAAACAAACGAGCACAGGGCCAGGGGGAAAACTCCACCCTACTAGTCAAACAATCGAGAACAGAGCCATGGAAAAAACACTACCCTGCTAGTCAAACAAACGAGCACAGAGAGACCCTATACGTCGCGAGAGGTCAAAGTACGTAAAGCAAAACCCGACACGCACGTGGGGCCCACACAACGTGTGGCCCCATATCCACCACAACCAAGAATGAAAATGCTCTTAGGTATAAACATATCCAACATTTACCTCCATGCATTCCCATATACTCCCAGAGTATACCATGTCTCCATCCCTAAGGCTATCGTGCACATGACAGCAAACGTCAACGTGAAGGAGCGACAAAACATCTCCCACTTGCCGCCTCAACGACTGAGCTACAACCAACCACATCTCCTTAAACACCAACCTCACTCTCCCAGGAGTTCACGCGATCACATGTCAAGGGTCCACTACAAACACAGTAGAAGGAACGCCACTAGGGCACCTTTCATATTCCACATTTAATAAGATCACGCAAGAGGGTCTGCACAAACAAACGGATTGCACCGTTGTAATCCTCATGGAGAAACACGTGATAGTGACTACTTACTCACCTCAAATGGATATACAATAGAAAATTCACTGACACCACCTCACACTCGAACGACGTCCCGTGATCCCGAGCCTCGACCCCGAAAATAGTCGGACACATCGCACTCTTGCGATCCCCCCAGGAAAACATGTCAAAAGCACTACTCACTTGAGTGCAATGGATACCCAGAGAAAAAGGTTCATTTCGGGGCACCGCACACGAGCAGTGCTTCGTGGGACCCACAACCCAGTCCCGAAACACAACGAACGGATCGCACCATTGTGATCCTCTCAAAAACGTACAAAAGATGGACTGTTCCCTTTTCCAAAACCGACACCCAGTGATAATGCCAGAAAATCACCATCAACGCCCAAACGGCCCCCGTGGGACCCGCACCATCGTGCCAAATTAGAGCGGGCAGATTGTACCATTGCAATCCCCTCAAAAAACATCCAGAATCGACTGCTCGCACGCATCGAACGGACGCCCGATGAGAATGTCGTGCGACGCTGCACGCAGCTCAAAAGACGGGCCATGGATCCCACGCCTCAATTTCTTCCTCAACGCCTAAAACTACCCTGGACAACCCCGTCTTGGCACCAGGGTCCCAATGCCACTGATGGCGCTCAAAACGGCCTTCAGACGCGTCCGCACCGTCCAAAACCAGAATTCCCGGGTAGCCCGCTTAGCTGTTTTATGCATGTGTCGTGTCCCTGAGCCCCTCGCCTCGGAAGTTAAAACTCCCGGAACCACCTCAAAAGGTCTTCCTCTAAGTCAGGTCTGCACCGCCGTAGACGGCGTGCAAAACAGACGCCTGTAAAGAAAGCTACGGGCGTAGGAATATTAAACCGGTCCGGCCGGTCCGCCCACAGCTGGCCCGCGACCCGGCCGTGGGTCTGGATCACTCTTCCGCGGCCAGCTGGCCGTGGACCGCCACCCCTGACTAGCCATCAAGGCCGGTCTCTTTTCCCGCAGCGACACATGTTACGTGGGTCTCCGTCACGCCGCGTGCCACACGACCCCTGCCCCTTGTGCCCTACGCCAGCCTCCGCTCCACCGCGCTCCCCGGCTGCCATTCATCTCACCCAGGGAGCCCCGCCATCCACGGCCTGCTGCAACCTCCCAACAGCAACGTCTCCACCTCCGCTAGAAGCCACCGTCGCCCGGAGTTCGCGCTCCACCGCCTAGCTCGCCGAAACGCCCCAAAAACCAGTTGATCTTCGGCGGAGCACTGCGGTCGCCTCGAAGCTCGGATTTTCGATCTGAAATTGGAGATGGGAATCCTAGAAAAACTACTACGCAACTACGGGTGTTGTTCGAAGATTAAACAAAAACACGACACATATAATTTGGATTGGAAGAATGTTTGGAAATTAAAACGCAAACCAAAACCTCCTACCTCTTAGGTGTTGCCCGGAGCTTCGCCGCGATCCGTCGGAGTCGCCCCTCGCTGGAGCTATCTCACCGAAGGTGCCTTGCCGGAGGAGGAGAGGGAAGAGGGAGGATGGGGAGCTTGCACCAGGGAGTGAACAAGGGAGGGGGAAGGGGATGAGGGTTTAAATAAAATTATAATAAATTTTAATTAATTTAAACCCGTAATTTAACTCGTATCCGGAACATTTGAAAGAGTTGAGGTTAAGACTCCCCTAGGACAAATACCGCCTCCCGAGCACAACAGAGGTCTCGGAATATTAATCTAAGACCCCGTTCAAAAGTTATAAAACTAAACGTCTGAGGCTGCCAAATTACGAAAACACCCCTGGGGCCATTTTTCCCAAACAGGCCGTGCCCGCAAAACGAACACCCCTCCTAAGGTAAACAGAACATTCCGAACTCAACCATGCCCTCAGGTTTCCAATATGAGCCACTGTTTAAGAGATACATTCGTTTCAACATTAAACTAATAAATTTATTAATTAATTTATCCGTTTGACATTCCAGAAGCGGGTGAGGGGTCCAAAAGTCCCGCACCGACACACTTTATGTCCTTCCTATGGTAAACACCCCATTCCGGACCCATTCGTACACTCAAATCTCAGATCTGAAGCACAGTTTAGGAGTTATCCCATTTATTTGGTGTTTCTAGTGTGAACACACTAAAAATTTAATTCCAGCCACTCTGGGGCTTGGAATCTCACGCCGTCTGAAGGCGCTGGTCTGGAATATCATCAAGAATATTCCAATGTCTTCCGCAGCAAAAACTGAGTTCATAAAATATTATTTTCTACATCTTATGTAAAAGAGTTACATTGGAATATCCTCCATTTTACCATAACTTTGTTATATACCAATCAAATATTAAACATTTATAATTACTGATATCCATAATGTTGGCCAAACATGTTATCCACCAATTATATTGTATCATTTTTCTTTATTAGTGTATTGTTATGATAATGATAGTAAATGTAGGGCCTCATTGAGAAAAAATTATTCTTGAAAAACAAATTTGGTGTCACGACCCGTCCACGGGGCCCGTGCCGTGATTACCCCAAACCCGCCTTCTATAGGCCAGGGTCTGACGACTCGCACCAAAGGCGCAAATCCCGATAACTGGGAAGGCATCACCTTTATAAAAGTTAACAAAGAACCACACAGTACAAGAGGAAGTAATACACTAAGTACAAAAGAAAGTGATGAAAAGTAAATGGTTCAGAATACAATCCAAACTGAAAAGTACAGCTACAACTGAACAAAAGTACAACAGAAAAGACAAGCAACTGGAAGAATAGAAGCAGCTCCTGGGTCGTCTACCTCGGATCCTACCTGTAGGGTAGGTATAGATAGCGCATCTCCTGGATCGTCCACCACGGATCCTACCTGAAGGGTAGGTACATATAGCCTCCACAATGATCTCGCCCGTCAACCTCCTCCGAGTATCATCTCATCATGTAGTCCACCTCTGGATACTGACTCGTCATGAGGTCGACTTCCGGGTACTGTCCAGTCCTCAAACACTCAGTCTCTGACAGTGTTGTCTGTCGTCTGCATCCAACACAACAAGGTGCGGGCATAGCCCATGCTGGGGTGAGTATAACGATTCTCAGTAGGGACCCCGAGACCCTCAAGGTATCACTAAATCCAACAAGGATAACCACAAAAAAGGATCTCATCAGATAACCCTTACATAGGTATAATCCAAACTTATACCTAAGTTATCAAGTAACCCATCTCAATCATGACGAAACACAAAGGTTATGAAATCAATGGATAACCGCTACTTAGGTATATGCCCATACATATACCTAAGTTATCAAGTGACCCATCTCAATCATGAAGTAAACACAAAGTTCATTGACTCAGCTCAAACCATGATTTTCACTATCGAAACTGTAACTGCTGAAGAGATCCGTCTCTGACGAGTACAGTGATCCTGTCACAACTCTGAGTTACTTCTCACTAACCTAAGACTGCTGAGGTACTCCTCCTGTCAAGTACCACTGGTCAGCCACCCAAACACAGCAGTGCTTCCCGCCGGGGTCTGCCACCCAAACACAGTACTGCACCCCCCCTAATAGCCTGCAGAGGTACTCCTTCTGCTGTGTACTGCGGGTCTGCACCCAAACACAGTAGTGCTCCATCCTCCATGGGTCTGCACCCAAAAAGAGTAGTGCTCCGTCCACTGGGCTAGTCGACTCACTCCAAGTCGAGTCGGTCAAGCAGTCTTCAGGTCTCATCCGGCTACACGATCTCCGTACTCCGTACCCTCATCTCCGGGAGGGTCCACTCCATGAACTACAAGTTGATACTCCAAGTATCAAAAATTCCCAAAAAGAAGTATCTCAATGAACCGCCTCATCTTAGGGGTATGAACGCAACAGAAGGCACATCAATTGGGCACCCGGTCTATGAGTTATTAGCCTTGTCGTCCCAGGGGCCCGGTTGGTTTCATGTTCGATCCAACCCAGTCGTACTTCAAATGACACCAGTTAGCCACACCGGTCACACAATTGAGATCCATACGGAATAATGCACGAGATGGAATACCCATTGGTCCAAAATGGATAGTCGATGAAAAAGTTGCATTTCACCGAAACACACGCGAACTGGGCCTCGTGGGGCCCATGCCTCGACCTCGACATAAATATCCAAAATTGGACTTCAGACATCCGTCTTAATTCATAGGTCACAACGTGGTAGATGGTATTTCATTCTAACACCGTATGAGAGAGATATGTCAGGTACAATATCCGGTAATAATAATAATAATAATATTTTTAGGTGTTTCATGGGCCCGAGACACGAACCAGAATTTTGTATCCAACATTGGACTTGAATCGACCGTCTTAAAGACAGATTCATGTATCCGCTGACAGCGAGTCAATCAGACGTCGTACGCATGAGTTATGGAGGGTCAAAGATTTAATACTAATATTAAATCTATTATGTACGAGCATTTCAAGTACCCGATCCAAAAACCCAAGACTCATAAATTCCGTCTCGAAGTTATGGTCATAGTGCCACTAACGGTTCGTGAAACCGAGGTCGCACAGAGAAGATACCATCAAAATACGGTGTTTCCAACGAAAATAATAATAACATTATTATATTATTATTTTTCTTAATTTAAATTATTTCTTTAAATCTCACACCCACATTCCACGCACCCACAATCCTTAACATTCCAATTTGGTGCGCATCACCATTCTCAGACTCTTCTCCCTCTTTTTATTTATTTATTTTTTCATTTATCAACTTTATAGCTCATTATCTCTCCAATCAACTCCTCCCTTCACAATTTTTGTTCTCCCAATTAGCACCCCAACATGCTGAACCTATGGATTCAGCCTTGGTCTGCCATCCTTGCTCTACCAGACCGCCCTACTAGCACCACAATATCCTTCCACACTCCATTGCAACTTCTATTTAACTCAAAAAAAAGATACGAATGCATATCCATGATGCTCGGGTCGAGATCTTCACGTCCGTATGTGGCGCTAAACGAATCATCGAGTTTCCAGCACACATAAATATTTGACGATGAAGAACACATGAAGAATGAGCAGACCATGAATAAGAAAGGATCTCGGTTTAAGTGCGGATCGATATCCGTGTTAGTTTGGCCATTGCTTTTGAGAATCAAGAACATGGGGATTGGCAATTAAATATTTGTCATGCTTCAAGAATCTCAAATTCAGGATAAACAAGATGAAAATTAATTCAATCAACTATTTATTGATCCTCGAATTAATTTATTTAATTCGCGTTCATATTGAGAAATTAAACTGGGGTAAGGAATCCTAAAAGATAAATCCTACAAATAAACGCTCAAGCTCAAGGGTATAAACCACATAAATGAGTAATATACAATATTCCCCTACCCCGTGTCGTTTGTCGTATGTCGGATTTGACGCGAGAAAGACATCGGATTCAACGTAGTTTGTTGCGCCTACACCATGCTACCGATCCCTGCTCGTTCGTCGGTGTCTCGTCGGAGAAGATGGAACCTCATAATTCTTCGATGAAGAGACACCGTTCTTCGCGGAAGGAAACAGTTCTTCAAAGCTCTAGAGCTTTCTCTCCAAAAGAAATTCCCAACAAAAGTTTCAACCAAATTAAAATAAGCATCCACCTTATTTTAATTGAACATGCCAAGCCATTCCCCTTTTGAAAATCAAACCCCTTAATTAATTAAATGTTGAGTTGTTCAATTAATTAGAGATATGATAGAAAATTAATAAATAAGTGGGTGAGTTTCATAATTAAAGGTGGGAGTTTATGAGAGTTAAAGTGAGTTATGTGAATGTGAAAGGCTGGGGATCATGTGGGTCCCACCTCACATTTATCCTCCCATGGGTAGTTAGGTGCCACCCCAACTTCCCCATGTAAGATAAATAAACCTTAGACATAAAAATAAAATTGTTTCACAATTTTATTCATTCCTCATTTAATCTACAATTTTAACTTCTCCACCCGCAAAAAGACAATTGCAGTAAAGGTCCCCTTAAGCAATTTCTGGCATTGCGAGTTCATCAGTGCCCTCAGATTTCAATTCTAAGAACCGGTTCAAAAGATAGAAAAACCCTCTCATTCGTTCACTATACATACCCGAGCTAATCTTCAGAAATTGATTCCGGGCACACCGGGCCTCGGAATCAAGTTCTGTCAGAACCCACAGACTCGTAAAATTACAATGAATTTAGAAAAAAAAAATCCTTGAAATTTCCAGGTTTTTACATTACTCCCACCTCAGGGTTTACGTCTTCGTAAAGCTTCATCACACACTAGGGAAAACAAAGTGGTATTGAGCACGCATCTGAGCCTTCCACTCCCATGTACTATCCTGGAGGTTCCTGTGTTGCCAGTGAAAGTGCACCTAAGGAATCGACCATCCACACAGGACCCGCTCATGTCGATTCTCATTCTCCACTAGAACCAATGTGAATGTCACCCTGTCATCGATGTCCTACTCCCTGCGGTCGATGATGTGTGAAGGGTCATGCACGTATCCCCTTAGCTGAGATACGTGGATGACATCGTGCACCTGGTGCAACTGAGGTGGAAAGGTCAAATGATAAGACACCTCCCCTACCATTATGAGGACCTAAAAAGGTCCGCTGAAATTCGGATATTACTTGCCACCTCGGCCACAGCTCCATAGACCTCGTCGAGGTGAGACCCATAAGAAAACATGGTCGCCATCCTCGAATTCCAGTGGTCTCATGTCAGCTATGTGCAGTCTCATCTACCGTGATCCATATGCAATCACTGTGCACTCCTGCATCAGGACACACCGGAGTCCTATCCCTAATGCGTCGTAGTGAACTATGTAACCAACACCCACAGGTTGGGCGCACCGGTCAACCTCTACCCCAGCTCTTGAAAGCTCTGCTAGAAGTGGTGCCGCAACTCTGTAGAATTCTGGCACAATGGTATTTTTGGCCATCTCTTGAGTGATCGAATTCACCCTCTTATTCATGATTCCATCCTGGGCTGCCGGGGTTTTCCTTTTCACCGACCAAGGAAAACCCCATCCCATCGTTGTAGATAAACCACAACCTTTTCGCCTAATACAGTTAATCTGTGTATGAACTGTGGATCCAATCCATACTAAGACCAACATCGTAAGGCCTCGACACTGCCACTAAGATATTCCAATAGAAACTCTCACCTCGAGGGTCAGATCACACTGTCAGCATAAGTGTGATTATCAAGTCTCCTCCCAATGTTATCTCCAGATGTGAGGGTCAAGTCTACGGCTTACCAGAAACTCCAGGTCTGGGACAAGATTCGTGGATGGAATGATCTGTATCAAAGTATGCAATTACGTCAACTAGTAATGGACACATAATATCCCTTGAATCATTCTTAAAGCCATTGGGTCACACTCCTTGACCACAAGCAGCTACTCTTTTCCCCTGCCCTCCAGCTCCCTGAGCCTAGCGGGGACTACAAAGGCGGGTGATTGTAACATGTCGAAAAGTACCCCACCACATGCTGCTCTCCTAGATCAGCTTCCACATCTACTGCTCTGCAGATTTATCTATCCTTAAAATTTCCTCTTCTTTAAACATTCGCACGCCCAAGTCTCTGAGACTGGCACCAGTTCGCTGCGTTCCAACATCTAACATTCTCTAGCTGTATTCATTCAGTCAAAGAACATTCAACCACAAGGTTCTCTCTAGCACCCTAACGTGAGTAGGAATGCATAGAGGAAAAAGTGATGGCTCAGATATCCTTAAACACACCACGCTCATTGGTCCGATATCTATAGCACTGATCGAATCGTATTTATCGAGTACCCGGAATTCTCGGTACGCCTCGATGAATACTCAGCTACCGAAACATCGTCCATACAAAGCAGTATAAGCTCTAGAAAACTCTCATCCATATCCTCAAGCCAGTCCTCAGCTGCCTATGAGTCGGGCTCACCTCGGAACTTGAGGGTATCTGATGTTGGAACACGTGTAAGGTAGTAAGCTTACATGTGTCACCTACCGGTACCGCCGATTGTAACGTCTGGCCAACAGGTAGTGATGTATAGCTGACACACTACCCGAAGGCACTATCTCATGCATCGGTCGACGTATCGAAGCCTCATCACTATGTGGACCATCCTCATGGTCACTCACTGGAAAACACTAGTATCCAAGTCTACCATCCACTCTACTGGTGTCTCAGCTAGGTATAAAACTCTAGCAATCACCTCTAGCCATTCCTCTGCAGTCTGGGAATCTACCACGCCTCGTAACCTCGAAGGCCTCTACTGCTAGAACTCATGCATCACGCTCTGTCAGCGTGCCCCGTTTGATAGTATGGAAAGTGGAATCTACTGCCCAACAGGTGGTGGTGCTGCTGGTACACCGCCCGAGAATGCCAATATAGTAAAAAGGGCCCCGCACCGAAGCCTCATCGCTCGGTGGGACGTCATCGTGTACTATCTCAGAACTCCAAATGACTATCTGCATGGAGACATCCTGAACAGATGCGACATGGTCAACGATTTTTTCCTGGTGAGCTTACCTAGTTTGAACTGACTTTAAAACTTTTGGAAACACACACGCAATCAGTGTTTTTGTACACAAAGTTGGAAATCAAAATTCAGGGTCCTGGTGTATGAATACTTCGGCCGCCGCACCAACACTGGACTCCCTGAACTGAAAACCACACTCGGTACCCTTAACAATATTGCTTCACAGAAAGGGAATATCATAGTAATAAGTTCTGCGGTAGAACCGACTCATCTGATACAAATTTGTCTCGACCCATCCTTGGGGCCCGTGCCGTGACTATCCCAAGCCCACATTCCATAGGCCAGGGGCTGGCGACTAGTACCAAAGGCATAAATTCACATAACTCGGAAGGCATTGACTTTATAAAAGTAAACAAAACACCACAGAGTACAAGCAGAAGTAATACAATAAGTTCAAAAGAAAGTGCTGAAACGTAAATGGGCTAGAATACAAAACCAACTGAAAATTACAGCTACAACTGAACGAAAGTACAACAGAAAAGACAAGTAACTGGAAGAATATAAGCAGCTCCTGGGTTTTCCACCTTGGATCCCACCTGTAGGGTAGGTACAAATAGCACATCTCATGGATCGCCCACCACGGATCCTACCTGAAGGGTAGGTACAGATAGCCTCTACAACGCTCTCGCCTGTCAACCTCCTCCGAGTATCATCTCATCATGTAGTCCACCTCCGGATACTGAGTCATTGTGAGGTCCACTTCCGGGTACTGTCCAGTCCTCAAACACTCGGTCTCTGTCAGCACTATCTGTCGTCTGCATCCAACACAACAAGGTGTGGGCATAGCCCATGTAGGGGTGAGTATAATGATACTTAGTAGGGAACACGAGACCCTCAAGGTCTCACTAAACCCAACAAGGATAACCACAAAGAAGGATCTCATTAGAGAACCCTTACTTAGGTATAAGCCCATACTTATACCTATGTTATCAAGTAACCCATCTCAATCATGAGGAAACACAAAGGTTATGAAATCAATGGATAACCACTACATTGGTATATGCCCATACATATACCTAAGTTATCAAGTGACCCATCTCAATAATGAGGTAAACACAAAGGTCATTGACTCAGCTCAAACCAAGATTTTCACTATCGAAACCGTAACTGCTGAAGAGCTCCGTCTCTGATGGGTATAGTGATCATGTCACGACTCCTAGGTACTACTCACTAATCTAATATTGCCGAGGTACTCCTTCTGTCGAGTACTGCGGGTCATCCACCCAAACACAGTAGTGCTTCCCACCGGGGTCTTCCACCCAAACACAGTAGTGCACTCCCCTTAATAGCCTGTAGAGGTACTCCTTCAGTTGAGTACCGCGGGTCTGCACCCAAACACAGTGGTGATCCATCCACCATGGGTCTGCACCCACTACTAAAAACACAACATTTATAAGCGCTAAAAATGGCCTTTATCAGTGCTAGAAAAAGCGCTGATAAATCCAGCATAGATAAAGGGGGTCCCCTTTATCAGCGCTCTGAAAAGCGCTGATATAGGACCCCCTTTATCAGCGCTAAAAAAGCACTGATAAAAGACCCCTTTTATCAGTTCTTTTTTTAGCGCTGATAAAGGGGGTCCTATATCAGCTCTTCCTTTATCAGCGCTTTAGTTTTAGTGCTGATAAAGGACCATTTTATCAGCGCTTTTAAAAAAGCGGTGATAAAAGTTTAAAAAATAAAAATAAAATTAAAAAATTTTAAAAACAAATTAAAAAAAAATAAAAAAATACTGCGAATTGGGGGGGCTTTTATAGTGCTTGATCCCCCACTTTTACAGCGCTTTTTTGCCCTTGTACATCACCCCATACACCCCCTCCACCCTTTAACAGCGCTTGCTGCTATATTCCCCCATGTGCGCGCGCCCCTGCCTCCACCAGGATTTGAACTTGAGACGTCCCCCCTGCGCGCATAAGCCTTTACCACTATTCTATTTTGATTTGTCTTCCAATTCATGATATCTATATATATATAGTTATATTTATTCGTATACTAATATATATTTATATTAATATATATATATATATAGTTATATTATAATATATATATAGTTATATTATAATATATATATAGTTATATTATAATATATATATATAGTTATATTAATTTATATATATAGTAATATTAATATATATATATAGTGATATTAATATATATCTATATATATATATTTAGTTATATTTATTCTTATAGTAATATATATTTATATTAATATATATATATAGTTATATTAACATCTATATAGTTATATGAATATATATATATAATTATAATAATATATATATAGTGATATTAATATATATATTTATAGTAATACTAATATATATATAGTTATATTAATATATATAAAGTTATTAGATTAATATATATATATATAGTTAGATTAATATATAGGTATATAAATATTCATATATTGGTATTTTAAATAAAATGGATCTTAGTTATTATTAAGATAAAGATACTATATTTTATATGTAAATATGTTTAATTATTTATTTAAAAAAATTAATTTTTAGGTGCGAATATATAAAAAATATGTACATATAGTTATATATTTGATTACAAATAGCAGTGCATTATAAAAAAGGATGAAATTTCAAAGACATAATATCACTATGAATGTAATACCTTGGAATAAATTCAGTCCCCGCCAAAATAAATCCAATAATACCCCCTTAAACGAGTTTGAAAACCCATAAAATGTTAAAAAAATCTAGGTACCCCGACAAAAAACTCAGTTTTGTAGGCCTTCGGGGCCTCTTTTGGCCTCAAAAAACGCTTGCCCGGGGTAGCCCCGGATCCCAACGACATAGAGCTCGTCGCAGACTTCGATTTGATATGTGGTAGAGCTCAAACGGACACCCGGATCAAAAGTTATGGCCGTTTAAAGTTTGAGTTGCGTTTTTAACATATTTTGGATCTTTTTTTATTTATTTTATTTTTTAAGTCCTCAAATTGTTATTAAATGACTATTACTCCATAATGATTATCAAATTATTAATAAAAAATATTTTTTTTAATTTTTTAAGAAGCCATTTTCACTAAATATCTTATATATTAAGTATAATAATTGTAAATGTACATTTATACTTATCTAAAATATATTTAAAAATTATATATTATATTTATATAACAATATTACTATATTTATATATTAATATATTAATATATTTATATATTAATATATTAATATATTTTTAAATTTTTTATGAAGCCGGCCCTTTATCAGCGCTTTTAAAAAAAGCGCTGATAAAGGGGGAGTGCTGTGAAAAACTGTTTTTGTGGTAGTGAACCAAACACAGTAGTGCCCCGTCCACTGGGCTAGTCGACTCACTCCAAGTCGAGTCGGTCAAACAGTCGTCAGGTCTCAGCCGACTACAAGGTCTCCATACTCCATACGTTAGTCTCCGAGAGGGTCCGCTCCACGAGCTACAGGTCTATACTCCAAGTATCACAATGTCCCACGAAGAAGTATCTCAAAGGACAACCTCATCATAGGGGTCTCAATGCAACAAACGGCGTGTCAATCGGGCGCCCGGTCAGTGAGTTATTAGCCATTTTGTCCCAGAGGCCCGGTTGGTTTCGTGTTGAATCAAACTCAGTCATACTTGAAATGACACCTGTTAACCATACCGGTCACACCATTGTGATCCATATTGAATAACGCATGATATGGACTACCCATTGGTCCAAAATGGATAGCCAGTGAAAAATCTGCATTTCACCGCAACATGCGCGAATCGGGACTCATGGGTCCCACACCTCGATCTCGACATAAATATCCAAAATTGGTCTTGAAACATCTGTATTAATTGCTGGGTCGCAACGTCGCAGAGGGTTCGTCATTCCGACACCGTATGAGAGAGATATGTCAGATACAAAATCTCGTAGTAATAATAATAATAGTAATATTATTTATTGATTCGTGGGACTGAGACACGAACCGGAATTTAGTATCCAACATTAGACTTGAATCGACCATCTTAAAGACAGAGTCATGTCACCGCTGATGGCGAGTCAATCGAAGTTCACACACATGAGTTATGGCGGGTCAAAGATTTAATAATAATATTAAATCTATTATATGCAAGCATTTCGGGTACCCGATCCAAAAAACCGAAAAAGACATCCAGTATTGAACTCATAAATTCCGTCTCAAAGTCAGGGTCGCACTGCCACTAACGGTTCGTGAAACCGAGGTTGCAAGAAGAAGATACCGTCAAAATACGGTTCTTCCAACAAAAATAATAATAACATTATTATATTATTATTTTATTTAGTTTAAATTAATTCTTTAAATAGCACACCGAAAATCCACGCAACCACAATCCTTAACATTCCAATTTGGTGCGCATCACTATTCTCGGACTCTTCTCCCTCTTTTTATTTATTTATTTTATTATTTATCATCTTTATATCTGATTCTCTCTCCAATCAACTCCTCCCTTCACGATTTTTGTTCTCCCAATTAGCGCCCGAACATGTTGCACCTATGGATTCGGCCTCGGCCCACCACCCTTTCTCTACAACACCTCCATACTCGCGCAACAAGATCCTTCCGCACTCCATTCAAACTTCGATTTAACTTGAAAAAAAAGATACGAATGCATATCCATGATCCTCGGGTCTAGATCTTCGCGTCCGTATGTCACGCTCAACGAAACATTGAGTTTCCAGCGCGCTTAAATATTTGACATTGAAGAACACGTGAAGAATGAGCGGACCATGAACAAGAAATGATCTTGGTTTAAGGGCGGATTGATAGCCGTGTTAGTTTGGCCATTTCTTTTGAGAATCAAGAACATGGGGATTGGAAATTAAATATTTATCATGCTTCAAGAATCTCAAATTCAGGATAAACAAGATGAAAATTAATTCAATCAATTGTTTATCGATCCGTGAAATAATTTATTTAATTCGAGTTCATCATGATAAATTAATCCAGGTTAAGGAATCCTCAAAGATAAATCCTACAAGTAAACGCTCAAGCTCGTGGGTATAAACCACCTAAATGAGTAATATACAATATTCCCCTACCTCATGTCATTTTTCATTTGTCGGATTTGACACGAGAAAGACGTCGAATTCAACGTAGTTCATTGCGCCTGCACCCCGCTATTGATCCCTGCTCGTTCGTTGGTGTCTCGTCAGAGAAGATGGAACCTCGGTATTCTTTGATGAAGAGACTCCATTCTTCGCGGAAGGAAATAATTATTTAAAGCACTATAGCTTTCTCTTCAAAAGACTTTCCCAACACAAGTGTCTACCAAATTAAAATAAGCATCCACCTATTTTTATTTGAACATTCCAAGCCATTCCACTTTTGAAAATCAAACCCCTTAATTAATTAAATGTTGAGTTGTTCAATTAATTAAAGATAGGCTGGAAAATTAATAAGGAAGTGGATGAGTTTCATAATTAAATGTGGGAGTTTATGAGGGTTAATGTGAGTTATGTGAATGTGAATGGTTGGGGCTCGTGTGGGCCCCACCTCACATTTATCCTCAAATTTATCCTCACATGGGTAGTTAGGTGCCACCCTAACTTCCACTTGTAGGATAAAACCACCATAGACATAAAAATAAAATTGTTTCACAATTTTATTCATTCCTCATTTAATACACAATTTTAATTTCTCCAACTGCACAAACGCAATTGCGGTAAAGGTCCCTTTAAGAAATTACAAGTGTTGTGAGTTCATCGGTGCCCTCGAATTTCAATTCCGAGCACCGGTTCAAAAGATAGAAAAACCCGCTCATTCTTTCACTAAACCTACCTGAGCTAAACATCGGAAATTGATTCCGGGATCACCGGGCCTCGAAATCAAGTTCCGTCAGAAGCCACATACTATTAAAATTACAAAGAATTTAGAAAAAAAATTTCATTGAAATTTACAGGTCTTTAAATTTGGGGAACCTAGAAGAGAATAGAAGGTTTATAAAACCCTTTTCCAATTTCTCCATTAGTTTCTTCCTGAAAACATTTAGTATAATGTGATCTGTATAGAAACTCCTTAATATATATATTTCTCTGACTATAATTACTATAGATAACTCAACCACTTAATAAAGAGGAATAATTAAATAATCCCCCAATAATGCATCAATTTATTCATCTATAATTTTATTTTCTTAATTAGTAATCATTTTATGTCAATAAATAAATAAATATATTATTACTTATAAGATTAAAATATCCAAAACTAGATGATTTTTAAAGGAGATTTTTAATTTTCCTTTCTTTCCTATTGATTTAATGGATAGTTTGGGATATGGAATTTGATTTTGTTATCTTATGAGTTGATAATAGATCCATATACTGATAAAAAATACATCTCTAATATAAAAATAAATTCCAGAAAACTGACTATATAAATATGTTGGTTGATATTATTCCCATAAATGATAGTTGTTGAAGACATATATAACTAAAAAATGGTTACCCAAACACCTGGTTTTTTCATGGGAAAGAAAAATGATTTTTCCTTGGGTGGGGTATAATTATTTATAATAATCTTTTACTATATAAAAGTGTGAAACATTTCTTAATAAAATAGAATATTATGTATTCTGGAATGAATATCAATATTTCCTTTCACCATACCATTTTCACATTAGAAATTAGTAGTATTAATAAGATAATATCTTTCGTATCCCCCTGGACTAGGTAGTTGTTATTATCATTTATCCTCAATCACTATTGGATTAATCCATTTAATTGCATAATTTTCATGTTATTTACTATTGATGAATTAGGCCATGGGTTGAGCATTGAGTAGAACCATACATTCTTTTGCCATATTGATAATATTTTTTATTTACCTATGAATTTTTTAATCATGAATTTCTTCTTTTACACACCAAAAAAAATTATTAATCATTTTACAATATTTTAGGTACCTTCTTCTTAATCATTTGAAAATTGTGTAATTCAATCATTAATGCTCCTTGAAATTTTTAAGAAATCCTTTAAATAAAAAATTTCTCATCTTATATCCAAACTGATGCTACCATGAATCACAAAACTCTATCTGAACCTTTTAAATAATATTTCTTCATATCTATTAACATCTCTAATTTCTTATGAGGTTTTACTTAAAATAAGTAAATGAGTCATCCTCCAATTTCAAGAGTCTTGGAATCTTAGAATTCATTTTAATACATGGTGGAGTGGAAAATATTTTTGAATAATATTTTATTAAATTGATCAAAATCCAATATGATTGTTTATTACTTGTGTTTATTATCTTTTATTAAATTAAATACTATTTAGTTTATTATTAATAGTAATATATATTAAATATATATTTCACTTGATTAGATGATTTAGAAAATAATATATTCTAAAAAAGCAATCTATTTCAATAGATTTAGGGATTTTAACATCCACCAAATGACATAAATCATTTTCATATAAATTGACACAATTGGGACTTGTTGTATTTTTAGATAATTAATGCACTCAAAATGGTTTATGTTATTATCTGTAAAATGTTTATGTTAGAAAAAAATATAAGTGGATCTCCACCTTATCTCTCATCATGACAAGTATCTAAGTTGTGATATCATTTCTCAACATATTTTATTATTTATTGACATGATTAATCATATTTTTATAAATTTACAAGAAATTTAATAATAGGTTTGATAATATTGGAATAAATACCATACAAAGAAAAAATTAATCCTTGTAAGAATATATAGTAAATCACATTCATATGCTATAAAATTTATTTTTTTCAACCTAGGTTATTTATGGTACATTTAATTTGAGATTAACTAACATAATCCTACAAAATAGAGAATTATCATATAGAATCTATAGTAACTAATGTATGAAACACTTATTATTACATTTTTGTAACATAAATTTTAATGCCCAACCACAAAATTCTAGAGTTACACTGTGTTTAGGAGGTTTTATTCATAATTCATCCTCTTATAAAGTAATAAAATCACATATAGTTTCTATATTTATAGAAATATCATAAATAAAAACACATATTTATCACTGTATATGATATCCTATGGATAGTGAAAATGAAAATCATGAGATAAAAAACATAACAATAGAATAATTAAGATAATCATGATGGTGAGGTAACCCAAAATTCAATAAGTATATAATTTAATCCTAAAATTGTAGGATCATAAATAATAAAATATAAATATATAATTCAAATAGTGAAATCATAAGAACATAAAAAACATGTTATTAAGGGGGATGTAGTATAAAAATACAACACTTCATTATAAACATGTTCATGTAAGGGAAACATTACAATGAGTGTTATGTTCACTACTAGTGTATAATACATAGAGTGTCATGAGACATAAGAATTACCCAATTGATTATGGTGATATATAATTTCGATACCCAAAATCTCATTATAATTTTTAATGTAATAGTATTGATCTTATAATTTATGAACTAATTTAAATTACTGATTGGCCACATGTATTTTGGTTGTTTATGAATGCTTAATGAGTTAGCCAAGTAATAGTGTTTTGGGAATTCATATAGGATTATTATGTTATTATTCAACTAGTGTATTGTTCTTACATTGTGGAAAAGGGTTTATACATGATATGGTCTCAACATGGGGTAATAATGTTGTGTCCTAAGGAAACTTATTCTATTAAATGTTCTTGTTTGAAAATCCATCTTTCTGGAATTAGGTGAATTTATTATTTATCTTATTGGATTTCATCATTTTGAGACTTATGAAATATCAAATATTTATGTCATCAAGAGAGGCCATGTAATGGCCTAAGATGTTGTAATAAGGGGATTGTTATATTAGAATGATGTATTATAGGTGTAATATTATTTTTAGCTATTGAATGATATAGTTCACAACATGGAATTGGTCATTAATCTATAATTAGGATACATATGATTATGATTTTGAATAATCACTCTAGGATTTTATGGTAATCAGTTTAATGGTTGGAAATGATTATGAATCTTAAGAAATGGAAATATGGTCACATGATGTCCCACTGTTCAATTATGTGAAGGACTATTCAAAGGGATGTTGTACCTCAAAATTTTTCCTGGTGGTTTAATGATCAAAAAATAGACATTTATATATTTAATGATTTCTTTGAGTGATTTTAAATTATGTTAATCAAATTTCAATTCATATTTTTTAAGGAAAAATCTATGGAATCTTGAGGGTCATTGGAAATCCAACTAAATAATTTTATATATTATTTTTAATAATTAATGAGTATTAATATATGTGTTAGATAAATGGATGGGTGATATAAGAACCATTTAATACCATTGATTTATGTGGAAGAGGGATGTTTTGAAGTTGGATACAACATGCACCATTGATAAGTTGACATCATGGATATTAGGGACATCTTCCTATATGATTAAAATTGCGCACTAATGGAGGAACACTGACCAGTTGTTGAAAGTAGATAGTTTTTATTGGATTCTAGGTACTCAACCAAATACCCATAATAGGTATCAAGGTATCTGGTGGCCTTACATTTGGACCAATCAGCTAACATTTAATGTGGAAAATTTTGGATTTAAGTTGGTCCATTTAAAATTTAATGCATGCAAATGATTCATTAATGTTCTTAGAACTCTGGGATTATATAAATTGGAATATAAGAGCCATGGAAATAGTAAATGATCATAAAAAAATGGCATCCTTTAATAAATACACTAAATCTATATATTTCTCCAAGCCATCCTCTCAATGATAAATTCTTCCTAGACAAATCACAAAGCTCTCACTAACGTCTCTACCTCTCTCTAAAATTGATTCCATCCTACAACATACATAATAGACTATTATTTTAAATAATTTTCACTAATAAAACCATCTCTTCCCATCTAATATTATATCCTTGCATCGGGGGATTCCATAAAAATCAAGGTAAGATAGTTATTGGGATTCATTTAAAGCCGGTGGAAGGTACTAATAAGAAATTCAAATCTATTTTAAGGGTGGATATATTGCGGAACCTCATGATCAATTTTATAAATCTTTACATTCTATTTTAGTTTTATATTTAATTTTATGCATTGCATCATCTGATCTTGACATTGGTAAATTGTATAAATTTGATTCATCTTCTGTTTTAATTCCAAATCGGTTAATTAACATTGATATTAGCTTTTTTTACATGAATCTAATATATCATTGGTAACTCACTAGATCTGATTTAATTATCATTTCAACATCCGCTTGAATTATCCATTTCATTTATTTATGTTATTTTTAAATTATAATCCACCACTTCCTTACATTTACCTTTACTAATATGGTATGTATAATAATGTGATTTTTAAGCCTACACTCTGACTGGGGAGGTCAAAACTCTCATTACTAGCCAAGAGGGTTCTTATTTTTCTCCATGGAAGGGTGCCAAACTCTTACCAAAACATAAATTTCATAAAGGCATAAAGTACGAGTTGTTGGTTTTTATGGGAGTGGAGTTCCATATCATGGTTAGAAGAGCTAAAATACAAGGGATACCCATAAGGGTCATTGTTTTGTGATATATTTGGTCATAAAAATTTCTATACCTTTTTATTTTTTTAAAACATAATTTATATAAATATAAAATTAATTGAAAAACAAATAAGGATTATTTTTCTCATTTTTTTGTAGTGGACATATGAATCTCTATATGATCTTCCACTCTTCCTTAGTTGAAAAATCCTTTGTATTCAAATGGATTCATATGTTGTTGTTTTTATGGTATCACCGACGATGAGGAACTATATTGTACATAATAAAATGTGATGCGACATTATTTTATATTAACTGTTGGAGGTTTAAAACATGATCACATTGATTTGATAAATGTAGTTGGTACCTCCAAAATTGAATATTTTAATATCAATACTTTTTATATAGTTTTTAGAGGTTGGGTTCTTATCCATATAGAGACTATAGAGTTAAATATATTTGTATTTTTAGGGGACCACTTATCTACCCATGATTTATTAATATATGCTGGTATTCGAGGAAAGTGTGATTCCCCATATAAAGTTGTGATATATTATTTCGGAAAAGGTAATTCCCCTTTGTGGCCTTTTCGAACCCTCCACACAAGGGAACACCCCCTCCCAATGAAGGGGTCACTCCGGAGAGAGCCCCAGTCGGGAAGGATCTGTTGCCTGCCGAGATGGCAGAGCATCCCAGAGGGTGACAACTCTGCAGTGATGGTCTATCAAGAGATACGTCAGCGAATGGGTCGTGCCTCATTTTTCCAGCCCAGAAGAGACCGGGAGACCCGACAAGGAGGGTGGATCCTGGCGGAGAGGCTCGCCCCGTAAGCGGACTCCTAGGATTCAAACCCTGAACCTCCCAAAGAACATCGTTGATATGCCACTCACCTTCACCACCACACCACCACCGAAGTGGCAACAACGTGTGTAGGGTTACACTCACCTCCCACTAGGGAGCCCCTCCATGCCCAGAGTGCACCGCATGTTCCCCAGCTAGGAAAATGGCTTTGAATCTCCCTGTAAATAATATACACAGTGTCCAAGTCAGGAGAGACTCGATCCTGGGCCAGTTCCCACGGAGAGCGTGGGGTACAACCAGCAGGTACCACTCGACTAACACCACATGGGAAAGTAGTGATATATGGTGATATATAGAGTTAATATTTTTCCCTCTATGTATTTCAGATATATTTTTCAATATTGGGTAGATTCTATTAATAATGATACATTTTCATATATAGTGAAATTATGTGTCGGTGCTTAGCCCCTTGAGGGTTTTTTATATATGATGGTGATGGGGGTGGGTCATAAGAACAGAAATACTTTGTAATATATGATGGTTTATCGGATCAATATTAACACCCTAGAAATAAATTTTAATATATGATGGTGTCCTAGGTGGGTGCTAATCCTCACAATATTATTTAATATATGATTGTATATGAGGTGCATTTGAACCCCAATATACATTGTAATTTAAAGTGGTATACTAGGTGGGTTCTTATCTGAATAAGACACGTTGAAATATGATAGTATTTTAGGATTTCAATTATATGACCCCCCCCATTTTCTTATGTATAATATCAATAGGCATGTATTAAGTTTTGTAATAGATATTTCTATTCTTGAGTGTCACCTTAGAACCCATGTATTAATGATGATTTATTTTGTTGAATTTTAATAATTCATTTTTGTTTATTACCATTCAAAAAAGATAGTCTCAAAATATGTAAGGACACAATTGGTGGTGGTCTATTGAGGTATACCTAGACCATGATAGAGTTTTTATTGTACCTTATTAATATTAATTATTATTGTTTGGGATAAGGAAATGTGTCATATTCTTCAATATTCATCCATATGGATGAGTTATAGTAGGGAAATTTAACTGAATGAAGACTTAAGATTAGTTTCCTTTATGTATCAAATTATTTTTTACTTGTAGTCATCCTAGATATCGGTATATGTGGTCCACCCATAGAGGGTCTTCTTTAAATCCATGTGACTAGTATGACATATATAATGTTATAACATGGATGATTTTTCCCTATAAGATAAATATGTTATATCATTTTATTCTGGTTTCATCCTTTTTTTCATTAATGTTATTAAATGTATTAATATTTATGGTTTCCTAATACTAGGTTTATAATTTAACTGTTTTAATTTTAATCCCCAGAAAAGTTGATAACCATTTTCAGATAAGGGGGATTGGTGTACCAAAGGTATTTAACAGTCCAGTATGATCTAGATAATGGTGAAATAGTGTGAGGACATTAAAAGGTGGTATTAGAGTTCTATTCAATTTTATTTATTAATATTTAGCTATGATCGATAAGAAATATGATATTTTTTGAATATGAGTAAAAAATTATTTTTAATAACTAGAATATGTATAAGTAAAGTCCATATTACATGGTATGAGACATATGTTATTGGAGTTCAAAATAATTAATAAATTACCTTACTAAATCCAATGCATTAGGATTTGTATTTCTTATTTATGGTATATTATTCTTAACTTGGAATATTAATATGGTTTGTGTTCATGAATCATATTAGGAATATAGTATTCAAATGGAATCTATGATCATACCTATCATTGATTACTCATTTTTTGATATAGTGGGTGGGTTTAGTTTTTATAGTATATACTTATATAGAATTTTCTTATATAGAATGATGGTTCAATATCATCTAAACATTTTTTATCAAGATTTTTTATCTCTGATTGATTATCATTCTTACAATGTGTATTTTATTAATAATATATATTGACATATAAAGGCACTCTATTGTTAAATTTTTACCAATATTTCACATAACTAAACCATGGTTGTAAATCTGTTATTATATCCCAAAAATTTAAATAAAATTATTTGGATGTTATTTATATTGTTGTGCCTGAGTATTGTTAGATAGGGATAGAAAGATAATTTGGTTCATAGGGAATTAATGATATGCAGTGATTATTGGATAATGAGTTGTTATGCCAGTTACTGCTAACCCCAATTATGATAATAAGTGCAGTGATATAAATGTTTTTCATGTTGTGGATATTTCAGTATAGATAAATTCCACTATAATTTCATGAAGTATATCCCTGAGATAGGGGTGATGTGTATATACCACCAATATTTGGGATAGATCCCCTATTTCATTGATGCCAACAATAGAATATTTACTTTGATAGATATTATTATGATTCCTGATGTATATGGATAGATAAACTCTATGATATATTACTTCTACAAATAACTAAACATCTGAGTTTAGATTCATCATCGGTCTATGTTTATGAATGGGTGTAGTCCCCTTACTACTGAGCGATTAGTGAAGTTGAAACAAACCATACATGACCATTTAGTGACACTCCTTGAGATAATGATGATGTTGGAGACCTATATTCTATGTTTATTAAAAAATAACATGTTGGATTTTTTGGTACGAGAGGAAAATAATTTTTTTACCATGAAATGATTTTATGTCTCAATTTATGATCATTTCTTCCTACAAACCATGAGGGCATATTGGACTTATGAGTACTTTCATCTTGCCCATAATGGGATTTCAGTTCTGAATTATTAAACATACTTTATAAATCATTAATGTTGCCCTTGAATTTGGTTTAGGGTGAGGTGGTCATTGATAAATGCATTGAGGATGGTTTGATTTATGTTACATAGGTAAATCGGAATAATTTCACCTTACTTATTTCATAGAAGTTACAAAATTACACCTCATTCATGTGAGGATTCTGAATTAGTGTAGAGGTATTGGGTTACTGGGTTACACTAAGTGAACTAATAGCGGGCCATTGATAAGAATGATGTGCAAGTCTTATGGTTCATACAAGAGTGGAAGTGGGTAGAGTTGAAAGGGAAGTGATTTATCTCATTACACAAAGGGATAATGTTTTATGGAGTTTTTCTAGTTCAATAATCATTGTCATGTGCATTAAAAGTGAATCCATACACCATTCGAGTGTAGACAATATGTGATTGTGGGAACATATAGCCAAATTATCTTAGTGTTCAATTATTAACTAGTGGAAGAGGATCTACTCATACCTAGGTTTCTAGAGATGAACTAGGACATCCATAATAAGGTGGTGGTAGGAATTCCACAGACCATTTATGTCATGGTTGAGTAAATGGTACAAAATTTTATAGAAAATAATGTCAATAGGGGGGTTTATTTTAAAGGTGTTAGGATGGATATCAGGGGAGTGATTAATATCTGTTTCTTGGTATTGATGATACTCCAGCTATTATTGATGATGCAATATCAATAGTTTGAGTTATATTTTTGGTAGATTTTAGTTTTTCATCATCATAATTTAAATTTTTACATTATATTATTTCATATTTTTTATATTTATAGATGGGTTGGGTCTAGAAATAGATTTCTTATTTAGGGTGACATATATTCAAATTCCTTAATAGGCTCGATACATGGGTATTTGAAGGCATTGAGTGTGAAACATATTGATTAGTGGTTATAAATTCCTAAGGGATTTCATCATGATTGAGATGAATATATTTAATGTGATAAATTATGACATTTAATCTATTTATTATTGAGTCCTTATAAAATATTATAGCTGATGAGTATCTTTTACAATGGTTGAGGAATATTTTTTTTCTACATCTAGGAATGAGATATGAAGTTATGTCATATAGGACCCAGTCTTTAACATTTAAGAAGGATCGTGATGTAGTTTTATATTGTTATTTAATATTATCGTATTAACACTCATATGAATTCCCTCATATAATTCTATTTTTTTAAGTTTTATTTACAAAGGATGTCTTATTGTTTCCACTTCAGCATGATGTTGAGTTCTAGATTTTTTATCTAGGCATAGTAACCATACATATTTTTTCATATATAATAGATCCTATAGAACATCAATAAATGAAGGAAGAGTTTTAGAAATAAGATATTAAGTGGATTATATATATGGGTTTTGTTCACGGGAAATGACATATCGAGGGTTGAATTTTCAACAGTCCCTATGAAAAATGTAGATGTAGATTATTAATATCATCTATGAATTATTTTTGTGTTATATTGTTTATTTTTTGATAATTTTGGATACAAATAATGGTTTAAACTAATCCTCTCCTAATTTGAATTATTGATGGTGGAATTTACCAATAAGGGAAGTGATGTTACTCTATTCAAAATATTCCAAGGAAGTATTTCATGTGTTGAAAAAGATATTGATGATTGGGATGAGTCTGACATTAAATGACCAATGTAAAGAGAATATGTTATATTGTGATGTATAAATATTAATAATTAGTGGGGTCATAATGTAGGATAGTTATATAGTTTTTTATGGGACCCAATATTTGATTCTGTGTGAGTGGAACTACCTAATAAATGAACTTGTGTTGGTTGTAGTGGTTCATTACCAATACTTTTAGGGGTACAATCTTGTATGTGAGATGTTTATGGTTTATACTAACAAAAATTTCCTAAGGTGAATTTTTTATATTTTTTCACAAACCATTATTAGGCAATGGGTGTCAAGTATCAGGAGGATTGATTTTGGGGGGGTGTATACCCCCTATAAGGGGAATGTTTTTTCTATTTCATCAATTAAGAAGACTTAGGTTTTGGTGATGTTGATATAGAGAAATTAGTGGATAATAATGAATATATTATCATGGATACATTTCGATGTTCATGAGTATAATGTTCATGTGACCCATAAAACCTTAATTAAAACCTATGAAATCCCTAGGTGGGTGAAGGAGAGATATATGTTAGATTAAAATTATTCATTGATGAGACATAGTATATTCAGTGTGGATCTAGCACCAAAATTTTCACTTAATAACGATTAAGTCCTTTACAATTTAGGAAATTTTATTGTCCCTATGAGTATTCAAGAGGAGCAGATGGGGATCTTAAATGAATCAATGTGGGGAACTCGTAAAGGACATGACCAGATATACCATGATATAAAAAATTATTATTAGTGGTTTTAGATAAATAAGTATGTAAAATGTTTTATAATATGGTTCTCCCCTACTAGTGAGTGATGACCAATAACCAAAATCTAGTTGATCTTATTAATTCATTACTTAATCATGATTAAATATTGAATTACGAGGTAACAATATTTTTGATGATACTTTCATGAACACCATAAAGTAGTGATAAAATTTTAATTTTTATAAAATATTTGACTTAGTCTACTTATTATATACTGATCAAAAAGTTTTTCTATATAAATTATTTGGGAATTCTCTATGATTAAGATAAATTTAATTTCATTAGTTGAAATGGAGTAACATTTTTGACTATGATACGCATTATATCAGAATTTGGGTTATGGATATAAATGGTTCATGATACATAGGTTAATTTTGGAAAATCATATCATATTTAGGGAGATGTGAAGTTTTAGTATAATATTGGAATATTTGAGGACATGTTATTATTGTGTGTTTTAGATATAAATGGATTAGAAAAGAATAATGATATTCTTATTGTGTATTCCTAGCATAAAAACTATAGGTAATAGTTATATATCGTTCCACTTGAGGACTGAAATAGTAGTTTATGTCTATACCTCCCATTATAATTGGAGGATAGTGAGTTATAATATAATATGAAGTGTAACACATAGGCGATAAATAGTTTTATTTGGATGATCTTGATTTTGTCACTGAATTCTCAGAGCATTAAAATGTATTATGTGGACTAGGGATTACATCCGATATTGGTCATGTTGGGAAATCTTAGGTTCCTAAAAGTTCCATTTATGAATTTTTGTGCAAAAGGCATTTTAATTGGTTTATTATCTATAAAATGGTTTTTGTGGATGGTTTTTCCCGAATTTCAAAATTTTGATGTACCTTGTTCTCTGTTTTTTGGTCACCAAAGGATAAAGCATTGAGTCTATGAATTTTGTTGATTTTGAAGGGAATTGGAGGCTTATGGATCCTTTTCCGTTGACTATGCTAGAATGGAGTGACTCGGATCAAGCAGAAGACACGAAGGATGGGAAAATTCAGAAATTTCATTGAGAGAGGCATCTTACGCGGTCACAACGCCGTTTTCCAAACTGTGTGAAAACAGTGTGGGAGAAGATAACATTGACAGTACCCTCCGAACAGTTGGCCAACGGCCTACCCAAACCATGCAGCCCATCCATGAAAACCATGTGGCTCATGTATTTGAGACATTATCATCCTTATGATTGGCCCACAAACTACCAAATTGTTCACCCAAATTGTGCGGACCACTGCAAGCTTCTCCGTTTTTCTTTTCAACTTTTCACCCACTCCTTGACCTGGGGTTCCCTTTTCCATCTATTTTTAGAAAACTGGAAAAAGGACCTTTTGGACTAAGAAGAATTTAGCGGGTGATCCATAATAAGGGACGATTTGGTAATGAGGAAGAGAGAGGCTGTGAACTAAGCTTATAGAGGGGGAATGAAGGTTTGGATGTAATAGGTCTTGTAGTTTTGTTGTACTTCACATTATTCTATTTTCTATTGTAATGAACTCTCTAATGAATCTAAGTAAGTTTATTATCCTTTTCATTATGAGTAGCTAACTCCCCACCCTGTTGGGTTTGGGGAAAATGTTGGTTCGTTAGAACCAATTTCTCTATTATTGTGTTTTTTCATTGTATCTCACATAATTATTCCAACTTTTGTTTCTTATTTCGCTAGAAACCCCATGTTTGACAAAGAATTGAGTTTCTAGGGATCTTTGGGAGAATTATGACAAGGATATCCATGAAAATTGGATATAATTTTCATTTCTAGAGGGAAATTACTAAATTAAGAGTTATTAGAAAACAATTTCTATACTTGGGGATTGATTCCTACCGACTTGATTGGAACTCACCAGACCAAGGGAGTTCTGACACAAATGTAACCCAAAAATGTGGGTTATTTTTAATGACCCAACACAATAGTGAATAAGGTATAATGTCTCACATGATTTTCCAGCCCCAATGCATTTTTATTCAAATCCAAAATCCAATTTTATGTAATTTTCAGATTCTATGTTTAATTAGTAGTGAATTAGAAATGTCCATGTAATTCATTTTCTTTTGATATCCGTACCAAGAACCAACCAATTGTATTCAAATTAATCATCTTCACTTAAGTTATTTCCAATAAAGATACATAAAACTACAATACTTATTCCATGTGGATCGAACCCGTACTTGCAGACTATACTATTTACCAGTTAGGGAAATTAATTTGGTGTTGAATGCAATACATCAGGAAAAACACAGACCAAATTTTGGCACCATTTCCGAGGAATGTGACTGTCATTTTTGTTAATTGAATTTGAGTCATTGAGTGAAAATAAAAATTAATAATTTTCTTCAATTTTTTTTGCAATCACATTTTTATTTTTCATTATTTTTTCCCTTATATGATGGGTGTGTTGTTTGTGTTGTGCAGGCTTATAGGTATATGAGTGTCTAGGTCACTCATTCACAAATTGCCGAGTCATCAGAGTTACACCTGAAAGATCCATAAATTGAATGAATGTTTTTCAGGAGATGTCGTGCACATATGGGTGATCACAACGAAAATGATCTGTTTGTGCAGTAGGAGGAAGACCCTGGGGATATGCAAGGATTTTGGCAGCCATTCATTATTGAAGGAAATAATCCACTGGGTGGAGAGGAAGAGAAACATCTGAATCAACCAGGGGCTTATGTAGAATACCCGTTGATGAACCAACAGATGCCACTGACACAATTTGTAACGGGGTTCGTGTAGCCACATCCGAAGCAATATATTCAGCGGGAGAAGCCTTCATTTTTTTCTAAAAATCAATAGTCTTATTATCCTGAAGGGAAACAACAGTTCATTCCCCAAGAACATCAGGAACTGATGTCTCTACGCCAAACTCATATGGAATATGGATTACCCTCAATTCAGGAAGCATACACTAGAATAATAAGACCACCAGTTCCAGCCCAACATTATGAGATCAAGTCGATGATAATGCAGTAAATTCAAAATACATTTCAGTTCAGTGGCTTGCCGAGTGAGGACCCTAATGCTCACCTCTCCTACTTTTTAGAGATATGTGACACTTTCTTGTATCACAGAGTGTCATAGGATGTAATATGCCTTATGTTATTTCCCTTCTCAAGAAGGGATAAGGAAATGGAATGGATCAAGGAGCTACCTCATAGATATATTCTTACCTGTGAGGCATTGGCCCCAGCATTTTTATTGAAATACTACCCTCCATCAAAGACAGTAACCTTATGGAATGAAATTCATAACTTCAAACAGCATGACTCGGAATCTTTATATGAGTCGTTGGAATGGTTTAAGGAGATGCTGAGGAAATTCCCACACCACGAACTATCATTGAGAATGCAAGTCCAGACATTCTATGGCTGTCTGACAACTAAAAAAATTATCTGGTTGATGGAGCTTCTAGAAGGACAGTCATGACAAAGTCACCTAAAGATATTTTTGAATTTTTGGATGACATGTCAGCCAATAGTTTTCAGTGTAATTCTGAGTGGGGAACTTAGAAAATGGGCATGCATAATATTGATTCCACCATCATGCTTGTAGCTCAACTCGATGCTATCTCAAAGAAGATCGATGCTTTGAATTTAAAAAATCTATCTCAATGTCAAGATGTCAGTCCACCAGTGGGTAGTGATTATGGTGACAACCATACTATGGACGAGTGCCTAGGGGTAAGTGCAGGAGACTTTACAAGTGAGGTAAACTATGTTGCATAGAACAGAGGACCCAACAACTACCCTAATACCTAAACAAGGGGTGGCAAGAGAATCAAAATACCAGCTGGGGGAAGTAACAACGAAATCCTCATCCCTAACCACAATGACCACCTAGTTATGGGAAAAAACAATTTTAGACTCCATATCTGAGGCCACAATTGCGCAACCAATTTCAGCAAGGAGCATATAAGCAGCAACGATATCAAAACCCTCGTACTACTCAACCATTGCGACAACCTACTCCCCCAAAACTATTCCAAAAAACTCGAAAGGATACACTATCAAGGATAGAAAAAACAGAGTCTAAATTTATAACCACTGCTAAAACATGATTTCAATATGAGGAGGCATCAACTAGAAGCCTCAAGAACTAGATTGAGCATTTTTCCAATCAGCTTTCTCACAGACATCCCGGTACACTACCGGGAAACACTAAGAAAAATACATGGGAGGTGGCTAATGTTGTTATTCTACGCAGTGGGAAGGAACTGACGCTGAAGGTAACTATCAGTCAGGGTACAACACCATCAAATCTGTCCAGATTCTCCTCAGGTGGAGATGTTGCAGCTGGAAAAACATCCTTGAAACATGAGTTGGATAAAGAACTACAGTCCCATAGGAAAATGTCAAAGATGTGATTAATGCGTATGAATCTCCCTTTCCATTTCGAGCAAGGATGAAACAACAGATGCTAGAGCATCAATTTTCCAATTTCATGGATGTCTTTCAAGAGCTTTATATAAACATGGCTTTTGCAGAGGCATTAACTCAAATGCCCACCTACACAATGTTCACGAAAGATATCATCTCAAATAAAAGGAAGATAGAAGACTTGTGAACCATTCCCCTGAACAAGGAAAGCTTAGAGGTGGTCCAACATACTCTCCCTCCTATTATCCAAGATCCAGGAAGTTTTACAATCCCATGCACTGTCGTGCCTTGAATGTTTGGAAAATCACTTTTTGATTTTTGGGAGAGTGTTAATTTAATTCCCTTCGAAGTATTCAAGAAGTTAGGGCTGAACGATCTCAAGACAACCCGAGGGGAACTCCAACAAGCTGATCATTCTGTTAAATATCCTAGGGGCTATTGGAGGTTGTGTTGGTTAAAGTGGGGAAGGTAATTCTGCCAGTAGATTTCATTATCCTTGTCATGAAAGAAGGACAGAGGCATATTTAGTTCTTGGAAGACCCCTTCTCGCTATTGTGAAGGAGATAATTGATGTGCACCATGGAAAGTTTATCTTCTGTGTTGATGATGAGAAGTTTTCCTACAATTTCTTGAAGGCGGTGAAATATGTTTCACTGAACGAGACAGAGGATTGTTGCGCTTTGAAAATGGCTGAGTGATTAAGCCTAGAGGAAGATGATATACAATATTAGTCATTCCGAAATGAAACCGTATGGGAGGAAGGCCATCTTGAAGAAAATCATGAGGAATTAAGCTTTATAGTAGCCCAAGGAGGCCATGACTAAAAAAGGGAAATTATTCCATATTTATTATAGAGACCCGAGGTTGATCCGATCATACCTTCCATTCTCAAGGCTCCCCATCAAAAGTTGAAACTTCTCCCCTCCTCATTAAAATATGGCTATTTGATAGAGGAACATACATTGTCGATGATCCTAAATTTTTTTCTCTCAGGATATGAAAAGGAGGATATTCTGCAACTCCTTTAATGGAAGAAACATTCCATTGGCTGGACGGTCACTGCCCTTAAGTGTATAAGACCCATGGTTTTCACCCACAAGGTACTTATGGAGGAAAGGGAAAAAGAATCTCCCCAACCACAATGAAGACAGAACCCCCCAATCAAAGAATTGGTCATGAAGGAGGTAATTAAATAACTTGAAGCTAGGATTATATACCCCATCTCTGATAGCCCATGGGTGAGGCCTCTTCAGGTGGTGCCTAAAAAGTTAGTCATAACGGTCGTGACTAATGAAAAGAGTGATCTCATCCCGACCTAAACAGTTACAAGATGGAGGGTTTGTGTTGATTAAAAAAAGTTGAATGATGCAACAAGGAAATATCATTTCCCTCTTCCAGTCATGGATCAAATAATGGAAAGATTGGCAGGGCATGAATTTTACTGTTTATTATACAGTTATTCAAGATATAACCAAATCACTATCTCCACGGAGGATCAAGAAAATGGTACCTTTATGTATCCTTATAGAACCTTATCCTACCGCCAAATATCATTAGGTATGTGCAACGCTCCAGCCACCTTTTAGAGGTCCATGTTATCCATATTCAAGGATATGGCGAAGCAGATTCTCGAGGATTTCATCGATGACTTCTATGTATATGGGAATTAATTCAATACTTGATTAATGAATCTGGAGCTGGTTATTGAGCGATGTTAGCATACCAATCTGGTTATCAATTGGGAGAAGTGACATTTTATGGTACAACATGAAATCATGTTAGGATATAGGATCTCAATAAAAGGAATTCATGTGGATCTGGATAAAATGGAAGTTATCTCGTAGCTTCCCGTTCCCACATCAGTTCGAGCGATTTAGAGATTTTTGGGGAATGCAGGGTTTTATCGATGATTAGTCCTTGACACCTCCAAGATCTCTCAACCCATAACCAATCTACTATCCAAGGATGCAGTTTTTGAGTTTGATGATAAATGTATCACAGCCATCCAGATTATAAAGGAAAAATTGGTCACCACCCTCGTCATGATCGCTCCAAATTGGGAGGAGATGTTTGAACTTATGTGTGATGTGAGTGATTATGTCATGGGGGTAGTGCTTGGACAATGACTGGATCATATGTTTAGGCCAATATATTATGGTAGCTGAGTAATAAATGATGTGCAACTAAATTACACCACCACAGAGATGGAAATTCTGGTTGTGGTTTTTTTGATAGATTCTACTTCAATATAGTGCTTTCTAAAGTTGTGGCCTATGCGGACCATGACTCACTAAAGTATTTTCTGACCTAGAAGGATGACCAACCATGACTTATCTGTTTTTT
Organism: Viscum album; assembly: GCA_963277665.1. NCBI lineage: Eukaryota > Viridiplantae > Streptophyta > Magnoliopsida > Santalales > Viscaceae > Viscum > Viscum album. The sequence continues at coordinate 1,110,523,459 of OY728145.1, forward strand.
TCTTTTCCTCTAGGAGTTTGATTTAGAAGTTAACGAAAATAAGTGAAGCGAGAATGTGGTGGTTGGTCATCTCTCCCAGCTGAAACTACCCCACTTAGAGAGAGAGGAATACCATGAGATAAAGGAAGACTTCCTTGATGAGCAGCTATTTTCCATTAGCATACCACCTCATCCATGGTTCACCGACCATGAAAATTACATAGCCACAGGAGTTTTCCACCCGGACTTATCATTTCATCAGAGGAAGCATTTTTTGTCAGAGGTAAAGTGGTATTTTTTTGATGACCCCTGCTCTTCCGCTCATGTGGTGATGGGGTAATCCACCATTTCCTCTCGGATGAGGAGATCCAATGTATTTTGGAATTTTTTCACTCTTCTCCGGAAGATGGAAATCATGGGACATATCAAACAATAGAAGTTGTTTTACAATCTGTTTGTTTTTTCTGTCCATCCATGCATAAGGACACACATCATTTTCCCTCATGCTATGATTGATGCTAGCAGATGGGAAATGTGGGCTGTCGTATCGAGATGCCGCAACACCCGATACTTGTGGTTGATGTTTTTTTATGTATGGGGAATCAAATTTATGAGTCTGTTTCCCAAATTCTTTGTGCTAACGTATAGTCTAGTATGTATAGATTACGTTTCAATGTGGGTAGAAGCAGCTACAATGACACATAATACAACTAATTTTATCACCACTTTTTTAATGAAAAATATTTTTGTCTGTTTCGGACACCGTAGGTGATTATTAGCGATTGCAGTACAAATGTTGACAATAAAATCTTGATAAATGTGCTCTTAATGTATGGTGTCATGTAAAACCAAGGGACACCTTACCACCCTCAATCTAGTGGTCAGGTGGAGGTGTCAAATTGAGAGTTAAAGAAAATATTTTAGAAAATTGTAGGCACATCAAGAATGGATTGGTCCAAGAAATTAGTTGATGCGTTATTTTCCTACCAGACAACTTTCAAAAAACCATTGGGTATGTCACCTTTCTTGTTGATCTATGGTAATCCTTTCCATTTTCCAGTGGAGAAGGAGAACAAGGTTTATTTTTCTATTAAGGCCTTGAATTATGATCTCAAGGATGCAGAAGAAAAGAAGAAATTTTAGTTAACCGAGATTGACGAGTAAATGCGGGATGCCTGTGAAAATGTGAATGTTTATAAGGAGAAGATAAAGGTGGTCCATGACCTCATGATCTCCTAGAAATACTTCTATCCAGGTTATAAAGTCTTAAATATTAATTCTCTTCTGATGTTTTTTCCAGGTATGTTGAAGTCCCATTGGTCGGGACCCCTTACAGTGATTACTGTTTTCCACCATGGAGCGGTGGATGTGGCTGGAATGGATCGTCGAACATTCATGGATAATGGGTAGTTCCTAATGCCTTACATTATCATGGATGTCATGGTGGGAACCATTTCCACCATGCAATTGGGGTATCTCGAGGCCTAGGTATGTCGACTTCGAGACTTTAAACGTAGAACTGACTTGGAGGTAACCCGACATTCTAAAAAAATGTCAATTTCAATAATTTATATGTTTGTGTGTGACTAGGATTGCATGATAGTGTGTTTTTCTTTTCTTGTGTGTTTTAGTGTGGAATCATCACTACAAGCCGGGGTATCATATTGAATTTCAATAATGAAAGACATACACTTCTTATGGAAAATATCAGATTAATTTATCAGAATCAAGGGGTGAAAAAGATTTTAATTCAAATGGTGTGATTGTGGTTCAGAAAAGAAAATTTTTCAAAATTTCATCACACAGAACCAACCTGCTTTTGGAACATAGATTTCCAAACCATGCAGAAACCATGCCCCATGGACTCCCCAAGACAGAACCCAGTGCATGCCCAGCCCATGGTTATACAAACCATGCGTAGCCTATGTGCCCCAAGAACCTCAGTCTAGATTCTTTTGCACGGTTGGTTCACATTCTACCAAAAATTGCGTCATAAACCATGAAGCCACATAAAACTAAAAATTTCATAAAACCTCAATCCCCCCCCTCTTCCAATCTGTGCACATCCCCTGCTCAGACCATGCGAGTTCTCCTCTCCTCCTCTTCCTTCTTCCTCCAGTCAGGTTCTCCTTTGCTATCTCCCACCACGGTATTCTTCTCCTACTCCTCCTCCTTCTCCTCCTCCTCTTCTTCTTATATCTTCTTTCAATTTCTTTTTATTTTCATTTTCCCTCTTTTTCCCTAGGGTTTGTCCAATTTTCTCCATTTTATTGTATTTCATTCCATTTCTTCTTCTCTGTTCGTGGCCATCCATTCCCATTCTCCACTTATGTTATTATATTGTATATTAATCACCCTAATTTTCACCAATGATTTCCCAATGAACACTTATTTTCATAATATTTATTTAAACTTTTGGGAATTCCATTATGAATATGTACAGTTTTTCATTTCAGAAATTTCAATAGTTATCCATATTTGTAGTGACTGTATGCTTTCTTTGTATGTGTTTTATTCTGTAGGTGCCCAAACCCCTACCCTAAGCTATCATGTCTACCTCCAAGAGTGCCCATGGCCCTGGCTTAGGCTCCACCCATGGACCGCTAGATAATTTCACTAAGAAAGAGGAACTCATGCACTACCACTCCCTTTTGATCCACAAAATCAGTCCCCATCATGAGTTTACCGTATAAAACCTTGACTCAATGGGCATTAATGATGATCTCCAGATGCATATTTCCATCGATAATCTGACTCAAGCTTTAGAGGTCCACCATCCGGTTTATAAAGATATTGTCTTAGAATATGGGGAAACTTTTCATTACCATGAGTGATTCAATGAGGATGAGTCAGGATTTACAATCAGTGTTGATGATTATGTCACTTTCTACTTGATGAACTTGTAGCACAGCCTAAGGCTATATGAGTTATCCACCTCCATTGTCCTGTATGAAAGCGACTATGTGCAGATTAATGCTTATATTCTATCACCAATTGAGTCGGACCCGACCTCGGCCTGGATTTTTTGGTTCACCATTGGCATGGGCCCCCCATATGTACCAGAAGCTGCCAATGCTTCTATATTCATTAACGTCATCCACCGGTTCCTTTATCAGATTATTACCACCTGCATTACAGCCCTGTCAGATAATGAAGGAACAGTGAGAACTCATGACCTACTAATTTTGAACTCCATGTGTATGGGAATCACCATCAATATCAATTACATTTTCACCCTAAATTTGAAGATAATGTTTTTTAAGCCAAAGGTCGTTGTTTTAGGTGGACCATTTGTTACTATCCTGGATGATCAGCTACACCTTGAGTTTTATGCCATGTAATTAGTGGAAATACTGGATGTACCCTTCTTTGATATCACTCTCCTCTACCGGATTCAGATGTTGGAGCCAGAAAGAGTCTGATTACGACTGCGTGGTGTTATTAGGGCCGCACTAGCTGCACCTCCACCAACGGGCCCGACTTCAGAGGAGCATCCTACCAGGCCTACTCATTCCCACCATTCCACATCCTAGGGGTCCCCTGATTCTCCCTCTACCCCATCTCACCCATCCATGCCCCCAACATTTAACCAACCATATCCATCCTACCCCGCCCTATAGGGAACACCATATGCTGACCCAGACTACTTCTAGAAGTGGTAGTAGGACTACTAATCAATGTTTTGATGGTAGATTGAGCGGATGCGCCTGGAGGTGGAAGGCGTTAGCTTGGCCAATATTTATCCTCCCACCCTATATGATGTTTTTATCCACCATCCACCCTCCTAATGTATGTCAGGAGCTGGGGCCTCGACGGGTGAGACCTCTACCACCTCTACTCCTACTGATCCAGTTGACCTACCTCCGCCTACCGCCGATCCGACCAGGGATACCACCACTCGAGCATTATTTTTTGATCCATATACTCCTTGAAGGGATCTCGTTGCATGATTTTTTACTTATTTATTTTTCTATGGCCCTTTTCATGTCTTGTGCCTTCTTTTATGGTGTGATGTATTGACTTCATGGTGTGATTGTTTACTGCACTTTTCTTTCCCTACTGTTAGTACTCTTTTATTCTACATCACTTGTACAGTTCCTTTGTCTCCATAGTAAGAATTTTTATATTTTCCACACCATCCACCTTTCCGCTCATTGGGATCTCACACACCACCTGATTTCCCCACTTGACCAAAATTCAGGGGATTTTTTCACTTTTGCACTATTTTATGTTATTCATTTTACCTCCCTTTTTATGCTTCATTACCCACCATTCTCTACATTATTACCTTCATGGGGGACAATGCTCAGTTTTAATTGTGGGGGAGGGAACCCTTAATCGGCACCCCATTTTGATTAATTGCTTGCCCAAGTACATGGGGTAGCATTTTTTCTTAGCTGTTTCTAAAGGGTTGTTATAGATGTCATGGGTTTATATCATTTAGCTAAAAAGGAATTGTGGAAATTATCTCTGAAAATGGATCATATGTACAGATTGTCGAACATAGTTTTTTATGTGAATAAACCTTGCAATACATGAAATGGAGCATTTATCCATTCATTTAGAAAAACATTTATTAATGATTTTTTTGATGGAGTAATTCGAATTGAGGAACCCCTTAAAATAGATGTCAATTTTTTCATAAGGATAGGTGAGGTTTTGGGAATTTTTTTTGCCGCACTAGTGGCTATTACACAGTCTTAATTTCATGAACTCTTTATTGCTCAAAAATTATCATCATGTGTTGAAATGAGCATATTGGTCCACATTTTATGCTAGTATCTCCCTGTACTACAGAGATGAAAAATAATGTGAGATATGAAAAGGTATTTCCAATAATTTTTATGACCTTTCTTCATGTTCCAAATCATGCAAGTCAATAAGGGTCTGTGACCTATAAAAGCGATTGCCCGCCAATTGGACATGATGAAACCTAGGTTTAACTAATCTATGTGTATAAAAATATGAAAATGGAGGTATTCACTTTCTTGGAATGTAGAAGGGAAAACATAGTTTTATGGAAAATTGATTTATGAACAAATGGTTGACTGTTTTGGATTAAGTCTACTTTGTTGGCTAACATCAAAAACATGGGAATCCATTACACATGAATACTTAATTTTTAAGGGTAATTAGTTCCAAGTTCATATTCATATAATTGGTATAATTTGTGATATTTATACCTGTCTCTTTGGTAACTCTTCGGACATAACCGTCTATTCCTTCTGTTTAAGGGAAAACCAAAAATTATGTGCGGGTGAGTTTGACACACTGCTGTTAATAACGCATTTACACTTGGTATAATATCTATAAAACGGTTTTTTCAATTGTTTTGCAAGAATTTAAAATTTTTGAGGAACCTTGTTATTTGTTTTTCTATCTCCAAAGGATAAAGCATCGATTCTATGAATTTTGGAGACTCAAATGAGAATTGGAGGCTTATGGACCCTTTTCCCTTTACTATGATGAAATGGAGTCACCCGGATCAAGCACTGGACATGAAGGATGAGAAAATTCCATAATTTCAATGATAGAGGCTACCCACATGGTCCCCACACGGTTATCCAAACCATGTGCAAACCGTGTGGGAGAAGATACCATAGACAGTACCCTCTGCACGGTTGGAGCACGACCTACCCAAACCATGTGGTACATATAGGAAAACCAAGAGGCTCAATGATTTGAGATTGTAGCATCCGCACGGTTGGCACACGGTCTACCAAACCGTGTGCCCAAATTGTGTGGACCACTGAAACCTTCTCCTTTTTTCTTTTTCACTTTTCACCAGCTCCTTGACTCGGGGTTCCCTTTTCTACCTGCTTTTGGATTACTAGAAAAGGCCCTTTCAGGAAAAAAATAATTTGTAGAGTGTTCTGGAATAAGGGGGTATTGGGGAAACAAGAAGAGAGAGGTTTCGAACTAATATTAGTGAGGGGGGAGGAGGGTTTGGAGGCACTGATTTTTGTAGTTTTTTTGTACATCAAATTATTTAATATTAGGTTGTAATTAACTCTATGATGAATGTTTGTACGTTTATTATCATTTTCATTATGAGTAGCTAAACCCCCCACCCCCTCTATATTGTGTTTGGGGAAAATGTCGGTTTGTTAGAACCAATTTCTCTATTATTGTGTTTGTTCATTGTCTGTCACCTAATTCTCGCAACATTCATTTCTTATTTTGCTGGAAACCCTATATCTTTCCCAGAATGGAATCTCTAGGGATATTTGGGAGAATTAAAAAAAGGATATCCATGACCACTGTATAAACTTGACATTTTTGGAGGTCGGTTACTAAATTAAGAGTCAGTAGAAATCAATTTCCAGACCAAGGGATTGATTCCTACCGACTTTATCAGAACTCACCGCACCAATAGAGTTCCAACACAAACGAAACCCATAAATGTGGATTACCATGAACAACACAACACAATAAGGAATATGGTTTAATATCTGACACAAATATCTAGCCCTGAAACATTTTCATTAAAATCCAAAAGCCATTATTAAGTAATTTTCAGGCTTTATGTTTAATTCGTAGTGAATTAGAAAAGTACAAGTAATTAGTTATCTTATGAGATCTTTACCATGAACCAACCAATCATATTTAAATTCAAAATCATCACGTAATTGATTTCATATCAATTGACACAAAATGCCAATAATAGTTCCCTATGGATGACCCCGTACTTGCACACTATACTAGTTACATGTTAGGGAAATTAATTTGGTGCTGAAAACAGTACTTCAGGCAAAAAACCGACTATATATCTATATTTTGGAATCATCATATTTAGATACAATTAAAATTGGCACCCAGTTACATTGGTCTATTTGAGATTATAATGATAATTTATATGATAGAATACTCCTTAGATATTTATTAGAATGTCAATTCTAGGTATGATTTCTTTATTGAATTTTTTACATCTATTACTTCATCCCTAACCATCCATTTTGATCAGTACAGTTGATTGGAATATTGAGGTCAATGTATTTTATGTGCGGCATTTGACTTGTATTACAGATTTGACTAAGACAAAATTATGTCAAAAGAAAATAAATGGGGTATGAGTGCAGTTTAAATATGAGTGTATTAAGGAGGTGATATGGAAAATAGTGTTTGTTATGAATGATTAATATAAATAATTCTTCATAAATAAATCGTGGTGAGGTTTGAGAAGTGATAAATGTAATCTGTATCTATATATCTAGTAGGTTGTAAAAAACCCATTTATTTGTCGGTGGGAACTGATATATATATATATATATATATATATATATTCATATACAAGTATATTTTTTCAATAACTAGTGTTTGATGGGTTAATTAGGACATAATAATAATGCTATTGATGTTATTCAAGGTTGGGTTTTATTTTTTTTGACTTTTGGATCATCATTCCATGATAGGTGGTTATCACCTTTTGAAGAGGGTAGAGTGGATAAACATCAAGCCATTGACTATTTAGGGTTTCACCATGATATGATCTAGGTGATATTAGATTTTTGTAGTGCTAAGATAATTCTTTCTATGGCCTTGGTAATATGATTATGGAAATGACTACCTGAGATAAAATGTACCATGTTCTAACAGAAGTTGCATTATAGACATAGGTGTTTCAACATAGAGGGTATTTTGATTAAAGGAAATTGCATTGGCATATGATGGGATTTTTTACTAGGATTTAATGATCATACTGTGGACAAGGATATCATGATATGAAAATGTAAAAAATTATTATGTTTAATATAATTAACTATAATATCACATGATATTTTGTTTATTTTATTCACAATATTAACAATATTACGTGAGGGAAATTTGGACACTTAATGGCACCCTCAGTTAATTCATGAAGGCTTGTTCATGGCGAGATATTATGGTGTGGTTTGTGAGGGTTTCACTATGAAATATGGTGCATGAATATAATAGAAATTACATAATATATCTGATTAATCATAGAGGCCAAATAATATTCCCTATCCATAAAGAAAAGTTTTATAAGGCCTAGACAATGGGATATTGGTTCTATTATAATGAAGAGTGTCAAAACATTTCCCTAATGGACACATTGTGAAGGTGAACATGTAGGGTAATTGAAATTTGACATATATTTCCATGATTTAATTAATCACAAGTACATATTTTTTAAAATAATGATAACATAATTTTTGACCTATTAAAAAGCACACAATATGAAATTTTCTTATTTTCTCTACTGGATATCCGAAGCTCTCTTCACACACAAATTCATAAATAAGAGATGTATTCTATGTAACATAATGGACAGTCATACAGATCATCCAATTAGATCTCCACTTCTTATCATAACTCTATTATTTAATAATTTCTCTACTTCTTCTACTACTTTTAGACTTATTCTAGTAATGTATATTCAATCATGTTTTCTTGTGTATTTAGTCATTTATTGATTCTAACAATTTTAGACAAAATAAATTAATTGTGTATGGTCATGTTGACCTAATGTTCAGTTGACCTAAATCTCTAATTTATTATTTATGCTTCTTAAATGATGGATTAACGTTTTTGAGTAGTGAGTGGTTCATTAATAATTTTAAATCGTAAACCAATGGCCTACAAGTGAGGCACAAATTTATCTATTGAAATGGAAAATGATGGCGGCATCTCTCTGAGTTCATTTGTGGATGTTTGACCTAGAATGTTGAACATAGACTCCCTTGGATGATCCCAAGGATAATATTGCTTTTAATTGGGACATATCATAGAAACATCCCTAGATGAGTATGTATTGGGGATACTATTGAGTTTGTTATATCATATTCATGAAAAAAAATGTTACGCATTGAACATATAATAATTTACATTAATATAATGACTAAATATGTAATAATTATTTTTTATTATATGTGAAATGTAGTTGGTTCTTCTTAATTGTACATAATAATAAGCATAACATTTATCATTTCATTCGGTGTTGGGTACTAATCCAATAAGAGACCGAATTGATAAATATAATGGTATCTAGCGTGGGAACATATCCCACTAAAAATTTGTAATATATGATGGTATTTAGTGTTGTATTTATTCACATTATTAATTTTTTCTATACAGTGATATATGGGTGGAATGTTTTACCCTCAAAGCTTTATGATATTTAATGTTTTCTGAGGTGGCCATTAATCTCCTTCAGAATTTGTAATACATGGATGTATAAAGGGTGGGTGCTAAATTTCCATATAGTTTGTAATAAACGGGGGCATCAAGGAAGGGTCTAAATACACCCAAGTCTTTCTAATATATATTATAACATGGGATTTTACATAACACCATCTATAAAATATAAAATATAGTTGTATCTAGGTTGGGAAGTAATCCCCTATTGAAATTATTACAAATTAATGTTTTTAGGGATAGAACATATATTAAAATTGGTTTTATTACGTATCATTTATATAGATATCCAACAATACATGAAGATTTCATAGTTGATCCATGTAGTATAATTAAGAAATGTCGATGAATGTGATTTATTTAGCTCTGTTTAATTGATTCTTCATTTCAAATCAATATACACAATATTTGGATTTTATGTATTTTGGGGCCCCATTGGTTGGGTGTTATTATGTTATAATCACACCCTACACATGTTCGGTGTACCCAAGTTGACATAATGGTTATAGGGTTGGGAAATGGTAGGGAACATTCTTGAATGATGAGTTGGATTTTTGGTTCCCAAATAGATGATGGGACCATGTAATATCTATTGGCAATTTTTTTGGATGTTTTTAGTTTTATCAATTTTGGTTCATTCTATATATGATCCATCCTTGTGGGATCTTGATTATTCCAGTGTTGACTCTATGATATATAAGGTGTTCATATTATTATATGATTGATTATGTTGTTTACATATGTTATGTAACTATGTTGTCTATTTATATTAATATCTCATGTTTGGAAATTATTATTTCTATTTCCACTGCAATTTATGTTTAGTTGATATAAGTGGTTTGGTATCCCTTTATTTGTATTAGGCCCGTTCTTCTAATAAGCAACATATTGTGTATAGAGTGGAAATCCCAGTGTATATAACAACCCAGTATAGTCATGGAAGAGACGTATTGGGAAAGGGATGTTACATGCACATGATTATGTGTTACACATTCAAATGGAATCATATATAAATAATAACCGCAATTGAAATCCATATGGTGGAAACATGTTACAATCTATTATATCAAAGTATAACAAAATTATGTATCAAAAAGATACCCAAGAAAAAAAATCAAAGTATTAATGATGTTAATAATATAATAAATAATAATATTCAATTATTATAGATCAATAATTAATGTAATTTTTTTTTCAAATGATGAAAAATAAGTAATGAAAATGAAAACCTTATGAAATATTTTATGAAATGGGAAAAAGCCCCATTAATGAAGATAAGAGAATATTTATTTTATGAAAACTAGAAATAAAAAATAATATTTCTCATTCATGAAAATATTATTTTATTGAAACTATATATGATAATTCCATTTATAACAGTGGTTTATGGTAAATAATTTAAAATAAAATAGTTCTCCATTATCATTTTATCTTTAATAGTTGATTGAAAATAAATTATGATGAAGCATTCTTATCCCAATGAAAAAATATAAGGAAATATATCTACATGATGTATGTATATATAAATTATAACTAAAATTTGAAAAATAAATATTAGAGGAAATAAATGTAGATCATTTACTAAATGAAAATGTAATGTGAAGAGTTCCCATTCCTCATATCCAAATTGAATATAATGATTTTATAACTTCATGAATAGATTAATTATAATAAAAAATAATTAATATTTTAATTTATTTTAAGAATTAATTATTTTATGTTTTTAGTGGAAATTTTACACCCTATGTTTTCATGAAATATTGTTTTTCAATGAAATTTATTTTCTTTAATAGCTTGTATTACACTCAACACTGAGTTTTAGGGAAATATGTTATTCTATTAATATTATTATTTAAACTTGACTACTATAACATAACCATTAAAATAGGATGTATGAATAGGAATAATAACATTATAAATATTTTGTACAATGATTTTACAAGGAGATAAAATATATATTAAAAGTAAATAATTTTTAGTAAAATCATTTTTTGTTTTAAACATACCATTTTCTCATAAAATGTTTTCATTGTATTCTGGGAACAGGCAGTGAAAATATTTTATTTAAATTTATAAATTTATTTTATAAAATAAAATTCATATTTTTAATATATATTTAAAAATTATCCTAGGGTGAATATTTGAATTTTTTTTGAAAAGATTAATTTTCCAGAGAATATTAAGAAATATAGATTTTTTTAAAAATATTCCATCTAGTTTAAATCATATACAAAGTTACATATTTTTTAAAATGTTTTGAAAGTAAAATCTATTCAATTATATATTTAGAAATTCAATTTTTGTCATTTGAATAAATTTATTAATGATTTTTTATGTTAAAACATTATATTATTATGTAAATGTTTCCTATGGAAAACTGCATTTTCACAGTATTTGTGGAATTAATTTTAAATAAAATTCTTCCACTTATTTTAATTGAATTTGGAAAAATTATTTCCATAATTTGGACCATAATAGTTAAAAATATTATATATATTCAGCATAAATATTTGACAAATTGAAATGAATAAAATGAAAAAATAAATAAATAATGTGGGTAAGGTTAAAAAGGGATTACTAGTGGTTAAGCTAAATTGTAATGGGTATAATGAAATTGAAACATGTCTAAATCCCATTAAATGGAAATATTTATACCTTATCATAAATAAGGTATGATAATGATTTATTTTATAGCCTTTTAGAATATGAATAATGTGGTCACACATTATTCTTCTCAATCATTCCAAGTGTGTCCTCTCACCCACTTATAAAAGACCACGATATGTCCTCCTATATAAAAACATAATGAACCATTTTTATTTGAAATAAACTACCAAAATATATTCCTTACATTCCTTTATTAACATTAGATGCTATTTTGGATTAGTAAATACTTTTAATAGTCTTTAGGTGTAAAACAAAAGGGGTTCTCTAAATAATATGTATAATTATAAACAATTCATTTTAAATTTTTTATTTATATATATCCTTCATATATTCTTAAACCATTAATATATAATAACATAAATATATAACACACAAACACACACACATATATATATGTTAGTTTCAAGGTCTTTCAATTACATTGAACACACACTCACACATAGGCCAGAAAAGAAGGCCTTAGTACACCTAAGGGAATAACTCACCCATAAATCCTTATTTGTTTTACATATGGGATGTCCCAAAGACATAGTGGTAATGATGACTATTAAATGGTAAAAATTACTTGTGTTGCATCATGCCTATATCATCAATCTAATGACACCAATTGGTTTGTAATCACCCAATGTTCTGCTTGACTGTCAAACTATGCACGCCCACCCTTGAGATGTCAGGGGATGTTTCCAGTCACGTTCCCCTCCATGCACGCATGGTACCACCATCAGCAGCATTTAGGGTTAAATGATCATATATATCCACTACTAATCGTCACTGGGTAAAATAAGAGCCAGTTGTTCGACTTTCCTATGGTCCCATCTTCTTACACCTATATGGAAAATTGCTTGTTCGCCTATCCTCCCCCCTACCTGGAACATCCAACCACATCAGCATCCCAGACAAAAATTTGGGTGAATCTTATTCCATCCAAAATGGAATCCCTGATGCACATCTTCATCAAATTAACTACTTATGGTAAACTATAATAAAACCCTCATAGGGTGATTTCTGTACAATGGGGATTAACCTACCATCTAATCCCTTGATTCCTCAGTATATCCAATACAATAAGATGTTATTATGTAAATTTCATGATATTAATCCATATACTCTTCCATAAATTGGGAAATAACCCCATCTATCATGTGCGTCGATGTCTACAACCTACCAAACTGTTTTATTCCGTTCTCCATCACCACTTATCTTGAAAGGATGTAATGATGGATTTGAATTTTTTTTATATTTATGAAATAATTATACTTTTTTAGTTATAATATCACAAAATACGAATTAATTTTTATTCCATGTGAATATGATAATGTCGGTTGTGTTTACGATGAACTACAACCTCACGAAGTGATGTTATTTGTTCTTAAATTTGCCTTACATAGAAGGTAATAAACAGTGGTTTAATGAATATATGTGAAATATATATGACATATCAAATATTATAGAAAGTTTATATATTATTTATGATTATTTGATTTCAAATATTGATAAAATGATAAATATTTTCTTGCATACATATGATATTCCATCTCCATGAATGGTGTAATTGATTTTCTATCTCTAACATTAATGAATTACTATAAATATTTATATATTGGATATATAATATATTTGTTTCATTATTAAAATTTTATTGATTATGGAACCATGATCAATGTAAAAGGATCAAGAAAATACCAAACCGAAACATATATGAAAAAACATGTAATTATTACCACAAATATGATTTAAACAAATAATTATTAATATATGAGTTGTAAAAGGACATAAATAGATAATATATGTTATGATATATATTTTTATTTTTCTATAATATATTTATAATAGTATTATATTTATTATATAGTAGGTTTTAACATGTACTATGGATATTGATATTTAAGGTAAGGTATTTATGTTCTCTTTTTTATTTATAGGTGGCATTTTCTATATTCACCATTTTTTTCTGTGTGGTGAATATAATACCCTATGGAAATAATATATCAGGAATATAATTATTTTAATGGTATTTATTATTCTTTCATGAGGTTTCGGATTAAAAATTTATCAATGTGGTAATATATTCTCATCTCACTTTTATTTTGGTGAGGGCACAAGTCATATACACCATTTATTTCTTTGGGGAGATGAATATACTCCCAATGAATGTAATTTATGATAATTATCATGATTATTATGTAATATTCAAATAAATATAATCTTATTTATTTAATGGGGAATTTTATTCTGATGAAACCAAATTGCAAAAGGTATAAGGTCTCAATGACATTGTTCATAGGGATTGTTTATAAATAAATTTCAGATGAAGAAATATTATGATATAACTCTCATGAAACACATAAATTTCCTTACCATCTGATTATATTATGAAATAATACATTTTACATTTATTTTACTCACTTTTTGTACTCAGGAACCAAAAATAATGATTTAAACAAAAAATTGAATTCATTTATCACTTTAGTAGAAAAACCCATTTTCTACCTTGTCCATGATCTATAAAAATGTGTTATACAAATATTTTAATGATTTATCATTATTTTTAATGTCATATTTACCAATTTTTAAAAATATAGGAATTGGTTTTAAGGGAATATTCAAGTCATTTTATAATAAGATCCATTTTGGATGTTATCAAAAAGGTATATGGAATTTTTATTTTTACATGTATGACATGGAAAATTTTTTGTTCACTTATAATAGATCAATGATTTATTTTTTCCATTATATGTTTCAAAATTTATTTTCAAATAAAATTATTTCGAGATTTTTATAGTTTTTTTATAAAATGATGTTTTCACAATGTAAGGGTTGTTTTCCACAAGAAATGTTCCCAGTTAACATTCAAAAAGAAATTCCATCTAAGATGAAATCCATAGATGTTACTCATTAATTATAGGGCATATGATCTAATAATACTATAATTAATTATAATTCAACAGTTTTTGGATTGTTATGTTGAACATTTTTATGAAACATGTTGCTTTTCCTTATGTTATGAATTTATTAATGGATGAGATGATTATGAGACCCATTTTCTCATTATAGGTTACAATATAATGAAATGTTTATTTAGTAATTTCCTTTTCATGCGTTACAATATGTTAGATATCTTATGATATTATTTCACAATTATCAATGGTAATAATTATGTTATTATTTCAATTTTATAACTTTTGATGGTGGTTACTTTATAACAAAGGATAGTTGCGGCATATATTAACCTCAAATGAAATGGGTAAAGATTTATATCTCATAATATAACTATGTAAATCATGTTGATGTGCTTGATCCACTAAGTGAAACATGTGATTATATGTTATCTATTATGAAATGGAAAATAAATTATTATTTCTAATTCATTATGAAATGGGAAGTGGAGTTTGATGCATTATGCAATATGATTTGACGGTCTTAGTAGTTAACCATATCAAGTGTGATGGCTTCAATACCTATATTGGGGCCACACATATATGGCATGATCTTTTGGTTCACCCCTTATTAATCAAAATTTCATACAAATAAGGCTCATGTATTTAGAAAATGATAATTGTTTATCCCATGGATAGTAATTACGATCCTTGTTTTTCTAGGTATGAACTTTGTATGTTATGTTCATGATCTCATACCCATATTTGAATATTAGGAATTTATTCAATAATACACTACTATGTCCCATTTTTACCCTCACTGAGCATCTGTGTTCACCCTTTTGTTATGTTTTGTTTCACAATTTTATGAAGAATGTCTTTAAGTAGTGTATTTTTATAAAGAGGACAATTGGTGATGATAAATATGTGTGATGTTGAATATATTTCAATAAATATAATTTTTTTTAAAAAATTATCCAAATTAACTGAACCATTATGGTACTTGAGTGTGTATTTATAAAATACACTAAATATTATTCATAAGGATGTTATATTTATGTATTAAAATCACTGGGGTAGTACAGTTAGTATCAGAGAAAAGGATTATTCATCCTTTGGAAACTAGGATGAAAAATATTTTGTGAGAACACTTTAGGTTTCACCTAAGTATATGATATAATAATAATGTTATAATAAGTAGAATAAACTTTTATTAAAAAGAAATAAATCAATGTATGGATACTATAATTGGACCAGGTTTGGGAATACATTGGGTTGATAAATCTAAAACATTCTTGTTGGGAATGACTCAACAATTACCTATTACATGAAAATATGCCATACTATACTCCGGGTTTGACACTCATAGGGGATATTCCATAGATAAATAAAATATTATTTACAAACCATACTAATGGATTTAAATATAATAAGGTCATGGATGAAATATGTTAAACCTATTATGTTAATGAATTAAAACAAGGTGTATTGATTTTGAAGACCTATAAATAATTCTTCACAGCTATGTCTTTTCCTACAATTATAAGTTCTCCTAAAGCTATGTCTTTAGTTTTAGTCAATGGATTTGACCCAAAGGAACCATGGTAATGATTATACTGATGGAGAATATAGTGATTTACCAACTATGAAAAAATTATATGGTTATTGGGATAATGAAGAAAAATTTTATTCTTACACAAATTTCTCAACAAAATAATTATGAAACACACTCAAATGAGAAAATATGGGAACAATGTACAATTGAGTCCTTAAAGTGGAGTAAAACACATTATTTTAGTGTTTTTTTAATACACTAGTTTATGAGTAAGAAATCAATACCACTAAAAAGTTATTTTCCATTAATCAAAGTTGAGATCATGAAGAAATCATTTTGGATCACTATTTGTTGGAATAATAAGTTGATCAACGGTGGAATTATATCAAGAAAATGAGGAAATAAGAAAAAAAATTAACTCTCTTTAGTGGGATTGTTTATATTATTATTTTTTAATAACTAATTTCATTATATATTTCATTATTCAAATATTGAATTAATCCCATTAGCTAAAACAGAACGATGATGATTTTTTTGGCACCAACAAGAGACATTAATAGCTATGAAGAAAATTTTCAATGTGATCTCAGGGTGGAAATTGAAATTAGAGATTCCAACCAATATCATGAATTTGATATGTAAATTAACATCATTCCACATGATAACTTGAATAAATCACATGGTGGAATGAAATTCTATGCATGTAAATGCTAGAAATGTGGGAGGAAACATCAAGTGAGATTCTTCAATGGAACTGGGAGGTTGTTTAAATTTGGAATGGTAGGCTATAAATAATGTGAATATTGAAATGTAACAAATGGTTTGTTATAAACACTATAAGAGAACATGATTCCCATTCAAACACCACTCACACACTAATGATTAAAATTTAATGTGTGTGGGAATTATGCTAACATTTTCTAAAATATGATGGTTAATGATGATGATTGAAGAAAACAACCTATAAATATAAATGATTATGGGAAAGACTGTGAAATTACAATATATTATATAAATCATGATAATTAAGGTGTAATTATACTCTATTCAAAGTTTTGTAATTTTATATTTTATTGTGTATGAAGTGTAACAATAAAATTATTATTCATCATACTTTAGTGTAACTTGATGTGATTTTATGAATTAATTATCTACCTATAAATGGATTTTGGAATAATAAAATTACATTTGATATTATATATATAAAAGGATAAACACAATATTTCAATGGAAATAATATTTCTTGAGAAAAGTGATTTTTTATGGAATAAATGATGAATTATCTTTAGAATTCATATATGTATCCTTGTAAGATTAACATAAGAATTATGGATACCATCATGGGGTTGTGACTTTAATGTTGATCAAAATTTCAAGGGTTATAAACCCATTTTTTGGTTTTATATGATGAGATTTTTTATGATTAAGGATATTTTGGGAACCTTTTACGGTAGTACAACAATTTTTCATATGTTTCAATGAGAAGTTTTTAAAATAGGAATTCCATTACATTTTATAGTAATAATATTAAAGGTATTAGAATACATTAGAGTTAATCATATGTTTTATGTTGATATAATTATTGGTTAATACAATTTAAGGAAATTTTAAAATTATATTAAAATTGTTTTGGAATACAATAACCCTCTGTCAGTAGACAAGCTGTCGCATCTGGAAGGGTTGTAGGGATTGAACCCACAATCCATGGGAAATCAGGGTATATTTCAAATCACTAATTTTGTGATAGAGTATTTCTAGTGGTAAAACATGATGATTAATATTTCTAAATATGTATCTCAATGGTTGGTATGTTAAGGAGTTAAAAATGATAGAAAAATGCCTAAGGGTAATCTATATCCATTATCAAAACCAGATTACAAAATAGAAAACACCACCATAGATTTTTTTATTAGACTCCCCAAAACATATAAAGGGAATACTTATATTTGGGATACAGATGATAAACATAAAAATTATGTTCACTTAACCACTATTAGTGAATATTTTTCTATGGACCTGCTTTCTAGGATATACATTAATGAAGTGGTAAGGTTTCATGTAGTACCACATTCTATTTTATCTAATTTATATAAGAGGTTTACTATGAGGTAAAGTCCTTAGAAAGCATTAGATATGGAGTTTAGTTTTGGAATTTTGTAGAATCGTCAGATATATGTTTAGTTTGAGAGAATAATTCAAAGCCTATAGGATATTCTGAGTGTCTATTATATGGATTTTAAAAGTGGTGGGATCATCACATTCCACTAGTTGAGTTTTCTTACAAGAATAGGTTTTATTCAACCAATCTGATGGATAATTATGAAGAACCAAATACAAAGAAGTGCAGAGCTCCTAAATACTATAATTATGTTTGATAAATATATCTATTAGGATCTACTCAAAAAATAGTTGAAAAAGTTAGATCCAATCACCAACAAATAATGGTTGCATAATATTGATAATAATATTAAGTATAAAATAATTATTGTTATCTACAATTAAAACATAGTAATAAGCTACTATTATGAAATTATACATGGAATAATTTAATGTAATTTGGGAAGAAAGAAATTCATGCCTTAATTATATTGTCCCTTTTTAAATTATTGATCATATCAAGACCATATCTTTCTACATAGAACTTTCAAAGAAAATATTTCATGTTTGATACATGTTCTATGGGTCTCTCCCAAGAATGAACATTCTAGATACATAAAATGTATTAAACATATATTACATACTATTTATGAATGATTTTTTTGGAGGAATGACCGGTGGATATTTCTACTCAAATAGGTAGTGTGTTATGAAACATGACCTCTCACATGTTTGATGTTTTTTAGAGAAACAGCTAGCTTGATTATTATATGTGGGAACCTAAGGATATAATGAGGTAGAATTATATTTAGTTATTTGTAACATTGGGAAGAATTTATAGGGAAAATTTAATTTTATGGGGGGTAGAATGTAAAAACATTAGTTTTTATTAAATTTTGTTTTTTTTCATATAAATTTAGTTTCTTCCATATCTTTCATTATACAGAACACTTAGTTATTAGTAACCATGAAATAATGATAATGTTTTTATTAAAACATGACCATAATAAAATAGATGTTAAATTTTGTGGTATGAATAAGAATAAACACGTTTTAAGTCTTATGTATAATGGTTCTATATATAACAAAAACATTGATCAAATGTAATAATTTTTATAGTAAAGTTTTGATATGTTTTGAAAATACTCTTTCCTCAAAAAATATTTTCATTAATATTTTAAAAAAAATAAAATAAAATATATCTTCTATTATAAAATTTATTTGGAAAAATTCATTCCATTAATATATATGAAAAAATTATCTTATGGTGAATTATCTATAATTTTCTAAAAATATTATGTTTATATGAATAGAGAAAAATAAAAATTTATTAAAAAAATTACATAATCGATAAATAAATTTAAAATTTTAAAAATTATTTTAAAAAATTTTCAAACAATTTTTTTTCAATAATATATTTTATAATCCAACTTTTTTCATTGGAATATATTTCATGATGAATTTTTATATTAAAACATTCTACACCTATGAAACTTATCTATTTGGAGAATCAATTTTTCATTATGTTTAGGGGTTAAATTTAAATTAAATTTTCATAATCCTACGAATGTATTTTGGAAACATTTATTAACAATTTTTAGTCATCATAATTAACACTATACAATAATGTAATTGTAATTTCTAGTAAAAAAGATCATTAAAAATAGTAAAATTGTTTTATCATTGTAATGTTTAAAACTAGTTTAACATGGTTCAAAATTACAACAGAAGTTGTTTAATACCCTAGAAAATTATCCATATCCCATTAGATGTCCATATTAATACCTTATCACTTATAATTATAGACAATGACCAATTTTTTATAATTTTAGAATGTGAAAACATGTTTACATATATTCTTCTCAAATAATTCAAGTGCATCCACTCCCCAAATTATTAAAGGCATCCCCTCTCCCCCCATAATATTACTACAAAAAACAATTGGATCAAACATTAACTGAATAAATTCATTCCATAAATAAAAATCCACTTTACATTGGTCATTTTGTATTATAAAATTCTCCAAATAGGTTGTTAGACTTAAATTAAAAGTTGTTATCAAAACAAGACGTACAATCTATTACATCCTGACCCTAGTTACCCAGAGTCGATGCACTATTACTTAACATTAGAATGGTCACAAAAGATCATGTCTCGAAATACCGATTATTAGAGTAGCCTTGGAAGTAATAGATACATTCATAAGGTTTACATTAAATCAGAAAACGAAAAACTACAACAACATTGTTTCCATAGAAAAAACTGAGATCCCATAGACTATCCCTGCAGATTAGTTATAATATACTTCTTCACATCCTAGAAAAAATAAAACATATAAAGGACTGAGCTCATATGCTCAGTAAGGATAACAATATTGCAGAAAATTTCAAAAATAGGCATAAATATTTAAGGAAATGTATAGAACTAAAACAGAAGCCTTTTCAACATAAACATCATCATAATATGTAAAATATTAATCAAAATAGTGACATTTATTTACTCGATGAATATTCTACTAGTCGAATATTCACATGAAATATCAATAACCACTTTCATAATGATTGAATGCATAATGCTAGAATTCGAAACCACATTGTCAAGGCTTTATTCCAAGACTACAAATAAGATTTTGTCAAGGCCTTATGCCAAGACACATTTTTGTCTCATGAGACATACCGATGTATCGAGGACCTATAGCAGGGTCCACCCATCACTTACTTTGTTCAGTGCATTCTCCATATGAAAAGGTTTAAACATAACATTAACATTCATATTAAAAATGGAATACAAAATGTCAATACTTTATCTATAAACCATGAGTGGTAAAAAAATATCACATCCACAGACATACATATCACAAAATCTTCAATACAATATTGATGTTTTGTATCATAATAAATAGACTTCAAAAAAACATAAAATCCATTAAAGGATGTTGACATAGATGAAATTATAAGTTTTTTAGATAAATATATATTTATATATTTAAATCATTTAAAATTCATATAATTATAAAAGAAAATATGTGTTTTGAAAATATTCATTTAATCTTTTAATTGAAGATTCGACAATGTTATAATGGAGGAATATAGCCGCACCCTCCGTATAAGTTAAAACAAATTCTTACCTTAATTTTGTCGAAAAGGTCATAAAGTAACTTGTTTCAATAACGACAAAAGGATTCCTTTAAACCCATTTATAAAAAGTCAAAAAGGCTATAAATGACTTTAACCCATAGTCTAGTAAATATTTCCAATGTTTTGTAGTATATTTTTGTGAAACATTGATGTGGATGATAAAGAGGTTCCAATAGATACTTGTGTAAAAACAACTTTTGATAATAAAGAGATTGTAAAATTATCCCTTAACTTGTAATTTTACATTGTTGAGGGTAGGTAAACATCATGTATAATGGTGAAATAATTGTGATTAAATTATACAAGAATAATATACATTAATATGATATCATATATGATCTTTTAACGTTGCATTGTTTATAATATCTTAGTATTCTCTCCGTTTCGGGTGTTAAATGATTCATTTTTCTTTATATGCTTGGTTACACAAGTAATGTTTGATATGGATAGGATGTATCTTATTCATATCTAGAATGATATTATGTATTCAAACATAATTTTTAATCATCTAATGAAAATTAGTCTTGAATGGATATGATGGGGAATTAATCTCATTGTGTTTGTGGAGACGATAATCCGTATGTATGCACGAGTGAAAATATCTTTCTACTGATATTAAAATAATATATAATTGGATGGAATATCATATATACATAATAATTATCATTTTATGTTTATTATTTACATCAATTACACATCATTATTATACCCATTCAAATAATAATGTATTGAATAATAATTACACCACGACGTGGAGACGGTAAGCTGTACGTAAGCACGTATGGTGACTTGTCATTCAAGGGATTGATAGTATAATGAAAGTGGTTGTACCGTATATATAAATACATCACAGTATATAGAATATACTGGAGTAATTATTTTATAATGGAAACAACAAAGAAATATGAAGTGGAAAAAGAAAGGAACTTGAAAGAGGTCATGATATATTTACCTCTTCTCTGGGTTATTCCTTTTGATTTGATTAAAAGGGATCTATAGGATTGATTTCTGACAAAAGTAAGGCCTCTAAGATGACGGGAGTACAGTTGAGAGTGTATTTGTGATGGGTTTGCCGAGGCCAATGGCATTGAAGGTGTAAATTAGAGTGAAGGGTGAGTGCCTTTTTATAAGAGGGGTGAGGGGCACCTTAGGAAGAGCTAGAAATATTATTTTTTAGTAAAATCATTTTCGTTTTATAATGGAACCAAAATGAATTATTTAAAGTATAAAGTGGGTATGGGTCTAAAAACACTCAAAAAATATGTTTTAGATTGGTTTGGGTCCCTATATTAACTTTAACATTTAGATTTAACTCTTAGTTAAATAGTTTGACATTTACCCTGTCTCTTTGTATGTTTATATTATGTGGTCAATAGGCATACTGTTAACATCCAAGAGAACCCCAAGTGGTTAATTAATGATTTAGATATAATTATTTATGTCTTTTGGCTGAACCATAGATTTTAAAGAATATAATATCAATTAATAAAATAATAATTGTTTTAAAAACTCTTTTATATCAAATTTGACTCTGTTTGGTATTTTGATTTTGGTAAATATATAAAGCATTATTACTTTGAAAATATTTCATCTAACCAACCCTAGCATGTAATATTAACATATAAAAGTAGTGGAATTCATAAAAGGTCTCAAATTACATTTATTTGGATATTTTTAATATCAATTATTTTAATAATTCATCAATTAGGTAATTACTACCTCAACATTGTGTCAAAAATTAATTTAATAATTTAATATCTAAAAATAATAAATACATTACCATTCTATAGGAAATATTTTTATATTTTAATGAATATTTATATTCTAACTTATCTTATGTGTAACCCAATATTAAAAATTGTTTAGTTGTTAAATCTTGAATTTAGCACATTTAACTCTTTTTTGAAATAAATAATCAAAAATGTCCTAATATAATCCATGTGGAACTAAAGGATCATATTTTATTACTAAGGTTCTTTTTGGTCGAATTAAACTTATCCAATAGAATTAAGACATGTTTTAGGGTAATAATAATATCATTTTACCCCTCATTATCGTATTTACTTTTAACTGTGGTAAATAAAAGTAAAAAGTTACTATTTACCAAAAATTAATTTTATCTTATTGAACCACATTTTACATACTGATATTAATTGTGTCTCTGTAATTTTAGAAATTAAATTCAACGAAGTGGTCAAATTATGTTTTATGTAAATTTTCAAATTCTCCAAGGAGGTGGGTAAAAGATGGTAAGAAGTTCAATAAAAATTTTATATATCTAAAATTATTATAAATTGACACCACTGAATTACGTTGAAAATATATAAGTATTATGTATCTATTTTGACCAAAAATTAATTTAAATAAAATAAATATTTTATTTAAATAAAAATTCGGTTTTAAACTATAACTCAGTGTTTTTCACTATTCATTAAAAATTGAATGTTTTCAAAAAAATACAAAAAATTCACCCTAAGATAATTTCGATATTAAAAATACAAATATGAAGTCTATTTTGAAAGATAAAACTTATAAAATTTCAAAAAAGTGGGTGTTACTATTCGTAATGGCTAGTTTAATTGGGTGCGGTGTGTTAGAACTCGAAGTTGCGTATAACACACGCTGCTATATTATTCAAATAGAAGCATACCGTGGAAGCATGGGCTATTACATTCTACACCCTTTGAATAATTTTATCCTCGGAATTTCTATAGTATTAATGTGTAAAAGGACTCGGGTGGTTCTTCATCATTAGTTCCTAGGGTTCCCATGTTGCCTCTTCCATCTTATGGTTTCACCATAGAACATTTACCAGACAATTCATCCGGCTTCTCAACCCTTGTTCTCATGTATCAAGAACCACGACAGGCTCCTCAAAATAAGATAGATTGGGTTCCAGTTCTAATTCCTCGTAGGTGAGTACTTTTGTTTGTTCAGGCATGTATTTTCTCAATAGTGATACGTGGAATACATCGTGAACATTGGAAATACATGCAGAAATTGAAAAATGGTAAGCAATATCCCCAATTCATTCTAGAATTTTGAAAGGTCTGATGTACCTGGGACATAATTTTCCCTTCTTACCGAAATATATAACACCCTTCCATGGAGATAAATTCAAGAAAAAATGATATCTTACCCTAAAATTCCAAATCATTCTTTTGGTTATCAGCATTGCTCTTCTTCCTACATTGAGCTGATTTTATGTGGGTTTGGATTGCCTTCACCTTTTCCATCATTTCTTCCTCAAGTTCTGGACCTATGAGTTTTCTTTCACCATCATCATCCTAACATGTTGTTGTGCGACATCTCTTTCTATATAATGCTTCATATGGTGCCATATGAATACTTGAATGGAAGCTATTGTTATAGAAAAATTAAACCAGAGGTAATTATTTATCCCACATACCTTGAATGTCAGGTGAGTATGATCTCAATGTGTCTTATAAGGTATGAATATTCTGTTCTGATTGTCCATTAGTTTGAGAGTGGTAGGCATTCCTCAAAAGAAGTTCAGTATCCAGGGCTTTCTAAAGACTTTTCCAGAATCATGATGTAAAATAGGGATCACAATCAGAGACAATCAATAGTGGTACTCCATGAATTCTTACAACTAAATTTATATATAGTCTTGCTAAACATTCTAGTGGAAAATCTTCCCTTATAGAAAAAAAATATGCTGACTTGGTAAGACGATCAACAATGACCCTTATTGCATCATTCCTTCTATGACTCATTTGTAGTCCCATGACAAAGTACATAATACTATTATCCAATTTCCACTAATGTATGTGAATAGGTTGCATGACTCCTCTAGGCAGTTTCCTTCAAGAATTCATTTGTTGACAAACCAAAAATCAGGACACAAAATCAGAAATATTCTTTTTTCATGTTGTCCCACAAAAAATGTTCCTTCAAATATCTTTTTAATTTGGTGCTCCCTGGGTGTATAGAGAAATTGGAACTATGAGAATCATCCAAAAATTCTCTTTTTAGATCAGTTATATCATGAACACAACGTATCTTCCCAAATTTCAAAATTCAATCTTCATACACAAAGTCACTCAATCTCCCATCATTCACAGCTTTAATCTTCTTTTGAAACATTTCATCACCGGTCTGAGAACTCTTTATCCTTTCTAGTAAATATGGTTTGACAAACATTTGTAAAAGTATTGATGTTTCACCTTCCATGGTGATTCCCATATTCATCTTTACTAGATCGATGTATATAGGATCATTTTCAACTCTCATCTTGTTCAAAATTCAAAGATCCATTATACTCAAAGCATCTACAACCTTTTTTGGATTCCTTGGGTGGTAGTGTATAGTGAAATCATAATCCATGAGTATTTCATGCCATCTCCTTGTCCTTATGTTGAATTCCTTCGGTGATAATATATACTTCAATCTCTTGTGATTGGTATATATCTCACATTTTTTACCATAGAGATACTGTCTACAAATTGTCAAAGAAATGATTATAGCTTTTAACTCATGATCATGAGTAGGATAGTTTTGCTAATGATTTTTTAGCAGTCGTGATACATTTTCAATAAACCTATATTTCTTTATAAGTACACAACCAAGCCCTTTCATTGAAGCATTACTATATATAACAAACCCATCATTCCCTGATGGTTAAGTCCTGATAAAATCATTGACTAATATTCTATTCAATTCTTCATTATATTCTGCACACTCTTTTGTCCAAAAAATTTAACCCCTTATCATGTGATCTTTGTTAATGGGTTAGCCAACCGAGAAAAATTCTGGATGAAACGTCGATAATAACATGCTAAACCAATAAAACTGCATACCTTGGTTATACTGGTCAGTTCTGGACATTCTTGGATTGCCTTGGTCTTATAAGTGTCAACATAGATTCTATCCTTAGAGACAATATGACCAAGAAAAGAAATCTCTTGAAGCTAGAATTTAAACTTGTCAAACTTCCTATATAATTTGTTTCTTCTAAGAGTCTTCTGGATAATGCGCAAGTTATTTTCATGATCATAATAGCTTTTGTAGTATACCAAGATATCATCAATAAATACCACTTGAAATTCATAATTATATTCCTTGAAAACTCTATTCATTAGATCCATGAAGAAAAGGGTGAATTAGTCAATCCAAAAGGCATTACTGTCAAATCGTAATGCCCGTACCTGGTTCGAGATACTGTTTTCGGAATGTCTTCCTTCTTCACACAGGACAGATGATATACAGATCTAAGGAAAATATTTTAAAAGTATTGATCTCCATGAAGTAGGTAAAATACATCATCAATTCGAGGTATGTAATACTTGGTCTATATTGTTATAGCATTGATCTCCCTGTAGTCAATGCACAACCACATAGATCCATCATTCTTCTTAACAAAAAGGATAGGGGCTAACCATAGAGAAACACTAGGGAGAATAAATCCCTTATTAGTCAATTTGTCTAGTTTTTTCTTTAGTTAGACTAATTCAATAGTGGCCATTCTATAAGTGGTGTTCGATATTGACCTTGATCCAAGAATTAAATCATTGGAAAAATAAATTTCTCATTCTTGAGGATGTCTGGGTAAATCCTCTAAAAACACATCAATATATTCTTTCACAATAGGTACATCCTCTATTTGAACATTCCTTTACTCACACACAGTTACATCATTCTTTTTTTCCTCAATAATTGAACTTATTTGAGCTATTGGGGGTAGATATAGATAAGAATTAGGTGGTGACGTTTCTTCTCTAAAGATAAGGTATTCCTTATTATCATAAAAAATTGTAACCGCCTTCTTCTTATAAGAAAATTTTCTTATCATGGTCCAAAATCCAATCCATACAGAGGATTATATAAAATTCAACCACGGTTATGATGATAATATTAATAGATAAATAACGTTTATATGCCTTAATGGGAATGGATTCAAAAAACATTGTGGCAATGATACTTTCCTTAAGAGTTTTTACTTAAAACTCCCATGTTAAATCAAATTTAAAATATCTAATTTTCTTATAAAACTGAGATGATATGAAAGAATTCGATGATCCAGAATCAAATAAATCATTGGATAAGCTTGATGAAACCATTAAATTACCTTCCAATACATCTTTCAGAGCATCAACCTCAGCAGTATTGATAACATATGCTTGGCTTTGATCCCCAATACTTTTCATAGGTAAGTTCCCTTGATGCTTAGGAAATTCATATGCATAATTCCCCCTTTATCTATATTTGTAGCATTCAACATCAACATCCTCTTTCTTCCCATTACAATCATGAGCTTGGTGGCCATTTTCACCACACTTGTAAAAGACTCTCATTCCCTTCAGGAAAGTAGTAGGGTGTTTCTTCCCGTATTTACTACAGGATGAATATTCATCTTTTTTCGTTCTTCGCCATATTTCAATTTACAAAGTGTTCAGAAGATCACTTCTTCTCTTTCTTTGCTTTAAAGTCATAAGTCATAGATAATAATTTTTCTATCTTGATAGCACACGAGACAATATCTTCGTTCGACGAGAAGGATTATGAGACTAATTCTCGACAGAGAAATGGTTCTAACCCATCAAAGAAACAATAAATCTAACTTCTTGGGTTAAATATATAATATACAGCATGGATCGCTAACATTATAATGTTAGCTTCATACATTGCGATATTCTCATCCTCGTTTTCCCTCACTCTCAAAAATTGCCTTTCCATATCTGCTAGATGGTCATGAGGAATGTATTTTTATAAGAAATTTTTCTAAACTCCTTTCATTCCATATTTGATACTTCATCATCTTCATTAGTTTTTTGAATCAATGACCACTATTGATCAGTATCTCTAGTGAAGCGGTACACTTGCATGACAAAATTTTCCCTTTCGCTACTTCCCAAGGCATGAAATATTTTCTCTAAGGAATTTATCCATTTCATAGCTACTAGTGGATTTATAACCCCATTGAATGTTGGTGGATGTTTATCTATGAAGAGATCTAACATTGATCCTCCATGCTATGGATCAGGGTGCTAAATACCGGTAATGTTATTATTTATAACCTGAGAGAGTTCTCCCAAAATATTGATACGATGATCAGCACCAGTTGTATCGCCAACTCCACTATAAATATCTTGAGTAGGAGGGAAATACCTACACGGAGTGCGTGCATTTATAAAATTTCCATTATTTCCACTACGCACCATTTCTAAACAATGGAATTCAGTAGATTAGTTTATGAATCACAATACATAAATCCAAAATTGTTAAACACTTAACATATATTGAACAGTTTATGGATATAATCCATAATCATAAAAATGTTTGTTTGTGGATGTATATACTCATAAAACATTCATAATGGTTTTAAAGAAAATAAGAATTGCCCTAATCATATCCCTCGAGAGTGTTGTAACCAAGAGTGCAGCCAGGCCCATTGTCATGCACCAGTTACCATTCGAGTCTTGCTCAAATCGGTGTTTTAAGGTTTACCCGTATGTATATCCGTGCCAGAGCTGCCTCTACCTGCTCATATCTAGACATGGATGTATTCCTTGGAAAACTCACAAAATCTATACAGTACCAAAATACTAGGATGTATTTCTATACTAATATTCGAAGTCTATCTTTGGGCTATGTTCTCTAATCAGAGGTTATTTAAATCTAGTTTCCATGTTTTGTACTAAAATTCCTCTATTACTAACTGTAACGCCCCGACCCAAGTTACCCGTAGTTAGTGCATTATTAAATTACATTGTCAGGATCACAAATGATCAAGTCTCAAAAGACTGATTAGTTTAGTAGCCTTAGAAGTACTAAATACATTAATAAGGGTTACATTACATCCTAAAATGGAAAACTACAATAACATTGTTTCCATAGAAAAAACTGAGATCCCATAGACTATCCTTGCAGGTCAGTCATAATATAATTCTTGGAATCTTGGGACAAATAAATCATTGAAAGGGGTGAGCTTAGATGATTAGTAAGGATAACAATATAGCGGAAACATTCAGAAATAGGAATAAACATTTAAGTAAATGTATAGAACTAAAAAAGCCTTTTCAACATAAACTTCATCATAATATGGAAAATTTAAATCAAAATAATTCCATTTACTTACTCGCATAGATAATCTCCTAGTCGAATATTCACATAAAATATCACTAGCCACTGTCATAATGATGGAATGCATAATGCCAGACTTCATAACCACATAGTCAAGGCCTTGTGCAAAGACTACAATTAATATTTTGTCAAGGCCTTGTACCAAGACTATATTTTGTATCATGAGACCTACCAATTCATCGAGGAGCTATATAGAACTCCACCCGTCACATACTATGTCTGATGAATTCCTCATATGAAAAAGGTTTAATCATAACATAGAAATTCATATTAAAAAATAGCATAAGAAATTTCAATACATTATCCATAAACCATGAATGGTAGAAAAATAACACATCCACAATCAAACATATCACAAAACCTTCAATACAATATGGTTGTTTTGTATCATAATAAATCAACATCCAATAAACATAAAATCAATTAAAGGATTTTGACATAGATGAAATCATTATTTTTTTATAGAAATATATCTTTCAATTTGGAATTCATTTAATATAATTTAAAAGAAGACATTTGTTTTAAAAGTATTTATATAATCTTGTAAACGAATCTTCGATGATTTTATAATAGTGGAATATATCTACAGCCGAAATATAATTTAAAAAAACAATCTTACTTTAATTTTGTCGAAAAGGTCATAATGTAACTTGTTTGGAAAACAACGGAAAGATTCCTTTCAACCCATTTATAAAAAGTCAAACAAGGGTGTAAAAAAATTTAAAACATATTATATTAAATAGTACAAATGTTTTGGAATACATTTTTAAGAAACATGAATGTTGATGATAAAGAGGTCTGAGTAGATATTTAGGTAAAAACAACCTCGGATAATAAAAATATTGTAGAATTAACCATTACCTTGTACTTTTTCTTGGTCAAGGGTAGTTCATCATCCTATATAATGGGGAAATAATTGTTATTAAATTATACAATAATCATGTACATTAATATGATAAAATATATGATCTGTTAACATTGCTTTGTTAATAATATCTTTTTATTATCATCATTTTGGGTGGTAACTGATTTGTTTTCCTTTATATGCTTTGTTAAGTATGTAATGTTTGATATTGATATGATGTATCTTATTCATATTAATAATGATATTTATTATTTAAACATTATTTTTAATCATCTAATGATAATTATTATTGAATAGATACGATGGGGAATGAATCACATTGTGTTAGTGGAGATGGTAATCTTTACGTACGACCGAGCGGAAAAATCATTATTTTGATATTAAAATAATATATATTTGGATGTTATATCATATATACAGAATCATTATCATGTTATATTTATTATTTACATCAATTAAACATAATTATTATACCCCTCCTAATAAAAATGCATTGAATAACAATTACACCACGCCGTTGAGATGGTAAGTCGTACGTACACACGTATGGTGACATGTCACTCAATGGATGGATATAATAATGAATTTGGATGTAAAATTTTTATAATAACATCATAGTATAAATAAGATACTGGAGTTTTTATTTTAGTATGGAAGAGATAAAGAAAGAGGAAGCGGAAGAAGAAAGGAACCTGAAAGAGGTGATAAAATATTTACCTCTTCATTGGGTTCTTCCTTTTGATTTGATCAAAAGGGCTCCATAGGATATCTTTCTGACTAACATAATGCCTCTTGGATGATGGTAGGAAAGTTTAGAGTGCATTTTTTCAGGGTTTGGATGATCCAAAAGGCTTTGAATTTGTGAATTAGAGAGAAGGGGGAGTTCCCTTTTATAAGAGGTGTGAGGGGAACCTTATGAAAAGCTAGAAATATTATTTTATAATATAATCATTTTCGGATTCTAATGGATGAAAAATTAATTATTTAATCTATAATGTGGGGATGGGTCAACAACCACCCAAACAATAGTTTTTATACAGGTTTGGGTCACTATATTAACTTTATCTTTAATATTTAACTCTTAGATAAATAGTTTGACATTTACCCTTTCCCTTTGTATTTTTGTATTATATGGGTAATGAACATAATATAAACATCCAACTGAACCAAAAGTGGTTAATTAATGATACCTATATTACTATATAAGTCTTTTTTATGAACCATCGATTTTTAGGAATAGAATATCAATTAATAATATAATATTTTTATAGAAACTCTTTTATGTCAATTATGACACTATTTGGTATTTTGTTTTTTCTAAATTTATAATAGTATTATGACTTTTAAAAAAATTAATCCATCCAACCCTAGAATATCATATTAACCTTGAAAATTATTGGAATTCATAAAAAGTCTCAAATTACATTTATTTGGATATTTATAGTATCTATTATTTTCATATTTCATTAATTAGGTAATTACTTCATCATAATTGTGTCCTAAATAAATTAAATTATATAATGTCTAAAAAATATAAATTAAATACCATTATGTAGGTAATATTTTTATATTTATAAATAATATTTATAGTCGAACTTATCTTATGTGTAACTCAATATTAAAATAATTTTTGTTATTAAACATAGAATTTAACACTTTTAACTCTTCTTTGAATTAAATAATGATAAATGTCCTCATATAATCAAAGTGGACCTAAAGGATCATATATTATTCGTAAGGTTGATTTTGGTTGAATTAAACATATACAATAGAATTAGGAAATGTGTTTAATAGTAATATAAAGGGAATTATCATTAATATTGGTCAGATCCAATTATTAGAAGGTGTGAGGAGGATTGATGAGGGTGATATTTATAAGGGTATGAGAGAAGAGTGCTGATTATCGTATTTATTATGTTAATATTTTGGTTCAAGACTATACATATTATTGATTAAGGTGAATATATAATGTAAATAATACATGTGAGTTAGAAATTATGTGTTCTTACATCATTCATGACTTATAAATTGATGTATTTGTGTTATAATGTTAAATACCAAAAATTGTCGTATTTCACCATTCAAAAAATTAAAATATTTTATTAAGAGAAAAAATTCAACCCAAAAATTTGATGACAAGTAGATTTCAAAAATTGATTCCCTTTTTTGTATATAATTATCTAAATCAGATATATTTAATTTTTAAATAAAATCATCATTTGTTAGAAATATATAGATTTTCTTATTATAATCCATTTTATGACCCATTGAAAAATTAATTGTGGTCTCAAAAATAATCTTATAATTTTAATAAAAGATTATATATATTTATAAATCCATTTTTTGTAAATAATGATTACCTAAATTAATTATAACTATTATAAATGTGCAATCAAATCATTTATGTTTTATAAAATTCAATCACTGAATTTAATATTTTTAAAATATTTGTTTACATATAACATGATATAAATATATAATATTTTAATTTTACATGATAAATATATATTATTTAATATTTCCATGAGTGATTTTACATTTCTAATGATCATATTAATATTTCAATGGTCATATTAGTTTTCTAATTTTTAGAGTTATAATGGTCATATGGGTTCACTTTAACGACCCAAACTTCTATCAATGAAAATTCCTCTTGGTCAAATTAAATGTATTATTATGAAAAATGGTTATGTAAAACATGTGACCTTCCATGGTTTTATGTTTTGTGATTTTAAAATAAGGTTACATATTTTTACTGTTTCTAATATAGTCGCTGAACATAGATCACATGACTAGTATAAATACAGGGCTTTAACAAATCCAATTTACTCTAAAAAAAGAAGTGATGGACTCATCCAGTAGACTTTCCCATAAAAATCCCACTTGTTAGAGAATTTAAAGGAGGTTTCATCATTTTTATTATCTATTGACCAAGACCAAGCTGAGCTCCAACATGTTAAGCTCTAACAGAACCTCCTACAGGAGAAGTGGAAGTTGATAGAGATTACCACCTGAGCGATCTTATCTGAGCCACCCCAAGAGTCTGTCACCATCTCAAACCTTACCCTTCAGTATTATGCAGGTGTTATAAGGGGTTATATGACAATACTTTATCACTATTATTGTTTGAATTGTTGTTTTATATAATAAAGAATATACATTCATTTTATAATTGTTTCTATATAAATAGTTTTTATAACACAAATAGTATTTATAGTTAATATTCAACAAAGAAATATATTTTGATAAATTAATGTATTTTTGAATTAAATAATATTTTAATAAAATATTAATATTATTAAATTAATTTTTATTAAGTATAATTGTTCGTATAATTTTTTTGAATACAATGGTAAATTTTATTAAGGTTTGAAAATTGTTTTTGTCAAAACCCATTAATTTTTAATAAATGTAGATTTTTATAATAAAGGGAGAAATTTTTATATTTAAAAAATTATTTGGATAAAATTAATATTATTTTTTGGAAGAAGGATGTTGAAATTATCCAATGATGAATTTTTCATAATTTTCATAGATTGTCAAATTTTTGGGTAAAAATTAAATGCTATTTAAATATATAACGTATCTTATAACATCATAATGACACAATAGTAATGTAATAAAATACTATAAACATTATTTTAGACCAATAAATGTTTTTCCATTAAAATAATGTGATTTTAGGTTTGATTTATTTGTTTTACAAATCCTTAGTGGACCCTTCAAGACTAATTAAACATTTTAACATTTTAAATTATTTCCTTGAGAGTGTGACTCACCTCCACCAAATCAACAATAATATTATAATAATATAGTCCATTAGCCTTATAAATGTTTTTCTTCCACTCCCATTTAGGAAAAACCATGGGAAAACCCTGGGATGGTTAGGGGTTTGGATTTGTTTAATGAGTGGTGTCCCAAACCTAAATAATAAATAATTCTACTCTTTCTTATATAAACCCACCCAAGATCCCACTTCATCTCCACTCAAAGCCTTTTGAGTTCGTCCAAATTCTTCCCTAATCACTATAGAATCCTTCCAAGGTTCCCTAAGATCCCAAGAAGCCAATCTCAAGGCTCTCCCAAGCCTTTGGGATCACACTTCCAAGTAAGAGATTCCTACGTTTCTCATTTTATCATAGTTTCTTAATAAATTTATCCCATTCATATTCTTATAAATGTTGGGATATGATTTAGAACCTCCCCTATATTACCCTATTTATGTTTGAATGATGATATCCCCCTATTCTCTCTCATTAACTCCTCCCATGTACACCTGTTACCATGCTGGAATTCCCTAAGGAATTTCTCCCTCCTCTTTTACATTCAATAAATTATTTTGTATTATGAATCAAAATAATATTACAAATGTTGGGAAATGTATATATATAACCCCCTTACATTAAATTTATTGTACAAATTATGAGACACCATGTTCTCTCTCATTATCCTTTTTATGATGTCTTATGTCACACTATTATGTAGTTGAAATTGCACCGCCTTTTTTCAAGCCAAAATTATTCCTTTGTGAATACCATGCCCATTTATCTATTGTGGGTATTCAAATTTATTCACATATACTTATTTATGGAATATTTTAATGTTTTAATTCCACAATCCTTTATCGTGGAATAAATTATGATGTGTAATGAATACATGTTGTATGATCATGTGGCCCACTTTTGCATGCAATGAAATGCTTAAGAAGGGTGTGCCCTGATAGTGCTCCAATGCATTGGGTAAAGACTAGTTCCATTTTATGCCAAGTGAAATGAGGATCTAATCATGATATTTCATTTGTAATGAGTATTTACTAAGATTAATTCTTGTTCAATGAGAGTTTACTCATGGTCCATGTGCAATGATCTTGGCTCATGCTAAATCCTTGTTAAGTGTTGTTGTGACATTTACATAATATGATAACCATGATATATCATGACATTATTTTCATGTTATTTAATGATCCATTGAAATACCTATTTCCTAAAATGTATTTTATTCACTAGGTAATGTTGTTTTACTCCCTTACTAGGATTTAAAGCTCACACCTTTCACATTTATGTACTCATGTTGTCCCATGTAATGCTATGTTAGAAGTAATGGCGTGGTTATGTATTGGATTTTTTCAATAAATATGTAGTGTGTTTTATGTTTTAAGTTGTTATGTAATGTTCCCATGCCCAAAATACACTATTCATATCAATAATCCATATTGTAATATGTGATGAGTTCATGTAATAAATCAGGTTTATGTTTGTAATAAAAAGAAGGGTTGTTATATTTTGTATTAGAGGATAGATTTATTTTTTTGGTATTAGGATTAGAAAAACCTAATGAATCCATAAATATAAGACTAAGTATAATAAATAAATTCCTACATTTTGGTGAGTATTGAGAAGTGTTTTATCATGAAAATACATCCTTGTCTAGATACGTGCAAGTAGAGGTGGCTTTGGCATAGATGATCCTAGAATTGAAAACTCTGACAAAGAGTTTTGGGTTGGACCTGATGTATCATGGTACACGACAAAAGGACTTGTTGAACTCTTGGTTACGACACTATTGGGGGACATGCTTTGTTAAAATCATAGGATTAGTATCAATCATTTTTAAGGAAGTAAAAAAAATCCCCTAAGAATATATGTTAGAAAGTAGATCATGGATAACATATAATTTAAGACTAGAGATTCATAAGTTGAGGAAATAAAAGTTAATTACAAGTCAAATGTTTTTGTCATAGGATTAACCTTTATGTTACACCCTTAACTTTATTTTTATTCTAGAAAATGGCTGGTAATATAAGGACTCAGACTAAGAAACGATATGAAGATCAACGTGATGACTGTTATAATGAGATGCCCAATCCGATGGGAGTAGGAATCACGAACTTTCTAATGATACAATCTTAGTTATATCAATAATTGAATAGAATCATGGGTCATGTGAAACATTCAACCCCCACTAAAAGAACATGCCACTATTGAGACCATCATGAGATAAAGGCATCTTAATTATAATGTATCATCCAATCCCTCAATCACCGAACAACGGATCAAATCCATTGAAAATGTCTTATCCATACTTCAATGTTCCGAACAAGTGAAGGTTCATATAGATTCTAATAGTTTGGAGGGTGAAACCGTTCAATTGTGGACATTGAGAAATAATACGAAGCCTGAGGAGGAGATCGTGGTGTTTGAATGGATGGATTTCTGGAAAATGTTTTTTGATAAACACATTCCTCAAACCCTACATCTTAATATGGAATGGGGTTTAATTTACCTCAAGAAAAATGATGATGAATCCATCAAAACGTACGTGGAAGAAATCACAAGTCTTTCACAATACGCCTCCATCTTTGTCATTACCCCCGAATGCATGGTTAACTACTTCTTTGGTGGGCCGAAAACTAGATTTTGGAAATCCCTAGTGATCCGTGACTTTGAAAACAATAATGAAATTTTCTGATGTTCCCTTAAGGTAATAATGGGGATAATATAATCCCAGGGGAATCATGCAGATAAGAAGCATAAGGTGGAATTCTATTCTGGAATTCTGATGGATAAATCCAATGGTGTTATGAAAACTTAGAACCCCACTTGACAAAGGTTTGGAACGAAACACCCAAAAAATTTCCTGATGGGGGCAAGGAAATGATTTAGGTGTGGATGATAAGGGCAGAAGCCATTAACTGCCGACAAGAAAAATTATCAGATGCAATAAAAGAGAGGAATGATCCATTTGAACCTCAGCGTATTGTTCATTGCTTCAAATTCAATGAACCATGGAGCCTTTTAAATTTGTGCTCTAATCCAAGGGTTTTCAGAGGCAACCAACAAACTTGAAGGCAATTGGGGTGAGATTTTTCACCCACTACGATCGAAGTGAATCCAGAAAACAAAGTTGTGACATGTACACTAGTTATTCATTCAATAATAGAGAATGTACTTTTTGAATCTATTTTTATGCATACTTTTGTATCTCGAATGTTTTGTAGAACAATCCCCACACCATCACAAATCATGAAAGTAATGATGTCGATGTCTATAGAAAAGCGGGAAATAATTTCAACCCATGAATATAACTCATCCTTGGTCATAATCGGTGGATTGGATTTCCTGGAGAACCTCACCATACGATCTGTCATAATATTTGTTGCAATTCTCAGCATTTATTATGTTTCCTTATATAGAGCGTACATAAATTTACATGACAGGGAAACCACTTCCCCATACAAAGAATTATTACCTAATTCTATAATATTGTTGGGAGTAAGATGAATATTCATAATCACCATAATCTCAAGAATGGATTTTGCATCCCCATGAGAATGCATATCTGGCATAGATGATTGATTCTAAGGAGGAAACCATCCATTAAGACATACCTATTGTGGGTGAATTCATTGAAGTGTTTCCCAATGGTTTTCCTAATCTTAATCCTAGATGAGATGTTGAATTCTCAATTGACCTTATACATGGGGAATTTCCAATATCCAAGACTTTGTAGAGAATAGTTATTGTGTAGTTTAAGGAGCTAGAGAAACTACTATAGGAAAATATGGATAAAGGGTTTATACACCCAAGTGCTTCACCATGGGGTGCTCACGTCCTCTTTGTCAAGAAGAATGACGGTTCAATGCTCTTTTGCATCGATTATCACGAGGTTCAAAAAATCACGATAAAGAACAAGTTTCCTCTGCAATGAGTTAATGACTTGTTCAATCAGCTGCATGAAGCATAATTCTTATCCAAGGTATATTAGCAGTCGGGATATTCTCAAGTATGGGTGAAGAAGAATTATATCCCCAAGATGGCTTTTCGTATGAGATACGAGTACTATGAATTCATTGTAATGCCTTTAGGACTCTCTAAATCTCATGTAATAGTAACAGACATGATGAATAGAGTCTTTAGATATTACCTCAAAAAAATTTAGTAGTCTTTGTAGATGATATGATAATATACACCAAATACAATGAGGATCATGAGGGGCATCTAAGAACTATACTAGAGACCTTACGAATAGAGATTCTCTATGAAATATATAAGAAGTGAGACTTCTAGTTGAAGGAGATCACATTCTTGGGTCATATCATGACAAGAAATGGAATTTCTATAGATCCTTCCAAGACAACTGAAATTGAGGGATGGCCGAAGACAACATTGGTAATGGGTATCCATATCTTCTTAGGGTTAGCTGGATATTATGGGGGATTTGGGAGAAATTTATCACGGTTGTCCAACCCTCTTACCAAAATAACTCGGAATGGAGTAATGTTTGTTTGGAGTGAAAAATACGAAGAGATATTAAAGGAGTTAAAAAAGGAGGCTTATCACTTTTCTGATGCTCACATTACCCATGTGTGGAGAAATGTTTATGGAATTTAGTGATGCTTCGAAAAAGGTACTGGGTTGTGTGTTGATTCAGAATGATAATGTGATAGGCTACGCCTCAAGACAGTTGAAAATATATGAGAAAACATATCCCCTGCATGATCTGGAGTTTGCAGGTGGTATAATTATGTTGAAAAATATGGTTTCATTATATCTATGGGGAGATGTTTGAGATATATACTGATCAGAAGAGCCTCAAATATATATTCACACAAAAATCTCATAATAAGCACCAACGAAGATGGATAGAACTAACCAAGGATTATGAATTCTCTATCCACTACCATCCTAGTAAGGCATACAAAGTGGAAGATGCTCTAAATAGTAAGGATCCTACATCTTTATCAATGATGAGAATTGAAAAGTTTCCAATGTTCTTAGACTTTAAGAGTATGTACATGGAAATCATTATGGGAGGAACGTCATTAATCCATTCTCAAATGATTGATCAATCATCCCTCATGTAGAAAATAAATGATTCTCAAAGAAAGGATGTGGAAATTCTGAAAAGGTTTGAACCTATTAGAAATGGTAAATCCTCAAAGTTAGTGGTTTAAAAGGATATAATTATATGTTTTGGGTCACGATTATGTGTACCATATGATCTAGAGATAAAGAAGGATCTTCTAAATGACGCGCATAGCTCAACCATCCCTATTCACCTAGGGAGCACAAAGATTTATCGAGATATCTGAGGAATCTTTTTGTCGGACAATATGAAAATAGATATTTTCAAATATACATGAATGTGCCTGATATTATAGAAAGTGAAGGCTGAGAGGAAAAAGTCTAAGTGGATGATACAACCAATAACCATACGTACATGGATGTGGGAAAACATTACCATGGATTTTTCACTGGACATCCGAGGATGCCTAGAGGAAACAATGTTATTTGGGTTGTTGTGGATCATCTTATGAAGTCATATCACTTTATAGTGATTCTAGAGGACTTATCATTAGATCAATTTTCATGGATTTACATCATAGAAGTGGTAAGTCTTATTGTAGTACCACTATTAATTGATTTCAATTATGATATGAGATTCACCTTAATGTTCTTGAAAAGTCTCCAACAATCTCTATGAACTGAACTGAACTTCAGTACAACCAATAATCCTCAAACTGATGGCCAATCTGAGTGAACTATTCAAGCATTAGATGATATGTTATGATCATGTACTATGGACATAAAAGGTGGATGAGATAAACATCTACCACTGTCTGAATTCTCCTACAACGATATTTTCCACTCGAGCATCCGAATGGCACCATATGAAGACCTTTATGGGAAAAAGTGAAGAATGAAAAAATGTTGGGATGAAGTATGTGAGAATAAGCTTCTTGGGCCAGAAATGGTTGAAGAAATTGTGGAGAATGTGAAGACCATTCAACATCTTATCAAGGGAGCCCAAAGTCAATAGAAGAGTTATGAAGATAACTGTCAACATGACCTTGATTTTAAAGTTAGAGACATGATATTTCTATTCATATCTCCATGGAAGGAGTTTATGATGTTTGGAGAGAAAGGGAAGATAATTCATAGGTACATCATCCCATTCGTTATTCTTGATCGAGTTAGGGATGTGGCCTATCGACTAGCACTTCCACCCACCATGGAAAATGTACAAGATGTCATTCATGTATCCCTCTTAAGGAAGTATATACCTGACCCTTCACATGTACTATATTCATAGGTAGTAAAATTATAGGATGATATTTATTATGAGGAGCAACGAGTGAAAATCTTTGATCATACAGAAAAATTTCTATGAAATGAGACAATGCCCCTCGTCAAAGTGTTGTGGCGAAATCACATGTACGAAGATGCGATAGGCGAATCAGAGGAAGTGATGATGCAGAGTTACCCGCAACTATTTTAGTGTGGGAAAATGAAATTTCAAGTGAATTTTTTTTAAGATCGTAAGATTGTAATGACCCAAATTTCTATCAATGAAAATTCCTCTTGGTTTGATTAAATCTATTATTATACAAAATGGTTATGTAAAACATATTCAAATACTTTGTTTTATGATTTTGAAATTCAAAATAAAATTATGTATTGTTATCATTGCTAATATTACCACTAAACAGTGATCAAATTATGAGTATAAATATCGAGATTTAACAAATCCAATTTACTTAGACAAAGGAAGTGATAACCTCATCCAGTTAAATTTCCCCGTAAAAGCCCATTTGTCGAAGCCCAAAAAGGAGGTGGATTAATTCATCTGTTTTATTGAACAAAACCAAGAATAGTTTCAACATGTTAAGCTTTAATTGAACCATCTATGAGAGAAGTGAATTTGGATAGAGATTACCACCCAAGCGATGTTATCTGATCCACCCCATGAGTCTATCACCATCGCACACCTTACCCTTTAGTCTTACGCGGGTGTTATAAGAGGTTATTTAACAAGACCTTAGATCTAGGATTATGTGTAGTATATTTTTTTATAATAAATAATATTCATTAATTTTTTTATTGTTACTTTGTAAATAATTTTTAATGCAGAAATAGTATTTTTATTAAATATTCAACTAAGAAAACGTTGTTGATAAATTTATGTATTTTTGAATTAAATAAAATTTTGATAAAATATTATTTTTATTAAATTATTTTTTATTATGGTCAAATGTTTATTTAATTTTCAAGAATACAATTATAATTATTATTATGTTTTGAAAGCTATTTTTTCATCAACCACGAATTTCGATAAATATCGGTTTTTATTTTAAAAGTGAAAATTCACATATATATAAAATTATATGGATAAAATTAATATTATTTTTAGAAATAGGATTTCAAATGTTTCCATCGGTGAATTTTCATAATTTTGTGAAATAGTTGAATTTTTGGGAAAAAATTAAATATCGTTTAAATATATATTGTGTTTTATGACATCATAATGACCCAATAGTGATGTAATAAAATACTATAAACATTACTTTCTGCCATATATTTTTTATCATTCAAATAAAGTGATTTATTTTATTTTATTTATTTTACAAAGCCTTAGTTGTCCTTTCAGGACTTATAAAACATTTTAACTTCTTAAATTGTTTTCCTTGAGAGTGTGACTCACCTTGACATAAGAAACCCTATTATTTTAAGAAGATATGCCATTTTAATAATAAAATATTTTTTCCACTCCCCATTGGAAAAACACATGGTCAAAAAACATGGGATAGTATGTGGTGATGATTATTTAAATCGGTGGTGTACAAAACCTAAATAATAAAGAATTCCATCTTATTTCCTATATAAAACCACCAAAGATCCCACTTCCTCTTCACTCAATGCCTTTTGAGCTCGTCCAAACAATGCCCTCCTCTCTCTAAAATACTCCCACATCTCCCAAAGCCACAAATAAGCCTCTCTCAAACCTCTCTGAAGCCTTTGGGAAAAAACTTCCATGTAAGTGATTCCTTCCTTTATCATTTTATCCATGTTTCTTAATATTGTTATGCCCTTATATTTTCAATTATAAATATTGGTGAATGATTTATCACAGCCCCCATACTACCCTCTTTATGATTGAATGATGTGATACCCCTTTTCTCTCTCATTAATGCCTCCTTTGTACACCTGTTATCATGCTGAAATTCTATAAGGAATTTCTCCCTCTTCATTTACATTCAAGAAATTATTTTATATTATAAATCCAAATTCCATTACCAATGTTGGAAAATGTATCTATATGACCAATTTAATGTCCAATTCAAGTTCATATGAGGATACACTATTTTATATCCCATAAACCTGTTTGTGAAGTCTTATGTCACACTATTATGCTGCCAAAATTACATCGCCATTTTCCATGCCAAAAATTATTGTGTAGTTAATACAATAACCCTTTCTCTATCAATGGTATTCACGTTTATACACATTTAGTTATTAATGTAATAGTTTCATGTATATCTTCCACATTCCGTTACCATGGAATAAATTATGATGTTTAATGAATCAATGTTTTATGATCTTGTGGAACACTTATTCATGAAATTAAATGATTGTGAAGGGTGCACCCTGATATCACATTAATGCATTGTGTAAAGATTAGTATCATGATATTTAAAGTGAAATGAGTATTTTATTATAATAATTCAAGATTAATAAGTATTTACACATGCTAATTCGATTGAAATGAGAGTTTACTCATGCTATATGTGCAATGAGCCTTGGTTCATGGTAATTCCATGTTAAGGGTTGTTTCCTCATTTCCATGATATGATAATAATGTTATATCATTCTTTTATTTTCATGTTCTTTTATTCTCTATTAACATTCCCATATTCTAACATGTATTGTGTTCTTCATGTTAGGCCTTTTTTACTCTCTTAATGTCCTTTATAGCTCCCGCTTTTTACATGTATATCTTCAGGTTATCTCATGCAATGCTAAGTACGAGGGAATGAAATAGTTATGAAAATTATTTTTTAATTAATATTTTGAGTTTATTTCATTTTAAGTGGTTATGTAGTGTTCCTAATCGCCAAAGACACTAGACCGATCGATCTTCCATATTGTATCATGTGATGAGTTTATGTAGTAAATAATGATTAAGTTTGTAATCAAATGCATGGTTATTATATTCAATTATTCCAATAATACATCTTATCCAGTTCATTCATTTTATATTCTTTAATAGATCATGTTTATTTATAATTTCATATTCAAAATGTTTTTTTATTATTAAAATCATTTATTATTTCATCATATTTTTTATGACTCCAATCATTTTTGTTTATTGAGAAGGACCAAACTATCCCATTATAGTCCTTTAATTTTTTATTCATTATCCCATTGAAATATTTGGAATTCCTATTTGTTTATTTAATGACTAATTTATAATTCTTAATTTACTAGAATAATGTTTTTTGTGTTCTATATGTGGTTTTTTCTTTATAATACATGAAATAATTTTAAATGGGACACTCCATTTATCAAATTCTAGTTCGTTGCATTCACAAACAATAGAGATGATATCTACAGCCACAAAAACAAAAAATTTATATTACTATATATAAAAATATAAATTTAGTAGGGAAAATATTACATATAATATGAAAATAAATCATCAATAGCATAAGGAAGGATGTTACCATCAACATCAAAAAATAATAATTATGCTAAGATTGTTTTTCGGTGTTATATAAATGTAAATTCCAAAATTTTACAAAATTTGAAGAACAAAAATAATAATTTTTCCACCAATTCCTCTTGGGTTGTTGGACGTATGTTTTGGAAGATATTTTCCTTAATAGAAGCCCAAAAATTGATCAAGACATCATAAAAACTACATCTTTTTTATTTTGGATTCATTCATATAAATGGTAGAAAATAAAGATTTGTAAGTCAATTTTGCTATTGTAACAATATTTAAAATATGTCTATGCTTTCTAATAATAATGTTATAACTATGAGAATAAATTGAGAGAATACATCAATGAAAATAAATTTTGTTAATAAGAAATAACCACATGATGAAAATAAAAAAAAATTAGTCTCTAATAGATTCAAAAAACATGAAGACCTCTATGGTATTTGTAATGGCACTGGTCATGGTGAAATGTAATGAATGTATACATAATTGAATCATGCAACCAAAAAAGTTATAATATGAGAATATAATCTAAATAACATAGTATACCTTATATTTTGGAAGATTTATAAGAAAAAAAATATGGATAATATTCCTCTTAAGATATTAAATAAGGAAAATAAGTAATTCATGGGTGAAATATAAAATGTAAAATAAAACACACCCCAAAATACCAAGGAGGCTTGTAAACCAAAAGAGAAAAGATTATTATTTTATTGTAGAACATTGTATAATATATAATTTTCTAAAACATCCATTTAAATTTCTATTTATAAAAGAAATATAATGTAGTAATAAATAATTATATAAGATAAAAATAAGTGAACTAACTTTGTAAATATAATTCTAATGGATCCATCTACAACATCCATGCATGTTGTTCATATTAAAAATGATTCACATTTAATTCTTCAAGACAATGTAGAAAGAGAATTATAAATTGA
Source organism: Viscum album (assembly GCA_963277665.1). Classification (NCBI taxonomy): domain Eukaryota; kingdom Viridiplantae; phylum Streptophyta; class Magnoliopsida; order Santalales; family Viscaceae; genus Viscum; species Viscum album. Next base: position 1,110,568,338 of record OY728145.1, read on the forward strand.
AAATAAAGAAAATAATGATCAATCAAAATGTAATGAATATATTCAACATGAGAAAGAGGGAAAATGTTTTGGAATGTTGTCGAAAAATGGAAGCCAAGGACATGATGAGGACTAGCATGGGATGTGTAAAATGGTTGGTTATGAATTTAATTGTTGTGTAAAAATTACACCAGACCTAGAATAAATTTTAAATAATATGGAAATTATACCAAAAAATCCTTGTGATTTAATGGATTAATATAAAGGGTATTTCACACAAATATATGGATCCAAGATGATAATAGTGTCATAGATGAGAAGTGATTCTTAGATTTTATTAACAGTAAATTTTAAAACATTATACATATATTATTTTTGTTATATTTGTGTGCAACCCATTTAGAAAATTAAATGTTATTCTGGTCCTCAAAAGTAGTATTAAAGATGTGCAATAAGGTTTAATATCTATGAAATATTTGAAGAAGTATCCATCCTGGTATGATTCACATTTTTATTCCAAATAACCACAATCAAAATACATACCATGATGATTTTTATGAAATGTATCCCTAAAGGCCGAGTTTCATGATATTCTTCTAAAAATATTCAATTCATATAAGTATTGATTTTCTTGAAGGTTTATGATGAGTTTTTATTGAAATATATTTATGGATATCATTCATCGATGTTTTTTTAAAATTAAAATCATCATTTTAAGGGGGGATAAATTGATCTAAGAAGTTTAAATAAGTAAAGAAACTTTAGAAGTTCAAAGGAATAATTTAAAAAAACATATACATATTCATAAATGATTCTAACCTATGTGATTTCATTAGTTCATATCCATTGGTTATTATTCCTAAAGCAGAAAATTAATAATTCAAATTATTTATATTTAACTTGAAGACTCATTGAAAACCCCTGATTATATTTTTGTTATCATTTGGTTTTTTTTAGATAATTGTAGAACATGTGTTTTTTAAATCAAACAATCTTATTTTAACACCAATAATTCGTCAAATATACTTGAAGTGGAATATATGGATGAACATATCTTAAATATGTTGTGATTCCATTATATATTCTTGAATTTGTTTATATTTTTTACCTATATGTGTACATAATTAAATGGAATAATTAAATGTGAAAGTGAGAGAAAATGAAGATAATGTTTGAAAAACAAGAAAACATATTGACATGACATTTTCTAGTTGATATAGATAATAAATATGGTGGGGGAGATTGTTGAGCCAATATAATGTCATTTTTTATTTTTTTTCAATGCGTGTTAGTATGTTATGAGTATTAATAACATGGAATAATGTTATAGTTCCAATTATATTGTTAAAAGTAAAGAGTCCCCAATTCAAGGTTCTTATACATGTGATGAACTATGAACAATGAATGCGAATTCAAATGTATCCTTGAATCTTTCTAGTCATTGAATACATTACATATATTGTTGGACGAACTAGTTTCATTAATTATATATTCAGGGATTTCCATTTCAATGTGGAAAATAAGTAATTTATAGAGATGATGTTTTTAAAGAGATCTATCCATGTGAATCATGGAGATTATATAGAAATATAATTAGGTGAAGTTGAATTAAATCATTATGAATGATTAATTGGTCTTAAATATACAAATAACATGTTTTATGGATATTTAAGACAATGTAAATTATTTAAAATAATTGAAATAAATTCATTAATGATTCCAATATCATGGTTTATATAATTTTTAAGTTAGAAATGGTTTAAAGAAAAGAATTATCTCTTCGATTATGTTTTGATGTACTTTGAATGAAAATGAGATTAAAAATATAGAATATATATGGTATGATGGTTTCTAGAAAATTAATTTGGTTGAATAAAAATACAATATTATATCTTCTAAATAATAAAGAGAATATTTCAAAGGAGATATATATTGTCTTCTAAAGGAAGATTAAAAGGAATTATATTAAAAAACTATTTCTAACTCTTGAGCCGCAAATCATTTTTTTTCATTTTCTAAAGCCGGGTTAAAGGGAACCGGACCCCAACGTACAACATGCAAACATAGACGACACTTAAACAAACCAGAACAACACAACCTTACATATCATAATAGCCATAATCGTCTATGTTTGAGGAATATTGAAATTTGAGAAGTGTTGTCATACTAAAACCAATATCAAGTGAGACCCTTTGAGAAGTAACAATGAATCAATAGTGGGCATAGGAAGGAATATGTGAGTAGGTGCATAAGGGTTTTAATGTGAAGGATCCATTGTATACTAGGGTGGGAAAATGACTATGAACTTGTGTGAGTGTATCCTAGAGCATATCTTTGGAACCATAAAATTAGGACTAGACCATGGTTTAATGATGATTTATTAATTAGAAAAAAACCATCAAGGAATCCAATTTTGGATCCAAATTATTTTCACATTGTACCTTAACCTATAAAAATGTCAGATATTATAGGGACACGCCATGTGTTCTTGGGTATTGTATTCAAATTTCTATAACCCTTATTAAAGACAAAATATACCTTTGAATATACTATATGATTTATTTTTGAGATCAGCCATACATAGATTTTTAAATTATTGTGGGAGGTTCACTCAAATGAGTACCTTCATGAGTTAGATAATTTGTGTGGTTATAACTAACTATGAACCAACATAACGGGAGTTGTGTTTATCTGAACCCATGAAGGTAATTACATATATTTAATGAAATCCATCAATCATATTATGTATTATGTATCAACCAAAGGAATATAGTTAATGAGATACTATTTAGACTAAATTCATGAATAGTTTTGGATCTATAGCCAATTATCCATGCATAATCATGTGGTGCAACACAGTACCTGTGGAGTCTAAAAAAACATATATTTGATCAAATTTAAGGTAAGAAGAAGATGTCACACCCATTATACCCTACCACATTAATACCCATGAGTTAATTAATTCCATGGATCAATAATATGAATATTTTGACATTTCAAGATTCAATATGAGTTTTGGTTTTATTTAAAAAAGTATATGAATGATATCCCTCTTCACATTGAAAGGTTCTTTCCATGAATATTTAATGGAAGTTTTTATTGTCTAGAATATTTAATGGAATGCATAATATTTCAAATGTATTAATTTATTATGATAATTATTTTTTTGGATGACAAGATGAATGTCATGTCATACAAAAATATGTTTTCTAATTTTCATCATAGAATCCTTCAAGACGGACTAAAAATTTTTGAAAGTGTTTTCCATGAGAATATTTTTTCAAAATTGACAAATAAATTATATGAAAAAAGATCCTTTAAATAATTATGTCATAAAATGTCTATACATGAATCATGAATGTAGAAGAAATACAATGTTTTAATTATGATTGAATATGTTTTGGGAATATAAGTGAAGATTATTTATATTTGAGGAATCATTATTTCATTATTGTGAGGAAACATAATGCGTGGTTATATATATATATATCAATCAATAGAGGTTTTAAATGTGAATTCATGTAATAGTGTAGGACCAGATTGATGGAATTATAGATACACTACATCTCAAGGAATGATATTGACCTAGTGTTGAATATATAAATAAATTTAATAATGATTTAGTTTTTGAAAGAGTTTCAATAACTCTAAAAATTAATGCATTAAATTTTAATTTAAAATCGAAATATTTGATTAATGGAAAAGAAAATAATAATATAATTATTACTTTAATGTTGATTCCTCATTTTATTTAACTAATATTGTATGCATGATGTGATACTGTGAATTTAAGTCAAAGGATGGTGGATATTTAAAGGATGATATTCCCAAAATTTTATAAAAAATCTATGATGATAATATTCACATAATGGGAATAAGAAATTGAATAATTATATTGAAAGACTGAGTAGTCTAATAGATATTTTATGAAGAGAAAATATCATTTGTCAATAAAGAGGTAAACAATGATAAAAAAGGACATATTTTTTGATTAAAAAAAAGAAAAAAAAGAAGATAAAGAGTGTTGTATATATAAATATATTATATTATGTTTAATCTATGATTTTGAGAGACAAAACATATTTCATTCATATACTATAGAAGGTTAAATAAGTATGAGGAATCCCATACAATTACTAGAATAAATTAAGAATATATATTTTTATATATTCATTAAGGGACTTGGTCCACAACATGTGAAAGTTATTTAAGGGATTAGAAGAAAATTTTATTGTATAAATAGAAAATAATCCATAATTTTTTGTACATAATGTGTGTTATGATTAATGATTCCAAGACCATACCCTTTCTTGTATATTCCTGGATTTTAAGAATGGTGATCTATTTGTGTTTAGAAGTGATGCAATACAATGGTTAGGTATTCATATATAAATAGTCCTTCATCATAAGAAAATACCAGTGTTCTCATTATGATGTAACCGTATTTATATTAGCATTAATATTGACTAAAAATGTTAAATATTCTGATAGAGATATTAAGATCCAATCAACAAAGAATTGATGAGGTCATTAGGGATTAACTGATAAATTGAGTAAACATGTCTCAATATTTAACAACCCACAACTAGTAGATCCCATTGAGATCTTATCAAAAGGAAAAGGTTATAATGAAACATTTCCCCAATTTTATGTTTCAAATATATTTGAATACTCTTATTTTATGAATGTTATATGAAAATTAATTTATTACAAATGGATGTAAAAATTCATATTTAATATTTTTTAATGGAAGGTGTTTTGGTTGACCATCCTCTGGGCTTTGGAGACCCCCATATTCTAAATTATGTTCCTAAACATACCAATTATTGGAATTTAATTAAATAAACACCTAGTGTTTTGTATTAAATATTAGGTTCATTCATTTTATCAAAAAGAGTTATGGTGGGTTGGTAATACCCTTTTTGAGAAAAAAATCATTAAATTAATTTTTTAGATGAAATATAAGTTGATGATACAATTTTTTTCCATCTAAATCAAAAATTGAAAATAATTTTTTTAAAACATATAATTTTTTTGGAAATGAGTATAATTGGTTTGTTAAATTTCATTCATAATTTCCATAAAAAATAAATTTATTGGGAATGTTTAAAAAAATGAATACATAAATGAATTATGTAAAATATGTAGACATTAAATCATCAAGACTTATTCAACACCCATGAGTTCTAAAATTAAACATGATTTGGAAAAAGATAAGAAACTAGTAGAAAAACATTATATTTATAGAAATAATTCATATCATACTATATCTAGATATATGTTAACTAGATATTACGATTTTTGGGGTTTTTTGTTATAAATTTCAAGAAAACCCAAAATGTCAAATTTAACTATCCCAAAAAACATAGATATTTTAAAAGAACAATATCATTATCCATAATTGTTTATAAAACCATCTATATTTTATTAAATTTCATCACTATATACATATTTTATTAGTTTTTAGTTAGATAGAAAGAGTACACTAAGAACCTTCCACTATTAGGAAAATATATAGATCCTTATTCTTGTAAGAAGTGATTCACTTATAAAGTCATAGATTTTATGAGTACTTTATTCGCAACATTGATCCCTCATTTACATGTTTTTGAGTTGTTATTTTTTTGGGAGAATTTTTGGTAGCCTCATTATGGTTTTAGATGGGTTTATAGTCCTCTACAGGGCTTCATAGTTTTAGAATGATATAAGAAAACCATGTAGTCATTCCTAGGAAACTATTTGGGATATTAGTGGTAGATAATGTGTGACACAAAATTGGATTTAAGTTAGATATAACCATGAAAATATATTTCAAATACTATGTGACTCGTGACAGAGGAAAAAGGCATAGTTGGTGCATTGTTTACCAAACCATGTGGAGAAAACATTATGTTTCCTATGAGAGGTTGATATCCTAATATGGTTGTCTAAAAGTTTAGTTAACCACAAAAACAAAAAATCCACCATCTTTTAATTAATATCAAAATTGAATTTCTAACCTGAATTATTGCTAAAAATCATTATTAATCATTTTATTAATAGGGATATTGATCATATGGACACCAAACTATGTTCTTAGAAATTCATATTTCTCAAAACACTAATTATGGGGGATATATATTCCTTGACATGTGAGAATTCAATGTAAGAGTTCATTCTTCCTTTATTGTTCATGCTGCTTCTAGATTTACTACCCTTTTCTTTAAAGGAATCATAAAACTGGACATCAATAGCTAGATCTACGTGTTGTAACATGATATAATAAAGATTTCACATTTTGGAAATTTATTGGTGGCATATAAGGAATTATCACCATTCACTTTAATAAATCTTTATCTACCATTAGATTTATATCAAGTTTGGTAGATTGATCTATTTTAATCCACAAAATGTTATTCTTCTTATATAGTAACTCCATAATAATTTTGTGATGAATAGGGTATTTACCTAGAAATTTTTGTTATATAAGTATAATCTAGGTGGAAATAACAAACAAAAAAAATTGATACTTTTTAGATTAGAATTTCCTTACCATATAGGTCCCTTGGAAGATGTTTTTATCTATATAAGGGTTACATATGTATTAGTGTGTATACTGTAAGACCCATTCTTTATAATGATCGCATGTGAATGTGTTCTCCAAAATACCCATGATTGATTATTATATACATGTGTGTGAGTTTACAGATATTAAGGGTCACGCTTGATATGCTATGTCTATACCTATATATGTTATTCCCAATTGCGTGTGAATGTATGGACTGTGAATTTTTTGATTGATATTGTCAGTGATAGGTGGACTATCATGGATTTGTTTTCCATTTTATGGAAAGAATGTGGGGTATGTGATAATGGTAATGATGGAACTTTACAAATAGAATGAGTATAATGACCTTGAGGCCTTCCCTAAGGTAAATACTGAGTCGATGACCATATTTCATGATTTATGAGAAAGATGGGGAATAATTAACTTATAGCTTTATCTATGATAGAGACAGGGATTGATTACCATATATCCTTACTCAATAAATTATTTCCATGTGACTTCTCAAAGAAATATCATGTTCTTGTGGATGACCAATGAATATGACTCCCATTATGACCTTTTATGTAGCATGGAGAAGAAACAAGTAGAGTTGGAGATCGTGAAAGCTCAGTTGGAGGATGATCTATCAACACATTAATGTATGATAATTTCTTGTGAACTATCATTATATTATACCATACACCTACTATACATTTGTACTTATGTTAAGGATAAATTGGTTGTGTCCTACTTGGAATATTCTCACATCTTCTAAAAACCTCTGGGTACATGTGTGGGCTTCTTAATCTGGGATCTCAGGAAGGTCAAGTTCCCCAGGAGAGTTTGTTGAGGAGATAATGCTTGGAATTTAGAGGTGGTAGTGGGATGGAATATGTAAAGATGACATATTATATTTATTTAATACATATATATCTTTTATACATCAATTGACTTACCTCATTAGTTGTCCTTGGTTGTTGACATTGTACGACTTATTATACCTGATAGTTCATATGATATTACTATTGATAATATTTTAGTTTTTATGTGATTTATTGAGTTGTAATTCTTTTTTTTTATTTTTCCTATTGATATTGATCTGGATGGTATAGTTTCCCTACTATACTAAATCTCAATTTAGATTATTTGAATTTTAATTTTTTTTATTTTCGTTTAAATTAATTATGTATTCTGAGTTATTTTATTCCTAACCTTCCATAAATAGTTGAGATTATATGTTTTGTTTTTCCAAAATTTCCTTATTACTTTTCTATTCATGTGTTTTTTTTAATTTTTGAAATCACATTTCTATTCAATCAAAATGAGAAATAATATAACTTTACTTAATAAATAATAAATCAAATAATACTTTTATTAAAAACCACTCTATTTTAAAACTTAAATACATATACCCATCATCCAAATCCGATTCCTAAACCCTTTATTTTTTCATCCACCTTACCCTTCATTCATAAAATGAAATAAAAAATATATAATGATATCACATTTAAAATTTCAAAGGAAACTATTTAAATTGATAAGGATTGTTGAGTATTATAAGGAGCATATATGTATTTTGGATGGAAAATTAAAAATAATTATGTGATAGTGAATGTTCTCATTTTTAAATTGTTGAAATGGGTATATGATAATAATAATATAAAACTTATGTTCAATATATTGATTTTGTTTAACTAAATGTGAAATTTATTTATTTCAATATTCCTTTTAAAGAGAAAGATAAAATTTCCCACCTTCCAAATGAGATTATGTTTCCAAATTGTCATTATTTGAAATTTTATGATGAAACAATTCCACTAGACATCACAAAATCCATGATTGGTGATAAAAAACCTTAAATGAAATCTAAAAAAAACCTTTATAATAAATAAATAATCCTCTCAATGTTTGTTTTTCTGGGGATAGCTCTGAGAGACAAAGAATTTGATAAACTGTTATTTCAAGACATTTTTCAATTGTATTTACTGTTAAATGATGAAAAATTGGCCCTTAAATGATTTATAATACGTGTTTTGAATTAAAACATTCAACTAAAGAATAAAATTATGCTTTAGCCAAATGGTTAAAATTTGGCCTTAGACCCAATGGAGAAGTATATAGAACTGAATGATTCTGAGGTGACTCACAGTCAATGAAATAACTCTATCTATAGGCCTGCTAAAAATATACAATTGTTCTTTTTTGATTCTATGTTTATTTAGAGGATGATAAATAAGGTGACAACCAAGTATAATAATATTCTAATGGTGAGGTTGGTGATCAGGATTATGGAGATAATATTAGAGTTATAAATACTTGTGATTCCATAGTAATTACTCATGACTGAAAAAATATTATAGTTTTGGGATATTATATTAGAATAGTTTATATGGATGAGGATTCTCTAATAGTGCATCCAAATATTGATGAAAATTACGGGGTAACAAAATTTGGAAGCTGTGATGAGATAACACATAAATCTAATATTGGATCACGTGTTTTAGGGAACACATTTCTTACAGTTAGATAGAAATATGAAAAATTTGAAGGGGATAGATAAAATTTTGGGGATTCAAAAAGTGTAAATGATAAAATTTATCTTTAATGAATATATAACCATATTCTAGCATAGAAAATTACTTCAACAATTATCAAATAGAGTAATTCCATGCTTCCTTTATCTGGAGACGCTAAAATTTCCATGATTTGTTATTGAAAAAGAATTTGATGCTAAAAAATCAATTCACTAGAATGAATCTATTAATGATTATGAGTACCAGGTTTGAATTTTTTTAGTTAATTAATTTAAGTAGCAAGAGTAAGATATAGTAGATATAAACAATTTCAAGATTTATATTAATGCTTTAGAAGCTCAATTGAGATGTATATTGAAGTATTCATTCCCCAAGTATGATTTCTATAGTATGGTGTAGATGATGGATATTAAAAATTAATTAATAAAGACCCTCTTAGCCACTCAAAATAGTCATCCAAATGAGTTTTCAAATGAACTGAGTACATTAAATAACCAATTTATATTATTGAAGGAAAATTGAGTTCATAAATAAGAATGTGATGGGTTGAAAGAAGATTTGAGAGTACTAAAGGATAATTATATTTCAAAATTTTTATTCATGATATGAAGAGAATATTTATCTACTAATTTGAATTCCTTAAGAAACATCTATTTTATTAATAACTTCTATCACCCTCAATTCTCAAGGATACTGATTTTGGTAATGTATTTTTTTGATATGTCGCTTTAGATTTATCTAATATAAGTAAAGTGATCTAATCAATCTAGTCTGGTTTATTATATATATAAACTTTTCAATAGTACACACGGGATTTTATACCTAAAATTATGGAATAATGAACTATGAATAAAAAACATTTCATTTTATTAAAGTTATGGGGAGTGAACTTAAATGAAAATTTCATTTTCTTCCAAAAATAAAATGTATATAAATAAGAGAAAAAATATATAGAATTTTACTAATCAGAACAACAAATTGATGAGACTCTTTTTGAATACTCAGAGATTATTAAAGATTACTCCAAAGAAAAATAGTTTGACATTTATTATGAGAAAACTTCAATTTCTATAATAATTTTATCAAAATATTTATTTGACTCTTAGGTTATTTGTCTCAGACAGGCCATATGATTGTACATCATAGGGTTACATAATATGACATTAGATATGACATCATGATTCAGCTCTTGTATAATGATTTTGAGATAGAGAAAATATTGAAGGATCATGGTGGAGTCATTTCTAATCATAATGATATAAGAGATATTATAATAATGATTATTGTTAAATATTCATTATCTAAGGAATTGTTTATAAATCATGATACATGTCGATCATTCTATGAGTAGTCCAAGTAGGCCACTACAATGAAAAAGTATGCAGCTACTTTCAAGGTTTCTTATTTTGATACTCTAACCTTGTAAGATTTGGGTTACACTAGCTAAACCATCAAATATGTACTAATAAATATAATATTTTTGAAGAAGTTTTTTATTTAGTTATAATGTTTATAGAAAATTTGTTTATATCACATAGTGGAACAATTCATTGGGTGATTTTCACGATCCAAGCCAGGTCACCATCTAACCCAGCACTCGACCCATTCTACAACATGGACTGAAGGGCATTTCCAATCCCCATGGGCTGAAATAAGTGCAAAAGTATTATAAATACTATGTGGGAACCATTTACCTAAGAAAAATATTTAAAAACAACTGATGAATAAATAAATAAAGATAAAAAAGAACCAAATAGGAAACTAACATTCGACCTAATTTAAAATTCCCAACTCAACCCCAAAAATCAAAAAATACTAAAATGGAAATAAAACGAATACACATATCTGGACCTTCATGCAACTCGAGTAACCATTTCGTCAAGAAACTAACAACAACCTTCAAGAGAAGACCATCAACAACCTGAACCACCACTACTAAGCATGAATCATGAACATGGAATACATAATGAATAAGGTCTACAAACACCCAAATATGTTTGTAGGGTGTGAGCCGAAATACTAAGTGGATACCAACCAATAAAAAGATTTCATACCACAACATAAAAAATATAAGTTAACATGATTATACAAATTCATACATTTTAAATACTGTTAAATAAACCATTAACAAGCTGAAATTAAAAATGAAACGAAAAGAATGCTTTCTGGAATTCCCATTTCCCAAAAATGAAATTAAAGAGGATGTCAAAACACACAAATAATACACACATTATCTAGGGGTCCTTCATATGCCACCAAAGGGAACCACTTCATGAATAATAGAGCACTATGGGTGAATCCCTTAAGGTAGCTAGCATGCGTATGATGCTAGAGACATCGTACCGCAGTATAAATGTGTCATAGTAACCACAATAATCTATGTTCTTGTGAATAGGACACTATTAAGGAAATAAATAAATATCATAATGGTCTCTAATCATCTCATATGTTTAGATAGTGTTGTAATGTTAATAATGCATGACAAGATTGGGATTAACCCCTTACGTATCATTTAGCGTACTCTTATAATTCCACCCACCAAGGTACTTGGGGCTTTCCCTTGTGCCAAATGATGTTCCAGATTCACTTAATATATCTCTTTCACATATCTAAAACCAAAAAATACATTACAAACAAAATCCACTACTATCATACCAAAACAACATTTAAAAAACACATGCACACCAAAATACCTTGGAAAAATATATTTTTAGTTACATAATAATTTCATGAATCCCCATTTGAAAAAACTCAATGAATAATATAGTAAATTTTCACAACATAGAAACATTATTAAATAACACAAAAATGGATGACACAATAAACATAACCAATTCCATGTAGGAAAGATAATTCAACCCAATTTTTTAAAAAATTCTCCTTAAAACTTGTTTTGAAACACTTGCACAAATAAATGAATAGCTTCCACCATTTCTAAAACACCAATAAGTGGCATGAAAAACGTTTACACCAAAAACATATCTCATTTAATATAAACATACTACATTAAAAACATTAAAATATTCAACTCTTCCAAAACACTAATTTTGGGCCATCTAAATTAATTATTAAATAATTTAAAATATTTATTAAATTATTTCTATAAAAAAATCAAAATTACATTGTACTAAAATACAATTGATTCCATAGAGATATGTCACATTAAAACCAAGTTCATAACATAACCATACCAAAACATGTTTTCCACTACTCCAATAGTTGTTAATTAAATTTCCATGATGAACAAAAAGTTTGACACACCATGGAAACACACATTTTATTAAAAAACTCATTTCCAACACATTCTTACTTTGATAGACATTAATAAATCAATACAACAATTGATGAAAACAATTTCTCACCATCCAAACAACCCTTATAACACATTATAGAGACATTACATCAATGCAATCATATAAAACCCAAAAAATTCATATATTAAAAATACAATTCCAACCTTCAAACACCCAAACCATTTCAAAAGACCAAATGCACCAAATAATAAAAAAAAAAGAATACATTAATAAATTTAAACAAACATATTATGTTAATCTAATGATGTTATATAATGGAAACTCCAACCCCACTTAAAGATATTACATGAATGTGGTGAAAACATCATATACACAAGAACTGCACTACGAACACACCCTATCAAGCCCAACAAATACTAGAATATGTCAACCACAATGTAAATTAAAGAAACCATCATGCCTTACAACAGATATTAATGGCCATATACATTCCCGTCCTTATACCCAATAGTAATCAGCAAAAGTTCAAAAAATACACAATGAACTGATGATTCTTCTGTTAAATAACAACACAATCTACAGAACCTGTGCAAATAAAACAAAATAAATTAGTATTAAGGTTTATCAGAGGGAGGAGTTCACCGAACGGAGGCTGTTCGACTGGGAAGTAGGGTGGCGTGACCAATAGAAGGAGGAGGGATAGCGCGGCACACAATGTGGTCAGGAAAGTGGGTGTGATTGGTACATTGCAGTGCATCAGAGAGGGAGGAGGGTGTTCGATGAAGTGGAGAGGGAGGGGATAGAAGGGAGTGCGGAGGTGGACCCTACTGGTGAGGAGGCTGGTGTGGGTGGTGTCACGTGGAGGATTGGGCGGCTGCTAGGCATGATCCCAAGGGGAGGTTTGTTCGCTAGAGGCTGTTGCACAAGGAGGGTGGGGGGGGGGGAGTTGACTGTGAGTTGGGGTGGCATGTGAGGAGAGGGAGGGTGGTCTGACGGCTATACATGGGAGTTGCATGATGGGATTCCAGGGAGAGGGAGGGCTTATCCTGAAAATGAAGGGGGTGCAAACTAGAAGAATAATTCCAACAAAAAAATATTATAAATAAAATAATAAATAAAAACAAACTAAAAAGAAACGAAAAATCTAATAATAGTAATAGTAATAATTGTAATAAAAGTAAGCTAAAATAATAATTATAGTTATAATATATCATCTTAAATAAAATAACCCATACTAATATCAATAATAATATTCTCAAATTATAGTAACATTATTATTCTTATTATGATAATTCAATTTCACTTTTTTTTTGTTTTATGTTCACTCATTACATAATTATTTAACTATAATTTTTGTTAATAATAAAAAAACAGGAATGATATTAATAATTTCCTAATATTAAAAATGGTAATAACATAACATTATATTAAAAATAATAATAATTATATCAATATTTTGACAAATAAATAAATTTTATATTCCAAGCACTAATAATAATAATAATAATATTATTCTCAAATAATATTATTACTATCATAATGAAATAATTTATTATTTTATATTAAACACCACATTTTTATTTTATATACATTTCATTATTCATTACAATTTGTTTGGTTGCCTTTAACATTGGTAATGAAATGTGGTGAACCATGTGAGGTCACGCAGCGACCCAGGTGAGGCTGTTCGGCTTTGACCGTGGTGCACTGGACACAAGTAATGCCAAAACATGAGTTTTTTAAATATTAAATGAAAAATATTTATGTCGATCATCAATCGAAACCACCAGATTCTTAGAAAAATTAATAAAATGAATAATTTAAAAATGGTTGGTGTGAAAATTCTCCCCACCATAGTTCTTTCCCACCCCAGAAAGCCACAACTAATGATGAACCCCGAAGTAGAAAACAACACCCCCATAATTTTTAAAGAGGATCCACCCAAACAACTTTCGAAAAGATGAAAACACACCGTAAATAGAGAATGTGACTTAAATGAAAATCTCAAGAAACCCGTAATAGGTATTTCCACCACGTTTCACCCACCCTAAAGGACTAGGAAACCTATAGTTGATTAATCATGTAATTAAACTCTCCCACCCATGGAAATGAACTTCACAGTCTAAAACACCTCTAGAACCATTAAACAAAAAACACTGTTTGACATGAATGAAAAAAAAAGGTCAGACCACATCCAATGAACCCTCATATCTCTCACCAACAAGCCATATTTAGAAACATAACCAAAAGGAAACCATTGAGAAATCCAAAAATGTATCTCCACCATTTTAATCTTACTAATGCCCAAGACAAGACTATAAAACTGACATGAGGAGGCCCAAGAAAACTCCCTTCGAATATGAAAAAAGGAAACACTGATTATTTCTAGAGACATTTGAGATAGAACCACCATGGTTCTTCCCACCATTTGGATTGCCATAAGATACACAGAATTCAAAATTCCCCGAAAATGGCCAAACACCCTACCAGAAGGGGTGAAAAGGGCAGTGACTTACTACTGGAGCATCAAAACCCCATCCCAAGAAAAACCATCATCTTCCCACCTTGGATGAGCACTATTCAAATTTCACACTGATTTACCCAACATGCCCCATAAAGACCACAAAAAAGAGATTACATTCGATGGGAAGCTACCCCTGGGACATTAAAGCAAGGAGAAGGCCATTCCTTCTCAATGCCACATAAAACCTCACATTCCAAAAAGAGTCGTCTGGAATAGGAAACCCATAGAAAATAAATTAAAATTCTTTCTCCATTAATACCAATGACTAAAATAAAACCCGGGTCCCATAGACTACCAGGGTTCTTGAATATGCGCTAGCTTCACTATGAGGCCTATGGATAGTGCCCTGATTTTCGAAGCATCTCTTACCTCGTTGTCAGTCTTTGAAGACTCTAGAACAAAGATTCTCTTTTTGGGGCCACACACAACAACACCACAACTATGTCAACACCAACAAACACAAAACTTCTAGACACCAACTACTTGATTACATCAAATCCACAAACATAGGGGCTTAGATTATGAACATGAATCACCTATTCTCCTTAACAAGGAAAAATAAAAAATTAAGTCTCACGACAAACACTTCCCTTTGAACAAAAAAATTAAAACCCCCTAAGAGGATGACACACTCTTATGAAAAGTTGGATACCGAAAGGAGTCTAAAAAATCCACCATTTCTTTTCCAAGAGAACTCATGTTATAATATGTCACCAAACATGACCCTTATAGCCTATGAAAGAACTAGAATACTTTCAAGACAATGGTTAACACCTAATAACACTGAACCACGTTCTCCCTTCCTAGCTGGATTTCCATTCACTGTTTCCAAGGGGACCTTCAAACACAATGGTGTCAAAATTTATACATGACGACTCAAACAACTCAAAGAGACCGAAACTCCCTTCATTTCACCTCACATCTATCATCCCACTATGATAGGATATTCTTAACCAAAAATGAGAAAGGATATACTTACACAATCACACAAAAGGGAGTGTCCTTACATTAATCAACTGGAGGTTTGGCCAATGGAAAATTCCCCATGTCCGCATATCAATCACATGTTAAAAACATTTTATTGGGTGTACCCTAGTCAAGAAATAAAACCATGGACCCAATCAAATTTGTCCAAAGTTCAGGAAATACAGAAAGTGAACACTAAATGTGAAGGGAGAACCACTAAAAGGGTTTCCTAAAGCACATTCCAAAATTAACAAATAACCAAACGCTTTCACACAAAATTACCAATAAGAATTAAAACTCTAGACACAAATCTATTAAGAAGGATTCCCAACTTAAAACACCTCACATAAAGCTTTTCCAAAATTCAAGGACACGCCACAAAAACAACGGTTATTAAAACACAAAAATTTCCTTTAGAATAAAATTTGGAGATAAAAAAACCTGGTGGGTTGCAAAAACAATAATGTTATTGCATGTGCCTCACATATACATGTACTTGATGAAAAGATATGTAAATTGATGCAATAAGTAACAAGTGTCATTTCGTGACTGGGACATATGGTTGGCAGCTATATTCCAATCACCACATCACGAAAGAGAGTAATATTTGACAACGTCCTCGGCTCCACACGGCTTGTCAGGCCCTGCGAGGTCACTGGGACCACTGACCCCACTCACTTTCCATTTCCCCTAGAAACGAATAATAACAAGGACCAAATACAAAGACAAACCTCAACATACCCTAGTATATCGTGTCCCACCATGAGGTGTTCTGGACTAGCACCTTGCTGAAATCTAGAACGTCGAGTTCTGAAACACTTATCTTCGATATTCCATGATTTTATCTAAAAAGAACACGAACCAGAAGAAAAAACCACCTCTAATACCATTTTTTCATGAACCAATTCGGGTCTCCAACTGACCTATCTCTCAACCTAGTCCGCGACATGGCCTGTAGGGATTTCTTGATCCCTATGGGCTGGAACAAGTTCCCATGTATCAAAAATACTATGTGGAAATATTTACCTAATATAGAGATATAAAATCAACTAATAAATAAATAAACGAAATCTAAAAAAATAGAACCATAGAAGCCCTAATCATTTGACCGGATTAAAATTTCACAAATCAAACCCAAAACTCAATGAAGAAGGGAAATAAAAGAAAAAGGAAACATCTATCTAGAACATTATTCAACCTATGTATCATATTTCTCAGGCTACCAACACCAACCTGCATAGGGAATACCATCAACAACCTCAACATCCATCTGTAAGAACGTAGGCTCAACCTGGAATAAAAAATTATAAGGTCTACATACACCCAAAGGTGTATTTAGGGTGTGAGTAGAAATTCCTGTAAGATACCTTCCAATAAAAAGCTTCAATGCTACAACATCAAACACATAATTTAACATGCTTATTCGAATTCAGGATTTTAAAATACTATTAAAGAACACATTTACAAGATGAGAGTAAATAAAAGAAAATAATGTTTAGGGAAAACCCAATCCACAAATACTACTTTATTGTGGGTGTGAAAACTCATAAAAAATACTAACACAATATAGTGGTCCTCTGTATTCACCAGTGGGCAGCACATCGTAAATAGTAGAGCACTTCAGTTGAATCCCCTAATTTAGCTAGTACGTGTGGGACACTAGAGTCATCATTCCTTGGTATAAACACGGAATGAAAACCAAAATAAACTACATTCTCATGCATGAGCCACTAGTATGGAAAAACATACATAACCTAGTGGTGTCCAATAATCCCATAAGTTTAGTTAGTGTTGTAATGTCACTCCAGCTAGGTGAGACTAGGAAAAACCCCTTACCTGTCATCATGGGAACTAGTCCAAATACACCCACCTAGGTACCAGATGTTTTTCCTTGGGATCAATCAAGTTCCACACTCACATAGAAAAACACTTTCACATATCACAAAACAAAAAAGAAATTAGACAAAAAATCTACCACTTTCACACCAAAACACCATTTAAAAAATACACACACAACCAAATACCATTACAAAATATATTTTCTGTTACTTATTCATTTCACAAATCCACATTTTGATAAAAACACAAAGAAGAACATAATCATCTTTCACAACATAGATAACCTTATTAAATGACACAATAAGGGACAACACAATGAGCATTTTCAATTCAAAGTATAATATCCATTTCAAACCAATTTTGTAACAAAATATCCTTAAAACTAGTTTCACACCACTTTCACAATTAAATGAACAATTATCACCATTTATTATACACCACTAAGTGATACGAATAGGTTTTACACCTAAAAACATCTCATTTTATATATCCATACTAATTTAAAAACAAACTCATGTTCATCTCTTCCAAAAAACTACTTTCATGATATCTAAATAAATCAATAAATCATTAAAATTATCAATAAAATAATTTCAAAAAAATCAAGATGTATTTACCCTAAAAACCATTTGATTCCATATAGAGGAGTCACATTAAAAGTATGTGCACAACATAACCATACCCAAAAATGTTTTCCACCTCTCCAATAGTTGGAAAATCAATTTCAGAGGTGAACAAGAAGTTTGAAACGATATGCAAAAAAGGATTTTTATTAGGAAACTCATTTCTATTAAATTCTTGGTTTGATATAAATTAATAAATCATTACAACAACTGATGAAAAGAATTTATCAACATCTAAACAAACCACAGAACACATTCTAGAGACATTACTTCAATGAAAACATAGAAAAAACAACCAACCCCTATACTAAAAAATCCTATTACAACCTTTAAACACACAACCCATTTCAAAACACCAAATGCACCACATAAAAAATCCAAAGAATAAAGTAATAAATTTAAACAAACATATTATGTTAATATAATGATGATGTGGCATAGAAACACCTACCTAACATGAAGATATTACCAGAATGTGGTGAAAGACATCATCTTCACTGTATCTATACCGCGAAAAAACCCTATCAATACTACAAAATAAAAGAGGATTTCAAACATGCCTTAAATTAAAAAACCCATCATGCCTCATAATACAAATTAATAGCAATATAAATTCTTTTCCCTCTACCCAGTACTAACTAGTGAAACTGAAAAAACTCACAATGATATGATGATGATTATACTAAAGCACATCACAATTTATGGAACCTACACAAATAAAACACACTAAAGGAGAATTTATTCTTATCGGAGAGGGTGGGTTTTGCTAGATGGATACCTGTCGACTATGAAGCATGAGGGTACAACCAGGAGAGGGAGGATGGAGAGAATTGCGAGTGCAGAGGTTAGGGAAGGGTGTCTGATAGATTCTGTACTGTGCATCAGAGAGGGAGGAGTGTCTATGATGCAGTTAAATGTAAGAGGGCAAGACTTGAGTGTGTAGGCGGCTCTGGCTTGTGATGAGGCTGGAGTAGGTTGTGCTTCCAGGGGTAGTGGGCGACATCCAGATAGGATCCGGAGGGGAGGGTCATTCACTGAAGGCTAGTACAATTATTAGAGGGAGTCCACCTATGAGTTGGGGTGGTGCACCGGGAGAGAGAGGGTGGTCCAATAGCTTGAAATGGGTGCTGAGTAGTAGGATTCTGGGTGGGGGAGTGATGTTTTAGACTAAAAATGGAGGGGGCACGAATTAGGGGAAGAAGTTCAACCAAAAAAATGAAAAATAAATTATGAAATAAAACTAAAATAAGGCAATGAAAAATCAAATAGTAGTAATAATAATAATAGTAACAATAGAAAACTAAAACAAAAATAACATTAATAAGTATAATAAAATATTAAATAAAATTAATCATAATAATAACACGAATAATATTCCCAAATAATAATAAAAATATTATCATTTTTTTGAAAATTCTATTTTACGTAAATTTTGTCAATTTTGTGTTCCCTCATTAGTTAATTAATTTATTATAATTTAGGGTAACAAAAATAACAACACTAATGATATTAATAATTTTATAATAAAAAATGGCAATAAAATATCATAATATTAACAATAATAATTTTGATCACAATATTAATAACAACATAAAAAAATTTATATTCTTAACACTATTAATTAAAATAATATTATTATTCCCAAACAATATTATTATTATCACTAATAAAACTATTTTCTCAAAATATATTAAACTTATTATTTTTATTTTATTTTCAATTCATTATTCATAACATTTTTTGCCTTAAACATCAGACACAACGTTGGTGATTCGGGGGAGGTTGTGTGGCAACCCAAGCGAGGTTGTGCATCTTGGACCGGGGTGTGATAGATGTAGGCACGGCAAATACATGGGTTTTTAATAATTACTCAAAACCTTGGAAGCCGATATTCTACCAGAAAAACCCAATGATCAGTAAAATTAATAAAATAAATAATATAAAGACACTGAGTGTGATAGTGAGACTGTATGAAACTGATATATCAAGCACATATCTAATCTATTGGAGATGCAGAAATGATTACTACGGTATAAAAATATTTGAAAATGTCTTTCATGAGTATTATAAGGATGATTTTATGATAAGTATAGATATTACTTGTAACGAAATATTAGAAATGAGAAGTATCAATTCTATAGGTGAGGTACCAAAAACCGATATCACTCTTCCTAGAAAAGGATGAAGGAATTTTTGGTTCCTCTCACCTTTTATCGGGACCCTGAATCCTACGCTCTTTCTCTTACCTAAAAAACTTGATGATCACTCTAGTGTATCACTTAAAAACCCAAATATTTTTTACTATCATGTTATCATGGTTGAGGAGGAAAATATTCAAAGGAATTTTGAAGGGTTATTATAAGATAATACATGATGATACATAGAAAAAATCGATATTAAGGCTATAGGATTAGAATGAACACTAGTGACACTGAATCAATGAGTCCTTAAGGAAGTATTTCTTTATTAGAGTACCAAATATATAACTGTATACCAACCTCACCCATTAGAGTAGCCTAATAAGAAACTTGTTGCCTAATTTTTTAATTCATTAGCTTTTGTATGTTTGATGTCTCCCACTAATTATAATTATTTATTCAGTTAAAATTTTATTCCTTAATTTATATTATTTTTAAATATTTATAGTTAATTTCATATTAATTAGGATTTTATCCAATAATTTCTACTATTTAATTTCATATTGTACTTTATTTCAATCACATATTCAAACATTTTTTTGTAATTTAGTGTTCTATATTAATAATCTTACATCCTTTCTTTTAAAATTATTTTTTATCATTAAAATTATTGTAATGAAAAAAATAAGAAACCTAAATTTTTATTCAATTTTAGTACTCCCAAGTATTATGATATATAAATTCTAAAAAAAATATGATTTAACATATTCTGTTATGAAAATATTTAAAAATAAATATTTCACAAATCCTTTTATTATAAAAATAGGGTTGATCATTTGAGACAATAATTTTGTTCCAACATATAACTTTTTATCATGATTTTTAATGATCACAAAAAAAATAATTTGTTTAGTTTCTACTCATTTTCTATTAATGTTTTATGATGAATATTTTAGAGATTATAAGTATTATATTATGTTTTTTACATCTAGGATGATGAATTTTTTATTGTTTTAATGTCTTATGTTCATGTAATACTATGTATTGAGGCATTACACTAAATCATTATAATCAGTATCATGTCCAAGTAAAATTCACTTTTTTAAAAATATACCCATGTTTGTTGTATGAAAATTTAAAAACATTATCTTTCAAGACTTGTGATTTGATTAAGACTTACTATGATGTTTTCTAATAATAAATTCTTATGATGAAGTCAAATGACTAGAAATAAAGCTCTCACTGATCTATTATGTAATGCATTTTTTCATGGTAAAGTCTTATAATATGATTTAATACATAATATCATTAAACCCATAAAATCCAAAAGGTATATGATAAATACTTATGGTTATGTTATAAATAATTTTATTTTTTCTATGTTTTTACTATTATAAAAAAACTAACACAATTAGATGAAATCTTTTGATTAGAAGCTTTCTAATGATGACAACTTATGAATCACTTTTAAAATATTTGATTATAGTATCATGGAGATTAATAACATTGATCAATATTAAGTAAATAAATAACCTATTTGTTTTATTAAAATTAGAAATGTATGGATAAGGAAAGGTTGATATTAATAAAGATACTATTTAAAAAAGTACATTATTTCAAGGAATACACAAGATGCACCAACATGATACTCTAATTTTTTATAATTCTAATGGATGTCATTATGAAAAGTTATTCATATTAATTTTTATTTATTATATTATAATACAACTGACTATATACATTATGAAAGAGATAAATTATAAAATTAAGAGTATTTTGGGAAAAAATAGTTGACTAAAATTTAAAACATCCCTAATTAAATTATATTGGAACATTATGTAACATGTAATTGTTTATTTTAAAGTACTATTGAAATTCTGAAAGGAGGAAATTCATAGTTATAAACTCTATTATCTATGAGAGAGTGTTAGTAAACTTTACTAGGGTATCAATGCACATAAATATCATATAGATTTTATATTTTCAACTATATTAATTTTAATGATAATATTTTTTTGGAGATTATGATAAAGAAAAATACATATTTAATTTGGTGTTTTTAATTTATAATAAAATTCAAGACACATATTCACTCCCTCTTGAGTCATTAGACAACAAACTAGTTTAAAAATAAAGAAGTCATAAAATCCAAATAAATGTACATGTAAATTATTTTACTCCAATATTATTATTGTCATTCAACCTAATAGATTGTCCAAATTGGTTTCAAATTATAAAACATATCTCTGTATTCTCATTTAATTTAAATAAAATTACTTTGATTGATTATTTTAAATATTATTTGCATAACAAACATACTATCATTCCAAAATATTTATCATAAAATTAATACTAAATTAATTCATGAAATTGTTTATGAGATCTGGTATATAAGGTGGTTATAGTTGATTCATGACATCATTTATATAGGTGGTTAAAAGAAGAAATGATGAGATGAATTTTATAAAAAACAATAAAATGTACTCTTTGAATTATATTATGATATAATTAATATAAAAATTAAAAATATTATTAATTTCAAAATTAAATCATATTTTTTCAATTTTGAAATATTAGTGATAAGAAATAAAAATAAATAATTCCAAAGGGATACAATTTGAAGATATACATTCCACCATGAGTCAAGTCCTTTGATATTAAAATTATGGATTCTAGGAATGAACTTTTTCTAATAAATGAATTTCAATGAAATCAATATGAGGATTTGGTGATAGATTTTATTATATAAATTTCAATAGGTAGTAGTTTATATATAAAGTGAAAAGGGTGGATGATTGGTGTATATATTGTCTAAGGGGAGATGAGTTTTCTGTGTGTTGAAGATAAAAATATAATATTTTTTGGAACTATGAGATGTTGTTTCAATATTTTGTCTCTAATTACCAGAATTAGGTAGTTATACGACCACATATGGATTGATTATATGATAAATTAATAAAAATTAATATGGAGATATAAATATATCAATTTTTTAAAATTATGATGAGGTGGAGGTTGATGTTATCAATAAGATATTAGAGATCATTAAATAAGGATTCTAGTTGAATGAGATTTGTGTATTCATAATGATTTAATTATGAAACAAGCTATTTTAAATGATTTTATATTAAGGGAATAAAATTAGATGGGTGAAAAGTAAAAGTCCTATTGGATGAAGTAATGTGACCAAAATAATTTTTTATATTCATGCTTGTGTAAGGAATGCTGTTTTTTTGAATACACTATTTACAAAAATAAAATTGATATTTTGAGTTGTATGTATATAATCATGGTGAAAAAGGGAAATAATATTTTTTTGAGTACTCACAGATCCTATTTCAAAGTCTTATCTATCATATAATAATAAAGTGGTCTATATATTCCTTAATAAAATCACATTATGTTTAAATGTTTCCTATATTTATTTAAATATCAAATTACAAAAATCTGATGAAATATATAAAGGCATTAAGTGTATTGGAGTGGAGAGTCCACAAGGTCCTAATGGATTTATTTGATTGTTATACTTATATTCCTGGTAAATCGACATAAAAAATGTCATAAATTATATAGGATACTTCATTAGAGGTTGGGTAATTCCAAATTCAAGAGCTTACATTACCTTTGTTTTAGTTCAAAAGGATAAGTATCAATATTTATTTGAGCACTTTGGGATGATTTGTCCCTATAAATTTAATTTAAAAATATTTATACTATATTTAATAACATGTTATCAAAATTACTACATATAATATTATCATAATAAAAATAAGGTTTTATAAATTGGAAAAACATTATAGGTGTTACTAGAATTTCGAATGAAATGATCGATGATTTGGATTGAATGATGATTATAGGGGATGTTTTGATCAAACATTTTATGAAGAAAGAATATGAAAATGTGTAATGGGGAATTATCATTATATCCTTGAGAAGTATGAATATTAATAATAACTATTTTTAGAAAATTTTTATATTTTTTATACACCTTGGACATCTATATATCTGATGTGTAGAATTTTATGATTCATCAAAATAGTGACTGGTCTTTAGTAAAGTGATCCACTATCTCTAATATAATTTTTCATTACTAATAATAATTTAGTAGGAACCAAAATGATATTATGAATAAGAGGATCAAGGCCATTTATGAAATAGATGATGTTTTATAAGACTATCTCATCATATTTTTTGTGTAATATATGTTAGATTTCTTAAATAGAAAAAAACTCTATAAAAACGTCTTGAATTATCTCAATATATATATTTTGGGTGGTGGAAAATGCATCAATTTTAATAAAATTATTTTTCTATTATTTACAAAAATGGTTTAGAAGATATAAGAACTCATACGGTTGTTGAGATTTATTAAAAAAGGTAATTTTGATTTTGAATATATTGTGAATAAATTTATTCGTTGGGATATAAAGAATCAACACATTGTTGAAATTATGGCTTAAGCGGTTAGTATTTTTTTGGGGTTTGATGTATATATTTCAATACATTTATAGAAATATCACCTTAAAAAAGATTTTCCAATCATATATGTTTTCTGACAGGCTATATATGGTTTTGGTGCCTAAAAAAGTTATTTATAAGTTAGAAGTGGTGTTTTTTTACTCCCTTTGTTGTAGTAATATGAAAAAGGGGTTTCATGGGGATGGTTGGAGATCTTAATCTCTCCCCATGAATTTAGGTCGTATTAATATTATTATACATGAAGATAATATGAAAACTCTTCATTATTTTTTAGCTTGGATCTATATAAAAGGTTATTCCCTATGGGAGATATTTAACCATGAATAACATGGAAAACCAGGGAGGTTGTTGAAGGGATAATTAGAGGTTTAAAATCAAAAGTACATAAGATAATATTTAATTTCATTCATAAAATATTTAATCAGGCTCATTAGATGGTGGATATGAGATATATACTATTTTGGATGTATTTATGGATTTAAACTTTGATTTATCTTCATAGATGTCAAAATCTAGATATATATATCATGGAGGTTGTTTAATATCTGAATTTTCTTCATGATTTTCATGATGAAGATGAATTATCTATAACCAAAGATATTTTTCAATATTAAAATAATTATTTTTTATTTAACAATAAAATTTATAATGGTAAACTGAGATCTATTTACTTTTGATATATCAACATGACTCTAAAGATAAAATTCTAATGGGGAAATCTATTAGAGGATAAGTGTATTCATTCCAAAATGCATGTATTAATTTGTTGGGTAATGAGGAATTCACTTCCAATGCATAGGGATATTCAATGGTGGGGAATTATATTTCAATTTGGTAATATATATTCATTTAAGAGAGTATTTTAATCATATATTTAAAAAAATGTTAGTTTTTAGTGGGATTATGGAGGTACATTTGTGTTATCCTAAGTATTTTTATCATTCAATAATAATTTTAGGTTCTCTATAACTAATGGTTCTTAATGTAAATGAATCAATAGGTATTATGTATCATTATAAAAATATTTGTGGATGTATTATGGATACTATAGTTAATTAAGAATGAGGTATCACATTGTACTAGTAATATGTCGATGCCCAGATTTATCGTATTATGTTTGAAAACTATTTGAGAGTTGGTTTTTGATTTAAATGTGGAAGAACCATATTTAACTTTATAATTTGTGGATATAGATTCTACAAATGACACTATGGTGGGATAGAGTGTTATGAGGGTCTTGGCTTTGGTGGTTTCCCATATATTTTATTATAAGATGTATAATGGACCCCACATTCCATATAATAACATTACATCACTTTTACATAATACTTAATACTTTTTGAAAACAGATTCCCAAAGACCGTACTGGTCTACTGCCTTAGGAATCATGGAATCAAAACCACTAGTAAAAAAATTGATCTCCATTATCTCCCACTAGGTTCTTCTTGACTGTAATCCTTTTTAGAAATATAGAACATAATACATATATTCAAAACCAGAAATGAAGGACATATAAAAATAGGTAAGCTTAGATGATCATCAAAGTTAAACAAGGGAGATATGTAAACATAATCAGGACAATCATGGTATGGGAACAAGATCATGAAAATAAATGATTGTATCGAGTATATCAATTATCATAAATAGGAATCACGGAATAAATATTTTTAGCTCATAAAACATAAATCATAAGAAAATAAATTACATAATCCATGAAATTATAACATAGTAATAATAAATGGGATTGTGGAAGGCACATAAGTATATAAAAATGGTTTCCATAGTATTCAAGGAATCTCTAAAAAAGCTATATTAATAGTATGGGTAAACTCCCCAAACCTTCTTGGTAGTCAAGGTCTACTCCCATGGCCATCTTAGTAGTATGAGGTTACTCCCCATTCCATATTGGTTTTAATCTATAACTCCCATGGAAATCATAGTAGTCATGGTCCACTTCGAAGACCATTATAGTATATATCATGAGATATAAATCATCATTAAATGAATTGGATGGAGGTATATATCCCAATAATAACACAATTAAATTAGACAAACATTTCCCACAACATCTTAAAAAATAATACCATAAAACCTAATATTAAATTGGTTTCATAAACATATATTCGTATCACATCCTCTAGAATAAAGGCACATGTTTTCATAATTGTTTAATCAAAATCATAAACAATGAAAATAAGAAGCTTTAAAAATAATATAAGAAGTGAAAGAGAAACATGTTTCCTAAAAATAAACCCCTCCAAAAATAATTTATTCATATAGTGAATAGAAAAAATGAGTCATTTCCCTATTATGGTTTGAAAAACACTAATATAGGTCATTTTATATGGAATTGTTTTTTGAAAGATCTTATAAAAACATTTATTGAAGAAAAAATAATTTCTGAATTTTAACATATGATTTAAAATAGAATATATTTTTGAATATATTTTTCATGGAAATAAAATTTTAAAACTTATAAATTATTACTGTAATACCATAAAACTATTTTGAAATCATTTTTGAATGAATTGTTTTAGAAACAGATTTCTGATCAATGAGAGAAATGTTGTCATATTTTTCATAATTGGTTTCATATTAATATAAAGTATCAAATAGTTGAAAAAAAATACTAATACATGTATATATCATGAATAAATATAGGACAATAAATCTTATTAATGTTATTGATATATGGATCATAATATTTCATCAATCAAAACATAATCAGAAATAATCCGGATAAATGATGAGATTAATTTAATAAACTCATACCACATGGTAACTTTGGATCACACTCTCCATGTAAGAAAATAAAATTACATAAATCATAAAATATCATTAAATTATGTAGATTAATTATATAAAATTTCAATGTCATTATATATACCTCATGATAAAATATAGGTGCATAACATGGAATGTGTCTCAAAGAAGGAAAATTTTGACAAAATTACTTTACAGATTTTGTAAATTTTGAACCATAAAACTCATGAAATACAAATCATAAAATGAATATTTAAATACCAATAAATTTATTTATATTATTCACAGAATATATTTAGGGTAAGTATATACCGCAGACAAAATAACTGAATGGTGAATAAGGAATGTATCTCATGTAAATAAAATGTGACATGTAATTCCCATAAAATATATCTTGAATAACTTCATACACATAAATAATAATATATAAAAAATCTTATTTTATTATAAATCTTATAATGAATATTAATATTATATTTCCATCATTTTAAAATTTTATTTAGAAAGGAAGAGATACAACTGAAACCCCCAAAACTCAAATAATGTGAATCTATATATGGTGGTCTATAATAGTAAAGGTCGAGGGCATCCATTTTAATTAGTTTGACACCCTCAACATTCAAGGAGCTCACCATATGAGGAAATATTGGTTCATAGCCCATAAAATCCAAATAAGGGAGGTAGTATGAGACTTGTTTCCCCTCTCTCCAGGTGTGATTAATTTGGACATTGTTAATAAGTTTTTCCCAACAAATTATGCTGATGTATTCGATGGACCACAGTTGTCGGAAATTGCCATGAAGGATTTATTGAAGAATCATGGAGTTAGTGAAACACCCCAAGCATCCACGGTATGCTTCTTTTTGAAAAATACAATAGTTTGCGCTATACACAACTTCGAGTTCTAACACACCACGACCAATCAAACTAGCCATTATGAATTGTAATACCATGTTTTTGAAATTTTAAAAATTTTATTTCTCTAAATGGATTTTTTATTTTGATTGGAAGTATCAAGAATATCCATGGGTGAATTTTTGGAATTTTTCTGAAAAATTTCAATTTTTGATGAATAATGAAAATAAATGCGTTATTGTTTTAAACCAAATTTTAATTTAAATAATTATTTATATTATTTAAATTTATATAATTTAAAAATAGATATATAATACCTATATATGTTCAATGTAATTAATTTTAGTCATTTTATAATAATATTAGATATATAAAATTTTATTGACCTTTTTACTGCCTTTTACCCACATTAAGGTGAATTTGCAAATGTGAATAAAACGTAATTTTATCACTTCTATGAATTGAATTTAAAAAATAATAGAGATATGGTTGAAATCAGAAAATAAAATGTAGTTCAATAAGATGACAATAATTATTGGTGAATAGTAACTTTTGACTTTTATTTTGCACCATTAAAAGTAACTATGGTAACAAAAGATGAAAAAATGATATTATAATTAACCAAAAACAAGTCCTAGTTCTATTGGAAAAGTGTATTTCGTCGAAAATAATCCTTAGTAATAAAATATGATCCTTTTGGTACAATAGGTTTAGATTAAGAGATTTATTATTATTTTATTTAAAGAAGCGATAAAATTGATAAATTCAATATTTAATAACTAAACCATTTTTAATATATGGTTATACTTAAGATAAATTTGACTATAAATATTAATTATAAAGATTAAAAAAATTCTAAAAAATTTTATTTTATTTATAATTTTTAGACATTATATAATTAAATTTATTTATGTTACAATGATGATGCGGTAATTACCTTATTAATGAAAAATTAAAATAATTGATATTTTAAATATTCAAAGAAATGTAAATTGAGTCATCTGATTAGTTCCACTAATTTTTTAAGTTAATATGATATATTAGGTTTGGTTAAATAATTTTTTTTCAAAGTGAAAATGTTGTTATGAATTCCACAAAAACAAAATACCAAATAGTATCAAAATTGACATAAATGTGTTTTAAAATAAATACTATAATATTAATTTATATAATATTCATATAAATATAAGGTCAAACCATAATACTATGAAAAGTTTATATATATCAATAATGAATGAGTTGGGGTTATTTCGGATTTTTATGGTAATTTTATTAGCTATTTATAATAGTAATACAAGAATACATGGTAAAAGAAAAACTATTTAACTAAGAGATAAATCTATTAGATAAAGATAATATGGTGACATAAACCTGTCTAAAACCTATTAGTTGAGAGTTTTTAGACCCATCCCCACCTTATCCTTGAAATAAATATTTTCTGAGCCATTATAAATAGAATATTATTGTATAATAAAATAACATTTCAAGCTTTTCATAAAGTTACCATCACCTCTCTTATAAATGGGCACTTCCCCTTATCTCAAAATCACATGTCCAAATCCATTTGTCATAGTGAACCCCTACTCAAATATCATCCAAACTACCCTAAATTTGACCTATAGGCCTTACATTGATCCAAAATCCAACCTAAAGGGTCCTTATGGTCAACTCAAACGGTAACATCGGATGATGGGGTAATAATTTCACCACCTCTTTCAATGATCATTTCATCTTCCAGCTTCTGTTTATTTATTGTTTTTATACCAAAATAATAACTCCAATACCTTATACATACTGTGATTTTATTATAAATATTGTATAACCATATTCATTATTCTATCCATCCTATAATTGACATGTCACCATACGTTCGTACGTACAACTTACCGTCTCCACGTCATGGTGTAGTTCATTATTCAAACACTTCAATATTTGGATTGATATAATAATGATAATAACTGATTTAAATAATAAATATAATATTTTATGGATTCTTATATACGATATAACATTCAATTACATACGATTTCACCATCAATAGAATTTTATTTTCCCTCGTGCGTACATAAGGATTACCATCTCCATGAAAGTGATTAAATTCTTTCCCCATCATAACCATTAAAGAATAATTTCCAATTTATTATAAAAAATTATTTTTAATAACTTAATATATTTCTTGATATGAATCGAAAACATGCTATCCATAACAATCATGGATTACATAACCAAGAATATAAAGTAAAACAAATTAGTTAACACCCGAAACAATGATACTATTGAAATTCTATTAACAAAGCAATATTATAAAATCATATAAATCCTCATATTTATTTATGTTTTCTTGTATAATTTTTTAACAATGATTTAACTATTATAAAATATGTTAACATACCCTCGATCAATATAAATTACAAGGTAAGGTTAAAATCTATAATCTCTTCATTATCTGAGGTTTTTTATACAGGAGTGTATACTGGGACCTCTTTATCATACACATCTGTATTTCATAAAAATGTATTTAAATAAATTATTATATTTCCATAAATATGGGTCAAATTCATTTATACCATTGATTTATTTTTTATATGATGTTTATAAATTAATATTTCTATCGTTTTCCAAACAAGTTCCTTTAGGACCTTTTTGGAATGATTATGGAATGAATGTTTTTTTATCATATACGGTAGGTGTGTCTATTTTCAACCATTATAATACCTTTAAATCATCCATTAAAATCTTATATGAATATTTTCCAAATTATTTTATTTCATTTAAAATTACCTGACTTTTAAATTATTTCAAAATATAAAGAGATATTTCTCTCAAATAGTTTTTATTTCATCTATGTAAAGATCATTTGTTAGATTTAATGCATGTTTGAAGATTATTTATTATTATATAATCATCTATGTTGTATTGAAGGTTTGGTGATATGCTTTACTATGGATGTAATTTTTCTATACCATTCAGGGTTTATGGGTAATGTATTGATATTTTGTATGCTAGTCTTAATACGAATGTTTATGTTATGTTTCAAACTTTTCTTATGTGGAATGCAGTGGACTTAGTAAGTGATGGGTGGAACCCGTTATAGCTCCTCGATGCATTGGTAAGTCTCATGAGACCAACTAGTGTCTTGGAACAAGGCCTTGACAAAATATTATTTGTAGTCTTGGCATGAGGCCTTGACTATGTGTTTATGATGTCTGACATTATTCATTCTATCCTAATGAAATTGTCTATTGATTTTACATGTGATTATTCGACTAGTAGAATATCAATGTTAATAAGTAAATGGAATTACTTGATTTATCATTGCAATATTATGCATATATTTTTTGTTTTAAAGGCTTGTGTTTTAGTCTTATTCATTTCGTTAAATGTTTATCCTTATTAATTAAGTTTATGTTATATTTTTATCCTTACTGAGTAGTTGAGATCAGCCCATTCTATGTTTTATTTTTCCAATGATATGAAGAAGTATATTATTATTGACAATAAGGGATAGTCTAAAGGAGATGAATGTGTTAAATATATACACAATGTAGTTGTTTTTCATTTCCTAAATAAATTTAAAACTTATGTTTGTATCTAGTACTTCCAGGGTTACTAAACCGATCAGTCTTGTAGGATTTGATCCATTGTGATCATACCATTGTAATGTAATAATGCATAAAATTTGGGTAACTAAGATTAGGTTATTACAATTGGTATTATAGGATGTTTAGTATAAACCTTGGAATATATATTTAGAAAAACTCGAAATAGTGAAGAATACCTTATGATATAAATTGAGGATTACTATAGAATAACTTCCTAGAATTTTGGTAATTTATTGATTTTGTGAGTTTTCCAAGAAATAAATCTATGTCTGTATATGAACAGGTAGAGGAAGCTCTTTGACAGATGTACCTAGGAGTGAAAACTCAGAGAAAGAGTTTCGGGTTTGACCCGAGGTATCTGGGTACATGATACGAGCCTTCCTACACTCTTGGTTACAACACTCTTGGGGGATATGCATAAGATAATTCACATTTTCTTAACAAACCATTATGAAGAATTTATGAGTATATACCTCTTTAAATAAAACATTTTTATGATTATGGATTATATCCATTAACTGTTCAATTTAGATTAAGTTTTTTACAAGTTTTGAATTATGTTTTGATATTCATAATCTAATATAGTGTATTCCATTGTATAGAAATGGAACCTAGTGGAAGGAATGGAAACAATATCAATGCATGTAATCAATCTAGGGATTTCTATCTTACTCAAGATAATTATAGTGGATATGGTGATGAAAATGGTGCTGATAATTTTATCACAATATTGGGACAACTCCCTTAGGTTATGAACAATAACCTTACCCGTAGATATCACCCAAATCCACAATGCATGGGATCATTGTTAGACCACTTTTTGAGGAAACAACCACCAACATTCCATGGGACTAAAAATCCATTTGTAGCTGAGCAATGGATAAGTTCCTTGGAGAAAATATTACATGCTATGGGGAGTAGTGAAAGGTAAAAAGTTTTCATGGCATTTTATCACCTCATGGGAGATTTTAATAAATGGTGTTCACTAATTCAATACATAGTGGAAGATGAAGAAGTATCAATTATGGAATTGATTGAGTTTAAAAATATTTTCTTAGAAAAATACTTTCCTCGTGACCATCAAGAATATATGGAAACACAATTTCTAATTATGAGGAAGAAGGAGGATTAGAAAGTCACAAATTATGAGGATAACAATACAAGGTTTGTATGTAATGCAGAAGATTGTATATGTAACCCAAGGAGTACGATTGATCTTTTATTTGATGGGTTAAAACCATGTCTTCTTTAGGAAATAGTCTCATAATTCATCTCATCGAATCAAGATATTGCCTCATGTTCTATCCAGACAAAAAATGAATTTTATAAGTAATACAACATTAAATAAACTAAATAAAAGAAAAGTTCATCTGGGCACTTTGAAAATTGAAATAATGGGAAGAAGGGAAATGTTGAATTTTCATCTAGTAGTAAATGTGGGAAGAAACACCCTGGTGCATTCATGAAGGGAATGTGAGTCTATTACAAATGTGATGAAAAATGCCACCAAGCACGTGGTTACAAGGTAAAGAAAGATGTTTTCAATTTTGAATGCTGTAGTTGTAGAGAAATGGGGAATTATGCACAATAATGTCCTAAGTGATAAGTAAACTTACATAAAATAACGCCATGGGAGAAAGGCTTGGTATATGCGATCAATATTGCAAAGTATGAAGCTCTGAATTATGTGGTGGAAGGCAATTTATTGGTTTCCTCATGTTTATCCAATTCATTATTTGATTATGCATCATCAAATTGTTTCATATCTTCCAAATTTTCAATGAGATTTAGATATTTCCAATTTTATGTAAAAATGAAGTTGTTAGTCACTCCAAAGGGAAATATCATTGTAACAATGTTTTGTGATTGAGTCCCCATTAGGGAATATAAATGTTCTTTATCATCTGTTCTCATCGTCATAACCATGATTGAATTTGATGTAATTGTCAGTATGGATTGCATTTCAGAACATGATGCAAAAATTAATTGTATGAAGAAGGAGGTTAAAATTTTCGATGATGATAAGAAGTAACTTATCTTTAGAGTAGGAACATCATCAACCGATTATTATCTTTATCGACCCCAGTATCTCTATTCAATCTAGTTATTATGGTGGAAGAGTATTAAATAACTATGGATGAGGAAATGAATTTTCAAATAGAGGACAAACCAATTGTACAAAAATATGTTGATGTGTTTCTAGAGGATTTACTTGGACATCCTCCAGAACAATAAATTGAGTTTTCCATTGATTTAATTTCTAGATCAAGCCCATATCAAAGTCCCCTTATAGAATGGACATTATGGAATTCATGTAAATAACAAAACAACTTGATGAATTGAGTAATAAATGATTTATTCACCCTTGTGTTCTTCCATGGGTAGCCCCATTCCATTAGTTATGAAGAAAGATGGATCTATGAGGTTGTGCATTGACTAGAGGGAGAACAATTTTATAACAATAAAGAAAAAATATCTCATACATGGAATTGATGATTTATTCTATCAACTTCATGGAGCTCAATATGTTTCAATTGTTGACCTTAGATTTGGATATAATCAGTTGTTTATAAATAAAGAAGACATCATGAATATATAATTTTGTACCTGGTATGAGATTACGAGTTTAAATTAATTCCTTTTGGACTGACTAATTCTCCCTCTATTTTCATGGATCTAATGAATGGATATTTCAAGGAATATCTTGATTACATTGTAGTGGTATTTATTGAAGATATCTTGGAAAACTAAAAAAATTAAGAAGATCATGGAAATCACTTGCGCACTATTCTAAAAAACCTGAGATGAAATTAATTACATGGGATGCTTCACAATTGTGAAATCTAGCTTCAAAAAATTTCTTATCATTCACATTTTGTCTCTAAGGATGTAATCTCTATTTATAATTCTAAGACAAGAGCAATACATGAATATAATTCATTGATTAGTATAACTTTGGTACACATATTTATTGGTTTAGAAGGTTATTATCGGTATTTCATCCAGAATTTTGTCAGATTGGCCAACTGATTATCAAAGCTCACACATAAAGGGGGTAAATTTTATTGGACAATAGAGTGTGAATAATGTTTTGAAAAACTGAATAGAAAAATATCAAATGCTTTAATGTTGAATCTACCATCGATGAATGATGGATTTGTTATTTAAAGTGATGCATCATATAAATGCCTTTGTTTTGTCCTTATGTATAATTATAAACATATTTCCTATGCATCACGATATCTTAAAATGCATTACTAAAACTATCCCAATCATGATCTTTAGTTAAAAGCTATATTATGTTTTTGAAGATATGGATAAAGTATCTCTATGGCGAAAATGATTGATATATACCGATCATAATAGTTTGAAATATATTTTCTCATAAGAAGAACTCAACATGAGGCAATGATGATGGATTGAACAACTCAATGATTATGATTTCACTATACACTACCACCTGTGGAAGGCAAATAAAGGGGCAGATACTTTGAGCTGAAAGGATCATGGAGTTTTGACCAAGATGATATTTGAAAGGGATCCTATGTTCACAGATCTAGTAATGATCGATATTGTAATAATCATGGATGGTGAAACATCAATACTTTTTAAAATGTATGTCAATCCCACTTTACCAGAAAGGATAAAAAGTTCTTTGAATGATGATGAGGAGTTACAGAAGAAAATTACATCTATGAATGACGTGGTATTGATTGAAATCATAAATTTAGATTGAATTTTGAAATTTGGGAAGAGACATTGTGTTCCTGACAGACCTGATAAAAAAAGGGAATTATTGGATGATGATCAATGCTCCAATTTCATTTTACACCCTGGTAGCACTAAGATGTATAAAAATTTGAAAGAACATTTTTGGTGGGACAAAATGAAGAGGGAAATCTCTGATTATGTGTCAAGATGAATGGTTTGTCAACAGGTGAAGGTAGAAACACAACATCCTAGAGGAGTCATGGAACTTCTTCCCATACCCGTGTGGAAATGGGATGATATTACAATGGAATTTTCCATGGGGAAACCAAAGACACCTAGAAGGAACGATGCAATATGGGTCATTATTGATTGTATTACTAAGTATGAAAATTTTCATTCTATAAGAGACGATTTACCACTTGAACGTCTAGAAAGACTATATATCAATAATGTTTTAAGACTTCTTAGAGTACCCCTATCAATTATTTTTTACCATGAGCCTGTTTTACATCAAGATTCAGGAAATTTCTTCAGAAGTCCTTGGATACTGAACTCTATTTGGGCAATGCCTACCACCCTCAAACTGATGGACAATCATAACGGACTATTAAAAACTCAAAAGTCATGTTGATATCTTGCTCACAAGACATTCAAGGTTTGTGGGATCAATATTTACCGATGGTAGAATTTTACACTAACAATTGATTCCATTGAAGTATTCATATGGCAGCACATGAAGCATTATATGGAATCATATGCCTCACACCAACATTTTGGGATAATGTTGGTGAAAGAATACTCATAGGGCTAGATGTTTTGTAGGAAATAATGGAAAATGAGAAGATTATCCAAACTCACACCAAATCAGATCAATGAAGGAAAAAGAGCTATATTGATAACTGAAGAGAAGGATTTCGAATTTCAAGTAGGAGATCATGTTTTTTGAAGGTATCTCCATGGAATAGTTTTATAAATTTTATTAATAAGGTTAAATTAAGTCCTAGGTTCATCCGAACTTTTCGAAATTAGAGAAATAATTGGAGTTGTAGCTTATTGTTTGGAAATGCCGCCATGTCTCTCCAAAGTTCATATTGATTTCTATGTATCACTATTATGAAAAATACAAGACTTACCCAATGCATGTACACACCTATAAGGAAAAAATACTGGAACCTGATCTGTCTTATTGTGAAGAGCCTGTCAAGATTTTAAATAATAGAGAACGAGTGCCGATAAACTGAGCGACTCATCTGGTGAATGTTCTGTGGAGAAACCTTAAGATGGAAGAGGAAATGTGGGAACCTGAGAACTTATGATGAAGAACAATGTGAACCTTTTTATTGTATAATATTCTATAAATTTTTAAGACAAAATTATTTTATGGAGGGCCGAGTTGAACACCCCTAGCATCCATATAACTCTTCTTTTTTAATAATACAATATCTTGCTTAGTACGCAAAATCGAGTTATATTACACCATGACCAATCAAACTAGCTGTTATGAATAGTAATACACACATTTTGAGATTTTATAAATTTTATTTTTCAAAATTCACTTCATTTTTGGATTTCAAATAACAAAATTAGCTTAGGGAAATTTTTTTTATTTATTTGGAAAAATTCAATTTTTGATGAATAGTGAAAAATAATGTGTTATTGTTTAAAACTGACTAGTTATTTAAATAATTAGTTAATTTATTTAAATTTAAATTAGTTAAAAATCGATTCATAATACTGATAATAGTTTAATGTAATTAATCGGAGTCATTTCATAATAATATTGGATACATACCATTTTATTGATCTTTTTACTGTGTTTTATGCACCTTCTAGGCACATTTTCAAATTTGTATAAAACGTAATTTTACCACATCTATTAATTGAATTAAAAATATACTAGAGACATGGTTTACATTAGTAATAAAAACTTGGTTCGATAAGATTAAACTATTTTTTGAGTGAATAGAATGTTTTGACTTTTATTTACCGTGTTTAAAAGTAAATAGGGTAATTAATGGTAAAAAATGATATTATAATTATCCTAACACAAGTTCTAATTATTTTGGATATTTTCATTTCGACCAAAATCAACAATAAGAATAAAATATGATCCTTTTGGTTCACTAGGATTAGATTTGGACATTTATTATTATTTTATTTAATGAAAAGTGTTAAATTCAATATTTAATAAATAAACCTTTTTTAATATAGGGTCATACATAAGATAAAATTGACTATTAACACTAATAAGAAATCAAAAATGATTTCCTACATAATTGTATTTTATTTTTAAATTTTAGTCATTAAATAATTAAATTAATTTTTGATACAATGATTATGTGGTAATTACCTTTTTAATTAATGATTAAAATAATTGATATTATAAACATCCAACTCAAAGTATATTGAGATTTTTGATGAATTAAAATGATTTTATATTTTAATAGGACATTTTAGGGTTGATTGAATAAATTTTCTTCAAAGTGATAATGTTTTAATGATTTTAACAAAAACAATATAACAAATAGTGTCTAAATTGACATAAATGATTTTTTGAACAAAAACTATATTATTAATTGATATACTATTCTTAAAAATATAAGGTTTGGATTAAGGAATTTTATAAGCTTATATATATCAATATTGAACCACTTTGGGTTCTTTTTTATTTTCATTGTATGTTTATCAAAATTTTGTTATAATAAAACAAGAATAAATGGTAGACATTAAACTATTTAACTAAGAGTTAATTATAAAAGATAATGTTATAGTTGACCTAAACCAGTCTAAAACCTATTAGTTGAGAGTGTTTCAACCCATCAACACGTTAGACTCAAAATAAATCATGTTGGATCCATTATAATCTGAATATGACTATATAATAAAATAATATTTCATGATTTTCCTAAAGTGACCCTCACCTCTCTTATAAAAGGTTACTTCCTCTTCTCTCAAAATCACACCTCGAAATCCATTCAGCTCAAACAACCCATGCTCAAATTTCCTCCCCAATACCCTCAATTAAACCTAGAGACTTACTTTGACCATAAATCCATCTTAAAGAGCCCTTTTTATCAACTCAAAAAGAAAACACCTGAAAAAGAGGTAATACTTTCACCACCTCTTTCAGAGTTCTTTTCATTTTTCCACTTCCTCTTTCATTTTTGTTTCCATACAAAAATAATAACTCCAGTACCATATAAATACTATGATTTTATTATAAATATGGTACAAACCTATTTGTTTTTCTTTCCATCCTATGAATGACATGTCACTACATGTGCACACATACATCTTACCGTCTCCATGTCATGGTGTAGTTTGTTATTCAAACACATAATAATTTGGATGGGTATTATAAAACGTATAACTGATTTAAATAATATATATAATAAGATAAGGAATATTTATGTGTTATATAACATAAAATTTCATATTATTTTACTATCAATAGAATAATATTTTCGTTCATGCGTACATACGAATTACTATATCCACGAACATGATAAAATCCATTCCCCATCATAACCATTCATGAAAAATTTTCATTTTATAATTAAAAATAATGTTTAAGAACTTAATATAATTCTGACTATGAATCTAAACACATCAATTCCATAATAAACATGGATTATGTAACCAAGAATATAAAGTAAAATGAATTAGTTAACACCCGAAACAATGATACTACTGAAATATTATTAACAAAGAAATATTAGAAGATCATATTTAATATAATATTTATATGTGTGGATCTAGTTTAATTTATTAAAAATTATTTAAATATTATACTGGAGGTTAAAATACTATAGTTCAAGAAAAATTACTAGGTAAGGGTAAATTCTAAAATCTCTTCATTCTCCGAGGTTATTTATACATTAGTATCTATTGGGACCACTTTATCATCCACATCTGTGTTTCTTAAAAATTTATTTCGAAACATTTTTATTATTACGTAGACAATGGGTTAAATTCATTTATACAGTTGTTTCGATTTATATAATATGTTTATAAAGGAATATTTCTTTCATTTTCCAAAAAATTTCTTTTATTTCCATTTCAACAAAATTAAAGACATAATGTTGTTTATCTTATATGGTGGGAGAGGAAATTTTCCAACATTATAACACCTTCAATGATTTCCTTACAAACTTATAAGAATGTTTTTCAAAATAAATGTTTTCTTTTAAAATTACATAACATTTAAATGATTTAAAAATAGAAATAGGTATTTCTCTCAAATAGTTTTGATTCCATCAATGTCAAAATCCTTTGATAGAATTTATGCTTCTGTAAAGTTGTTTTTTATGATACAATCTTCCATGTTGTATTAATGGTTTTGTGATATTTTGGACTATGTATGTGATATTTTTATACCATTCATGGATTATGGTTAATGTATTGATATTTCATATGCATGTTTAAATATGAATTTTTATGTTATGTTTCATCATTTTCATATGCGGAATGTATTGGACTTAGTATGTGACGGATGGAGCCTGCTATAGCTCATCGATGCATCAATAAGTCTCATGGGAAAAACTAGTGTCTTGGCACAAGTACTTGAAAAAATCATATTGTTATTCTTGGAACAAGGCCTTAACTATGTGGTTATAATGTCTCATATTATGCATTCCATCATTATAAAATTGGCTATTAATATTTCATGTGATAATTCGACTAGTAGAATATCAATGCGAATTAGTAAATGGAATTATTTGATTCATAATTTCCATATAATGCAGAAGTATATGTTTAAAAGGAATATTTTTATTCTTAAATATTGCCTAAAATGTTTATTCTTATTTTTGAACATTTCCGATATTTTTTTTATCCTTAATATGCACCTGAGATCACCCCTTTCTATGTTTTATTTTACCCAGGATGAAAAAAATTATATTATGACTGACCAATAGGGATAGTCTATGGGAGATTAATGTGTTAAAAGGTGACACAATGTAGTTGTTTTTCATTTCATAATGTAATATAAAACTAATGTTTTTATCTTGTACTTAAAAGGCAACTAAACTTATCAGTCTTTGGAGATTTTATCCCTTGTGATCATACTAATGTTATGTAATAATGAACCAACTCAGGTTAACTATGGTCATCGAATTACATTCAGCTTCCACTTCTTCTAATTGGTCATTTTTGAGGAGGCAAATACAGAGACCCAAGAGAAAACCATTGGCCTCAGCCTCTAGGGAGGTCCCTCTGGAAGAGAATGCATGTACCGCTGAGCCATGGGTATACCACACAACCCCTCTACCTATATGGATAATCATGTTGCATGAAACATTTGTGTTATGATTTATATAGCTGGTTGGCGGGAACCATCAACCCCATTTCCCCATATTGATGATATTAATCTACAAAGGGATACATAGTATGACCTACAATTTGTGAAGTGAGGGGGACTCATTCCAATTGATGATGATCTTAGCAACATCTAGGAGGAGAATTATGGTCTTAGAGTCGATAGAGTGGGTCTTGGATATCACCCCATCATGAATGACCATGTTGTGGGTTTTCTATAAGATTCAGCATCCAGTCTATAGGATCATTGTTCGTGCCATCTTCTCAGTGCCTCTAGCTCTAGAGCAATGAAACAAACATTCCCTGATGGAGAGTCCACCTAGGTGAGGGACACAAAGACCTATAAATTTCACAAAGAATCATCAAACCACACATTCCCATTCTCCATTGAATAACATTTCTTCTACACTGTACTCATTTTTTCTTTTGTAACATGAGCATCATGACGCCAGTGGAATTCCACATCGTTTGATATTCTCCTCGGTAGAGAGGGCTTAGTTTCTAACTCTCCAATGTAAAAAAGATGAACTTTTCAGGCATGAAATTACACAACAAGTTATCATTATAGCTATGAGAATGTTCCTGAATGCCCTGTGAATGGCGGAAGACCTTATAAGTGAGGGAATCTGAGGAAAAAGTGGTGAATACACAATTATCATTTTCATGTAAAATTTCAATGAGTTCCAAAGATTGAAATTGATCTTTGTCCAACACTATTGTGATGAAGTCTGGATGACCACTAGCTTCCCTAAATGATTTCAAGTTGATAGGACATCCCAGAAAGAAGAAGACTTCCCATGCCCAGTTATGATACCAGAAAAAATGCCACCACTTCTAATGATCTGACGTGCATTCACATGATGTTGGATAACAAGGGGGAAGATAATAGCCCAAAATAGGGGACCACGCCCTTTGAGAAACGCCATAATTCCAAAATAGGTGGTATTCATTATTTTCCCTCACAGGGTACAGTGCCCCATAATTTCCTAGGTGCATTTACCATGCATGTACTAAAGAACATCCGTAATGCTTTGAACATTAATTCCCCATTAATTGGTTGGTCTTTCCATTCTATTCCTGGAGGAAGAGTAGCTTTTTCCCTCAACTTTGGGGTCCCAAATGAAAATAGCTTGAATCAAATCAATGATGGGAATGAAAACCTTTAGAACTTTAATGAAAAAATGTGCATTTATAGGTGTAGAAAGGAGGACCATATTAATTAGCTCTATAAAACCCCCAATTTAGAGGTATTTATTCTTCCAGTTGTGGAT
Source organism: Viscum album (assembly GCA_963277665.1). Classification (NCBI taxonomy): domain Eukaryota; kingdom Viridiplantae; phylum Streptophyta; class Magnoliopsida; order Santalales; family Viscaceae; genus Viscum; species Viscum album. The sequence continues at coordinate 1,110,610,718 of OY728145.1, forward strand.
ACAGTCCACTATCTTGATTGTGACGAAGTTAAAGTCTTTTATGCACAAGTTTAATGGACAGATGAGATCCCCCATAAAATTTATAGAAAATATTCCTTGTTACATGGAATGGGAAATATGAACCAATGATGTCTAGCTAGTATAACACCTAATCACGATGAAGAAATTCCTCTTGTCTTTGTTTATGAGAAGGCCAATCCATAGGCAATAAGCATCTAGCAACTTGTCTAGGCCTCCAATCGACCTACAACCAGCATTTATAGAAAATAATGTATTTCCCATGAACATTAGGTGGGAGGTAGCCCAGTACCCCTTGAAAATTCTAAAGGGACGAATTTCTCTACTAGTATAGCTCATCTTTATAAGAAAACCTAAGATTTTCTGGGATATGATGAAGAGGCTCGGAGAGATAGGATCACCTTGTCTAAGACTATGAGTGTATTTGATGAACCTGTAGAATTTTCACATAATCATGACAACCATCTAGGAATATGAGAAGCATCTAAAAAGGTTGTAAATATTCCAATGAGAGAACCACATACCTTCTAACACTCTATTAATGAATACCCACTCCATCCGATCGACTTCTTTGTTCTAGAAATACCCTCTTTGGTTTTCCTATATGCCTTATTTTGTTATATTTTTGGTCCACATAATTATATAATGATTTAAAAAATATATAAATGATATAAATATCATGTATATATAGTTTATAATTATTTATAATAATCAATAACATATATAAATATGAAAGGGAATACGTAATTCATGGAGACGGTAGGCCATAAATAGATATGAACACCGCTTCTATTTTTCATTGTAATATCGAAAGAAAGAAAGTAATAGACACACAGATATACATATAATATCATTAAATTATCATCATTATTTCATATATATCATATAATTTCACTAACCCCATTCTTAATATGTTCCATGTAGTGTTTTAACAATTCACCATACTTTGAGGGGGTTGTAGTCCACACTTCCCCAAAAAACATTATCATATTTACCCAATAATGAAATAATTTAGGTATGTTTTATATAATAATTTATAAAATAATGAATATATAGTATATATAATATTAAAATATAGTATCCATCATAATTCCAAACCATGAGAGGTTAAAGGAAAAACAATCAACATCATTTCATGAGGAGGACTTTCACAGTTAACAACAATGCTATGTTTGGTAACCATTTGATGGATTTTCGTGTCACTGTAGGTCAAAACATTATTATAATAAATATTAGAATATGAATAGTTCTACTGCTATTATTTTTTCATTTAATAATATGAATTTAGGTAGTGTATAATGAAAATAAAATAAATTAGATTGAGGAAGTATGTTACCTCTTTTTGGGGTATCTTCATTTGGTTTTCACCAAATGGAATCATTGATAGGAATTCTTCCAAAATTGAGGAATCAAAGATTAATAGTGGGATGTTGGGTTGTTTATTAGGAAATTATTTTATGAGCATAAGAGTTTTTAGAGTTATGATGAGTGGGTAGAGGCAGTATACATTTATAAAGGAGTGAGGGGACACACTTGGCATTTTTGAAATCAAGATAGGTGTAACCATGTTTTTATATAAAAAAAGTCATAAAAAACCAACAAAACTCAATATTGGAAGTATTATGGCTTAAAGAGAGACATAAAGGCGGTGTTTTATAATTTTATTCGTTATTTGGGACCTTATGACAATAGTTTAAACCCTTTTATGATTAATTTTACTTTAATTGCTGTAATTAATCACAATCACTTTCACAAATATTTCACGAAATAAATATTATTGATATTATTAGAATTAAAATATATTACTGATTAGAAACATGTAGATCTATTTGATTAATTTTAAATAAAAAATGTGTGAAAATTAATTTTACTATTAATCCCACAAACGTGGTGAGAAACAAAGTTTTTAAATTGAGAATGTTCAAAAGGTCATTAATATTTTATATATAAATTCAATATAAAAATATTTAAATAACCTAAAATAAATTAATATATGTATAATTGAACTAATTTTAGTTTAATACCATCTTAAAATTTAATATTATTATTTAAATAAATTATTTCAAAAATAATTTTGGAATTAAAATTAAATATTTTTATCTATTCACCTAAAATTGATGTTTCTAATCCAAGAATTCACCCTAAGTTAATTTGGACAATAGAAATTCAAAAATAATGTTTATTTGATCATATTAAATTTATAAATGTGTCTAAAATAAATTTTATTTTTTTCACTGAAGGTCATGAAAAGTAGTTAATTTATGAAAATTGTATTTCTACATATATAAGTAATTTACCAAAAATTATATTTTTTATTATCACTATTTTTTATTTATATAAAACCGTTATAAAAATATTTTAAAATTTTTTATTACTATTTATATTACTCTGATTAACTACTAGGATATAACTATCATGATTAAATTTCTATTATAATAAAATGATGTATGGTAGGAACTCGATGTATCTTTTAACATACGCCATGTTAGTGTCACATGAAGAGCATGCCAAGTTGGTCCAGTTTGAACGAAATTTTTGACTAAATGATATGATAGAAATAAATGAAAATTAATTTCATCGAAAAATGGTGTATAAAATCTAGGAGTGTTATATTATACCCCCCTAAAATGAATTTCTACATTTAAATTTGACATCTAGAAAAAATGAGGTTACTATTGCTTCAACATATCCTAAAGTTCCCACATATCACCATCTAGCTAGTGATTTTTCCACAAAAAATATTCCAGGTGAGGGGTGTTATATTATAGAAATTTCTATATATGATATAGAATATGAATATGGTTTTCCTCTTAAAGAGATCATGCTCTATAAGTATGACCTTTGAGTTCAATATATGTTAAGAGTAAGATATGTACTTATATAAGATATACAAATGGAACACATTATAGACATGAGAGAAATATAGGGGGAGCACCATGTTATATGTTACCATCCTTAAACGATCAAGAATCTCCAGGGAAGAGATATAATACGACATTAGTTTCCCTTTCATTATGAACCTCTTAACCATATTCTAAATAGTGAATCAGAGATATAAATTCACACCAACCATAAATTATAGATCAATCCATCAGTTATCATGAAAACTTCCCTATCAACTATGAGATGGGTTGATATGCTGTAAAATGGTTCTAACCTTCTCAACCATTTCTTCTACAATCTTAGTTCCCAATATCATTCTTTTTCCAACTTCAACCCAATACATTAGATCTATAAATCTATTCATATGTAGGTATTAATAAGGATACATTTTAATTCTTCTGTGAAAGCATTTATTATATTAAAACTCATCAAGGGGAAGGTGTTGATCCCAACCACCTTTCAAATATAGAGAATAAGATCTCAATATATCCTCTATGGTTTGAATTATTCATTCAAACTAACAATATATCTGAGGATGATAATAAGTTATTAAAACTAATTCCTTGTCATTTTATTTCTGAAGGCTTTCCAAAAAACATTAAGGTAAACCATTGATTCTGATCTAATACAATAGAATTTTGAACTTCATGAAACATTTTTTCCCACATAATTTATATCCTCAAAAGTAGATCTAGATATATTTCTTCTCTGATAGTGATGATTTGTGTAGACATTGTATGGTTATTGACAATAAATATTATATAATTATACCCTTTAGATGTTCTGAAGAATTCCAAGGACAATAATCAAAGTGATGTTCTCCCATGTGCATTTTGGTATGGTTAATGGATGAAACTTCCCTTTATACCTTTTTATTTCATCATTAACTTTCTTGCATACCAAGAAGTGATATATAAACTCCCTGAAATCCATCTTCATGTCAAACCAAAAGATTATTTTTTATATAACTTTTCATCTTTGTACTGCTAGGAATAATAGAGAATGAATAACTACGAGCTTCCCTAATATCTCCTCCTTCAAATTTGTTATTGAAGGAATAGATATATGGTGCATGAACCTTATCATTCCATCATGATAATGGTTAAACCTAGTAACATTTATATTCTTATTTTTCATCTCTACATCTTCATTCTATTCCAAATTGAACTTAACATGGTTAAATGTTTTAACATTCATTTTAGATAGATAATATTTTGATCCTTAATTCAGGATTTATATATCCATCTTTTGTAAACAAGAAAATACAGGATTTTTTGTGATCATCATCATGGATATGATAGAATGATTATTTCAACTCACAGCAACGTCCACCTCAATTAATTTCCCATGGTTGTACTATATTTGAAATTCATTATCATTAATAAACTCTAACTATCTTCTCTAGTAAATGTTCAATGCCTTATGTGTGAATATATACTAAATGCGTTTACGATCAGTATATATATCAATATTCTCACCATATTTGTAATGAGCCCATATTTGTAATGAAATATTTTCTTTTTATACCTCCAAATCATGTGTTGGTTAATTTTAATCATGGATCATCTAATGTTATGAGGTATTAGAGATAACCATTTTTTATTCATAAGAACATATCTTGATCCTTTTATGGATTCATATCTATGTACTACAAACCCTTATCCACTATAATGAAATGTAAGGACATGTTCTATGACTAACATTCTCTTCTGTTCCTTGAAATTTCCCATACATTCATCTTTCTAGAGGAACTTGGAAACCTTATAAGTTAAATTTTCTAGATGTTTCATTAGTAATAATAAATTATCAAAAAAACATTTATAATATCCTACTAAACAAAAAAAGCATTGAATTTTAGTCACCGTGGTTGGTCTAGGAAAAAATTCAATTGCATCCTTCTTTTATGGATCAACTACTATAGAATCTATTGAGATTATGTTACCCAATATTGAATAATTATAAATAAAATTACCATACATTAAAAATATTTCAAATATTTTTTCCTTCATTATGGTCTTTTGTACTATTCTAAAGTTGTCTTTATGCTCTTCCTTTCTCTTTGAGAAGATATGGATATCATCTATAAAGATTACCAAAAACTAGTTGAGGTGATATATAAAGACATTATTCATTAAATCCATGAATATAGCATGGGAATTAGTAATACAAAAAGGAATCACTCTATATTTAATTTTTTCATACCTTGTATGGTATACCATCTTGGGTATATCCTATTTCTTGAAAATAAATTAATGATATCCAAAATAAAGTTCAATTTTGGGAATGTATTAGGATTCACATAGTTGATCATACATAACATAAATATGGGAAAGAGAATAATTTTTATGAATTTGGGATCTTGTTCAGCAAATGATAATCAATGTAATGTTGTATTCATCTGTCTTCTATTTTGACAAATGAATAGGTGCACCCAAGGTGATACACATGAACAAATGATTCCCAATTCACGGGTTTCTTATAGTTTATTCTTCATTTACTATAACTCACTCATGGAAATTATATAAGGACTAATTGAATTTGGTGTGGAACTATGTTTGAGTTATATTGAGAACTCAACTTCACATTTTAGAGTAAAATTATGTAACACTTATTGAAAGACATCCGGAAATTTCTGACCATTAATTATATTACTGATTTCAATTTTATACCCAAACATTTGAGATAAATATACCTAATGAATGGGAATTGAGACCCATACAATGGAAATAATCTCCATAAGAAGTTTATACTAATTCTCACATTGATGGATGATCATAAGAGGGCTCTAAATATCAAATATAAAATCCCTTTCATGAAAACTAATATGGGATTTATGAATAGAAATTTAATCCACACATAAGATGACATCAAAGTCAACCAAAGGAATAATGAAATATTTGAATGAAGAATATTATCCAAAAAATCAATTGGATAAGAATAATAGACTTGGGATGAAATCTTAGTACCATTTTTGTGTTGTAATTCTAATTCCATTTCTAATAATTTAGGTTGAATCATAACATTCATAGAAAATTTAATATATATTAATGAGTGGGTATATCAAGAATCTCATGATATATTATACATTATATATTGGTTGTTATGTGTATCTTTCACCATGTTGTTATCGAACCCATCATTTGAAATAGAGACTGATATAAATTTCCTAGTGCCCCTCAAATTAAGAGGATTTTGTCGTGGATCATCATCACCAATCCATGGGTTTGGGAACCAGTTATCATAATACCCCTACATCATAAACATTCAGCCCTAAATCAAGTAAGGTGCATAATTTATATATTTTTCTCTATTCATGACATTAGCTAATATATTCCCATCAAATTAGTAATAAATGTTTTGATAGGATTCCCTTCTATACATAAATCATTTATTATACCCATTATGAAAATTTCCTGGATGCTTCTTCCCATGATGAGAGAACAAAGTAAATCTCATCTTCTTCTCTTCATGAATTTTTTATTTCACTTTTAACACCATATATTCTTCAATTCAAAATCATGAGATTGGTAGGTGACTCCAACCTCCAATTTGAACGTTGTTTTAAAAATTCAAAATCACTTTATAGAGACTATGGTATCATATAGCCAATTACCTTCTGAAAAATTGAATTAAGACAGTTTAGAACTTATCAAATTTACTTTCAGGTTATATGATAATTCTTGAAGAACACATTGAATGTATCATTAAACTTTCCTTATAGGTTCCCACAGATTTATCATCCCTTTTCATTAACTTAGGGAAATATAACTCCATATTGGAATGATGAATCTGAGGAAAGTACTTATTGAAAATATGTTTATAAACATGTCCAAATTCATTGATTCAATTTCATTTTATTAACCCGTATTCTTAATTAAATTCAACCACTTGTCTTCTTCTCCATCTAATAGATAAGCATCCATAATGACCTTCCCATGTCTTCTACACTATGGAATAAAGATTATCTTTTTAGTATTACTGATCCATTTTCACAAAATTACTTTTAGATACCTCTTAAATGATGTGGAATATAGCCTCATGAACGATACAATAGAATTTTGTTCCCTCCTTTTCTTATTTTGGAGTCAACTATGATTCGTAGCATGATAAATCTGAAGGAGTATATCAATAGTATTTTTCATTATATCTCCAAATACATTCAATTTATATGAAAAAACTATGTTGTCATTGTCCAAAAAAATCATTGTTAATGTGGTTCCATCATGTTTGAACCATTGAATAAATCAAAAAAACCTAGAGTGAGATACCATTATAATCTTAGGGATCCATAAAATCAGGAAAATCCACTTATGAAATATCTAAATTAAGACACCCAATAAATCTATGTTTCCTTTTTTATCCCTAATTTCTCATATCTAACTTCCACTAAAACATTTAATGATGGTTTGTGATGTGTTTTTGATTTTCCAAACCATATACACCCGGAGTGTTAAATTTGGTGTCCAACAGGGCCTATTGTTGTGTTCTAGGTTATTATAGGTCTTGTATGATGCACCTAGTATGAGTTGTTAGTCAAAGGTACATCTGTTATAGAGATACAAACACCTATATTGTACAGACAAGGATGTATTGATAGGAAACCACTCACTCCATCCTTTACCAATATTCTAGGACATTTTCATTCATTTTCTCGTATCCATAGAATAATCCTCGGATATTCCCATTGAGTTTTTACTAATTATCATTTTCATATAAAATTTCAATGAGTTCAAAAGATTGTAATTGATCTTTGTCAAACACTATTGTGATGAAGTCTGGATGACCACTAGCTTCCCTAAATGATTTCAAGTTGATAGGACATCCCAGAAAGCAGAGGAATTCCCATGCCCAGTTATGATACCAGAACAAAATGCCACCACTTCCAATGATCTGATGTGCATTCACATGATGTTGGATAAAAAGGGGGAAGATAATAGCCCAAAATAGGGGACTGCGCCCTTTGAGAAACGCCATATTTCCAAAATAGGAGGTATTCATTATTTTCCCTCATAGGGTACAATGTCCCATAATTTCCTAGGTGAATTTACCATGCATGTACTACATAGCATCTGTAAGGCTTTGAACATTAATTCCCCATTAATTGGTTGGTCTTTCCATTCTATTCCTGGAGGACGAGTTGCTTTTTTCCCTCAACTTTGGGGTCCCAAATGAAATTAGCTTGAATCATATCAATGATGGGAATGAAACCCTTTGGAACTTTAATGAAAAAATGTGAGTTTATAGGTGTAGAAAGGAGAACCATATTAATTAGATCTATAAAACCCCCAATTTAGAGGTATTTATTCTTCCAGTTGTGGATATAGTCCACTATCTTGATTGTGAGGAAGTTAAAGTCTTCTATGCACTAGTTTAATGGAGAGATGAGATCCCCCATAAAATTTATAGAAAATATTCCTTGTTACATGGATTGGGAAATATGAACCAATGATGTCTAGCTAGTATAACAACTATTCATGATGAATAAATTCTTCTTGTCTTTGTTTATGAGAAGGCCAATCCATAGGCAATAAGCATCTAGCAACTTGTCCAGGCCTCCAATCGACCTACAACCGGCATTTATAAAAAATAATGTGTTGCCCATGAACATTAGGTGGGAGGTAGCCCAGTACCCATTGAATATTCTAAAGGGAAAAATTTCTCCACTAGTATACCTCATCTTTATAAGAAAACTCAAGATTTTCTGGGATATGATGAAGAGGCTCAGAGAGATAGGATCACCTTTTCTAAGATTGTGAGTGGATTTGAAGAACCTGTAGGATTTTCACATAAACATGACAACCATCTAAGAAGATGAGAAGCATCTAAAAAGGTTGTAAATGTTCCAATGAGGGAACCACATACCATCTAACACTCTATTAATGAATACCCACTCCATCTGATCGACATCTTTGTTCTAGAAATACCCTCTTTGGTTTTCCCATATGCCTTATTTTGTTATATTTTGGTCCACATAAATATATAATGATTTAAAAAATATATAAATGATATAAATATCATGTATATATAGTTTATAATTATTTATAATAATCAATAATATATAGAAATATGAATGGGAATACCCAATTCATGGAGATGGTAGGCCATAAATAGATATGGACACCGCTTCTTTTTTTCATTGTAATGTCAAAAGAAAGAAAGTAATAGACACACAAATATACATATAATATCATTAAATTATCATCATTATTTCATATATATCATATAATTTCACTAACCCCATTCTTAATATGTTCCATGTAGTGTTTTAACAATTCACCATACTTTGAGGGGGTTGTAGTCCACACTTCCCCAAAAAACATTATCATATTTACCCAATAATGAAATAATTTAGGTATGTTATATATAATAATTTATAAAATAATGAATATATAATATATATCATATTAAAATATAGTGTCCATTATAATTCCAAACCATGAGAGGTTAAAGGAAAAACAATCAACAACATTTCATGAGGAGGACTTTCACAGTTAACAACAACGCTCTGTTTGGTAACCATTTGATGGATTTTTGTGTCACTGTAGGTCAAAAAATTATTATAAAAAAAATATTAGAATATGAATAGTTCTACTGCTATTATTTTTTCATTTAATAATATGAATTTAGGCAGTGGATAATGAAAATAAAATAAATTAGATTGAGGAAGTATGTTACCTCTTTTTGGGGTATCTTCATTTGGTTTTCACCAAATGGAATCATTGATATGAATTCTTCCAAAATTGAGGAATCAAAGATGAATAGTGGGATGTTGGGATGTTTATTAGGAAATTATTTTATGAGCATAAGAGTTTTTAGTGTTGTGATGAGTGGGTAGAGGCAGTATACATTTATAAAGGAGTGAGGGGACACACTTGGCATTTTTGAAATCAAGATAGGTGTAACCATGTTTTTATATAAAAAAGTCATAAAAAACCAAAAAAACTCAATATTGGAAGAATTATGGCCTAAAGAGAGACATAAAGGTGGTGTTTTATAAATTTATTTGTTATTTGGGACCTTATGACAATGGTTTAATCCCTTTTATGATTAATTTTACTTTAATTGCTGTAATTAATCACAATCACTTTCACAAATATTTCATGAAATAAATATTATTGATATTATTAGAATTAAAATATGATACTGATTACAAACGTGTAGATCTATTTGATTAATTTTAAATAAAAAATGTGTGAAAATTAATTTTACTATTAATCCCACAAACGTGGTGAGAAACAAAGTTTTTAAATTGCGAATGTTCAAAAGGTCAATAATATTTTATATCTAAATTCAATATAAAAAGATTTAAATAACCTAAAATAAATTAATATATGTATAATTGAACTAATTTTACTTTAATAGCATCTTAAAATTTAATATTATTATTTAAATAAATTATTTAAAAAATAATTTTGGAATTAAAATTAACTATTTTTTTATATTCACCTAAAATTGATGTTTCTAAACCAAGATTTCACCATAAGGTAATTTGGACAATAGAAATTCAAAAATAATGTTTATTTGATCATATTAAATTTATAAATGTGTCTAAAATAAATTTTATTTTTTTCACTGAAGGACATGAAAAGTAGTTAATTTATGAAAATTGTATTTCTATATATATAAGTAATTTACCAAAAATGATATTTTTTATTATCAATATTTTCTATTTATATAAAACCATTATAAAAAATATTTTAAAATTTGTTATTACTATTCATATTAATCTGATTAACTACTTGTATATAACTATCATGATTAAATTTCTATTATAATAAAATGATGTATGGTAGAAACTCGGTGTATCTTTTAACATACGCCATGTTGGTGTCACATGAAGAGCATGCCAAGTTGGTCCAGTTTGAACGAAATTTTTTACTAAATGATATGATAGAAATAAATGAAAATTAATTTCATCGAAAAATGGTCTATAAAATCTAGGGGTGTTATATTATACCCCCCCTAAAATGAATTTCTACATTTAAATTTGACATCTAGATAAATGAGGTTACTATTGCTTCAACATATCCTAAAGTTCCCACATATCACCATCTAGCTAGTGATTTGTCCACAAAAAATATTCCAGGTGAGGGGTGTTATATTATAGAAATTTCTATATATGATATAGAATATGAATATGGTTTTCCTCTTAAAGAGATCATGATCTAGATGTATGACCTTTGAGTTCAATATATGTTAAGAGTAAGATATGTACTTCTATAAGATATATAAATGGAACACATTATAGACATGAGAGAAATATAGGGGGAGCACCATGTTATATGTTACCATCCTTAAACGATCAAGAATCTCCATGGAAGAGATATAATACGACATTAGTTTCCCTTTCATTATGAACCACAAAAACATCTTCTAGATAGTGAATCAGAGAAATAAATTCACACTAACCATAAATTATAGATCAATCCATCAGTTATCATGAAAACTTCCCTATCAACTATGAGCTGGGTTGATATGCTATTAAATGGTTCTAACCTTCTCAACCATTTCTTCTACAATCTTAGTTCCCAATATCATTCTTTTTCCAACTTCAACCAAATACATTAGAGCTATAAATCTATTCATATGTAGGTATTCATAAGGATACATTTTAATTCTTCAGTGAAAGCATTTATTATATTAAAACCCATCAAGGGGAAGGTGTTGATCCTGACCACCTTTCAAATATAGAGAATACGATCTCAATATATCCTCTGTGGTTTGGATTATTCATTAAAACTAACAATATATCTGAGGATGATAATAAGTTATTAAAACTAATTCTTTATCATTTTATTTATGAAGGCTTTCCAAAAAACATTAAGGTAAACCATTGAATCTGATGTAATACAATAGAATGTTAAACATCATGAAACATTTTTCCCACATAATTTATATCCTCAAAAGCGGATCTAGAGAGATTTCTTCTCTGATAGTGATGATTTGTGTAGACATTGTATGGTTATTGACAATAAATATTATATAATTATACCCTTTAGATGTTTTGAAGAATTCCAAGGACAATAATCAAAGTGATGTTCTCCCATCTTCATTTTGGTATGGGTAATGGATGAAACTTCCCTTTATACTTTTTTATTTCATCCTTAACTTTCTTGAATACCAAGCAGTGATATATAAACTCCATGAAATCCATCTTCATGTGAAACCAAAAAATAATTTTTTATATAACTTTTTATCTTTGTACTGCAAGGAATAATAGAGAATGAATAACTATGAGCTTCCCTAATATCTCCTCCTTCAAATTTGTTATTGAAGGAATAGATATATAGTGAATGAACCTTATCATTCCATCATGATAATGGTTAAACCCGGTAACATTTATAATCTTATTTTTCATCTCTACATCTTCATTCTATTCCAAATTGAACTTAACATGGTTAAATGTTTTAATATTCATTTTAGATAGATAATATTTTGATCCTTAATTCAGGATTTATATATCCATCTTTTGTAAACAAGAAAATACAGGATTTTTTGTGATCATCATCATGGATAGGATAAAATGATTATTTCAACTCAAAGCAATGTCCACCTCAATTAATTTCCCATGGTTGTACTATATTGGAAATTCATTATCATTAATCAACACTAATTATCTTCTCTAGTAAATGTTCAATGCCATCTGTGTGAATATATACTAAATGCTTTTATGATCAGTATATATATCAGAATTCTCACCATAATGGTAATGAGCCCATATTTTTAATGAAATATTTTCTTTTTATACCTCCAAATCATGTGTTGGGTAATTTTAATCATGGATCATCTAATGTTATGAGGTATTAGAGATTACCATTTTTTATTCATAAGAACACATCATGATCATTTTATGGATTTATATCTATGTACTACAAACCCTTATCCACTATAATGAAATGTATGAACATGTTCCTTGACTAACATTCTCTTCTGTTCCTTGAAATTTTCCATACATTCAACTTTCTAGAGGAACTTGGAAACCTTATAAGTTAAATTTTCTAGAGGTTTCAATAGTAATGATAAATTATCAAAAAACCATTTATAATATCCTACTAAACCAAAAGGCATTGAATTTTAGTCACCGCGATTGGTCTAGGAAAACATTCAATTGCATCCTTATTTTATGGATCAACTACTATAGCATCTATTTAGATTATGTTACCCAATATTGAATCCTTATAAATAAAATTACAATACATTAAAAATATTTCAAATATTTTTTCCTTCATTATGGTCTTTTGTACTATTCTAAAGTGGTCTTTATGCTCTTCCTTTCTCTTTGAGAAGATATGAATATCATCTATAAAGATTACCACAAACTAGTTGAGGTAATCTATAAAGACATTATTCATTAAATCCATGAATATAGCATGGGAATTAGTAATACAAAAACGAATCACTCTATATTTAATTTTTTCATACCTTGTATGGTATACCATCTTGGGTATATCCTATTTCTTGAAAATAAATTAATGATATCCAAAATAAAGTTCAATTTTGGGAATGTATTGGGATTCACATAGTTGATCATATATATCATAAATATGGGAAAGAGAATAATTTTTATGAATTTGGGATCTTGTTCAGCAAATAATAATCAATGTAATGTTGTATTCATCTGTATTCTATTTTGACAAATGAATAGGTGCACCCAAGGTAATACAAATGACCAAATGATTCCCTATTCATGGTTTTCTTATAGTTTATTCTTCAATTAATATAACTCACTCATTGAAATTCTATAAGGACTAATTGAATTTGGTGTGGAACTATGATTGATTTATATTGAGAACTCAACTTCACATTTTAGAGTAAAAATATGTAACACTTATTGAAAGACATCCGGAAATTTATGAACATTAATAATATTACTGATTTCAATTTTATACCCAACCATTTGAGATAAATATACCAAATGAATGGGAATTTAGACCCATACAATGGAAATAATCTCCATAAGAATTTTATACTAATTCTCACATTGATGGATGATCATAAGAGGGCTCTAAATATCAAATATAACATCTCTTTCATTAAAACTAATGCGGGAATTATGAATAGAAATTTAATCCACGCATAAGATGACATCAAAGTCAACCAAAGGAATAATGAAATATTTGAATGAAGAAGATTCTCCAAAAAATCAATTGGATAATAAAAATACACTTGGGATGAAATATTAGTTCCATTTTTGTGTTGTAATTCTAATTCCATTTCTAATAATTTTGGTTGAATCATAACATTCTTAAAAAACATAATATATATTAATGAGTGGGTATATCAAGAATCTCATGAGATATTATACATTATATATTGGTTGTTATGTGTATCTTTCACCATGTTGTTATCGCACCCATCATTTTAAATAGAGATTGATATAAATTTCCTAGTGCCCCTCAAATTAAGAGGATTTTGTCGTGGATCATCATCACCAATCCATGGGTTTGGGAACCAGTTATCATAATACCCATTCTTCTTATAATTTCAGCCCTAAAGTACGTGAAGTGCATCATTTATATATTTTTCTCTATTCACGCCATTAGTTAATATATTCCCATCAAATTAGTAATAAAATTATTGATAGGATTCCCTTCTATACATAAATCATTTATTATACCCATTATGAAAATTTCCTGGATGGTTCTTCCCATGATGAGAGAACAAAGTAAATCTCATATTCTTCTCTTCATGAATTTTTTATTTCACTTTTAACACCATATATTCTTCCATCCAAAATCATTAGATTGGTAGGTGACTCCAACCTCCAATTTGAACGTTGTTTTCAAAATTCAAAATCACTTTATAACTACTATTGTATCATATAGCCAATTAACTTCTGAAAAATTGAATTAAGACTGTTTAGAACTTATCAACTTTACTTTCAGGTTATATGATAATTCTTGAAGCACACATTGAATGTCTCATTAATCATTCCTTATAGGTTCCCAAAGATTTATCATCCCTTTTCTTTAACTTCGGGAAATACAACTCCATATTGGAATGATGAATCTAAGGAAAGTACTTATTGAAGATATGTTTATAAACTTGTCCAAATTTTTTGATTCAATTTCATTTTATTAACCCGTATTCTTAATTAGATTCAACCACTTGTCTTTTTCTCCATCTAATATATAAGCATCCACAATGACCTTCCCATGTCTTGAACACTATGGAATAAAGATTATCTTTTTAGTATTACTGATCCATTTTTTCACAAGAATTCTTTTAAATACCTTCTAAATGATGTGGAACGTAGCCTCATGAAAGATTCAATATAATTTTGTTCCCTCCTTTTCTTATTTAGGGGTCAACTATGATTCATAGCTTGAGAAATCTGAAGGAGTATATCAATAGTAGTTTTCATTATATCTCCAAATACATTTAATTTATATGAAAAAACTATGCTGTCACTGTCCAAAAAAATTGTTATTAATGTGGTTCCTTCATGTTTAAACCATTGAATAAATAAAAAAAACCTAGAGTGAGATACCATTATAAACATAGGGATCCATAAAATCATGAAAATCCACTTATGAAATATCTAAATTAAAACACCCAATAAATCTATGTTTCCTTTTTTATCCCTAATTTATCATTTCTAACTTCCACTAAAAAATTTAATGATGGTTTGTGATGTGTTTTTGATTTTCCAAACCATATACACCCTGAGAGTTAAATTTGGTGTCCAACAAGGCCTATTGTTGTGTTCTAGGTTATGCTAGGTCTTGTATGATGCACCTAGTATGAGTTGTTAGTCAGAGGTACATCGGTTATAGAGCTACAAACACTTATAGTGTACAGACAAGGATGTATTGATAGGAAACCACTCACTCCATCCTTTACTAATATTCTAGGACATTTTCATACATTTTCTTGTATCCATAGAATAATCCTTAGATATTCCCATTGAGTTTTCACTAATTATTTTTCATCATAACCTACAAAGGCATACTAAATATTTACTCTGATACAAACTATATTTACCATATCTTTTTATAAAATATAATTACAATACCTTTTCCAAATACATAATACAATACACAAATAGATGAAAAAAATACCATACTAGTCTCTTAAATTCGTAATAATAGAAACACACAAATTGGTACATAATTGGGCTACATTATCTCTCATTAGCTTCTATAGACCATAACCCTTACATGACACATCTAACATAATACATATCATCATTAGCTAGTGGAAATGAAACATAAAAAGTGGAGATCTTAGATACTTTGTAAGGGTATACAAGGGAGACATGTAAACTTAATTAGGAGAATAAGGGTATAATAATAGGATAATTAAAATATATGATTATACCGAAAATATAAAAGATCCTTAATAAAAATCATGGAATGAACATTGGTAGTTCATAAGACAAGAATCATAAGTAAATAGAGTACATGAGGGATGTAATGTTAACATTGGAAGAAGACCTAGAATTGTGGTAGACACAAAATAATATAATTACGATTTCAATAGGAGTCAAGTAATCACTATAAGGGTTATGTTAGGCATATGGGTTCACTCCCTATAGCATATTGGCCATCGTCGTTCACTACCATGGTTATATTAGTAGTATGAGTTAACTACCCATAACATATTGGTTTCTATGGTTCACTCCCATGTCCATATTAGTAGTCAAGGTTCACATCCAATACCTTCAGAGTATATCTCATGAGATATAAATATGTACCCAATGAAATGGTAGGAAAAATAGGTCCCACCCATATCATAATGAAATCATACATACATGTTCCATGAGATCATGAAAAACCATATCATAAAACATGAAATGAATTTCATTACATAAACATGTAATCATATCATAATATGTGGGAAGAGGTAAATGTTTCCTAATTTTTTCATCAGAATCCTAACCCATGAAAAGAAGCGGGTTTCAAAATCATATGATCCATTAAAAGGGAAATGGGTATCATATACATAATTCTATAAAAATATAATCCATTTTGATAAATAATGGATACATTGAATCATTTCCTGAGAAAGGCATATGAAATAGTAACAGATTTCATCTTCGGTGTGAAATAATTCTGAAAGACCTTTAAAGACATTTCTTGAAGAAAATATCCTTTATAAATTGAAAAAAAATTAAAACAGAAGAAATTTTTCAAAATATTTCTTTTGGAAAATATATTTTAAAATATATAAAGGATCTGTTGAAAACCATAAACCATCTTTGAAATCTTTTTTGAAAACATGGGTTTTGAAACAGATTTCGTTCCGAAGATAGAACCACTATTAGATTATTCTTAATAACATTTCATTAATTATTGGAAGCACTATAATAATAAAAAAAGATATATTGAATAAAAACACGTTAAAAACTCATGTGTTTTCTTGAGATTTGTATAATAACATTTCAAAAATGGAGTCAAAATCATAAATAATCATGAATGATGATAATGTTTGAACAAACTCCTAACACATGTTAACATGGGAACATTCACTCCATATATGAAAATCTAATTACACAAAGCATATAATCTCATTAAAATAAGGAGATTCATGATATAACATTTCAATGGCATTATATACACCTCGAGAGAAAATATAGGTGCATAGAATTACATGTGTGTCACATAATGAAAATTGACATAAAATAACATTGCTGATTTAGTAAATTTTGAAGTATAAACTTGTGAAAGAAGGATCATAAAATGAAAATGTAAAAACCCTAAAATTTATTTATAATAATAATAGGATATATTTATTGTAATTTTATACTCCAAAAAAATTAAATTACTGGTCAATAAGGCACATATCACATAAAAATAAAATGTGAGATGAAATCCCCTTACCTTATGTGTTGAATCTCTTCCTAATCATACAAAAAGCACATATTATAAACATAAATTTATTATAAATCTTTTATATAACCATATTATTATATATAATACCATATCATATTTTATTATGACCTTATATTAGCCTCTTATTAACAATTTCAAGTAAAGGTTTCGCTTAGAGTAAGTTCAGCATTGTTTTCTGCATCTGTCTTAACTTGTTATAATTTTCATTCACAAAATAATATCATGATTCAAAGAATGAATAAAAAATATTTAAATATCATTTATATGAAATATATGTGAATTTATAATAATATATAGTATATTGAAATATGAAATGGAATATACCATTAATGGAGACAGTATATCATAAGTAATCATGATCATTGCTTCCGTTTTTCTTTGTAATGTTTAAAGAAATAAAGTAAGAGACATGTATGTATGTATATATAATATCATTAAATTTTAATTATTATTTCATAAATATCATAATATTTAACTATATCTGTCCTTAATATGTTTCATGTAGAGTGTGAATGAATCACATCACTTTGTAGGGGTGGTAGTCCATGCTTCCCTAAACGAAATTATCATATTTACACAAGATGTAAAGAATGAAAGTATTTATTATATAATAATCATTTAATAATAAATAAATAATCAATATATAATATAAAAATATATTTTCCATCGTTATGACAATCCATGAGTGGTGGTAATGTGAAATCAAACAACTTCATTTCGTTAGGCGGTAGTTCACCATACACAAGAACAATAATTTCATTTCCCATTAGATGGATGGGTGTGTAATTGTAGGTTGAATCCATATAAAAAAATATCAGTATATTTAGGATACAAATATTGTTATTCATTCTATTAATAAGTGAAATTTACTTAGCATATAATGAAAATGAAAGAAAGGAGATTGACGAAGGATGTTACCTGCCTTTTGGGTAACTCCTTTTAGTTTTCACCAAAGGGACTCCTTGATTGTATTACATCCAAAATTTTTTATTAAAGGAGGAAGGGAGGGATTCTTTTAAATGTATTGGGGAGATATTTTCCAAACATATTGGTTTGTGAGTTATGAAAAAGGGGTAAAAGGGGTGGCCTTTTAAAGGGGAGGGAAGGGATATACATGAGATTTTTTAAAATAATATTGCTATACCCATGTTTTTATATATAAAAGATGATAATAAACTGAAATAAGTAAAAACTATGAGGTTTTTGGATGAAATATTTTCATATATTGGGTTTTGGACAAATGGATAGGCTATTAGGCCCCTTAAGTATATGGTTTATTCCCTTGTTAAGAATAATTTCTCCATAATATATGCTATTAATATTAATCTTATTCACTAATAATTTTGGTAAAAAATTATGTTGATCATATTGGACTATGAATATCATACTGATTAAATATTTTAATTTTCATTTCCCAAAATTCAATTCATAGAAGAGTAAAAATTGTCTTTATTGCTAATTCTGTAAACATGGTGAGAATTCAATTTCTAAAGTGATAATGTTAAAAAGTTCATTAGGATTATATATATAGAGTCAATATAAAATATTACAAGGACCTAAATTGGATTAATATATATATAACATATCTCTTCATACTTTAAAACAAACATGAAAAATAATTTATCTATATAATTAAATAAGATGGTAAATTCTTTTTGAATTAAAATTCAGAATTATTTACTATTCATCCAAAAATAATGTTTCTCAAAATATCCCAAAGCACCATAAGATATTTTATAATTTATATATTTAAAAATTATGTTCATCTTATCATGTTTCTAATTTTTTTTTCAAAGGACAAGAAAAACAATTCATTTATGAAAATATTATTTTTAAACATATCAGGACTCTAAAAAAATTATATTTTTCATTATCAATATGATCTATTTATATTATAACATTATATAAAATATTTGAAAATTAGTTATTACTATTCATATTAGTAATTTTAATGATTCGTTTATAACTATATGATTTAATTAATTATAATAATAAAATGATGTTTCGTAGAATATAATGCTCTTTTTAACTTATAAATAGTCGATGTTGCATGCAGGAAAATCCAATATTGTTCCATTGGAAATGAATTTTTGACTTAGTAAAATGAATGAAATAAATAAAAATTACTTCATTAAAAATAAAGTTGAATAAATACATTGGGTTCTATAAACTGACTATTAATAGTTCATCATATAGAAGTATCATTATATGATAAGAAGATATACATGATCAATTTGGATAAATGATTCTTGGATATTTAGAAAAATTTAGTTATGGTACATCTATATAAGTAGAGTAAAGGGTGTTTCTTAAGATTCTTATCTTATTCAAATACAGAGATATACATCATACTTGTATTGAAATATGTGATTATATCATTGTTAGATTATTTATAAATCAATAAGATTCTCATTATTCCATCTTGTATACAATGCATTCCTAAACATAGAAAGTGTAATAGGAATCCTACTTGATTGATACATGGAGGGAAGGAATCATTTTTGTAAATTTCTCTTTCTTATCATGGAAGATATATAATTGATGAATATATTTACCAACCTCCAAGGATCCTTCTCTTGAAATGAAAATAGTTTTCAATTATTGAGGATTTAGGTGTTCTCTTTTTTTCATGCACCTTTATTGTGTGGTTATACGTTCTTCTAGACTCTATTAGTTAATTTTAATATATTTTTTAACAAAATAAATATGTATTTTATTAAAAAAGATAATATTTATTCTTTAGAAAATATACATTAATTGAAGTATGTGATTTTAAAACAGTTGGTTTCTTACACATCAATAATGTTTTTTGAGGTATTTAATTTGTTATAAAATATGGCATTTTACCATATTTCACCATTCAATAATATATTTTATTATTAATGAAAATAAAAAAACACCACTACCACTAATGTTTTAAATGTTTTATTTAAAAATGTTATATATTTTTCTACTATATATATATATATGGTTATTATAAATTTCATTTCTAACATAAAAATTATTATTCTAATAAATATTAAGAAATATTATTTACTCAAAATTTACACCTTACATATCCTATGGTAAACAAATTATGTAATTATTTCATGAAATTTTGATATTATCATTTACTTACTTAATGGATGTTAAACATTTTTTTGATGTTTGCTTCATAATTTTTCCCAATTAACATTTTAATTTTCCAAAAGCATGTTTTTATTTTATAGTCATATAATTATCCTTATTATCATATTAGTATTCTAACTCTCACATTTCTTGTGCTCATATAATATGAAAACAACAAAAGAATTACTCTTATTATCATTATTATTCATTAACAGAATTTCCTCACAAGATTATTTATAATACAATTATAATATTTTGATCATAACTATATTGAGTTCATTCATTTTGATATTTTTTTCATCTATGATAATTATTGGAGATCATAACATTCCAAAATTTAAAAATACGGTTTTGTTCATTTCTTGTATTTATTAATAGATTATAATATTATTAATATTTTTGGGTGTATCTATCCTTCATATGTAACGATCTATATTAAATAAACACAATATTTTTTATTCTTTTTATTGGATGTTTTTTAATTAATATTATTCATTATATCCAAATATGACTCATGGATAAATTATGAAAGATAATTTATGATAAAAAAATTGGTCATAATAATATATATTTCAAATAACATATTGTAAGTTTACACATATATATAATGCAATGTAAATATTGGTGTCATTTCATAAAAAAATATCTATGCATTCCAAAATAAAATATCATTTATATTCCTTGATGATACCATATAAAAAATAAAATATACACATTTTAGAAATTAGATATTGAAGAAAATTTTATTTTCTAATGTATTAATTACTTATAATTTATAATAAAAACATATATTTAAAAAATAATAATTTCCTTATTTTGGATAATGAAAACATTATATTCACATAATGTTTACTTTTACACGCCAAAATTTAATAAAATATTGGCTTGAAAAGTTTTTATGATCATTTTTGATTGGTTATTTTATTTTTATTATTTACTGTTTTTTATATTAAAAATATTTAAAAATCTAGAAATACATTTTGAATAATTATATAAATATCTCACTTCATATTGATATGGAATTTTTCCCTAAATTATATAAGTATACTATTAATCATTCCGATAAATGATAATAGTATTGTAATCTCTGTGGCTTGTTTTTTATCGTTTAATGCTTATTTATGACAAAATATCTTATAATTTTATAAAAGACAATTTTATCCCATTATATTTATCAAAATATTTATTAACATGTGAAATATTCCTAAAAAATCGTAATTGTTATACGGTCACTAAAAAAATTATTTAGACAATCAATCCCCCATCCCATGGTTTTTACCATCTGATGCTTGTTTAAAAGTGAATAGAGTTAAATTTATAAAAATAATCATTACATAATTCCATCAATATAAAAATTAAACTGACATGTGTCTTTTATAAAAATAATAATATTATACATAACAATTTATAGCATTTTTTAAAAACATAATAATGTTCAAATCAATATTAAATGTTATTTTTAATGTATATATATATATTAATAGATATATAAATTTTATATTAGAATGGTGAAAAATACTATCATTATATTAATAAATCCTAGATAAAATTTATGTTATAATCCATAATAAATATAGAAATTTTTTCAAATGGAATGAAATTCTGTTAAAATAAATTTTAAAATTTTTAATAATTTTTTTATATTTTTTTGGCTGGGATTAATTTTTATCAATGATAATGAAAATAATATTTCTATTAATTTTAAATTTGATAATGTTACATCATTATTAATTTTTTAATAATAAATATTGGTTATCTTTTAATGGTATAAGAAAATTATGTTATGAATTATTTAGAATGTAGATTTTCTAATATACAATTACGTTTTACTACCCATTCTAAACTCTAAACCTTAACATATTAGAAAATTTATTTTTTCTAACTATTGGTAATCGAACATATGTATATGAAATGGTAGAGAGGGTCTAAAATCTATAATTGGTTGAAACCCCATACACTTTATATATATGAAAACATGTTAATGTAATTGGGGAAATTTTTCCCCTATTAATTCTCTCTATCTATAGATTACCATTTTTTACATTATCAATTTTTTATCAGCAAAATCGTCATTATAAATATTATAATCCATGTATTATCCTTTCTTTAATTAAAAAAAATTAATCCCACAATTCATATTTGGAAATTAAAATTTGATTTAATCAATTTGAAATTATCTTTTGAAAATATTATTATTAATATATTATTTTTTATTTTTCATCATGACAATTCGAACTCAATAATTTTCATTGATTTATGATAATTCTGGAATGAAAATTGTTTATTTTCGTTATTTTTTTTAATTTTTTAGCAGGATATTTAATGTGTGTATATCCACTATTAACAAAAAGTATCAAATTAGTCAGTATGTCATATATTATATATTATATTTTATTATATTTATTTTTATTCATCTTTGTATATTTTTAAAATTTATGAATTATATTATAAATATTTTGTTATGAGAAAAAATATGAGATCTTGAGTAGTTGTCATTTATCACGTTAGTAATATTCTACTCCATTCCATTAAGAAAATGTGATTGGATATCATCCAAATATTATTAATAATTACAATTTTAATGGTTGAGAAAAATCATTAAAAACTGAAAATATCAATTAAAACCACTATATTTTCATATTATAAATATTGGATACATATCGAATGGTGAAGTGAAAATTACTAATCATTCCATGAACCATCATTATTGAATAATAATATTTGATATTTACCATTTCATTATTCACCCTAATGCTATTGATCTGTATTATTATATGTATATTCTTTTGAAGGGTTAGGATTCTATGGACAAAATTAATCATGATCAACATAATAAAAACAATTTTCATCTATATATCAAAATAAAATCATAAATCGAAACCAAAATCAAGATCATTGTTGTCTCATACTAAAATATATCAATGATAAATAGATATAGGAATATTCTGAAAACTATCCCCTATAAGGTGTATCCCAGAGATATACAAAATCAAATAATAATTATAAGATGAAACCCTCTATATAGCATGATATGTTAGAATCTCAATATGTAAAGGATGAAGTAAGAAGAGTGATTTTGGAGGAAGATAGTATCAATAAATAAAATTCTTATGGATTGATGACATGATTTATCTGGGCCTATAATTATTTTAATATTCATTTGGTATTCTATTAGAATCACATGAAATTACATTCACTTTATTGGAAAATTATATTACCGAAACAACTATTTTTTATCCATAATATTATCAAATAAAAAATTCTCAACATATAAAATTTATTCATTTTTATAAAATGTGTTTTAGTCATTCTTATTTCAATATCATAACAATCCACTTCCATTATAACGTTCATAAAGAACCATATCAATTGTATAATATTATTTAATATATATAGAGGTTGTGTCTTATCCAAAATTCCACTTTATGATATGTCTAGACTAATTCATATGAAATTCCATAGATTACTATAACTATATAACATATTACACATATATTAGTCCATTTGATATATTCCCATGACAACACGTAAATATTTGTTATGATGAATGAATACTTAAATAAACATCTTATACTATAGCCTTATAGAATATGCCACAATTAGACTTATATTGCATCATATACTGAATCATGTAAACTATATCCAGAACTCATTTTTGGTATCTCTTAATACTAAATTTAAATAGTTATCATCAATTTCAGTATTCATTTCATCATATGAAAACCAGAAAAGATCCATCTAAAACATATGTTTTATAAACTAAAAACCACTTTTATATAATATTTCTCAGTCTTTCAAAAATTCTTCCCCATTCAATGATTAAAAAATAATAACCATGTGTTCCTTCATAGTGTTGAAAACATATATCGATTATCAAATCAATAAAATTAGTTAGAGTGAATCCTCTATAAAACAATCTATGATACATAATATGCATAGTGATTTGGAAATATTATTATCAAACACATGCTTATGAACCCCTATATCTATTAGTTGCATCATATGAAATAATTTACAATCAAATAATATCTTTCTAAAATTCATTAAGGGCCCATGGGAGTCAACGTATGTTAATCCCATACACCCTCCTCACATGTTCTAAATTATTCAGGTATAGTCAGATTAGATCGATGAATGCGTCACAGTTCATTTATATATGTGGATAAAAAAATCCCCTACATCTTATCCATATTGATCAGAACATCTTATGTACCATATATATATATTGAAATTCATTTTCAAAGCCTATTAGAGTTGAGGTAATATATTTCATACTCTCTATAAAAGAGGATAGATCCCAACTTGTTTAAGATCCAAAAAATGAAATGATATTTAACATACCCAACCACCCTCTAATTAGCTAGGCCTAAATGCATGTGTAATAAAAATATCAATGTTAAAAATGATACCATTCAATGATTCTCCCCAACCATAGGTATACAAATTGAATAAAAAACATGCACCCCTACTATACTAATGAGATATTTTATGACACAATATGTGGCATATATAGTGTCACATCATGAAATTAGATAACATTTTTATGAATCAAAAGAGAATTTTTTATTTAAATATAACATTATCACTCCCATTAACCTTAAAATTTCATTATAGACTATATGAATCCACTATGAACATTAGTAATAGATTATCTAAATTATTAATTCGAGTGGGAAATTATCACTAAAATTTATGTAATATATGGAGAAAATTTGAAATAATGATAATAGTGAGACTAAAATTTAATATGAAATAGAAAATTTCATATTATTAAACTATTTTAATATATTTAAAAAACTCTACATAATCCCCTTCATTAACATATAATATTAGATAGACTGCCAAATTAGCCTAAAATTTATCCAACTTTCCAGTTTATGTTATACTCATTACATCTCTTTATAATTTATAACACGTGTGTATTAGAAACTATAAAAAGACACATCCAATAAAAACATTTTTTTTATAAAATATTTAAATAATTAATGTTTAAATAATGGTGATATGTAGGAATAAAATTCATTATGTTCAAATCATTGAAAATGACTTTGACCTCCACAGGTTCACAACATACAAAATTATGATATTAATAAATAATGTTTCATTCATAGAAATTATATAGTTTCATCATAATTACAATTCATGTAACAATTTAAAAAAACCTATTTACATGAATGTAAAATCCATTATGAATTTTGATTGATACAATCCATTGGTCTTTATCTTTGAATTCATATGAGCCTAAAAATACAATCTCTAGCTTTTTAATATCTATATTATTTTAATAATGTCCTGTTATGAAACACAATAATATTTTTTTAGGAATTAATAATAATTTTTTTTAGTGTAAAAAATAAAAAATATACAAATAATTCCATATAACATATGGTATTTTATGTTTTTAGAGTATTATTCTAAAGAGGGATTTATTCTTTTTTACACAATTTATTATTTTGAATCATTCATGAAAATGTGTATCAAATTAATCATCTAATTTAATGATAATAAACTTTTTTTACAAAAAAATCATATCATATAAGAATATATTAATAATAAAATAACTCCATCTTTATTCGAATTAAATAATTCCTTAATTAATGAACTATATACAATAATTATATGTTGAAACTCCTTGCTACATCAGTTTACGAAGTAATTTATATTATAAAATTCCTTACATCATCAATTTTAATGTCATATATATTTATATTTATTTTGAAATCTATATTTGTATTATATAATTTTAAAATTAAAGAATATAATATTACAATATTAATACATGATTTAGAATATCTTACGAGTTTTTAAAACCAATCATGTATCCTGGAAAACTCATTCTCCAATGGAAATATAATACCTAATGAACGAATTGTACTTCTTTTATTTTCCCTAGATTATATTATGGTGTAGACACTCTATGACCATTATCAATTTCTTTGGAGATAAAGTTTTCAAAAAATTCATTATATACCATTATAATAGAAGTATATCCTTGACTAACCATGTTCCATTCAATAATCTAAATTTCTTTTAGGGGATTAGGAAATTTTCATTGAACTAAATTATGTTTTTATTTTTAAATAACCATTAAAACATTTTTAGGATGGAATAAAAAATGATTTTTGTGTCTATATAAATCATCTGAGATGTTCCTATTCTATCTCTATAATTAACACACTTTTAAAAATTTAGGTGAAGACACAATAAGGGACGGGGAGGTGGTAAATTTGTGTCTTTAATTATTCTATTATTTTAGGGTATTTCTATTATGTTTGCAAGATCAGAACAAATATGTTTATAGTTCATGCATGCACACAATTTCCAAGTATTGAAAAAATAACACAGAGATAAATGGATTTACATTTTTCACCACTAAGGTATAATCCAAGACGAATAATTTGATTTAGCCCATCATTCCAGATGGTGTCAATATATACAATATCTACTATTTTTTAAGGACAATTTTTCAAGTATTGAAATACTTCTCCAATTATTTTATATTTACTCAATACTTTGGGACAAGATGTATAAATAGAATGTTTGACAAACATGTCTCTTCCAATGTTTATTCACGAAAAATAATGTAAACACTAGTACCATGAATAATATAGTAATTTTTCATCAGACCAATTTTGAATTATTTATCTTATATTATTATAATTACAAATTTATCAGATTTTATAAATTATATCATCAATCTATTAATTTTATTTAATATTCTTTATGAAAAATTATAAATTAATATTTGTGTATTCTAAAAATTGAAACTTGATATAGTTCATTCTATGAAAACCACTAAATTAATTCATCACAATTTTAATAATAATTTTTTATTTTTTATTAATATTTATTTTGAAATAAAACATTCGGTAAAATTTGTTGAAATATCATTTATTAATTACTAAATATCACTCAATGATCTGACTGTAAATATTAGTAAGGAATTCTCTATTACATCTCGAATAAAAAATATGTATATTTTTTGGATTAAAAAAATCTAATTTTATCCTATAGCAGGATCATTTATTCCCCAAAACATTATGGAAATAACCCTTAAATATCCTCTATATACTCTATATGTTTTTGTTACATATTTCCTTGAGTCACAGAATTTTGTCATTTAATCTCTATGGATAAAACATTTCTAAAACCCATCACCATGAAATGACACTTATGAATCACTATAAATGACCGAAACACACAATTACTTTTCAATTTTTTAATCTATTATGTTATGGATATGTTTTATGAAAATTAGTAGATACTTGATCCTTTTAAATCATAGTGTGAACTATAAAAGATGTACACCAAGAAACCACTTCTTGTTACTTTTATTAAAAATTTGATATTCCATCAAGATATTAATGATTCTTCTAGATTACAACATGGTAAATTAGATATCCATATAAATATTCTACTAAATTTACATTACTCAAAATTTCAAATTTATTAATCATGAATATAGGTTGGGATTACTTGATTTTTTTACGTTTTTTTCATCTCCATATTGAATTACTTTTGTAGCATCTTATGAATTTAGTATATATTACCCATTAAATAATTCTATTGTATTCAATATCTTGTTATACAAATATAACCAAAATAAAGTGACTAATTATTTAGTATATGGAATAATATATTATATGATTTTTAAATAACTAATAATTTACAAAATAAATATTTTTATAAAAATTTTAAAGGATTTATCCCACTTAGTAAAATACCATTAAATTTAAAAAAAAACCTTTTTAAATTATGTTTTATTTATTTATTATGATTTTAAAGTGATATGATTATTTTTTAATTATATAATTCAGTAAATTGTTATAAATATTAATTAATAACATTATGTAGTTATAACAAATACTAATTTTACTATTCATGGAAAAAAAATTATTTATTGAATTATTTATATGTTTTTATTTAAAATATTAATTTAGTATATTTGGAGGAAATATTTGATTGAAATAAACTATTAAAATATATATATATACTAACTAGAAATTATTTATTGATTATTATTTTGTATAGAATATGTATAATGTTATTTTTTATTCTTAATTATTTATTTTCTCAGAAAACTAATTTATTGAGTTTTATGTAATCTGATTAAAATTAATTTATATCACATTTAGAGATATATTCTATTAGATTCATTTTTATATATGTAATAATCATAAAAGAATTAAATAACATGATCAATTTAAAACATTATATCTATATTGGTTTTGATAATTATAAGGAGATTGATTTTTTCATTTAGTGGATGATTCATTTGGTGAACATGTATTCAAATTGATAATGTGAGAGTTTTATCTTCCTGGGATTATGTTGCCAGATATTGATTCTAGCCTAATAGGTGGTTCAGGTGCTGGGATATCGATCATGACATTTGGGATATGATTCACATGTTTTTAACGGATTCGTTTAATAGAACACTTTTTGTTGTGAAATATTTATAAAAAACCATCTTAAACCCTAAGTGTTAAGAGGATCCTAATGATTTTTCTAAGGATCATAGTTTTTTTGGCATAGTTAAAATACGTTTTTGAGGAAAAAATATGGATTTTAGGATTAACCTGGAATCTTGGTTCACGGTTTACACAAGGTTGTAATAAATATTTTTAAAAGTCATTTTTCTTAGGAAAAAAATAATTTTTAGTGTTTCCAAATAGTTTGAAAAAACGTGTGAATCAACCATATAAATGGTGAATAAATGGTAGTTACTATCTTATAGTTGGGACAAATTTTGAAAAATTATGTGGAAAAACCATATCTGTCATTAATAGTGTAATTTTACCGTTTCACCAATCAAAATGAAAAGTGGGATCCCCCTTTTTTCCTCCAATATCAATGCATGGACCAAGAGGATGATCCCTTCTCACTCTCCTTTCTCCCATGTGATTTTAGGGGTTATTTAATAGACATTTCATATATAATTGTATGTTTATCCTATTATTTACATCCACACATCCTCTCATTATTTCATATTTTATTTCCATTGTCATTGGGTTATGGTTCTTGTAGGATTCCCCCAAAGATTGATTTAATCATCTTGATGTGATAGGGTTTTCAGTCTTCTTATCAAGTGGACATCCCATGATGTTTAATGCACAATATCTCAATTTAATTACTAAATATATTCTTAAGAATCGAATATAAGAAGTATTTTTTTCATAAATTAAATTATAAAATTAATTTTCCATGTGTGTTACGAACGTTCTTATTATTGGACCAACTGCGCACTATGGACCATCCAATTATGTTTGGTGGTAGTTTATGTTTGTGGGGAGTACCCATGTTATTTTTCAGTAATATACCCAATCTTATTTATGTTATTAATTAATCATAAATGTTAGAATTAATTATAATTTTTGTCTTGATATGATTAAGTGTCTCAAGATTTTTATTGGTGGTTGACTATACGTGGATGTGATTAGAAATTCTTAGCAGAGTTTTCATTCCATGTATTAAAAAAGGATACATATTCATATATGGGGAGGTTACTCATGCATCTACCCACTAGAATTCATTCATTTTATTATGTTTTATGTGATGTGTGTGTTTTAACCACTTCAAGATATTTACCTATTTAAATTAGAAAAATTGTTAAATAATAATTAATTTCTTATGTATGAGGTTAAAAAAGGTCAAAGGGATATGTTGGATCCTTGTGAACAATATGTCATTAAAAAGTCATTAATGGTTGATGACTTGATTATAATGTTTTTGGATTGATCCATGTGGACCATATTTCTGTGGCATAGTCAATTATATAACTAATATAACCCTTAATATAGGTTTCTCGTTGATTTCTTAGTAGAGGAATGTGATGTGTTGGGAATGGGGGGACTTAATTAACTCCAGTAGTCTCTGGATATTCCTTAGTGATATTAAGATACTAAGATGAATATAGAGAATGATTTCCCACCCACTTAGACATGATGACCTTAGTGAGTATACCCTAAGGAGACAGATGCATTGATTGGAAATTAACACCAACCTCGAGTGATTTTGTAGGGTAATGATATTGTGGATATTTTTCTTATGTGGCAGTTATAAAACACTTTATTACGAGGCTAGTGATATCACAATATGGAAATAAGAATGGAAAAGAACATGATTCCTTCATAGAGATAGTTTATGACCTAATATTTGACCATGATATTGAGGGTCCCTTATAAGGAATCATGGTTTTGAAAATATCTTGGAGAACCGATTAGTTTCCCCTATAACATGTTGAACCATGTTATAGGGTGTGTATGTGAAAGAGTAATGATGATTGTGGGATTCCACTTATAACCTAAAGCATAATTTGATAATTTAATGTAATCTTCAATAGTTTCTCATGTACAGTGGTGGAAAAACATGGCTAGGAAAGATGGGTTTATGAAGATGATCAATATTGATGAGTTGTTATGGGAGAATGTTTTTCAATTTGATTTGTATTTATATATATGGTATTACTTGTACCTTCCCCATAGATGCATGGGATGGGGATTTGATCCCCAATACTGATTTGGGTACTATGTACTACATTGAATGGGAGTCATATATTGAGTTTGTTGTCCAGTTTGGTCAGCCCCAGGTGTTTATCTTATATATACCTGGTTGGTTAACCCTCTAGAATTTATATATTGTATAGTAGGGGGCTAACCCATAGTGTTTATCTCATGTAAATCAGGTGGGTTTCCTCTTAATTTTTTATCTCATGTATTCATGGTCGTTCATCACATGAGTGTTTAACTAAGGTATATTGGGTGGTTAAACCACCAAAATATTTATCTCCTGAAGATCATGTAGGTCATACCTGAGTGTTTATCTTAATTATATGTGTTCAGTTATATCCCCACGTGATTAAATTGGTTTTCATGATTAATGGACATGATGAATGAGACTATGACACTAACTAAAGTAGGTTTGGGTTGATCGAGGTTCCACAGTAGATCCTAGGAAATGATGATTAATATATATTTATGTTCCACATAATGTTTTATTTATGTTCATATCATATCACATGTACATACAAAGTTTAATCTAATATATAAAATATTATGTTTTTGGTTTTTTGATACTTTTTAATCATAACCTGATCATGTGACATTGACAGTGGTATACCCAAGAAAATTTATCACTTGTTATAGGTACAATATTGGAAGCAGCCATGGGTTGGATCATTCAAATGGGTAACATGGTAATATTTGGATATTTGGATTATGTTAGGCACAAGTATGTCGTAAATCATCTATATTTTTTTATTTTTCATTTATTTATTTTGAATATTTTGTCAATCTAGTGGGTGGTTTTGAGTCTGTATGATTCCTCTACTACATATTCATTTAATTATTTTTGATGGGTTTTATTGCTACTTCTTAATATAGATTGTTGTTCTGGTGACTCATAGTTATTATTCATGTTATTGTGATCTTTTATATAGTTATATAGTCTCCCAAAATTATCACTATTGACCCATAGAACTTGTCAGCATCCTATTATATATGGGGAGGCATGAACAAAGTCACGTTTCTCTCGATATAGCTACTTTTCAATGTGAGTTTGGTTTGGAAAATGAAAAATAGAATCTAATAATTTTTAATACTGATATAAAAAATTATTATATTTTTATTTCTGTTTTACTACATTTGTAGATGGTAGATAGGGGATATAGGGATGTGGATGAGCATGTGATAGATATTAATATGGTGGATCCTGAAAACCTTTTCCAATGGAATTAAATGTTTTCACTCTTTTGAGATTTATGTTTGTGTTGTTTGATGTTAATGTTATGTATGATTTAAAATTACGTGATTTACATGGAAATATTAGGTTGAATAATTTATATTGGATTTTTTCATCTTCAAAAATAGTGGAATGATGATTCCTCAGGTATCATATTCACCCCATAGGGTATTTACATGATATATAGGCTACCTGTGTGTGGATTTCCTAAAAATGTTGTTCATTTCAATAAATTAGTAATAAATAATTATTTTGGGTTTTATTATATAACATGGAATGACATTCTGCTCTACCGGGCCATAATATTGTTTTCTTGTTATGAAATTTTATATGGATCCTTTATTATATTCAAAATGATAAAGAGTATATAGTCCATTTGTGTAAGAGATGTATGATGAGCCATTGTTTGTTATAATATTCATTTGATTCTCTGATTGTGGTTATATCTTGGAAAAATAGTTTGATTATTTATTGTTTCAAAAATAGAATATATAGTGTTTCCAATATATGTTCTTGGTTTAATTATACATAACTAAACCAGTTTAACATGATTAATTTGATATGGGTCATCTTAGGGTGATGCCTTTATATACATGGATTTGATTATGAACTAATCCTCTAAGGATTTTTCTATTGTGTAGATACTATGGGATAGTGGGTTCCATCAAGGTGGGTGATATTTTGACATGTGATTCTTGAGGTGAATCTTTGAGAAACTGGGATGAATGTGATGGATTGGGAGTTTTCCTAGATTATTGAGACAAGATAATGGATGATATCTCATGAGTTGTGAATTAGTTTATAAATTAGTTATTTGATAAGTAATAAGACCTACTAAAAATGATGTGTGACTTACGAGAGTTGTGAGTTGGATGTTTTTAATGATCGATGGTAACTCATGACATGGAATAGCCT
This sequence comes from Viscum album, assembly GCA_963277665.1. Classification (NCBI taxonomy): domain Eukaryota; kingdom Viridiplantae; phylum Streptophyta; class Magnoliopsida; order Santalales; family Viscaceae; genus Viscum; species Viscum album. Next base: position 1,110,644,215 of record OY728145.1, read on the forward strand.
CAGTGGTGAGTTCCTTCGAGGCATGTATCCTAGGTAAATAGTAATTGTTGATATTGATGGATGGGAATAAGTAGATCATGAATGGTATTACCTATATGTTTAGATAACTAGAATGTTTTAAGGAAAGTAATATTGGATATCATGTTTTTTTATATGTGGGGCCGTGAAAGTTCTTTTCGTATAAATAAAGTTTTGAGGGTAGGTCCATCGACCACCTCACCTTGTAATTCATGGATGAACATTCTAGGATGTTGGGAGAGCATGGATTGATTCTCCATCATTTTAAATAGAATTATATGGGGGTTTGTTTATTGTTTCCTAGGCATGGCATAGATATTGGGATTTGTGATGAGACAATCAGGTATGTTTCATCCTTGAAAAGGGTATTAATAATGGAGATCATGGTTAGTGGTTTAAGTGAATATGACTAGGTTAAATAATATTTGAATCCTTGGTATGATTTGAGTAAAATGTATAGGTGTCATGAGAGTATAAATTGATACAGATGTGGTTAATGTATCATACACTATATTAATGAAACAAATTTGAATTTTGAATTAGTGTGGGACTGTGTGAGAGATGCGAAACAACTACTTTGTTGAAATTTGAATGCACTAGTTTCATATTGTTATATAAGAAATTATATATTCCCAACTATGGTGAGGGATATTTCTGAATTTGAGCAATTGTGGTTTCATGATCAATCGAAGAGTTTATTAAAATCATGTTTTTATTAGGATTAAATGAGCATGTATTTAGATAATACACATGGGTGTGGTGTTGAAACATATTTATGTTGTGATCAGAAAGTGTTATAAGTCAATCCATAAATAGAGTGTCCCCTATATGATATTGGAGGTTTTGATAATCCATTTAAATAATTTTTTTTAATGAAAAGGATGATATTCACCTGACATTGGGATTAATGGTGGTTGATATTCTATGTTGGAATACAAATATGAGCACTCCATGATCCGACCTTGATAACATTATAAATAAAAACCCATGTCATCCCAAACATTACCTGAAGATCACTCCGGACCATCACGGGGTAGTGACTAGCACATTAGCATCAAGAATTAGGAAGGGGAAAATTTTTTACAGAATAATAACTGAACACAATACATGAAACATACAAGAATCTAAAAAATTTGATATCCCAAGAATTTAATGAATATGAAAGCACAATAAAATAGGAATTTATAAATCTTGATATGGAATAAAAGTCCAAGAAATTATATAAACAATGATAACCTCTTAACATATGGGTTACATACTCAACCCGTTATAATGAAATTCTAAGATCTCACCTCAAAGAACACCCAATATCACCAAGAAGTGGTTTCCCTTTTCATTGATCTATTAAAAGAAAATACATATATACCGAATGGAATATTTAGTGTAACATCCCAAGTATATAAATAATTATATATTTTTTTATCTATGTCCATTTATGAATTAGGTAGTGCTTTAGAGGAGAACAAATCCAATCTTATGCGTAGAATACACTAATATTTTTAAAAGATTGTTTTACCGCCTTTTAATGGTAATTTTTTTAAGTAATACTTTTGAAAATTATATAAGCTCTATTTATGAAAATAAACTTATTCATTAGGATTGGGACATTGAAATTTAGTTTGGATAGATTTTTGGTATTTTTCTAATGATGTTCATTTTTTAATGAATAGTGAAAAATACTGCATTTTACTTCAAAACTTTTTTTTCATATAATTAATTATATGGTTAGATTTTATTTTTAATTGGTTATAAAGTCTAATTAGAATATATTTTTACCATTATATTTAATGGTGGTCATTAGAATTAATTTCACTTTCGAATTGGGCATAAACAAGTGTCAAACTTTTGATAGATATTGTTTCTAAATAACCCGCTATTTGTTTTGACAACAAGAATTATTTTTTAAATTAATTATTGCAATTTTGGTGTTTAGAAATTGGTAAAATGGATTCCATATTTAGAATCAGAAAGTCCAAATTATGAAATTAAGACTCTTTTGTTTTTGGACATTATGAATAGTAACAACGGTAATTATCTTTAATAATCGTGATTAATTAGTAATCGGGTAGTTAGGGTAATAGAATAATATCATAATAATAAAAAATAACCCCTAAATGTATCCTAATGCTACTGGTTGTGTCATGTCCAACCATGGTATGTCTTCTGCCAAACATTGGGACCCCATGGAATCACGTTTGGGTGATAGTTACACTTTATCATTTTATTTTTAAAGAAAGGAGAATATCACAAAAGCATGTAACACCTAAGTAATACAATTTTAGTTTTTTATGTGTAAATGGTATCTTAGTATATAAATATTAATTGTCATAATAAAAATATTTCTTACATCATAGGATTTGTTTATATTTTTTATACATCAAATAAATTAATTTATTTATGACACCATGATGATGTAGCGATTACCACATTAATGAACGATTTAAGTAAAATGAAATGATAATGTAAAATATAAGACATACACTTTTAAAAAACCTATTGGATGAGTATATTTCGAACCCTTATCACCTTATCCTCGAAATATATTATTATGGGACCTTTAAAATCCGAAACTCATTTTAAAATAATATAACATTTCATTACATTCCAAGACTTCCCCTCCTCCCTCTTATAAAAGGCCCCCACATATACCTCCTTACCCACACCTCTCAATCCATTGGCTCAGCCAAAATCTGCACATTTTATCTCTATACATCACTCTTTTAATCATAGAATCTTTATCTTAGGTAAAATTCTCTTAAAGAAACTGTTTTGTTTCACCCCAATATGAGTTACCCGATTTAAAGTTAAAGTCTTCTCTAATGTTCTTTTGTTTTATTTTTCTTCTCCAACCCCCTAAACTACTTTAATTCCTTTATTTTTTAACAAAACCAGTATCTTAAATATAATAGGATGTTTTTATAAGAAGTATTCGAGCTACAATTACACACACCTCGGTATAATGGTTAAAGAACATACTGTTTCTGTGGATGGTGAATTACTGCATCACGAAATGATGATTGTTCAAAATTATTTTAACACCTTTAATGGTGAACATTAATATGTCACTATATATATATATGATATATAATATGTTTATGTTTTCTTTATGCTTCTATATTTTTCATTTATGACATACCTTTATGATTTCGATTATGGATAAACGCGATAATTTCATTTTTTGTAAGTGCGGACTACTGCCCCCTCAAAGTGATTTGAATCGCTCATACCATATGTGGTATGTATAAAGGATAGATTTATTGATATTATATATGATACCATACTATAATTATAATAATATTATGTATCATTTTGTTTTAATTCCATTAAATATGAAATAGAAATGGAAGTATCGTTCATGCATACGAACTGCTTACCGTCTCCATGAACGGTGCATTTCATTTCTTACCTCTAAATGTTATGTAATATTATAAAAACATGTATATACTGGATATATATGATATATATGATATCTACCTCATGAATATAATTATGGATATAATGAATCTTTTACAACATGAACAACATGTAGTTATAAGAAGTACATTTTGGATCATGTACCAAAGAGCGACAAAACGACAATTATTTACTTAAATAGATACATAATGTTCATAATATGGTAATAAGTGATATAAAAAGAATAATGAACTTGAAAAAGTTTCTTAAGAAAGTAGATATTAACTCTAGTTTTTTATTTAGGAGACTAAAGAACGATCGAGTGAAGTCAGACACGAGTTAAGGGACTTCATCTCAATATACATTCATTGAGGCATATTTTGTTTTATACACAACATCCATTTATATGGTGTATAAAAACCTTTGACTTCTAATTTTATTCCAAATGATTATTTTTATATAAATCATGTAATAAACAATAAAAGGGAATGTTTTTGTCTTATGTATGCGGCGACAACGACTTCTCTGCCGCCGTGACCATTATTTGAGTTTCGGCTTCCTCTAGAAGCCATAACTTTTTTTAAAATAAAAAATAAATACCATGTTTTAATTATCTTATATTTTGATATTGAAAATGGTTTTGATAATGTTTTTATTATATAAATGTATTTTATTGATATCTTGTGATTAAAAGGTGGAAATTTTATGGTTCCTTTATGGATGTTTTATGTGATACGATTATGTTATGGTTCTTGGGAATTGCTTATGAAAATGGGTGGTTCCATGATAAACTATAGGCGGGTGATCCCGATATAGCACTCCAATGCATTGGGTAATGCAAAGGGCTTAAATGATGAGGTTTCACCAAATAGATTTATGGAATATACTTTGATGGGTATTCTAAATGTATCCATGAGGGTTACTCCCTATGTAACAATGTTATGAATGACTCAAGTTAACTGTATGTCTTATGATTTCTATGATTTATTCATGAATCTTATGATATTGTGAGGTATGTTAATGTTCTTATGTTTTATGAGTAAAGTATGATTTCATTTATTCTTATGTGTACATGGACTAATGTTTTCATTATGTATTTTTATATCACTTACAAAGCTTTTTATGCTCATCCCAAGTTTTTGAAATGATTCACAGGTCAAGGGAAAAGTACACGATGTGATTATATTTTCAATAAAGTATCAAGAATGAATCCATTTTTTATTTTAAATATGGTTCCTTTTGTGGGAAAAATGAATATTTTCTTTTATGTGACCACCTTGTTTAAATTTGGAATGTAACACATGATTTATGATCTAATTATCTAAAATAGTAAACCTGAAAATATCCTCAATGTGTATTCATGTAATAACTCCCGATTAAGTAATCTTTAAGGCTGGTTCTTATAGTTGGTATCAAAGTTCATTTTAGATAACTTTAGGAGTTAGAATTCTATTAAATGATTATCGAAAAATAATTTTTATGGTCAAACTGAAATGATATAGAATTTGAAGATTACCATGTTGCTTCATCTGAGACATGTTTGTTCAGAATGGTTTTCCATAGAGGAAACAGGGAAGCATTGCTTGGAAGGAATACCGAAGGAAATGAACTTCTGAATCAGCATCCTGAGATGGTCGGAATTGGAACTAAATAGTTTTTTGTAGTTATGGCGTAGTTGACTCAAGAGATAATTGGTGGTGGTATCCATGCACAAGATCAGCCAAATCAACCATAGAGGAACATGTTAGTGGTGGAATATTACAGGAGGCAACATCCCCCATCATTCAGAGGATCTTCTGATGCTCTGATAGCTGAAGGGTGGATTAAAGCACTGGAGATGTATTTTGATGTCATGGGGTGTTCAGAAAATCAAATGTATAGTCTTTCTATTTACCATTTAGAGGGTGAAGAATATCAGTGGTGGTCGATGGTTAAAAATATCAGGGATGCGTATGAGATCTATGCTCTTGACTGGGATGAATTCAATGGTATGTTTCTTGAGAAATATTTTCCTATGGCTGTTCGAATTAGGATGGAAAACAAATTCTTTGAATTGAGGCAAGAGGACGACTTGGTGGATGCTTATGAAGAAAGGTTCACACGATTGGAATGGTATGCTCCAAATTTTATCTGAGACCTTGATAGTTAAATCAATCATTTTTACTCATGATTAAAGCCTAAATATCTAAGTGCATTAGCTTCTCATGAGTTCAAAATTTATGAAAAGCTTGTTCAATGTGCTGAGAAGGTGGAGATGGAGTTTTCCGATGATCAAGTGTTCTATAAAAACCTACAGAAGAAGAGACTGAGGTGGCTCGAGAATGTGAAGAATCCATCAAAGAGGCTTGATGGTGAGAAAAATAAGTTTCCAGTTTGTGATAAATGTTGTAAAAATCATTATGGGGAATATATTTTGAATTCTGGAAAGTTTTACTGATAAGGTAAGATGGGACATAAGGCACGTGATTACACTGGAAAAGATCTAGGTGATTGTAAGACCAAATTTGATTTACAATTTGTGAAATGTTTCAAGTGCAATGAGATGGGTCATTATGAAAACGAGTTTTCAACAAAGATATCGAATGATGTGAAGCAGTCAGACTATAAGCAGAAAGGTAGGGTGAAATATTTTTCAACTACTTCAGAAGATGTCGGGCCATCAAATGAAGTGGTATCAAGCACATTGTTTTATTTTTTTCAGATTATGCCAGCGTGTTTTTTGATTCAAGGTCTACACACTCATTCATCTCTGATACATTTTCTATTAAATTGGGAATACCACCTCAAGAAATGACTCCTAAAATTATGGTAAAAATACCTGGGGGAAATTTTGAGGCGACAATAATTTATATGAGTCTTTCTATCCTTATCCATGGAATGAACCTAGTTGAAAACCTTATTTTATTACATCTATTGGAGTTTGATGTTATCCTGGGTATGGATTGGCTCTCTGTTTACCATGCTAAGATTGATCGTAGAGCTAAAGAAATATATTTTCATAAAGACTTTTAGTTTGTGTAGAAGAATGAACCATTACTGTTGATAACATATCAGGAGGCTGAGAAACTTGTAAAAGATGGAAATGAATGTTACCTTTCACATATTGTTGAAAATAAAGGAACCATTCAGATTAATGATGTGTCAGTGGTAAATGAGTAACCTGATGTTTTTCCTAATGAGTTTCCTGGAATAATACCAGATCAGGAAGTTTAATTTACTGTTTCCTTAGATGTTGATGATAATCCAATTTCAAAACCCCCTTATTGAATGCCTCAAATTGAACTTTTAGAGTTGAAGTAGCAATTGCAAGATTTATTAGAGAAAGGTTTCATTCGACCAAACACATCACCATGGGGTTCTCCTATCTTATTTGTTAAAAAGAAAGATGGTTCAATAAGACTTTGCATTGATTATAGTTCCTTGAATAACATCACACTTAAGAACAAATATCCTTTGCCTTATATCGATGATTTTTTTGATCAGCTCCAGGGAGCTCAGTATTTCTCAAAGATTAACCTGAGATCGGGGTACCATTAGTTGAAGGTAAAGGATGTTGGTGTTCCGAATACCATGTTTCAAACAAGATATGGCCATTATGAACATGTAGTTATGCCTTTTGGGATATCCAATGAACCTGCTATATTCATGGACCTTATGAACATAATTTTCCATTAGTTCTTGGATAAGTTTGGGGTTGTTTTCATTGATGATATTTTGTTGTTTTCAAATAGTAAATATGAGCATGAAATACTTTTAAGGGTTATTTTTCAAAACATAAAAGAAAATAAATTGTATGGGAACTTCATAAAGTGTGAGTTTTGGTTGTAACAAATTTCTTTCCATGGCCACATTATTTCTAAAGATTGGATAACTGTTGATCCTGCAAAATAAAGGATGTTGAAGAATGGCCAAGACCCACAAATGTTAATGAGATTCATAACTTTCTTGGTTTGGCAGGCTATTACCGAAGGTATTTTAGAATGTTTTCATGGTTATCTAGTCCAATGACCAAGCTAACATTGAAGGGTGTTAAGTTTGTCTGGAAAAAATAATGTAATGATTGTTTTTAGGAGTTGAAAAGAAGATTGGTGAATGCTCCAGTTTTGGAACAACCTTCCTGGAAAGGTGAGTTTGTTATCTACAATGATGCTTCATTGAAAGGAAAAGATTGAGTCCTAATGCAGAATGATCAGTTAACTGCTTATGCTTCACGTCGGTTGAAAAATCATGAGGTAAATTACCCTATACTTGAATTGGAATTAGATGCTATTGTTTTAACTTTAAAAATATGGAGGCATCATTTGTATGGAGTAAAGTGTTAAATATATACCAATCATAACAGTTTAAATTATATATTTACTCAAAAATAATTGGACATGAGACAGATGGTATGGCTAGAATTAATCAAGGATTATGATTGTACAATTCATTACCAACCGGGAAAATCAAATTATGTGGCTGATGATTTGACTTAAAAAAATAATGCTTCATTAACCATGTTACATTTGAAACATGATCCTTTGGTTAAGGATTTGATGAACTTTTCCATAGAAGTTATTGGTGAAGGATATTCTTCTATTTTGTTTTAGGTATCAGTGAAATTTTCTCTATCAGATAGAATTAATCAAGCATAGAATCAAGATAGTGAGTTGAAGAAAAAGGTAGATCTCGTTCAGAAGGGTAAGATGCCTGAATTCAACATTGATAATGAATGTGTTTTGGGATTTGGTAAGAGCTTGTGTTTTCTTTGTGATTCAAAGTTGAAGTGAGAGTTGTTATGTGAAGCATATAGTTCTCCATTTTCAGTTTATCCTAGAAGTACTAAGATGTATGGAGATCTTCAAGAGTATTATTAGTGGGATGGAATGAAAAGAGATATTGCTGATTTTATTGTAATGTGTTTGACTTATCAACAGGTTAAAGCAGAGCAGTAGTTACCGAAAGGGATGCTTCAGCCTTTACCCGTGCCAGAGTGGAAATGGAAGAATATATCCATGGAATTCATTGTGGGATTGAAGAAGACACCTTGATGTAATAATGCAATCTGGGTTATTGTTGATCGCTTTACTAAATCTGCTCATTTCCTTGATATAGGAGATACATTTTCTCTAGATATACTTTCTCATTTGTATATTAAATATATAGTCTGTTTACATGGAGTTCCCCTCTCCATTGTATCTTATCATGATCCCAGTATTACTTCTAACATATGTAAAGGCCTTCAGAAGTCATTGGGTACTAAATTAAATATTTGTACAACTTTTCATCCTCAATCAGATGGGTAGTCAAAACGAATAGTTCAGACTTATGAGGATATGCTATGGCTAGTTCGATTGATTATCAGGGAAGTTTGGACCAACATTTTTCTTTGGTTGAATTTTCTTATAATAACAGTTTTCATTACATTATATAGATGTCACCATTTTATGCATTTTATGGGAAGTGGTGTCGAACTCATGATTTTTGGGATGATGTGGGTGAAATGAAGTTGATGGGACTTAAATTGGTAGAAGAGTTGGCAAAAAAAGTTTAGCTAATTCAGAAACACATGAGAACAGCGCAGAGAAGGTATAAAATTAATTCGGACAATTGGAGGAAGGATCTCTCTTTTGAGGTAGGTGAACATGTCTTCCTCAAAGTTTCACCATAGAAGAGTGTGATGCGATTTGGTAAGAAAGGAAAGTTGAGTCCAAGGTTCATTAGACCATATGAAATTTTGGAGGGAGTTAGATCAGTTGCATACCGAGTGGCTTTACCTCCGAGTTTATCTCAGGCACACAAAGTTTTTCATGTTTCAATGTTAAGGAAGTACATGCCAAATCCATCTGATGTTTTGAGTCCAGAGGTAGTTCAGTTGGAAGAGAACACATCTTATTAGGAACAGCTGGTCTAGATTTTTGACCACAGGGAGAAAGTGTTGCAGAATAAGGTGATTCATCATGTAACGGTTTTGTGGGAAAATAACATGATTGAAGAGGCAACATGGGAATATGAAAATGCAATGAGGGATAAATTCCCCAACTTATTCGATAAGTAAATAAGTTGCGAGGACACAATTTTATAAAGGGGGGGAAGGATGTAACATTCCATGTTAGTAAATAATTATATATTTTTTATCTATGTCTATAATGAATTAGGATGTGTTTTAGAGGAGAATAAATCCAATCTTAAGCATAGAATACACTAATATTTTTAAAGGATTGTTTTACCGCCTTTTGATGGATTTTTTTTAAATAAAAATTTTGACAATTTTATATGCTCTATTTGTCAAAATAAACTTATTATTTAGGATTGGGACATTGAAATTTACTTTGGATAATTTTTTTGGTTTTTTTCTGACAATGTTCATTTTTTAATGAATAGTGAAAAATACTGCATTTTACATCAAAACTGTGTTTTCATATAATTTAATTATATGGTTAGATTATCTTTTTATTTGGTATTAAAGTTTAATAAAAATATATTTTTACCATTTATTTAAATTATTTACATTATAATTAATTTTACTTTGGAATTGGGCATAAACAAGTGTTAAACGTTTGATAGATATTGTTTTTAAAAAACCCCGCTAATTGTTTTGACAATGGGTATTATTTTTTAAATAAATTATTGCAATTTATTTTTTTGGAATTTGGAAAAATTGATTCCATATTTTGAATCATAAAGTAAAAATTATTTAATTAATACTCTTTTGTTTTTGGAAATTACGAATAGTAACGATGGTAATTATCTTTATTAATCGTGATTAATTAGTAATCGGGTAGTTAAGGGTAATACAATAATATCATAATAATAAAAAATGACCCCAACATGTGTCCTAATACTAATTTGTGTGTCATGCAAGACAATGGGATGCTTTTTTACAAACTTTGGGACCCCATGGAATAACTTGTGGGTGATAGTGACACTTTATCATTTTATTTTTAAAGAAAAGAGAATATCACAAAAGCATGTTACACCTAAGTAAAAAAAATTCAGTTTTTCCTTTGTAAATGATCTATTAGACTATAAAAAGTCATTGGAATGATAAAAATCTTTCCTATATCATAGTATTTGTTTTATATTTTTTAGACATTAATTAAATTAATTTATTTATGACACCATGATGATGCAGCGATTTCCTCTTTAATGAATGATTAAAATAAAATTAAAAGTTAATGTAAAATATAAGACACAAACTTGTCAAAAAGCATATTGGATGAGTATATTTCGAACCCTTATCACTTTATGCTTGAAATATGTTATTGTGGGACTTTTAAAACCTGAAACTCATTTTAAAATAATGATACATTTCATTACTTTCCAAGAGTGCCCCTCCTCCTTCTTATAAATGGCCCCCACCTCTACCTCCTTACCCACACCTCTCAAGACATTGGATTAGCCAATAAATGCCCATTTTATCTCTCCAAATCCCTATATTTATCATATAATCCTTACCTTAGTCATAATTCTCTACAAGAAACCCTTTTGGTTCAAACCAAGAGGAGTTACCCGATTTAACGTTAAAGTCTTCTGTAATGTTCTTTTGTTTTATTTGGATTTTCCTACTCCCTAAACTATTTTTATTCCGTTATTTTGTTTAAAAACCAGTATCATAAATATAAAAGTTTTTTGGAATATTAATTATTAGAGATACACTTAGACACACCTCCGTCTAATGGTTAATAAAATATTGTTTCTAAGGATGGCGAATTACTTTCTCATTAAACGATGATTGTTCAATATTCTTTTAAAAACATTAAAGGTGGCCATTAAGATGTAATTATATTTATATATGATATATAATATGTTTATGTTTTTCTTATGCTTCTGTACTTTTCATTTATGGAATACCTCTATGGTTTCTATTACGGGTAAACGCGATAATTTCATTTTTTGGAACTACAGAATACCGCCCCCTCAAAGTGATTTAAATCGTTCATACCATATGTGGTACATATAAAGTATAGATTTAATGATATTAAATATGATAAAATAATGGAATTATAATACTATTATGTATCATTATGTTTTAATTCAATTAAATATGAAATATAAATGGAAGTCGCGTTAATGCGTACGTACAGCTTACCGTCTCCATGAACGGTGCATTTGATTTCTTAACTCTAAATGTTATGTAATATTATAAATGCATGTATATGATGGATATATATGATATATATGATATCTAAATCATGAATATAATTCTGTATATAATGAAACTTTGACCACATGAACAACATGTAATTATAATAAGTCCATTTTTGGATCATGTACCAAAGATCGACAAAACAACTGTTATTAACTTAAATAGTTAAATAATGTTCATAATATGGTAATAAGTGATATAAAAGGAATAATGAACTTGAAAATGGTTCATAAGCAAGTATAAATTAAATCTAGTTTATTATTCAAGAGATTAAAGAATGATTGAGTCAAGTCAGACACGAGGTAAGGGACTTCGTCTCAATCCCTTTCATTGAGGAATATTTTGTTTTTTACACAACTTACTTTTATATGGTGTATAAAACCCATTTACTTTTAATTTTATTCAAAAGGAATATTTTTCTATGAAGCATTTTATTAAACGAAAATAGGTAATCTTTTTGTCTTACGAATGCGGTGACAACAACTTCTCCGCCGCCATGACCATTATTTGAGTTACGGCTTCTTCTACAAGCAATAATTTTTTTTAAAATAAAAAATAAATAACATGTTTTAATTTTATATTATTTTGGTATTTAAAATGGTTTTGATAATATTTTTATTATATCAATGTATTGTATTGATATCTTTTGATTGAAATGTAGAAATGTTATGTTTCCTTTATGCATGTTTTATGTGATACGATTATGTTATGGTTCATGGGAATTGATTATGATGACGGGTGGTTCCGTGATAAACTAAGGGCAGGTGAGCCCGATATAGCTCTTCAATGCATTGGGTAACATGAAAGGGCAAAACGCTATGGTTTCTCTGAATAGATTTAGGGAATATACTATGATGGGTACTACAAACGTAGCCACGAGGGTTACTCCCTACGTAAGAATGTTTTGAATTCCTCAAGTTACCTTTATGTCTTATGATTTCTATGAGTTATTCATGAATCTTATGATTTCATGAGGTATGTTAAAGTTCATATGTTTTATGAGTAAAGTACGTTTTCATGGATTCTCATGTGTACATGGACTAATGTTTTCATTCCGTATTTTTATATCCCTTAAAGCGATTTTTATGCTCATCCCATGTTTTTGAAATGTTTTTCACAAGTCAAGGGAAAAGAAGATGATGTAATGATAGTGTCAAGGAAGTGTCAAGAAAGAATCCATGTTTTATTTGAAATTTTTTTCCTTTGGTGGGAAAAATGAATACTGTATATTATGTAACCACCTTGTTTATATGTGGATTTTAACGCATGATTTATGATCTAATTCTCTAAAACTCTAAACCTAAAAAGATCCTCATTGTGTATCCTTGTAATAACTCATGATTAAGTAATGTTTAAGGGTGGGGCCTTATAGTTGGTATCAAAGGTCGTTTTAGATAACTTTAAGAGTTAGAATTATATTAAATTATTATCTAAAAATATATTTTTTGGTCAAATTAAAATGATATAGCATTTGAATATTACCATGTTGCTTCATCTGAGACAAGTTCGTTCGGAATGGTTTTCCATAAGGGAAACAGGGAAGCAGTGCTTGGAAGGAATTCCGAAGGAAATGACCTTCTGAATCAGCATCCTGTGATAGTCGGAATTGGAACTGAACAGCTTGCTGCAGTAATGGCGCAGTTAACTCAAGCAATAAATGGTGGTGGTATCCATGCATGAGATCAGCTAGATCCACCGCAGAGGAACATGTCAATGGTGGAACATTTCATGAGGCAACTTCCCCTATCATTCAGAGGATCATATGACCCTGTGTTAGCTGAAGGGTGTATTAAAGCACTGGAGATTATTTTTGATGTCATGGGTTGTTCAGACAATCAAAAGGTTTGTCTTTCTATTAAACTCTTGGAGGGTGAAGTAGATCAGTGGTGGTCGATGGTTAAAAATATCAAGGACACTGACGAGATTGATGCTCTTTAGTGGGATGATTTAAAAGGTATGTTTCTTGAGAAATATTTTCCTAAGGCTGTTCGACTTACGATGGAATTTTTTTTTAGAATTGAGGCAAGAGGATGACTCAGTGGCTGCTTATGAAAAAAGGGTCACTCGATTGGAAAGGTATGCTCTACATCTTATCTGAGACATTGATAGTAAAATCAATCATTTTTACTCATGATTAAAGCCCAAATATCAAAGGGCATTAGATTCTCGTGAGTTCAAAAGTTATGAAAAGCTTGTTCAATTTCCTGATAAGGTGGAAATTGAGTTTTCTGATGATAAAGTGTTCTATAACAACTAACAGAATAAGAGACCACAATGGAAGGAGAAGTGAAGAATCCTTCAAAGAGTATTGATGGTAAGAAAAATAAGTTTCCAGTTTGTGATAAATGTGGAAGAAAGCATGCTGGGGAATGTATTTTGAATTCTAGAAAGTGCTACTAAGGTAGTGATATGGGACATAAGGCTCGTGATTTCACTGGAAAAGATCAAGGTGATGGTAAGACCAAATTTGATTTACAGTTAGTGAAATGTTTCAAGTGCAATGAGATGGGTCATTATGAAAACGCGTGTTCAATAAAGAGCTCGAATGATGAGAAGAAGTCAGACTACAAGCAGAAATGTGTGGTGAAAACTTTTGCAACTACATCAGCAGATGTTGGTCCATCAAATGAAGTGGTATCAGGTACTTTTTTTGTTTTTTTAGATTATTCCAGAGTGTTTTTTGATTCAAGGTCTACACATCCATTCATCTATGAAACATTTTCTAGTAAATTGTGAGTACCATCTCAAAAAATGACTCCTGAACTTATGGTAAAAATTCAAGGGGGAAATGTTGAGGCAAAAAGAATTTATAAGAATCCTCTTATCCTTATCCGTGGAAAGAACCTACTTGCAAACCTTATTGCTTTACCTATGGTATAGTTTGATGTTATCCTGGGTATGGATTGGCTCTCTATTTACCGTGCTAAGATTGATTGTAGAGATAAAGAAGTTTCTTTTCTGAAAGACTTTCAATTTGTGTACAAGAATGAACCCTTACTATTGATAACATATCAAGAGGCTGAGAAACATGTAAAAGATAGAAATGAATGTTAACTTGCACATATTGTTGAAAATAAAGGAACTGTTCAGATTAATGATGTGCTAGTGGTAAATGAGTATCCAAATGTTTTCCCTGATGAGTTTCCTGGAATAATACCAGATCAGGAAGTTGAATTTACTATTGACTTAGTTCATGATGCTAAGAGAATTTCAAAACCCCCTTATCGAATGGCTCAAATCGAACTTTTAGAGTTTAAGGAGCAATTGTAAGATTTATTAGAGAAAGGTTTCATTCGACCTAGTACATCACCATGGGGTGCTCCTATCATATTTTTTTAAAAAGAACGATGGTTCAATGAGACTTTTCATTAATTATAGATCCTTGAATAACATTACTGTTAAGAACTAATATCCTTTTCCTTATATCGATGATTTGTTTGATCAGCTCCAGGGAGCTCAGCATTTTTCAAAATATTGACCTATGATCGGGGTACCATCAGTTGAAGGTAATGGAATCAGATGTTCTGAAGACTACATTTCATACAAGATATGGCCATAATGAATTTGTAGTTATGCCTTTTGGGCTGACCAATGCACCTTCTATATTCATGTACCTTATGAATATAATTATCCTTGAGTTCTTGGATAAGTTTTTGGTTGTTTTCATTGATGATATTTTGGTGTTTTCTACAAGTAAAGAGGAGCACGAAAGATATTTAAGGGTTATTTTGAAAACCATAAAAGAAAAGAAATTGTATGGGAAATTCAACAAGTGTCTGTTTTGGTTGTAGCAAATTTATTTCTTTGGTCACATTGTGTCTAAGATGGTATAACTCTTGATCCTGCAAAAAAAGGTTGTTGAAGAATGGCCAAGACCCACAAATGTAACCTAGATTCATAGTTTTCTTGGTTTTGGCAGTCTATTACAGAAGGTTTGTTAGAAATTTTTCATGGTTATCTAGTCCAATGACTAAGCTAACTCGGAATGGTGTTATGTTTATCTGGACAAAAGAATGTGATGATTGTTTTCAGGAGTTCAAAAGAAGATTGGTGAAGGCTCCAGTGTTGGCACTGCCTTCTAGGAATGGTGAGTTTGTTATCTACAATGATGCTTCATTGAAAGGACTAGGTTGTATCCTAATGAAGAATGAGCAGGTAATTGCTTATGCTTCATGTCAATTGAAAACTCATGAGGTAAACTACCTTACACATGATTTGGAATTAGTTGATGTTGTTTTTGAATTAGAAATTTGGAGGTATCATTTGTATGGAGTAAAGTGTAAAATATATACCAATCACATAATTTTAAAGTATATATTCACTCAAAAAGAATTGAACATGAGACAGAGGAGATGGATAGAATTAATCAAGGATTATGATTGTACAATTCATTACCATCCAGGAAATGAAAATAAAGTTGCTGATGCTTTGAGTCGAAAAAGTAATGATTCCTTAACCATGTTACGTTTGGAACATGATCCTTAGGTTAAGTATTTGATAAAATTTCACATAGATGTTTTTGGTGCATTATGTTCTTCTGTTTTGTTTTAGGTATCAATGAAATATTCTCTATCAGACAGAATTAAGCAAGCACAGAAGCAAGATAGTGAGTTGTAGAAAATGGTAGAGCTAGTTCAGAAGGGTAATTTTCCTGAATTCAACATTGATAATGATTGTGTTTTGAGATTTGGGATGATATTGTGTGTGCCTTGGGATTCACAGTTGAAGTGAGAGTTGTTATGTGAAGCTCATAATTCTCCTTTTTCAGTTCATCCTAGAAGTACTAAGATATATAGAGATCATAGGGAGTAATAATGGTGGCATGAAATGAAAAGAGATATTTCTGATTTTACTATGAAGTGTTTGACTTTCAACAGGTTAAATTAGAGTGGAATTTACCAAAAGGTATGCTTTATAATTTACCTGTTCCATAGTGGAAATGAGGGAATATATCCATGGACATCATTATGGGATTGCCGAAGACACCTCGAGGTAATAATGCAATCTGGGTTATTGTTGATCGCTTGACTAAATCTTCTCATTTCCTTGCCATAAGAGATACATTTTCTCTAGATAAACATTCTTGTTTGTATCATATAGAGATATTCAGGTTACATGGAGTTCCCCTCTCCATTGTATCTGATCGTGATCCCAGGTTTAATTCTAACTTTTGGAATGTCCTTCAAAAGTCATTGGGTACTGAATTAAATTTTAGTATAGCTCTTCATCCTCAATCAGATGGGCAGTCAAAACGAATAATTAAAACATTGGAGGATAAGCTACATGATTGTTTATTAGGTTATCAGGGAATTTGGGACCAACATTTTTCTTTGATTGAGTTTTCTTATAAGAACAATTTTCATTCCAGTATACATATGGCACCATTTGAGGCATTATATGGGAAGTGGTGTCAAACTCCAGCTTTTTGGGATGAAGTGGGTGAAAGGAAGTTGATGGGACCCGAATTGGTAGAAGTGTTTGCTGAAAATGTTCAGCTGATTCAGAAACAAATGAGAACAGCTCATATCAGGCATAAACATTATGCAAACAACAGGAGGAAAGTTCTCTCTTTTGAGGTAGGTGATCATGTCTTCCTCAAAGATTCACTATGGAAGTGTGTTATGTGATTTGGTAAGAAAGGAATTTTGAGTCCAAGGGTCATTGGACCATACAATATTCTGGAGAGAGTTGGATCAGTTTCATACCGAGGGGCTTTACCTCCGATTTTATCTCGGGTACACAATGTTTTTCATGTTTCAATGGTAAGGAAGTACATTCCAGATCCAACTCATGTTTTGATTCCAGAGGTAGTTCAGCTGGAAGGGAACATATATTATGAGGAACAACCGGTCCAGATTCTTGACCATTGAGAGAAATTTTTGCAGAATAAGGTGATTCATCAAGTAAAGGTTTTTTGGAAAAACCACATGATTGAAGAGGAAACATGGGAATCTGAAAAATGCAATGAGGGATAAATTACCCAACTTATTTGATAAGTAAATAAACTACATAGACACAATTTCCTAAATGTCGGAAGGATGTAACATCCCATGTAAGTAATGAATTATATATATTTTTTAGCTATGTATATTTATTAATTACGTAGTGTTTTAGAGGTGAATAAATCCAATCTTAGGCGTAGAATACACTAATATTTTTAAAATATTGTTTTATAGAATTTTGATCGAATTTTTTTTTAAATCAAAATTTTGACAATTTTATAATCTATCTTTGTCAAAATAAACTTATTCTATAGGATTGTGACATTTAAATTTACATTGTATAATTTTTTGGTATTTTTCTGACAAAGTGCATTTTTTTAATGAATATTGAAAAATACTGCATTTTACTTCAAAACTGCTTTTTCATATAATTTAATTATATGGATAGATTATCTTTTTAATTGATTTTAAACTGTAATTAGAATATTTTTTACCATTTATTCCAATAGTTGGCATTATAATTAATTTCCCTTTCGAATTGGGCATAAACAAGTGTCAGACTTTTGATAGATATTGTTTCTAGAAAACCCGCTATTTGTTTTGACAACATGAATTATTTTTTAAATAAATTATTGCAATTTCTGTGTTTTGAATTTGGTAAAATGGATTCCATATTTGGAATCAGAAATTCCAAATTCTGTAATTAATACTCTTTTTCTTTTGAACATTATGAATAGAAACGATGGTAATTATCTTGAATAATCGTGATTAATTAGTAATCGGGTAGTTAAGTGTAATAGAATAATATCATAATAATAAAAATGACCCCAAAATGTGTCCTAATTCTACTAGTTGTGTCATGGGAGACCATTTCATGCCTTGTTCAAAAAATTGGGACCCAATGGAATAACTTTTGGGTGATAGTGACACTTTATCATTTTATTTTTAAAGAAAGGAGAATATCACAAAAGCATGTAACACCTAAGTAAAACTATTTTATTTTTGTGTGTGTAAATGATCTCTTAGAATATATATAGTCATTGGAAAGATAAAAATATTTCCTAAATCATATTATTATTTTAATATTTTTTAGGCATTAAATAAATTAATTTATTTACGACACCATGATGATGCATCAGTTACCTCATTAATGAATGATTTAAATAAAATGAATACATAATGTAACATCTAAGACTGACACTTTTTAAAACCCTATTGGATGAGTATATTTCGAATCCTAATCACTTATGCTCAAAATATATTATTGTGGGACCTTTAAAATCCGAAACACATTTTAAAATAAAGTTATATTTAATGACATTCCAAGAGTGCCCCTCCTCTCTCTTATAAAAGGCCCCCACCTCTGCCTCCTTTCCCACTTCTCAAGCCATTGGTTCAGCCAAGCTCTGCTCCTTTTAACTTTCTGCATCCCTATCTTTATTACAGAATCCTTACCTTAGGTATAAAACTCTTCAAGAATCCCTTTTGGTTCAAACCAAGAGGAGTTACCCGATTTAATGGTAAACTCTTCTCTAAGGTTCTTTTGTTTTATTTTTCTTCTCCAACCCCCTAAACACATTTTATTCATTTATTTTGGAACAACTACAGTGTCATAAATATTATAGGAGGGTTTTATAAGAATTATTCGAGCTACACATACACATACCTCCATCCAATGGTTGAAGAACTTACTGTTTCTGTGGATGGAGAATTACTGCCTCAAGAAACGATGATTGTTCAATATATTCATTTAACACCTTTTATGGTGGCCATTAAGATGTCAATATATTTATATATGATATATGATATGTTTATGTTTTCCTTATTATTTTTTATTTTTCATTTATGACATACCTTTATGGTTTCCAATATGGATAAACGAGATAATTTCATTGTTTGGAATTGCGAACTACCGCCCCCCTCAACGTGACTTTAACCATTAATACCATATGTGGTACGTATAAAGGATATATTTAATGATATTATATATGATACCATACTATAATTATAATACTATTATGTATCATTATGTTTTAATTCCATTAAATATGAAATATAAATGGAAGTACTGTTCATGCATACGTACGACTTACCGTCTCCATGAACGGTGCATTTCATTTCTTACCTCTAAATGTTATGTAATATTATAAATGCATGTATATAATGGAAATATATGATATATATGATATCTACATCATGAATATAATTCTGGATATATTGAACCATTGACCACATGAACAACATGTAATTATAAGAAGTCCATTTTTGGATCATGCATCAAAGATTGAAAAAACTACCGTTATTAACATAAATAGTTAATTAATGTTCATAATATTATAATAAGTGATATAAAATGAATTATGAACTTTAAAAAGGTTCTTAAGCAAATATAAATTTACTCTAGTTATTATTCAGGAGAATAAAGAATGATCGAGTCAAGTCGGACACGAGGTAAGGGACTTCATCTCAATCTCCTTTCATTGAGGCGTATTTTGTTTTATACACAACTTCCTTTTATATGGTTTATAAAACCCTTTAAATATTACTTTTATTCAAAAGTAATATTTTTATATGATTCATTTTACTAAATGACAAAAGTTAATGTTTTTGTCTTACGTATGCAGCGACAATGACTTCTCTGCCACCATGACCATTATTTGAGTTTTGGCTTCCTCTATAAGCCATAATTTTTTTAAAAAAAAAAATAAAGACCATGTTTTACTATTATGTTATTTTGGTATTGAAAATGGTTTTGATAATATTTTTATTATATCAATGTATTGTATTGATATGTTGTGATTGAAATGTGGAAATGTTATGTTTCATTTATTCATGTTTTATGTGATTCGATTATGTTATGGTTCATGGTCATTGTTTATGA
The DNA here is from genome assembly GCA_963277665.1 of Viscum album. Lineage (NCBI taxonomy): Eukaryota > Viridiplantae > Streptophyta > Magnoliopsida > Santalales > Viscaceae > Viscum > Viscum album. The sequence continues at coordinate 1,110,664,577 of OY728145.1, forward strand.
AGACGGGTGGTTCCTTGATAAAAAAGGGAGGGTGAGCCCGATATAGATCTCCAATTCATTGGGTAATGCGAAGGGGTTAAACACTATGGTTTCTCCAAAGATATTTAGGGAATATACTGTGATGGGTATTCCAAACGTAGCCATGAGGGTTACTCCCTACGTAAGAATGTTATGAATGTCTCAAGTTACCTTTATGTCTTATGATTTCTATTAGTTATTAATTAATATTATGATTTAATGAGCTATGTTAAAGGTGTTATGTTTTATGAGTAAAGTATGATTTCTTTGATTCTCATGTCTACAAGGACTAATGTTTTCATTCGATATTTTTATATCCCTCACTGAGCTTTTTATGCTCATCCCATGTTTTTGAAATGTTTTTCACAGGTCAAGGGAAAAGTACATGATATGATGATAGTGTCTAGGGAGTTTCAAGAAAGAATCCATTTTTTATTTTAAATATGTTTCCTTTGGTGGAAAAAATGAATACTGTCTTTTATTTAACCACATTGTTTAAATGTGGAATGTGACGCATGAATTATGATCTAATTATCTAAAACTTTAAACCTGAAAAGATACTCAATGCGTATTCATGTAATAACTCAATATTAAGTAATGTTTAAGACCGGGGCCTTATATTTAGTGTGATAGAAAAACTATCTTAGTAGGATTCTACCCATATATTTCATCAGGCATCCTTATAAAAAATAAAATATAAAAATTTTTAAATAAAAAATTGTAATGAATAATTTTTTCGGAATTTATAATAAAACAGTCTTTACAAATAATTTCTATGGAATGTATAAAATAGGAGAGTAAAAGAATTTATATCAAAAGGTATAAATATTAATCTCAATAATAGAATACCTGAATAAATCATTTATAATCCCAGTTATGTATAATTCAATTTCTATCTTTTAAACAAGGTTATAATCCCTTGAGTTTGTTATATCATGGATCAAGGATCCTTACGCTCTTAATGAAATATATATCAAGGTTTGTGTACATCTCTTGATTATAGGATGAGGGGAACTGGAGTCTATCTCAATTAACCATAAACCCATTTCACGGTAAATATAATACATTTCTTGAGTTCTTTTCCTAGATTACTCACCTTACTACCCGTGCTCCCGTGTTCTTCAACGAAATAAATCAACGGGGAAAAAAGTCATTTAAATCAGTTTGATCGTCAACTATTTATGCATCCAAAATTACATTTTCAACGTTCCCTTTAATTTAAAATAAATTTGAATTATTATCCATCAAAACTCATTTCCTTTAAAAACCCATTTCATTAAAAATCCATAAAAACTTTCATGTTATATTTTTCAAGAATCATCATTAATATCATATTTCAAATCATTAATGTATATTTAAAATAATTTTTTGAGTATCCATATTTTATATCAAAATCCATTTTCCAAGAGGATTCATCACATACACCATTAAATTTAGAAACATCCATCAAGAGTCGTAAATCATGCATTATAAATCAATTAAAAATATATTGGAAATAAAAAAACAACAGTTTCAGTTAATAGGGACTACATTAAAAACCACCTACCTCAATTCATAGTATTTTCTACCACATAACAAGGGATATATAATTGGAGAGTAGATTAGTTAGAACCAACAAGTGGTGATGATAAAAAAAATAAAAGATTTGATTTATCCACAACACAAGGATCCAAGACTATCATAGAATGTGGGACATAAGGAAATGTGAATTCAGATTTTATAAAGGATAAAATTACTAAAATAGATTCAAAACTCCCTTCAAAACTCGTATTTGAGATGAATCAAGGTTAGAAAGGTCAGAAACACCTCAAGATATCCCATAAGTTCATAGGTGTTAAATGGTGTCAAAGGAAGAGGAATGTAGAATTAAAATAAAAAGGTTTTTGGAAACATATTATGATACAGACAATGATTACCTTTCACAGATAAGAACCACTAGCCATCCATGAGAAGCAACTAACAATATTGTGATTCTAGAATAAATTCCTTTATATATATAAATACCACCATATCATTAATGGTATTCCTATATGAATAACTTATGTTAATAACACCACCAAATTTTTAGTGGGTCTCACTAGTTAGATAAGGGAATTATCATAATAATTCCTCATTTCTAACATTCCATTGGTTGGATAGTGTGTCAATCCCACAAGCTGGTGGGTCTCACCTATTAGCTGGTGGAATACCTGTAGTTTTTATCAACTAGAAGACTACGTCACCCCAAAACCAAACTACTCAGGCACCTACATTTATAAAAAAAAATCCAAACTACACCTTTACCCTTTAATGTTTTGAAACAAGTATGAAAAAATAACCCAAATGTAAATCAATATAATCATGAAAAAACACTACAAATTAGATATAGGGTCAGTATGTTACAATTTTCCTTAATAGAATACATTATACACCTCAAAAGTAACCTAAGGAAAACTAGTTCTAAAATGGATAAGTCCTTAGATCACTCATTGTCATATATTTCTCCCACCAGTGATGAAAATCTACATCATGTCACTATAGAACCCAAAACAAGGGAATATAAACAGTCTTAAAAACATTAATTTAGATTCAATAAATTGAACAAGATGTTCAATCCAAATCATATCGGTTTCCACATAAAGATCATCATAATTCAAATTTAGAGACGAGTCTAAATGATTTTTCTTTATCCATGACATGTGATACATATTTTATATCGATGTCAATAATGGAGGAAATGATAAATGTTATACCATTTTTCTAATCATTTTAACAACATCATATTTTCCACACATATCGATGCTAACATTCATTTTTTACATGTTAATGATGACCCTATTGAGGTATGAATCTCCAGAACTGTTGTTCACCAACCAATAAATCTAATGGATTTTGAATATAATAATTGTATGATTTATGTTTGATATGATTCATTGAAAAACTCGAACTAATTATCAAGATAACCAACATTATCTCGTCATCTAAGATAGGTTCCACAAGGGTAGCTTCACTAATCTAAAACAAAGAAATAATATAATTAATGGGTGTCCATATAAAGACTCAAAATGTTCTGTTTTAATGGAATACAAGTAGCTTTTTTACATAAAAAATCAACCATACCCAAATGAAAATATAATAATCTCCCAAAGATAATGATTCATGCATAAAGAATGTGTATAAGAATTTATATAGATCATTCTATATGACTATATGGAAGAGTATATTATGTTATAAAAAACAAGTCTTATGATCACATCTTCCACTGGAGTTCTCTCTAAAATTGAGATGTTAATTGGGAATCCCTATTGGAAACAATGATATATAAAACTCTATGGTACACGATGGTCTCCTATATACACATATTTCCAAAAACATGAATTTGTATGGTATTATGAATAGGAATAATGTGATCTAATTTTTCCAATTAGTCAGTCACCACCAACATAAAATTCATTATCCACGGTGTATGTTGAAGCAAAAAAATAAAATTTAATGATACCTCTTGACATTTTTTTTGGAATGGTAATGTGTTGAAGTATATCTAGAGTTTTCTGATAATCATTATTGATCTATTGATAGGTATAATAATGGAAAATAATTGTTATTATCCCATTTCATATTTCATCATCATAATTTTTGGATCATAAAATATTACATATAATTTATTTATATATTAATATCCCCTGATGAATGATGAAAATACCCCATCACATCCTTTTTCATATGTGATAGAATGACATAATGGTTACTGACCAAAATAATGACCACTAGGGATATAGACCATTAAAAGACAGTTCCCCCAAAATATAAATTAATTATAATATTGTGGATATCATCATCAAGATTCTATACATGGATTATTTTTTTATAAGAGAGAATATCAACTGAGAACATTTAATAAAAAACCTTGTCTCATCTTCCCAGAATCCTAAACATATGTGAGAAATTAGTTCTATGTAATTCCAATTTTATGGAAATTCTTACATAAATATGGATTTAAAAATACTTCTAAGCGAATTAGTCACAACATTCTATTTCCCAAGTGTATATGAAATTTATAATTTAAATTATTGTAGGTACTGAACCAATCACCTATGTGATAGATTCAAATATTTATGGGAAAATATATATCACAGTATTTCTTGGCCATAGTAAATGGTAAACTTTTCAATGAAGAGATGGTACTTCCAAATTATAAGGTTCTTCATCCCTTCAGTGATTTTGAGATCATGTGTGGGATAATTTATCTCCTATGTCCAAATATGAAAATAACTATAGGATACTTTTTTATCAGCTATCATGAGAATGTTGTCCAACCAAAAACATGAATCCTAATAAATGATCACATATCCTTAACCAACATATTGACAGGAAAATACTAGAGATGATGTCAAATTGTGAATTAATATTTCCATGTAAGTCATAATTTTTGACCCCCATATAAAAATTCCCCTTTCCTTCTGAGAGTTATAAATAGAAAATCCGTCATGGAGAAACCATTCAAGAACAATAAATAATACCCTTATAATCCCAAGAATCGCGTAGTTTATATGAAATTACATGGTTACTATAATGTCATAATGACATTCACTTATTTAAGATCGAATAACATACCATGTTTTCAGACCATGTTCTCCAATAACATCAACTCCAAAATACAAAATAGAAACATTGGAAAATGATCATAAAGGCAGTGATTCTAGTGGTATTAAACTATAATCAAATGATGTACATGATCCTCATCAGTTTTTGAATAAACCATGATTTCATCTATAAATAATAGAAAAATAATTTCATGATACTCATCGAAAATAATATTCATCATCAGCACAAATTCATTATGATCATTGATCAGACAGAATGACATAATAAGAAACTCACAGTGTCTATAAATGATTCTTAATTTTATATTTGGATTATCTTATTCCTTAATAATAATTTGGTTGTGACCAAAGTTGATATCAATCTTATTCAACCTATTTATCCTATTATCTAATCCAATATATCTTTATTATGTGTGAAATTGTATATTTTATATACCATAACCTGATTGTTCTTCAAATAATCAACAGAAATGTGAAGGGTCTGACTAAATATTATCTTTTTATTATAAAATCACTTTTTAGGAAAAGTGGGAAAGCATACCAGTTAATCTGGAGGTAATGCCTCAAAGGAGAAAGTAAAGCTGTCAAAGAAAGGCCTCATCCTATTAGTGTATTCCTCTTTAAAAATATTCCAACTCATAAGCCAAACCATAGCATCAGGGTCGTTTCCTATAACATCTCCAATACAACACGCCATTTTTTCCCAAGATCGGACATACTCTTCTTTGATGATTTCCCATCATTGAAGCATCTCATCTTGATCATATCTTGTATGTAAATCCAATTTTCCTGCTCGTTGTTGAACACCACTTGAATAGGTCGTCCCATTATCTCCGACTCTTCCTGTGGGAGGTTGACATAATGATCTTCCTCCACCATCTCCACTTCAGAGTGGAGGATAGGTTCTGCATAGTCCTTTGATGTTCCAGTATTGTTGGCCATGTTGCTGTTTTCCTAAAATGTAGCTTGGGGATTCTCCTGCACAATAACTGTGAGGGTTGAAGGCATATCAATCTCACATGTTTTTGATTTTTTACCTGATCTTGTTTCCATCAGTTTCGGTAAATGGTAGAAGTCCATGTGTCCTTTCCCAATATTCTTCTTAGGGGTTTGTCCCTCCTTATGAGCCTTAGGAACCTCCTCATACTCCACTACATCTGTAATTCCTCCATCCAGGTCATTGGGTGTGTCCTGCACAGACTCATTGGTGTCAAAACAGTCAAAGGAGTTTTGAGTCTGAACACCTTTTTGAACCAAAGCCTTTCCCGATATTTGGGTGTTGACCCCCACAAACCTCTGCTTGATTTAGTATTCCGTTGACACCCCTTCTGACAACACCTCCATTTCCTTCCCAGCTAATCCCCTACCTTCATACTGAGATGCATGTGAAGAGGATTCCTCTCTCCTCACAGGGATTCCCAGGTCTCGATCCCTCAAATACTCTTTAATTCAAGAAAAAGTCCCTAACACAGTGGTTTTGTCCACTTGTTTTGTCAAAGATCCCATTTGCACTACCTTACCCACCAAGAGATTATTTTGTATGGCCTCGTTCTCCTTCTGCCCCGACACTGTAACTATCTCCTGGTGTCCATCTAGTCTGGAAACAGTGGCCGAGTGTCCCAATCTTCTGCAGGAAGAGAAAAATTCGACCCAAGGATCGAAGACCACTGGTTTTTAACACCTTACTTCCTCGCCAGCTTCAATCCACACCGAATCAACCTGTGGCCTCAACACATCCACCTCTACACACATGCAAGGGTTGATTGGGTAAAAACAGTCACAACACGTGAATCCACCCAGATAAATCGGCCATCAATATTTCCTAACATACGTAGAATCAAGGGATTCTGAAATGGTAGAGGGATTTGCGGAAGACATACCCAAACTAGAACAATAGGAGAATCGCGATTCAGGTAAAAATAGTAGCTCCAATGAAATAGATAGAAGTCGTATCCACTGCATTTCCTAGGCACGCATGACAGAGCATTAACAAAGTCCTACAACGAAGAACATCTCACCATTAAGTGCCTTTTATAAAGAAGGCCAATGATCTATCATTATTTTAGACCCCAATGACCGAAGACAAACCTGTCAAATTCATCCACTGAAGGTCGTTTTCTCCTAAATCAGGAAACTAGCATTAGCTGCAGAAAACACTCTGCCTCCGTAAAATCCCTTGCCGATAATGGAACCAAATGGTCACCTTCCCGAATACCAAGGACCTTCGGATCGAGATTGATCACAGGAAATCCCATAATCGAAGCTGGATCATTGAAGGGATGAAAAATGTGTCTCTGGCCATTATGGGGAAGTTGGGAATCCTCCCCCCTCCCTCCCACTGGTGGCATAGGGGTAAGCGCTATCGACCCCATTAAAAATAATCCATCTCCGCTTCAAGCTCCCCTCACATCATTCTCTGTATAGGGTCATGTTGTAATTTTTATCAAAAGGCATATGTGATTTGTAAGGTGATAAACTTGGTCAAATAATGTCTTTGGATATCATGTCATTAAATTTTTTAATTAGTTAATTAATTTTGAATGTTCCATACATTATGAGGGAATAAATATTGTATTCATACCCATTACCATGTTGATAATTAGTTTTACTTCCCTCTTAGATGGTAGAACAAGGATGTATGAAAGGTATACATCTATAAATTCAATAGATACTATAGTATTTTCACAAAAAAGAAATTCTACACCATTACAACTATATAAAAAGATATCACCCTACCCAGATCCAAATGAGTAGGTTTTTCTCAGCTATAGAACATCCCATTATCCTTATTAAATAATAAAATCAACATCAATGGTAGTAAATGAAACACACCAATGATGAATTTAAATTCATGATTTTTGGGAAATTGACTGGTATATTCTGAAACTAAATTTTTGTGGATTCATATAAAAATACATAATTTACTACATGAAATAGATGTCTAATAAAAAGAATGAGAATAGTTTAATTATAGATACTTCTATCTCTTCATCGTGAGTTGTTTTTCAATTTCCATCATTTAAGGCATGATCTCTGTTAAGAGATTCAACAGGTCTGTAGTGTTAGTTGATACAAAAATAATTAGAGGACCCGATATAAAATAAAGTTGTTACAAAAGATATTTCAATATAAATTGTATATCTCATTGTATCAAGATTAAAATTAGTTCCCACTAGAGACTCACCAACTATGTGGAGTATATTTAATCCTAATATATTTGGCTAGAACCCCGTCACTCATGACATATTTTTCTACAAAATGAATCATCTTAATATTGATGTTCCCATTCCACTACACATGTTTTCAAAAATATGACAAAAACTCTACCAGTTTCCTAAATATTCACATTTGACTCAAATCATCAGTTACCTCATCCAATCCTAATTTGAGTTCCCAATCGTAAAATATTTAAAAAAAAATTGTGAAACATTACCAAACACCATCGATGATTTGGAGGACGTTGGCGACCGATGACCATTACTACTTTTTTTCACTATATGTCTCATTTCACTTCCTATTTCCCCTTAAGAAACCACTAAATCTATCACCAGCAGTGGGAAGAACACTAATCATGCTTCACATTCCAGCAATTTCAAATTCCACCATCATACTCATAATCAGAACATTATCAAATGATGTAATCTTAAATATGAATACTTTAGACTAGAAATCTTAACAAATAAAAATTTTAAACATTTTAGAAATAATATTTTCCTTTGAAACCACCTCAGGTGTAAATTTATAATGTTCAATAAAATTATTGGAATACCAAACCACTTTCCAATCACATTGGTGAGGGATCGGAATATTTTTTCACATAGTCAACATAGTCCAATCAGGATATATTTTCACTATAAAAATTTTCTATATTACATTCCACTAAAATACCTCATTCTTATTTTCCATAAATATATAATCCCACTATATCCTACTATGCTGGACATGATCAATGATAACAAATATCAAGTAGATATAATCTAGTATCACTAAGAACATGAACAGTCAATCAATCATTCCCATCCAACAATATGCTTCATGAGGATAATTAGTTGCTTAAAAGGATAGTGACTTTGATAAAGAAAATATGGGGACCTATTTATGTTGTTATATATCTACAGTTCAATATATTTAACATGGATATTTGTGTATGTAGATCCCCAGTCTAGAGAGCAGACCACATGCACTACTTCCTCAATGTTGTTTCAGTTTACTAGAGGGTTCAATTAATGTGGTTCATCACCAAATCCTTCTTAAATCCTAATCAAATGTATTCTTGGGGGCATGGTAATATAAAAATACAATATAAAAATGGAATCATTATTCATGAGACATAGTAACATTGACTATATAAGTTTGAAATGAACATGGGATAAAATGCGAGGTTTATGTTTCATTAAAGTAAAAAATCATATTAATAAATTCCTCAAAAATATTTTTTCCGACCAAATATGTCAACTTTAGGATTTATATGATGCGATATGGGTAGAAACACTCTCATAACCTACCTGTAAATTCCATAAAATCTGTCTTCCTACATACCATGTGATCCAAAATTACATACTGACATCCAAGAAGAGAGGAAATCTCCCGTTTATAACAATTTTTCATGTAGAAACATAGATAAAGGACTAAAATAAACCTTAGTCAGTTGTAACATGGACCAGAAGAAAATATTTCTTCCTTTGTGATGGATACATTCTCTTGAGAATTAATAATTATCAAGTGATTTGATTTTACCACAAGAATAAACATTAATATAAGGTATGTAAATAATAATATTTGAATATTGGGTATACAAAGATAGTAAATGTGGTAAAATTACAAGCGAGTATTCATGTAAAAACATGAGGAATAATAATATTATAGGAAATCAAATTAAACAAGATCTCCGCATAACAAATGGGTCACATCATATTCCAATTACCCATAATTGCAACGGTCCCAAACAAATATACCCACCATCCCTAGGTGTTGTCTTCCATTTTAATATACCATGAAAAATAATGTATACATATTCCCAAAGGAACATCTAGGATATATGAAACAATATCCCAGTAATATCATTCTTATATATATCATAAGCGATTCATATAAATTTTACCAAATATTCTTAATTTTATATAAATATTAGCATATTAATACTTTTAAAAAATTTAGTGTAAAACATGATTTTTAAATAATTTCAATGGAAACTATAAAAATATTTTAAAAATAATTCCCTTTAATAAGAATGAATAAAATCTCCATAAAAATAGTCATGAAGAAATTATTTTAAAAATTATGGGTATGTATAAAACAATTTCGGTCCTAGATGCACTATAATAAGCCTTATGGTTTGATAGATCGAGGCTCAATCATAAGCCCAGTCTAGGAGAAATACATCTCTAGTTGCCCAAAAATCCTAATATTGGAGTACTAGGATGCATATGAGTCCAAAAATATGAATGAACTGTATTCCCCTATAAATTTTCTATTAGTGTTGTCATTATTATACATCCATTTCTAGGTAGATCTAATATATTCCAAGCATAAATGTCATGGAATACAATCCTTACCACCCATGCACCAATATGCATCAAATAATTTAATTCAGGGGGAAATCATTCATTTAATATAATATTTATTATTTAATGTTATTTTATTAACAAATCATATTTTAAATTTTCAAAATAATTAAAAAATCCAATGTAAAATTTATTTTATCAAAACTCATTCCATAAAAAAATTTCATTGAAAATAATTAAAACATTTTATGCCATAAATTTTAAAGAATCATAATAAATGTAATAATTAAAATAATTAATTTCAATTCAAAATCATTTTATGAGAATGAAAAATTTTCATCCCAATCCAATTTCAAAAGTGTTCGAATCAAATACGCCATGAAATTGGAATTCATTTATCAAGAATATCAATTCATGATTTTGAAATCAATAAAAAAAATCCATTTAAAATCAAAAATATAAAAAACAAATATCTTTTAAATCTTATATTTCATGATTCATTACCTAAAGATAGACATAAAACAATCCTAGAAAATTTCAAGGCCTACTGTAATATGGAAATTAGGTACAAAAAACATTAGCATGAAACATGTATATAACAACATTATTTAAAAATTGTATAACACGCCATTATATTACATTGATCATCTAAAATAAAATGAGATAACACAATGACATACATAATAAATGGGTTATATAAAAAGGAAGTTAATGTAATGATTAAAGAATAAAATGATGAATGTGTAACATGTTATTCAAGAGAATATCAATGTGATATAAACGGTGTTGTTATACTAAATATGTCTAACAATGAACTATATAAGATGATGACATCAATGAAACCTAGTAATGTGAAACAATATAATACATGAAAGCATATGAATATATCAAGGATAACTTCCACAAAATCATACCACAGTGTTATTAGTATATCCTATGTTTCACCATACATGGAGTCTCATGAGATAAAAAAATTACATAAATCATTAGAGATTAATATATTTTTTCCCACCTTTCTCATTCATATCATGTAAATATATAAATGTTCCAAATATTTCATACAACATATAGAATTATTTAATCACATTTAATCACATGACTATGTAATTTTAATTAAATACTTAGAATCTCCCAAAATATTTATTATACATACATATTGGTGAATACATGTGAGTTGAAATGTGGATAGATATTCAGTACACAAATGTTTGGCATGAAAATCACTTGATAAATTCGAAAACATAATGAGGGTATATAATGATTCATGAAAGTGTTTAATGAGTTGATATGGGTCTCTAATATCATGTAATTGATATGTATGGAAAGATAGATGTGTAAAAATACATTACAACAACGATAATTGAAAATAATAGGGACAATATAAATTTTTTTTTCACATAAAGTGGAGAAGGATATGATCCCTTACCTTTAGAGGGAGCTTCTAAATTCTTAGGAGGGTATTTATAAATCATAAGAACACATTGGTTTGGATTTATATAGTGATTTGGAGAGTAACTTCATAATCAATGGGTTCTTAGTGAATACGAGTGGATATTTGTAGAAAAGGGGGATGATTTTTTTGCTAATTTATAAATTAATATTTTGGACTCTATATGTTAAAATAATCAAAATTAAAAACCATACCTTGGTTTTCCCCAATGATTCTCCAAAATAGTAGTGTTTTCAATATTTTGTAAGAGTGAGAACCAAACTCTATAAATTAATACCCTTCGTGATGTGGAATTGAATCATGTCCAATAGAATTATTTTTATAACAATAAAATATATTTTTTGTTTTAGAGTTTTCATTAAGGGTTTATAAAAATAATCAAATAACTTAAAAAAATTTGACTTTCAAAATAATTCATTATATTTAAAAATTTACACCTTCAAACGAAAGTCCCCATTTGTAGTAAAATATTGGTTTTTACAATGAAAAAAAGTTTTAAAATTGTTATTAGACATATACATGACTTTATAGAATTATATTATCATTTATATTTATGTTATTAGTATCTAATAGTCAACTAAAAATACCAATGATTTAATCTCCCTTAGTAGCTCAGAAAATGGGATTCATATGGTATGCCCCTTCTGGTTAAGTTAATCTTTTATTTCATCTGTGTCAATTGGATTTATCATACCCTTTAATATATACTAATCATCTACGTCAAAATATAATCGCAATATTATTAATGGTTATAATAACTAATTTCTTTTAAATATGATAGGATACAACTAAAAATGGTCCAAAATAACCAATTTAGTTCATATGTTTTATATATATATCACATAATAATAGATTTATTCATTCAGAATGGAATTTATTTTATAAATTTTTGTGTATTTACATTTTCCCCCATATATGAACTATAAATGGTCCATAGTAACCAATGTATTTCATATGTTTTAAATAGTTTTTATATATCTATATTTCATTCAATATGTTTTATTCCCATTGAATATCATATCATAAAGTAAAATATATGAGCATAATTCTCTTTCATTTCATTTTTTTGTTCCTATGTTTTTTTTTCAAACTTGTAGTGTTGACATAATACATTGACCAGGTGAGGTTTTTTTCTCTAAAAACATTGTCTCTATGATAAATGATATTCACCCACTTCTCCACAAATTATAAATCATTATCCAAAGTTACCACCTCTGGATTTTGTACATGTGGGTGGTCTGTTATATACTATATCAATACAGATACATAGAAAAAATCTTTTTTGTAGGGTGCCCAATATGGCTATAATATATCACATGTTTTTTATTATACATTCCATTTGAAAATTTCTTTTTAATACTATTTACCTATGATATTTAAATAAATATTCTTATATTATATTGCACAACCATGATTTATTATATACTTATTTGGTGGTTACCAACTAGTATTGTATCACACATCTTATTTGGGCTACCATTGGGTACCTAGAAATATTATATGGATGATGGTAGGTACTGAGGAATGTTCCCACAGTTCAATTTGTGACTCGGTTCCATTCATAAGTGTCACAACCCGTCCTCGTGGCCCGTGCCGTGACTACCCCAAGCCCGCCTTCCATAGGCTAGGGGCGGGTGACTGGCACCAAAGGCGTAAATCCCGATAACTGGGAAGGCATTGCCTTTATTAAAGTAAACAAAACACCATAGAGTACATGAGGAAGTAAAACTCTAAGTAAAACTGAAACAAGATGTGATGAAAGTAAAGGGGCCGGAAATAAAAGCCCAACTGTAAAGTACAAGGAAAAGGATAAAACAACCGGAAGGTGACAATCAGCTCCTGGATCTTCCACCAAGGATCTTACCTGAAGGGTAGGTACAGATAGCGCATCTCCTAGATCGTCCACCATGGATCCTACCTAGAGGGTAGGTACATATAGCCTCCACAATGCTCTCTCCCATCAACCTCCTCCGACTGTCATCTCGTTGTGAAGTCCACCACCAGATATTGTCTCGTCGTGAGGTCCACCTCCGGGTACCGTCCAGTCCTCGAACACTCAGCCTCGGTCTGCGATGCCCGTCGTCTACAACCAACACAATGAGGTGTGGGCATAGCCTGTGCAGGGATGAGTATAACGATGCTCAGTAGGGACCCCGAGACCCTCAAGGTCTCACAAAATCCAACAAGGATAACCATAAAGAAGATCTCAACAGATAACCTCTACTTAGGTATATGCCCATACATATACCCAAGTTATTAAGTAACCCATCTCAATCATGAGGAAACATAAAGATTATGAAATCAACGGATATACTCTACCCAGGTATATGCCCATACATATACCTATGTTATCATGTGACCAATCTCAATCATGAGGTAAACACAAAGGACATAGACTCACCTCAAACCAGGATTTTCATTATCAAAACTGTAACTGCTGAAGAGTCCCGCCTCTGGAGTGTACATTGGTCCTGTCACGACTCCGAGGTATTTCTCACTAACCTAATACTGCTGAGGTACTCCTCATGTCGAGTACCGCGGGCCAGCCACCCAAACACAGTAGTGCTTCCCACCGGGGTATGCCACCCAAACACTGTAGTGCACACCCCCTAATAGCCTGCAGAGGTACTCTCCAGATGAGTACCGCGGGTTTGCACTGTCACACAGGTAGTGCTCTATCCGCCATCGGTTTGCACCCAACAAAGTAGTGCTCCATCCACTGGGCTAGTCGACTCACTCCAAGTCGATTCGGTCAAGCAGTCGTCAGGTCTCAGCTGGCTACACGGTCTCCGTACTCTGAACGCACATCTCCGGGAGGGTCCGCTCCACAAGCTACAGGTCGATACACCAAGTACCTCAAGTCCCATGAAGAAGTATCTCAAAGGACCGCCTCATCATAGGGGTCTCAACGCAACAGATGATGCGTCAATCGGATTCCCAGTCTGTGAGTTATTAGCCTTTTTGTCCCAGGGGCTCGGTTGGTTTCGTGTGCGAACCAACCCGTCCGTATCTCAACTGTACCCCGAACTCTCATTGGGTATACTCAAAGGGACCATTTCTCAACAAGATCACCAATGCCGCTGACAGTTCGTCAAACTGACGTCCAGTCAGAATGTTATCAGCTTCTCCGTTCCAGGGGCTCGGTTGGATTTCAGGTACAATCCAACCCAGCCAGATTCCAACAGCGTCCAAACCTCAGGCGAAGTATACCAAAAGTTCCGTCTCATCAAGAGGAATCCAACAAAGTCGATGGCACGTCAATCAGACGTCCGGAGCTCAAGTGATAAGCATTTCCGCTCTGAGGGCCCGGTTGAATTTATGTTCGATCCAACCTAGTCGTACTTCAAATGACACCGGTTAACTAAACCGGTCACACCAATGCCTTCCATACGTAAAAACACACGAGATAGACTACCCATTGGTCCCAAACAGATAGCTGGTGAAAAAGTTTCATTTCACCGCATCATGCGTGAACCGGGTCTCATGAGGCCCGTGCCTCAACCTCGACATTAATATCCAAAATTAGTCTTCAAACATCTGTCGTAATTCCAGGGTCGCAACATTATAGACGGTTCGTCATTCAGACACCGTATGAGAGAGATAGGTCCGATACAAGATCCTGTAATAATAATAATAATAATAATATTCGGTGTTTCGTGGGCCTGAACCACGAACCAGAATTTGATATCCAACATTATACTTGAATCGACCGTCTTAAAGATAGAGTCACATCGCCGCTGACAGCGAGTCAATCGGAGGTCGCACGCACGAGTTATTGCAGGTCAAAGATTTAAAAATAATATTAAATCCATTATGTACGAGCGTTTTGGGTACCTGATCCAAAAACCCGAAAAGGACATCCAATATTGGACTCATAAATTCTGTCTCGAAGTCAGGTTCTCACTGCCACTAACGGTTCATGAAACCAAGGTTGCACAAAGTAGATACCATCAAAATACGGTTTTCCCAACGAAAATAATAATAACATTATTATATTATTATTATTTTTAATTTAATTTATTTCATAACATAACACACCCAAAATCCACGCACCACCACCTAAACTAGCGCCTCCTCTTCTTTACATATGGCCACCATCTTTGTCTGCCCGCCATCTGCACCTCCAGATCCATCTACACTCTATTATGACTTCAATTTAACTCAGAAAAAAGATACGAACACATATCCTTGATCCTTGGGTCGAGATCTTCGCGTCTGTATGTCATGCTCAGGGAAACATTGAGTTTCCAGCATCAATAAATATTTGTGCGCCTCCTTCCACGAGCCATTGCGGCTTCGTTCCAAGACCGAAAAATTAAATGATCGCATATTTGTGACCCTTGCGTCGAGGGCTTCACATCCATATATTGTGTTCAACAAAACTCTGTGTTTCGAGCGTCAATAAATATTTGGACATTGAAGAACGCACAAAGAACATGTGAAGAATAAAAAGAAAAAGGAGAATGGTTTATGTGTAGGACGATGATCATGTTCATTTGGTCATCATCGTCGTGAATTTATGATATGAATAATCAATAAAACAAATTCCAACATATATAAAAACCCCTACTGTTTTCCCCGCAAACAAGAATTCTCAGCCCGCAAACATATTCTTCACGGATCAACTTAATGATGAGTTGATCCGAGTTCTTTGTTTTAGAAGGAACAACCAAGGGAATAATATCATTCTCATATTAATCCCCCTATCTCGGATCACAAAGGTTGATTGCTTGTCGAAGAAAAGGAAAGCTTCGCTGTTCCATAGACGTTGCCTCGGGATGACGGCGTCACTTCATCAAGCATCGAGAAAAAGGAAGCCGAGGTTGGCACCGACCTTCTTCGCGTTCTTCAACGATGAGAATGGAGTTCTTCGTGGAAGGATGAAACTCTTCAAAAACTAGAACTCTCCCAAAAACTCAACTCCACAAGCTAAAACCCAGATAAAATAAGACACCTCTTATTTTATTACTTAATCCATCCATTTCAAAAATCCAAAATTCGAAACCTAACATACATAATTAAATGATCTTAAGTTGTCATATTAATTAGTGTTTAGGTTGCATGAATTAATGTGGGAGGTGGGGAGTCACTCAATTAAAGATTAGAAGGGTTGGGGAATTTGAAAAGGTGGGGGCTCGTGTGGGCCCCACCTGACCCTTAATCCTCTCATGGAAAGTTAACAACCGGTGGGTCCCACTCCAACTCCCACACCTAGGATCGAACAACTAGAGAAGAGAAAATAAGTTGAGACACAACTTAATTTTCACTTAAACCGCTTAGTGATGAAATAAAAATAAAACAATTATATTTTTATTCCTCACTTTTTTTTACACCAACACTCGAGCAAACACACCTTTATAAAAGGTGTTCCTAAGAAATTACCGGCGCTGCGGTTTCATTGGTTCCCTCGGATTTCGATTCCGAGTACCGGTGCAAAAGATAGAAAAACCCACACTTATGTTTACTGAACGTTCCCGAAAAAAAGTTCGGAAAATTATTATCAGTCACCCTCAACCCACACCGGTCAAGGTCAGGCTCTTCCTAAGTGAAACACTCCCCAACGAATCCAACATTACTCTCGGATTTTCAATCCAAGTTACCATTTAAAAGATACGAATTTTACAATAAAATAATTGTTATTTAATTATTTTATTTGCAGCTAAAAACTAAATTTTTCTGGTGGACCGCGCCGGCCGAAGATAGTATCTGCCTAAATAAACCATGCCCTCACAAGTTCAGCGGTTGTCTCAGATTTTTTATCCGAGCTACCGTTTGTGAGTTATAAGCATTTGAAAAATAAAATAATTTATTTTATTATTTTATTTACTATTAAGCCATTTTTGGAATTTCTCACAGGAGGCCCGCGCCGACTAAATTTAAGTCGCGCCTAGGGTAAACCCGCCATCCTAAGAGCAACAGTGCCCTCAGATTTCTTATCTCAGTAACCGTTTATGAGTTATTACACTTTATTCAGAAAAACTGCTTACACGGGATAATTTAAGCTTAAAAAAACTTCAGAAATTTATTTCGGGCACACCGGGCCTCGGAATCAGGTGCCGTCAGAAACTGTGTTCTAGTAAAATCTCAAAAAATTTAAGAAAAACAAAATTTCCTTAAAATTTCTGGGTTTTTACATTACTCCAACCTCATGGATTTACGTCCCCGTAAATCTTTAAAAAAAACTAGGGATACAAAAGCATTACTGAGCATGCATCTGAGCCTTCCGCTCCCATGTGCTCACCTGGTGGTTCCTGTTCTGCCTACGAAAATGCACAAGAGGAATCAACCTTCCTCGTAGGACCCGCTCCTATTGATCCATAATCTCTTCTCGAACCTCCGTGCATGTCGCCCTGTCATCGACGTCCAACTCCATAAGGTCGATGATGTGTGAATGATCAAGGAAGTATCTCCTCAGCCGAGGAACGTCGAAGATTTCATGCCCCTGGTGCAACTGAGGTGGAAAGGTGAAGCGGTAAACCACCTCGCTTACCCTACTGGGAACCTAGATAGGTCCATTGAACCTCAGAGATCTCTCGTCACCTCGGCAACATCTCTGTAAACCTCCTCGTGGTGAGACCCGTATAAGAACGTGGTCATCATCCTCGAACTCTAGAGGTATCCTTTTCCTGATTAGAAGTGAAAATAAAACTCCTGCTTCCACGAGGGTAAGGTTGGATGACTCAAGAATGATCGGCTACACCCTCCCATTCATGAGTTTATCCTGTGATGCCTGGGGTTTCCTTTTCGCCGACGATGGAAAACCCATCCCGACGTTTGCCTAATACCGTCAATTTGAGTATGAGCAGTGATTGCCCAATCCATACTCAAACTAATGTCATAAGGCCTCGACGCTGCCACCAAGAGGTACCAACTGAGACTCTCACCTCAAGGGTCATATCACACCATCGACGTCAGTGTGACTATCGAGTCTCCTCCCAAATGTATCTCCAGATGTGAGGTTTAAGTCAACAGCTTAACTGGAAACTCTAGGTCTAGGACTAGATTCATGGAAGGAAGGGATGATTCGTATCGATGTCTGTGGCTACAAAAGCTAGTAGAAGACAAAGTCCGCACTTTGAATCATCCTTAGAGCCATTTCGGTCTCACTCCTTGACCACATGCTGGTACTCTTTTCCCCTGCCCTCCAGCTCCCTGAGCCTGGAGGGGAAAACAAAGGCGGGTTGTTGTAATATGTTGAAATGTACACCACCTCATGCTGCTCTCATAGCTCTACCTCCACGTATTGAGCTCTACATATTTATCTGTCCTTAACATTTCCTCTTCATGAAACATTCGCATACCCAAGTCTCTGAGACTAGCACCATCTCACTGCGTTCCAACTTCTAACATTCTCTAGCTATATTCATTCATCCAAAGAACATTAAACCTCAAGGTTCTCTCTAGCACCCTAACGTGAGTAGGAATGCATAGAGGAAAAAGTGCTGAGTCGAATATCCTTAATCACACCACGGTCAGAGGTCCGAGATCTATAGCACGGATCGAATCTTATTCATCGAGTACCTGAAATGTTCGGTACGCCTCGATGGATTCTCAGCTACCGAAACGTTATCCTGCCGATGCTGTATAAGCTCTAGAAAACTCTCATCCACCTCCTCAAGCCAGTCCTTAGCCGCCTATGAGTCAGGTTCGCCTCAGAACATAACGGTATCTGATGTTAGAACACGTGTAAGGCAGTAAGCATACATGCGTCACCTACCGGTACCACTGGTTGTAACTACTCACCAACAGGTAGTGATGTATAGCTGACACACTACCCGAAGGTACTATCTCAGGCATCGGTCCACATACTAAAGCCTCATCACTATGAGGACCATACTCATGGTCATTCAATGGAAAACACTAGTGGAAAAGTCCACCATCCACTTTCCTGATGTCTCAGCTAGGTGGAAAACTCTAGCAATCTCCTCCAACCAGTGCTCTACTGTCTGGGAATCTGCCTCACCTCGTAACCTTAGAGGCCACTAATGCTGGAACTTGTGCAACACGCTCTGCTAGCGTGCAAATTTTTCTAGTATAGCTACTGGCATCTGCTGCCCAACAGGTGGTGGTGGAGCTGGTACACCACCTGGGGGTGCCAACATAGAAAATAAGGCCCCGCACAGGAGTCTCGTCGCTCAGTGGGCTGCCATCGAGTACAATCTCAGAACTCTAACTGACTATCTTCTTAGAGACATTCTGAACAGATACGACACGGTCAAATGATTTATACCTAGTGAGCTGTCCTAGTTTGAGATGACTTTAAAACTCTTGGAAACACACACGCAATCAGTGTTTTCATGCACAAAGTCGGAAATCAGTAGTCAGGGTCCTATTGTATGGATACATCGGCTGCCGCACCAACACTGGACTCCCTGAACTGAAAACCACACTCAGTACCCTTAACACTATTACTTCACATAAAGGGAATATCAGAGTTTTATGTTCTGCAGTAGAACTGACTCCTCTGATACTAATTTGTCACGACCTGTCCTCGGGGCCCATGCCGTGACTACCCCAAGCCCGCCTTCCATAGGCCAGGGGCTGGCGACTAGCACCAAAGGCAAAAATCCCGATAACTGGGAAGGCATTGCCTTTATTAAAGTAAAAAAACACCACATAGTACAAGTGGAAGTAAAATACTAAGTAAAACTGAAACAAGCTGTGCTGAAAGTAAATGGGTAGGAAATACAAGCCCAACTGTAAAGTACAAGAAAAAAAGATAAAATAGCCATAAGGTGACAAGCAACTCCTGGATCGTCCACCAAGGATCCTACCTGAAGGGTAGGTACAGATAGCACAGCTCGTGGATCATTCACCACGGATCCTACCTGAAGGGTAGGTACAGATAGCCTCAACAATGCTCTCACCCATCAACCTCCTCCGAGTGTCGTCTCGCTGTGAAGTCCACCACTAGATACTGTCTCGTCGTGAGGTCCACCTCCGGGTACTATCCAGTCCTCGAACACTCAGCCTCTGTCTGCGCTGCCCGTCATCTGTAACCAATGCAACGAGGTGCTGGAATAGCCCGTGTAGGGGTGAGTATAACGATACTCAGTAGGGACCCTGAGACCCTCAATGTCTCACTAAATCCAACAAGGATAACCACAATGAAGATCTCAATAGATAACCTCTACCTAGGTATATTCCCCTACATATACCCAAGTTATCAAGTAACCCATCTCAATCATGAGTAAACACAAAGATCATGAAATTAATGGATAACCTCTACCAAGTTATATTCCCATAAATATACCTAACTTATCAAGAAACCCATCTCAATCATGAGGTAAACACAAAGGTCCTAGACTCAGCTCAAACAGGGATTTTCATTATCAAAATCGTAACTGCTGTAGAGTCCCACCTATGGAGTGTACAATGGTCCTGTCATGACTCCGAGGCACTTCTCACTAACCTAAGACTGATGACGTACTCCTCCTGTCGAGTACCGTGGGCCAGCCACCCAAACACAGTAGTGCTTCCCACCAGGGTATGCCACCCAAACACAGTGGTGCACACCCCCTAATAGCCTGCAGAGGTACTCTCCGGATGAGTACCACGGGTCTGCACTGTCACACAGGTAGTGCTCTATCCACCATGGGTCTGCACCCAACAAAGTAGTGCTCCGTCCACTGGGCTAGTCGAGTCACTCCATGTTGTTTCGGTCATGAAGTCATCAGGTCTTAGCCGGCTACACGGTCTCTATACTCCGAACGCTCATCTCCGAGAGGGTCTGCTCCATGAGCTACAGGTCAACACTCCTAGTATCTCAAAGCCCCACGAAGAAGAAACTCAAAGGACCACCTCGTCATAGAGGTCTCAACGCAACAGAGGGCGCATCAATCAGATGCCTAGTCTGTGAGTTATTAGCCTTTTCGTCCCAGGGGAACTGTTGGTTTTGTGTGCAAACCAACCCATTCGTATCTCAACTGTACCCAGAACTCTCATAGACTATACTCAAAGGGACCGTTTCTCAACAAGATCACCAACGCTGCTGACGGTTCGTCAAACGGACTTCCAGTCTGAAAGTTATCAGCTTTTCTGTTCCAGGGGACTGGTTGGATTTCAGGTACAATCCAACCCGGCCATATTCCAACAGCGTCGAAACCTCGGGCGAATTATACCAAAAGTTCCGTCTTATCAAGAGGAATCCAACAAAGTCAACGACACGTCAATCAGACGTCTGGAGCTCAAGTTATAAGCGTTTCCACTCCGAGGCCCCAGTTGGATTCATGTTCGATCCAACCCAGTAGTACTTCAAATGACACCGGTTAACCAAACCGGTCACACCATTGCAATCCATATGGAAAAACACATGATATGGACTACCCATTGGTCCCAAATGGATAGTCGGTGAAAAATTTTCATTTCATCGCATCATGCGCGAATCGGGGCTCGTGGGGCCCGTGCATCAACTTCGACTTAAATATCCAAAATTAGTCTTGAAACATTGGTCGTAATTCCAGGGTTGCAACTTCATAGACTGTTCGTCATTTCGACACTGTATGAGAGAGATATGTCCGATACAAGATCCCGTAATAATAATAATAATAATATTATTATTCAGTGTTTCGTGGGCCCAAGCCACGAACCAGAATTTAATATCCAACATTAGACTTGAATCAACCATCTTAAAGACAGAGTCACATCGCCGCTGATGGCGAGTCAATCGGACGTCGCACGCATGAGTTATGGCAGGTCAAAGATTTAATAATATTAATAAATCTATTATGTACAAGCATTTCGGGTACCCGATCTAGAAACCCGAAAAGGACATCCAATATTGGATTCATAAATTCTGTCTCGAAGTCAGGGTCGCACTGCCACTAACAGTTGGTGAAACTGAGGTCGCACGATGAAGATACCGCCAAAATACAGTTTTCCCAACAAAAATAATAATAACATTATATTATTATTATTATTATTAATTTATTTTGTTTCTTAACACAACACACCCAAAAGCCATGCACCACCACCCAAACTAGCGTCTCCTCTTCTTTACGCCTTTGGTGCTAGTCGCCAGCCCCTGGCCTATGGAAGGCGGGCTTGGGGTAGTCACGACACGGGCCCCGAGGATGGGTCGTGAGAATAAGTGTAGGGGAGCATGGGACTGAGCAGAGGTTCATGATTCATTCCAAATAAAGTGTTTTTCCATGTTTTTGGTATTTTGTTACATGTATTTCACATGTTATCAAATTACCTATTTTGGATGATTTGTAGACACATGACATGATCGTCATTATATATGAGATTTCTTTTGGAATTGTTATTTATATCTATCATTAGAATTTTTACCAATTGTATGGTTGATTTATTACATCCTCTGTTGATCCATATTATTTCTACCATTGTTTTACACTCTGATAAGAGGGTTTATTCATCACAGAAACACACCCTAGGCCCTTGATGTTAGTCAGAATCCTTTGGGATTTGGGAAGATGTTCTTAAGGCCATGTGGCCAACTGGGATCAAGGAACAGCCCATTGGAATATATGTTCGAGATGATAAATTTTGTTATCATATAGTTTACATTCTATTTTTATTTATTAATTTGATGTAACATAATGTGAAATATGAAGAATTGGAATTTTTTAATGAGTTTTTATTGTGAGTAACTAACAAATATTTAGGAATAATCCAAATTCCCTCAAATAGAAATTGATATTTTCTAGAATTTTTATATTATAGTTTATGAGATTCCACCATTGTGTGATGCATAGTGGTTATGATGTGATTATTAATATGATTATGTGTAATCATTTTTTTACAACCTGATGAGGTGAGGTCATAACATCTCACACATAAATTTAGGCTCTTTACAAGAATCAAATACCATGAATTATTCCGTGCCAAATAGGATGAATTTCTTATATTCATGGTGTTCTGATATGTATCATGATAGATATATCTATTATTGTAAACATATTTTTTTACTCGGAATTGAGAAACATGGTTAGTACTTAATCTGAATCTTGTATCCTAAGAATCAAATTTCTTCATGTTGATTCGTGGACCAAGAGTCGACCAGACTCGAACATGTAATAATGTGGACAAGTTGGATTCCATATTTCATATTAGGAGGTGAATTGGTGATTATGGATCATAATTGGTGGACAATTGTATTTATACAATTATTATGAAATATTAAAGAAGTATTAAAATGAAATGGAAATAGGAATTTAGAGAATAGAGACCTGAACATGATTATAATTTGAGTGAGATTTAGGCAGTGCATCTACTGACATTTGGGAATGTTTCTTTTTACTATTCCAATATTTAGTAGTAGGAAGTGTTGTATGGCCTGTTTATATAATGTGTTTGACATGTCCTAGGAATTTAGCTGTGAACATTCATATCATACCTTCATGAGACATGATTTTTGGGATTGTAGAAACATTCCACCATGATGGCCTCCAGTTGTACACCAGGTGGGTGAGTACCACCATTGTCACGACCCGTCCTCGGGGCCCGTGCCGTGACTACCCCAAGCCCGCCTTCAATAAGTTAGGGGCTGGCGACTAGCACCAAGGCGTAAATCCCTGTAGCCTTTGTAAAGTAAACAAACACCACAGAGCAAGAAAGCAGTAGAAGTAAACACTATGTAAAAACTGAGTACAACAGTAAGTGCGGAAAAGTAAGTGGGCTAGTATACAAACCCAAACTGAAAGTAAAGTACAACTAGAAGGGAAAAATAGCAACTGAAAAGTAAAGCCGCAAAGTCGAGCTGTCCGCTGGAAATCCCACCTGAAGGGTAGGTATAGATAGCCTCCACTGCTCCTCGGGTCCAGCCGACCCCTCCGAGTACGTCCCGCCCAGTGGTCCACCTCCTGGTACTGTCCTGCTCCACAAGCCTCAACCACGATCAGCACTATCTGTCGTCTGTAACCAACACAATGTAGTGCAGGCATAGCCCATGCAGGGATGAGTATAAGCTACTCAGTAGGGACCTCGATACCCTCGAAGGTCTCCCAGAATCCGCAATGGATAATCCACAAAGGAAAGATGCAATCACGAAGTAATATCCGACACTACTTAGGTATATGACCATATATATAACTAATTCATCTATTCCCGATCGGCTCCAACATCCGAGCCCAAGCACAACCCAATCCACACAGGAAAGAAAAACTTAAATCCGCAGAGGATAGTACAACACAATCCATATAGGAAAGCAAAATGTAAATCCACACAGGATAGCACAACACAATCCACATAGGAAAGCAAAACGTAAATCCACACAGTATAGCACAAAACAATCCACATAAGAAAGAAAAATAGGATTCACCTCACACGAGAATACTTCTTGAATGATGATAGAGATGATCAGATATAGCCACTGATTCATCTAAGCCGTCGGACCCACAAAGGATCGGTAGGTACTACCTCCCGCAATGACCCACACAGGATCAATCATGAAGTTGAAACCATAGCTTTTGGGAATCTCATTCTCCATCAAGTACAGTGGTTATGCCGCTATAACCTAGCACTTCCCTCTAACCATGGACTGCTGTAGTACTCCACCTATCGAGTATCGTGGGCTTGCTACTACAACCAAGAACTTCCCACCATGGGTCTTCCGCTACAACCAAGCGCTCCCCCTCATAGCATCTAGAGGAACTCCTTCTGTTAAGTACCAAGGGTTAGCCGCTACAACCAAGAGCTCCTCCATTGTGGTTCTGCCGCTACAACCAAGCACTCCCTGTGCTGCTACAATGAAGTGCTCCTCTGCCGTGGGTCTGCCGCTACAACCAAGTGCTCCCCCTCATCGCCTCCAGAGGTACTCCTTTTGTTGAGTACCGCAGGTCTGCCGCTACAACCAAGCACTCCTCCACCGTCGGTCTGATGCTACAACCAAGTGCATCCCACTGGACTATCCGTAACACACTGAGTCATTCGATCAGCAGTCGTCAAGTCTGAACCAGCTCTAGGGTTTCCGCACACAGCATGCTTGTTCCGGGAGGGTCCACTCCACAAGCCAAGAGGTCGATGCATCAACTAACACATAACTCCGGAGTTGATGTATCCCAAAATTACTGTAGTGGTCACTATAAAATCCACAGAGGATTCCCGTACTGTCTTCATTGTCGTCGCAGACGCAGCCAGCTCTAGGGTTCCTGCACACAGCACGCTCACTCGGGAGGGTCCACTCCACGAGCCGAGGGGCTGATACATCAACTAACACATAGTCCAGAGTTGATGTATCCAAATGTTCCGTATCGCCAACAGGAACTCAACTTCGCAGACGGCGCGTCAAACAGACGCACGGTCTGAGAGTTATTGGCTTTTTCATCCCAAGGGCCCGGTTGGTTTTTAAGGAAAAACCAACTCGAACCTACTCCACCGTCGTCCAATCCTCGGGCGGAGTAATCCAAAAGATCCGTATCACTTAGAGGAATCCAACAAAGTTGACGGAACGACAATCAGACGTCCGGAACTCAAGATACGAGCATTTCCGCTCCGAGGTCCCAGTTGGTTTTGTGTACAAACAAACCTGGCCGAACCCAAAGTATTCCAAAACCTTGTGTTTGATATACCGAAACGACCATCTCAATCCAAAGATTGCATCGCCGCTGACGGCGCGTCGATTTGAGGCCCGTAGCTCAAGATATAGTCAAAAGACCAAAATGGTTCCGAAAACGGGTGTTTCAGGCCCGGACCGACCCGGCCCGAGACCCCATGGGTCGGCCCGAACCGGGTCGACCCGACCCGGGTCTGGGTTGGCCTGGCTGGGCGCGACCCGGCCCGGCTCGGCTGCCGGCCTGACGGCTCGGTGCTAGCCGAGTGGCTTCGCCGAAGGAGTCGCGACCCCCCGCGTGGGGGCCGCTCCGTGTCACCAAACGCGGCGCAAGGCCGCGTCCCTTCCCCGTGTCCCCCGTGGCCGCAAGACCATCACTATCTGCCACTTCCTGGTGGCCGACCGCTGCCAGCTGCCACCTCCATCCACCGACGCCACCGTGCCGGCGTGGCGCGTCGGCGGGAACTTCCGCGGACCACCGGACGCGCTCCGATTGTCCATTTTACCTGCGGTTTGCGCCTACGGCTCTCCCGGGATACGAACATTGCTATGAAGTCCTCTAATCTCCAATCCAATCCCATTTCGTAGACGCCGTTAATCCACGCATCAACGAAACACTGCGGAGGGTTTTCGGGCCATGTTTGTTTGGCCTGTACCCTCCGTGTTAGGTGATAACAAATGGGAAATAATATTCCACACATGGAAACACAACAAGGCACAATTTTAATAAATTAAAACTGAACATTGATCTGGGTTATTTGTTTTAGAAGGAAAAAACCATGTGAATAAATATTATTCTCAAATAAAACCCCTACCTCGTAGTAGTCGTCGAACGAGAGTTCTTCGCGGAATTGACCATCAAGGAAGAAGAGGATCGTCACATCGCGGAAGGGCGTCGCGTCATCGCTGTATACGACATCGCGTCGACGATCTTCGTGGGTTTAATAAATCTCACAGATTTAATTTCATGAATTAAATCCATGTTAAGGATAAAATATACAAAGGAAATTTAAAAGTTCCATAATCTCCTACCTCAAGCAGTTGATCGAAGATTTTTCGCGGGAGGAGAATCGTCGAAGAAGAACGTCGGAGAAGGAGAATCGTCGGCGTCGTGGTACACGGCATCGCATCATCGATCTCTGAGGGTTCGGCGTTCTTCGTCGCCTTTCGTCGAAGGCTGATGTTCTTCTCATTCTTCGTGTTCTTTGCGTTCTTCACAAAAGAGGATGAAGACACAGTCTCTCAAAATCCTCTCAACAGGCAACCTGTCAACAAAAAATGGTGTTGGTCTTATTTTATTATTATGCCAACAGTTTGAAAAACAGGTTATGAAACGAACCATAAATTTGGTGAATTAATGGTAATGACTTAACAGTCCATTTAATAGGGGCGTTAAGACTTTTAGAAAATGCACCAGTTGACTTTCATTAAATAGGGGTTTTAACGGGTGTGTTACTTAGGGTAAAAGAAACGATGGGGCTCGTGCGGGGCACACCTCACAAATATCCTACCAAGAGGGTAGGATATTTTGGATATCACCCTATCTGATTCATCTTAGATCAAGTGGCTTTATGCGGCTTTAAGTGAAATAAAATAAAGTTGTCGCACCACTTTATTTTATTTCTTAAGTTAACCCCAAAAATTAAAAAACCACACCCGGGCAAACACAACTCCGGAAGAGGCATTTCTAAGAAACTACTGGCGCTGCGATTCCATCGGTGCCCTCGGAATTCGATTCCGAGTACCGATTCAAAATTTAGAAAAACCCGCCCGTTCGTTCACTGAAGGTACCCGAGCCAAACTTCGGAAAATGATTTCGGGCACACCGGGCCTCGAAATCATATGCTGTCAGAAACTGCATTCTTGTAAAATTCCAAGGAAAATTAAGAAAAAAAATTTCTTTGAAATTTACGTGTCTTTACATCACTCCCATCATAGGGATTTACGTCCCTGTAAAGATACATCATAAACTAGGGAAATAAAAGCGGGTACTGAGAGCACATCTGAGCCTCCCGCTCCCAAGTGCTCTCCTGAAGGTTCCCGTGCTTCCATATGATGCACACAAGAGGAATCGACCATCCTCGTAGGATCTGCTCTCGTTGATCCTCGATCTCCACTGGGACCGCTGTAAAATTTTCCCCATCATCAACGCTCATCTCCCCATGGTCAATAATATGCGTCGGGTCGTGCAGGTACCTCCTCAGCTGAGATACGTGGCAGACATCATGCACCCGGTGCAACTAAGGTGGTTGAGCCAGGCGATAAGCCACCTCGCCAATCCTGTTGAGGACCTGTAATAGTCCGATGAAGCATGGAGACAACTTTCTGCCTTAGAAAAACCTCCATAACTCACATCGATGTGTGACCCATAAGGAAACGTGGCCGCCATCCTCGAACTCTATTGGTCTCCGCCTCCTGTCAGCACAAGACTTTTGCCAGCTCTGAGCTGTTCTCATCCGCTCTTGGATGACTTGGACCTTTCTGGTCCTACTTGAGCTGCTGATATTTCATCTTTGCAGAGAAAAAAAATCCGGTCTAATCCCATGGATGAACCACGTTCTTTTCCTAATACAGTCAATCTCGTCATGGATGATACAAACCCATAGCAAGGATGACGTCGTAAGGCCTCAACGTTACTACCAAGAGATCCAACCTTTACTCTCGCCTCTAAGGGTTGAGTCACACTGTCGGGATCAGTGTGTGGTCACTGGGTCTCCTCTAGTAGGTATCTCAATGTGAGGGTCAAGTCAACGGTTTTTAAACCGGAACCTCTTAGTAACAACACAAAGAGAGGACAGGAAGGTAAACGCCAAAAGAAAGGTGTCTTTTATTACTGCAACTCAACATATAAAGACAAAAAACACCTAAAAAGAAACATCAACAACTCTAGAAGTAGCATAAACAAAAGTCTCCTGGTCTGGAGCTAGTCCCGCTCATATCCATCTGCTCCCGCAGCTCCCCGATCGTAGGCCTCAGCTGCCTGAAGCTGAGCTCTCCCATGTCCACCGGCTCCCTGCGGTTGGGGTGGACCTTATGGTGGTGGTGGGGGCAGAGCCTCAAAGCATCTCCCACCACCTGCTGCTCGGCCAGCTCCTCTGCCTCGTCCGGCTGCTCCCAGCGGACCGCCACGGTCGACCCTCTGCCTCTGCCTGGGTGGCCCCTCAACCGTCTGTTGCTCATCGGCAAGGCGGTTCGGGCATTCACGAGCCATGTGACCAACCCCTCCGCATGAGTAACACTGTCCGCTCATGGTAAGTCATTGTCCACCCCGGGTGCCTCTCACAAACGATCATGTGTCACGCGGTCGACCAACGGTAGGTATAGTACTCTTGGACCCCTGCGTCATCTGTCTACTGCCCGCTGCAGAAGACTCCGCCGCATGCCGGCTAGTGGTGGGTCCTGCTGCTGGAGACTGCTCAGCAAGGGAACTCTCCACTAAGAGAGCTCGCTCCAACACCCCTGTCTGTGTCAGAATGCTGTGAGAAAAAACTGAAGCTTTGATCTCTCGCCTGAGCCCCTGCTCGAAGGTTTGGGCCTTGAAGAATGGGTCTCGTACCATGTCCGTATAATAGCGCGAGAGATCGGTAAACCTCGCCGCGTACTGGGCTACTGTCATGCTGCCCTGCCGCAACTGTAGTAGCTCCTGGATGCGCACCTCTCGGAGGGTGGCTGGGACAAACTCTGAGCGAAAAAGGCTCTCAAAGTCCATCCAAAGGAGTGATTCCTCATCGTACACCTGGAGAATCAATCTCCACCATCTGCCTGCTGCAGCGTGTAGTTGGCTTGTTGCGAGGATCCCCATGTGGTCTGCTGGTGTCCCCACTAACCGGAAAACTCGCACTACTGCCTCCAGCCAGTCCTCTGCTGCCTTGGGGTCCCTCTCCCCGCGGTACCTGGGTGGTTGCTGGCGCTGTAACTCATGCAGTGCACTAAGGGGACGTGCATCGTCAGCAGCTGGGGCTGGAAGCATCGGTCGCCCGACGGGAAGAGGTACTGCCGGTGCCTCAGCTGTCAAAGGGCCCTGTACTGAAGCCACATCACTCGACGGGCTGTTGTCATGCTCAAATCTCAGAACCCTAGCTGGCTACCATCGTGGGGCCATCCTGAAAAGGAAACAGATGCGCCACGGTCAGAACAATATACCTGGTGAGCTGACACAAAGTACTCACAAAGAATACTTGAAACACACACATGAAATCAATGTTTTCGTGCATTAAGTCAGAAATCAGAAGTCAGGGTCCTGGTGTACGGATACGTCAGCCGCCGCACCAACACTGGACTCCCTGGACTGATAACCACACCCAATATGCTAAACACTATTTCTTCTCATAGAAAAATATCAGAGTCCTGAGTTCTGCGGTAGAACCGAACTCCTTTGATACCAATTTGTCACGACCCGTCCTCGGGCCCATGCCATGACTATCCCAAGCCCACCTTCCATAGGCCAGGGGCTGGCGACTAGCACCAAGGCGTAAATCCTGGTAAAAAGGGAAGGCATTTCCTTTGTAAAGTAAACAAACACCACAGAGAAAACAAGCAGTACAAGTAAACAAAAAGTAAAAACTGAGTACAACAGTAAGTGCGGAAAAGTAAGTGGGCCAGTATACAAACCCAAACTGAAAGTGAAGTACAACTGGAAGGGAAAAACAGGAACTGAAAAGTAAAGCCGCAACGTCGAGCTGTCCACTAGAAATCCCACCTGAAGGGTGGGAACAGATAGCCTCCACTGCTTCTCGGGTCCAGCCGACCGCTCCGAGTACGTCCCTCCTAGTGGTCCACCTCTAGGTACCGTCCGGCTCCGCAATCCTCAACCACGATCAGCGTTGTCCGTCGTCTGCAACCAACACAACGTAGTGTGGGAATAACCCATGCAGGGGAGAGTATAAGCTACTCAGTAGGGACCCTGAGGCCCCTGAATGTCTCCCAGAATCTGCAAAGGATAATCCAAAAAGGAAAGATGCAATCGCGAAGTAACATCTGACACTACTTAGGTATATGCACATACATATAATTAAGTCATCTATTCCCAATCGGCTCCAACATCTGAGCCCAAGCACAACACAGTCCACACATGAAAGAAAAACGTAAATCCACACAGGATATCACAACACAATCCACATAGGATAGAAAAACGTAAATCCACATAGGATAGAACAACACAATCCACATAGGAAATCAAAATGCATACCCACACTGGATAGCACAACACAATACACATAGGAAAGCAAAACATAAATCCACATAGGATAACACAACACAGTCCACATAGGAAAGCAAAACAGGATTCAGCTCACACAGGAATACTTCCTGAATGACGATAGAGATGATCAGATGTAGCCACTGATTCATCTAAGCCATTGAACCCACAAAGGATCGGTAGGTACTACCCCCCTTAATGAACCACCCAAGATAGATCATGAAGTTAAAACCATAGCTATTGGGAAAATCCTTCTCCATAAAGTACAGTGGTTATGACGCTATAACCAAGAGCTTCCCTCTAACCTTGGACTGCTGTAGTACTCCACCTATCGAGTACTATGAGCCTGCTGCTACAACCAAGCGCTTCCCACCATGGGCCTGCCGCTACAACCAAGCGCTCCCCCTCATAGACTCTAGAGGTACTACTTCTGTTAAGTACCACGAGTCAACTGCTACAACCAAGCGCTCCTCCATCGTGGGTATGCCGCTACAACCAAGCGCTCTCCTGTGCTGCTACAACCAAGCGCTCCTCCACCGTGGGTCTGCCACTACAACCAAGTGCTCCCCCACATAGCCTCCAGAGGTACTCCTTTTGTTGAGTACCGCGGGTCTACCGCTACAACCAAGCACTCCTCCACCGTGGGTCTGCTGTTACAACCAAGCGCTTCCCACTAGACTATCAGTAACACACCGAGTCGTTCGATCAGCAGTCGTCAAGTCTCAACCGGCTCTCGGGTTTCCGCACACAACATGCTCATTTTGGGAGGGTCCACTCCACGAGACAAGAGGTCGATGCATCAACTAAAACATAGTCCGGAGTTTATGTATCCCAAAAGTACCGTAGTGGTCACTACCGAACCCACAAAGGATTCCCGTACTGTCTTCATTGTCGTCGCAGACGCAGCCAGCTCTAGGGTTCCCGCACATAGCAAGCTCGCTCGGGAGGGTCTCCTCCACGAGCCGAGGGGCTGATATATCAACTGACACATAGTCCAAAGTTGATGTATCCAAAAGTTCTGTATCGGCAACATGAACTCAACGTCGCAGACGGCGCGTCAACGGACGCCCGGTCTGAGAGTTATTGGCTTTTTCGTCCCAGGGGCCCGGTTGGTTTTTAAGGAAAAACCAACCCGACCGTAATCAACCTACATCCAAACCTTGGGCGGAGAAAGCCAAAAGATCCGTCTCACTTAGAGGAATCCACCAAAGTTGACGGCACGTCAATCGGACGTCCGGAGCTCAAGATACGAGAGTTTCCGCTCTGAGGGCCCAGTTGGTTTCGTGTACGAACCAACCCGGCCGAACCGAAAGAATTCCGAAACCTTGAGTTTGATATACCGAAACGACTGTCTCGATCCAAAGATCCCATCTATGATGACGGAGCATCGATCAGAGGCCCGTAGCTTAAGGTACAAGCAAAAGACCAAAAAGGTTCCGAAAACGGGGGTTTCAGGCCCGGACCGACCCGGCCCGAGACCCCCTGGGTCAGCTGGAACTGGGTCGACCCGACCCGGGTCCGGGTCGGCCCGGCAGCCCAGCCCGGCTCGGCTACTGGCCTGGCGGCTCGGTGCTAGCTGAGCGGCTGCACCAAAGGAGCCGCGGCCCCCCGCGTGGGGGCCGCTCCGTGCCACCGGACGCGGCGCAAGGCCGCGTCCCTTCCCTGAGGTCCCGTGCGGCCGTAGGACAGACTCTCACCTCCGCGACGAGTCTTCTCGGTGGCGCGCCCGGCGCCGCCACTTCCTGGTGGCCGACCGTCGTCGTGCCGGCGTGGCGCGCCGGCTGGATCATCCGAGGACCACCGGACGCGCTCCTGTGGTCCGGTTTGCCTGCGGTTTGCGCCTACGGCTCTCCCGGGATCCGAACTTTGCTGCAAAGGCCTCCAATCACCAATCTAATCCGATTTCGTAAACGCCGTTAATCCACACATCAACGAAAAACCGCGGAGGGTTGTCGGGCCATTTTTGTTTGGCTTGCACCCTCCCCGTTAGGTGATAACAAATTGGAAATAATATTCAACACATGGAAACACAACAAGGCACAATTTTAATAAATTAAAATTAAACATTGATCTGGGTTCTTTGTTTTTGAAGGAAACAACCATGGGAATAAATATTATTCTCAAATAAAACCCCTACCTCGTCGTAGTCGTCGAACGAGAGTTCTTCACGGAATTGATCGTCGCGGAAGAAGAGGATCGCCGCGTCACGGAAGGGTGTCGCGTCATCGTGGTATACGGCGTCGTTTCGACGATCTCCGAGGGTTTAAGAAAACTCACAGATTTAATTTCACGAATTAAATCCATTTTAAGGATAAAATCCACAACGGAAATTTAAAAGTTCCATAATCTCTTACCTCAAGAAATTGATCGAAGATTTGTCGCAGGAGGAGAATCGTCGCAGAAGAACGTCGGAGAAGGAGAATCGTCAGCATCGCGGTACATGGCGTCGCATCTTCTATCTCCGAGGGTTCGGTGTTCTTCGTTGCCTTTCGTCGAAGGCCGACGTTCTTTGCTTTCTTTGCATTCTTCGCATTCTTCACGAAGGAGGATGAAGATACAGTCTCTCCAAATCCTCTCAACAAGCAACGCGTCAACAAAAAGGGTGTTGGTTTTATTTTATTATTATTCCAATAGTTTGAAAAACAGGTTAAGAAACGAACCATAAATTTGGTGAATTAATGGTAACGACTTCACAGTCCATTTAATAGGGGCGTTATGAGTTTTAGAAAACGCACCAGTTGACTTTCATTAAAGAGGGGTTTTCGTGGGTGCGTTAGTTAAGGGAAAAGAAACGATGAGGCTCGTGCGAGTCCCACCTCACAAATATCCTACCAAGAGGGTAGGATATTTTGGATTTCACCCTATCCGCTTCAAGTTAGATCAAGTGGCTTTAAGTGGATTTAAGTGAAATAAAATAAATTTGTCACACCACATTATTTTATTTCTTAACATAACCCCAAAAATTAAAAAACCACACCCGAGCAAACGCAACTCCAGAAGAGGCGTTTCTATGAAAATAGCAGCGTTGTGATTCCATTGGTGCCCTCGGAATTCGATTTCATGCACCGGTTTAAAAGTTAGAAAAACCCGCTCCTTTGTTCCCTGAACGTACCCGAGCCAAACTTCGGAAAATGATTCCTGGCACATCGGGCCTCAGAATCACGTGCCGTCGGAAACTGCGTTCTTGTAAAATTTCAATGATAATTAATAAAAAATAATTTCCTTGAAATTTATGGGTATTTACAACAATGTTATAGAGAAATTATCTGAAGGACCACTGATGTATCCTTATATAGTAAATTATTTGGAACTAGATATTGTA
Organism: Viscum album; assembly: GCA_963277665.1. Taxonomy (NCBI): domain Eukaryota; kingdom Viridiplantae; phylum Streptophyta; class Magnoliopsida; order Santalales; family Viscaceae; genus Viscum; species Viscum album. The sequence continues at coordinate 1,110,699,163 of OY728145.1, forward strand.
TCTGACCCGAGTTCTAAGGCATAGATCCGAAAGGGTTTTTTTGAGGGAGCACTACAACCTGCCTTTTCTATCACTAATATAGATTAGGTGTTCAGTAGTCGAATCCTACCACATTTCTGGGAGATGGTTTTCCATAGGCTACTGAGTTATGGATATAGAATATTTTTTCGTTCTTTGATCATATTGAGACACCTCTTAATAAGAGAGTGAATCTAATTAAATATATGGTTTGAGGATAAGACAAGATCAGCTGGTATTTTCTAAAATATGATGATGGGATAAAAACATATGGGTTGGATTGATCTCAAAACTAGGTTCTAATATTAAATTCATCACATGACTCTAATGTAAGAGTGGTCTAGTTATATAATGAATCATAATCAGAGTTCTATGACTGTTATGGATTACATGACATGCTCTATTGAGCTGCTACATTTTTCACTGGTGTACCATGAAGAAGATTTATTAAGTGTTAGGTGATTCAAGGAATGTAGCTGACATGCCATTCGATCTCATGTCAACATGTTTAGATTGAAATCTTTTACTAACATGTAAAATTAAGATCTAATTACACAACAAAACCTGATGGATGCTGATGGTGTAGATCAGAGTAGTGTAGTCTCTCAACGTAGTGCTTCAACATCTTGAGGAAGAAAGTGTTGTTTTGAGGTTCTAATGATATGAGAACAAGATAGTATTCTATTTCTAGTAGTGTTGTGTTCTGTCATATTAATGGATAAAGATGACACAAGTGAAATTAGTGGGACAATGAACCAATTGAGTGCAGAGCTTTGAGAAGGATGGGCCACACGAAACATTTCTTTCAGACCATCCCTCCTGCAGTGAGTGGTAAGGGGACATCATTATCACTAGTTTTTTGTAGAAGGTTTCATAGATCCATGTCAGGTTGGGATATGGAACAATACCAGTTTATTAGGATGAGCTAGGGGTTATCTAAGATGAGGAATCTAGTGATCATTGGCATTGAGACCTCAAAGTGGTCCTACTCCAGGTAGGGTGGTTGTGTAATAGGGATATGGTTCATGCCCTATATATTTTATATTTCCCAAACATGTGGAGCAAAGCGACACACCATCAACAATGGGAGTTTGGATCTTAGTAGTCTTTACACTTCAATATACTCTTTCTGGTATAGGTTCATTTCATAGATTCATATTTTTATCTTTTTTGGAGATCATTAGACTCGCGATTCTATTTTTATGGCATTTTGATGTGATACACATTATTAAGGATAAAAATGGCGGATTTATGTCAACAAATGGAGTTTCCTTAGAGTATGGACGGGTGAGTGACTTATCATGAACATTTTGATTTCAATCACCATAGGGTGACTTTCACATCACCAGAGGGTGGGGAGTTATTTCATAGGGGTGAAAGTGATTTCCAAATAGCTGACCAAGATCAAAGCATCATGGGATGGGAAAAATGACAATATATATTCTTAATTTGTATCAAGATGATTAGTGTGCACAAAAGGATGAAATTCCTTCTTTAGTTGATAGATTCAGGGACATGTTAATAGAATAATTTTTTTTGGATCACTTACTAAACAAGATCTTGCGTATTCTATAGAACTACTTCTATGAGATGCACTAGTAACTATTCATCCATAAAGGGTTGGTTATATAGTGTTTTAGGAGCTCAATATGTACATATAGGATTTTTAGGAAAATTGGATTACATGACCCAATTCTTCACTATGGGGTTATCCATTACATTTTGTCGAAATAAAATATTTTAATCGTAGGATATATGTGGATTATTAGAAATTGAAATAAATAATGATTATGAATAGGTATCCCTTTCAATTAATAGATGATCCATTTTTCATCTTTGAGGATTTTTTCTATTTTAAAAAACCTACTTGATGTTAGGATATAAGTAGGTATGTGTTCAACTTGTAGACATACCTTGAATAACATTTTATAGAAGGTATGGTATACATGAGTATCGAGTTATGTTATTCGGTCTCACTATCAAACCATCACTTTTCATGGAAATGATGTACCCGGCTTACATCATTATCTAGATTATTTTGTTTTAAATGTTGTGGATAACATCATTGTGTATTCTCAAAATCATCACGATCATGAAAAACATCTTCATATGATTTTGGATACACTGAGAGAGTATCAATTATATTTATCCTCATAGAGTGATGCTTATGGATGGATAATATTCAATTCAATGTTCATATTATCTATTTTTTGGAGTATCAACTAACCGAGAGAAGGTGTGTGTTGTAGTTTACATGGAGAGGCCTAATAATGTATTTGATATGTTGAGTTTCTTCAGGAAAACAAGATACTACATAAATTTTATATATGAATTCTCATGATTTATAGTGTCATTGATGAGCTTTACTAAAAAGGGTGTGATGTTTGTTTGGGAAAATACATGGGAGATAGCCTTTCTAGATCGAAAATGGAGATTGACTTCAGGACCGGTCTTGATCATACCAGAGTAGGGTGTAAGCTACAATATGTATTGTGAAACATCCTATATTGGCCTAGGAGATTCCCTGATTTAGGGGGATATAGTCATGGTGCATGAGTCTTATCATTTGTGGCCACATTATAGGAATTTCCAGAAATGAAATATTTAGTTAGCTATAGTTGTTTATGTGTTGCACTATTGGGGGAACTTTTTACTAAGAGGGTATTTTTTGGTGTACTCAGAAAAAAAAATCCATCAAGTATATATTTACATAGAGTGATCTAAATGAGAGGTAGAGAAGGTGGATTGAGTACCTATATTCATTTAATTTTACCATTTCTACACACTTGTTAATGGAAATATAGTGGCTCATGCACTAAGTAAGTGGACTCAGATATTGGAATTCCCAAAGGCCAATAGCGAATGGAATCTTATTGATTTGTTCTATATGATACACAAGGATGTGTAGGATTCCCTTTTGACTACTATTATATCATCCCTAAATGTGACCTCTACCCTATCGGATAGATTGGGGATGAGGAAACCATCAAATTCAAGGGTCATAGTCCTATGGAAGTGTGTGGAAGGGGGGATCCACCTTTTGGTTGGACTATAGATTAGGATGAGTTCTGGCATATTAATGGTCATGTTTCTTTTCTAGTATACCTATGTGAGTAGTATATTTGGGAGTATAATGCATCAGTTTGGGAAGTGCATCTTGATTTTACCATGATATAATGTGACTTTCACATTTAGTAGTAGATTTCTGGTATGAATCATGGTGTGGCTTGTTTTTTCAGGAGGTGTTCAACCTATCAGTACGTGATGGATGAACATCAGTAACTAGAAATGAATTTATAATATTTATACATTCTTGGGTCAAAATTTGATGATGTAATGATGGATTTCAATACAAATTTAGCAAGGTCTCCCCGAGGAAGGAATTAATTTTGGGGTTTTTGTCATCATGCTCTTGAATGTTTCATATTAATTATTGATTAAAAGGACCTTTATTGTTTATGATCATGGGAAGATGTTTATCAATGAGATAGTATGACATAAACAGGTCTCACAAAATATCATTCCATATAGTAATTATTATTTTAAATTCTCATTCCGTTGTAGTTTACAGAGGGCCTTGGGTATATAGATTCTTCTGAAAACGATATACCAACATCATATTGATGGATGGTTATACCACATGATACAGGTTCATGAGGACATGCTGTGAGCATGCATCCTAGATTTTAGGTGCTCTTAGAAGATAAAAATTCCCCATGTTTAGTTCTCCTATAATAAAAACTATTGGCTGACTATAAATATGGAACATTATGAGGATTTTTATTTTAGTCCATTTTGATATTCCCTCGGTTAGTTATAGGTAGGTGAGGTAGCTTTACAGGGTCAAAAACTTGTGTTGGAGACTTATGAGTAGACCCAATTGTCCATGATGTAGATGCGTACTACAAATCCCCAATAGAAATCTGACGATGGTCTCCATTGATGACCACTAGAGTTTTATTTTGTTGATTATGTATTTTTTATGTTTTACTATGGTTGGTAAAATGGAAGATCAGAAGAAAATTATTTCTTTTTACATGATAAGCCAGGAAGTTCAAGATTCTAGACAGAGTCATGCTGGTACCCCATGAGTTTCTTTTACCTCAGAGGTATCGAGTCATGAATGATGAATTCCAGGTATCTCAGATGCAACAAAATCATTCAGACCCATCCCATTATTTAAATCATGAGGTGGTTGAGTTATAGGCTGATGCATGATTTGAGGAGAGACCCATTTGTATCATTGATAGAATAATTCATGATCTCCATGGATATTCAGTTCATCTAGTATGGCTTCTATGGAATAAAAATTGTTCACATGATGTGATTTATGGTGTGGGAGGTTATGTATAAGATTAGTGGCCTGATTTATTCTTCAGTGATTCATAACCACCCTAAAAAGGGATATTAATAGGTGAATTTATTTATGGGAGGTGATATGAAGATCCCATATATTCATAATATGTATGGATATTTTAATTTTCTTCATAAATGAACTTTAATGGATTAATGTAAATATCGGATGTGTCTGTGGGTATACTGGGGATGTCCAGGGAATCTTCTGATCAAAGAAAAAAACATTTTTAAAAAAATAATACAAACCCCATAGTTAGTATATTTTGTTCAAGGAAGGTCTTAAGTATACTAATAAAAATTCATGGTTGGATAGTGAGGTGCTATAAGATGCATGGGCTGAGAAAATAATTTGGAAGGAGGTTGAAAAACATGAGGCGACCCATCCATCTTTTTCCAATCCAAAATTCACCATTAGTGAAACTATTCATAGGGGTTGTGTGAGTTCCCCCTTAGTATGAAAGAGGGTGTACATTTGGCGCATGATTTGGCCAACCATAGAGCCAAACCGTGTGACCCAGATTTTAGGGATTAAATGATTTTTTTTCCAAAATTTAAATTTAATCTTAAATATATTATTATTTCTCCTCAAGTGGACAGACCTTATTTGTGGGAGCCTCCTATGAAGGATAAATCATAGTTTTTCTATCAATTTATCGTCATAACATCAAATAGAACACTGATGAACCGATTAGATACACACCGATGAGTACTTGATTCCTCTTGAGTCATTATCCATTATTCCAGGTGTCATCTATGCTATTTATATGTGATATAATATAATTTTTTTCAATCCTTTCATTAGATATTCAAATTTTCTCCCAATTTGAGTCAAATATATAGATTTTACTGGATAATAACTCTAATACTAACCTACAATAAGTGGTATATACTTTTACATGGAGTTTTGGGGATTTATATATCTATTCTCCATTGTTCCTCCATCCAAAAATTCTAGTGCTGCCCTGATAATTATTTGATTATTTAAATAAATTGTAATGGAACATTTTATGGACGACCTTTAGTAATTTTGAGATACTCTGGATGTTTTTTTACAACCTAATAAACCCATGGTATTTTTATATGAGTTTCCATTTTCCTATTACATTATAAAACCAGCCATGATGTGAGTTTGTGCCTTTCGAGATAGAGGAGGTTTGTTAATAATGAATTAAACCGAATTTGTTAGATAAGACATGGTTTCCCAAATTTTCATGTTGATTATTTTAATGAAATTCAATATATGTAATTATTATATGTGTGGGTAAACTAATGAAATGAAATTCAATGCGAACTTTCATATGATTGGGTAAAATCATTAAATGTGATTTTTGGATTGGAAAATGATTTGAATGTTGAATTACTGTGATTTTGATGAATGAACATGTTAAATATAAATGGTAGTGAGAAAAAAAATTTTTGTACCAAGGATCATGATTCCATTAGACTTCGTGGATGATTATCACATGGATCTTGGTTGTGCTAGGGGATTCCTTTGATGATTACTCTCAAGGGGTCTCAATATTTTGGGATTCCATGGTCCATTCTACCACATGGATACAATTTATTTGGTCTCCCAATGGACATGGTTAGTTGACATGCTCCTTAGAACCTAATTCAATCCAAATAATGTTACCATTGAGATGATCTGGGGACTCGATGAGGATTCCTTGGTCTTACACACCACAGACCTAACCATGAGGGGTCTGGCACTTTTCTTTATGCAGCATGGATATGGTTCATTTGGCTTTCAATATTATATGTCTCGACAATGGTGGTTCTAACATATTTGATTATATGGATCAACTATAGTTGTTTTGATACAAAGGTTATAGAGTATGGCAATGTATGATATGTGATATTGTGTATAGAGTGAGGTAGTATTACTTATTTCCTTATAATTTTTAGATTCATTTTGATATGTGCATGAAACTTGTTTTATACGGAGCCTAGTATATCTATACAATATCACATGTTTTTTAGTATACTTTCCATGGTAAATTTACTTTTTATTACTCCTAACCGTTTATATATATTGAACTCTACGTGTATTATATTTCACATTCTGTATTTCTTGTAGACACATTGGTTGTGTACATATTGGGATTTTATCTCAGACCCTATTTGGGTTGCCATTGGGTACCAAGACAGATTATATGGATTCAATTAGGTATATTGGAATGAACCCATGTTTTGATACGTTACTTTGGGTTAGGATTAAGATCATGGGTGTATGAGACAAAGAAATGTTTCATGATTATATAAAGATATATTTATTTTTGGTCTTTTTGGTATTTCGTAACAAGTATTGTACTGGCTTTCTGTTTACCTATTTTGGACACTTTGTATACAACAGACATGATCTTCAGAATCTATCAGATTATTTCTTGAAATATATATATATATATATATATATCAATAATTTGAACCTTTATCCATTTTTTAATGGATTTATTAAATCCTATATTAATTCACATTACTTCTACCACTATGTTACACTCTAATAAGAAGGAATAGTCTTAATAAAGACACACACTATGCCTTAGATGATAGTCAGTAGACAACGGAAATTTGGGAGATATTCTTGAATCCATGTGACTAACTAGGTCTACGACACCCTTCTGTGGAAACCAATTCTAGAATATTACAATAGGTGTACACCCTGATAAGATCTTTCAATGAACCATGAGTACACTCCCTAGAGAGCAAGTTTCATTTATGTCATGACAAATGACATTATCCTACTATATAACATTTTTAGAATAATATTTTCATTGAATTCCATATTCCTTATCATAGATGGGAACAACTATGAGCATTTTGGAAGACATATACCGTATGTATAATATCAAATTAATGTTACATATAATAAAAAAAATCATTTGACATGAAATAAATTAATACTCAATATTATAAATAATATAGTAATGAAATTTGTTGGTCGAAGTGGATACTAAAGAAGGGGGTTTATTGAGTTCCAATTACAAATTTCTGTTAAAACGATTCTTATAAAAATCCCCCAAATTAAATTACAAGTTAAAATATAATGAATTTGTAATAAATAAAGGGTCTGTTAGGTTCTCAAGAGATTGAATAGTTCTCAGTAAATCTAGTCTGAAGATTAATTAACTTTTGAAGCTAAATTAATGCATAACAATAAATAAAAACACTTTCTAGTTTAACTATAATAGTTACTTTCAAATAGATTGATATTTCAAAGCACATAGTAGTGGAATAATCACTATTGTTAAAAATAAAATAAAATAAGAATAGCAGTTTAAAACAAGAGGATTAGTCCCAAGCTAATACATAATCATCTCAAAAAATTTATATAAATTTTGATCCTCACCCTTGATCGGGGTTAAACAATAGTACAAAGACTGTCCATGTCATGTGACCTCTACCACAGTCCTTCGTGGGAACAAAAATAATAGCACACATGTTATCCAGGTTAAACATGAACTCTACCACTATCCACAGTGGGATACAAGAGAGATATAGATGTTTTGTGTGAGGATTTAGAAATCCTCTAGTTTAGCATAGGAGACAGTGTGTGTCTAAAAATACAGAGCACACACACTTCTAAAAAAATGAATCACTGTGAGAGATTAGATATGGGATTAGAAATGCTCTAGTGATTTGAAATGCATATCTGGACAAATTTTGATTAAGAATAAATTATTCTAAGTTCTTCTCTGGTTTTTTCCTTTAAAACATAGTGTCGTTTTTGTATTCGACTTCCAGTATATTCAAATATGTCTTGAGGTTGCAATAGTCTTTTCAGCACAACAATATCCCTCAACATCCAGCAAAAGTTCTTCTCCCCTTTGACCTCTGGGGAGTTTGTTCTTTTTGTATCAAATGAGTATCTTAGTATGTCACCACACCTAGCAGCTTTTTCACTTCTTTTCAGTACTCATTATGCCTGGATTTTTCCTTTCCTATAATAGCTTTCAGCTATGGTAATGGGAATGATTACCTTTTTACAGGTACGAGGTACAATTCCTAAAATACCAACCACGATCATTAATTAACAGTACGTGCATTAAATTAACCATATATGACCGTTAGAATTATATTAATAATATTGACAAAGTATAGAGTTTGAGTAGCAGTGACTGGTTAACAGTAATCTTCCATCAATAGCTCTCTGTCGGTAGACTTGTAATGGTGGACTTTGTATCACTCGATGCCTTGTATCTGTAGCTATTACTCTATGAAATAGTAGTTATATGTACCTGTAACTCCTTCTATCAGTAGCGTTGTTCTATCGGTAACTTGCTTGTACCAGTACCTACATATATTGATGGCTCTATCTGTATTGGAGAACTTTGTATTATAAGCTCTATATCGGTGGACTTCATATTGGTAGTCATTTGTCTTTCTGTTTGTATCGGTAGGTCTACCCGTATCTGTAACTATGCATATCGGTAGACTTGCGTAGCAGTGACTTCCTTATAACAGTAGACTTCATAACAGTATACATACACATATCGGTAGACTTACTCATATCGGTATACTTACTCGAATGGTTTCCTTTTGATGTACTGGTAGGCTTACATACCAGTAGCTCTGTTCTGTACTAGTGTACTTATTCTTATCAGTAGTTGTGTATATGTTTGTATCAGTGATCTTCATATCCCTATCTCTTGATATAACAGTAGGTCTATTTATTTGTCTGTATCAGTAGCTATGAGCATACTAGTGAACTGAACACTTATCCGTTATATACACAACATATCCAGATTTGGTTATAAATATGTTAAAGTATTTAAAAACATAGATAAACACAGATCGACATATTAAAAATATTATTTGTATATTTTTATCAACATTATAATAGAAGGTCATAGATTGAAATAATTCATATATAGATAAACATTACTTGGGATTATAAAAGCATGTGAAAGCATAATTGGGATTATCAAAACAAGTGAGGTCAACAATCTCCCCATTTTTGATAATCACAACTCATGGTATTATAATCCAAAATAAAAACTAATCTATCATTATAAAATACAATGGTTTTTATTTCCCAGTGTGAATACTGAAATTTACAAATGTGAGATTTTATAAGAATATCATAGGATATAGTATTAAACACAATTGTATCAGAGGTACCGATAAAATCAAAATTCTAGAGTTTGAAAACAAATGTATCAAATAATAGATTATTAGATGCCAGTATCAGAGGTATGAAACAACTGTATTAGAGATATACAACACATGTATCAGAGGTAAAAAAATATAAAACAAATGTACCAGAGGTAAATGTAGTATGCTCATAAAATATAATGATTTTTCATATCAGTTATCCCCCTTTGTATTATTGCTCCCATGTTATATTATTTCTCCCCCTTTGTGATTAGAAAAAAGTGAGACAGAAAGGAAATATAGGAAAAGAGAAGTAACATATGGTAAAAGAGAGAATGAAAGGATTTATATATTACTTGAAGAAAAAATACATATAAATACAGAAGTGAACCAAAAAAGAATACAAGTGATTCCCATCAATGGTGCTAGCCACTAATCAATTCACCTCTTGAATTTCAACATTGGATTTGGATTTGGGTTCAGAGGTAGATTCAGGATGGGTAGTTTCAGAAGAAGGCTTGGGAATTCTAGAAAGCACGGCTGGTGGTTGAGCAACAGAGACTGTTCCTGGCCTGTAGTGTGTAGCTATCTGTGTGATTATAGGAGTGAGGCTCTGGATTGCTTGGATTTGAGTCATCTGAGGAATGGAGGCCGACTGAGCAGAGGCAGGCAGAGCTGAAGGTGCAATGATAGGAGTACTGTCCACATGCACAAATGGAAGCAAGATATTCCTAAAGTCCATTATAATTCATCCTCATCGCTCCATAATAGAAACTAAATCATCCTTGTTCTCCATGAAAATGTCTAGAGAAGGGGTTAACTATCTGAGATTGCTGACTTTTCTCAGAAGGCTTTATTGACTAGTGGTAGCTTAATGTTTTCAAACATAATCTTGAAATGATTGTTGAGCTGATGCTTGGTATTCACGTTCTGAAAATAAGAATCATCGTTATCCTTTAATTCTTTCTATGTGGAAGAAGCTTCTCTAATATAATCTCGATGAATTTTAATTATATCTCTAGTGGTAGTCACCACTTGGGTCAGAGAAGATGATTCCACAAAGCCACTCATTGATGCTGAACCAAGCTCTTCTCTCATCACTGCTCCAAACATATCAACATCTACAGAAGCACTGGATGAAGTAATAGGATTGACAACGAATGAAACAGTTTCCTTGAATGATTGGGTTAAGTTTCTTATCATCTTATGTACAACCAAATATTGAGTGCTCAAGTTCTCTTTGACCGACTTCTTAAAAGCTTCAAAGACACCCACAAATTGCCTTAATACTCCTTCAATGTAATTGATATCAGCAGTCATTTGAGATTGGGAACTACTCAAGGAAGGTAAGGAAGAAAAAGACTTCATCAAGGCAACAACAGCTCATGTCCAACTATCAATCTAGGAATGGCACACTTTGATTTCATTCATCAGCTCTATCATAGTGGTTGACACAGTACATCCAAGAGAGATTTGAAAAGATTTTTTTTCATTTTAATCAGTTCGTCAATAAAAAATCTCTTTAATTCTTCAACTGATACTGTCTACGATTCCTTCAACTCATACATTATGGATTCAAGATCAGCCCTGGTAAGTATATTTTCAAGTACAACTGTAGGGGCTCGTTGAGACACAATATTGGCCACAGAGTAAGCCATAACTGATTGAATGGATGAAATCAAATAAGTTTCTATTCTTCTAATCTATTCAAAAAAGTAGGTCTTATGCTCAGACATAAACTAGTCTAGATTATCATTCCTTACCACATCCTCAGGTAAAAATTCATAGAAGATATCATAGTTAACTTGAGGACTATATATGGGTGTCTCATCTTCAAAATCATGGTAGTCCAACCCACAAACCTAAAAACCTGGGTCTTCTGCCCAGTCATCAATTCCATTAGCTACTAAAACACTACCAAGTCTAGTTGGATGCTCCCCCGCAACTGATGCATTATCCTGTATTGCGATAACACTATCATCAGCTCGGCCTTCCTCAAAATAATCTTCCACAATCAGCTCCATTTCTACAAAAGTCGGAGGCTCCTCAAGAATAGGAGCATGTTTATCTACTTCAACAAGAACTGCCCCTAAAGGCACAACATAACTTCCAATCAATGGACTCAAACTCCAAGTGGAAGAATCAGATGCTTCAGTTTCAGATTCTATTTCTTCTTCCTCATTCTCTAGGGATGCATCTTCCTGATCAGATCTCTTCTGGTCTTCCTCATCCATAGGGGCCTATCCAATGCTTACGTTCAAAACAGTTTCTTTGTTAGGTACATTCAAAGAAGCATTTTATTTTTCTTGTAATATAATTTCAGGAGTTGGGCTAGGAGGCATGTCCGGATCTCCTCCATCTACTGCAGAGGAATCCAACTCCCATGAATCATCACTATACTGTGGCTCCTCCTCATCAGGTCCTAGACCTAGATCCCTTTTATCATTTGGGATATTTGGATGGTCCAATGGATTGATAATTTCAAATATCTTCTCATTATCAGTAACCCACTGCCTTCGCAATGGGTTCCAAAAAATCTTCATGTACTTACATACTGTACTTGTGATAAAAAAAATAGTTTCTTACCACTATTGTCTCATCCTGAGACTCAACAACCCCCTTTACTTTAATCCTAACCAAAATCAATTTGGAAAATAATAATGCATTGGTTTTTGATTTTCATTTTGTCATATCCTCTATTTGAATCATTAACATCCTACACTGATTCACCTTCACACCATGCCTTAAGAGATACAACGAATAAATCTCTTGATACTTCAGATTTGCAAAGTCCCCTATCCTTGTACATAGCACATGTTGAATGAATTTGAATAGTAATATATTTTCCCTATCTATCTCAGCAGCCATAACCGTTCTCTGCTTTCCAATACCAGTGAGCTCATCTAAGGTAGTATCATAGTCATATATGTCACTGGTAGGAGGCATTGTCTTCAATGAATACCCAAATACTCTTTCATGTGGTACCTTCATGCATTCTGCCCATTAAATGGATGAATTTTTTTTCCCTTTCCATTTATCGATGAACACATTCTATTTTCCTTATCATATTTGACAAGGAGCACAATATCATAGAACTCTTTTACCAGCTTTGGATAATAAAGACTATTTTTGTTTGTGAATCATTCTATCCATCTTTGTTCCTCCAAAATTCTTACGGTCATCGATTTTCATAGAAAAATTAATTCTGCACACAGCTCCTTCTCGATTAAAATTTCTCTATTTTGCAAGTGTGGGTTCCCTAGACGCCTCCCTGATCTTGTTCGATTGAAACTTATAATTGCATCAGGTCTTGTCTTCTACTTCTTCCCATTCAGCTCATCAATTTCATCTTTGATAGTATGAAGTTTGGGTTTTCCCATCTCTGGGTTGAAGAACCTAGGGTTTTTGCGATATTTGGGGATTCATGGAGTTGGGTTTGAGAGAGTAGAGTTAAGTGGATTGAGAAGTAACTAAGACTTAGTTTTTATCATATAGATATCATAAAATAAATAAATAAAACAAAATAAGTATAATATAATAGATACGGATTCCAGAGGCTAAAGATACAGATGTTTAAAAACAGCGTAACCTAATAGTAATCATATATCGTTGAGAATTCCTAACGGTGAGGTATATCAGTGAGGTTCAATAGAAATAAGGTATATCCGTGAGGATTCTAACGGTGAGGTTTCTGAAAGTGAGGATTATAAGTGTGAGGTTTCTAATGGTGAGGATTCTAACAGTATGGTTTTCAATGGCGAGGTTTCTAACGGCGAGGTTTCTAACGGTGATCTTTCTAACAGTGAGGTTTCTAACGGTGAGGTTTATAACAGTGAGGTTTCTAATGGTGTGGTTTCTAACGGTGTGGTTTCTAACAGTGAGGTTTCTAATGGTGAGGTTTATAAGGGTGAGGTTTCTAACGGTGAGGTTTCTAACGGTGAGGTTTCTAACGGTGAGGTTTATAAGGGTGAGGTTTCTAATGGTGAGGTTTCTAACGGTGATGTTTCTAACGCAGAGAGTCTATCATTACTAACTCATGTCTAATGTAGCTTAACCTATCCGAACATAAATGCTTGGTGAATATGTCAGCTAATTGATGTTCAGTACCAATAAATTCAAGAGTAATATCACCTTTTTCGTAATGAACTCTCATAAAAATGGAGCCTTACATCAATTTTGGTCTTAGAGTGAGACACATGAATCATAGTGATGTCAATTTCACTAATGTTATCAAAATTTATTTATACATGTTTATAATCATATCCATAGTCCAAAAAAGTATGTTTCATCCATAGAATTTCTACATAGAAACTACCAGCAGCTATATACTCTGCTTCATCAGTAGACAACACAACCGAATTCTACATTTTACTACACCACGATACTAGGGACTTACCTAGAATATGAAATGTTCCCGAAGTGCTCTGTTTATCTAACTTGTAAATAGAAAAGTCAGCATCTGAATAACTTATTAAATCAAATGATTGTCTTTTTGGATAAAACAAACCAAATTTTACAGTATGTTTAATATATTTGAAAATTTTATTCATAGAATAAAATGGGAATCTTTAGTATTATCTTGATATATTTCACACATACACACACTAAACATAATATCTGGTCGACTAGCAGTAAGGCAAAGTATTCTCCCAATCATACATCCATAATTTTTTTGACTATCCGGTATCCCAGATTCATCAATGTTCAACTTACATGTTGTACTCATGGGTGTATCAATTTCATTAATACTATCTAAAACAAAACGTTTTAAAAGAACCTTTGTATATTTACTTTGATTTAAAATAATACAATTTTCATTTTAAAAAACATGAAATCCAAGAAAATATTTGAGTTCTACCATAAATTCATTTCAAATTCATAATGAATACATTATGTAAAATCAATACGGAAAGTTTTTTTAGAAGATGCAAAAATAATGTCATCAACATAGAGTCGTATTATAAAAAATCATTAGAAATTATTTTAATAAATAGATCTGGATCAACAATACCTTTTGAAAAACCTTTTGAAATAAGAAAATTACTAAGTGTATCATAGCAAGCTCGTGGAGCTTGTTTCCAAAATTATAAATCATTTGAGAGCTTAAAAACTTGATTTAGAAAATGAGGATTAGTAATTCTAGGTGGTTGTTCAACAAAAACATATTAAAATATACATCCATTTAGAAAATCACTTTTAACATCCATTTGATATAACTTGAAATTCAGAAGAGAAGCATCGACAAGTAGAATCTTAATGGATTCTAATATAGCTATAGGAGAAATGGTTTCCTTATAGTATATTCCTTCCTCTTGACTATACCCTTGTGCAACTAGCCTTTCTTTTTTTCTAACTATATTCCTAGATTCACCAACATTATTTCTAAAAACACATTTTGTGCCTATGGTCAAAGTGTCCTCAGGTATGACAACTAATTCCTAGACAGTGTTTCATTAAAATTGATTGAGTTCTTCTTGCATAGCCATTACCCAAAATTCATCATTGATTTGGTCATTAATATTCTTATGTTCTAAATGTGAATGAAAGGCTTGATGTTCAATATGGTTTCTTTAGAGGCTCTAGTCTGTGTCCTTCTATCATGATTACCAACAACAACATCTAAAGGATGATTCTTTAGAATCCTAGTTGATCTAGTATAGGTGGGACTAGAAATTTCAGGTTTTTCTCTAGATTCAAGTTATACACAAACAGGTTCTAGAAAGTTTCCAGAACTAGATGTCTATACAATATGTTCATTTATTTTATCATTATGGTTCAAAATAGACAAATATTCTTCAATATTTTCAATGGAAGATTTGGGTTCATGTAGATCATTTTCATCCAACATGATGTGAACAGATTCTTCAACAAATTTGGTTATTATATTAAAGACTTTATATGATTTAATTAATATTTAATAGCCAAGGAAAATTCCTTCATCACTCTTGGATGAACACTTTTCAAGATTATATTCTGTATTGAGAATAAAGACTTTGCAACCAAAAAAATTAAAGTAATTAACCATAGGTTTCCTATGGTTCCACAACTCATAAGGTGTTTCTTTCAGAACCAGTCTAACCAAGACTCTATTAATAATATAAAAATTTGTATTTATAGCATCATCCCAAAAGTAAATTGGCTGGTCATATTCATTAAGCATAGTTCATCCAATTTCTTAAGGGTTCTATTTCTTCTTTCACTACACCATTATGCTGAGGTGTCCTAGGGGTAGGGAAATTGTTACTATAGACATTTTGTTAGTAATAAGATTCAAATTCATGATTTTCAAATTCACAATCATGATCACTTCTCAGGGTCTTAATCTTAAGTCCACTATGTTTTTCTACACACTTGGAGTATTTAATAAAGTAAGAACAAGGTTTAATTTTTTGACCCAAAAAGTATACCCAAGTGTACTTAGAATATTCATCTACTATGACATAGACATAGTGCATCCCATTTTAACTATAAACTCTTTAAGGTTCAAACAATTCCATGTGAACCAACTCGAGAGGCTGAGAAGGTGAGACTTCATTCTTTGATTTAAAATAAACATTATGTTGCTTTCCCTTTTGATAGGGATTACAAACTTTATCAGATGGGAATTCATGTTTAGTTAGGTTTCTAACTATGTTTTTCTTATGTTGTTTTCTATGTGAATGAATGTTGCAATTTCCTAATCTTCTGTTCCATAGCCATGACTCTTTATGAAAATCATTTAAGCAAGTAATGTTCTGTTTTGCCAAATAATTCAAATCAACAACATAAAAATTTTCATTTCTCAACGAATAAAACACTAAAATATTTTTAATATTAAAAACATTATAAGAATAATTTTCAAATTTCTCATTGAAACCATCATAACACAACTGAGAAATACTTAACAGGTATATTTCATCCCATCAACAAATAAAACATTTGGAATTAAAACTAAATCAGTGTTACCAATATGGCCTAAGCCGATGATTTTTCCTTTTTAATTATCACAAAAGGTGACATGGCCTCCGTAAACTTTGATTAAACTATTGAAGAGTGAGTAATCTCCAGTCATATGTTTTGAACATCCACTTTCCAAGTACCATCACTTCTTATGGGAACTCTTCAAGCATGTTTCCTATAAAACAGGATTAAACATAAAATGATTTTGGTACCCTGATTTTCTTGGGTCCAAATAGGTTAGCAAGAAAATGTTTTGGTACACCAATTTGTCTAATGGGTCTCATAAAATCAATATATTCAAAAGATTTTGAAAGATAAAAATTATTTGATCTATATGCATGTGGATAACTAGTTGAAGCATATGAATTTCCAGAACTAGAACAAGTATCATTCTATCCAGATTTAGGAATAAATCTATTTTTAGTAATCTCTCTCTGTCCAGGATGATAGCCAATTCCAGTGGAATATTTTGGTTCCAGATGTTTTCCTAGCATTTGAGTTAGAGTATTATTTCCATTTGTGATTTTATCTAAGTCCATCCTTAATTTCTTAATGGACAATTTTAGTTCAGCATTTTCATTAAGTAATTGAGCATTCATTTCCTATTCTATATCAAGTGAATATTTAACAGAGCTGGTCCAAGCATGGTGTTTCTTTAAGGTCTTATACTTATCCTTCAATTAATTATAGGTTTCTTCTAGAATATTACAATATTAAAACAATTCAACTTTAGACATATTATCATCACTAATTTCATTACCATAATAATAATAATTTATCATATGGGAAACAAGTACCTTATAAGTGTTAGTCATGAAACACATGTTGGGATGATTCTTTTCACAATCAGAAACATCAGACTCACTTGTGTTGCCTTCTGAAGCACTCCATGTTTCCTTCATGGATTTATTTTATTTTTGGTTCTTATAATCATATTTCTTCTTGAATTATAACTTCGGGCAGTCTGATTTCACATGTCCTTTCCTCTTTCATTCATAACAGACAATTTCATCACCCTTATCATACTTTTTCCTATCCTTCTTCCAATGACCTTTGTTGCCATATTTTCCTTTATAGCTTGATTTTCTGAAGAATTTATTCTTTATGTAGAACTTCTTGAACCATCTGGCTATCTAAGCCATCCATTCATCACTATCATAATCTGAACCTTATCTTGTTGAGCTTTTAGTAGGTATGTGAACTTTCTGCATGTCCTTTCTCTTTGAGGATATAGATTTCAATGCTATTGACTTCCGCCTTAGTTCATCATATTCCTCATTGTTTACTTTATGATCTTCATCATAAATCATCAACATACCAATTAATTCATTAATAGGTAGTGAACTTATGTCACATGATTCTCTTATTGAGACTGATGTGTCTCACCATCTTTCTGGTAGACGTCTTAGTATTCTCATAATATGCTCCTTTGTAGGAACATATTTTCCATGTGAGCTCATAATGTTGAAAATTTCATTGAATCTGAGATACATGTAAAAAATAGGTTCATCATACTTCATTTTAAAATTTTCATACATAACTGTGTAGGTTTGAAATATCATTTCTTTAATATTGGTTGTTCCCTCATGGAAAATAGCCAATGTGTCCCATATTTCACATGGAGTTTTACAAGCAGATATTAGATTAAATTCCCCATCACCTAAATCATAGTACAAAGAATTCATTGCTTTACAGTTATTATTTTAAGTTATCTTAGTAGGTTCATCCCAAGTAGTTCTTTCAGTTTCTGGATTCTTATATTGAGTCTCTATAGCAGTCCAGATGTCAAATCCCATACTTTAAAAATGAATTTTCATTTTTAAGTTTTCATTGGGCATAAATTGTACCATTAAAGAAAGGTGGCATGGTGGTAGCAGCAACTTCAAGTATATTATCCATAATTAGTTTATAGAAAATATATTTAGAGAGATAAAATTTAGAACTAACAAAAATTTAAGATCTTTAAGATACAACTAAAATCACGGTTGAAAAACCGAGTATTTGGAAATCCTCTAATAATAACAATCCCTCTCATAACAAATTTTGGTCAGAGTAGATACTCAAGAGGGGGGTGAATTCAGTTCCAATTAGAAATTTCTATTAAAAATATTCTTATCAAAATCCCCCAAATTAAATAACAAGTTAAAATGTAGTGAATTTTTAATACCGTAATGGGTCAGGTAGGTTCTCATAAGATTTATTATTTCTCAATTAATCTAATATATAGATTAATTGACCTTTTATGTTTAACTAAAGCTTTACAATAAATTAAAACACTTGAAAGTTTAACTGTCAGAGTTAATTTAAAATAGATTAATATTTCAAAGAACTTAGCAGCGGAATAATCAATATAGTTTAAAACAAAATATAATAAGAACAGAAGTTTAAAAATAGAGTTTCAGTCTAAATCCGAGACTTAGTACTCTCAAAAAATTTATATAAATTTTGATCCACACCTTGGATCGGGGTTAAACAATAGTACAAGGACTGTCCTGGTCCTATGACCTCTACCAAAGTTCATCGTGGGAACAAAAATAATAGCACATAGGCTATCTAAGACAAACTTGACTTCAACAACTATCCATAGTGGGATACAAGAGAGTTATTGAAGTTTTTTGTGATTATTTAGAAATCCTCTAGTTTAGCATAGGAGACAGTGTGTGTCTAAAAATACATAGCACGCACACTACTCAAAAATAAATAAATAAAATCACTGAGAGAGATTCGATATGGGTTTAAAAATTCTCTACTGATTTGAAATGAAGATATGTGATACATTTTATTAAATAGAAATGATTCTAAGTTCTTAACATGTTTTTGTCATGAAAACATAGTGTATTTTTTGTATTTGAATTCCAGTATATTCAAATATTGCTCGAGGTTGCAATCATCTTTGCAACACAGCAATATCCCTCTACATCCAGCAAAAGTTCTTCCCTACTTTGAGCTCTGGTGCATGTGTTATTTTTGTATCATATGAGTATCTTGGTATGTTACCACACCCAGAAACTATTTTACTTCCTTTCAGCACCCCTTATGACCTGATTTTTTCTTTGCTTTTATAGATTTCAACTCTGGAAATGGGAATGATTATCTTTTTATAGGTACGAGGTATGATTCCTGAAATACCAACAATTATCATTACTTAATAGTATGTGCATTAACTTAACCAAATATGATCGTCAGTATTATATTAATAAAATTGAAAATGTATTGATTTTGATTATCAGTGATAGGATAACAGTCATCTTCCATCAGTAACTCTCTGTTTGTAGACTTGTAACGGTTGAATTTGTATTAGTGGATGCCTTGTATCAGTAGTTGTTGCTCTGTGTAACAGTAGGTATATGTACCAGTAACTCCTTCTATCGGAAACGTTGGTCTATCAGTAACTTTCTTGTACCCGTATCTAATTATATCGGTGGCTCTGTTTGTATTGGTGAACGTTGAATTAGTAGCTCTGTATCAGTGGATTTCATATTGGTAGTCGTTCATCTGTCTGTTTTGTCGGTAGGGCTGCCTGTATCGGTAACTATGATTATCAGTAGACTTGTGTAGAAGTGACTTATTTTTACTGGTAGACATCATAAAAGTATAATTACACATATCGGTAGACTTACTCATATCAGTAGACTTACTCAAACGGTAACCTATGGTGTACCGGTAGACTTACATACCAGTACCTCTATTCTGTACCACTGTACTTAGCCTTATCTATAGCTGTGTATCTGTTTGTATCAGTGATCTTCATATCGGTAGCTCTTGATATAATAGTTGGTCTGTTTATTTGTCTGTGTCGGTAGCTGTGTGCATACTGGTGAACTTAACACTTATCTGTTCTATGCACAACATATCAAAATTGGGTTAGAATTATTTCAAAGTACTTATAAACATACATAAACCCAGATTGAAATATTTCAAAGAATATTTTGATATTTTTATCAACTTGATAATAGAATGACATATATTGAAAGAATTAATATATAGATAAACAATATTTGGGATTATCAAAGCATGTGAAAGAATAATTGGGATTATAAAAACAAGTGAGGTCAATAGAATTGTTGTAATTTCTTGAGAATTAACTCCTTCAGACTTCCAATTGTAGCAGATATAACATTTAACAACTAAAATATCTATCCTCACAGGATAAAATGATTCTACAAAGAAATGGTTATAACTAATATGCTTAACACACTACCTATGGTTTATCTACATACTACGACCTCATTTCTCAAGGAAAATACCTCAACAGATGATATGGAAAAGTATATGATTTTATTTTATTTCACCCATGTCATATTGGATAATACCATATATATATACTAATCATAATATAATTTAAATTAACTATCTTTTTACTAATCCAAAATCTCAGAAAAAATGATACGAAACATTCTTTGTAAGAAATAGCATAAGCCAAAAATTATATAAAATAATGATGATATGATTATTACTGGTGGTAGTATACATAACCCTTGCATATTATGTAAATATTGCATTTATACATGATAAATTGATCTAAAGAGGATTGTTTTATATTTAGTAAAAAATAGTACTCATGTTTCGACAATTCCCATTAACTCCTATAGTTTTTCTTTCATTAGAACATTTTTATAATTATGACTTATATCCAACACTATTATCCTCATCTCATATGTCATTATAATAATATGATTTATCCATTAGGTAAATAATTGTTGTATGTATATCATGTTATTTTATATGTTTTTCAACGAATTCATAAGAATATGTATTGTATATATCACAAGAATACCATGAAACACCAAAAACAATTTGGGTTTGTTGTTCCATCGAGATTTTTTTCAATAGAATTTCAACTGGGTTCTTTTTCTTATATTTAGAAACCCATCGATCTGAGATAGTAGATCATGTTTCCTTGAAATTAGCTTTCTACAGATGACATTTTAATGAAATTTTTTTGTTTTATATAATGATAAAACTAAACAAATTCATCATATTTTGTTAAATATACTTTTCTTTAAAACTATAATGCTCACACTAATCTCTCGTAGACTCATTAAAAATGTTTATCCAAAAAAAATGTCAGGATATTCGTAATTTTTTTGACCTATAAACTATTAATTGTAATGAGAATTTCATATTTTATTTATTTTATTTCTTCCATTTTTCTATCCATATCATATATATATATTCCATAAGTTACATCCAAATTAGATATATTAGATATTTTATGCCAAATATAATGGTCATATTTTCAATGAAAATTATAATTTAAATTAATTTAACATAATGGATTTGTGTAATGAGTTAATCCATATTTACAACTTTCTTTTACCATCCATTGATTGTTTATTTAATATAACGACCGTCAACATTACCTCAAAAACCAAAATTCGAAACAAGTTTTTGTACACAGAATCCAACTATCAATTCATAAGAACATTTTAATCATATATAGTTACTACTTACTTACATTAGATTATATATTATTATTTAATAATATATCACCCGCCATGGTGAATATAAGATGACCTCTATGGTTTTAAAAATAATTTGAAACAAGTTCCTCATGATAAATTCCTCCAACTAACAATTTTTTAGTATAATGTTCTTATGTAATAATCTGTATCTGAAAAAAAGATTCTACTAATGTATTGTATTCTACCTATAACAAAAAAGAGATATGATTCCATCATAAAAATAATTTTTATGATTAATATATTTTTATATGTGGCCATTGTTAATGTCCTTAGTGGGAATGTGATATTTAATTGAGAAAAACCTTGTATTTTCATGATAGACATTTTAATATTTCTCCAGTTCTACAAATGGACCCCATCAAGAAACTTCTGCTGATATGAAATAATGTATTTCCTAAATAGCATAACATTATAAGACATCCATTAGTATATATGGTTGAAATATAGTGATCTATTAGGATTACCTTTTTGAGAAACATGTTTGGAATGGATTCGTGAAATATTTTAAATATTTATATTATTTGTCAACACTCTAACTTATACATTAATCATCATTATGATGTGAAAATGGTTATATGAGTTTTGGAAAAATGTCACTCATCCTTCAATGACTAAAGTATATGTTGTTAATATATTTTTTAGAATATCATCATGGAAGATCTGTTATTTTTTACCAGGCACATTCATTACTTTTATTTATCATTCATAATTTTTTAATAGGAATTTAATGATGTATATAAATTTCCCTAGAGCATCACCTTGCACATTTTTATTTTATGTAAATAAATAAATTATAAAATATTTATGTAATACATTTATTAATATAGGTTTCTATATTTAAAACATAATAAGTAATTATATAGATAATACCTCAATTTGTTTTAGCTCGATGATGAAAAAATACATCTTTGAGCATATCTTTTGGCATCATCCTTTTATTTTTTTCTTTAAAAAGAAAGATATTTCCATAAGTAGGTTTGTTTATTATAATTTATATTTATCATTATCTTTTTGATGATTTTGGACGTTTCTTATATAGTATAACAATGGAATTTTTTGTTATAAACCTTACAAAAATTTCACAAAAATGATATTAATTTCTCATTATTTCCATACAGAAAATCATAAAATGATTAATAAAACTCTATAAATAGTAGAATAAATTAATTTCGGAAATTAATAATTTTTTTCTTCCCATTTTTGAGAAAGAAATAACCCTTTCGCAAATCCTTTTGTGTGAAAATTGAATCCTTTCGAATATTGAATCATTCAGTTTTCATTATTAAAAGTATGATGTAGGGATATTTTATTATAAAAAACAATTATTAATAGAAATATGATAAATAAAATATATTTTGATGATTAGACACTGAATGAGGCTAATATTAATTGTTATTATATATTATATTCATTTTCATTATTTTTCATAAATATAATTTTAGTGCATTTTAAATTTAGAACATCATTTTACATTATGATTGTAATTCCCCCTTAAAATGCACTATTACATTGTACATTTTTTTAACACATTCTAAAATAAAAAATTTCCTTGATTTTATTTTAATATTTTACTTTTAGGTCTATCATGATACATGGAACATTTCATACTTGTGGAGTGTTGGATGACTCACATTGGAAGACCACCAAAATGGGATTTCATGAAAACAATTATAGAGAAGGTAGAATTGAAAACAACCCACTAATGATAATGTGGGGACACCATACTGGACTACTGAATCCCAAATTTCATGGGATGCTAGAAGTCATATATTGGAAAAAATCATTATTCATGAGCCAATTCTAATTGGCCTCTATTGTGGTTATTAAGGCAGTATAATTTGGAGATAAAATTCAAGGCCAGAATCTGAGGCCTAGAAAAATAGCCCACCATTTTACACATAACTCACCAACCATAATCTATTTTGGGATACAATCATATATAAGGTTAGAGGAAATTTGGAGAATCATTTTATTCTTATATGTACCACTCCAATTCGGAAATCTATATGGTCTTCTAGGGGCCTCTGTTAGGTGGAAGAAAGATGGCTACCACCTCGGGTTAGGGGTGGAAAAGTCTACTCTCTCTTGACTTTCCACCCCATAGGCCCACCACTATTAATTGAGGTGACTTACACAATTGTAGGATCGACCCAATTATTTAATATTGAATATTTAAAGAAGTTTTTGTAGAGGAGTTTCGGATCATTGGATCCTTGCTTTCATTGTAATATTATTATGCTGAGTTGGGTTTGTAACATACCTCTTTCCCATGTAAGTTGTTCGAATAACAATAGTTCTTAATAAAATTTCATCCTTTCCACTTATTATATTTTTCATCATTTCAATTTGATATCTCTACCTTGATGTGTGAATTTATTCACACCATTCCTTGTGATATTCCTCACACAACGGTGGAGTGATTGCTCTCTTTTTATTGTTTTTATAATTCTCCAATTCCACCCTCATGAGTTCACTTTCTGCTTCCATTGAGAAAATATAATCAATTAAGGGCTTAATATATTATGGGGTTATCAGAGGGAGTATCAAGGGGATGGTTTGGATGTTATTTCTCACTTCATTAATTTCTAATCACTTATTTTAATTGAGAATTTTGTTTGATGATCTTTAAACTCCTTTATCCTTGATGAATTTAAGGCCACAGACATGAAGTACTAATACGAACCTTTACCTTGAAGTGCTCAAAACATTGATCATTTATGTTTATAGGTGATTAGTACTAAAGGGTGTAGGTATTAAACCGTTAAGTGATTATGTTGTTTGATCTTCTTAAATGAACCCATCTCAAATATAATAAATTGAAATCATTAAAAAAGGAATTCATCCAATCCACCCCAAGTGATAAAATAGGATCAAATCATTATGTTAATTTGAAATAACATAAATCTATTAGTGATACCTTAATCCCATCTAAAATCATACCATTTTTGCAACATTATATCCAAAAAAATCCATATAATGTATGTGTCTCTAGGTTATGTCTTAGGTCTCTGAGGATTCGACAACCCAAGATAATCTACAAGGACCGTTCTACAATCTTATATTGGGTAAATTAGAGTGTGAAAAAAAATTTGGAAACATTTTCAGGGAACCAATTAAGTCATATCAAGACCATTCTATTCACCCCCATTTATTCTATTCTCACCAAATATCTATTATCTTTTCCCTTTCTCATTTTTTTGGCACATCTCCTCCTATACTTGTGACCAATTAACCTACTAGTTTGGGTGGATAATGTTGGGGTTGAAGAGTCCAGTACACCAAGGAAACTCTTTCCATTATATCTTAATCTTTCAAATACCTCAAAGTCAAAAATTGAGCCCATTTCAATGGAAAGTCTCAAAGGAAACCAACTCATAAACCCAGGGGGGAACCAAAATGAAAAATCAAATGAGGCAGCCCCAAACATGGGGAATGCAGTTGATCAAACCATGACTGACAACCTCTCACCTTCCTGGACCAATACCCCCCCATTCATTAGAAAGAAATCCCTTGGAGATGAAAAATACATATTTAAACACCATGTACTAAACCATATTCCCACATTCCATGGAATGGAGTCTGAGATTACTTACCTTCACATTAAAGAGTTCAATGAGAATGTTGAACCCATGTGTCCTTCACATCAACTAGAATCATATAATATGAGGCTATTTCATTTTTCTATAAAGGATATAGCTAAAAATTTGATACCATCATCCATAAACTCTTCAGGCCAATTACAGAGGGAATTATACAAAAAATACATTCCCACCACAAAACAATTTCACTTTAAAAGTGCATCCACATTTGTTTTTGAAAAAGAGGGAGAGTCATTATATGAAACATGGGAGAGGTTCAATGAAACTCTAAACAAGGTTCCACACCTTGGTTTTTCTATTCCTGAAAAAATGAAATTTTTTTATGAAGGGTTGTGTCCGAGGAACAAACAATTCATTGACATGATGTGTAATGGAACCTTTAAAAACAAATCCCTAATTAATGCTTACGAGTATTTGGAATGCCTTGCTGAACAGAACCAAACATGGGGATCTTCAACATATTCTGAAAAGCCACAAATAACTACTAGAATTCATATACATAGAGAAGAATACCCTATACCCTATACCCTATACCCTATACCCTATACCCTATACCCTATACCCTATACCCTATTTGCACAATTTGTGACAAACATGAACATAAGATATAAAACATCCCAACCATTCCATCCATCAAGGATTTTCTTTTAGGAGGACCCCCAGCAGATGTAAATTTTCTAAACTTTCAAATTCCTTAATACCAAAACACCTTCAACATAAGGTATAATGACCACCCAGACTTCCGTTATAAAGATATCCAAAAACCTAGCCAACCACAATGACATAATCTTTACCCCCATTAGAACTATCAAACCAATAACTAGTTCCAAACCCAACCTATCCATTACCAACAGCCACTCGTCCATTTTTAACATACCATCCCTCCCCCAAAATATCCCCATCGGATAAAACAATATACTCAAGCACCAAACAGAACCGTTCCACAAATCCTACTAGAAAAATTGTTGGAATAATGGAAAGGATGAACTCAAAAGTCTCTTCCCATAAACAAGAACATCAATCCTTGAAAACTGGAAAGGCACCCATGCCTACATAGGTGGTACCATCCTCATCTTCAATGGGAGATTCAAGTTGTACATATACAACTCATGACCAACTAAAGGCTATGACTGTTTTAATAAGTGGGAAATCAATTGAGAAACCTGAACAAATAAGTCAAAAAAATGTGAAGCTTCAAAATCAAATGAAAATTCAAATTAACCAAATGATCAAACTGAAAAACTTGATAACATTGTCAATGAAACAACTCTTCAACAAACAACCCCACAACCTACACCATTTTCTCAATGCATGAGGGGGAAAACCAAGCTAGAATTGAGTGAAACATTATGAGAAATAATCTCACAAGTCAAGTTGAAAATTAGGCTTTTCAATGCAATCCAAACAATACCTTCCTACTCAAATTTACTTAAGGACTTTTTCACATTTAATAGAAAATTTTCACATAACACCCAAGTCCTTTTGGTAGCTAATATGAGTACCACCATTCAAGGAACCATTACTCTTAAGTTGAAATACCCAGGTTTCCCTCACATCAGTGTTGAACAAGGAGAGAGAAAGATTTTCAAGGCCTTTTGTGCCCTGGTGATAGTGGCAATCTCATTCCCTTTGTTTTTAACTTCCAGTTAGGTCTAGAAGAGCTCCAACCTACATCTGTCACACTGCAACTTGCTGATCATAGCATTAGGGTTCCAAAGGGGATTTTAAAGGACGTTTTGGTAAAGGTTGAAAACTTCATCTACCCTGCTGACTTAATTTTCCTTGAAAACCATCCAAACATAGGAAATAATAAATAAACTCCAATCATCCTTGGTCATCCCTTCCTTGCAACAATAAACTCTATTATCCGTGTTTGAAATGGGAACACGACCATCACCTTTGTAAACATGAGTATAGACTTGAACATCTATAATAAAAGCTCACAAATAGGGGATGATGAGGACATTAATGAAGTAAACATGATAGTAAGAATTGATAATGAATCCATAGAACATCAAGGAATATTTGATAGATATTTTATTTAGGATGAGAGTGACTTCCTTTGATCAGATGACAGAAGTTTGTCTTCTTGGATTGAATCATTTTAAAATTTCTCTTATGATGATGTATTGGGTCCAACTGTCAGTGAAACCGATTAGGAAAACAGATTCATGGAGACCACTCCAACATCCTTCCCTAAATCAGATCAAGGAAATATCGTAGTTAAAACTTATACTTGTGGGGAATTAATCCTATCTAAAACTCTAGACAACAAAATTGATCTTGGTACAATGTCCCAATATTCAGTGGAAATTATGAACCAACCTGATCTTGTATTAAAGGAACTTCCCCCCACACTCATGTATTCCTTCTTAGGGGAAAATCAAACACATCCTATTGTTATTTGTTCTTCTCTTGAAGCCTATCATGAGAGGATTCTTCAAGATGACCTTAGGAAACATAAGAAATCCATTGGTTTGACCCTGTCTGATATTCCTTGTATTAGCCCACTTATTGGGACTCATAGGATTATTATGGAATCTGATTCAATGACATGTTGTCACCCTCAATTGTGAATCAATACGAATCTAATGGAGAAGTGAGAAAATATCTTCTGAAATAGTTAAAAGCTGGTATGATATATCCCATAGCTAAGGGTGAGAGGATCATCCAAATGTATGTGGTTCCCAATAAGGTAGATATCACAATGATAACTAATAAGGATGGATAGATTCTTCCAAATAGGGTGAGTAGTGAATGGAGGGTCCGCATTTAATATAGAAAGCTAAACCCATTCACCAGGAAGGACCATTTCCCCTTAACATTATTTGACCAAGTACTTGAGAGAGTGGGGGCCACTCATTCTACAATTTCTTTGATGGGTACTCAGGGAATAATAAAATTGATGTCTCCATTTAATATTAAGGGATGAATACATTGACATGTCCATTTGGAACCTTTTCTTTCAAAAACATTCCCTTTGGGTTATGTAATTCCCCTGGAACCTTCAAGTGGTGCATGATGAGATATTCTCAAACACGTTAGGGGTTTTTTATAAGGTATTCACGAATGACTTCTGTGTATTTGGAGATACATTAGAGGGATGTCTTAGGAATGTGGAGAGATTTTTTTCCAGATGTGATGAAACAAATCTGGTCCTAAACTGGTAAAAATGCAATTTCATGGTAAAATAGGGTTTAGTCCTTAGCCATCTGGTCTCAGGTAGGGGGTTTGATGTTGATAAATCCAAGTTTGACATCCTTCATCACCTTCCATCACACTAAATTGTCATGGAAGTAAGGTCATTATTAGGACATGATGGTTTCTATAGAGGTTTCATCAAGGAATTTAGTTCAATCTCTTGTCCCCTTTGTTCTTTCCTATTAATGGATTCTAGATTATTTTGGACAAAAAGCTGTGACGGTTCATTCCCAACCCTCAAATACTATCTCACCTCTCCTCCCATTATGAAATCTTCAAATTGGAACTTCAATTTTGAACTTATGTGTGATGCCATTGACTTTTCTGTAGGATCTATGTTAGGACAACATTACAATAAAACTCCTTATGTCATTGATTATGCAAACAAATCCTTAAATAATTCCCAAATAAACTACACCACCACAGAAAAAAAGTTTCTTGCTATTGTCTTTTCATTAGATAAATTCAGGTCCTATCTCATAGGATCACCCATCATTGTCTTCACTGAATATTCAGCACTAAAATAACTTTTCCAAAAACAAGATGCAAAGGGTAGACTAATTAGGTGGGTACTTTTCTTAAATGAATTTGACTTCATAATCAACGAAAAAAGGGTGTTGAAAATGTTGTAGCAGATCAAATCTCTAAGATAGAATTCAAAGTCAACTCAAATCACCTTTCTATGTCTAATTCATTTTCTGACGAACACCTATACTCTGTGAGTCACTGTCCTTATTATGCTATCATAGCCAACTCCTTAGTTACAGGATTAATTCCAAAATTCTTATGGACTGAAGCTCGAGGGAAATTCCTTTCTATTGTTATGAGCTATGTTTTTGATGATCCATACCTCAATAAGTTCTTCCCTAACCAAGTCATTAAGAGGTGTGTCCCATAATCTGAACAAGTGTCCATCCTTAAATTCTGTCATAGTGAGGCAAGAGGAGGTCACATTTCCACTAAGAAAACTTATTTTAAGGTTATTTAGTGTGGTATCTTCTAGACCAACCTCTCAAGGGACCCCTACACATTTTTTCCAAGTTGTATTATGTTTCAAAAAGTATGGTCAATCACAATAATTAATTAAATTCCACTCACTCCCATCATAATGATTGAAATTTTTGACTGTTGGGGAATCAATTTCATGGGTCCCTTACCAAACTCTATGGGATACCTTTAAATCCTCTTAGATATTTATTATGTCTCAAAATGTATTGAATCCATTCCCACCAAGTCTAATTACCATCATGTCATGAACCGATTTCTGAGAGAGCACATATTTTCTTGATTTGGAATTCATAGGGCTACAATCAGTGACTGAGGAACCCATTTCTGCAACCTTCCATTATCTTCACTCATGTCTATTTATAGGATTTATATCAAGGATTCCACTTTATACCACCCTAAAAAAATGATCAAGCCTAGTTAGAAAATAGGGATATTAAGAATATTATTGAAAAAACTGTCAATCCTTCTAGGAAATATTTGTCTGAGAAACTACCAACTTTTCTATGATCATATCATAAAATATAAAAACCCATCCTAAAAATGTCACCATATAGGTTGGTTCAGGGAAAATAATTCTATTTACTTGTTGAAATTGAGAATAAGGCTTTTTCAGAAATTAAGAAAATAAATTATTTCCACTCATGGGCCAAAAAAATATAAAATTAGATCTTAGTGAACTTTACGAACTAAGGATAAAGGCTTATGAAAATTCAAGGATCCCTAAAGCTAGAGTTCAAGACTACCTATATAGGAATATCAAAATCAAAAATTTTGAATCGGGAAGATTCATGCTCTATTATAATTTAAAACTTCATTTACACCCAGGAAAGATAAGGTCTAGATGGTCAGGTACTTTCATAGTGCATTATGTGTACCCCCATGGGGAAGTAGAGGTTCAAGATCCCATAAGTGGTTACATTTTCAATGTTAATTATCAAAAGTTAAAACCATTCATTGAATCATTCAATAAACAAGAAACATGGGTTGAGTTGACCAAATGAACATATGAACTAGGAAAAAATTGATAGATTTAGGTTTCATGTTGAGCTAGCGACATTATACAAAGCGTTGCATGGGTGGAAACCCATGGTCTTCATGTTTCTAATCGTTTTGTAGTTTTAATAAATATTATATTTTAAATAGGATTACTTAATCATTTTGATAAGTAAATATAATAAAAAAATAGATTGTTGACATGTTCTTCTATTAAGAGTATGGATGGGTCAGAAAGAGGAGCTCGATATCCATCCGTGTCACATGGTGTGATCCTTGATTAATACCTTACCTAGAAATTTAAAAAGAAAAAAATTAATCATCAGTACATTATTATGTGTTTGTAGGTTAAAATAAAAAAAAGTATAATAATAATAATAAAATTAAAATGCCACATCATAGGTCTTTGTGAAAACCTTGTCCCAACCGGTGAACCCAACGAGACTTGAAACCGGGACCAAAGGGAGATAGGGGCGCGTGCTTACCACTGAACTTCAACTTATTATGCTTTTTTATTTTATAATATATATATATATATTGACATATTATAATTTATTTAGTATATATATATAAATATAAATATATATTGTTTTTTTGTTTTTTTGTTCTTTTCCACTAGGGAATTCTCATAGTGACCTCAAGATAAAGGAATTAAAAGGGAGTAGTAAGAATTTCAACTTCAGCCACAAGGTGACTTTATTCCATGATCCTCGTTTCAAATTTACTTTTTTAATTATCATTCTCTACCTATACCACCTTCTATATTTTCATTTCATTAAACACTATGGAAAATGTTATTTTATTTGGGGAGGGAGATAAAATAAAATTTCTTTTGTGTCAAAAATATGAAGGGTTGGAAAAAAAGTGCACCTTAATTGAAGGAAAAATATCTTGTACATTAAAAATGATAATAGATATTTTACACATTGAAATTGAATATCAAATAATTTAGAAAGCCGTAATTTTTATTTCAATCCATGTATAATTTCAAGAGCATTGATTTTTGAAAGTGTGTCCATCTAATGTGATATTTCATTATTTATATTTTCATACAAATAAAAAAAATATCACAATGCACGACCTTTGGACAGTGGGGTATTATTTTGAGTTCATGGGGTCTCCCAAAAAAATAGCATAGGTTTGGTGATCATTTTATTTTTAATATTATTAATCAATAAAAAAATAAAAAAACAATAAATTTGCATGTAGTGTAATGAAATGACGTAATACGTGGTTTTCAGCACTTGGGGATCGTGACTCCATAGTTTTCTGGCCTAGAGTTAGTAATTTTATCTCTATTATTGGTAATTTTAATTTGTTTTTGACTGAGTTAACTCTAGATGGCACTTGAGTATGTGGGTTCACTTGGTGCCATATGGTCTTTGAGCCTATGAGTCATCGGCAAAGTCTCGCTACACAGGTTGACTCTTTTGAGTTAAATTTCAATTACCATGATAGAATTGTAAAAAGAAAAACAAAACAAAAAATATATTAATTAATTTTTAATACTCATATTAATATTGAAATGTGATTCCACATAGCGGTTCCATCCTTTCCCTCTTTAATATAGATGAACCCACATGTCTAATGCGATGTAAAAGACATCATCACTCTTAATTGATATTGGATGGAATATGGTGATGAATTTGAACAAAGGAATGCAATTGGGATTGGGATATGCTTTTGGAACTATCAGGTATTAAGATATTTTGATGGGTTTCATGATTTTTTGGTATAAGGGTTTTTGGTGTCATTGTGTATTAAAATGTTTTTGGAAAAGGGAAAACGAATTTCATATAGTTGAGATATATTTTGTTGGGGACTAGGAAAACTAAAGTTGGGGGTGTCATTATCTATTGAATGAGGAAAATATTCATTTATTAATATATATAATATTCATGTACTTTATTTTTCATAAACACTATTTTAGTGAATTTTACATTTTGAACATCATTTCACATTATGATTATAATTCCCCCTTAAAATGTAATACTACATGGTGCATTTCTGATCACCTCCTAAAATAAAAAATGGACTTGATTTTATTTTAATATTTTATTTTCAGGTCTCTCATTATACAAGGAACAATTCATACATGTGGAGTATTGGAAGACTCACATTGTAAGACCACCAAAATGAGATTTCATGCAAACAATTATGCAGAAGGAAGCTTGGACAGAAACCCACTGATGAGAATGTGAGGCCCAACATACAGGCCCAATGAATCCAAAATTTAGTGGTAATATAGAATAAATATAGAGGAATAGATTATTATTCAAGAGACAATTCTAATTTGGCCTCCATGGTTGTTATTAAGGCAGACCAATTTGGAGATAAAATTCTGGTCCAGAATCGGAGGTCCAGAAAAACAGCCCACCATTTTATACATATCTCACAAACCATAATCTATTTTGTGATGAAACAATACCTATTGTTCTTGAACATCGGGAAGTTCATTTTAATTTTGTATGGACCACTCCAATTCAGCCATATAGAAGGTCCTCTAGGGGACTCTGTTCGGTGGATGAAAGCTCGTTGCCACCTCGTGTCAAAGGTGTAAAAGTCTACTCCCTCTTAACTGTCAACCCACCAAGTCCCAAACCATTAATTTAGGTGACTTACACTATTTTAGGCTTGACCCACTGATTCAATATTTCCTATTTAAGGAAGCGGTGGTGTAGGAGTTGTGGATATTTGGAGCTTTGTTTTCATTGGAATGTTTTTATGTCGATTTGGATTTGTAATGTTCTTTTTTCTCAAGTATGTTGTTTGAATCACATTAGTTCTTAATAAAATATCTTTAATTCCAATTTTTATTCTCCTTATCACTTTGATATCATTTCTGAAGGGGTGAATTTATTCACATCATACACTGTGGTATTCCTCACAAAACGGTGGAGTGATTTCTTCCTTATTATTATTTTTTTACTTATCCAATTCCTCCCTCAAGAGTCTACTTTCCACTTCCATTGAAACTATTTAATCAATGTATGGATAAAATTTTTATTGTTCGATCCAAGGGAGTAGAAAAATTATGGCTTGGATGATATTTCTCACACAATTAATTTTTAATCCCTTCTTTTAATTTAGAATTTTTCTTTAAGATATTTAAACTCATTTATCCTTCTTGTATTTAAGGACCGACACTTCACGTGCTAATACAAACCTTTACCTTGAAGTGCTAAAAATTTTTATCCTTGAAGTGTATAGGAGAGTAGTACGAAAGGGTGTAGGTATTAAACCACTAAGTGA
Source organism: Viscum album (assembly GCA_963277665.1). Taxonomy (NCBI): domain Eukaryota; kingdom Viridiplantae; phylum Streptophyta; class Magnoliopsida; order Santalales; family Viscaceae; genus Viscum; species Viscum album. The sequence goes on from OY728145.1 coordinate 1,110,733,085, forward strand.
TGATGTTGTTTGAACATATTAAATTAACTCATCAAAAATATAAGAAATTCAAATCATTAAAAAAGTAATTCATCCAATACACCCCAAGAGAGAACATATGATAAACTCATTATCTTAATTTGAATTTACTTAAATATGTTATTAATAAAATAAACCTATCTAAAATCAACCCAAGATGGCCAATTCATAGCCAAAAATAATCCATAGTATGTACTTGTTTGTAGGTTACTTATTAGGTATATAAGGATTCGAAAACTGATGCCAAACTACAAGGGTCGTTCTACCTTCATTTCTTGGGTAAATTTGAGAGAGAATTAGTTGATTCTCCTATTTTTTTCTTCTTCAGTTCATTATGGCTACATTTAAAATATACCTTTATATCTATATGGGAAATAAAATTAGCTAATATTTATGTCTCTACCTCTAAAAATATGGTTTCATTTCAATAGGTAGTAAATACCAAAATAAATAAAATAATCAAATCATTTTTTGCATTTCCTTTAATGTTTTTAATGACTGGGTAGTGGAACTATGTTCCACACAATAGTAACTTTCCTTGGAAAATTTTGGGAAAATATACATAATATATACTACATTATTGTATAAACTAGAAATTAAATAAGCATAAAATAATTGAAAATGATGTTTATATGAAATTAATAAATAATTTCTTATCCATTTTGAGTTCTAAAAATTGCTAATTGATCAATGAAATTCAGTAATTGAAGAAAATATCAATTGCAAATTACCTCTTCCAGATTACACTAATATAGTGTAGGTAAAATATCATTTATTTAATGAAACTATTTCTACACATCAAGAGATAGGAAATGATATATCAAGATATAGTAATTTTTGTCATTTTTTTTCACTAACAATTCTCTAGGAATAACTGGTATTCTGATGCAATAGACAATAAAAGAATCACTATGTAGCTCATTGAGGAAACCTTTTCTATTTCTCATGTTGTATGGGCTGGGTAAATTGGTATTGGTGTAACGAACTGACCTGGGTTACCCTCAAACCATGAACCAAAACCATTTTATCACATACTTGATGGGTGATCCTGATCACCATATGCTGATGACCAAAACTCGGGCATCGAAAAAAAATGAGTTAATGATTTTGAAAAACCAAAACAAACACAAGGAAGATATATACACAAAAATTAAAAATAAACAAAAGAATAAAAAAGAAATATATATCCCATAATAGTAAAAGAATATAAAAAACCACTAAAAAAGTTGTCAATACTCCAAGGACAAGTCAAACTACGAGAATGAAAACCAAACAACTACTCTATGTGATGGTGTGGATGGACTCCCTCCATCTCACAACCAGCTTCCCAAAACCAACTGACACAAACCTCAACACCTAACTAATACACCTTGCCTTTCCCTACATGGGAATACATACAAAGCTCTATGAACTATTAATGAGGTGTGAATGGATTAAGCTAACATGCTCAATAGGATCCCAACTAGTTATTTCATAATAATCCTATATTAAAATTTATTTGTTCCCAATTTAAATAAAACATTTCATGATAATATGTAAAGATGTTTAATAGAAAAAATGGTAAAAATTTCCCTTTTATCAGAGTTCTATATCCAAAGTACATTTATTAATTTCAATGCACAGTTTCCATCTATCAGCATACATATCAAGGCCGAAAAAATCCAATGACAATAAGTATGAAAAATATAACAGTAGAAAAGGCATTATAATACCATAGAATACAATATTTCAGGATTTAAGTCTACTCATACCCATTTAAACTATGAAAAAATTCACTGTGGTGCCAGGCGCCAATGATCTACACTCTAAGACAAAAGATATACCCCATAAATTAAAACCCCAATATCACATACTGACTTGTAGAAAATTTATCTATCAACTATGAACAGAAGAATACCCTTTATATTAAACCCCATAGTGGACTATGGATTCATGCTAAACCTTCAACCTCATACCCCAGGTAACTCGAATGCTCATTTTAAAAAATTATTCAATTATTTAAAAACAATATAAAAACCATTTACAATGATTTGAAAACACCCTCTTTCTTTTTGTTTATCAAAAACCACATAAATATCATATTTATTTCAAAAACATTTCCAACACACACAAATCAACAATACAATTCATAGGAATTCATTTTTAAATAAATCTATATGAACAGAACAATAAGGATTATCAGACACATAATTGAAATAGAACCACCTTCCTCAAAACTCTAGTCTCACATGCCAAAAATGGGATCCACCAATAATGGAAACCCAATGATTAAAACAATTTCCCTAGAATCCAATATACATCATAAGATTGATCCAAATATCTACAAAATGGGATAAAAGTGAGGATGAAACCAATATACCTCATTGATGAAAACCCGCTGAACCAAAACTAATAATAAAATGGCCTCTAGAATGATATTTAAGGACATATATTGAAGATTACATGAAGTAAACACCCTCATAAAACAATAAATTTGAAGACTCCACCCAACAGTTATACATTGATCAATGGAAACAATGATGTGGGAAAAAACATACCTGAAGATAAACAATTCAATTGAAAAATAGATTAGATGCTGAACAAATTTATCTAGATGTATAGGTGTCTCTGAAAATTTCCTAGGCTAAATCATAGGTTGACAGAGAATAGTCATGGAGATATGAACCGAGGAATAACTCCCATACTCATTTTTTAAAACTTCACATAGGATGATACATGACATGTAACCCTAGTTCACGATGTGTAACTACGAAGGGCCCACTTATGTTTAGAAACCCATTTCCTTGTATAAAAACATGATACATAAAACATACATGACAGGAAACCAACATTAACAATGTGTATCTTTTCACAGAATGATCCCTTTCATGTATTTCACCCAGCATCTATTACAAGTAACACAACCCAGTTACACAGTGTGTAATCCTTCTTTTTTTATTTAGAAAAATTTCATTAATGTATAATTTAAAACAAATATCTAACTTCACCATTATTGGTATCCCTTCAATTCATTCACAGTCTTATATTTACAATGAGAAATCGGATAACCGTGATGAGGTAAGAAATGTACAGGATATATTAGCAACGAGATGTTACAAAATCCTCATAATAAAGGTCTTTCATCCCCATGATGTCATGTGGGAGATATAATCCCTACAAAAAGAAGAGGCCACAATTCCCTAATCCAAAATTCACATTCCCATGTATCATGGAAATCCGATAATTGTTTCCATATATATCTGACCAACAAAATTGACGTCCCCAACAAGAAATTATATTGAGATTCAACAATATAAACTGGTTCCTCTATAATAAAAACATATGATTATAACTCAATTTCATCCAAATTCATAAAGTGACAAGGAGTAGGGTGATACCTCCTATGATGAGATTTGTGGAAGAAATCATGAATGCTTACTAATTGAACTAGAAATGTTAACCAATAAGAAACATGTCTGATCCGCTTGGTGTCCTCAAATGGTCCAAAATATCTCATAGACAATATTACATGTTTTATGAGTCGACAATGAACCAACCATTGAGAAAAATTAAAGAAACCCCAGTCAACTAAAAAACTCCAAAATTTTATATCATTGGTCAACATACAATTTCTATCAACTCTTGGATGTTATCAGATGCCCATTTACATCCTAGATGTTTACTGATCTCTCTTTACCCAATCATTTTCCAACCATAACCACTTCACCCCTCTCAGTCCAACATAGCTTTGATCTTAATTGGAGGCCATAAAATGCCTCAACGAGATCAATTTTGATTTAATAATGATAACAATTGTCATAAAAAATTCAATAATATTTAGAATTATATCCCACGACCTTCCAAAATCCAAGACATGGTCACAGAGCATATCCTCTAGGATCTGAATCACACGATCCATCAGACCCTCATTCTGTTGATGGTAAGCTGTGTTTAACATGACATGCGATCACATTTCCTCTTTAATACTCCTTCACAACCTTAATGTAAAACTATATCGCTAACCAAAATAATGGAATAAGGAATCCCATGTAACCTTACAATCTATATCACATTAAACATACCTAGATCTTCAACTATAGTTGTGTGATTTACCATAATGAAATGGTCATAAATAGTCAACCGATAAACAACCACCCATATATCATTCCTCTTTTATGGAGTCAATAGTAAAATTAAAAAAATTCCATGTACACCTTATCCCATTTCAAAATCAGCATCGGAAAAGGATGAAGTTAACAAGAAGGTTTCCTTTACTCTACCTTTATTTGTTGGTACGTGTAATAGCAAGACACAACTACAATGATGAAAAGACTCAAACTCATCAACATGAATCATTTCCTCATTTCCAAATATATCATCCTAGTGACTAGATTTTTGTTCGATGAAGGTATTTGAAAATAAAATAGGAAGGAACATATTAAAAATGTTGGGATGACAACCCACATTCCAATGTGGAACAAAAAATATAAAGAATGGCACCAACCATAAACAGTCTCCCAACCATAATGTTTTTTTCGAAATTTACTAAATTCAGCATTCTACTGATGACTCTACAAAATAGAATCCATGGGAGATGATGATAACTAGACACTATTCAAAACCATAACTGAAACATCCTCCTTAAAATATAGGTGAAAATCAGAAATAAGACCCATAAGGTACCACTTATCCTTCAATTGTAGAATTTCCTGTGATGGTATGTTCCTACTAAGAGCATCTCCAACGAAATTTCCCTTTATTGAGGTTTAAGTGAAATCAAATTCAAATGTCAAATTGTATTCTACCAATTATCTCTATATGAGAATCATGACTTTCTTAGAGATTATGTAACACTGAATCTTATAATTAGATAAGACTATGTAACTCTCCCAAAAAAGAGAGTGGTTCCAACATTTGAGCAAAACCATGACTGTGGGAAGCTCTAAATAGTGACTGGGAAAGTTATTCACTTCTGTTCATAGAAGAAGAGAGACTTAAGCTACCACATGGTGATCCTATATATGCATGCATCCCAAACTAGCACTACAAGAATAAAAAAATACCACATACCCCATACCGGGATCATGTAATATCATAATATGAGTTGATTCCAAAATTCATTCCAGTTCATCAAAAACATAATTCCACATCCAATCCCATTTTAATTTCACATATTTCATAGTAGGATATGTTATAGGTAATTCCATCTTAGACAAATATTTTACAAAACATCTATAGTATCTAGTAGTACCAAGGAATCTCCAAATTTCAAGGACGTGATTCAGTTCCTTCAATGAATAAATTTCCTTCACCTACTTTGGATCCACTATTACGCATTGTTTAAAAATCTTGTGCCCTAGGAACATCACTTTTCGAATCTAGAAAATATATTCCAAAATATTTCCATACAAATGGTGATTTATGATTCTTTCTAGAACCTAGCATGGATGGTGCTCATTCTCCCACATGGATCATGAATAATCCAGAATATCATCCACAAACACTTCCAAAAATGTGTAAATATATTGATGGAATACTTGATACAAATAATATATTGAAAATTCAGGATCATTATTCATATCAAAAAGAATAACAAGATATTCATAATGGTCTCATATTCTTTAAATTCTTTTTTTGAAATATCAGACACCTGAACTCTATGATGAGTATAACCAGACCAAAGATCGATCTTTGAAAACAACCTTCCCCCCTTTAACTAATCAAACAGATCATACACATAAGGGAAAAGAATCTTTTTAATTTCCACCCGATTATAATTTAGATATTTAACAGATAACCGATGTGAACCATCTTCTTTCTTGGCAACGAGAATAGGGGCTACCCAATAAAAATGATAGGGTGGATGAAATCTATTTAAAATAGTTCATCTAACTAAATAATTGAGATATAGCAGCTCTACAGGTCCCATACAATATTAAGGTATCAATATCTATTGTGTACCTAGAACTAGTTCAATCATAAACTCTACATATCTCTCTTGAGTAAGAACCATGAAATCATCTGGGAAAACATTAGGAATGTCTTAAAAACAATGGGAGGATGAAATAAATGAGAGTTTTCATGGGTCTCAAACAATATTGTAGAATGAAGACTCATGATCTCTAGGTGGTATGGTCCATCATGAAAAAACATATGGTCCCAATCCCCATGAGACACATGAGATCCCATATCAGTAGAAATAATCGAGAAACACCAATGATAACAATCAACCTCATCTAGATGATAGAAAATAAAATGTGTACCGATAATTATTTCAAACCAATACAAATCAAGAACATGAAAATAACTGACAAACTCTGTATCTGAAATCGTTAAGGAACATGAAGGACACAACAACCCCTACTCATTCCTATTACTGAGAGGTGTCACTAACTCCATTTTAAATGACATAAGTATTTTTGGATTTTTAATAAAATAAACTCAATGTGTACATATAAATGAGTAGGATACCCCATTATCAAATAAATCAATTACCACAAAAGATTCAATATGGACAGTACCTCTCACTATCGCCATACTAGAAATAACTTTTGCTAGACACTCATCTGCTGCATGAAATTTCTTCACTCCAGAGGTATGTGGAATGATCCATGCAGGATTTGAATCTTTAGACTACAACACCATAACATTTGGTGCCAAAAAAACCCTAAATATAATGAGGCATAGTCAAATCCTGAGAAAAACACTATAAACAACCAACACATATACAAATATTTCATATCATTGGGTTAATAAAAAATGGTTGGTATTTCTTGAATTTCCACAATAAGAATAAGTAATATGACCCATAGTAGCCATATGTGATTGTGTGGAGGAATCTCACTACTAATACCCTCAACCACCACTCCTATGATGATCCCACCACTTCCTCTTCATCTTATTAACACCACTAAAACTGACACTAGATGGATGAGAAGAGCGGGAAACCCCATCTTTGCCTACAATATCCATCTATTCCATCATCACACAATTTAATGTCACATAGGTTGAAAATTTTAAAATGAACACATGTTCTCTCATATCCAATCACAAACCAAGAAAATACTTTTTGAGCTTTCTTCTGGTTATTCCTCACCACATTCGGAGAAAAAATGATATGATTTGTAAACATGTTGGTGAATGAAATCATTGAACACTCTCCATTCAATAAAGACATGAACTCTATAGACATCTCCAAAATCAGAAACTCTAGACAAAACTACTAGAATAAAATTATCTTGAAACCGTTTTAATCCTACAACACGACATAGTTTTCTTGGACCTCATAATCCTAACATCACTGCCTAAAACCCTCGAGACTTAACACTTCACACATCTCCTTAATTTTTTCAGGTGTCTCCATGATGTCTAGGATATTTTTGATATAATCCATCCAGTCTTATGCTTCATGAGGTTTATTATTTCCTTTCAAGGGATACAACTTCCTATATAAGAATACCCATGATGTATCGCTCTCTCTTAAATCTTCTGGTTATAACTCAAAAACAATATTTTGAACATGTTTTACATCTAAATTAACATCAAAATCTGCATGTATGATAGTCTCTATGATATTCAGATATATAGATTGATTCTCATGTTGAGCATCATCTACCCCTTCCTAAGGAACTCGTGGGAGACATCTCGGAGGCACACTACTATATACTGAAACAAAAGATCAATCAAAAAATAGAAAAAATCTCAGTCCAATATATAAAACCCCTAAGTATTAACTAACATTTAAAACCAAACCCCAATCTAGAGACATATATATGAACTTCCAATGGAAACATCAGTCTATTTAAATCTAGAGATGGATAAGCACTCCTAATAGCATTCCTTTCAAGTACTGAAAATCATATCTTTAGTCTAACAAGCCTTTAAAGATAAGGACTACTCAGGATATACATCCTTTGATACCAAATTATAACATGTATACCCATGTTACCCTCAAAACAAGCACCCGCCCCATTCCTTTACATACCCTATGTTTGTTCTCTATCCTCAGGGGCTGAAGAGTAGTGCCCGATCATCAAACAAAAAACAAATGGGAATGATTTCACCCAACCTAAATGAACACAGTCATATATATAAAGACAAATTAAAAAATAAACAATAGATGAATGATGAAATATATATACCAAAACTGTAATATGATAGATGTAACAAACAACTACCAATGTAGTCATATCTCCAAAGACAAGTCAAACTACAAGAACCAGGACCGAATAAATACTCCACAGAATAGAATGGAAGAAAACCCACTATCTCACCACCAGCTAACCAAAACCAGTAAAAAATAACCATGCCACATCACTATGGAACATTTTCCTTCCCTTCATTAGATGATATAAAAAGTTCTACGCACCGCGGAAGAGCTTCACATGGTGTGATCTCAAAGTGTCAATAGAATTCCACTCAGGGGTTTCTTAAAAATCCTATATATAACAAATATTGTGTCCCCAATTTAAAAAACATGACATGATAAGAAAAAGTAGTTTTATAGAAAAACATGGTAATCATTTCAATTTTTATAAAAGCTCAGAAAAAAGGTATACAAATTTCAAATCCCATTTTACATCTATCAAAATGATTACAAAGGAAAAAATAGTATAAAACCAAGAAATATAAATACTATATTAGTATAATAAGCATAAAAATAATAAGGAATACAATAGGGAAAGGTATAAAACAACTCGTACCCATTTTAACTATGATAATATTCACATTAGTACCTGAAGCCAATGATCTACACTCCAAGACTAAGTAGACACCCCAGAACATAAAACCACAATATCACATACTGACTTAGATCTAATTAATCTATGCGCTAAGACAAGAGAAACACAAAAGAAAGTGAACCCCCACAATGGATGTTGGACTCAAGATAAACTTTCCACCATTTACCCAAGGTACCCCTTGTGTTCATTTTCAAAAATCATTCAAGGAATTGAAAACCATTTACAATACATTAAAAATATCCCCTTCACTTCCAATTTACCAAAAATACAATGAAAACCCATTTTTCTTTCAAACACCATTACAACACACACAAATCATCATGAAAATTCAAATAAATTCATTTTTAAGCCAATTTAAGCAAATAAAACAATAGGGTTTTTAAAAAGATGGATAGAGACGGAACAACCACCTAAAACCTGTAGTTTTACTTGCTTCAACAAGATCCACCAACAACAAAAACACAATACTGACAAAGATACCCCTATAATCCTATCACCATCATAAGATTGATCCAAATCTACACACAAGGGATTAGTGGAGAGGAGGAAACCAATATACCTGAAGTATGAAATCCAGTTTCACTATGACTATAAAAAGAATAGCCTTTATAATGAGATCACACAAAAGATATATAAGATGACATGAAGTCAACCCTACCCTAAACAAACTGATCAAAAGATGCCACCTAATGGTGATATCGTGATCAGTGGAAACAAAGAAGAATAAAGACAACTTACCTAGAGAGATGCACCATAACCACAACGTATATTGGACACTGAATATATCGATCCATATGGAAAGGCATATGCGAAAAATAACTATGGAGAAACCCTAGGTTGAGGGTGAATATGAATGGAGAAAATATCAAGACAAAACTTCCATGCACATGTTTTAAAACTAGACTTGGACTGTTACAAGATGTTTAACCACGGTTCCTGATATGTAACTTACAAGGTCCCACATCTGCTAAAAAAACCATATCAGCGGATTAATATTTGTTACCTATAAAATACATGATCTAAAAACAACATTAATAATGTGTAACCCTTAACTATGTGACCCCTTTCATGACATGAATCCAATAACCATTACACATTGTGTAACCCAGATACACTTCCTATAATCCTCTTTCAACATGAAGAAAAAGATGGTTAATGAATAAAGTCTAGAAAAGCATAACTTTTCCATTATAGGTATCCTCACAATTTCTTATCGGTCCTCTAATGAAAATATTTAAATGGATAACAAAGACATGGCCAAAGACATACCTGATTGATTGGTAACATGATGTTATAATAGGGGATTCTAATTTTTGCTATAAAATTTGTTATAGTTTTTTAGTGAATGAAAAATTCACACAACCCTTTAAATTTTGTGAGAATAGGGAAATGGTTTGTGTCCTGAATTATAATATTATTATATTTATTTCACATTACATACTCTATATTATATAACAACCTATTATTATTATTATTGTCATTATTATTTTAATAATATCCAAAGTCTCTAATGTACCAATTTTTTAAATAGTATCCCTATATTTTAACTAAACATTATATACATCATATTTAGTTTCAAAATATCCTATCACATGCATATTCTTTTTTTTGAGGATCTAGGTTTAACTTCTCATAACACATTATTGATCTAGGAATGCTATATGAGGTGTTTTAATGGGAATAACTTTTCAAATGTATTAACTCCTAGAACATTGACCTATTGAGGGTAACCCCCCATCCATATATCATGGGTATTAATTTTTCTTATTCTTTTCCTCATATTTACTCAATGAATTTCTTGGGTAGTCAACCCATAATGTGAACATAGTTTGGTGAAACCAAGAAATCATGTAAAAATACCCCAATAATTAAAAGCACTATAATGTTGGATGGTCAAGAATATTGGACTATACTTTAATTTGAAATTAGTGTGTTTAATTACACACTTTTAAATTTTTGTGAATTTTCTTTCAATTTATAAGTTTATCAATTTTATCATATTACATGGTTGTTAATATTAATTCAAGCTTAAATATGTCGTTAAACATGTCTACAAAATATTTTTGAAGAATAGTGTTTATATTAATTTCATCCAAAAGGATTGTAAGTTAAATTATTATATGATAGAGATATATAATCATAAATCATTAACAATAGAACTATGAAAAATAAAATATTAAATTTTTTCTGATCATTAGATTATCTAATTGTTTGTTTATCTCGTGTAAGATAAATAATGAGACGACCAAGGGAAAACTCCTTGAACCATATCTTGGTTTGAGATTCCACAATTGACCTATACATGAATGTAACAACAAGGATTATTTTACCTCAACACAATCTTGAATCATCTCTAGATATATGATAGTTCCATCTATTACATAATATTTACTGTCAGGATGGTTAGGATTGAAAAATTATTGGTTAAGGGATTCACAAAAATAAATAATGTGCATGGAGTCCTTTACATTATAGAAAAGGGGATGAATCTTAATTCATATTTTTTATTTAATAAAATAATTATTATAAAAAACATGTAATTATAAGTAAATAAAAATTATTCAAGACTATTCATTGGTCTATCAAAGCATATGATCATCCAAACATTAATGGAATATATAATTATAAACTCTCCATTATGAAATTATTCTCAATATTTTAGTAACAGAAAATCATATCAAATTAATTCAATCAAATATCTTATAAATTAATTAATTATATTTATGTTGTCAAAAAAATCCAAGAAATTTGATCATTTTAAATTAATAAAATTAAACTAAATAATTTTATTTAAAACTATATAAGTACACAACGTGTACATTAAACCAAAATGAAATATAACAACCTCTATTTTTAGCCTAGTATTAAATATTAAAATGGAATGTTGGAAATCCTAGAAAGTCACAAGGATATGCAGTGTGAAATTCCATATGCGGTAATATTAAAAAATAAATGTGGCATTTATAACAATAGGACACATGTTAACCTACTCAGTGTAAAAAAAATTCATATAATAAATACACTGACCATTATGGTGAAAAAATTATGTGAAATTTATTGATTATTTAAATACTCTTAAAACCATATTAAAATGTAAAAAAATAAATGATATTAATGAAATTGGATTTAATGTTGTATTTATGGATTTATTCAACAAATTAATGACATTGATTTTTGGTAGATTACAAATCATGTACTAGTGAGACACATGATTTGTATATTTATTTTCATGCCATCACAGAACACATTTGGATAATTGTTCATGAAAAACTTATGGAAAATAATGATTTAAAATTAATATACATTAGATACACGATGCTGAATCTCCTTAATTATGGGATTCAAATCATTATGTCTCACGAATAATGTAATACGTATGTTTACCACACTTTTTTCATTAAATCCCATGTTTGGACTATATAGGGAAACAAGACATGTAGGATTGTTATATAAAATGTGGTCCATATGTCAATGTGTTAATAAGGATGGTCATAATATAGTATTTTAATTATACCACTTGTTGATTTCATTGTGGTGATACATATATCCCAAGGCTCATCTTGAAGTGGTGACCTCCTTAGATGGATATTACTTTCATTTACATGCCATGTAACTATTTAAAACTTCTAGAACCTTATGAACAACCCTTACATAAAATGTAGTAAATCTTAACCTATTCATAATTTGTTCTGGATCATATATAGGTAAAAAATATGTAATAATATGTATTCACATTAAAATATTGAATAAAAATTTTAATAATATAAAACAACATGCATATAATTTTATAATATATATATATATATATATATTTTGTGTCAACTATTATTCCCATTTAAGGACTAATGGTTATTTGGAAGTGGTTTTTCGGATGCCCAATAAGGTTTTTTCATCAACTCCATTAGGGTTTTCCTTAGGATTAGATGAAATAGAAAGATTGGAATCCCTGTGTTAGGAACATCAAATATAATTTATAATTAATTGGAGTTAATATTAATAATTAACATTATGAACTAATTCTATCTTTTTGATGATTTTATTAATAACTCTAGGAATATCATTATTCTATTATAGGATTCAATATTATATTTCGACTTCCTGTGATCCACTCATGTCCCAAATCCCTCTGATCCCTAAAATATTATTCTTTTAGTTATATCATATATGATTAGAGTATATGCAATAATTTTATTTAATCTCAATTGAATCCTTTGAGGTGAAAATAAAATACTCTATATCTCTATAAACCCAAGAAGATATTACCAGAGGATATTTTTTCATTCTTGAGATAATTATTAGTGAAGATATATCAAGGTTTGGAGTGGAATATGCCTATAAATTATTTTTCATAGTGGTAGGTAGGGTTATACTTAGGTTAGAAGATGATATATTTGTGTATTTATAACCATAGGGACATAGAATAAATAATTACCCATGATATTGTATTATTCTCCAATTCCATAAGAAATACCACGCCTAAATAATAATGAAATTATTATTATTTATTTGATAAGTGTTAAGAACACAGAATTTTTTTAAATTAATGATAAAATAAATTAATATTAATGGAAATAATATTCTATTTATATCATTTATCATTAATCTTTTAATCATAGTACACCAATACTCCTGAATATTCATTATACCATTAATAACATCTATGAATTTAAATAAATAAATACCACTATGTTATATGGTGATAATTATATAAATAATATTTTCAATATATTAGTGAAAAAATATTTATTAAATATTCATTTAACAAAATAAATAAATATTTTCCCCCTTATAAATAAACAAGAAGAAAATAAATACAATATTTTCACATAATTAAATACATAATTACATTGTGATTAAATATTTATTTAATATTAAAATCAAATAATATTCTCTCAAATAATTGGTAACTGAATATATTTGATCAAACAAACAAAAATCATTATTTAACCACACTCCGCCCCATGATCTGTGGTATTAGACTACACCATGTAAAGTTGAAGGTTGGTATCTAGTAACACCATAACGATCATATAATGAATGTAGATAATTTAACAATGACATATAACCTCAAATGGATGCACAATAATTAATAGAATCATATGTTCATGATAACTCTAACCAATAAATTTGTATATAGGTTTCATCAATCTATGTACACGATGTCTCTTTCAATAAATTTCCAGAAGTAATATTTCAAATTGAATACCATGAAAATAGATTTAAATTAATTGTTCTGATATCATATTAGGAAAAGATATTTTATCACTCTTAATGGAGTATAAGGGTAACATAATTTCTGATATTATTCATTAATATAATATCTCTAATGACACACCAAACGGATCCAACATTCCAATGAGAATTTATCATCATTGTTTTCTTCAATCAATTCTTGTGTGTTATGCTCTAATAATTTTCTACTATGAATATTACTGATGAAATACATTTATATCATGTCACCAATTTTTTGGTACATATAACCCCATAGTTTTTCAATCCCTTATTTTTGTCTTGTTTACTATTTTTTGGAGTTAATATAGAGTAGTATGTGTGAATGTTCAATGGAAGGGAGTGGCTATGTCATGGAGAGACTAGATGAAAAGAGGATGATCTGGAGAAGACATAGAGTCTGGGAGGTGGATTTTGAGGTAATATCCAATATCAATATAGAAGTAGAATAGACTATATATTCAATTTATAGAGGTTACTTGTTGTGGGGTGGGGATTTTGACTATATGTAAATAGACTCACTACAGAATTTGGGTGGTTTTCCAAAATTTGTCACCACTATCACAAAGAGTTCAACTGCCGTATAGGCTGGTTAAGTGTTGAGGCCTGGTGGACTCATTTGTACTATAGTCTCATCTCCCATAAAAGAGGATTTCTTCCATGGTTCTTGGATATGGGTTTGAATATAAGGGTTTCCACATGGTCCCCTTCATGAAATCATAGTATGTTCTTCTTCCATAACCTTTTCATCATGGTTTATAAGTATTTTTTGTGGTATTCTTTTGTTAAATTCGTCCTATAAAATATTGAAATCCCTCTAAATCACGTATTCTTCCAACATTATCTTTTAAAAATATGTACATAATATATGATACTGAAGTACACGTTGCCCCTATTTTATTAGGTTTATCCCTAGTATTTTGGGGAAAATATCATGGGTGTTTTTATTTATTCATAATGTATAAATATATATAAAAAAGAACATATTTCATTAATTTAATGATGTTGAATTAAAATTTCTTTAGTTCTATATGTAATAGATAGATATTATATAATGGTTTAGTTCTCTTATGAAATTCATGTTTATAATGCTAAATTATTTATAAATTATTTTAGTCACACTCTGTGTTGGTAATATTCTCTCAAGGTGATTTTGATTCTAAAATGATTTATCTTACATGGAATCAATAATTCTTCAATAACAAAATATTCTATGAAATTTATTATGTTGGTTTTAATTCCAAAACGGGGTGTCAATCAGGAATAGGGAAATTATTCACTATGAAAATGGTATATAAATTATATAAATGGTTTTCAAATGTTTTTTTTCCAACCATAGTATATTGATAAAATTTAGGTTGTCGAGAAATATAAATGTCTCATTGTGGTTTATAACACCAATATAATCTTTTATATCAATAGAGTATGTTAAGACTCATCATCTATTGGATTAACTTGATTCTTGTCTGGTTGATTTATTTTTATGTATATTATATATTACCAGAGGCTATAGAAAAAATACTATGTGTTTTCATTTATGTTTGGTTGTAAAAATTATTTTATATTTCATGGTTTATTTCTAATTTTTCATTTTCTTGTATACCCATGGATTATTTCTCTTATTCCCACCTTCATTATTTCATTCAAGCGACATATTCTTGTTTTTGAGGATATATAATTCTCTTATGAGAATAAAATGATTTAATAGAAAATTATTTTTAACAAAAAGATTAGCATTATAGATTCTTTATAATGTAAATTTTTGTTAATGCTTGAGAGATAATTTTCATGATGTTGGACTTTGAACTATTATATCGAGAACTCCAAAAAGTCATTGTCCTCACAACCTACTTTTGTGTTTGGCTGATTATAGAAGTTATTTTGTAGGACACAATTAAATGTAAGGGAATCATGTTGTTTTTAGGATTATATTTAATGTTGTCACGTTTTTTGAGAGATAGTTTGGGTGAGGAAGATGGTTACATAGAGAAATTGATTATGGCATATCATGTTTTACATTCATGTTTAGACCTTGGGGATGGAAATTATATGTCTCCTTGATTTTTACTCTTTCATAAATTTTTTAATATCTTGGTCATTGTCATTATATTTATACATGAGAAGTGTTTTGGATGTTTTGTTTTACCACAACTTGTGGTGTACATTACTGGGTGAGAATCCTAGTTTTATTTAGAGGATTTGTTATAAAATGGAATAAATGTGATTACATAGACTATAGTGTTATGATAGTTCTTGGGTTTGATTCAATTTATTTAGTAAACTATATTTAGGAATATCATAATTCAATGAGTAAGTGCAATAGGGTACCTAAACAGCTCACTTATATACAAGATCCTGAGTTACCAAGGGTGATCAATGGATTTTTTCCAAGATCGATACATGGTGTTTGAGGTTATTTTAATGAACTAAAGTCTGGGTAAATATAAATATACGAGTTCATTCTTAAGGAGTTTTATTCCATTTTTAGAATAAATATTTTCATTAAATTTTTATATTTAAAATCTATTAATATTTATTATAGAGGAAAACCATATGATTTATGAATATTATCTTAGGATGACTGGTGATTGTCATATTTTTGTTACAAAATTCATCCAAAAAGTGATCATATGAATCTAAGTGAGGAATATCTGAAACATGTTCTATAGATTAATCCACTAATAGAACCCTATTTGGAAGAAGTAGTAATTTGCACTATTAAGACTCATTTTTAGGTGAGTGTTTGACACCTATGAAAAAAGATTATTATGGCTCATTACGTTATGTGGATGGTCTATCCAAGGATGTAATGTTGGATTCAATCTCACCAAGGGTTTACATAAACAATATAATTCTAATGAATGTGTTGAGTCTTATCCTCGTGAAGAGGGGGATGTTCATGTAAATTTGAATGATCTAGGAGGCGGTGAGACTTTATTTTTTATATTGTGTAGTTTGAATCATCGGAATATAAAGTAGCTTGAATAATTTTATTGTCATGATTTTTATTTAATCCCATATGGTGAAATTTTTATCTGATAAATTTACAACTATTTATTTTAAATTATGCAATTTGGTTGACATGTTGGGATTGCTTTCAAATATTACACCATTCTTTTGGTTTCTTTTTATAGTTTTGGGAATGACGTCTAAACATGGTTTTAAATGTCTCAAGATTAAGGTGAAGATAACTAACATTCAATTGTTGTGGGACTTCTTAATCCTCGATCATGATATATTTTACAAGAATATTGGCTTGTATTGGATGTTCAATGTTAAATCCAAATTATGTTTTATGACATTCAAGTTTATTATATATCTACTCATGTAGTCCCTCATTCCATTAGAGTGAGTTTAATTATATATGTAGAAGAGAATGGCCTGTTGTTCCATATTCTAGAGTGAAAATATAATAGTTTCGTTGACATTCTTTGATTCTATTGACTCTTTCTTGGGAAGTCCCCTTCATAAAGTGGTGAGGGTGTATTCCATTGAAATTCTAGAGGTTTTTTTTTTCAGATTTTACACCATAGAGTGTTGTAATTTTATCTATTGACCAACTTCTAGGTATGATGCCCATTTTTGTGCCATCGTATCACATGAAACCTACCAAGGTAACAAAACATAATGAAAATATTATTGATCATGATGTTGTGGTGTTTATTAATTATATTGATTTAATTTTGGATTTAACTATCCTCTTTACCAAGAGTGAATATAAGAGCCTCAAATATCTCATAGATTTTCAAATGATTATTAATATGACCATTAGGAATAAGAATCCCTTCCCAAGAGTTGATGATCTCTTTTATCATCTTAGTGGATCTTAGTGGTTCTATAAGATTAAACATTGGATGTGGTACCAGTAGTTGAGATTATGAGACAATGATATACCAAAGACAATATTTTAGAGCTTTAATGGGCATTCTGAGTATATACTTATGCCATTTGGTCTAACTAATGATCTTTTAATGTTTATAGAAATGATAAAATAGATCATTCATCAATATTTGGACTCATTTATAGTTGTGTGTGTTGATGATATTTTGGTTCACACCAGGTCAGAGGAGCATCACATTGGTATTTTTGATATCATCCGAAAAACATTGAGATAACATAAATTGTATGGTAAACATTCCAATATTGATTTTTTTGATCCATGATGTGATGTTTCTGGGGAATGATATATTTGAGATTGGTTTTTTAGTAGATCCTAAGATGATACATGACATAATTCCATTTGACATGCCTATAAATGAGTTTGAGATCTAATGAATCATGGCTTTGGTTGGTTATTATAAATGTTATTTTTAATAATTTTCGACCCTCTCATATTTGATGAAATCTGTTCTCTATAAGGTTGTAAATTTTAAGTAGAAATGAATAATAGAGATCTTTTAGAGAACTATTGGTGTCTTTTATTTTATATATAATTATGATTATTCTGGAAAAAATATTATGTTGTGATGATTTCCAAGATTATTTTGGTAAATGGTAGGGGTATGATTTAATTCATGGGAAGTAGTTCATGGACTATATCTCTCAACACTTACAACCATAAGTGAATAACTACCCTAAACAGAACCATGTTTTGATAGTTGTTATATATGCACTCAAAAAAAATGTGTCACTATGTATTTTGGGAGTTTGTAAATGGTTTATTCTGATCATAATATTCTGAAGTAAATTTCTATTTAGAGTAATACAATCTTATTATAGGGATATTGGGTTGAGTATATCAATAATATTGATATTGATATTTCTTATAAATATATGAATGGTAATGTTGTCGCTGATTCATTGAGAATTTTGTTTTTTATCTCAAGCCTAAAGGAATTAGGGGAGGAGTGGAATCTAATGATTTTGTTCAGTAATATGTGTTTCGGAGTGGAATAAGGTAGTTGATGGTTGTTCTTAGCTTCTATAGAAGTTTTGATTTAATATAATTAGTGATTCTGTGTTTATAAAATGAGAGAAACATATTAACAGAGCTTGAGTAAAATCCAAAATTTTGGGGATTCCTCAGGTGGGTGGTCTTAATCTCATTGTTGTATTTTTTGTTTTCGAAGAATGTTGGTCATTCTAATTTATATTGGGAGTGTGTTTATGGATATTGGACACAAATATTCTTTTTCAACACCCCATGGGAATACCATGAAGTATCATTATATGATATGTTGGTATTTGTGGTTGGGGTTGAGGCAAATGATTTCATATATCTTTTTAAGGTTCCATACCAGTTTTATAATTAATGTAGAAAACCAGGTACCTACGGGTTTGTTGCATTTTTTTGTTATTGTATGGAAGTTGTATATGATTTCCCTGATCTTCATTGTGGGGTTTTCATATATATATATATAGTGGGAGGGATACTATTTGATTGATTATAGATTGAATCATGAAATTAGATCATATATTACCAATCAAGGATATAGGAAAGTTGGTATATCTTGTCCACATATAGGTTTGATAGGTTATGATACATCATGTTACTCCCTATATAGTTATTTATGATTGGTACTTGAATTTCATATCCTAGTTTGAGAATGGTTTTCAAGATGTGATGGTTTCCCAGATGAAATTATGTCCGACATAACATTTGTAGACGAATGGGGAGGAGAAGAGAGTTGTCAAGATTCCTGGGGATATTATCTAAAGAGATGTGTTTGATTTATTTGGTTCTTAAGAAATTAAGCTTCCACAAAACCAAAAAATTCATATAAAAATAAAATAAATGACACCAAAATATTAAATTTAACAATATCAAAATAATAAATGTATAAAATAGATTTATTAATGAATGATATTATGGAAAAATTAACATTGTTCATATTATTTTGAATAATAATCCGAAATTTATTATATTTGGAGTTATAATCCATTCAAATAACCATGAATATTTGGTAAGAGATTCATTTAAAATCACACATTCAAATCGGGATTTTCTATGTTTTAATTATTATTTTATGTAATTAAATGTTATTTTACATTACAAACACATTTATTTTGTTATCATAATTTAATATCTTTGGTTTTACAATTCTCGGTACTATTTCCTATCTCATTTGTTCAATATTAAATTAAAAGGATTATAACAAGATGCGTCCATATTATTACTTCACATAGGTTAGGAATAATTATCCTCCAAATTCATATTATTCATTTTCATTCATTAATCTTATTATATATTTTCATTTTATTTCTTAAGGTAAAATTAAAATTTTAACCGTTTATTTTTTTAGAATGTTTGAAATGGATCTTTTTTAATATTTTTACATGTTATTAATTTTTTGTCTTTGATATTATATATAAATGTGGGAAAGAATATATTTTTAATGCTTTATTAAAGATTTAATTTCACCATTCCTTATACCATTTTCATTAAAATTCAACCTTTTTATTGTTTTGTTTTTTAAATAACTGTTTATTCATTTTAATAATAATTTATTTTTTAAAATAAATTTTATAAATAGTTAAATGATTTTTTCTTAAATTTCAAAAAAAAATCTTATATTTATATAAATGTTTTTTATATATGGAATCATGAATTATTATTCCTTATGATTATCCAAGGACATCATCAAATAATACAATTCACTGTATTTCTATTATTGAAATTTGATAATGTCATATAGAAGGTTTACAGAAACCCATTTCTTTGCTACAATTTAATAATGCTGTTATGGAATTATGAATGTTCTCAATTTCATGTTTCACAAATATTTATGTTTTCAATTTATTTCAACGGAATTTATATTATATATATAATGAAATTTGAATTTTATACATAAATTGTACACCACATTAGATTAAGATAACATTATAATCCCTATAATAATAAAAAATCATTAGTAACAGTTGATACTATGATGATAAATATATTATTTTAGTAATGTTTCATAATATCTCATAAAATCATCTCAGATTATACCCTTATTGAAATATCATACTTAAAATCATCCATTATAACCTATGGAATGTAAACATAAGATATGGTGAGCTCAATTGCTTAGTAAGGGTAAAAATATGAGATATCAATCAATGATATTAAGAAAGCATAAGATAATCATATGAATATGAGTTACTAATAATATAATAAAGAATTTCATACCCAAAATATATTGGATAAAAAAAATAATGATCCTTATCATAAAACATTTTTTATTCTAAATGAATGAATCATAACATATTTAGATCTTAATCTAGTCACTAATATATATCATCATCATTGGGATATAAATCATTTAATATTTCATGGTCAGCTACCAATACCATCAAATAAAATGGTAACAAGAATAATTTTTTCACTATATCATAATGGATAATGTTTCATTACCCATTTCTCATAGTGGATCAGACGTAACGTCATATATCCTAGAGTGTATTAGTCATCTAAAATTCCTCCCATATTGGATCAATAATTCCTACATGTTTCCCAAAGTCATATCATAAGATAGAAATAATTAACCAATGAGTTGGTGGAATATATTATAATGGGACCACTTATAACATAATTAGAACTATACATATGAATTACATATGATCATAAATCAATCATCTTATTATCATATCATTACCCATGAAAATAAAACTAGTGTCCAAAATATTTCATAACATCATCATAGCATAAACCTGATTAAATAAATGGGTTTTCTAAGAATGTTATCATCATTATAATAGATCATATAACGAAATTATATTTATTTTATAATTATATAATATCATTATTAAATCAAAATTACCATTAAAGGATGTTATTTTAGGTGAATATTTATTTAAAATATCCCAAAAATATTTTTGAGGGAAACATGCTTTTCATTTTGAAATCACTTATTTAAAATCCAATATATTTCTCAAATATAATGCATTTTTAAAAAAATTATTGGAATATTTAACATAATGTTCCGATAATTTAGTGGTCATGAATACATGAGATTCTATTCATGTCTTTTATGTTAAAACATGATTTTCATTTTAGATTTTCCTTAAAAATTAAAAAGTACCTCATTTAAAAAATTACATTATTTTTTTTTGGAATTAATAAAATATAATTATATTCATGGGAATAATTAATCTAATTTTTTTAATTCGTAAATAATATTCATTAAATCATTGAAAACATATGAAAGGAATAAAATGGTTTTTTGACCGAAAAGATAAATAGTGTTTGTTTTCATTAAAAATAAGCTATCAGTCTCTTGTGTAATTAAATAATGGATAATTATTTGAAAAATTAAACCTCAAGAAATAAAACCAAATAATATGATTCATGAGTGTTTTAGATTTATTTTATAAAATTTTATCTTCAATAACATAATTACCAACAATATTGGTAGACAAAGAGATTGTTATAGAAATCCTTAACTATTTTGGTATTATACAAACAAAAACCTCGAAAAAGAATGAATATTAGATTTATTTTAATATCCACATAATTTATATGAATTCATATTAAAATAAATTCATTTTTTCTATATAGACCACACAAAGGAAGTAATTTTTTAATATGGAATAAGATCTATATAAATAAAAGTGACATGAAAATCCCTTAACAAAAGTGTAATTATTATTTAGAGGCATTAAAAAATAATGTATAATAAATAAATATTTATTTTAAACTAATAAAAAACCATAATAATATATATAATACCCTATATTATTTAGTTACATCATCTTATAACCCGTTTATTACAAAAGTTTGTTAAAATCACTATTCTGAGTTACAACTGCTACAATACTCATTTATATTTTGGTTCAGATGTCCTGTTTCTTAAAATTTTATATTCAGTAAATGATATTCAACAATATAGTCATTCAATTATTATAATATATAATTTTAAAAATATTCATATAAATTGTTTATAAAAAATAAATTACATCACTTAGTGGACACGATAGTATATACATACGAATGATTGATGTTTCCAAGTATTGATGGATGGAACAAAAGAAATGTTAATAAAACTTGAAATTTACTAACTAATTAATTTATAATATGTTTCATTTATTTTAATTAAATTTGTCTGTTTTATCATCTACTTTTTGAATAAGTGAATTATTATCACATTTCATACTATAGGTGGTAGTCCACACATACACATGATTGGCATCATCATTTTCCAATTTATGGGAAGGAAGAAGAAAATGTATGTTACATCATCATAATAACAATTAAATATATTTATGATAATAGGGTAATTATTTAATAATATATTTAATCGATTTATATGATTTATAAATGGAAATAATGTTCTAAATGGTTGACTATGAGTTATATTATTTCATTGAGAAACCTTATTTGGCTTAGACACTAAACCTTGAATCGATAGTGTTTAAGAATCAAAAAAAATCCTACGTGTGGTGAAGGTTGATATTTTTATATTTGGATAGAGATTTGATGAAATAGAGGGATGAAATATTATGAATAATTAGGGATAGGATGTTCCCTTTTATAAGTGAGGGTAAGAGTACTAATGTAATTAAATGAATAAGAAAATTCAAAATTCTTATTTTAATGTAAAGTTGGATTCAAATTGAAATGAATGAAATATAATATGATCATGAGTCAAAATAATATCAAAAAATAAAATTTAATCCCTTATTTATTATGTTTTTATGTTTTTCTATTAGTTTTAACTCTCATTATCTTATTTTATAATGACCATAATATCAAAGATTCCAAATTTTAAAGTTTTAATAATGGTACCATAAAAGGAAAAGTTACAAATAAATTGGAAATAGATGATATTGGAAGTAAAATAAAACTCACATTACTGAATGATGAATTTTTATGAATTTTAAACCATTTAATACAATATTATTTTTTAAAAATATCATTAATGACTTTTCAGAACTATTCCTGTAATTAGTCTTTGAAAAAAATATGATAGAAAATTAATTTCAATATAAACCATAATTAATATAAAAAATGTTATATTTACCTTTAAAATCAATTTATAACTATAAATCTCTAAAAAAATTACATTTATTATAACATCCCTTTCTATTCCTAACTAACATATTTTATGCTTTTTCAAGATTTTACATTTTCGATAATTGGTGTACATATGAGATATTTTTGCAAGGTACCTATAATGGTGATTTTATTGTGTTTTTGTAATTTCCATAAAAATACTAATTGGTCCTAAAGTCTGCTAGAGATTTCTTGCTATGTCATTTGGTTACATGATGTGTAATCATCACTAGACGTATACCATTCAATTGTTACATAGTGTGAAAGTATATATGCCCATTATAATTTACACATCGGGTAAATATTAAAAATCTCATTTTTAATAAAATAAATGAGTTTTTTGAATTATATGGGACTCATTAATTAGACGACTTGAAATTGATTTACACATCTTGTGGTTTCCCTAGTTTAATATTTATGATTGATCTTGGATGAAAATAAAATTTTCATCATTCTAGGATTCATTTATCTTGACCTAGATCTACCTGTAAGCAATATTTGATCTATCCAAGCATTCTATATTTTGTTCAGTGATTTACCATTGATGTGGTTGCAATGCATCTCTCTAGGTGTGTCATTCCATATAACCTTATATCTTTCTGTTTTCCTATGAGTTTGATAGGACATCATGGTATTGATGGATCTAAATACTGTTTTTTAATCTTTTTGTTATAGGTGTGTTCCAAGATCTTATTCACCTTTTTTATTTGTAGAGATATCCTTTGATGGATTTGTGATTCTCTGAAAACTGTAGGTGGTTTAGTTTAAAATGTTCAATTGAATAAACATTTATTTTATTATTGTTTCAAATTTAATTTAATTAATCTATGAAAACCCAATATGATACATGTTGGAAATAAAATTTTATTCATGGTATGGATGTTGAGAAAACATCCCAATTACGATGGAATTTGAATTTAGGGTGTAAGTTGAATTGATAAAAATTGTGATTTTAATTTTTTTCTAAAATGGAATAAATTAAAATAATGACAACCATGCTTTATTTTATTTGAAAATAAATGAATTGATAATTTATTAAAATATGTTTTGTTTTGCAATGAAATTGGAATATAGGAAAAGAAAATGGGGTAATTGAAGTTATAACTATTTTGAAATGATCTTCCCATTGTCGATTGATTTATTGAGCCCTTGTGATCCTAGGTATCTAGTACGTTATATGGGAGAACAATTAAATGATGGTAAAACCGTATAAATGGATTGAATCTTTATAAGTATAACAAAAAACTATTTAGGTGGTTCTTATCCCTAGTGGGATGTTGGTGGGTCCTATTTGGCCTGATCTCGTGGGACATGTGTGTACATCATTATGATCACATATATAAGTGTTTGAGGATATCAGAACTAGAAACTATCACACCCTTTGCAATATTAATGTGTTTCTTGTTATTATTTTATTGATGAAAAATTCAACTATTTTTAAACTACTTCTCCCAGGACTGATAATGTGTATAATTGGATTTATATAAACTGATTATTCAAGACAATTTTACTATTTTTTACATTATTTGAAATAAATGCTTGTTTTATTTTAAATATGAAGATGAATAGCTGTGGTAGTTTTTTAATTGAATGATATTTTCGGTATTTATATTCTTTCATCTGATCAATGTATACTAGTAAAGTCCCCACTAGGATTTTAAATCACAACCTACCTACTCCATCAGGTTTTTATAGATATTATCCTTCCAAATCCATGAAAATAGAAACCATTTATTGAAGGTGGAAGTTGTTCATGATAATTTGGTGTTGTATTATTATGACCATTGGGATGTGGTTGTATATATTATTCTTTTTGTAATTTAGTGATGTACTATTTAGGTTTTGAAATTCTAGTTTTGTTTCTAGTACATTCTCCTTTGGGAGTTTTTAGTGAGCATACTAACTTGTATCAGTCTCAAAATGATTTCTGTGGAATATATTACCCTCTTATATAATGTATGGTCATATGTGCTAGTATCCAACACATGGGGATTATAAATACCCATTTAATATTTCGAGAATAGCTATATTATCCATATATCAATGTATCCTGGATGGTATTTGATAATGAGGTATCAATGGTGTAATTTGATCATCTTTCCCTTATTTCAGAAAGTAGTTGAGAACTTTTTAGGATGTAAGAGGTATTTTTGGGTGAGTTACTAGCTATATATCATCGCAAAGTACCTTAACTCACCCTATCTAGTTTGAGAAAATAATATTGATGATTAGTTATAGTAGTTTCCCTATGGTATATTTGGATTGGTTTAAATCCAAATATTTTTTTATCTATTGGAATTATTATTTTTGTTTCTCCGGTTTGATTACAAATTTGAGTATTATTCTGACGTCTTCAATGTTGTTTTCTAATTTTGGGTAGCTTTATTCTTCTAAGAAGATGAACAAATAATACTATGGAGTAAGATATTGATGAATCATTGTGAAGGAAATCCCCAATTTACTAGAGTCTATATAAAGATGTTGTGCATGTTGATGATCCTCTAGGATAGGCAGCTGAACCCATTCTAGTTTAGGCCCCATGTTCAAAATTACATAGTGATAAATCTTAGAATCATGATAGAGAGTGCCATTATATGAATACAACTAATATTTACGTCTCTAATGGTCCTCAAGAGGTTACAATTAAGTTTAGAAATATTTATCTTCTCTTTGACTTCTTAGAAACACCAAAAGATATTACGAAGAATTACACTAGCATTTATCCTATGGTACCCTACTGAAGATAGTGAAAAATGACAATTATGGATAAGAGGCATGATGGATTAGAGTGGATGTATTTTAATGTTATATTTAACAACTTGTTGTATCCACAATCTTTGATGGTGGTTAAGGTAACAGAGTTTTTCAAACATTATGATGCGGACATGACTAGGACAGAATGTGATTTTTTTTACAGAGTGTGTGTAATTTTTACCGTAGATTCTGTAGAATTGGAATGTGAAAATTTTATGATTTGAGGTGGTTCATTGAAATGATATTATATACCTTGTTTTCTTATTTAATCTCTCTTCATATACTAACATTCTGGATAGGGAACTTATAGTATATCATGATATTGATGGAATGTTTGGGTTTATGGTAGTTTCCATTTCTCCATGTGGAAACTCTGAGACTTCCAATAAAGTGAATAAAAAGGGTGATATGTATCATAGTGGATATATATGGTAAGGTTCGTATATACCTTATATAGTTTATAAAAAATACCATTTGATTTTCTACCATGGTGGCATGCCTGGGAACTCGAAACTCGTTTGCACTATGGAAACAAAGATATGTGGTTCCTATAAATGCTTAGGTCACTTTCAAAAGTTCATTGGGTAGATTCTACTCCAAATAGTGGAATTAGATTTTCATCTCCTAAATATAATGTGGTCCATTTAAATTATTCAAAATATAAGGGGTTCTATCCATAAGAATCTAAAATGAAGATTCTTTAGGATGTGGAAGAGTCTATAGAAGAATCAAATACGAGTCAGTAACTATGATAGTTCCCATAAATATTTCTTGATCTTATGTGAATTATGTTTCTGATATTAGTTCATCTATATCATTAATTTAAAATTCAATTATGATCCTACTAAATTTTCATTTTTATATTTTAACTTATGGGATAGATATTACAACACAGCTTAGAAAAAAGATACTGTAGGGTGTTTATTATCCTTTTTATGATATCTTGATGTCAAATATCAAGCTTACATGCTATTTTATAGTTTTTGATTTGAAACCCCTATAAGTAATTCTAATGACGGATTGGATCATTGTTAATAAAGACATAATTAGTTGATATCTTTGAGGAGTCTCCTTTAATTTTCTTGATGCCGTGTGTTGTATCACTCAAGGATAATGGGAATTGATATTGAGTAGAGATGTACCTTTTTCTAAAAAGTCTAAAAGAGTCATATTTGTGTTATCATTTGATCTATAATTAAATTCCTTAAGTGGTGATCTCCTATTAGTTTTCTTCAAAATTCCCATCGTTTTTCTTTCATCCATGTCTGGTTTTCTACCAGATAAAGATGTAGTTTTTTCTAATTATTTAGTGGCTGCTAATCAAAAAATATCTATTAATTCTTACCACATCGAACCTACTAAAATAATAGAGTTTAAGACTCGACTAGATTTTCTTTTATTGAATGTCATTATATTCTAGAGCACCTCACCTTAGGTGGTGTCTGTTCGCTTTTCTAAAAATGTGGATGGGTCTTTATGCCTTTGTGTTGATTACTGAAAACATAATTGATACACTATAATGAAAAACAATTCACAGTCATGGATTTATGATCTTTTTGAGCAAATTAAAGGGTTTATGTGTTTCTAAATGATTGATTATTGATCAGGCTATCATCATTTGAGAAATGAATTAATTTCAAATACATAAAACATCCTTCCAATGAAGGAATGACCAGTTTGAGTGTTTTTCCATTTAATTTGGTCTAACAAAAAATCTTTCAATAATTATGGATTTTATGAACATGATTTTCCAAGTGTATCTTGAAATTTTAATGGTTGTCTTTGGGGATGAAATCCTGGTTTACTCTATGTATAAAGAGGGACATGTGTGTCATTTGAGGAAGTTATGGAATTGTTGGGAAATAACCTACATTATGAAAAGATATTAAATATTAATTTCTAGACTCAAGAAGTAATGTTTAGGGGACACATGGTGTTATAACATGGTATTGTAGTTGATCCAAAGAAGGTAAAATCTATTACAAAATGGGAGAGGCCGTGTAATGGTTTTCATATGAGCATATTATTATATTTATCGTGATATTATCTCTATTCATAAAATGTGTTTCAATGTAGAGTTCTCTAATGACTACTATTACTTGAAATAGACTAATTTTTTCTTGGGATTAGAAATATAAGAGTGATTTTGTTGAGATGAAATTTCTTTTGAAAACTATGTAGTGTTTACTATTCCATAGGATGGGTAGTGCTATATGGTATTCGGTAATGCATCAGGTTTTGGATTGGGTTGTATTCTTATGTAGGGTGATCAAATATTTTCTTGTGGATATAAGAAATTAAGGAAACATGAGAAGAGTTATCCAATCCATATATTTGAAATTTATGCTGTCATGAACACACATATGTGTTGGTGACATTACATTTTTGGAGAATAATTTACCATTCATTTGAACCTCATATTCTTGAGTTATATCCTCAATCAAAAATATTTGTATCTCTTCTAGAATATTTTTTTGAGCAAGAAGATTCTGATACAGGTCAGGAAATAATTATCATAATTGTGATACATGATGGATCTTTTTGCACATTTTTATATAGGATTTTAGGAAATAGAAACCAAGGTGGTGTTTTCTAAAGTGTATTTAACCTCTACTCTTCTTGAGATGATTCATCAGGAACTGAATCTTGATAATGAATTTTACTACATTAGAGAATCTCTATTTTTCAGGGTGACCATTACAGAATTTTCATTCTCCACATATGGTATTCTTTGTTTTCTAAATTTATTTTCATTTGTCTATTACAAAAGATGTGTTCAGTTATTTCCATAATTACTAATTGTTAGTGCACCCATGAACCGAAAAGATGTTTTAGGACATGACATGATGATTCATGGGGATATGATTGAGATAAGGCAATCCAAATATTGTTTCTCGTTGTAAATTATGCCATCAAGTAATGGATAAGACCCATAGACCTTCAGGTTTTATCAAGAAAAATCTATTTTCATCATCAAAGTGGGAAAACATGTCTATGTGATTTTTTGGGTTGATCTGTATCTATATGAATAAAAATGTGATATGGGTTGTGATCAATAGGCTATCCAAATCACTTACATTATATCCATTCGTGTTACAACCAATATTTATTTTTTATAAATCTATATGTGAGCAAGATTATTCATTTTTACATAGTGCCATCTTCTTTAGTCTCTAGCAGATATCCCTATATAACATGTCACATTTACAGTGACCCTTAAGAGGAATTGGTATCTAAGGTTCTTTTGGGTATGGCATGCCATCCACATATGGATGTCTAGAAAAAACAAGATGTATAGATTCTGGAGAATATCATATGTGCAAGTGTCCTCCATTGTGGTGGAATTTGGGATAGATATTCCTGGTTGGCTTAATTTTACTTTAACAATTATTACCATTGAATGATAAAAATGGCTCTATTTTATGATTTTATAGTATTCCATGAAAATATTCATTGTGATGGTCAAAGAGTAGTCAAATATCCTTGGATGGAAATAGCATGGTTGATGAGATAATAGAAAAGATTCAATTGTTTTATTAGAGGGTGTTGGCAGCACAGAGCCAATATAAATATTTCTCTAATCTCCATTTTATAAAATTAGAGTTTTTAGTAAGTGCTCATTTATTATTGAATGTTGCACCCCATTTGGGTTATCCATAGTTAGTAATTAAATATAATCTTTCTCATCAGTTTATGTGAATTTTTGTTGTTTTTGATATTTTGGGGGATTTCTATTTTCATTTAGAACATAAACAATAGTTGATGTCAATACATGATTTATTCCATGTATCACTGTAATGAATGTATCATAGTAATCAATCTCATGTTTCGATTAGGATAGATCTTGAAGTTGAGCATGATTTTTCTATGACTAAGCATCCTGTTAGGATTGTTTATTTTAAAACAAAGGTAACTCATGGGACGATGATACCCTTAGTTCATATTCTATGATAACATTTTTATGATTTT
Source organism: Viscum album (assembly GCA_963277665.1). Taxonomy (NCBI): domain Eukaryota; kingdom Viridiplantae; phylum Streptophyta; class Magnoliopsida; order Santalales; family Viscaceae; genus Viscum; species Viscum album. Next base: position 1,110,763,748 of record OY728145.1, read on the forward strand.
TATGACACATTGGAGTAGGAGGAACGAATGACAGAGTAGTGGCCAAACATTTTTTATATGGATTTTTTTTATAGGACTTATGAGGACAAAATGTTTTTTGGTGGGGAGGTTATAACATCATGTAACATTTCTAATATGTGTATTTTATTAATTTTTATTTTTCTTAATTTTCTACTATGTGGGCAGGGCCGGGAAGAAATTAGATGGATCACTATAATGGTGAAGGTAGGGATTTTTGTAATTTTCATCAAAAAATCAGTAAAATCCCACTGTATAATGGTGATTTAAATTCCGTGTAATGTGGTAACATTAAGTGTAATATCCAATTATAATATTCCATTAAATTTTTACACCAATAAAAATGATAAACATAATGTATTTTGTACATTTTTTGTAAATATTAATAATCGGGATTTCAGTTTTATGTGATTGGTTTTTTAGAGTATCTGTGACTCAGAAATTACATGATGTTAAATTTGGTTACACATCATGTAATGTCCAAAGACTTAGTTTTATGAATTTTATCAGATTTTAATATTATTTCCATTAATCCTGGATTTCATTCTGTGGACAAAGTTATAACCCCAAGTGATTTTAGATCCCTCCAACCATTCCAAATCATTTCATTCAGTAATTGATCATTACAGTTGTTTCAGTGCATATCCCAAAGAAAGTAGTCTCCATGTATCTACATCTCTTTATCTTTTCCTCATTAGAGTTTGGTAGATCATATTGGGATCGATTGATCTAAATGGTGTTTTGTTGAATCTTTCTTCTAGGTTGATATTATAGATCTTCCAGACCATTTTTTATTGGTGAGTCCCATTGCGGGCATTGTGATTCCGTGAAAAAGGTTGGTGATTCCATTTAAGATGACAAATTATTTAAATCAAGATTTTTTTTCTTTTTAAAATTTATTTCTATTGAATTATGAAAACTAAATTATATATGATCTTTAAATTAAAATATTCCATGGATGAGATTTTAGGGAAATCATCAAATTCCAATGGAAATGGAATTTGGGGAGTTAGTTAAAAATGGTAGAAATTTTGAATTCAGTTTTATTGGAACACAGATTAAATTAAAATGATGAAAACCTATTATTGGAATTATTTTAAAGGAATTAATTAATGATATAAAAACCTTTTTTTGGTTTTGGAATTAAAATATAATACTAAAACTCAAATGGGAAAATTTCATTTGTAACATGTATGATTTATTTTCCCATTATTAATTGATAGAATGATAACATCAGATCTTAATTAGCCTGTATGTTATTTGGAAAAAACACATTAGGATGGTAATTCCCTAAAAAATGATATATAATTTATACCCATAAAATAATTATTTCCATAGATCATATCCTAATAGGATTATGATGGGTCATATTCGCCTTGATCCTGAGTGCCAATGTGCAAATAACCATGATCATAGATATAATTTCTAGAGGATCTCATTACTAAAACCAATCACACCCTTTGGAAGATGATCATGTTTGTTATTTTGCATATTTTTATTATGTATTCCATTTTTCTGAAACTACTATTTCTCATTCCTAATGCTTTAAATAAACTGTTTTATTTAATCCTTATTTGAAATGTTTTCCTTCATCTGAAATAAAAATCAATTGGTTTAAAAAAAATAAAATGTACAACCAATAATTCTTTTGTTAGAAATGAAATCATGTTTTTTATATTATATAATCATATTAGGTAACACTTGGTAGGACCCTAGTAGTATTTTATCTCACACCCATCATTTTCATTCTGTCATTTTTATATTTGCTTTTGCTAGTTCTGAGAAAAAATATATAACCCTTTATAAGTGGCTGTTGTTATTGATTATTTGGTCCTGGAGTGTTATGTATATTGAGGAGTAGATTTTTTTTATTGTTCTTATAATAATTTGTTATTCTTTTTTCTAGTTTTGATATACCAGTTTTGTTTCTGGAATAGTCTTCTATCAGAGTTTTCTTTCAGAATACTTAATCGAATATGTTATAATGCGGTAAAATCATTCCCTATGTTGAATATTATAAGGAACGGTTTTATTCTCCAACAATTATGGATTGAGAACTCCCTTTAGTCTATGTTGAGATCAAATTAGTTAAAAGTATAGTAGTGAATCTGAGTTCGTTTGTGATATTTTTATGTTTGAAAATTATTTAATTTTTTTATACACTATGCACATGTTCTGTATAAGTGTTATGAATGAATTTAAGAAAATTATTTCATGAAAAAAAAAATTAAAAAAAATTACCAAAATAAAAAATATACCTTCAAAAAAAATAATCTTTCATATTGAATCATATGATTATTTTTTCCCAATCACTAAATAATATAGATATTAAAATAAAGGAAGAGTAATTTTTGAGATTATATTCTATTTAAATATTGTAGTGTTGAAAATAAATGATACATGGGAAAGAGTTCATATTTACAATTTTTTTGATTATGGAAAAAAAGATTCAAAAAATAAAGAAATTAATACGTTTTGTTAAATTTTAATGCTTGTTACATAATTTTTATCCAATAGTACCACATTTTACCTTTATCATTATAACAAAAATTTACTATGGTTACGTTTAATATTTTAAAAAATAATGGTAACATTTTTAAAAAATTGGATCTTCTAATTCCATTAATGGAATCAACTTATAATGATTCATTTTTATGAATTGGTACATATGAATTTAAGAGAACAACAAAAAAACAACAATTTGTTTTTGAGAGATATGGATGAATTTTTATATTGAATATAACCATATAATTTAATTCAATTAACATTATTATATTATTAATTATATAATATAAACAATTTACTTTGAAATATTTTCAAAACAAAAGTTACCATTGTAAATTCTTGAAACAAAGATATAGTTTTCAATAAAAAACAGTACTCATTCACTATTCACTTGAAAATTAGGCATTTCCGAAAATAATTAAAACATAATCTAAGATAGATTTGAGGTTCCAATTTAACAGATTAATTACATTCTATTCGATTATATTTTTAAATGTTAAATAAATTATCGATAACATTTTCTCATAAACAGTAAAAACCCTTTTTTGAAGAATATGATTAATTTAATAGAAAATAATTTCTAATTGATAAATATTTAATAAAATGATTTTTATTTAGTAGAAGCATCATATATAAATCACAATGTGGATTATCCTATTAATACCCAAAAATCCAATGTCTAGGTTTTTTCTAAGATAATAAGTAATAATATTTAAAAAAATTATAATACAGTTTTTTAAACTCAGTGTTGAGTGTAATAAAATTTATAAAATAAATAATATTTATTTATTAAGAAATTTAACATAATTTACATGGTGTTACATTCAACTCACATATGAATTTTTTTTACCTTGATATTTTATCACTCTAAAACAAAATGTTTTAGATATATAGGTTCCGTTAATACATTGGTTTCATGTGTAGCGTCCTATAATTTATGGTTTCAAAAAACAAATTTGCCTAGGTGAGTGGTTTAATTTCTTTAAACATAGACTCAATGATCCAATAAATACAATGACTGTACCAAATAATTGATATCATTCTCTATAGTTTTGATATTTGAGTATAGTATATGTTATGTACCAAAAAAGTACATCCTCAAGGGAGAGACTATAAATTCATTATGAACATCAGATAGATTTGGTGGGAATTATGAATTATAATTCACTATCCCATAATAATCAAGAATATCAAATGGACTGATATATTTAGGCCTCATAATTTACTCCTTTCCAAATATAATTACCATTTTAAAGGAATATATTTTTGAAAGAATTCATTTTCACCAACATCCAACTCTATATCCAACATTTTATTTTCACCTTTAATTTTATATCAACTTTTAGATTCTTTATATTCAACAAAATTGCTATAAATTTTCATGCCATCTATTCAGATAAATAAAATCCCAATAGATAAATATATTCAAATGTATCCCATCATTGTGGGGTTATATACATCTTTCCAGAGAAGTATTGATAAAGAGACATTGGAATGTTTGAGTGAATACTATTATTATATGAGAACTGAGTTAACAGAATGTGTAGTCACCAACATCCTTTGAAATATAAAGATAATTCCCTTAATGTGTCTTCATGAGTGTTTATAAACCATTGTGATAGACTCTTTATCAAAGGGTGCTATGTAGATATGAAACTCAACTCTATATCTAGATCATGAAGATGGTTTCCCATGAAAATCATGGTAAACATCATATCTTGATTAGATATAATTTAATATAGTAATCCATTAAAACTCACCTCATCTTTAATGTATAACCCAGAAATATGATCAAGATATAAATCTTCTATGATGGAAATGATATGTACTAACATCATATATTGATTGACTGTAATCCAAATAAAAATATTTCCTTCATATGTTTTAGGATTTTGATAATGAAATTCATGGTGATGTTTTACTATTTCAATTATATTAGGTGTAATTTTTGTATAGTCCCCTTATACTTCAGTCTCTTAGAAATAACCTGCTGACATCATAGATATCTAGGTATATACTCTACAATATCCTTTTTCATCTTGTCCCACTATAAATATTCATTCATTTTTAAATATATCTATGTACATACAAGATAGATATTGAATTATGAACAATGACCTTCATATAATGCTTCATTAGTTGAAAATGGTAATGAAGGGATACAAAATTATTCATAAATATTAACATTCCATCACTATAATTGTTGAACCCCGAAATTCCCCATACTTTATTCGGTAGTTCTATATTATATCTATATGATTATCTGATAAATATATGTATGGATGGTCAAATAATCATATAATAACGATAATATATATACCAATTATTTATGATTTCAGGTTTCACATTCTGAAAATCCATAAGTATTAGGCCTCTCTTAGTCCATATAATTTTCAAGAACGCATGGTCCTTATGATTCAATGAATCAGCCAGCATGGTCAACCTACGATGGTTTTAATGTAGTGACCATCTATAATATTAAATCAATTTAAACAATCATATATATAGAATACTCATCACATTCTATGTAATGTTATACATTAAATATTTCGAGACCATATATATATAGAACACCTATAATTATAAAGATATTTCCTCATTACCTTTAATGAAAAAAATTCCATTACTCACTCCGAATAATGATTCAGGTAAATCAGATTTTGAATCATAAATTTAATTAGGGAATATTATATCACTATATAAGAATTCATGATGAAACATATAGAACCCTTATTTGATGTGTCACTAGAGATTACCAAATATTCTCTACTATAAGGTTGTGTGAGAATAGGCCCAATGACCAACCTCCTATTCGCGTTCATCATTCAAGACGGAAATAAAACCGTTTCGAGTCCACATGGTGATTGAATTAGATAGCCTGGATAATTATTTAACAAATCAACTGTAATATCCATCTAAGCAATGAAAAATGATTTTTTTGAAACAATTGTTAGTGTAAGAAATTTCTTAATATCTATTATCTTTGAAATATCCACAAGAATACTCTCACATGACTTTATATGACCCAAGAATAAAACATTCTGAAGTAAAAATACACACGTAGAAAATTTTGGTTATGTGGATTCTCCTTCATTAGGATCTATGAAACAATTATATTTAAATCATCATTTGATTACATTTACATGGAATATAAAAGAGAATCAGCTTTAGATACTACTAAAAACATTTCATTTTAATCAGTAATGAATCTATTCATTAAATCCATGATGTGTGTATGTCCATTAGTAAGTCCATATAGAATCATTATAAATTTATAATTCTGATAACTCATACAATATACTATCCATGGTATATTTTCCTTATTAACCCTCAATTGGTGTCATTAAAAGTGAAATTAAATTTTTGAATAATATTTAACTATTTGTAATAGATCAAATAGATTATCAATATATGGTACATGATTATTGTTCATGATAATAATCAAGAAAAAGTGACATTGATCCATATTTGTTATTAAAAAATTTATATTTTTAGCTGATGTTGGTTCAATAGGGAATATAAACCCCTTTTAGGAATCTAATAGTATTTCATCTTCAATTACTATTTATAAAATTAGTATTTTCTATAAGGTGTCATTAAATTATGCGTATCACTAGTTGTGAGTTCTCTTTTAATTTAAACATAATGTTTTAGAATACTAATATACACTTGTCCTATAAGGAAATAAAAAACTATTATAAAATTTGAATATAAAAAATACTAAATTTATCATATACCATATGATATAATCAACCATCATGGATAGGAAATATATCCAAATGATAAATATAATTACCATAGGAAATTCATATTCATCCTTAGACCGATAAATGATCATAAATTGATTTGAAAAAAGAAAATTTGACATTACATCCTCAAAAATTTATCTTGGATCCATATTAACAATGTTAATCCATGTGTAGAATATACTAAAATTCAACTATTGTAATAATAAAAATATTTTGTCAGAATAAAATTTTTATGATCATAAAAGAGAAAAGATATTTAGACTTGGGAATCAACCTGCATACCACTATATACTTTTAGGGAAAAAATAACATCAATAATTTATTTGATAATTCTATAATCTTAGAAAATTTATTAGATATAAAATAAGTGTAGATATTGAATCAAATATGACATTAGAAATTCTAAAGTGTATGATAAGTTTACCTTTAACCACATCATCTTCATAACCGACATTGTTATTCATGACAACATTATATTTCAATTTTTCTTTTGGTTTTGCATGTTGTTGATGGTCTCATCCTAAAAAATAATAAATTTTTTTTATTAGTGTAACACTGATAATTATTACATGCAATGAAATTGATCAGGGGTGGTTCATTATTTGGAATCATCATTTCCTCTGTTGTATCATCTGTCATATTCCTTAAATTTTGACATTCAATGGATTAATGACCCACCTTTCTATAATTAGAGCACCCCTAGTTCCATTCAATAAAATTCATTGATATTTCTTCAGATATCATTAGAGTTTATATTGCCATTATTTCTTTAAACCTTGTCATTTATTCATATTTTCTTGATAATTCATCATCCTTTTCTTAACAAAAGTAAAGTAATGGACAGATTCTCATATTTCCAATTATACCTTGAGTGTACACCAAAACAATTCTTCATAGCTACTAATGTCCCATATTGTTAATTATTTCAATGACACTATTTAAAGAATGTTATGAATCAATCAATTTCACTTTTTGGTGATGATGATTACACTAGAATAATTATTTTAAAGTCTTGTAAAATGGACCTCATAATTTCCAAATAGTTGATCATTATTATTCACAACATCTAAGAAGCATTGACTTTTTTAGGTACAATAAAAGGTATGTACTTACTAAAGACATCCCTTTCAACTCAAAACATTCCATTCATTGAATTTAATTCTATGTAATTTTATTCTTAATTACATTCCACCATTTATCTAAATTGGATTCCCAATGATAAAATGATATGTAATTTTTTTAGATAATGAGAATTGGAGAATAAAAAATATTTTCTCAAACGTACTGATCCATCCCTCAGCCAATAGTGTGTCAGATGATCGACTAAAATAACATAGATGGTTATTCATGATAGTCCCAAAAAAAGTATTCCCTCCATTATTAATTTATAATACCATCTTGATTCATGGCCTTAAAAATTTTCAGGTTTATAGAAATAATATTATGTATTCTAGCTTCGATAGAATTTGGTTTCATAGGTTAACAATCATTGAATTTTCAATCAGAGTCATTGTTATCATAATGTATTGTTATTACATCCATTGACTAAAACCAAAAAATATGTAGTCTGATAACAATAGTTAAAATGAGAACCCACACAATCTATATCCTACCAAAATAGTAGAATTTCATATTACAATTATATTTATCCCAAATTTTTTCACTAATGTTATCTATTACTAATATCAAATTATTATATAAACCCTACTATAATACCAAATTATTAACCCAATAAATTCATGTATAAATATTGGATAATTTAGATAAATATAAAATTACTATCAAAACCATCATTGTAAGGGTTTAGTGTATTCAGAGACTATATACGCAAACATATTATATATGTACAATATTTATAATCTCTCATCATGTTGTTCTCACAATGTAAACTTATTATAATACCCTACTTAAAAGAATTCATCATAGCCTAGGTAATAAAAAATAATAAATAATGATATAAAAAACTCATTATTTGTAAACATGGGGGGATATAAATAATTATTATTAAGAAATAATAATATAAGAATAACTATCTGTATTTATGGTCAACATAGAAAAATTTCATTCCAAATCTATCATAGATAAAAATGATTCATGAAATAAAATATAATAATTTCAAAAGAAATTAAATATTATGGTGTTATGAAATAACACTTAACTCCTATATCATAACATATCATGAATTATATTGTGATTCACATAGTGGACTAGGAAAGGCAACCAATGTCCCATTGTGTATGATGTATCCCTAATGATTTCCAATAGTGGTTGAAGTATACATAACTATTTTAAATTGTTATCTCATGAGATATAAAAATTTTAACTAATTAATTGGTGGGATATATAACACTAGTACCACCTAAAACACAATGATAAACACATATATTTTTCCACAATATTTCCAAATATCCACCTTATCATCATATAATAACCATTGAATAATAAAAAATATTCATAAGAATTTAATTGATTTTTCATATAATAATATATTAATAATAAATATGTTTTAAAAAATATATTCATTATAATAATAAAACATATAGACAATTAATAATGATTTAATAGTAAGATCATATCCACAATAAATCATAAATAACATCAATGGATGTTGTCATATATGGGGAATCTATTAAAACATCTCTGTAATAGTTATTGAGGAAAATAACATTTTCATTTTGTAATAACATATATAAGGTCAACATATTTCAAAAATATTATGTAATTTGTTTTATTTCAAATAAATTATGGAATATTTTCAATGAATCATTAATGAATGTCGTGGTTAAGGGGGAAGTAAATTATTTTCATGTTGTGTATGTTAGTGAAATTATTCTTATCACATTCTCGTCATAAAGTAAAAATTAACTTGGTTAGAAAATGATAGGTTGATTCCAATGAAATTATTTTATTGAAATTATAATCTGGGTAAAAATGAATATAGGAATTCTTTGGATAATATTAAAAAACATTATTTAAAACATTGAAATTATAGACGTGTAAGAAAAAATATATTTGATTGAAGAGAGAAATAAATTTAGTTTTACTTTAAATAATAAATCTATAACTTGATTAATTAAATAGAAGAAACGAAATAGAAAATAGTTCATATATATAATTAAACCTAAAAGATGAAACTTTAGCAGTTTCTTAAGGTGTAGATCATAAAACATCATCATCAGAACCTCAATCACAAGAAATAATGTTAAACAGTTAGATTATAACAGAAATCCCATACTATATTGGTAACCTGTTTATAAATACCTCATAAAATAGGGAAACACATATGAATTTTGAAAACCGCATAATTTTCATAAATCCTACATAGATGAAATTCATTGTTAGTATATACACCAAATAATAGAAAATGTTGGTTAATATGGAATAAGTATAAAATTAATATAAGTTAGAAAAAATACCTTACTTCAAGACTCGCCATTATTCATAAACATTGAAACCTATGGTATAATGAATAACATTAACTTAGAATCGAAATTCATACATTACTCTAGGCTGGAGTGATACTGTGACATAAGAGCACATCCCCATATGCCAAAGGATACCGACTAGTATCAATGGTACGAATGGGAAATAGTCTAGAGATTATACCCTATTATGATAACATATTTATAAACAAATATATATATATAATGAAAAACTAAATAAATGATAAAAAATAGACCAATAACCCACTAATGGCGGAAATAGTAACAAGAAATAATATATAATAACAGAATCATAACGAAGAATTTGATAAATAATAAATAAAGAAGCCAACATTCCATTTGTATAATATGAAAATAAAATGCATAAAAAAGTGGTTATACATATAAATAATCATAAGGGTATCCGATGTACGTTTTGAGTATATACATATATATAATATCATGTTGATAAATTAAAAAAAACATTTATTTTCGATAGAACATCATGACATATTCCCACCAATCTATGCTAACTCAATCACTAAGAACCAACTCTAGAGGTCGAACCCTTAATTGAATGAATAAACATAAAATATTCTTGTATCCTAAAGGGACTATGTATGGTTTGATAAAGAGTTTTAGAGGAAAACCACCAAATTGTCCCTATATTATATTTGTGATTAAGAATATGTAAATAAAAAAATAGATAGTACACTATTATAAATAATCACAAGATTCCATTGTGCTCAACTAGAACCAAGAAGATATCAATGAATTCATCCAAAAATAGAAAAATATTACAATATTGTAATTAGATATAATCTCAAATAATACATTGATAATAAATATTACAGGTAAACCCTTAGGTTCCACCCCTAGTTAAGTCACCAAACAGTATGTTCCAACCGATAACTATTTTCCATGTCAAATCACTGATATGCTAAAGTCATGCCATGAAAATAAGAAATATGGTCCCTTAGACCCCTACACAAAATCAATACTCATCCCAAATCTATAATTCAATAGGTACAAAAATATCTATCCTCATCTAATAACACCACTAGCTTAATAACTGACTTCCAATGGAATGTCGATGTCTGTCCCCCAAAATGAGTCCTAGACTAATGACTACATGTACATTTAGTCTCAGAACCAATCTAACAATACCATCACTATTATCTAATGGATCCTCACCATCCCCAAGGATTCATATAAAAATAACCTCCATCTATTACTATTATTCTGCAACTACTGGAGGCCTATACCCACATGAGTGGTAAATACCACCTCATCATGAGAGTCCAACTATGTCCACATTATTCCAAATAGAGAATTAAACAATTATGATGAGTATTAATTTCCAAATAGAAGATAATCCACACCAATATAGCTTCTCAGGCCCCTGATACAAAGTCCCTCAATCTTATGTCCATGCCATCCCATAAATCCGAAGTCATGCTACAATTTGACAGCCTTGCCTCCTCAAATAGACGGTTGAGTTTATCATCTTGTGATCAATATCATATAAATGACTCAAGGAAATCCTAACCGAATGTTCACACCTCCACAACATGGATTTCATCACCACCTATTTCCTCGGTCCTATATATATAAAAAAATAAAAATTAAATCCAAATTAATCAAACAACTCAAATTAAATAAATTCACACTCAGACCCAATCATCCCATGGTTGAAGGCCACTCAAATGAATTATAGAAATTTTTATATGAGTATCATTACCATGGGAATATCACATTGGTCCTATTATTTAATTAAAGGAAACTATTAACTTTATATGGTCCTTTTTGATCAACACGATGGCTTATTCGAAGCCGCACATCCAAAACACTCAAGAAATCACAATGAATGATGAGGACCACATACCTTTGTGTTAGAAAATGCACATTAATCCAATAATATCCTTTATCATAGAAATATATATAATAAATAACCATGGTAAGTGAACCTACTAAAAAATATGGTAAAACCACTCACACAGATTTAACATTTTGAATTTTATGGGAATGAAGATTAAAAGAAAGAAGAATAATGGGATTACTGATTCAAATAGAACACCATATATGTATCAAGAAATAGTGGTATGATTTGGAATTCAGATCATACTATTTAGGATTATAAAATGGAGATGGAGATCATGTTTCTTGTTACCCAAAGATGATGAAGGTGGAGGAAATTTCATTTAAATAGGGAAGGAAATTTTCACCACTTCACACATTTAATGTGCCAAACAATTAGCTCATATGGCTTTAAAATCCATGTGGAGACCATGTAGAAACTAGCCATCACCTTCTTATAATCAAGACTTCACTCAGTTGGAATGCATGGTTTAGAGAAACCATGTGAAAACATTTCATGCTATAGAGCATAGGTATTTCCAATTATTTAGTAAACTTAGGAGAATTATCACAAATTATTAAACCATACACGGACCATATGAAACAAATTACTAAAAATATAAGTTTTTTTGAATTCTCACGCACCCCCGCTAGCACAAATTTTCAAATAGTTCATGGTATAGAAATGGGCCTCATGGATTGCACTTGGAGGTCATAGATCTTTTCCAAACTGTGCACCTCAGTCTACAAACATTGAGAAGTTGGGTATTTGGCCTTAGACACACCCAAAACTCAAAAATTCCTCCAAGAAAATCTCCAATAATTATGAATAATCTAAAATAAATTCCTTTGTTTAATGAAACTCTCATAATTATTTTTCGTTAAACAAGAAGAGATTCAGCCTACCCAATGATCTCCAAAAATTGAAAATGGGCAGGGATTTAAACCCACTCTAAAAACATGGGACATTACATATAATAAATATTGATTTATTAATCACGTATTATGGAACAATAATAATAATATATATAATTCCATATATGTTATATGTATAAAATCTTATATCCCATTTAATATCTAATTGTTATTTAAATCATTGTTCCCTGTGATGACTACTTTATTTTCAAGTATATTTTCGTTCAGATGTCTCTATCCACATAAATTTTTCATTGTTACAAACTATCCATAATGTTAATAATTTGAAGAGTCTAGTATATAAATTTTTACTATTCATATAATATGTTGATGAAAAATAAATTCAATCACTTTGTGGATATGGTTTCAAATACGTACACACAAGTGATGTTTCCATTTTTTGGTGGATGTAATAAAATAATGTTAAAGAATAATTGACACTATTAGAATCATTAAGATATCATATATATATATATAATATTTATTAATTTTTTTTCTTATTATCACAAATGTTTGGGGGATGCAAATAATGAATCACATCAATTCATAAAGGTTATAGTCCACATGTATGATTGATTTCCATTAACATTTTTCAATGGATGGGAAACAGGTGGATAATGGTTGTTTCATCAACATAATGATAATTTATTATATTTATTATACTTAATTATTTAATTTTGATTGGATTCCATATTTTTTGGTGGTATAATTAGGAATAAAATTTAAAAGGATTAGTTAATAATTATACGTCTTACCCAAGATAATGGTTTTTCTTAAAAATCCAGATGATGGTATTTGGTAAAGACTGTAATTTTTAGGATGTTTTAAAGAATATATGATGATAATTGAGTAAGAATTTTCTTATATAGGAGGATAAAACATTGTGAACTATTAATGATATGTGGTTTCCATTTATAAGTGTGTGAGAGGAACTCTTTGAATTAATTATGTATTAAATTAATATTTATTAATATTTAGGTTAAAATGGAATAAATTTTATATAACTAGTATAAAATATTAGAATGAGGATAAATCCACAAATAGAATTAAATTTTATCATGTTTTGGCTATAGTTTTACTCTAATCTCTTAAATTTAATCCCCCATTATGCCTTTTACGAATTATCAAGATATTATGGTTTTCTAATCATTAAATGTTAATAATGATTCCATAAAAGGGGAGGTGACTAATAAATGGATCATGGATTCTATTCTTAAAAATTTCCCATTCACTTGGCTAAATTTAGTATTTTAATGAAATTTATAACTTTTATTAAATATTATACGTTATAAAATAACATTAGATTCATTTTGAAGAATTTATTTAGACTGACTTTGAACACTAAATGAAAATCAATGAATTGGAATATAAACATTTAACACTTTCATAATTTTTTATATTTATATACTAGATTCATGGGAGTATATAAATTCTTAAAATAAAAACTCTCTTAGTGTCTATAAAATCACTTCCTCACTTTGTATATTACATTCCCAAAGACTATGTCAATGTTTAATTAACATTTATGTTAATTATTTCATCATAAAAATTAATAATAAATTAACATGATTGAAAAATTCATTAATATTTCAAATAACCATTTATAATATTAGATAATTTTTTAACTATGAAAAAAATATTCTAGATATTAAAATAAATAAATAACATTATTGAAATTATATTTTAATTAAATATTATATTTTTTAGAATAAATGATAAATTTAAGAGGGCCATATTTTTTAATTTTAGATTATTAGGTAAATATAAACTCATTTAATAAAATATATTCAATTGTTTTTATGAATTTTAAGCCTCATTACATTACTTTTTATCCTAATTAACTCATTTTTCCTTCATAGTGGTAATAAAAACATGTAAGATTACTATTCATATAAAACCTAAATAAAAGGAAAATAATTTTCAAATATAAACCCACTTATTCCAAATATGGATTCCATTTTTCAAGATTTAGTTATAGGGTGTGGAAGCCAATAATTTTATAGAAACAATAATCCATGGAAAAACTATTTTGTAAAATATTATATTTTTATGTATAAAAACAAATTTATACAAAAACATACAAACAAATTACCCAAATATAATTTATTGTGTTATTAATAATATAATTTATATTGTTTTATTTTATTTTTTAAAAAACATTGTACCTTTGTAAATTCGCAGAGAATTTTTTTTCAATAAAAATCAATATTTTTCAATATTACCTAGAAAATAGATAATTTCATAATGTTGAGAAAAAATAAACCCTATTAAAATATTTATATATTAATTTGAAATGTTTTATGATATTTTATTAATAAAATTAATAAATTTCTTGAAATTAATTATAACGTAAACTCACTAAAATTAATAAATCTCTCCCCTATAGAAAGATTATTTTTGAATAATAAAATGCCTTTACTAGAAATTGATTTTCTATTTATTTAGAATTAATTAATAAATTAATATTGAGTAATAATTTTATATGTATATTTCATAATGTGGTTAATCTTTTTCATACATTCCAATTCACATCTGAGGCTATTAAAGTCACATTAAAAAAATAACATATCAATAGTTTAATGTTATTTATTTAATCATGGTGTTGGGTGTAATAGATGTCACCAAATAAATAAACTTTATTTGTAGAAAAAAATATCATAACTTCTCAATGTGTTTCAATATATTGATAATTAATTAGTAATATCATTATCTCAATTTTTTAAAGAGAAATATAGGTGACCCAACCCCCTAAGAGACTTTTTCCACAATGTGAAAAATGAACTAGGAATTATATAAATCTCCAATGTATTAGTTTCTGAATTATATATGTTTTACTGACTTTCTGGGTTTGGGATGAAAATAATATCCAACAAGGGACTCTTTCCAGTATGTGAGGATGTAATTTGAAGTGACCCACAACAAAAGGATTTATTTTTTCAGCTTAAATATATGCCAAATCCGTCTTACATTATTACAATTTCACTGATTTTGAATATGGAACCTTGTTAGAACAAACCTATTTACAATTTTTTAATTTATTCGGATGAATTAAACTTATATGAATGATTTATAATATCTATTTTATTTTTTTATATTATTTTATGTTTTGTATCAACACTTGGATTATTTTTATATTCCAATATTGTAACATTTACCCCACTTATAGTATTTGATTAATATACCATATGATTGTCATTAAAGTGAATCTGATTCACCCCTTCCTTATGTATATATTACCAAAGATATAAGTATTATTATTTTCTATTATATAACTAAATGGAATATATTGTGACAAATATATGTGATTAATATAGAATTTTTAAATATGTTGTATATGTATCTAATCTCCAAAGACACAAAAACCTATTTGATTTGGGGTGTGATTTATTTTGATATATAATGAATATTCATGTAAAAGGATATTATATTCATGTATGTTATGGTTTCTTAATGACAACAATCATGAATATATATTTTTATTTACATAGAACCATTTAACCATTTTATCCTAGGAGGTACTTATGTATGGTATTCTTGACTAGTTTCTTGAATTCATTTCAGGACTTTGTGATATTATTTTCCCTTATACAATGTACCCATTTGGTATTTTTTCTATTACTAAAACAATAACAAAACAATATACCGTGTTTTTTAGAATAATGTTAGATATTGTATATTCAATTTCATTTTAGGGAAATTCAATAACTCCTCCATGTGAGAACAAAGATTCTCTAAAAACATGTTGACCAAGAGTAAAGATAATTCTCCCCATGTACACTTCTTATTATCACATATCTTATTTGATAAACATTCAAAGTTATTTTGAATAATTATTATTAAAATTGACTATAAATATAATAAGTTTAGTAATGGTTCTAATAGAAACCCAAACTTCTCACTAATTAATATTTAATATTAATAAAATAAAATTCAATACATTTCATAAAGATCCACAGCAGAACAATATAGGTCTAGTGCCTATAAAAACATGTATATTTAAACAACTATTTTATTAGTGAACTATATCATCTCCCATTAAATTATTCATAACTAACACCCTTCATAAATATATCATACACAATCCTTTTATTTATAACATGAGGAACAAAAAAAAGGAAGGGTGAGATCAGATTATTTGTGACAGTTAACATGGATGATATCAACATAAAATTTTCATAAGGGTATGAAAACATGAGAATAAAATTTTATATCCATACCTTTCTTGTCGTAGATCATAAAAATTAGTCATGGGATAAATCATGGTACTCCATTAGGCATGAATAATAAAGGAATCATACAATATAGGCCATGAGATCATAAAACAAGATTAATTCATAGAATTTGGGAATACACCAAAGCTTAAAACATTAATAAGATGTTTAAAAAGAGATAGGTTCACACTTCACATTATGGGAATGAATTTATCCCCTCACATAAACTTATGGACCTCAAATCAGGTTTATTAATTACATTATAGTCATAAAATATGGCCATTTCACAACCATACACATGTGAATGTATGTCCATTAATCACACTGTAGACATGAAATTAGGTCAAAAAATGATATTATAGTTGTGAATGGAAGAATACACATAACATAATGGACACTAAAGATGGACCTCAGATCACATTATGGACATAAAATTATGTTCACACATTACAAAATTCACTCATGATTTATCCATTAATACATAATGAATTAGAAAAAGATATAGGTACCACCAACCACATAATGAAAATCGTACATCTGTTTGAAACAAGATAAAAAAATCAATAAATCAGAACCCATGAAGATAAATGGGTTTTATAAGAATTTTCATACCAAAACCCATGAAAATAAATGTGCTTCATACCAAATTTATCATATCATAAATGGGGTTTGATCTATATTTCACCGAAGCACTACCCATGAAAAACAAAATGGTTTCATAGGGTTCATGTCATCATAAACAGAACCCATCTAGAGAAATAATAAATATTGAATCATTGGATAATTTTCTAAATAATTTTTATGTAACATCAAAGGATGTCATCATAGATGGAAAATGATTTTAAAAATTAACATACATGGAATTTTTTTGCGGAAAATATCCATTCTATGAAAGTCACCATTTTAAAATTATATGTTCATAAATTTATTTTGAAATAATAATATTTTATAGTAACCTAGAAAAAATATAAAATAATCTTTAAAAATTAATTTTTTATGATGAGGGGGATGTTCTGTTTCTCTCATACATATAAAAATAACTATTCCTTTTATATTTTATAGAAGTTAAGGATGTATGTATTTTGATTATGGAATGAAGATTACTTTTTAAAACATTTTTAAAATAAAGAAATTTTAAAAATGAATTTTAAAAAATATATAGGAACAATAGTTTTTTTAAACACTTATTTTGAAAACCTAGATATGGAAGGAAACAATTTTCCAACAGAAGAGAGAAATAATGTCAATTTTATTTATAAAAATTATTTTGGAATTATATGTACATAAATATAAAAAAATAATGGAATCGTTTATTATAAATTAATAAAAAGTGTAAAATAAATTCCATAATGTTCATTATAAATTAATAAAATATTTCACATTAAAAACATAATCGTAAAAAATCCCGACATAAAAAGAGATTTTAAAATTAAACCTATATATCTTTGGTAAAATTTGAATAGTTATACCCATGGAAGAGATAATCATATATGGATATTTATATATCAAAATTTTTATTATAATAATAATAAATTATATTTGGGGGATGTATATAGACAATATAAAATAAAAAATGGTGAACATGGAAAATGAATCCCATAAATAAAAGAGACAATAAATCCATTCCCTTAAGTCTCTGATTATTTCGTACACATTTAAATATATTGTATAACCAATATAGTTTTATTATAAATATATTATATAACCATTATTATATATATCATTCCATATATTATTTTCTTATGGTCATTTGACAATAGTTTTTTTACATTAAAATGAAATATATTTTAGGTAATAATATCTTTGTTATTTATATATGTTTTTATTTTATATTTTTTGTCCTTTTACATTGATTATTGTTCCATATATATATATGTATATATATATATATATAATTATAAAAATTATAAAAATAATAATTATTCAGTATATATGTACTTATAGTAATCTATAGAAGGTCGATTCGGAAAATGGAATACGTCGTTTATGAAGATGATAGGTTGTACGTACATATGAACACTCATTCCATTTTATAAATGGACGAAATGAATGAAATTTAAAATAATAATAACCTTTATAGAGTCATCATGAAGTTTTACATATCACATTTATTAATTAAATTTCTCTTTAGTACCTTCCATGTAAATCGTAAGTGAATAACAAACCACATCGCTTCGTGGGGTGGTAGTCCGTTGTACACAAGAGTGAAATTATAATATTCCAACTAAATGGAAAATAAAACGTAAATGTGGAATTATAATTCCTTATATATAGAAAAATAATAAATATCTTATAAAAACACCAAATCTACGATTATATTCATCCATGAGATGTGGTTATATAGAATGATCTACATCAGTTAATGAGGCAGTAGTACATCGTACACAAGACTAATAGTTTCGGTTCCCATTTCATGGAAGATGAGTTAGATATAGGACACATAATCCACATACTATTTACATCTCTTATAACAACCCCCTATAGATCTCTAATTAAGGAAGATAGGGTTGGTCTTTTGGGATTAAAAGAATCTTTAATACATGGAATATGATGTTTTATAGGTATTTTGGTAGGGGTTATCCTAGAAAAATTTCTACGGAGGTGTGTGAAAATGAGGGTTGGAGGAAACCTTTTATAATGGATGAGGAGTGCTATTTTGTTTTCAAATACCTGAAGGGGAATTAATCCTCACCCCAATAGAATAAAAAATTGATAATTAATGTTATTAAGAAATATATTTTCTTTACACAATTCCATTATAGAAAAAAACAAGTTATAAATATATATTCCCTTTACCATTATGTTTACATAATTTTTCCATTTTAGATTTCACAACAAAAAATATTGTATATAAATATATATATACATATATGATATATCCAATTTATGAAAAAAAATTAGTCATATTGTATAATCATGAACCAGGGATTATAATTGCTAAGTACAATTTATAAATTAAAAGCTTATGTGTGTTGAAAAACAATTTTTAACACAAGTTCATGAAATGAACAAAACCATGTTCAACCCATTACCATATTAAGAATATTTTCAAAAATTTTATGTTAAATATTTTTATTATAAATGTACGATTTTACCATGAATGGAATTTGGTTGATATTTTTTATCATATTAAAATAATATGAAGATTATATTATTTTTGGGTAGTTCAAATCATATAATATAATATTATTTATTATAATGTAACGTTAATGTCAATTTTGATAATATTCATTTAATTGGACTTCAAAAAAATCAAGAAATGGTGGAATTCAAATATATTATTTCCAAAACATTATAGGATTTTATATTTTGGTAAAAATTCAGAAAATAAATTAATGCATTTAATTAATAATACTATATATATTTTAATATAATTAATTTTATTTTTGTATTAATTAAATAATTACTATGTTGGGGTTATTTTGCATTTATAGTCAATATATAATTGTTAAAAAAAAAATTACCCCCACATAATTATTTTAATTATTTCCTAAATTAAAATCAATACTCATTAAAATATTTCATTTTTTATTTTTTGAACATATAATAATATTAATATGAAAGGGGTGAAATTTTGTTTTTTCATTACATAAATGATTATATTGGTCTCATTCATGTGAAAGTAACACAAAAGAACATATAAATATTTAATATTGTTATAATAATAAAAATATTTCTAAAAAATAGTTATTAGAATAGTTTTTAGGTTATATTACCTCTTGTATTTATTAGTTTTCCCCATAATATCCCAATTTTATGTTTTACTAGAGTAATTAAGTTTTTTATTTTTCCATATCGTTTTTGAAAAAAACATGTTTCATAATGATATATAATATTAGCTATGCCCATTCAAAATAATGTATCTATTTAAATAAATTCAATATGCATATGTCAAAAAAATTATATTAATATTGAACCAGAATACGCAATGAAAAAACGATTTTCCAAAGTAAAAATTTCTGAAATTATAGAATGATTTAATATTAAAATTTAAAAAAATTATTTGTAGTGATATAAATTGGATTTATAAATATAAAATTGAACAAATTATAATTTTAAAAAATCTAAATTGATTTAACATTGTAAATTTAGTAAATTAAATGATACTTTTTGATCAAATTTAGAATTTTTTACAATCAAACGAAATATAAATCGTTTCCAAACATTCTTAAAAATTTACCCGTAGATATTTTTTACATGTTGCATCCAAAAACTATTTAATTTTTTTCAAATAATTTTTCTATAAGGGTCAAAATATAATTTTACTTTTTTCCACAAAAATGAATAAAAATAAACTTTTTATTGAAAATTTTATTTTTGAAGAATATAAAGGCAATACAAAAAAGTATGTACTAATTTATAAATATAATTTATTTATCAAAAAACATTAATATGTATATTTATTTTTCCATCCAATTTTGTGTTTCTAAATATAAAAACTATGTTATAACATTCATGTTTAAATAGTTATATTAATAGTATTTCACAATTAATTAAAACTCTGTGTATCTTGTAAAGAAATCCATCAATGAAATTAAATTTATTCAAAATAAATTATTTCCTAAAATCTCATATTGTAAAATTATAACCCCACCCCCTTAATGAATTTCACCCTCAAAATTATATCATTTTTTGTAAGAAAATAAAATAAATATATCTTTGCCTCACTGAATATTCAGGTCCCCACATATTTACCTTATGCCAGCGGTTTTTCCAAAAAAAAATTACTATGTGATATGTCATCATTCAAAACAAATATTCACTATGATACAAAATTTCCATCAATTATTCCAAATAAGGACGATCATGCTCTTGTGGTAAAACCTATATATTTCATAAATGTGAAGGTATAGTTAAGTACTTCCTCAAGAGAGATATATGGAACACATGAAAAACATGGGAGAGATTTTGTGGAGGAACCAAATGGTAAGATACTAACATAATATTAACATGAATTTCAATGTGATTACAATATCTTGGGATCAACTATTATTTATATGATAAGAATTATTTCATCATTTGGATTTTCATGATCAATTTAAATTCCCTCCATGAAATTAATGTTCATGAGGAATTGTTTATGACTTAGGCACACAGAATATCATTAGATCCTTATTTAATTCCATTAGAATCTAAATATTTAAAAAAACTAGAAAATTTATAATAATTTATTTAACAAAATAAAAAGGGAAATATCATATATTCCATGAATAATTAGCCTTAGGGCTCCTCCATGTTTGACCTAAAATGAAATCTAAAAATTTAGAAATATGGTCACTAAATTTCCAAAATCAATACAATAATAATCCCCCAAATATCTTATTGTTGGTTTTAATTTCCACATAATAACATTATGAAAAATTTGGCCATTAATTCTCCAGAATCATGGTAATTGTAAAGACCCGTAGCTTGACGTACATGGACATTACATTACATTTGCAGAATACTTAGTACATAACAAAAACACACACTAAAGGATCGTAATAGTTTAGTGTCTTTGGAAACTCGGAGTATAATCTTCTAATCGTGGGGAAAGATCTTCAACATCTCCCATAAGGATCTTCCTTTTTATTTTACCTAAAACCTTTCTTTTTATCCTGGGGAAAAGAAAACATAAAAGGGTGAGCTCAAATGCTCAGTAAGGGTAAACAAAGGAAATATCAATCACATAAATTTCATAAGAACATAACATTTTTGGAAACCTTAACCTGCAAAAGAGAGCATAATTTCATAACATGGGATAAATCATAGTAATGAAATGAAATCATAACTTAAAACATTACTCATTGTGGCATACACACATAATCATAGAGAATCATTTCTTGTTAGTCAAGACTCATTGCCAAGACTATCTTAGTGGACAAAGTCCCTTTCTGAATCGAGTAATCCTCGTTTCAGTCCTGTTTCACTGAACCAGTATAACCTACCATTCCAGCCATGTCTATCTCATGAGATATAAAATCTTTACCCAATGCATTGGAGGGAGATATAGGTCCCACCCATCTCTTAATGAATCCTTTCTTATGTGTGCCACAAAATCATAAATCATACATCATTGCATAACCCATGTAATAAAAATGGGATTCTTAAACAACATGACATCATAAAACCATTCATATAAGATAAAAGAATTCATAAACATAATTCCATCACAACATAGTCAAATCAATGTAAAAATATGGATAGAAACAGAACCCTTTATTGTCTTATATGGAAAACAATTTTGATAAAACACTTGAATTGAATTCTTGAGGAAAATATCCTTTCTTCTTCAAAATCAATTTCTTTTCACAAAACATCATGCAATTTTAAAAGAAAGTGATTTTATTGAAAATAGTCATGAAATATTTTGGAGGAAGGTTCATGAAAATAAGGCTTTATAAAACCATAAAAAAAATCTGTTCGTGCCGTATAAGTTAAAAAAACATTCTTCGTACTTTTGTCGGAAAAGTCAAAAAGTACCTCGTACGAAAAAACGACAAAAGATTCCTTTCATACATATTACTAAAAACTCACCAAAGGGTAAAAATGGATTTAAACAATTTTAGGTGGATGGAGATAATATTACATATTGATGAAACATGGATGTGGATGATAAAATACACCCCAGTAAATACTTACGAATAAACAATCTCGGATAAAAATGAGATTGTGATATTTCCCTTACCTTATGTCCGACTTGCTTTGTAAGTGTCAAAACCTCATGTATAATGATTTAAATCATGTTATTGACTTATTCCAGAATCATATTCATTGTTATGATATCATATATGGTTCACTTATGACATTATATTACCCGTTCTTTTGTAAATTCCATGTTAAAGAAGCGTTTTGGGTAAAATCGTTTCATTTATCTTAGGTGTTTTGACTTGTTGTTATTGACATCACTATTACTTATATCATGATTTACTTACTTCCAGAATATAAAATATGCTTTATATATCATATATATTCAGTATATATATATATATATAATAGGTAGATAAATAAAATGAAAAACACCGTTCATGGAGACGGTAGTCCGTACGTACGCATGAACGCTGTTTTCCTTTCCTTATTGTCTTGAAATGGAAGTAAGTAGATGACATACATATTTATATATATACATAAATCCAGTAGCTTTATAATGTCATATATTTCATTATTATTTCTTATATATACATTATAATCATTCTTAAATGGTTAACATGGAGAATGAATCTCATCGCGTCGTGGAGACGGTAGTCCGTACGTACGCACGAGCAATGATATCATTTCTATAAATATTGAATTGAATTGGAGTGGATTATACAATATATCAGAATCAATATGATGTTTTAATAACTATGTATAGTTATTCTTTACACCATTATACCCATCCATGTAAGGTGGTGGTGGAAAATAGATTACACCACGGCGTGGAGACGGTATTCCGTACGTACGCACGCGCGGTGATTTCTTTTTCCGTAGGATGGATAGATGGTGAAATAGGGTTGTTTCATACTTATAATAACATATCAGTATATGAATGATACTGATGTTATTACTTCATAATGAAACAACCTAAGAAGAAGAAGTGGAAGAAGAAATAAAGATGAAAGAATTGGTAACGGTAATTACCTCTTCTTTGAAGCGCCTCTTTGAGACCTCCTCTTAGGCACTAGAATTGGACTTTGAGGAAGACCAGAACCTCTAGGATGTTGCTAGGGAAGTGGAGAAGAGCTTTCGGCAGGGGTTGGCCGAGCTTGAGTGCTCAAATTGGTGTGAGGAGGAGGGGGAGGAGGTGTCCTTTTATAGGGGAGGAGAGGGGCACCTTAGGAATATCTCAAAATATTATTTTATATTAAAGTCAAAATCGGTTTATAATGGTTCAAAAGGGTCTTATTTCGAAGCTAAAGTTGGGATGGGTCGAAATCCTATCAACCAATAGAATTTAGACAAGTTTAGGATATTATTTTAACCTTATCAATTAGATTTAACTCTAAGTTAAATAATTTAACATTTACCGTGTCTTTTTGTTTTCTTTCACTATATGGTTAATACACTTACTATAACATGCCAAACGAACCCCAAATTGTTTATTATTAATATATATATCCTTATCTAAGTCATTTGGCCGAACCTTAGATTTTTAGGAATAAAATAACAATTAATAATATAATATTTGATTTAAAAACTATTTTGTGTCAATTTTGACACTATTTGATATATGATTTTTGTGAGAGTCATAACAGAATTAAATGTTCGAACCAAGTTAATTAAATCAACATTAATATATCATAGTAGCCTAGAAAATTAGTGGAATTCATAAAAAGTCTCAAATTACATTTATTTTGGTTTTTATAACATCAATTAGGTCAATATTTCATTAATAAGATAATTACTGCATCATCATTGTGTCATAAATAAATTAAATTATTTAAAGTCTAAAAATTACAAATAAAATACCATTATGTAGGAAAGATTTTTATCTTTCTATTGAATCTTTATAATCTAAAATCCAACATATATAACCCTATGTAACAATTGTTTTGCTAAAAGATATATGCTTGTGTCATTTTTGTATTCATTTTAACTTAATTAAAATAAAGTGTCATTATCACTTACAAGTGGATCAATGGGGTCCCAAAATCGACCCAAAGATGCCCATGGTCGACCATGTATCAACCAATAGGGTTAAGACACGTTTTAGGGTAATTTAATATTATTATAATATTATTTTTTAACACTTATTTACCGGATTTACCCTTAACCATGGTAAATAAAATATTTACCGCAGTAATTATTCAAAATGTCTAAAAATAAAAGTTACCTATTTACACAATTTGAACATCCTGATTCCAAATATGGAATCCATTTTTCTAAATTCAAAACACAGAAGTGGCAGAAATTAATTTAAAATTAATTCCCGCTGTCAAAACAAAAAGCGTGTTTTTAAGAGGTAATAACTATCAAAAGATTGACACTTGTTTATGTTCGGTTTAATTGTAAAATTGTGTCCAATGACCAACATTATATTAAGTGGTAAAAATATATTCTAAATATACTTTAAAACCATTCAATATTATAATTTAACCACATAAGATATTACGATGAAAAAAGTTGTTTTTAATTAAAATATAGCGTGTTTTTACTATTCATTAAAATATGAAAGTTATCGGAAAAATATCAAAACTTTATCTAATGTAAATTTTTTCATCCTGATTCAAAAGAAGAATATTATTTTGTCAAATTGAACATATAAACATGTCAAAAACTATATTTAAAGTGGGTGCGCCATCAAAAGGCGGTAAAACTGCATTTTTTGAAAAATACTTATTTTACCCGAAAAAATTTATTTTGTTCTTATACCATGTTCTAGAAATTTGTAAGATGAATAATAATGTTATAAAATTCAAAATTTAGTTAATACTATTCATAAAGGCTAGTTCATGACAATATTATAATAATATAACACTGTTTATTAAAACCCGGTATTGCGTACAACACACGCTATCGAGGAAGGTCGTGATTGCGTGTAATGCAAGCCAAGTCAGGGTTGCGTGTTGTGAAAGAATCCTTCGTTGTTTCGTATAACAGAATCCAACCATATTTCATTTATACATTTAATATATATATATATATATATACTCAATGTTGCGTAGAATAACTATTATCAAAATTGTGTGTAACACGATCCAAGAATAGTGTTGCGTATACTGCAAGCTAATACGGTGTTGCGTATAGCACAAGGTAATCTTGGTGTAGAATACAACACAAGACATTAATGAAATTAAAAGAATATTTTTCATAAAATCTCGGGGTGTTACATTCTACCCCCCTTAAAATGAATTTCGCCCTCGAAATTCGTCGGGATTATAAATGGTTTACTATTCGAAAGTTTCTTTAATAGAAACCCACATCGTAAAAAGGAATGTCAAAACCAATCTTTAAAAACAAAATTATGAAACGTAACGGTTACCCAAATAAACTAATCATTGGGTTTCCACATAGGTGAAAATATGGATATGGAAGAGAAATCTAACCATCATGTTCTGATGGAGAGTGGTAGAGAACATGGCTATGGAAAAGCCAGTAATCACAAATCCATATATTTGTGATGATATAAGGTACCATCTGATTCATCAGGTATAAGATCATTAGGACAACATTTTTGGTTTTCAAGATCATTTCCCCTAAAGTTGAAAATTTGAATTAGAATAAATACTTACTTTATTTTGGTACAATCTCACTGTTGTTCGTGCCTTGAACAATTTCCACTTCATCTCTTAAATAAATGAAGTTGAATTTGTTATTCGTGAAGTGTTAGCAGATCATGTGATAGAATGACAGGTCATTCCATCTGTCTCAAACAAAAGGTTAGCAAAACTTATATATATAAGTCGATCGATAGTGAGATTAATCATATATGGTTCCTAAAATGGACTTATACTTCATATATCATACTGCTTAATATAATAAAACTAGTTTCTACTAAACAGGGACTTCCTGTAGGTCAGTGGTAGGCGATAAAGGCCAGTCGCACTTCGGTTGTGGGTTCGATTCCTACAGCCTTGTCCGAAGCGATGGGCTGTCGCCCGTCCTGCAGGTTGTCCTTTTTCTAAAACTATATTACTATAACATCCCATCAATAATATCGAGAAAACTTCTATCCTTAAACAATACTAACTTATGTCCAACATAATCCATTCCAATCTTTAGGATTATCCATAATACTGCAGTCCACTCTCATAACATAGTGATAACGATTACCAGAGATTTAACACCATCGTCGATCCCCATAAGATAAGTCTTGTTGGTCATATTCTAAACATTCAAAGTCCTTAATCATGTATTCGCTTGAATACCTTAGTGAAAACATGAATGCAGTTTAAAGTTAACACTTTCCACATACCAAAATCCTCAAAATTCTATATACTCAAACCATGATATCACTTAGTCCTTATATCAATCATGAGCTCATGAATACTGTTAAACATTTCATTTTCTTGTTTTCCCTTCATTATGCGCATATCATCTTATTTCCAAAAATATCTCAATCACTTTGAATACCACATTAAACCAATACATAAATATTCCAATACTTCATGATACAACATTATTTTGGAATCCCATTACATAAACGCTTGATCATTCCACCACATTGTTATCATATTCAACATCGCCAATAGTGATCGCATGTGACTTCCCTTTGTCCTTTGCCTTCAGTGGTTGCTCATGTTGATCATCACTAACCCTTGGATTAGGGCAATTATTAGCATAATGCCCCATTTCCTTGCACATGAAGCATTGAAGTGTTGGTGGTGCGTTCTCTGCAGTGTTTGCTTTATTCACATCATTAGAAACCCTTTTTCCATTACTTTGACACTCAGCTGCTCGATGACCTTCTTTTCCACACTTAAAACATTTTCTAGTCCCTTTAAGACAATCTCCACCATGCTTCTTTCCACACTTTGTGCATAAGGAAACATTCATCTTCTTTTCACCATTATTCTGAGATTTCTCCTTGAACTCCATCTTTCGTTTCTTGTCAAAACCATGAGATGGATATGTAACACCAACTTCCATTTCTACCTTGATAGCACAACGCACAATTTCTTCATAGCTACTGAAGTCTCTTATAGCTAATGCCCTTCGAAGACTTGGTTTTAAGCCACTGAAAAATCGATCAACTTTACATTCAGGTTGGATGATAATGCCAGATGCATACCTTGCAAGTCTTGTAAAATTCGCTTCGTATATACCAACAGATTCATCATCCTTCTGTTTCAGCTCAAGAAACTCCTTTTCCATCTTCGTTCGAAGAATACGAGGGAAGTACTTACTGAAAAACAAGTTCTTGAACTCGTCCCATTCCATGGACTCAATTTCATCTCTTGGCCTCGTATTCTTGATAAGATTCCACCATTGATCAGCTTCACCTTCCAAACGATATACTGCTAAGATGACTTTATCATGTTCAGAACATTGAAGAACTGAAAATATTTTTTCAGTAGTACTAATCCATTGTTCAGCAACTAATGGATCAGTAGACCCACTGAAAGAAGGCGGACGCTGCCTCATGAAGGATTCAATAGAATGTTGCTCCTTCCTTTGCTCGTTTGGAAGTCCTGCATGATTCATAGCTTGAGAAAGTTGTGTGAGCATGGCTACAAGATTTTGCATTCCAGCTCCCATATCATTTGGTTGCTCAGGGGGACAATCATTGCATTGTCCATTGCATTGATCAACACGGTTCCTTCGGGTTCCAGCAATCGTCTAAAACCCCAAAAGAATAGTGTGAGAGTCAAAAATCATGCTAGGGAAAACAACATAATAAAGGGGTAGTACCCTCAATATCTAACATCTTAGGTTAAATTCTAAGATCGTTAGCGCAATTCTAGGACTATAACCTATGCGTATACTTAACCTTAGAGACATCCCTAGACATACCTTAGAAATATCTCTAGGGATCTCACTAACGTTTTCGCATCCTAGTTTCCAAAGGTTGACTAAACCTTTCCTCTGATACCAACTGTAAAGACCCGTAGCTTGACGTACATGGACATTACATTACATTTGCAGAATACTTAGTACATAACAAAAACACACACTAAAGGATCGTAATAGTTTAGTGTCTTTGGAAACTCGGAGTATAATCTTCTAATCGTGGGGAAAGATCTTCAACATCTCCCATAAAGATCTTCCTTTTTATTTTACCTAAAACCTTTCTTTATATCCTGGGGAAAAGAAAACATAAAAGGGTGAGCTCAAATGCTCAGTAAGGGTAAACAAAGGAAATATCAATCACATAATTTTCATAAGAACATAACATTTTTGGAAATCTTAACCTGCAAAAGAGAGCATAATTTCATAACATGGGATAAATCATAGTAATGAAATGAAATCATAACTTAAAACATTACTCATTGTGGCATACACACATAATCATAGAGAATCATTTCTTGTTAGTCAAGACTCATTGCCAAGACTATCTTAGTGGACAAAGTCCCTTTCTGAATCGAGTAATCCTCGTTTCAGTCCTGTTTCACTGAACCGGTATAACCTACCATTCCAGCCATGTCTATCTCATGAGATATAAAATCTTTACCCAATGCATTGGAGGGAGATATAGGTCCTACCCATCTCTTAATGAATCCTTTCTTATGTGTGCCACAAAATCATAAATCATACATCATTGCATAACCCATGTAATAAAAATGGGATTCTTAAACAACATGACATCATAAAACCATTCATATAAGATAAAAGAATTCATAAACATAATTCCATCACAACATAGTCAAATCAATGTAAAAATATGGATAGAAACAGAACCCTTTATTGTCTTATATGGAAAACAATTTTGATAAAACACTTGAATTGAATTCTTGAGGAAAATATCCTTTCTTCTTCAAAATCAATTTCTTTTCACAAAACATCATGCAATTTTAAAAGAAAGATATTTTATTGAAAATAGTCATGAAATATTTTGGAGGAAGGTTCATGAAAAAAAGGCTTTATAAAACCATAAAAAAAATCTGTTCGTGCCGTATAAGTTAAAAAAACATTCTTCGTACTTTTGTCGGAAAAGTCAAAAAGTACCTCGTACGAAAAAACGACAAAAGATTCCTTTCATACATATTACTAAAAACTCACCAAAGGGTAAAAATGGATTTAAACAATTTTAGGTGGATGGATATAATATTACATATTGATGAAACATGGATGTGGATGATAAAATACACCCCAGTAAATACTTACGAATAAACAATCTCGGATAAAAATGAGATTGTGATATTTCCCTTACCTTATGTCCGACTTGCTTTGTAAGTGTCAAAACCTCCTGTATAATGATTTAAATCATGTTATTGACTTATTCCAGAATCATATTCATTGTTATGATATCATATATGGTTCACTTATGACATTATATTACCCGTTCTTTTGTAAATTCCATGTTAAAGAAGCGTTTTGGGTAAAATCGTTTCATTTATCTTAGGTGTTTTGACTTGTTGTTATTGACATCACTATTACTTATATCATGATTTACTTACTTCCAGAATATAAAATATGATTTATATATCATATATATTCAGTATATATATATATATAATAGGTAGATAAATAAAATGAAAAACACCGTTCATGGAGACGGTAGTCCGTACGTACGCATGAACGCTGTTTTCCTTTCCTTATTGTCTTGAAATGGAAGTAAGTAGATGACATACATATTTATATATATACATAAATCCAGTAGCTTTATAATGTCATATATTTCATTATTATTTCTTATATATACATTATAATCATTCTTAAATGGTTAACATGGAGAATGAATCTCATCGTGTCGTGGAGACGGTAGTCCGTACGTACGCACGAGCAATGATATCATTTCTATAAATATTGAATTGAATTGGAGTGGATTATACAATATATCAGAATCAATATGATGTTTTAATAACTATGTATAGTTATTCTTTACACCATTATACCCATCCATGTAAGGTGGTGGTGGAAAATAGATTACACCACGGCGTGGAGACGGTATTCCGTACGTACGCACGCGCGGTGAATTCTTTTTCCGTAGGATGGATAGATGGTTAAATAGGGTTGTTTCATACTTATAATAACATATCAGTATATGAATGATACTGATGTTATTACTTCATAATGAAACAACCTAAGAAGAAGAAGTGGAAGAAGAAATAAAGATGAAAGAATTGGTAACGGTAATTACCTCTTCTTTGAAGCGCCTCTTTGAGACCTCCTCTTAGGCACTAGAATTGGTATTTGAGGAAGACCAGAACC
Organism: Viscum album; assembly: GCA_963277665.1. Lineage (NCBI taxonomy): Eukaryota > Viridiplantae > Streptophyta > Magnoliopsida > Santalales > Viscaceae > Viscum > Viscum album. Next base: position 1,110,795,194 of record OY728145.1, read on the forward strand.
TCTAGGATGTTGCTAGGGAAGTGGAGAAGAGATTTAGGCAGGGTTTGGCCGAGCTTGAGTGCTCAAATTGGTGTGAGGAGGAGGGGGAGGAGGTGTCCTTTTATAGGGGAGGAGAGGGGCACCTTAGGAATATCTCAAAATATTATTTTATATTAAAGTCAAAATCGGTTTATAATGGTTCCAAAGGGTCTTATTTCGAAGCTAAAGTGGGGATGGGTCGAAATCCTATCAGCCAATAGAATTTAGACATGTTTAGGATATTATTTTAACCTTATCAATTAGATTTAACTCTAAGTTAAATAATTTAACATTTACCGTGTCTTTTTGTTTTCTTTCACTATATGGTTAATACACTTACTATAACATGCCAAACGAACCCCAAATTGTTTATTATTAATATATATATCCTCATCTAAGTCATTTGGCCGAACCTTAGATTTTTAGGAATAAAATAACAATTAATAATATAATATTTGATTTAAAAACTATTTTGTGTCAATTTTGACACTATTTGATATATGAATTTTGTGAGAGTCATAACAGAATTAAATGTTCGAACCAAGTTAATTAAATCAACATTAATATATCATAGTAGCCTAGAAAATTAGTGGAATTCATAAAAAGTCTCAAATTACATTTATTTTGGTTTTTATAACATCAATTAGGTCAATATTTCATTAATAAGATAATTACTGCATCATCATTGTGTCATAAATAAATTAAATTATTTAAAGTCTAAAAATTACAAATAAAATACCATTATGTAGGAAAGATTTTTATCTTTCTATTGAATCTTTATAATCTAAAATCCAACATATATAACCCTATGTAACAATTGTTTTGCTAAAAGATATATGCTTGTGTCATTTTTGTATTCATTTTAACTTAATTAAAATAAAGTGTCATTATCACTTACAAGTGGATCAATGGGGTCCCAAAATCGACCCAAAGATGCCCATGGTCGACCATGTATCAACCAATAGGGTTAAGACACGTTTTAGGGTAATTTAATATTATTATAATATTATTTTTTAACCCTTATTTACCGGATTTACCCTTAACCATGGTAAATAAAATATTTACCGCAGTAATTATTCAAAATGTCTAAAAATAAAAGTTACCTATTTACACAATTTGAACATCCTGATTCCAAATATGGAATCCATTTTTCTAAATTCAAAACACAGAAGTGGCAGAAATTAATTTAAAATTAATTCCCGCTGTCAAAACAAAAAGCGTGTTTTTAAGAGGTAATAACTATCAAAAGATTGACACTTGTTTATGTTCGGTTTAATTGTAAAATTGTGTCCAATGACCAACATTATATTAAGTGGTAAAAATATATTCTAAATATACTTTAAAACCATTCAATATTATAATTTAACCACATAAGATATTACGATGAAAAAAGTTGTTTTTAATTAAAATATAGCGTGTTTTTACTATTCATTAAAATATGAAAGTTATCGGAAAAATATCAAAACTTTATCTAATGTAAATTTTTTCATCCTAATTCAAAAGAAGAATATTATTTTGTCAAATTGAACATATAAACATGTCAAAAACTATATTTAATGTGGGTGCGCCATCAAAAGGCGGTAAAACTGAATTTTTTGAAAAATACTTATTTTACCCGAAAAAATTTATTTTGTTCTTATACCATGTTCTAGAAATTTGTAAGATGAATAATAATGTTATAAAATTCAAAATTTAGTTAATACTATTCATAAAGGCTAGTTCATGACAATATTATAATAATATAACATTGTTTATTAAAACCCGTTATTGCGTACAACACACGCTATCGAGGAAGGTCATGATTGCGTGTAATGCAAGCCAAGTCAGGGTTGCGTGTTGTGAAAGAATCCTTCGTTGTTTCGTATAACAGAATCCAACCATATTTCATTTATACATTTAATATATATATATATATATATATACTCAATGTTGCGTAGAATAACTATTATCAAAATTGTGTGTAACACGATCCAAGAATAGTGTTGCGTATACTGCAAGCTAATACGGTGTTGCGTATAGCACAAGGTAATCTTGGTGTAGAATACAACACAATACATTAATGAAATTAAAAGAATATTTTTCATAAAATCTCGGGGTGTTACATTCTACCCCCCTTAAAATGAATTTCGCCCTCGAAATTCGTCGGGATTATAAATGGTTTACTATTCGAAAGTTTCTTTAATAGAAACCCACATCGTAAAAAGGAATGTCAAAACCAATCTTTAAAAACAAAAGTATGAAACGTAACGGTTACCCAAATAAACTAATCATTGGGTTTCCACATAGGTGAAAATATGGATATGGAAGAGAAATCTAACCATCATGTTCTGATGGAGAGTGGTAGAGAACATGGCTATGGAAAAGCCAGTAATCACAAATCCATATATTTGTGATGATATAAGGTACCATCTGATTCATCAGGTATAAGATCATTAGGACAACATTTTTGGTTTTCAAGATCATTTCCCCTAAAGTTGAAAATTTGAATTAGAATAAATACTTACTTTATTTTGGTACAATCTCACTGTTGTTCGTGCCTTGAACAATTTCCACTTCATCTCTTAAATAAATGAAGTTGAATTTGTTATTCGTGAAGTGTTAGCAGATCATGTGATAGAATGACAGGTCATTCCATCTGTCTCAAACAAAAGGTTAGCAAAACTTATATATATAAGTCGATCTATAGTGAGATTAATCATATATGGTTCCTAAAATGGACTTATACTTCATATATCATACTGCTTAATATAATAAAACTAGTTTCTACTAAACAGGGACTTCCTGTAGGTCAGTGGTAGGCGATAAAGGCCAGTCGCACTTCGGTTGTGGGTTCGATTCCTACAGCCTTGTCCGAAGCGATGGGCTGTCGCCCGTCCTGCAGGTTGTCCTTTTTCTAAAACTATATTACTATAACATCCCATCAATAATATCGAGAAAACTTCTATCCTTAAACAATACTAACTTATGTCCAACATAATCCATTCCAATCTTTAGGATTATCCATAATACTGCAGTCCACTCTCATAACATAGTGATAACGATTACCAGAGATTTAACACCATCGTCGATCCCCATAAGATAAGTCTTGTTGGTCATATTCTAAACATTCAAAGTCCTTAATCATGTATTCGCTTGAATACCTTAGTGAAAACATGAATGCAGTTTAAAGTTAACACTTTCCACATACCAAAATCCTCAAAATTCTATATACTCAAACCATGATATCACTTAGTCCTTATATCAATCATGAGCTCATGAATACTGTTAAACATTTCATTTTCTTGTTTTCCCTTCATTATGCGCACATCATCTTATTTCCAAAAATATCTCAATCACTTTGAATACCACATTAAACCAATACATAAATATTCCAATACTTCATGATACAACATTATTTTGGAATCCCATTACATAAACGCTTGATCATTCCACCACATTGTTATCATATTCAACATCGCCAATAGTGATCGCATGTGACTTCCCTTTGTCCTTTGCCTTCAGTGGTTGCTCATGTTGATCATCACTAACCCTTGGATTAGGGCAATTATTAGCATAATGCCCCATTTCCTTGCACTTGAAGCATTGAAGTGTTGGTGGTGCGTTCTCTGCAGTGTTTGCTTTATTCACATCATTAGAAACCCTTTTTCCATTACTTTGACACTCAGCTGCTCGATGACCTTCTTTTCCACACTTAAAACATTTTCTAGTCCCTTTAAGACAATCTCCACCATGCTTCTTTCCACACTTTGTGCATAAGGAAACATTCATCTTCTTTTCACCATTATTCTGAGATTTCTCCTTGAACTCCATCTTTCGTTTCTTGTCAAAACCATGAGATGGATATGTAACACCAACTTCCATTTCTACCTTGATAGCACAACGCACAATTTCTTCATAGCTACTGAAGTCTCTTATAGCTAATGCCCTTCGAAGACTTGGTTTTAAGCCACTGAAAAATCGATCAACTTTACTTTCAGGTTGGATGATAATGCCAGATGCATACCTTGCAAGTCTTGTAAAATTCGCTTCGTATATACCAACAGATTCATCATCCTTCTGTTTCAGCTCAAGAAACTCCTTTTCCATCTTCGTTCGAAGAATACGAGGGAAGTACTTACTGAAAAACAAGTTCTTGAACTCGTCCCATTCCATGGACTCAATTTCATCTCTTGGCCTCGTATTCTTGATAAGATTCCACCATTGATCAGCTTCACCTTCCAAACGATATACTGCTAAGATGACTTTATCATGTTCAGAACATTGAAGAACTGAAAATATTTTTTCAGTAGTACTAATCCATTGTTCAGCAACTAATGGATCAGTAGACCCACTGAAAGAAGGCGGACGCTGCCTCATGAAGGATTCAATAGAATGTTGCTCCTTCCTTTGCTCGTTTGGAAGTCCTGCATGATTCATAGCTTGAGAAAGTTGTGTGAGCATGGCTACAAGATTTTGCATTCCAGCTCCCATATCATTTGGTTGCTCAGGGGGACAATCATTGCATTGTCCATTGCATTGATCAACATGGTTCCTTCGGGTTCCAGCCATCGTCTAAAACCCCAAAAGAATAGTGTGAGAGTCAAAAATCATGCTAGGGAAAACAACATAATAAAGGGGTAGTACCCTCAATATCTAACATCTTAGGTTAAATTCTAAGATCGTTAGCGCAATTCTAGGACTATAACCTATGCGTATACTTAACCTTAGAGACATCCCTAGACATACCTTAGAAATATCTCTAGGGATCTCACTAACGTTTTCGCATCCTAGTTTCCAAAGGTTGACTAAACCTTTCCTCTGATACCAACTGTAAAGACCCGTAGCTTGACGTACATGGACATTACATTACATTTGCAGAATACTTAGTACATAACAAAAACACACACTAAAGGATCGTAATAGTTTAGTGTCTTTGGAAACTCGGAGTATAATCTTCTAATCGTGGGGAAAGATCTTCAACATCTCCCATAAAGATCTTCCTTTTTATTTTACCTAAAACCTTTCTTTATATCCTGGGGAAAAGAAAACATAAAAGGGTGAGCTCAAATGCTCAGTAAGGGTAAACAAAGGAAATATCAATCACATAATTTTCATAAAAACATAACATTTTTGGAAATCTTAACCTGCAAAAGAGAGCATAATTTCATAACATGGGATAAATCATAGTAATGAAATGAAATCATAACTTAAAACATTACTCATTGTGGCATACACACATAATCATAGAGAATCATTTCTTGTTAGTCAAGACTCATTGCCAAGACTATCTTAGTGGACAAAGTCCCTTTCTGAATCGAGTAATCCTCGTTTCAGTCCTGTTTCACTGAACCGGTATAACCTACCATTCCAGCCATGTCTATCTCATGAGATATAAAATCTTTACCCAATGCATTGGAGGGAGATATAGGTCCCACCCATCTCTTAATGAATCCTTTCTTATGTGTGCCACAAAATCATAAATCATACATCATTGCATAACCCATGTAATAAAAATGGGATTCTTAAACAACATGACATCATAAAACCATTCATATAAGATAAAAGAATTCATAAACATAATTCCATCACAACATAGTCAAATCAATGTAAAAATATGGATAGAAACTGAACCCTTTATTGTCTTATATGGAAAACAATTTTGATAAAACACTTGAATTGAATTCTTGAGGAAAATATCCTTTCTTCTTCAAAATCAATTTCTTTTCACAAAACATCATGCAATTTTAAAAGAAAGAGATTTTATTGAAAATAGTCATGAAATATTTTGGAGGAAGGTTCATGAAAATAAGGCTTTATAAAACCATAAAAAAAATCTGTTCGTGCCGTATAAGTTAAAAAAACATTCTTCGTACTTTTGTCGGAAAAGTCAAAAAGTACCTCGTACGAAAAAACGACAAAAGATTCCTTTCATACATATTACTAAAAACTCACCAAAGGGTAAAAATGGATTTAAACAATTTTAGGTGGATGGAGATAATATTACATATTGATGAAACATGGCTGTGGATGATAAAATACACCCCAGTAAATACTTACGAATAAACAATCTCGGATAAAAATGAGATTGTGATATTTCCCTTACCTTATGTCCGACTTGCTTTGTAAGTGTCAAAACCTCCTGTATAATGATTTAAATCATGTTATTGACTTATTCCAGAATCATATTCATTGTTATGATATCATATATGGTTCACTTATGACATTATATTACCCGTTCTTTTGTAAATTCCATGTTAAAGAAGCGTTTTGGGTAAAATCGTTTCATTTATCTTAGGTGTTTTGACTTGTTGTTATTGACATCACTATTACTTATATCATGATTTACTTACTTCCAGAATATAAAATATGATTTATATATCATATATATTCAGTATATATATATATATAATAGGTAGATAAATAAAATGAAAAACACCGTTCATGGAGACGGTAGTCCGTACGTACGCATGAACGCTGTTTTCCTTTCCTTATTGTCTTGAAATGGAAGTAAGTAGATGACATACATATTTATATATATACATAAATCCAGTAGCTTTATAATGTCATATATTTCATTATTATTTCTTATATATACATTATAATCATTCTTAAATGGTTAACATGGAGAATGAATCTCATCGCGTCGTGGAGACGGTAGTCCGTACGTACGCACGAGCAATGATATCATTTCTATAAATATTGAATTGAATTGGAGTGGATTATACAATATATCAGAATCAATATGATGTTTTAATAACTATGTATAGTTATTCTTTACACCATTATACCCATCCATGTAAGGTGGTGGTGGAAAATAGATTACACCACGGCGTGGAGACGGTATTCCGTACGTACGCACGCGCGGTGATTTCTTTTTCCGTAGGATGGATAGATGGTGAAATAGGGTTGTTTCATACTTATAATAACATATCAGTATATGAATGATACTGATGTTATTACTTCATAATGAAACAACCTAAGAAGAAGAAGTGGAAGAAGAAATAAAGATGAAAGAATTGGTAACGGTAATTACCTCTTCTTTGAAGCGCCTCTTTGAGACCTCCTCTTAGGCACTAGAATTGGTCTTTGAGGAAGACCAGAACCTCTAGGATGTTGCTAGGGAAGTGGAGAAGAGATTTCGGCAGGGGTTGGCCGAGCTTGAGTGCTCAAATTGGTGTGAGGAGGAGGGGGAGGAGGTGTCCTTTTATAGGGGAGGAGAGGGGCACCTTAGGAATATCTCAAAATATTATTTTATATTAAAGTCAAAATCGGTTTATAATGGTTCCAAAGGGTCTTATTTCGAAGCTAAAGTGGGGATGGGTCGAAATCCTATCAACCAATAGAATTTAGACATGTTTAGGATATTATTTTAACCTTATCAATTAGATTTAACTCTAAGTTAAATAATTTAACATTTACCGTGTCTTTTTGTTTTCTTTCACTATATGGTTAATACACTTACTATAACATGCCAAACGAACCCCAAATTGTTTATTATTAATATATATATCCTTATCTAAGTCATTTGGCCGAACCTTAGATTTTTAGGAATAAAATAACAATTAATAATATAATATTTGATTTAAAAACTATTTTGTGTCAATTTTGACACTATTTGATATATGATTTTTGTGAGAGTCATAACAGAATTAAATGTTCGAACCAAGTTAATTAAATCAACATTAAAATATCATAGTAGCCTAGAAAATTAGTGGAATTCATAAAAAGTCTCAAATTACATTTATTTTGGTTTTTATAACATCAATTAGGTCAATATTTCATTAATAACATAATTACTGCATCATCATTGTGTCATAAATAAATTAAATTATTTAAAGTCTAAAAATTACAAATAAAATACCATTATGTAGGAAAGATTTTTATCTTTCTATTGAATCTTTATAATCTAAAATCCAACATATATAACCCTATGTAACAATTGTTTTGCTAAAAGATATATGCTTGTGTCATTTTTGTATTCATTTTAACTTAATTAAAATAAAGTGTCATTATCACTTACAAGTGGATCAATGGGGTCCCAAAATCGACCCAAAGATGCCCATGGTCGACCATGTATCAACCAATAGGGTTAAGACACGTTTTAGGGTAATTTAATATTATTATAATATTATTTTGTAACACTTATTTACCGGATTTACCCTTAACCATGGTAAATAAAATATTTACCGCAGTAATTATTCAAAATGTCTAAAAATAAAAGTTACCTATTTACACAATTTGAACATCCTGATTCCAAATATGGAATCCATTTTTCTAAATTCAAAACACAGAAGTGGCAGAAATTAATTTAAAATTAATTCCCGCTGTCAAAACAAAAAGCGTGTTTTTAAGAGGTAATAACTATCAAAAGATTGACACTTGTTTATGTTCGGTTTAATTGTAAAATTGTGTCCAATGACCAACATTATATTAAGTGGTAAAAATATATTCTAAATATACTTTAAAACCATTCAATATTATAATTTAACCACATAAGATATTACGATGAAAAAAGTTGTTTTTAATTAAAATATAGCGTGTTTTTACTATTCATTAAAATATGAAAGTTATCGGAAAAATATCAAAACTTTATCTAATGTAAATTTTTTCATCCTGATTCAAAAGAAGAATATTATTTTGTCAAATTGAACATATAAACATGTCAAAAACTATATTTAAAGTGGGTGCGCCATCAAAAGGCTGTAAAACTGCATTTTTTGAAAAATACTTATTATACCCGAAAAAATTTATTTTGTTCTTATACCATGTTCTAGAAATTTGTAAGATGAATAATAATGTTATAAAATTCAAAATTTAGTTAATACTATTCATAAAGGCTAGTTCATGACAATATTATAATAATATAACATTGTTTATTAAAACCCGGTATTGCGTACAACACACGCTATCGAGGAAGGTCGTGATTGCGTGTAATGCAAGCCAAGTCAGGGTTGCGTGTTGTGAAAGAATCCTTCGTTGTTTCGTATAACAGAATCCAACCATATTTCATTTATACATTTAATATATATATATATATATACTCAATGTTGCGTAGAATAACTATTATCAAAATTGTGTGTAACACGATCCAAGAATAGTGTTGCGTATACTGCAAGCTAATACGGTGTTGCGTATAGCACAAGGTAATCTTGGTGTAGAATACAACACAAGACATTAATGAAATTAAAAGAATATTTTTCATAAAATCTCGGGGTGTTACAGTAATAACAAAAGTTACCCTAAAATATAAATGAAAAAATACATTCATTCAGATATTATATCTTTAATTATTCACCAAATAAATTTATAGAGTATTAAATATATTATTTAAATCCTAAAATATTATAATATCTAACAATGATAATATATAACAAATTTGGAAAAAATCATTAATCAGTTTCACGATATTTGATCCAATCCAATTTAATTTATCCCAATAAAACATCTTTTTACCAAAACATCATTATGTCAACATTTGGATTATATTTAGGGTCAGGTTTCCCTTAATCTTGTTTTTTCTACAAAATTTCACTATTCTTTTAATAAAGTTTCTATGAAATTTTAATCAGTCATGGTATTTTTTGAAACCCTAAATGATAATATTCTAAAAAAATTCCATATATATTAATATTTATCATAATTCATTACTTAAAATACAAAAACATATCAATTATTCAACATTTTTCTAAAACCATTAACCAGACTTAATTATCATATTCCTTAGTGCCTTTATCCATTCATATGTAATTGGTAGTCTCTATAAAATCAAAATCAAAAATTAACTCATATACCCTAAGTTATATTCTTCTCAAGATCCCCCAACAATTTTTATAATACAGATACATTACACATTGATAAAATTCAACTATTGATGATGAATTTTTGGAAATGATTATTATAATCTAATAAATTAATTGAACTTTTGAATTTTCTTAGGTAATTACATACATTGCTTCCTTATTCTTCATACGTTAAACAAGTTCTCATTCCATTGAGACATTCCCTTGAGTATGTATCCCTACATTCTCAACATATACGAAATGCAGTCTTCATTTTTCAATAGTCTCCACCACCCGAACTCTCTACACCCTCTTTAATTCAATTGTTTGGTGAGTTAAAGGGTTAGTTATGGTGAAAGTTGTTAATAATATATAATTAAAACTGATTACCAATAATCACACTATCTTTTAGTTGAGACATCATCCATGTTGGTTTCTCATCATCACATTATATATAAAATATAGTTTTAACCATGTTCCTTCAGGATCACACTATAGGCTAAAACTAAAAAACACAGTGAGAGAAACAATAATTATAGTGGTAAACCACATGATAATTAAAAATAACTTATAGGAAGACTAATTCATGACATTATACATTCGATCTATGAAAGGATATGTTTAACCTAGGCCATTAATGATCATCATCTATTCACATACTTAAACATGGTTCTTAAATAAAATGTGGATTAACCAAATAACATTCCCCAAGAGTGTCAATGTTGGAATTCAGTAATGGAACACTCACTATGTACAATAATAATGACCAAAATATACTCGACTAACTCTTTTTGGGGTTATATCCCATAAATTCTATTATTCCAAAACCACATCCACTAGTAGTGTCCAGGAAATATCGTGTTTCTATATAAAATATAATCTATTAAAAAACAAATCATTAGAAAACTATCCTATACTTATACACATCATATGTGAGCTTCACTAAAAAAATTCATCATCGTTTCAAAAGGTTACATAAACAATTTTCTAATACTAACTATAGTTTCCCAAAAATCTCATAGAAATTTTGTACATATTAATATGATAATATTAATTACATTATATTGTGATCAATGCTGGAAATTGTTTGTTCTAGTTCCTTTGGAAACATAGATTTATAAAAAACTAGTTCATAGGTGAACTACATAATCTCCCACTAAATTCATCAAATCTAGAACTCGTTATAGAAATATTAAAAATAATACCATTCTTTATATCCTATAGAATATAATGATAATAAATATTGATATAATATTATCATTAATGGTGACCAATGGGGATATAAATATAATATGAGAATAAATGTATAAGAACATGTAAATAACATTTGTAAACCATACCCTTCTTGTGATAGATCAGAAAAATGAGTCATGATATAATTAATGGTAGTTTGTAAAATAAGAAACCTAAATATATTATGGAGTAAAATCTATGAGAGCATAAAATTTAAATAAGACACCTAATTTTTCTATTCTTGTAATCTTAAAATACTTTTAACATGTTAAAATAGAGGTACGTTCACTCATTTAGTTATGAATATGATATAATTCTCTCACATAAACATAGAGCCATGAATGTATGTCCACACATTACACAATTTGAAAAAATCTAGTACTTTTATAACTTTATAGACATGGAAAAAGGCCTATTAATAACCTTTTGGAAATAAAATATGGTCAACACTTAAATATATGGACCTGAAATCAAGACCATGCGTAACATTTTGAACATGAAATCACATTAACATATTAGATAATTAACCAATGAGTTATCTATTATTATAAAATGCATCGGATGAAGATATATTTCTCACCCACTACATAATTAAAATCATAATTTTTTTATCCACAAGATCATATAACATTAATCTAGTTAGAAACCATGAATATAAATGGATTGCATAATCATTTATCATATTAGCACCCATGATGTGAACTGGGTAACATATAACATTTGTCATATTGAATCTAGTGAACATAAAATGGTTTCATAAACACATCATCAGGGAATAACATGTGGAAAAGAAATAGGTTTAATAAATACAATTTTTCCATAAACATAAATTATGTAGAGAAATAATTAACAAGGTATTAATCAACTGATTCCCTAATAAACATTATGTAACATAAATGTTAGTCCTATTTTATTGGAAATTATTTATAAACTAAAATCACATGGAAATTTTATTTAGGAATATAAAAATTTATTATATTCCACCATTTTAGAATTACAAATTCATAAAATATTGAGGAAATATTTTATTCTAAAATAACTATTAAAACTTTAAAAATTCCATTAAACATATATTGTTCCTAATGGCATGATGTTATATTAATGTTATACATATTATAATAAGGATTCATTTAATATTTTTAGTAAATGGTAATTATGAATTATTTGAAAAAATATATGAATATTTATTCTAAATCATATTGTAAAAATTCATAAAAATGATAGAAATGAATTTTAAAAACACAATGGAACATTAAAACATTTTGTAAATTTTTTTGTAAACATTCATATAGAAGATGATGTTTTTTTGACCTAAGAGAGAAATAATGTTCTTTTAACTTAAATATATTATTTTATAATCATGAATAAATAATTAGAGGATAATGAAGGGACAATATGTCTTATAAAGGAATAACCATAATAGAAGGAAACTAATGAATTTATAGGGAATGATATGATACAACTTCATCATTGAAAGAAAAATCATACAAAAATCATTATAAATAATGAGATTCAAACATCAAACACACACCACTATGGTAAATTTTGGATTTTAATCTCCATAAAAGAAATAAATATTTATTGAGATGTATATCACATAATTTTCACTGGATGAATCATAAAATACGTTCATGAAAAGTATATACACCAAAAAAATGAAATAATGGTTAAATACGAAATATAATTCCTAGAAATAAAAGATAGAATAGGAATACCTTACCAGAAGTCTTGAATAACTTCATTCATGTTCTATCATCTTCATTTATAAGTATAGTTTTACCATAAATATATTCCAAACCCATATATATATATATCTAATTCCATATATGATTTATGTCACATTCTTATTTTTATTTTGACTCATTTCTTCTATTTATATTAATCATAAATTTTCCTTTTCATTTCCTCTGAGTGTTCAGAAATAATCAAGAATTTGTGCATGAAAAAAGGTGGCACATAGGCGACATATGTTTTTAAAAATTGTGTGCCATTTCCAAGGAATCCATTTATCGAAATTAAATATTGGGTAGTGGGGAACCACACAATTGGAACATGGATTGTGAGACCATGAAGGATAACCATGTGACTAATCATCCATGGATATTGTGGGGCTCAAGGTTTTTACTTGGTTTGGAAAACAGTGAGGTCTTACCATACGATTTTACTAGTTCATTAAGAGTTGTAAAATTCCTCTTGTGTCCTCTTGAGATTTAACCCTAAACCACCCCATTCTACCAAATTCTAGATTTTTAGTTGTGGGATCTCCCTCTATGTTTTTAAGACTTTTTACATCAATATATGGGTGGGTTTAACTCCAATTCTTCATGGTGACAATAATTAATAAAAATTTCACCTGATTTCTCTATCTGTATAGGGTTTCTCTCCTTCTATTCTTGGGTTTTATTTTCCAGTGGGGTTCTTGACCTTGGGTGGGTTTCATCTTTTATTGTGAAGTGAGATATTGATGTTTATTATTGTATAATTCTTTGTTAGGGTATTATGGTGGAGCAGTTGTGGGTTTTCCAAAATTTACAAAAGATTATAAGCATGATAAAGGTGGTTACATGCTTTTACATTATTTGATGATCTAAATATTATTTCTTTGGAGCCTTAATGTGTTATTTGCAATAATTTTGAAGTGTGACTCATGTGTTTAATGGGTTTGAGATGAAAATATAATCAAAAGGCATTGTCTAATGGATATTTCTTTTATTCCTTATATTCCATGTTTTTCTTTTTATAGAAAACCTCATATGTCTTCTGTGCAAGGTGTGAAATGGGTTCTCAAAGAGATTAAAAGGAGAAAATATGTTGAATGTGGGTGTACCATGGGAAATGAGTGTTCTGGAATGTTGGACTCGTTGTTCTATACAATTAATGTATATTGAAATTGTGATGCATGTTATCAAAATACAGTTAATTAGTTAATATCATAAAGGATTCCTTTTCCTATCGAAAACGGTAGGATTGCACATGTGTTTTTAAGGTTTTGTTTTGAAATTTATTTCATAAATTGTATAAAGAGAGTGAAATTTATTTTCAAATTGTATATGTGTAAGAACTATTCATTTATGAGATATGTGTAATGGAGGTTGATCAAAAATGGAATCTCAAGAACTTATGTGGGAAATCTAGAACAAGTATTCTAGTTGATTCAAAAGTGGTTGAGTCCCAGATTCTTACAGTGTTATTTATGATCACAACACTAAAAAAACATGATATGATAAATACAACTAGAAAATTTTTTGATATTCCAATGAAGTGGCTAATGTGTGGGAAATCATTTTGGAAACCACTAAAACACTGGAAGAGATCCTCTATTGCTACCCATGCAAGATATTACTATTGGTTATTGAGTTTGTGGGTTTTGAACACTATGGTATGATGTTTTTAGTTTCCTAATAGTGGTTGATACCTTTTGAAATTTCCCTAGGGTTCACTCTTTTTATATGATAGTTATGTGATGCGGTGTTTGCTTTGGACATATGGTATAACTTGTGTACACATTTATTTCATGAAAGTATATTTTTCAAAAACATTTTCCATGGAAATTATTTCTTATAAATTTTCACTTATAATACTTTCTTAAAAAATTTTCAAAGATTCTTATGAAACGTTCCATTTGAATTTTTCTTCTAATTATATGGAATGGAACCTTTCTTCTGGGTTATATATATATAGTCCTTGTATCACACCCTAAATACACCATTGGGTGTTTGAAGACATTGTTTTGTATATACCATACAATGGAAATATGTATCATTGTGGTGATGGTGTGTCTAATTTCTAGTGTTCCATTTTATGTAGGTTTTTATGATGGTGGATTGAGTGCGGTGACCATATTGTGTCATAGAGGTTTTTTGGACAGTTTGGTAGTTCCTTTACATTGTTTTACTTCGTCTTTCACTTTCATTTTTAATCATTGAATCTAAAAATGGTTGTTCTGTGTTAGGATTTTTCTAATTGGTTATTGTGATTTTGTATTCATATTTTTTCACATGATTATATAAATGGGATGAATCATTCCCAAATAATATTTTGGATACACATGAAGTAGTTTCCATAAATAGGGGATCAGGAATACCCTTTAGGCAATGAAATAGGCCATGTTAGGTGTCAGGTTGGATAGAATGCGGACATGGTTTTTGAAAAAATGGCATTAGTATAGGTAAAACTATTTTAAGGCCATGATATTTTTGATAAGTTTGGATAGAACAGAAGTTTGATTTTTTGGGCTTAAGGCTCTTGTTTTGAGTGTGGTTCCTAGAAAAAACATGGCGTGATATGACTACAATTTCCAAAGGAGGTTTCCATATAATTTAACTTCTTTACCATGTTAGAAGTATATGATTTATATTTTATATGGAAATTATGTGGGGGAGGAGTGGTTTGGTTCGTTTTATTATTGGAATTAATTCGTTAAATAACTCATTTATGGAAGATTTTGGGATTCTTAATAGTTGATGAAAATTTTTCAAAATGGTATGTTCATGGGGTTATATTGTGTTTGGTGATTATTATCAAATGATATGACAATTGAGTGTCCTTGTGCAGTTTTGGAAGAAGGAAAGAGATATTTTTACCTCTCTAATTGAACATAGATTAGTTGTATCCATGGTTTGGGTTATCCAATATTTGGGATAGGGAGTGGTCATTGGTTATGCTCAGGTTAGAGATTTTGATCCAGGTCCCAGAAAGAAAAATTATCAAGAGTTCCACACCCAAAACCCCCCTTCGTTACAAGGTTGATCGAAAAATACAGAAGAAGAGGAGTTCATTATGAATATAGAGGGGATGTTTGAGTTTCGTGACACACATGAGGTGGTTATAGTGAAGTTTTTTATGTTCTTATTTTAAGGTCCTATTAAGATGTAGTGGGACTCAATGGGGAAAGATGGAAAGGCTGAGAATTTGGATTGGAAAGTTATTACTATAATTTTCATTGACAAGTAATGTCCTGAAGTTTTTTCCATCAGATGGTATAGAGAGTTTATGGCACATAGATTAGGATATTGGACCATGATGGAGTATAGAAACTGCATTTGATAATTGTTATGGTACACACTCGATATTGTTTATGATGATTATATAAAGGGTCATAAATTTGAGAGAGGGTTGCGGCCATTGATTTGATTCCAAATCGTCTTGTTCAAAATGAAAACCATTTATTTGGTGTTTGATTGTGCAATGATGGAATAAATTGAAATCATGGAAAATTATACCTATTATGTATCAGTATCAGTATTGGGAAGTGGAAACTCTTCTGAGATAATGTGGATGCAGTATGAGTAGGGGAGGAAAGATGGTGGAATTTTTGGCCATCCATACCAAAACTCTTCATCGATCTACTTAGACACTAGGTCAGGTGTGTTCCATCAATGTGGGATGGCAGTGAATATGAAAGCTATATGATCATATCCTCCAATACCTTTTCACTGGTGTGATGTTATGGTTCACTTGTAGTGATTTTGTAGGATGGTGAACCCATATCAGAGTGGTGCAGGATATGTAGCTTCTAATGAGATGTTAGAATGTTCTGAGCCATCCATGTTAGTGGGTTCTTGGATTGGAGGGAAGTAAAGAAAATAAGGATATTCTTATATGCTAATTCACCTCAGTGGAGAGCCTAAATCTAGTGGTTGTTTTCAGGCACAAGCTGAGTCTAGAAAGAATAATGTGGAGGATCGAGCACTAGGGGAATCCAATGCAGGGCCTATAATAGTTCAAGGTACTTCTATTATTGAATCATATGTACCTGATGTTTTGTTTTATATTGGTGCTATGATTTAATTTATATGACCCCATATTTTTGATGTTTTAATATTTCAAACCAAGCTTATGGAGAATGTGAGGGAGTTGGTAACATAACCTGGTAAAAATAAAAGTATGGTTTTAGGTGTATGTTATATTCAATAATTGTGTAAGAGGTTGAGTTGGAATTGGATATTCATGTTTTTTATATGGAACTATTCTCTGTGATCCACAATATATATTGGATGTTGTAATTTCTTGTTCACATTGATTGTTATAGGTGGTGAGTGATTTTTATGGAATATGATGGAATTACCCAGGTTTTTCCTAGTAATTTGGATCCTCAGTCTGGACATGCTGGATGTCCTATTTTTGGGTGTTTTTTTAGATTTCCATCGCTCTTGTGGTAAAAAATTATAGTCTCCATGATAATGGATTACCACTTAATGGGGATGAGTTCCCAGAGGTATTTACAAAGGATTTCTCATGTTTTCAGGAAGAACATGATGTGATTTTCACCATTGATATGGTACTAAGAACACAACTCATATCTCTTCAATTATATCATATAGACCCCACTAGTTTAATAAATATATAGGTATATATAGATGATTTGGAAGAAAAATGATTCAATCTCCTGAGTGTCACCCATTGGACATATCAAGATTTGATTGAAAAAAAGGATAATGGATCTCTTCTATTGTGTATCAATTATTTAATACAATATAAGGTAATGATTATGTACAAGTATCCACTTCCCTAAGATGATGACCTTTTCGATTTTCTTAAGGGGACACGGTGGTTTCATAAAATTCAATTATGTTTTTGTTTTTATCAAGTTAGAATTAGTGAGGAGGATGTTCCAAAAATAGACTTCCAAAGTAGGTACGTATGTTCTTAGTACTTGGTTATTCCTTTTAGGTTGACAAATGGTCCTATAGTCATCAAAAAGCTTATGAATAGGGTGTTTTACCATTATTAAAAATTATTAGTTGTGGAATTAGGTGATAAAATATTGGATTATTCCAAGACCATGGAGGAGTATGAGAGGTATTTTAGAATTTTGTGGGGTACTCTTTAGTATTGGCATCTCTACGTGATTTTTTCCATGTGAACCTTCTTGATCCGGGTGGTGAAGTTAATGGGTCATGTGTTCTCAGAGAAGTGGGATTCAGTAGATCCCAAGAAGATTAGTGTAGTGATGTCATCAATGTATTTGAATAATGTTTTTGAGATCATGATATTTTTTTGACATGGTAGGTTTTTACTGGATGTTTTATTGATATTTATCTCGGTTTACTTCACTAATGATGATGCTTACCCGAAATGGTCAAAATTTCCAATGGTTCTCAGTGCGTCATACATAATTTTAGTATCTAATGAGGGTTTTAACCACCACCCCTATTTTTATAATTTCAGAATCATGAAAGGGATATGGTGTCTATTTTGATTCCTCAGGTATGGTTATGGGGTGTGTACTGAGGCCAGATAACCATCTGGAGGCTTATGGTTCCTACGAACTCCATTAACCTGAGATGAATTTTGTACCAATAACCTAGAGTTAGTTGTAATAATTGATGCCATGAATATATTTAATCATTATATTTTTTCAGATAGTTATTATTTTACCCTGATTATAATATCTTGTCCTACATTTCCCAAAAAATTTATTTTGAGGAAACTTTATTGGGATTATTATCTTGATAGGCTTGATTTTATATCATATACACCATAGGTAAATGTAATGAAGTTTATGATGATTTGAGTGGAAATGTTATAGTGAATGCACTTAGAGAGTCCAATGATTTTTAAACATTGGAGGGTCTTATTTCTTTGTTTTATTTAGAGACTAAAGAGCACAATATTAGTGCGTTATTGAGAATTTTTTAGTTGATTCCATCTTTTATTGAGTTTAATAGGAAACAAAAGTCAAATGAGGAGATGTTCGAATGTTCAATGTAGTTAAAAATGATGGGGAGGTATTTTGAGAATTTTCATTGTCTCCTATGGGGGTTTTGTAGTTTTGATGTTGCTTTTCGGTGTTGTCTTCATTGACGAAGGAAAAAATGAATGATGGACACTAGTATCAGTTGGTCATTCATCTTGGAACCACAAAAATGTTCTATGATGCGTGTTGATTGTTCTGTTGTCCAGGTATGAGTGTATATATAACTGAATTTTTATTATGGTGTTATTAAAGCCATTAGGTTAAACAAGAGAACTGTATGCCCTATGGTTTTCTAGGACCAAATCCCATTCCAACCTGGATGTGGTATTAGATCACCATGAACTATGTTGTTGGTTTTACTATTACACTCTGGTGATGAATTTATAATTGGATAATGATTGATCATTATAAAAATTATCTCATTTCATTCCGATCATATGTTCATCCAAATTGGATGAGTTAGGTTGGATGTATGTTCAAGAAGATGTGAAGCTTTGTGGTGTGATATCAGTGATTATTTCAGATTGGGACCCCAATTTTACATCATTGTTTTTGGAAGGTGATGGTTCCCGCATGGAGGTGTCGTTACATCATCCTGTGTGTATCAAATTTATAGTTTATAAGTAGTCTCATACATTCAATATCTATATATAAGTAGTGAGTGGATGTACGACATTGAGCCCATGAGGAGACTTATGTTTGATTTTGGAGAAATCTGATTCCTAAACCTACAAGGGAGTCCTTTCTAGAAGTCATTGTTTGGGAGTTTGATCTAACAAATATTTTTGGGTGAAATTAAATGATAAATGTGGGGTTTGGATAATGTTTTTTATTAGAGTGAATGATTCCTTTTTATTATAACCTGGACGTGATTCAATGTCATAGTCTGTGAAGCAAACAGGGATCAGTAGTTGACATTGGTTATAGGCTCTTTGTCCTACCTAGGATGTAGTAATTAAATTGTAGGGATATAGAAAAAATCATGGTGCATTATTTTTGTCTTTAGATGCATAATGTTTCATAAGATAGAGGTCATAGCTTAGTCTACTCCAATTAGGATCAGATCATTTGATTGAAAATCTTGTAGACAAATATGTTTTCACAAATGGGATAGACCATTGTTTCATATCCCTGATAATAATTCAATTAGTATTGAGATTTTTGGATTTATCGGTATATTTTTTAAAAAGAAAAATTTCTTGATCTCTACCCCTAAAATATTTTCCCACTCATGGAAGTGTATAATCAATTTAAAAAAGTGAAAGACAATGTGCATAATGGACTGATTGACATTACTACAATCAGGATCATGTAAAGGTTCAGGAACGGTAACCGAAATAAATGATCATTAAAAAATTAAAATTGTAAATAAATGACATACTTGAGAAAGAGAAATGGAAAATGAAACTAAATGTGGTTGTGGTAATTTAATACATTAAAGAATAGAAGCTCCAAGTCTCATGGAGTAATACAAATCACTCAAATACTAATAATTTTTGAGTTTTAGATGGAAAGGGGGAAATAATTGGAAAATGAGACGAAATTGAGAAGAGAAAACAATTTAGAAATTGTATGATATGGTATTCCTCTCCACTAATCATAAATAAATTTTTATCCTGACATGTACCAATGGTACACAATGTGTACCCTTGATCCACATCATTTTGTATAGATTTTGGATCACCAACATGGAGCATAGGTAACTCATTAATTTAAGAGGCTGGGCTGGGTACGAGATGTGAGAGGGTAATTGATGTCATGTACCTCATATCTATCTGACTTTTTCATAGATTCTTCATGGATTTATCACATGAGGATTTGATTAGAATCATGACATGTCAGTATAGAAACAAAATGTGGTGGATTATTTCCTTTTGTATTTATGGCATGCTCAAGGATTGGCTTTACGAATTGAGGCAGACTATGATTCGTAGTTCTATGACTTGTACCGTAGCATCACGAGGTGTACAAAGCCATTTTTTAATTTTTCTACCTACCTTCCTTAGAAACCTACGAATTTAATTTTCTTAACAAATTAGACACATACCATTTAAATTATGATGTAATTTAAGGAATAAATATAAACAATTGATAGCTTAATGTTATATAAAGCAGGCTTACCAACCCCCCCCCCCACTTCAACAATTTCATCTCCTCAAGTAAGAATATCTCAATAATGATTTCAAAAATAATAACAAAATTATAAAGAAATAACTAATTTTAATGTCCGTAATATTAATATATGTTTTATGAAAAGAAAAGTAATTTTATAGAATTAATCATGAATATAATGTTAGTCATGCCTCAATGTCTGGTTTTCAAAACAAATTCATGATTTCTATTCATAACCTCTTATATATTCCTTATGTTATATACCCTATTGTAACATACATCACCCTTATTTTTGCTAATATCTTAGGGTAGAAAATATATGTAGATGTATTTTAATTCCCTATGTGCATGTCAATAACAATAGGCTTTCACTACTTCAATCAACTCTACTGTGTAATGAAAAGTGTAAGATTAAAAATGCGGGATTTTGGAAACTGGATTATGAAGACTCTGCGGTTGTGGGTAAGTTGGTAAAATGTGAAAAATCTAGCTCAATTAATTGGGTAATCAATATAGTACAATGAAAAAATTGAAGGAACTAGTGTGTTGGCATTCCACATTATGGAGAGTAAATTCCATACTCCATATTTTCAGGTTGGATCTATATACGTATCATGTATACAAACAAAAATGGTTCTTTTACTTTCCATTTTCTAATTTATTTTTAATTTTTTTGTCAAAAGTCATACCTAGGAATGATCTCACATTCATCACCTAACCACATATGATCCTTCAATGGATTCATTGGTCTAGAAAATGGTGATTTTAGACCCTCCTAGTGCACAACCCATATCAATATTTCTTGTATTTTTATATATTGCAAAGGAATAGAATAAGAATGAAAGGTGAAAAAATGGATATGAATCAAATCCAATTTTTCAGGAGTGTTCACCGTAAATCTCTAAAAGGTGTAAGCATCCCATGTTTCCTGAATGTCTTGCCCACACCTGTTCAATGATATAAATCTGCATAGTACAAAGAATAGGTTATAAAGGGAAATAGGCATGAAATGACATCATTCTAATAGGTAATTCATGGAAACTGTGGGATTAACAAAGGATAGATAGAAGGTTGGTCTTAGGGAAAGTTGATATCAATGAATTCCTTCATCATTTTATATACATACTTGTTCAATCATCATTTTTAAAAGATCAAAATACATGTTCTAGTCAATTTAAAAACCACAGGAATCACTTAGAAACATGATCACATAAGAGTATCAAATTGAATCCGTAGTGTCCTCTCAGGTTGTGAGAATAAAAAAACTGGCAATCCTGAAGTGAAAAAATCCAAAGTAATATGTTAATTAACCATAATTTCAAATATATTGAATTTTAATGAATTCTATGTACTCATAAATCACATTAAATATGTATAGTCATGAGTGAAGCATGGTCTTTATCAATTTTCCACTTAAATATTTCATTAATTAAATGGGAATAATTATTTTTTGGATCATATCATTCTCATTATTCAGAAAAATGCCTCCAAGACAATAGGTAACAATAAAAATTAAATTGTATCACTAGTGAAACTATGAGAAAAACCCCCCACACATAGTGAGAGATAGTGTCCCCACTATTAATATGATGATTTTAGGATGTGTATGGATGTAAATTTTAGATAATTAGAAATTTAATATGGGAGAAAATTAAAATAAGAGTGAATTGAGAGCTACCTAGTACAAGTGGACTTCCATGGGGGTGTTTGAGCTTTCGTAACATGAAAATAAATTGTACCTGCAAAAGTGTTAGAAATCAAGATCCTTAAATAAATAAATAAAAATTTCCCATAGGTATAAATATTTGTAATAGAAGAGAAAAAAGTAGGAACACAGATTGAAAATTTGGGATATTTATTTTATTCAAATTGATACAGTTTAACAATGTATCTTTATAAAAGTATCTAAATGAAGAATGAAAAAGGAATGAAAACTACATGGTAATGATGAATCAAAAAAACAATAGATAAACTACTTGTTTCCTCTTATAAATCTATAACTAAATGTCTTCATCTTGAAATGTTAAGGATATTGTATTTAGATGCTCTACAAGGTCAGTTTCTTTTTCACCTCTTACCACTACTGGAGGCTATATATGAAAGCTAGCACATTCTCTTTGGTAGGATAATCAGTTTCACGAAACAACATGAGCATGAATGAGGTGTGTTATGAAAGGAATCATTGGTTTTAGAAGCTACTATTGGTGGTGAATTGTGTGTGATAGTTCACAAAGTTTCCAGAAAATTTTGATGATGTTCTTGAGAACCCTTTTTTCTAAGATACCTGGTAGGACTGGACCATCAACTATGGAAGATAATTTTTTGGAGATTTAAATTCTAAATATAAAAAAGATAAGATACATCAATAAAAAAAGTACATAACAAGGAAATACCATGAATATATGTACATATATTGAAAGATTGTAGAGAGGTGGGAAAAAATGAAAAAAAAACAACAACCCACACAGGTATATAAAAAATGTCCCCAAAATATCAAACGATAGATAAAAATCTAATCAGATATCCGCCCCAAAAAACAACCTTGAGTGTCATCCTAGTTCTTTGTGTCTCGATCGACTATCCGGGTGTATCTGAGTTAGTCGCAATAGTGGTAGATGATGAAGGTGCATCAGTAGTGGGTGGTGTTGTAGTTGAGGTATGGAGATAGGGTAGGGTGGCTCTATTGTTTCTTCTGTGGATGACTGCTCCATATGTTTGACCTTCTGATCAACTAGTGCCTTCAAATAAATTACATACTCTCAAACGAGCATATGCATCCTTTGGAGAATAAAAAAATCAATCAGATCTACGGGGTCCAACAGAGGTGAGGGGCAGAGCTGTATCAAAGACGCCTAGGTACGTCACTAGGTGGGTGATGGATGATCCACCATGAGTGTCCGCTGCTTCCTCTGATTTAGGACTCTAAAATAATAAGTGAACTGGGTGGTCATATTGATGGATGACCCTCCCATAGAAGATTCTAGTATCTAGATTTCTATCTGGTTGACGCTTCCATGGGTCTCTCCTCATGAAAACCAGCCATGCGCCAAGTCTCGATGCATGATGAGAAATGCGAGGACCTATAGGTAGGTTGGAATGATGATTTGAGGGTTATTATATGACTGGGGTCATGAGTGATGAGGGTTCATAGGATCTATATAGGCTCGATGGATGGTCATGTATATAAGGTGAGGTAAATATTGGAGATGATGAACTCCTCAGTTTAGATACCGATCTCAACTCAGAATATAGAAAAAGAAATCAGGTGATGTCTTCCATCAATCCAGAAGTGTTGGTAGTAAATGGTGATCTCAAACGTAGACAATAACCCATGGAATATATCTCGGTACGTCTCCTCTTGTACTTGTGGTTCACAAGATTCATTCTTTAAAGAAACAAACTGACCTTTAACACGTCGTGTAAAAGTGAGTAACATCATGTATGTGGATGATAATTTTGATTTCTGGGTGAAAAAGAGTAACATTGTGATCATAGTGTATAGAACATTTAATGTACTATGTTTGGGACAATTTTTATATTCTTTCCACACCTCATTATTCTTTGTACATGAGATACATGGAAAATGATCAAATATAACTTATCTAAAACTTTCATAACCTTGGATGCCTCCCACTCAGTGCTTCCTTTATAGTCCACTGCCTCACTCCTTCAATTCTTAGTATAACATGAGGCTGATGAAATAACCTCAATGGAATTGATTTTAAAATATATTCAACCTTTAAACACTCACCATGAATGGTGGTCCTCTATCATATTGAATTTCAATTGATATATAATGAAAAACATGTAAAAAATGGAAAAAACCATACCCTCATGAAATCAGATTTCCTAGAAATAGTTTTATTCATGAATTGAATAAAAAACATTTTTTCTTGGATGAAGGTACATCTTATAACAGATAGGCTGTGCCATTTTTCATTTTTTCCTTTTAAATTCTTTCATTTTCATACACATATCCCCTGATTTAATATAATTTGGTTAATTGTAATAAGCATTCCTCTACAACCATTTCTATATCCAGATTGATCATTTTATTTCCCAGAATGAATGACATTATAGCTCCATCGAAATTTGATATGGTTTTACAAATACCAATATAAATGGGTGATGAATAAGGGTTTTGGTTCAAATTTCTATATTCCTATAATGCATCACCCATCTTTAGACTCAAATAATTGTCATTGGGGTTAACAGTTTTTATATGGTTTTTTTCACCTCATTGTTTGACCATTCAGCTTTCCTACACTCCTGTGGCTGATTTAGAGTAACAGTGTTGTATCAAATGGAATATATTTAATGAATTTTTTGCACTGTCTGATTTGAGGAATGTGTTCTACAATCACAGATGAGTAATCTTGGAAAAAGAAAATCAGAAAACACATTTTTTTAATGAAAATTGTACACCACTATTATTGTGTTATGTGTTTTGGATTCAGCTTCAACCCATTTTGATACATTATCTACTACAACTAGAATATAACTATTTCTATGTGATGTAAGAAATCATCCCTTAAATTCAATACACTATAATAAAAACATCAACTTCCATAATTTATTTTTTGAATATAATTTATTTTAATGATGTTCACTATTCATTAAAATATATCACATTGATTTCATAATCCTCTATCATCATAATTCAATGGGGCCTACAAAAATCCACATTGTAGGATCATTGCTACTATGCACTCAGGTCCATGATGTCCATTAGTTGATGATGTGTGACACATTTCAAGGACATTATGTATCTCTTCCTCCAAGATGCAGTGTCTTAAAAGACCATCTACAAAAAACTATAATAACAATCATTTATCGCAAAATTATTGTTTGGTATTGGAAAGAATCTTCTTTCATTGCTGGTATGAGAGGTTAGGATGGAGATATCATTTGGAAAGATAGGTGACCATTCCCGAGAACTAGGGATGGGTTTTAACAGTAAATAATGTATCATATAGAAAATATACTTCAATATAAATCTCTCTATCTTATTTAATGACAGTGAGGGGTAATTAAGAGTGGTGGTATGAGATAAAATTCTTTGTTCCTTTGGTTTCCCGGATTATGATGTTGAATGCTTATAGAAAAATAAACCAGCGTATCAATCTTGGTTTTGAATATTTTTTGTTCACCAGGTATCAGAAGGTAGCATGATCTGTATGGAAAATGACAAGGGAAATAATGAGGTATGAAAGAACATTTCAAAGGCATATACAATGTAAAGTAACTCTTTCTCAATAGTCGTACAATTTATCTAGGCTTCATTTAAAGTATGGATGTATTAACAAATTAGACAGAATGCATTGTCAATGTGTTGTCCAAGCATAGCTTCTACAACTTGGTCGATGTTGTCGCATATAATTTCCAACTCTTTTTTCTAGTTTACTGAAATGATTACTAGAGATGCAATAAAAGTTTTCATAGTGATTAAAAAACTTTTTTACAGTCCTCATTGAATTCTACAGGAATATATTGGGAAAAAACTGTGTCAGTGGACATGCGACTTTTGAGAAATCCTTTACGAAGTGTCTGTATAACCTTACATGCCCAAAGATACATCACATCCCTTTGATGGTTGATGTTTGAGGAATATTTTTGATAACTTTTATCTTTTCTAGATCAACTTCATTGAATTATAGTGATATTTTTTCCCCTGTATAGTTTATCAATGTACCATAAAGTGAATTTTTTTCCAATTTAGTACTAAGATTTAATCTTCACAACATTGGAGAAACAATTTTATATTTATTATATAGACATCAAATGATCTACTATAGACTGAGAAATCATCCAAGAATATTTTTATAATTTTTCTCCATATTATGAAATATGTATGTTACGAATTATTAGACCATTTCCAGGGCATTGCACATTCCTAATGACATGTGTCTATATAAGTCCCAAATGGGATTGTGAAGGTTGTTTTGGGATAGTCAACATGATCATCTGAAATTTTATTGAATCTTGAATAGAAATCCTAGAAACTGTAGAAATCATGATCTACTACTCTCTCTGGAATTTTATCCATATATGGTCATATAAAATGATCATTTCTTATTTATACAGTCAATAATTTATATTCCACACAATCTTTTCATCTGGTGATATTCCATGTCGGAATGAGTTCTTTATCATCTATCATTCCTAATAGAGTCCTGAATTCATGTGAATGACATGGAGGGGACTGACCCATTCATTTTATAAGTTTGGAATCATTATTTAGGAATCCATAATCTTCAATACTTCCTTCTTTACAAACTTCTTCATTGACATCACAAGCCACATCTGATGATATATTTTTTATTTTTCATCCTCTTCTAATAAAATCCAATTGGTTCATTCTGAAGGAATGATTCAATTAATATCTTCCACTCCCCATGTAATTTATTTCTTGTGTCTTTTAAGACATCAACCAATGTTTCTTCTTGATCCTGGGATAGTTCAGCGTTGATAATGTAGGTTAAAGAGAATGAGTCTCCTAAATATGAATACTACAACTTACTAAAGAATGGTTTGAAGTCCAACTAGGGTGGTTGAATGGTGGATGAGATAAATAGTGGTTGCATATCTATAGTGAGTGGCTTAATAATTATAAATTCCTCATATTTATAGTATTATTTCATTTCCATGGATGAATCATCGATATTAAACTCAATAGCTATGTACACATCTCGTTTATAAGTGAGATAGATGGAATTATAGTCTAATTTATTATCTGATGTTGTGAAGCCTTTTTCAGGTTAAACACTACTTGTTCTTCTCCGAATCTAAAGACGAGACTTCCATAAATGAAATAAATCAAGGACTTTCATGTCACAAAGATGGGTCTTCCAAGAATGATATGTACATCTCCTTTCTCTTCAATGTTCAGAACTTGAGAGCCTCATTGGAAAATGAATTTTCTGAATTTAACAAAAACATCATCAAGAATATCCCTTTGGTACCTAACTAAACAATCAACAAAAATTAATTCTACCCTTATTTCCTTGATCTCCAGGACTTCTCGTTTTTGTAAAAAAACTCATCAACATTTGGTTGACATTGTATCCAAGATCACAATGTTCTTTTCCAAATTTTCACCCCTATCGAACAAGGGATTGAAATGATTCAATGATCTATCATCGTTTGTGGGATGTTTTCTTCAAAATAGTAGAGTATTATTTGTTTTGTTATATGAATCCATGATCATATTTATTTCTCTTGTTTGATAGCAAGTCTTGGAAAAATTTTAATATACAGGTTTTTGGCTTAATACTTCATAAAAAAGAATATTTGTATGTATTTTTTTAATAATTCGAGAAACATTTTGTTCTGAGCCTCCTGCATACCTTACCTTTCCTTTTTTTAGAAAGGGTAGAGGGGGATTTCAAGGAAGTTGAGTTACATAAACTAGTTTTTTCAATATTTCATCATTTCATCTTCTCATTTGGAACAACTTCATGTGGTTTTATGCTATTGGATTCCTCTACATTATTGTATTTTTTCTTAGCCTCTTCATATGGACTTATTTCCATTTGTTGTTAGAAGTATAACGATATTTTCCTCCTCAATACTACAACCATAGATTCCTCTCATAGTTATGACTTTTTGTTACTAAGTAGAGTACATAGTAAACATTTACATATGGTTTCTAAGATCTAACAAATTTGAATCTCTATGTTTCTCAAAGATGCTCAATTGGATTTCATCTCAATCTTCTGTGTGGTCATCCATTGATTTTTTTGAATGAATGATGTTAGGAGGTTCTCCAAGTTACTTTTTAGTGGTGGAAGTGGCTGTTGTTGTCTTTGCTAGGTTGGGTTAAATTATTTTTATTATTAGATACAATGGTGGCCCATTGTTTTGAAATAATGATTTATAACTATACTGTTGAAATTATCATTGATTTTTTAGGTTCCTACTAAATAATACCTATGATGATAAAATGGCTATTGTTTTAACTGCTAAAATGGATGATTTTTTTGATCCTAATGAAGAAAATTATAATCTGGTGGTTCTTTATATTGTTATTTATAATTTCGATACATGTGCGGTCTACCACATAACTCGCAAGACTGAGTCTCCATTAATGGAGTAGGAGGGGGTTGTGTGGTTGGTACCTCAAATGACTCAATTTTGTAGGTTAACACCTATACTTTTACATATACCCGAATGGTTTCATCATCTTGGTGGATTCCATGTCGTGTTGGTCCATAGTGACTTTTCTACAGACTTGAATTGTGGGATATTTTATCCAAACCATATGTTCTTGTAACAGGGGGTTTAAATATCAAACCTCCCTCAGTGGCATCATTGATGACGTTTTTGGTATTTTGATGGAATCCTTGATAAAATTTCTTCATTTGAATAAGAGTGTCAAATATGTGATGTGGGCACTTCCCCATTAGTTCATTGAATCGATCCCATGATTCGCATGCAGATTCTATATCTTCTTGTGCAATGTTCTGAATGCGCTTCTTGTTCTTCCATGACCGGATCATTGGAATATATTTTTGGATAAATTATTTTTGGGAGATCATCCCATGTCATAATTGACTAAGTGGCTTGGCTTTTGAGACGATCATTTTCTCAGTCTCTTACAGAAAAAGGGGATGTGATGATTTCTTATAGAATCAAATCATACACCCTAGTCATGAAAGGGTTTGTAGAAATCTAGTAATGTAGAAATATGTTTTTGGGGGGAATCACTTTGAAGACCACTATATTACCACATGTTCTCTATCATGTGAATGATTAAAGGATTAAGTTGAAACGAGTGGGATTGGATAGGTGGGAACAAAATTCTTGGTTTTGTACCATGAATCTATCATAATTCATAGTCAATGACCACCGTCATTGGTTGAATCGAGTTATCTAGAATATGATGGGGGTTTTGAGGGTTCGGTCTGGTTGGGTGATGTTTCTCGGCCATTGGAGACCAATGGAGTTAAGACAAACACATTTCGATCTCAGAATAAGAATCCAAGGTTTTGAGGGATTCAAGTGTCATTGATTGCATCAAGGGACCTTTTTACATTCAAAAAGATTAATGATGAAAAAACATGAGATAAAAGAAGAAATATGATGAGTGAAATATAATCCTAGGGTAGAATAACCAGCATTCTTTTCATCTAAAACAACATTTTCTGCCCGTAAATGACACCAAAAATTTCGATGGCTCCCGCACGATGGTTATGTAACTTCCTCAGGCATGTATCAAATTTAGAATTTATAATTAGTCCCAAATTTAACTAACTACATAGACGTAGTGTAGTGGAAGTACATGATCAAAATCATAGGGATAATTTAGTTTTATTTTAGAGAGCGTGCTGCCAGCTTCGCCGAAGGCCGAGCTTGCTGGAAACGGGGGGCCGCCTGCCCCCCCCCCCCCCCCCCTTGTGAAACCGCCCCCCCTCATAATGGGGGGCCAAATAATTGCCCGGGGGAATTAAATTCCTCCGGTTTCTACCAACCCAGCAGGCCCGACCTGGCCGGCCGGCTTCTTGTCAACAGGACCGGCAAGGGCCGGTCCTCTTCCGTCTTCCGACACCGGCGGCCCGGCTGGCCGGCGGTCATCACGATCCGCCGCAGCCCGGAACCGGCTGCGGACTTCGTCATCCGGCGCGGTGCGACGACACCGCGCCCCTCCTCCACGGCCCCGCTCCGGCCATGACGTCTTCAGTTTCCTTCGACGCGGCGCGACGGCGTCGCGTTCATGATAATTCTTTCCACGGTGCGGCGCAACGGCGCTGCGGAATAATTTCCGAGTGATTCCCGCGTGGTGCGAAGGCACCACGCTATCTCGTTTCATCCACAAGAAACATTCAAGAACAAAGGAGGGGGGGTTCGGCCGTGTTTGTGCCGTCCGGTCCCCCTCTCGTTAGACGATAACACTTAATCAGGTCTCAGCCAGCTACACGGTCTCCGTACTCAGCAGGTGTTGGTGATCGCGTTGAGAAACGGTCCCTATGAGTTTACCCTATGAGAGTTCGGGGTACAGTTGAGATACGGCCGGGTTTGGTTCGCTCACGAAACCAACCGGGCCCCTGAGAAGAAAAGGCTAATAACTCACAGACCGGGCGTCCGATTGACGCACCGTCTGTTGCGTTGAGACCCCAATAACGTGGTTGTCCTTTGAGATACTTCTTCGTGGGACTTTGAGATACTTGGAGTATCGACCTGTAGCTCATGGAGCGGACCCTCCCAGTGACGAGCGTGTGGAGTACGGAGACCGTGTAGCTGGCTGAGACCCGACGACTGCTGATCGAACGACTCAGTGTGTTATAGAGATGCACTTGATTGTAGCGGCACATGGGAGCGCTTGGTTGTAGCGGCAGACCCACGACAGAGGTGCGCTTGGTTGTAGCGGCACATGGGAGCGCTTGGTTGTAGCAGCAGACCCACGACAGAGGTGCGCTTGGTTGTAGCGGCAGACCCACGACAGAGGTGCGCTTGGTTGTAGCGGCACATGGGAGCGCTTGGTTGTAGCGGCAGACCCACGACAGAGGTGCGCTAGGTTGTAGCAGCACATGGGAGCGCTTGGTTGTAGCAGCTGGCCCGCAGTACTCGATGGTTGGAGTTCTTCAGCAGTCTTAGGTTAGTGAGCAGTACCTCGGAGTCGTGACAGGACCACTGTACACTCCAGAGACAGAGCTCTTTAGCATTTACGGTTTCGATAATGAAAATCCTGGTTGAGCTGAGACTTTTGACCTTGTGTTTACATCATGATTGAGATGGGTCACTTGCTAACTTACGTATATGTATGGGCATATACCCGGGTAGTGGTTATCTATTGATTTCACAATCCTTGTGTTTCCTCATGATTGAGATGGGTTACTTGATAACTTAGGTATATGTATGGGCATATACCTAAGTAGAGGTTATCTGTTGAGATCTTCTTTGTGGTTATCCTTGTTTGTTTAGTGAGACCTTGAAGGTCTCGGGGTCCCTACTGAGTATCGTTATACTCACCCCTGCACGGGCTATGCCCGCACCTCGTTGTGTTGGTTGCAGACGACGGGCAGTGCTGACAGAGGCGGAGTGTTCGAGGACTGGACGGTACCTGGAGGTGGACTATACGACGAGATGGTACCTGGAGGAGGACCTCACGACGAGACGGTACCCAGAGGTGGACGTGACGACGAGCCGGTACCCGAAGGTGGACCACTGGGCGGACATACTCGGAGCGGACGGCGGGACCCAATGAGTAGAGGAGCTATCTGTACCCACCCTTCAGGTGGGATTTCTAGTGGACAGCTCGGCGTAGCAGCTTTACTTTTCAGTTGCTGTTTTTCTCTTCGAGTTGTACTTTACAGTTGGGCTTATATTTCCGGCCCCTTTTTACTTTCCGCACTTACTGTTGTACTCAGTTTTTACTTAGTGTTTACTTCTTCCGCTTGTACTCTGTGTGATTGTTTACTTTACGAAGGCAATGCCTTCCCTTTTTACCGGGATTTACGCCTTGGTGCTAGTCGCCAGCCCCTGGCCTATGGAATGCGGGCTTGGGGTAGTCACGGCACGGGCACCGAGATTAAATTAAATTATAAACATGGTATTGGTATCAATTTGTATATATATGTTAAGGAAATCATTTAATTATATCCATAGAAAGATCTTATGTTGTAGTCTGCAAATAAAATCGGGATAACTAGTTGACATTGGTCTTAGCATGCTAGTCCTACCTTGGAAGTTTCTATTCCATGTTTGGGAAATAATGATAGCCTAGGTGCACTTTTTTGGATTAATAAAGAAGAAATATTCCATATATAGTGGTCATGTATTAGTCAACACCAATAAGGAAAAGATCAGTTGTTTGATCATCCC
This sequence comes from Viscum album, assembly GCA_963277665.1. NCBI lineage: Eukaryota > Viridiplantae > Streptophyta > Magnoliopsida > Santalales > Viscaceae > Viscum > Viscum album. The sequence continues at coordinate 1,110,827,834 of OY728145.1, forward strand.
ATGGTGGTGGATATACTCACAAATGGGATATACCATTGGTTCATATCCTAGTTTGTAATTTAATTATGCTTAAAATGTTTGGAATTAAATGTATATTTAGTTTTACAGATACATTGCTTGATCCCTACCACTATGAAATTTATCTACTCATGGAAATTTACAATATAAATAATCAAGTGAATGACAACTTTCATGGGGGATTGATTTACATTAATGGAATTGGGATCATTCCAAGGTTCATGAATGATAAATTAAATAAATGTGAATTATATAAGTTAAAATTTTAAATAAAACAATTACTTTAGAAAGATAAATTGAAATTGAATATAAATGTGATTGAGGGAATTGAATGAAATGAAGAACAGAATCTCTATAAATCTTGGATTAATAAAAATGCAAAAATTCAATGAATTTTTGAGTTTGAGAGGGGATTGTGTGAATTAATTCACAAAGGATACATAAGGGAGAAGAGAAGCACGTTTGTGATTAAATGAAACATCTTCACATGAATAACGGTCATTGATTTTTCTAAAATAAATAAACTAAACTAATATAATGATATTAATGTTCATTTACTAAACATAGAGAATAACATACATAAAACCCTTTCAAATCCCATTCAATTAGAATAACCACATGATCAACTTCCAAATTTATGATATTTAATGGGGATGACCCTTCGTATATGCTATATCGGGCTCACATATGATCCATAATTATGCTCATCCATTCATATAATCTATAAAAAGCTCATTTTTGACTTCTAATAGGGCTCATCCATTTTTATAGGTAGTGTCGCAATCACCGGTGATCTATAACGGGGCTCAACACTTCATATATTCTATATCGGGCTCACTCATTTCATATAGTGCTCTAGTACCATTTCAAAAAACACGTTCATCATAAAACCCGTTTAAATGAATCAACTATTCCCATGTGAAAAAATTTCCGTATAATAAAATTTCATTTGAGATACAATTTTCAGTATCATAATTCCAAAATAAAGGAATATGGTATTTATTTAAAATACCTTAAATTTTATAGATGAATCAAAATATAATATAACAGTTAAAGCGATGGATATTTAATTATCTCCATATACATGAAAACAAATAACATAACTTTTATCATTTTTTAGAGATAATAAAATGATTTGTAAAAAAATATTCCTTTTAAAAACCATGAATAAAATTATATATAGGCATATAATTTCATTTATAGACCTTTTATATCTATATAAATAACTATGTAAATTAATATCATAAAAGAAATGATTTGAAAATTAAATCATTGAACATTAGAGGTGTCCAAAACCAATTTGAAAATTTAAATCACAATCTCTAGTAATTAATAAATAACATTAGTATAGATAATATTTTGATATAAAATGTCATATTGGTTTTATATAAACCTTATAATAGAATAGAGGTGGATATTATCATGAATTGCCTAAATGAAAGGAGATTGAGATGAAGTCCCTTACCATCAGTCTGACTTGAATTGTTCATTATTTAATTTATTGAATAATAATAATAGTATTATTTAGAATTTTTTAGAACCATTTTAATGTTTATTATTCATTTTATATCACTTATACAATGTTATAGAGATTTGTTAAATATTTTAGTTCATATCGGAAATTTTTTCGTTGTTCGGTATTTGATTCAAAAAGGAACTTGTTTTGATGTAAATTATACATGTGGTAATAAGGTTATTATCACCAGAGTATTAGACATGATTTAAATTTCATATATATACAGTATATAAGTATTTATAATAGTCCATATAATTTTCAGATATGAAATGAAATGAACCGTTCATGGAGACTGTAGGTTGTATGCATGCATCAACACTACATTCATTTGATTTTCATATTAATTAAATGATAACTAAATTATAAAAAGGAATATTATTATTATAGTATAATATGATTGTTATATTTTTTACATAACTTTATTAACACCATACATTATTCATTCCATGAAAGGGATGAACAAGTCATATCACTTTAAGGGGGCGGTAGTCCACACATCCTCAAATGAAATTATCATAATTTTACAATGTGGAATGAAAAAAGGTAAGTTGAAAATAACATTTAATGAAGAATAGAGATAATATAAATATAATAAATATAATATATAAATATTGTTCCATCATAATGGACACCATTAGAGGTTATTGGATAAAAATGAACAATCTCCATTTCATGAGACAGTAGTTCACCGTACACAGAAACAATATGTTAGTATCCATTAGATAGAGGTGTGTGTATGTGTAGTATGAATACATATAATAACAACATCATATTGTATTGGCTGTACTGGCATTGTTATTTAATCATAGAACAATAAGATCATATGGAGTGGAGAATAAAAATAATGGAAAGGAACGTGAGAGAAGATTATACCTCTAAATGAGGTAACTTCTTTTGATTTTAGCCAATAGAATTTCTTGATTCGACTCATGACCACAGTAAGGATTATAAGGGTAAGGTATGAATGTTGGGATATTATTTTATTAGAAGTTGGATTAGATAATGGGCTTGAGTGTTTTGTGTACATGGGTAGAGGTGATTATATTTTATAAGAGGTAGGAGGGGCACGTTAGGAACATTATCAGATATAATTATATTATCAATAGATTTTGAAATTATAATAGTTTAAAAGTGATAAATTTTTAGGATAATATTAGTATATGATTAAATACTATCAACCAATAGGTGTAAAATGTTAATTTCCTAAAATTATCCTTATCTGTTGGCTTTAACCTTTATTTGAAAACATTAAATCTTACCATGACAATTTGTTTTATTTTCATTATATATGGTTACCATAGTTACTATAAAATTACAAGGGAGACACAAGAGTGTCATTAATGAAATTATTGAGATTATATAATTATATTGGTATAATATTAGTTTTTTAGGACTATTATATCATTTAATAAAATAATATTTGTTTTCAAAACACATTTATGTCAATTTTGACACTCATTCATAATTGATTTTTCTTAAAGACATATATACTTGATGCATTCAAAGAAATGGAATAAACTAATCACTAGTATGTAAATTTCATCTATATAATTAATGTATGGAATCATAATTTTAAAATTATATTTATTTTAATATTTATTAATTCTTTTATTTGAATAATTTATTAATAAGAAATCACTGCATCGTCATTGTATCAAAAATAAAAATATTTTATTTAATTTATAAAAAACTATAGATAAAATACATTGAGATCTTATATATAATTAGACTTATAATTACTATTTATATTCATATAGATCTGTTATATAATCCTATATTAAAATATATTTACTAAAACATACATGTTTATGTTATATTTTTCTTTTCATAAAATTAAATATTTTAAAATGCTATTTTCATACTTAAGAGGCTCCCAAATTCCCAATGTTCGGACTAAATATGTTCATGGTCAGAAATATATCATGAAATATGATTAGGAAATGTTTTATGGTGGTTTTATATTGTTATAATATTTTCCCCCTAATTTACATTATTTACCTTTTAACCGTGGTAAATAAAAATAATTACTAAAATTATTATTCATTATGTCCAAAAATAAATGGTACATATTTACAAAATTTGGACCTTATGATTAAAAATATGAAAACCATTTTTATAAATTCAATACATAAAAATTTTGGTAATAAATTTAAAATTAATATCTATTGTCAAAATGATAAATCTGGTTTTTAAGAAGTAAAAAATATCAAATAATTGACATGTGTTTATGTTCAATTTCAATGTGAAATTACATCAAATAACCATAAATGGATTAAAGGATAAAAACAATCCCACTACAATTTAAATCTAATTAAAGGGATAATATAAATATATAAATAAATTAGATGAAAAGTTAGTTTTGAATTAAAAAGCAATATTTTCATTATTAATTAAAATATTGATTTTATTAGAAAAATACAAATATTTCATTCAGAGAATATTTTAATATTCCTATTTAAAACAAAATGTTTATTTTCAAAAATATAACATATAAAAATGACATCACCTGGATTTAGAAAGGTGTTTCTATCAAAAGGAAGTAAAATGATAGTTTAAATGTATTAGATTATTTTATGAATAAAATTGGATTCATTCTCATTTTATGCCATTAAAATTTATTGGATAAATGTGAAAACATTTAAAAAATATGTAGAATAATAATATAGTAAATTTTTTTCATTCCTTACAATAAATTTACTACGAGTTAACTATCATTTAAAATAATAATATTAATTTTTTTGTTATTTTTCGGGATAAGGAAGTGTTCTGTGCAACATTAGATTTCATAGAAATATATTATTCTGTGTCAAGTATACTACTATACAAAGTGTCCCCATTAATAGAAAATTAATATTAAATTAAAAAATATTAATATATATTAAAAAATTTTATTCAATAAATACCTAAGATTTTACATTATTCACCAATTTTGAAAAGTGTGTCCTAGCTATTTTAAAATTGGGATCAGAATCTTCCTTGAAAAGAACACATTGAAAAAAGACAATAAAACTATCTCATTAAAATAAAGAAAGATAAGAACAATGGTCACCTGGGATAACACATACTAGGATTACATTTAAGAAAACCTGAATATGGGAGAATAACTAATTGTTTTGTTCTAATGGAAATTTATTGATAAAATCATTATGAGAAGGTAAAAAACTATAAAACCACAAACATGTGATTTGTTAAATTGCCTTTCTTTTCATAGTAGGAAATTTTAAAAATAATTTTTTTTATTTATTATCCCTTTTCATAATATTGAGGAATTATTTTAATACTTAGAATAAGATCATAAATAAATATACATACTTGAAAGATAGAGTTTCATCCTTTAATAAGTATCTACCATAAAATCATATTTTATCAAAATAGTGAGTATTCAATATGACTTGGGCACCCCTAAAGCACTATAATCAACATACAGAGTATCGTATAATACAAAAATGAGGCGCAATATATTTCCCTTTTCTGTAGATATTATATAAAAAAATTTGTTAGCAATGATCATATAATCCCCAAAAAGAATAATCATTTATAAAAAGAAATATTACCCTTAAACTCTAAAACGTAACAAGAAATACCCAAATTGAAACAAATACCATTATATAAGAAAATTTCCTTCAAATTAATCAAAATAATCTAAACTAGGATTGAAACACTAAATTCAGAAAAATTCGATCACATAGTCTTCCATGATAAATCCTAACATTAATCTCTCAATCAAATCGACTACTCTTAATATCTTATTGTTAAAAGTAATTAACCTAATCATATGTTCTGCATGATTAGTTCAAAATATCTATAAATAACCCAAATCTTCATCTATACACAATAAAACATATATTATTCAAAAATAAAATTCATCCATTACTCCTAAAATGAAATCTCATAGTATTCCATTTTCATTAGTCCTATAGTGTTCCCAAAATAGTGAACATATTCTGAAATCACTTAATCACAAAATCATTTTCTAGTACTAAGGATTTCCCTTTAATAAATTTTTTTTGGAAATTTCATGTTATTCATGATCCATAAAATAATTTAACTGAATATAATAACACATACTAACCAGGGCATCTTGTAGTCTATTGGTAGGCAACAAATCCCAGTCGCACTACTGTTGTGGGTTCGATTGCTACAAACTTCTCTGACGCAGTAGGTTGTCACACGGTCAGTATGTTTTTCATTTTAAAAAAATATATAATTTTATAAACTTCATAAAAATGATATAAAATCATAAAAAATAACCATATCATGTTTTCACCTCAAGAGTTATATCATACCGCACATTTATGAATCCAAATAACTAATTACCCATATTTTTTCTCAAAGGTGGATGTCTTAACAAATCATTAGTCAGCTTAATATTGCAGATCATAATTCCTCAAAAGGGGTTTCTAGGACATTTAACTTATAATATACATTTTTTGTAAACCCAAGTTGATATCCCCAAACCTTAAGAAAACATCTTAATATCCAATTTTTTCTAAACCATACGTTGATATGAACTATAAGGCCCCAAACTTTAACATTACTTAATCTTGAGATATGTCAAGAATTCACATTGAGGATATTTTCTAGATTATAGTTATATAGAATTATTCCATAATAATAACATAATTGACCCATTAATCACATGCAGACAATTGCACTAATTATCCATTTTTTTCCAATGTAAACACTTTAAACAAAGCCTGATTTTATTTTCCTCATAAAAATATTCTGGAATTATTCCTTTCTCTTATCCATCCTTATACACTATGGAGAAATAATAAAAAACATGATATGATCATAGAGAACTAATCAAGGGACATAAAAATAAATAAACACATTATTAATGTTAATATATTGTAACTCATTTAATTATTTTCGATAGAATTAAACAAACTATTTTCACTTTAATAACAGTCATACCTTATTCTCAATTAAAAAAATTAAACTAAAAGAAATCTATATTAGGATCACCATTTGGTCAAAATCTAAATTGAAGATCTTTAATGGGGATAATCCTTTGTATAAGCTATATCGGGCTCACACTTGAGCTGTAATAGGGCTCATCCCTTCATATAAGCTTTAACGGCACACCCATAAGTTAAAATGGGGCACAACCTTTCATATATGTTTTCTCAGGATCTTCCATGAGATATAATTGGGCTCAACCCTTCGTATAAGCTGTATTGTCCTCACCTGTTTCATATAATGCTCACGTACCATTTCAAAAAACATGTTCATGACAAAACCATTTTGAAAAACACATCTACTTCCATATGAAAACATTTCCACATAAAAATACTATTTTCATTTAAGATTCCATTTTCAATACTAATATTCCAAAAAAGTGGAATAAGGGATTTATTTAATATACATTATGGCTTATAGAGAAATCCAAATATCAAATAATTATTACATCGATAGAGAAGTCGTAATCTTCTTATTCGTTAAAAAAATACATTCTTTTTGACATTTTATAGAGAATCTAAAATGCATTGTATATAAATATTAGTTTTGATAACATTGAATGAAATCTAAGATAGAAATTAAATGTCTTTTATAATCCTATTATATCCATATAAATAAATATGCAATTTAATATCATGAAGACAAAGATATGATAATTAAATCATTAAACATTCATGGTGTCCCAAACCACATTGAACAATTAAATCATAATCTCCATTAAATAATAAATATAATTAGTTAAGATAAAATATGGTTATGAAAGTTCATTGTGGTTTTATATAAACATTATAAAATAATATTGGTGGATATTATAAAGAAATTCTTCAATGAATGGATATTAAGATGATGTCCATTACCTTGAGTCTGACTTACCTCATTCGTTGTTCAAATTACTAAATAATAAACTAAGGATAATTTACAATTTCTTATGAACCATATTAAATTTTATTATTATTTTTATATAACTTATTTCCATGTTATAGAAACTAGTTTTTAATTTTATTTCATATCGAATGTTTTGTCAACATTCGGCATTTGAGTGAAAAATAAACATCATTTGATGAAAATTATCAATGTGGCCATAAGTACATTATCTCAAAAATAGTATTCATGATTTAGTAATCATATATATCCTCTATATATGTATTTATAATAGTCCATAACTATTTTTGGTAATAAATTTAAAGCACCATTAATGGAGACAGAAGGTCATATGTACGGATGAATGCTACTATCATTTTTTTGTCAGATAAATGGAATGAAGACGAAATGATAAATATGTAAATTATAATTTCAGTATAATTTATGTTTCATATATGTTAAATATTTTCATTAATTAAATAATTTATACTTTTCATGTATGGCATGAAAGAGTAATATCACATTGAGGGGGAGGTAGTCCCCACTTCCTCAAATGAAATATGCATATTTAAACATTATGGAAGGCATAAAATTAAGCTATAAATATACATTTCATAACAATAAAGGATATAAAAATATAATATATATCATATATAAATACAGTTCCATCAAAATTTCCACCATCACATGTGTTTGTGGATAATTTAATAATCGTCATTTCGTGAGGCAACTCTTTTCCGTACAAAGAAACAATATGTTCATATTCATTAGATGGAGGTGTGTGTTAGTGAATTTCAAATTATTATCATAACAAAATAATAGATCTTTTATGATGTAGGAGATGTCATATAATCATATAATTACGATATTATATTGAGTGGATATGGAAAAGAAAGGAAATGAACTTGAGAGATGACATTACCTCTAAATCAGGTTACTTCTTTTGATTTGAGCCAAACAACTTTTTGGAATCATTATCTTACAAATGCATAGATTCTAGTAGTAACTTAGGGATGTTGGGGGATTATTTTATCGGATTTTGACAATCCATGGGGCATTACTGGTGTGATTATGTGGGTAGATGTGAGGCCCTTTTATAAGAGGGTGGATGGGCACTTTTGGATGTTATTCAAATATTATTTTATTATAAATTGATTTTTGAATTATAATAGCATTAAAGTGATATAATTTTATGAGAATATTATTATGGTTAGAAATCCTCTCAACAAAGAGTTTTTAGACTTGTTTAGGTCATAACATTATCTTTATCTTTTGGATGTTACCATTAGTTAAAAACATAAAGTCATAATATGTCTTCTTGTATTTTCATAATACTTGGTTACTTTAGTAACCATAAAATGCTAAGAGAACCAAAAGTGGATAATTTATGACCTTCTTAACATATTTTAAGTAACATTACTGAGTCCTATATTTTTAGGAATATTATATTAATTAATAATGTATTATTTTTAAAAAAAACATTTAGGTCAATTTTGACACTAATTAGTGCTTGATTTTGGATAATGTAATAACAACTTTAATACTTATAAACCAAGGAATTAAATTATCCCTCATATATCAATTTCTACCCCAAAATTCATTTATGGAATTTAAATTTTCAATTTACATTTATATTAATATTTATAAAATAATTTATTTGAATCATTCATAAATAAGGTAATCAATGCAACATCATTATATCATAAATAAATTTATTTATTTACCCTCTAAAATTTATAAATAGAATAAATTGATATCTGAAACATTTTAATATTTTTAATTAGTATTTTTTGACATAGATATCAGTTATATAATACTATATTATAATTGATTTAGAAAAAGATACATGTTAATTTTATATTTCCCTTTTCATTAAATTAAATATTCAAAATGTTATTTTCACACCCAAGTGTCTACCAAATTAAAAAAGATATGCCTAAGGATTATAATGTTCATAACTATCTTTTATAATATTATTAGGTCCTATTTTAGAGGTTTTTATATAATTATAATATTATTTTTTACCCTCAGTAACTTAATTTACCTTTTTAACCAGGCAAAATAAAAATAATTACAATTTTTAGTATTCATAATGTCCCAAAATAAAAGGTATCTAGCAGAAAAACCTGGAAGATATGATTCAAAATATGGAAACCATTTTTTTTAGATTTAAAACACATAATTTGTTGTAACTAATTTAAAAATAATTCCCTTTCTCCAACCAAAAAGAGGTGTTTTAGGAAGTCAAAAATATCAAAAGATTGACATGTGTTTATGTCAAATTTCAATGTGAAATTATTTATAATGAGAGTTATTGGATTAAAATGATAAAAATAAATTCAATTAAACATTAAGACCAATTAATACTACAATCTAACTATATAAAAAATTAGATGAAAATGCATTTTTGAATTTAAATAGAGTATTATTCAATATTCATTAAATTATAGATTTTATCAGAAAAATTCCATCATATCAACAAATGTATATTTTGATTTTTATTTTTAAAGAAGATATTTATATTTTTAAATATAAAATATATAAGTATGAAAACTATATTTAAGAATTTTTCTCCATCAAAAGGTTGTAAACCGACCTTTTAAAAATATTAGATCATTTTATACTTAAAATTAAAATATTTAAAATTTTAGGCCACATAAATCTATTGGATAAATGTAAAAACATTTAACAATTATGTAAAATCATAATATAGGTAATTCTATTCATTCTTACCAATACAACATCTCATATTTTAATGCCATTTAAAATAATAATTCAATTTTTGTATTATTTATTTCTATAACTCAATATTGTATTCAATGTAAGATTTAAGAGAAATTCATTATTTAGTGTTGGGTATTCTATTTTACATAGTTCCACCTTTAAACTAAAATTAATTTTATATTGAAAAAATTTTAATAGATATAATAATTTATTATTATATAAATACATCGGATGTTACACACTCAGCATTGTAGGTTTTTGTGGGTGGCGGAGTGTTTCTGAAAGTGGAACCTCTCTTAGGTCATCACTATTTGGAAAAAAAGGTAAGATAATGTTGTAGTTTCATGGAAATTAAAAAAATAATATAGGGAGTTGGAAAGGATGAATATAATTTATCATTTCCCTCTCAATTTTCATCAATTCATGATTTGTTCCATTTCTCCCTATTGAGAAATTATAATTTAATTCCATCCCATGTATTGAATTGGGAAAAGTTTGAATTGGAGACCAATTTATCGGCATTTGAATAACTGGTATAGATTGTAGATTCTCACGATAATATGCTTCATGGAAATTCTATTATGTTGGTATGTTTTCATTGAAAGCATGGTATTGATGATAATGAAACATGGGAATATTGATATTCGGTTGAGAAAGTGTATCCATTTTTTCTCATAAAAATCCTTAGGTTGACTATTCGGTGGATGAAAGTTTTCATAGTGGAGAAAATTGTAACATTATTGTATTTATTTGGTGGTATTTATTATATTTATTAACTTATTACATTTATCACTTGGGGTTCTCATAATTCTTATTAAAAATTGATAATTATTTCTAGACAATTTGTGGTGCATGGTTGTAGAATGTTTTGGAAAACTGTGAACCCTTTCCCATGAATCTATGGAGAAAATTTCATTTATGGGAAGTGATAAACAAAACAATTTGTGAACGGTTAGTCAAACCATACATGGTATCTATGTGTCTAATCCATCTATTATAGTGAGGGGTGCCCAATTTTCTCACATTTCAGAAATCTGTGTGGGCTAACTATGAAAAAAATTTGGTCATCAAAATTTGTAAAATTCCTCTTATGTCCTTGTGGAATTTATACATAAACCACCCCATTCTATAAAAATTTGGTATTTTTAGCCCTGTAAGATCCCTCTAATCTCTAATGAAGCCCTTCTAACTCAATCCATAGGTTTTTTTGACCCCAATTCATTAAGGAAACATCATGTAATACCATTAGCTCTTGATTTAACCCTCTTTATTGTGTTTCTCTCCACCTTTGGATGGGTTTCTTTTTCTAGTGAGGTGTTTGACCATGGGTTGGTTTCATCTTCCAATGTGGTATCAGATCATGATAATTTTTTGGGGTATTTCATTATTATGATATTTTAGTTGTGAGGTAGTTTTTTCACAACTATTTCAATAAGTTTTTATGTGTGAGGTAGGTAGTTCTATGATTTTATATTTTTAGATGAATTTAACATGCTTTTGTGAGTTCTTAAATATGTTCGTTGATTTATTTGTGAGGTGTTGTTGACACCAATTAATAATAAAATACTAGGAAGAGAAACCTGGATATTTCAAATCCCAAAGAAAGATTCCAAGAGTTCAAAGGAATGTCAAAATTCTACAAAAGAGCTTCACTGCAGATCTACGTGACATACTATTTTCAGAAAGCTACACGACAGACCTATGTGGAATTCCTCCATGGAAGAGCTCTGCGCCAGAATAATTTTTATGCCCATATACATTTTACTTGTTCGGCGGAGCTGTGTGAAGGAACATTGTGGGAAACATCTCTTAGAGAAGGCCCCATCAATGCCTATAAATAGATCCCTTGGGCTCCGCATTTTTAGACTAAAAAAGTTGACAGTATCTCTAAATCTCTCACTGCGTATCTCTTTCACCAAGTTCCCTCAAATTGTCCCAGGTATCTGTAAAAAACACGAGAGAAGAGGTAATTAAATGGGATAACCGTGTTTTGAAAGTCTTCTACAATTTTATCATAGGTTTGGTTATTTTATGTGAAATACATTATTCACTCATCATTCATACCTATGCGGCATACCTGTGCGGCATACCTATGCTCTATATATATTTGGCACACCCGCTCAATATACCTATGCGGTACATCAATGTGGGGTACCTACACTGCATACCTATGCGAGGTACCTATGTAGAAGAGATTGTTATAAATCCAACACACCTAGTCAAGTAACCTCTGTAAAAGTTATTTGTGGCAGGGTATCTCCTTCCTTGGTTCCCTTATCTGAAAGTGAATATGTTGAATCCTCCTCCAAAACATCATGACTTATCTATCATTTGGGAATGTCACAGCATCATGTCTCTTATTTGGGTTTTTATATGCACAGTCAATGGTTTTTCACTTTTGTTTTACAATGGGGTTGTTATTCATGGAGTGTCTGTGGGTTTGTATATCTAGTGTCACATGGACCATTCTCCAATGAACAGTGTTGGGAACTTTCTAGTTTGAAGGATTTAGGTTTGGGTTCGGGCCTCCCCTTTTTTTTTCTAAAATATTGATCTTTAGGTCACTAATAGAGATGGTACAGTTTACACTTCCCTTTCAATGAATTATGTGTGGATGTATCCTTCCCCTAACCGGACCAATTTTAGGGCAGTCGTCCTAGTTTAGGCACCAAACCTTCATCCTTTCTTCCTTTTATAGGACTATTGTCCAATGTGAAGAGAAAAGAGGGATGGCTTGTCGTATTTCCCTCTTCTCTTGTTTCATTTCCCTCTTCCACTGTCAAAACCCTTGGCTCGTCCTATTCCACCAGTGGAGGAGGAAAACATTGAATTTTCAAGTGACATTGTTGAATCATTCACATCAACTTGTTTCTCACACTGAGCCTGAATCACGTCGGATTATAGATTCGTGATGATTACAACATGTAGACAAACAGTCTTTGAATAAACTACGAGAACTCTTATTCCCACTTAAAAAAGGATATATTGGAAGAATTTGTAGGTCTCGATCCTAGTGGATATACCCATTAGGAATCCAACCCTAATTCCCTTAATTTGGGCATCCTTCTTATGAGTATGCCCCAAATTAAACCCCAGATTATCAGGGCATCCTTTTTCAGGAAGTAATCCCAAACTCAACTCTCTCAAAGGACCATATTCTCTTATGAGACTAATCGAACTTCAAGGGATTTTATTCTCATCCATATGGTATACATATGAAACTTTCTTGAGGTTCAAACCGAACACCTCAAATCAACCCTGTTCTCCTTGGGCCTTCTTCCCAACTAGGTCGAATATTACATAGAAACCCATATCCATTACAAGTTCCTTGGGCTAAGTCAACATGAATCCCATAACAAACATCGACTAAGAATTTTCCCCTTATATGTACATACCATATGGCATTAAACTAAACAGTTAGGTCCTTATCACATGACCAAAAAATGTATTATGTGTCCCATTCAGTGGCACTGAACTATGAGTGTTCTGATTCCTTTTATAAGTATATGTAGGTGACCCATTTTATGGGCATGATTCCAAGGCCAAACCAAAAATTCATCTCCCAATATGAAAATAAATTCTAGAGTGACCTGTTGTGTGGATTAAAAACTAGTATCATCATAACGATGATTAAACGAATCTTGTAATAGTATATTAGAGGATACCAATGATGTAGAAGCTCAAATATATACAGATATCTCAATTAATGAAGAACCTTGAATTCATACTGATGATTCTAAATTTTATATATGTTAATAAGTGAATGAAAATTCCGAAAGAATCTTATATTATGATTGTTTAATTAATTTAGATTCATGAAAATATCTTAATTTCACAATGAGAGTCCCAGAGTAGATAATAATTCCCCCAAAAAGGTTCTGATAAGTCTGACCTCCCATTCTCTAGACCAATTCATTTTCTAAAGTATCATAATGTCTATACTTAATGAACATCTAACATTGGAAATCATGTCCTTTTTTGATAAATAAATTTTGGATGTTTCTAGTTTCATAGATATATCCTATGGAAACTTCATTGAAATGGTGATTCATAAAACTAGAATACACGTTTCATGAATCTACGAAACAAAAATGATGAACACAATGTGAATCCTTAACCATGTTAACAATGTTACCCGCCTATTAGTCCCTTATCATTTGGTAAATGAAGGCCATAAATTTTAATCAATCACGCATGTATTCATCTAAATGATATGTTTCTCTAATGGAGTTGGTTTTTATTTCATGTTTTTCTCAGAATTCCATTAACTCCAAAATGGATTTCTTCTAAACAGCGTTTGTGAACATCTCGAGCACTAATAAATATAGATCCCCATCCATAGGAAGGACATCATCACCGACCCAACATCTTCAACAATGGGACTGTAATGTGTTGGTAAAGGAGTACCGTTAGCACGGTACAATTCCAACTTTAGAGCTTTCCCGTTCGGCCCTCCAGGTCAATAACAATCCTCAGTCATCCGGCCAATGACGAACGATGATCAAGAAGAAGATGGTGCCAACTACCACTGTCAAACATTTTTATTCCTTATCCATATAACACAATAATAAATCCATCCTAGACTACAAATAGGTGGATCGAGATGTCAATCAAGGCCACAATTAAAAAATGTATATGTCCTTATCGAGGGCTCCCAATAGAAATCGTTTCCAACATCACGTAGTAGTGACCCCAAACATTACGGGGTTGTTGATTTAGGACGTCCATCCCATGTATCTCAAAACATGGCACATTATACGAACAACCAAGGACAACTTCCTATAAGCAATGAGAAGGTTCATATCTCTACCCATTTAAGATAAGCCTATTAACCTAACCTGATGGAAAACAATGAATGTGATTATACACCAGTCTGTCATATTATTACTTCCCAACAGACTCATCATGAAGAAACCAACAAATACCACTAAATAAATCTAGTGGAGTGTCGTGAATAGGCACATACACCTACATACAAGTTATCAGATAGTCAGCAGGCTTGTTTGACAACATTTAAAGAATCTCATAAATCCAATATGGTGGAAACTTGTAAACAGGCAAATACCTCTATATACAATCACCAATTGTTTCAGTAATCTCACCTACCAATATTGAGAGAATAATGTCAACCATACTTGACAGGAAAAATCCAGCTGGCAAGTACACCTACTGATATTCATCATGTCTTCCAACAATCTTGTTTGGTAGCACCTGGAGAAGTCAGTCAGAAATATCTGATAAAAATATGGGGAAGACTCACCTCTCTACCCCATGAATGAGTACTATCATTACCCATTGATAGGATTAGGAGTACAGGAGCAGACACATACACCTACTCCAGATATTGAATGGATTTATATTTCTATTTAAACACTAAAGTCACCAAACACATCTTATCAATGGTGAAATGGAAAACAGAAATCCCTACCCATATTCTGGGAGCATGCCCGGATATTGTAACCACCACTTCAGCTGTACCGTGGAAACAGACACATAAATCTATCCCCACACATGGGATGAAACATCAACATTCTATCTCGGCGTAGATACATAACTCTATTCCAATCTAGGAGGGTTAATGATCTTACTCCCCATATCATACGGACAACATGATCTGGAACATTCACCATTTCTAGTTAAAGATAATCGGTATGTTCCTGTAACGACTCTAAGGTAGGCACATACACCTTCCCATGATAACCACTTTTCCTAGAATGTGACCCCAACAATGTATAAGAGAAAATATAAAAATATTTCTCACAAAGTATTTTTCGAAAATCAATATTCATGCCACAATTTGGATCCTCTTAATGTAGGAGTTCTTCAATCCCACAAACATTTACCTGTTACAGCTCAAGATCCTACCCTCTCTTTAACAAATTATGAGAATAGTAATAGTAATTTGGAAGTTCATATTAGGACACATCCTCATGAAGACTTCATGAAAATTTAGTTAATTTAGAGTACATATATTTAGATCAGATCCATGACAACCCTCAGTATGGATAATAATCCATAGATAAAGAAGATTTATCCCTTAATGTAATCCATCATGGTGATCCTCCCCATGATGAAATTCCCTATGAATGTCCTCTCAGCAGTAGTATTTATCATCGTCAAAGAAATTCTATAATTGAAAAAGTAGCGATGATAAATCCTTCCTATCATGAGGAACTTGCAAGAACATGGAAAGTCACGTCTGATGCCTTGTCATTGATAGGTGAAACACATTCTCAACCAGAAGACATCTTAATAGAAAAATCATTCTCTAAAACTCCCTTGGGTCATTTTTCTTCTAATACTGAGAATCCACTTTTGTCCGACCATGTGTAGAAACCTCTAGTGAAAGATGATGAAGATGTGTTAAACATGATGGAACAATTAGCTAAGGGAGAAGTACCATTCATGTTATGGACTTTGGAAAATTATAAGTATAACTTTCCAAAATCGGTGACAGAAGATTTCACTCATGATATTCATCTCAATAAATAGAAGACTCATTGTCATTTGAAAACCAAAGTATTAAAATATGATGAATATCAAATTCAAGTAATGGTAATAGAAGGGTTGCAATTCCAAATTGACTTGGCATCTCTCCAAGTTTTCCAACATCCAAAAGTTGAAAAATAGAAAAAAAATCTTTTAGTGTGAATGCCTCAATTATCTAAAAAGGCTACAGCAGTTAATTTCTGATTCCCCATCTATAGTTCTTATTAGAGGATGGGGTGCACATAGAGAATTACATTACACTACTCTCTAAAATTAGAAAAGTCTGCCAAAAGTGGTCTCAGGAATTTCTTTTTCCCTTGATCGGCCATAATCAATAGCTTTTGTATGTAATCAAATTTATGTTCAAGAACAGGCATCATCCTACTCTCATCAGGGTTTGTACCAAAAAAAAGAATTTTTTGAGTTTCTTTTACATCTAACATCTGAGATTCTTAAGTAGGCGTCCCTCATAGAGGATGTCAGGCATCAGATAATGCAAATTTTTAAAATAGCAATGTTACATTTTAAAATAGATGATTTGAGTGGTTTTCGGATAATTCACCCAGATAATGTTTGAACCAAAATTCACAAAATCATAAGAGAATTTGATCGAATTACAGCCATATTAGTCCAAGAAACACCATATCTTGTAATATTGGGGAATCATTTAATTCAACATTCAAATTCATTAAATAATGATAAAAAATTTGAAAAAGAAGAATAGAAATTCACCAGGCCTACAGGGTTGGGGGCTTTTCCACATCTGTAAACCCCTCTTCAATGGAAGTCAGTTTTCTCCAGATTTGGGAAGAATCCACAAGGAATGTTTAATCCTAAATTATCCATTGATACCCTATGGGATTTTATATGCTAGATAGTTCCCATGAACTCATCATATAGGAGAACATAGTTTCATGGAATATATAGTGGTAGCCGATCTTATAAAAATACAGAGTGAATTCCATCGATGCATTATAGGTATGTGAATGTCATTAATACCACAGTAGAATAACTTCCAGAAAATGACTCTATTTCCAGGGAATCAGAAGATGAAGTTCTTGTTCATAATATGGTAGAAACTGAGGCAAATGAATAACTTGTGTGTACCTAAAATCACATGCTTATACAGAATCTAGGTATGCCTTCAAATAACCAACTCCCACCCATATGCAAGGAATCTAACAATGGGAAATGACAAAGTAAGAGTGCATCTATATTTTTCAATATAGAAGATCAATCTAATTCTATTGAAGAGAAAATTGCATAGTAAGAAAAGAAAATGATGGAGTTGAAATGAATCAATACAGAGTTACTTCGATGTATAATTTCAGCTAAATGTACTCCCCAAGAAGGTCCAAGACTTTCAAATCTTAAATGATCTCCTTAGAAAGGAGGATTTTTAGTACATATAGATGCAGATAATGAATTCCATGAACTGGTTATACAATGATGGTAGAACCATGTACATCCTGATAGACCTATTTCCGTGGGATATCCAAGGAAAATATTAGTACCAACATCAGTGGTTTTTATATTAATTTCCCCAACCCAAGAACCATTTTCTATACTTACAAAAGTTCCAACTCATCCTATTTTTCCCCAAATGATTATCAACTCAATTGAGGGATTAACGTCCTTATTGGAAGCTATGAAGGAATGATATATAGCTGTTCAGCCAGAAAAGAGAGTTGACACTGAATGGGTGGATCCAATTCGTCCCCCACCAAATTCTGTAAATAAAAAATTTCCAATCATCAATGGTTTGGGAGATTCAGAACAAAACATAACACATTTTTTTGTTATTGTGTTCAAATGATAGGAAATTATTAACAACAAAAAGATGTTAAGCTAGGGTTTTTTGTGTATTCATTACAGGGACTGAATTTTTTCTGGTATACATGTTTACAGTCTAGATCAATTACTGGGTGGGAAGATCTTAATAAAAAATTCCTTCTTCAATTTAGCTCAACTCTACCGAAGATGAATGTTTTTGATCATACCAATTTTATACAAAAATAAAATGAAAGAGGATCAGATTTCATTGTGAAATGGGAAGGATTAACAAATTTCTTAAGTCTATATCTCTCTCAAGAAGAGTTTCTTCACATCTTTGTGGAAAATTCTCGTGATGAGTTACGAATTCCATTGATACATATGAAATACACAGGAGGGTTTTGAGAGGTTAATTCAATTTCTCAATAGATAGAATATACTATTATAGAAACTAATGTTAAACTTTTGTAATTCCATCAGCTATGTGGAGGAGGATAGAAAAGGTATAAGCTGCTATTGTTACATGTAGGTTGGCATCATTACCTACTTCTACTTCAAGACCTTCATCAAAATGAAGAGCTCTGCCTCTTTAGAACCAGTACCAATGACCACTTAGTCAAGATGATCAAAGATATCTAAAGAAGAAATAGTTTGAGTTATGAAAGAATGAAGTTTATTCATTCCAAAATGAACATGTCCCTGGTTTTATCATCTTAACTGTAGAAAGTTTTTTGGTTTAGTTCCCTAGGATAAAGAAACCAAATAAATAATGCGATGATTATCTTCTGAATTGTTTTCATTTTCATCATATGTTGGGACATCCCATTAAAGAGTGTTAGGTTTCCAAATATCTTCTACAAAAGACAGTACACTCTGTACAAGTGACACTAAAATGTTCATCAGCTCAAGTAGGATGTGTTACTGCTACCAATCTATGGGAAGAGGGAGAATGATATGATGTCAAAAGTAAATCTGTGAAAAATATATGATGATTGGATGATCAAGAAAATGCTTAAATAGACTCACACCATTGTAGGAACACAGTTGAAAATAACCAATTATTTCTTCTACCACTTCTTCCATAGGAAAACCATCTTACTCTAAAATTCATTCCTCAAAGAAGCGAAGTGATCACAATGACAAAGATCATTCAGAAGAAGATGATCTCACATTAAGGCCAATGTTTTCATTGACCATGGAAGAATTCATGTCATCTGTTTTAAAGGCACCAGCCCTGCCCCACTATAGAGAGTAACCAGAATTAACCTATCTTGAAAAATCTTCCTCAGATGAAGAATTGATCATTGATTCTGTTAATGTTATCCTCTTTATGGATCCTTATAACAATTGTGTTTTTGATTATAATGATCCATAATTAATTTTACCTAATTGGGTAACTAGAGGAAGAGGCCATGGTCAAGGATATAGGGGAAGATGTAGGAATTCTATAAATAACCATTTTAACTCTACCCCTGCTCGAATGATATATGTGGTAGAAAGTCATGGAAGATCCCTCCTACAGGCTCAAAAAAACCAAAACATTTCTTCCAGGAATGAATACTTTGGATCTGGAAAAAATTATTTTGGAAGATTGATTATAAGATACACCATATTCTTCATAGATAGTGATTAGACCTAGTTGGTCTAATCTACCAAATCCAGGAATATTCCCAGCTTCATCTCTGACATGAAAAATGTCTATATTAGAATCATTAATTTCCAATGCACGTACAAAACCACATCTCTATACTGGGAAACACAAAACATTGGACAACAAGTTTGATATCTTGAAACAATTGTCCAATGTACCGGCCATGTTATCAATTATAGAATCATTTAATCTATAAAACTATCTTTGAGGGGCACTCATTTAGGCTTTTTCATGTTCACAATAGTTTGAAACTGAAGTTGCTGTAGTTGAGGTTTACCGTATAGAGAATGGTACTGAAGAATGTCTTGCAATCTTATATTTTTCAGATAATGATGAAGACGATATTGTACATGGACATATCAGAACCTTGTATTTGTCTGGAAATATAAATGACATAGACATCTGACGAGCCTTCATCTATTATTGCTCAGAGTCAAACTCATCCTTGTTCTTACACATTGCTGATTGGTCCTAACTGAATATGATTTATCTCCATCCATTGTAATCTCGCAAGGATATGACAAGAATGAGAATGAACCTATGGGAGAGATTACACTCAGAACATCCTTAGGAAATCTTGTGTCTAATTCAAATTTCTTGGTTGTTCATCAGGACACAGCCTTCAACATTCTTCTAGGAAGACCATGGATGCATCAAAATGAAACCATACATTCTTCATACCACCAATGTCTTACGTAATCTTTCAACATTGCAATAGGGATGTTGTATGGTGAGAAGGCTCTGTTAAAAAATTTCGAATCTTAATACATTGCGGAATATTTTTATCACACAAAAGTATCAAAGTCCATGACAAAAGATTTAACCAAAATTAATTCTCTAAATGGATTGGAAAAGGTCTGAGAAAATCCATTTTCACATTTGAGTAATGATTATTTGCTTCCCATCAATAATATATAAAGGGTAAAACTGAATCCAAGAAATATTGGAATAATTTTCATAATGTCAAATTTGGAAACTGAGCCTAATAGCTTGGGAAGAACTATTAATGCACCAATCAGTAATGGAAGATTTAATGGAGATGTCATTATTTTATCCACTGAACTATAGAAAACCTATACTTTTTTCAATCAAATCTAAATAAATTGTGGATATGATAGAGAAAGAAAGAGATGGTGATTATCAATCCATCATCTCTAGTTTATTACCCCAAGAAGGCCCTTCATCATTAGAAGGGGCAGATTTGGTTGCCTCTTCTTCATGATGTTCAAATACTAACTCCTACACTATCTCTAGATGTTTTTCCTCTTCGTCAAATATGAAACTAGAAAAAAAGTGGTAACATATAATGAATATGAAGAGGAAGTTCTTTGAGATTCATCTCCATAATTTGAGGAAGGATTATCTAATACCGTGGATGAGCTCAGAGAAATGAATATGGGTACATAAGAAGAACCATGTCCCACTATAATTAGTGAGGGAATTACCTCTAAAGAGAAATAGGTGTTTACATAATTTATATGTAACCATTGAGACATATTTACATGTAATTAGAAAAAAATTCATGTCCTTAATCGTGATGTAGCCACCCATCATTTGGGTCTTCTAGAAATACACTGTCGATTCAAGCAGGCAGAAAGAAGAACACACCCAACTCATGCCTCTAAAATTGAAGTTGTAGTTGATAAAAATATGAAGGCTAACATTTTTAGAGAAGTTAAATATCCCAAATGTATGGACAAAAATTTCCCATTGAAATATATGAATGGTAAAATTAGATTTTTCATTTATTTAAGAGATCTTAATCAACATTTTCTTAAAAATGATTTTATACTGCTAATTAACGAACACTTAATTGATGCAACGACTGGTTATGAAGATCATTCCTTAATGGATGGCTACTATGGGTATAATCAAATCTGCATGGCCCTAGAGGATGAAGAATCTATAGCCTTCAGATACACTCAAGGAGTTTTTTTTCTATCGGGTCATGAACTTCGGCATAATAAATGCAGGCGCAACATACCAACCTTCTATGAACCAAATTTTCAAACCCTTTTTAGGGATTTTTTTGAATATTATGTGGATGATTTTGTAGTCAAATCCAGCCAAAATTCCAATCACCTGGTTACTTAAGAGTATATATTCCATAATCATCGGCAACACAGTTTTAATATAAACCCCTTGAAATGTGCATGGGTGGTAACCTCAGGAAATTTTCTTGGCTTTGTTGTACGCCATAATGGTGTCGAAGTTGATCCTGAGAAAAGAAAATCAATCCTTGGAATGTCACCTATTTGAAATTTGAATTAATAAAGGGGAATACAAGGAAACATTTCCTATATTTGGTGCTTTATCACCAATTTATCAGGAAAGTGTTTTCCCTTCGCCAGATTAATGAAGAAATGATTCACTTATCAATGGACTGAAGACTGCCAAGAATCATTTGATACCCTCATGAAATATTTCTTGAGTCCATTGTTTTTAATGTAACCTATTTAAGGAAGGACACATATCCTCAATGTAACTACTTTAGAGTGAGAATATGGTTCATTTTTTCCCAAATGAACGTTGCTGAGAATGATGATAGTCAATACTATCTCAGTCGAAATATGCTTGATACAAAGGCTCGATACTCAAGTATGGAAAAGTGCCTCCTAGAAATAAATTTTGAAGTTAAGAAATTATGGAACTTTCTACAAAAACATGAAGTCTAATTGGTTTCTTGTAATAAATTTCTCAAATTTATCCTCAGTCTTCCTATGTTTATAGGGAATCTGGCAGGGTGGGCCGTTATTTTGAAACACTTTCATATCTAGTTTGTTTTGAAAAAGGAAAAAGGCCCTGACCTAGCTGATTTCCTTTCTAAGCATCCATCTATAAAAGATATATCATTAAATACTAAACTTATGGATGAAGAAGTCATCTCTATTAAGGATAATTCCCAATCATGGGAAATTTACTTTGATGGCACATTTAGATGTCCAGTAGGGAAGAGAATAGAAAACACTAAAAACAATAATGTTGGTTCAGGAATTGTCCTTATTTCCCCAGAAAAGGTAGAAATTCATTATTACTTCTTATTATCAGAAGACGATACCAACAACGAGGTAGAATATCAGGCTCCCATCACATTTTTGGAATTTTCCCTTCACGTTAAAATGTATCACTTAAAGGTAAAAGGTGATTCAGAATTGGTAATCAAGAAAATCAATGGGGAATATTCTATCTTAAAAGAAGAGTTAATAAATTTGTGTGATTTTGTTAGATGATTAATGGATGAATTTCCCTTATAGATGACATTTTCTTATGTCCCTCTCTCACAAAATTCCCAAATAGATGCCCTGTCTAATGTAACTACATCTTTGGCAGATCAAAATAGGGATAAGACAATCATTATCATAACCTATCGTCTTGTGGATTCACCTTTTTCAAAAAGGAATGGAGGAAATAAATTAAATTATCCCTATTTCTGAACCATATGGTGATACCACATGATGGAGAACATTCATCATGTAATATCTTCAAAATGTGGTACTTCCACCAAATATGGATGAAAAGGAACATATATGGCGATGAGCGGCCGATTTTACTCTTTTTAATAGTCCAAAACACCAAAAGCTTCTCTAAAATATAGGATTTCATGAAATTTTCTTTTGATGTATTGATGGATAAGTGACTATAGCTATCACGAATAATTTAAATTCAGGAGCACGTGGTGCCCACCAGTATGGGAAGAAACTCTCTCATCAGTCCGATAGCTTGGATATTTTTTGCTTTCAATGACAAGTAATTTCAAAGGTTTCACTAAGAAATGTCATACCTTCCAAGTGCATTCTATCATTATTCATCAACCCTCAGAGTTTTTACATACATCTAAATACTCCTGGACATTTTCCAAATGGGGAATGGATGTAGTAGGGACTTATCCTTGATCTACAGATAAACAGTTCATGCATATCATTATTACTGCTGAAAATTTTTTTAAATGGGATGGGGAAATAACTCTCCAAGAAGTAAGAGCCCAAAGCATTAATAGTTTTGTCAAAACTAATATCATCACCAAATTTGGTGTCCCTTATACTATTTTCATGGATAATGGCACCAATTGTTGTTTGATTGAGGTAAATTAGTTATATCAAGAACATAATTTCAAATCAAACCATTCATCATGCTATCATAAAACACCCAATGAAAAGATAGAGGCCTTCAACAAGACCCTATCAAACATACTCTATAAGATGGGGGTCAAAGATAGGAAATCATGGGCAGATAAACTTTTGAATGCTTTATGGGCTTAATGGACAACTAACCATATGGAAACCAAAGGAAATACCTATTCATTGGTATATAGAACAGAGATAGTTTTCAAATAGAGATGAAATTTTATTCACATATAGTTGAAATATGCGATTAGTTTTCCAAGGATGAGAGGTCTCAGAAAAGGTTCAATGAGTTACAATAATTAGACAAAAAAATATATCTTACTTTGTGTCACAAGGAAGTCTATAAAAATAGAATCTCACAATCATTTAACAAGAAATTTGTCATCCATTTATTTCATCAAGGGGAATTGGTATTGGTCCTTAGGACTCCAATGATACCAAAAAAGAATCCTCCAAAGCATGAGATAAAATGGGAATGACCTTATTCCATACATAAGATCTACTCAAATGGATATTATTATTTAATATTAATGGATAGAGTGCTCATTATAAGTCCAACCAATGCGTTATTTTTAAAGAAATATTTTGTTTAATTATACATATCTTTCTCACTGAATGAATTTAAACTGCATAGTACAATGTCTTTGTTGAAAGATGTTAAACTGCATAGCCCCCATGTCCTATTTTAAAGACATTAAACTTCAAAACAACCATAAGAGTCCTTGCATCATGATGTTAATATGCTTATCAACATCTTCATTATCGAATAATGTTAAAATTCATGATATCATTTTTCCTCATTGCACGACATGAAACTGTACGGATAACATTTTCCCTATTTTAAATTAGAAGCTTCCATAAAAAACAACATTTACATCATTGCTACATATTAATGGCACATGATTCCCCCTCATTCTTATGTCTGAGTCAGATCTACATAGATACCTTATTTCAAGAACTATGTATGGCTTCATACAAAGAGACACATAAATCTCCATTTTTGGGCCGAACCACAGTCAGAAACTTTTCATATTATATTTTCTCCTTCAGGATATGAATTAGATTTATACAGAGTGTTTCTTTAAGAAATGTTATTTGGTCCTTATACCATTTTATGTCTTAGGATTTACTTTTCTCTCAGAATGTGTCAAAATCCCCCATTCTTAATGTCAAACTCGATTGATGTGAGAAATTATTGTTTCAAGAACTATGTATGGGTTGATTATGATTATCAATGAGATATGTAGATATTACTAGATCTCTATTCATGGGCCCAAACATGTTAAAAAAACCCTTTATTCCTTGTATTAGAATCAAACTAGCATAGGGAATGTTTTAAGAGCTACTCATGGATTCATTCTTTCTCTTAGTATGACACATAGCGACACATGTATTTTATCCCTTTATCCAGTTAAAATATGTGTTTATTTTCACATCGGTTCATATCACCCTTATCGCATGACATTAAACTACATGGATATCAAACACCCACATTATTCATTGGTGTCACCTTTGTATAATAGAAGAAACCATTATTACTCCTTGTTTCTCACACCGAGCATAGCTCATGTAAGATTAGGAATTTGGTAAAAGGATTATTTATATAAATTAAGTGTTTCTGTAACATCCCAAGTAATTAATGAATAATATATATTTTTATCTATGTCTATTAATGAATTAGATAGTGTTTTAGAGGCTTAAAATGAAAATAAATCCAATCTTAAGCATAGAATACACTAATATTTTTTAAAAGATTGTTTTACTGCCTATTGATGGCAAACCATTTTTAAATCTATATTTTGACAATTTTATAAGAATTTTTTTTCAAAATAAACTTATTCTTTATGATTGGGACATCAAAATTTTCTTTGTGTAATTTTTGGTATTTTTCTGACAATGTTCATTTTTTAATGAATAGTGTAAATACTGCATTATACATCAAAACTTCTTTTTAATCTAATTAATTATATGATTTGATTATCTTTTGAATTGGTTTTAATGTTAAATTAGAATATATTTTGACCATTTAATCCAATGGTGGTCATTAGGATTAATTTCACTTTGGAATTGGGTGTAAACTAATGCCAAACTTTTCATAGATATTGTTTCAAAAAAACACGCTATTTGTTTTAACAACGAGAATTATTTTTAAATCAATTATTGCAATTTATGTGATTAGAATTTGTTAAAATGGATTACATATTTGTAATTAGAAGTTCCAAATTATGTAATCAAGAATCTTTTGTTTTTGGACATTATGAATTGTAACGACGGTAATTATCTTTAATTATCTTGATAAATGAGTAATTGGGTAGTAAAGGATAATAAAATAATATCATAATAATAATAAAATGACACCAAAATGTGTCCTAATTCTACTGTTTGTCTCATGTTCGACCATGGGATGTCTTGTTCCAATCTTGGGGACCCCATGGAATCAATTTTGTGGAAAGTGACTTTTTATCTTATTATTTTTTTTAAAGAAAGTAAATATAACAAGAATGTAACACCTGATTAAAACATTTTTAATTTTGTCTACATAGATGATATTTTAGAATATAAATATTCATTGTAAAGATAAAAATATTTCCTACATAGTAGTATTTTTTCATAATTTTTAGACTTTATATAAATTAAATTATTTATGACATCATGATGATGTAGCGATTACCTCATTAATAAAGGATTTAAATAAAATGAAATGATAATGTAAAATATATGACCTACACATGTCCAAAACCGATTTTATGGGTGGATTTAAAACCCTTATCACCATACCCTAGAATTATATCAATGCGGGACCTTTTGAATCCAAAAATCATTTTCAAATAAAGTAACATTTCTTTACTTTCCAAGAGTGCCCCTCCTCTCCTCTTATAAAAGGCCCCCACCTCTACCTCCTTACCCACACTCCCAAAGCCATTGGCTCGGCCAAAACCTGCCCATTTTGTCTCTCCACATCCCCCTATTACTCCTTGAAGCCTCAAATTTGGAAGAAGTCTTCCCAAGGTATCCATTGAGATCAAACCAAAGGGAGTTACTCAATTTTAAGGTAATGTCTTCACCTGAGTCCTTTTGTTTTCTTTTTATTCTCCAACCCCCTAAACTCTTTTTATTCATTTATTTTGTAACAACTCCAGTATCTTCAATATACTAGGATGTTGTTATAAGAAGGATTAGAGCAACACTTACACACACCTACATCTAATGGATAAAGGACATACTGTTTCCGTGGATGGTTAATTTATGCCTCCCGAAACGATGATTGTTCAACATTCTTTTAACACCTTAAAAGGTGGCCATTAAGATGTAAATATATTTATATATGATATATAATATGTTTATGTTTTCCTTAAGCTTATTTATTTTTCCTTTTGGGCATACCATTATGGTTTCCATTATGGGTAAATGCGATATCTTCATTTAATGAAGTGTGGACTACCGCCCCATCAAAGTCATTTGATTCGTTAAATACCATATGTGGGACGTATAAAGGATTGAACTATGATATTATATATGATATTATACTATAATTATTATTTAACTTTATATCATTATGATTCCATTATATAAAATACGAAATAGAAATGAAAGTAGCGTTCATGTGTACGTACGGCTTACCATCTCCATGAACGGTGCATTTAATTTCTTACCTCAAAATGATTATGTAATATTATAAATTCATGTATATACTGGATATATATGATATATAAATCATGATTATAATTCTGGATATAATGGACACATGAACAACTTTTAATTATAAAGGGTTTATTTTTTTACTCAAGTACCAATGATCGTTAAAACGACCGTTATTAACATAAATAATTACATAGTGTTCATGACAAGGAAATAAGTGATATAAAAGGAATAATGAACTTAAAGAAGGTTCTTAATCAAGTAGAAATTAACTCAAGTTTATTATTCAGGACATCACAGAACGATCGAGTCATGTCGGACCCGATGTATGGGACTTCGTCTCAATATCCTTTCATTGAGGCATATTTTGTTTTATACACAACCTTCTTTTATATGGTTTATAAACCACTTTGAATTATACCTTTATTCAAAACACATATTTCTTTTATACGAAGCGTTTACTAAATGAAAAAGGTAATGTTTTTGTCATACGTATGCGGTGACAAAGGCTTCTCCACCGCCATGACCATTATTTGAGTTTCGGCTTCCTCTACAAGCCATACCTTATTTTCAAAAGAAAAATAAATACCATGTTTTACTTTTCTTTTATTTTGGTATTGAAAATGGTTTTCATAATGTTTTTATATCAATGTGTTGTATTGATATCTTATGATTTGAATGGTGGGAATGTTATGTTTCCTTTATGCATGTTTTATGTGATACTATTATATTGAGGTTCTTGGGCATTATTATGAAGATGGGTGGTTTTGTGATAAAAAAGGGCGAGTGAGCCCGGTATAGCTCTCCAGTGAATTGGGTAACGCGAAGGACTGAAACATTAAGGTTTCTCCGAAGAGATTTAGGGAATATACTGTGATGGGTATTCCAAACGTAACCAAGAGGGTTACTCCCTACGTAAGAATTTTATGAATGCCTCAAGTTACCTTTATGTCTTATGATTTCTATGATGTATTCATGATTTTATGAGGTATGGTAAAGTGCTTATGTTTTATGGGTAAAGTATGATTTCATTCTTATGTATATATGTACCCATATTTCCTTTCCATATATTTTTATATCCCTTACTGAGCTTTTTATGCTCATCCCAGGTTTTTTTGAAATGATTTTCACAGGTCAAGGGAAAGGTACATGATATGATAATAGTGTCAAGGAAGTGTCAAGAAAGAATCCATGATTTATTTTAAATATGATTCCATTGATGGGAATGAAAAATACTATCTTTATGTAACCACTTTGTTTATATGTGGAATGTAATGCATGTTTTATGATCTAATTCTCTAAAACTCTAAACCTAAAAAGATCCTCAATGTGTAATCTTGTAATAACTCAAGATTAAGTAAGGTTTAAAGCTAGGGCATTATAGTTGGTATCAAAAGACGGTTTAAATAACTTTAGGAGTTAGAATTCTATTAAATGATTATCCAAAAATATATTTTTGAAATGATATAGCATTTGAAGATTACCATGTTCCTTCATCTAAGACATGTTTGTTCAGAATGGTTTTCCGTAGAGGAAACAGGGAAGCAGTGCTAGGAATGAATACAAAAGGAAATAACCTTCCGAATCAGCATCCTGAGATGGTTGGAATTGGAACTGAACATTTTCTTGTAGTAACGGCGCAGTTGAATCAAGTGATAAATGGTGGTGGTATCCATGCACGAGATCAGCCAGATCAACCACAGAGGAACATGTTAGTGGTGGAACATTTCATGAGGCAACATCCCCCATCATTCAGAGGATCATCTGACCCTGTGCTAGCTGAAGGGTGGATTAAAGCACTGGAGATGATTTTTGATGTCATGGGGTGTTCATACAATCAAAAGGTTAGTATTGCTATTTACCGTTTGGAGGGTGAAGCAGATCAGTGGTGGTCGAGGTTAAAAATATCAGGGACGCTGATGAGATTGATGCTCTCTACTGGGATGAATTCAAAGGTATGTTTCTCGTGAAAGGTATTTTCCTATGGCTATTCTACTTAGGATGGAAAAAAAATTCTTGGAATTGAGGCAAGAGGAAGACTCAACGGCTACCTATGACGAAATGTTCACTCGATTGGCATGGTATGCTCCAAATTTTATCCGAGACCTTGATAGTAAAATCAATCATTTTTACTCAGGATTATATCCAAAATATCGAAGGGCACTGGCTTCTCATGAGTTAAAAAGTTATGAAAAGCTTGTTCGATGTGCTAAGAAGGTGGAAATGGAGTTTTCCGATGATCAAGTGTTCTATAACAACCAACAGAAGAAGAGACCAAGGTGGCAAGAGAAAGTAAAGAATTCTTCAAAAAATTCTGATGGTAAGAAATCTAAGTTTCCAGTTTGTGATAAATGTGGCAAAAGGAATGTTGGGGAATGTCTTCTGAATTCTGGAAAGTGCTACCGATGTGGTAAGATGGGACATAAGGATCGTGATTGCACTGAAAATGATAAAGGTGAAGGTAAGACCAAATTTGATTTACAGTTAGTGAAATGTTTTAAGTGCAATGAGATGGGTCACTATGCAAACGAGTGTCCAACAAAGAGCTTGAGTGATGGGAAGCAGTTAGACGACAAGCAGAAAGAGGTGGTGAAATGCTTTGCAACTACTTCAGCAGATGTTGGGCCATCAAAT
Source organism: Viscum album (assembly GCA_963277665.1). NCBI lineage: Eukaryota > Viridiplantae > Streptophyta > Magnoliopsida > Santalales > Viscaceae > Viscum > Viscum album. The sequence goes on from OY728145.1 coordinate 1,110,858,225, forward strand.
GAACTTGTATCAGGTACTTTGTTTGTTTTTTCAGATTATGCCAGTGTGTTGTTTGATTCGGGGTCTACACATTCTTTCATCTCTGAAAACTTTTCTAGTAAAATGGGAATACCATTTTATGAAATGACTCCTGAACATTTGGTAAAAACACCTAGGGGAAATGTTGAGGAAAAAAGTATTTATAAGAATCTTCTTATCCTTATTTGTGGAAAGAACCTACTCGAAAACCTTATTGTTCGACCTCTAGTAGAGTTTGATGTTATCCTGGGTATGGATTGGCTCTCTATTTACCATGCTATGATTGACTATAGAGCTAAAGAAGTTTCTTTTCAGAAATAATTTCAGTTTGTGTACAAGAATGTAGCCTCACTGTTGATAACATATCAAGAAGCCAAGAAACTTGTAAAAGATGTAAATGAATGTTACCTTGAACACATCGTTGAAAATAAAGGAACTGTTCAGATTAATGAGGTTCCAGTGGTAAATGAGTATCCTGATGTTTTTCCTGATGAGTTGCCTAGAATAATACCAGATCGGGAAGTTTAGTTTACAGTTAACTTAGTTCCTGATGCTAAGACAATTTCAAAACCCCCTTATCGAATGTCTCAAATTGAACTTTTAGAGTTGAAGGAGCAATTATAAGATTTATTAGAGAAATGTTTCATTCGACCTAGCACATCACCATGGGGTGCTCCTGTTTTATTTGTTAAAAATAAAGATGGTTCAAAGAGACTTTGCATTGATTATAGAGCCTTGAATAACATCACTGCTAAGAACAAATATCCTTTGCCTCATATCAATGATTTGTTTGATCAGCTCGAGGGAGCTCAATATTTTTCAATGATTGACTTGAGATCGGGGTACTATCAGATGAAGGTAATGGAATCAGATGTTCCGAAGACCGCGTTCCGTACAAGATATGGCCATTAAGAATTTTTAGTAATGCCTTTTGGGCTAACCAATACACCTTCTGTATTCATGGACTTAATGTATAGAATTTTCCATGAGTTCTTGGATAAGTTTTTGGAGGTTTTCATTGATGATATTTTGGTGTTTTCTAAAAGTAAAGAGGAGAATGAAAGACATTTCATGGTTATCTTGCAAAACATAAAAGAAAAGAAACTGTATTGAAAATTCAGCAAGTGTGTGTTTTGGTTGCAACAAATTTCTTTCCTTGGTCACATTGTTTCTAATGATGGGATAACTGTTGATCCTGTAAAAACAAAATTTGTGGGAGACTGGCCAAGACCCACAAATGTAACTGAGATTCATAGATTCCTTGGTTTGGTAGGCTATTACCGAAGGTTTGTTAGAATTTTTTCACGGTTATCTAGTCCAATGACTAAGCTATCTCGGAAGGGTGTTATGTTTATCTGGACAAAAGAATGTGATGATTGTTTTCAGGAATTGAAAAGAAAATTGGTGAATGCTCCAGTTTTTGCACTACCTTCCAGGAATGGTGAGCTTGTTATATACATTGATGCTTCATTGAAAGGACATGGTTGTGTCCTAATTCAGGAATGATGAGGTAATTGCTTATGCTTCACGACAGTTGAAAACTCATGAGGTAAATTACCCTACACATGATTTGGAATTAGCTGCTGTTGTTTTCGCTTTAAAAATTTGGAGGCATCATTTGTATGGAGTAAAATGTGAAATATATACTGATCACAAAAGTTTAAAGTATATATTCACTCAGAAAGAGTCAAACATGAGACATAGGAGATGGCTAGAATTAATCAAGGATTATGATTGTACAATTCATTACCATCTGGGAAAAGAAAATAAAGTGGCTGATTCATTGAGTCAAAAAATTAATGCTTCATTAGAAATGTTGCATTTCGAACGTGATCTTTTGTTTAAGGATTTGATGAACTTTTTCATAGAAGTTGTTGGTGCAAGATGTTCTTCTATTTTGTTTCAGGTATCAGTGAAATATTCTCTATCAGAAAGAATCAAGCAAGCACAGAAGCAAGATAGTGAGTTGCAGAAAAAGGTAGAGATGGTTTAGAAGGGTAAGTTTCCTGAATTCAACATTGATAGTGATTTCATTTTGAGATTTGGGAAGAGATTGTGTGTGCCTTGTGATTCACAGTTGAAGAGAGAGTTGTTATGTGAAGCTCATAGTTCTCCATTTTCAGTTCATCCTGGCAGTACTAAGATGTACAGAGATCTGTGGGAGTATTACTGGTGGGATGGAAAGAAAAGAGATATTGCTGATTTTACTGGGATGTGTTTGACTTGTCAGCAGGTTAACGAAGAGCGGCAGTTACCTGAAGGGATGCTTTAGCCTTTACCAGTGCCACAGTGGAAATGGGAGAATATATCCATGGACTTTGTTGTGGGATTACCGAAGACATCTCGAGGTAATAAAGCAATATGGGTTATTGTTGATCGCTTGACTAAATCTGCTCATTTCCTTGATATACGAGATACTTTTTCCCTAGATCAACTTTCCCTTTTGTATCTTAAAGAGATAGTCAGGTTACATGGAGTTCCTCTCTTCATTGTATCTGATCGTGATCCTAGGTTTACTTCTATCTTTTGGAAGGGCCTTCAAAAGTCGTTGGGTACTGAATTAAATTTTAGTAAATCATTTCATCCTCAATCAGATGGGCAGTCATAACGAACAATTCAGACCTTGGAGGATATGCTATGAGATTGTTCGATGGATTATTAGGGAAGTTGGGACCAACATCTTTCTTTGGTTGAATTTTCATATAAGAACAGTTTTCATTCAAGTATACAGATGGAACCATTTCAGGCATTATATGGGATGCAGTGTCGAACTCCAGCTTTCTGGGATGAAGTGGGTGAAAGGAAGTTGATGGGACCAAAATTCGTAGAAGAGTTCGCAGAAAAAGTCCAGCTGATACAGAAACACCTGAGAACAGCTCAAAATAGGCATAAGAGTTATGCAGACAATAGGAGGAAGGATCTATCTTTTGAGTGAGGTGATCATATTTTTCTCAAAGTCTCACCATGGAAAAGTGTGATGCAATTTGGTAAGAAAGGAAAGCTGAGTCCAAGGTTCATTGGACCATATGAAATTCTATATAGAGTTGGATTAGTTGCATACCAGGTGGCTTTACCTCCGAGTTTATCTCAGGCAGACAATGTTTTTCATGTTTCGATGCTGAGAAATTACATGCCAGATCCATCTCATGTTTTGAGTACAGAGGTAGTTCAGCTGGAAGAGAACCTATCTTATGAGGAACAACCGGTCCAGATTCTTGACCACAGGGAACAAGTGTTACAGAATAAGGTGATTAATCAGGTAAAGGTTATGTGGAAAAACCATGTAGAGACTCGTATCTTGACATACATGGACATTACATTACTTTTGCGGAATACTTAGTACATAACAAAAACACACACACACAAGGATCGTAATAGTTTAGTGTCTTTGGAAACTCGGAATGTAATCTTCTAATCGTGGTGAAAGATCTTCAAAATCTCCCATAAAGATCTTCTTTTTTTTATACCTAAAACCTTCCTTTATCTCCTGGGAAAAGAAAACATAAAAGGGTGAGCTCAAATGCTCAGTAAGGGTAAAAAAAAGAAAAATCAATCACATCATATACATAAGAACATAGCTTTTGGAAATCTTAACCTGCAAAAGAGCTCATAATATCATAACATGGGATAAATCATAGAAGTGAAAATGAGATCACCATAATCATAACATGAAACTTAAAACTTTGTGGCATGCACACATAATCATAGAAAATCATTTCTTGTAAGTCATGACTTATTGCCAAGACTATCTTAGTGGACAAAGTCCCTTTCTGAACCGAGTTCACTCCTCGTTTCAGTCCTGTATCACTGAACCGAAATAACCTTCCGTTCCAGCCATGTCTATCTCATGAGATATAAAATCTTTACCCAATGCATTGGAGGGAGATATAGGTCCCACCCATATTATAATGAATCCTTTCTTATGTGTGCCACATAATCATAAACCATACATCATAGCGTAACCCATGTAATAAAAATGGGATTCTTAAACAACATGACATCATAAAACAATTCATATAAGATAAAGGAATTCATAAAAATATTTCCATCACAACATAATCAAACCAATGTAATAATAGGGATAAAAACAGAACCCTTTTATTATCTTAGATGGAAAATAATTTTGATAAAATACTTGAACTCCATTCTTGAGAAAATATCCTTTCTACTTCAAAAATACTTTTCCTTTCTTAACATCACATACAATTTTAAAATAAAAGACGTTGATTAAAAATAAAATTGAAAACTTATAAAGGAAGATTCTTGGAAATAATGTTTTTAAAATCCATTCTTGCCGTATAAGTTAAAAAAAACATTCTTCGTACTTTTGTCGGAAAAGTCAAAAAGTACCTCGTACGAAAAACGAAAAAAGATTCCTTTCATTTCTTTTACTAAAAACTCACCGAAGGGTAAAAATGGATTTAAAAAATTGTAGATGGATGGAAATAATATTACATATTGATGAAACATGGATGTGGATGATAAAATACACCCCAGTAAGTACTTACGAATAAACAATCTCGGATAAAAATGAGATTGTGATATTTCCCTTACCTTAGGTCCGATTTGCTTTGTATGTGTCCGAACCTCCTGTATAATGATTTAAATAATGTAATTGACATATTACAGACTCATATTCATTGTTATGATATCATATATGGTTCACTTATGACATTATATTACCTGTTCTTTTGTAAATTCCATGTTAAAGAAGCGTTTTGGGTAAAATCGTTTCATTTATCGTAGGTGTTTTGACTTGTTGTTCTTGACATCATTATTACTTATATCATTATTAACTTACTTCCAGAATATAAAATATGATTTATATATCATATATATTCAGTATATATATATATATAATAGATAGATAAATAAAATGAAAAACACCGTTCATGGAGACGGTAGTCCGTACGTACGCATGAACGCTGTTTTTCTTTCCTTATTGTCTTGAAATGGAAGTAAGTTGATGACATACATATATATATATACATAAATCCAGTAAATTTATAATGTCATATATTTCATTATTATTTCTTATATATACTTTATAATCATTCTTAAATGGCTAACATGGAGAATGAATCTCATCGCGTCGTGGAGACGGTAGTCCGTACGTACGCACGAGCGATGATATCATTTCCATAAATACTGAATTGAATTGGAGTGGATTATACAATATATCAGAATCAATATGATGTTGTAATAACTATTTATAGTTATTCTTTACACCATTATACTCATCCATGTAAGGTGGTGGTGGAAAATAGATTACACCACGGCGTGGAGACGGTATTCCGTACGTACGCACGCGCGGTGATTTCTTTTTCCGTAGGATGGATAGATGGTGAAATAGGGTTGTTTCATACTTATAATAACATATCAGTATATGAGTGATACTGATGTTATTACTTCATAATGAAACAACCTAAGAAGAAGAAGTGGAAGAAGAAATAAAGATGAAAGAATTGGTAACGGTAATTACCTCTTCTTTGAAGCGCCTCTTTGAGACCTCCTCTTAGGGCACTAGAATTGGTCTTTGAGGAAGACCAGAACCTCTAGGATGTTGCTAGGGAAGTGGAGAAGAGATTTTGGCAGGGGTTGGCCGAGCTTGAGTGCTCAAATTGGTGTGAGGAGGAGGGGGAGGAGGTGTCCTTTTATAAGGGAGGAGAGGGGCACCTTAGGAATATCTCAAAATATTATTTTATATTAAAGTCAAAATCGGTTTATAATGGTTCAAAAGGGTATTATTTCGAGGCTAAAGTGGGGATGGGTCGAAATCCTATCAACCAATAGAATTTAGACATGTTTAGGATATTATTTTAACCTTATCAATTAGATTTAACTCTAAGTTAAATAATTTAACATTTACCGTGTCTTTTTGTTTTCTTTCACTATATGGTTAATACACTTACTATAACATGCCAAACGAACCCCAAATTGTTTATTATTAATATATATATCCTTATCTAAGTCATTTGGCCGAACCTTAGATTTTTAGGAATAAAATAACAATTAATAATATAATATTTGATTTAAAAACTATTTTTTGTCAATTTTGACACTATTTGATATATGATTTTTGTGAAAGTCATAACAGAATTAAATGTTCAAACCAAGTTGATTAAATAAAAATTAATATATCATAGTAACCTAGAAAATTAGTGGAATTCATAAAAAATTTCAAATTACATTTATTTTGGTGTTTATAACATCAATTAAGTCAATATTTCATTAATAAGATAATTACTGCATCATCGTTGTGTCATAAATAAATTAAATTATTTGATGTCTAAAAATTACAAATAAAGTACCATCATGTAGGAAATCTTTTTAGCTTTCTAATGAATATTTACATTTGAATTTATCTTATGTATAACCCCGTATTAAAAATTATTTACTTATTAAACTTTGATTTTAACTATTTTAACCCTTCTTTAAATCAATTAATAATAAATGTCCTAATCTAATCCAAGTGGGCCTAAATGGTCATATTTTATTCCTAAGTTTGTTTTTGGTCGAATTAAACTTGTGCAATAGAATTTGGACATGTGTTAAGGTAATAGTAATATCATATTTACCCTTAGTTACCCTATTTACTATTAACCGCGGTAAAAAAAAGTAAAAAGTTACTATTCACCAAAAATTATTTTCATCTCATTGAACCACATTTTAGTCCTTGATATTAACCGTGTCTGTCGGATTTTCAAAATTCTATTCACAGAAGCGGTAAAATTAAGTTTTATGCAAAATTCAGTTTTTTGACCTACCACTTAGTAGTTTCACTATTCATCAAAAATTGATGTTTTTCAGAACAATGCCAAAATTTCATCCTAAGCTATATTTCATATTCCGAATTCAAAAATGAAATCTATTTTACCAAATTCATAACATAGAAGTTGCATTAATTAATTTTATAATTATATCCCGCTTTTAAAATAAATAGCGTGTTTTTAGGAAACAATATATATCAAAAGATTGACACTTGATTATGTCTGGTTTAAATGTGAAATTACAACCAATGACCAACATTGTATTAAATTGTAAAAATATATTCTAAATATACTTTAAAACCACTCAAATTAATAATTTATCACTATTAATTATTTCGATTAAAAAAGTTGTTTTTAATTATAATTTAGTAATTTTCACTATTCATCAGAATGTGAAAGTTATCCGAAAAGTACCAAAATTTCACCTTAGGCTAAATTCGATACACCGAATCCAAGAATGAAGTTCATTTTGAAAAATAAGATTTAAAGAATTTTAAAAAGTGGTTATTACTATTCATAACGGCTAATTTTAATAATATTTTAATAGCATATCATTGTTTCGTGAAACTCAGTATTACGTACCACACACGCTATCGAGGAAGGTTGCGATTGCGTGTAATGCAAGGCAAGTCAAGGATGCGTGTTGTGCAAGCTCCTTTTGGTGTAGCGTACAACACAAGACATTATTGAGATAAAAAAGAATATTTTTCATAAAATCTCGGGCTGTTACATTCTACCCCCCTTAAAATGAATTTCGCCCTCGAAATTCGTCGGGGTTATAAATGGTTTACTATTCGAAAGTTTCTTTAATAGAAACCCACATCGTAAAAAGGAATACCAAAACTTGGCTTTAATAACTAAAGTATGAAATGTAACGATTACCCAAATAAACTAATCACTGGGTTTCCACATAGGTGAAAATATGGATATGGAAGAGAAATCTAACCATCATGTTCTGATGGAGAGTGGTAGAGAACATGGCTATGGAAAAGACAGTAATCACAAATCCATAAATTTGTGACGATCTAAGGTACCATCTGATTCATCAGGTATAAGATCACTAGGACAACATTTTTGGTTTTCAAGATCATTTCCCTAAAGTTAAAGAATTTGAATTATAATAAATACTTACTTTATTCTGGTACAATCTCACTGTTGTTCGTGCCTTTAACAATTTCCACTTCATCTCTTAAATAAATGAAGTTGAATTGGTTATTCGTGAAGTGTTAGCAGATCATGTGATAGAATGACGGGTCATTCCATCTGTCTCAAAAGGTTAGCAAAATTTATATACATAAGTCGATCTATAGTGGGATTAATCATATATGGTTCCTAAAATGGACTTATACTTCATATATCATACTGCTTAATATAATAAAACTAGTTTCTACTTAACAGGGACTTCCTATAGGCCAGTGGTAGGCAATAAAGGCCAGTCGCACTTCGGTTGTGGGTTCGATTCCTACAGCCTTGTCCGAAGCGATGGGCTGTCGCCCGTCCTGCAGGTTGTCCTTTTTATAAAACTATATTACTATAACATCCCATCAATAATATCGAAATAACTTTTATCCTTAAACAATACTAACTTATGTCCAACATAATCCATTCCAATCTTTAGGCTTATCCATAATACTGCAGTCCATTCTCATAACATAGTGAAACCGATTACCAGAGATTTAACACCATCGTCGATCCCCATAAGATATGTCTTGTTGGTCACATTCTAATCATTCAAAGTCCTTAATCATGTATTCGCTTGAATACCTTAGTGAAAACATGAATGCAGTTTAAAGTTAACACTTTCCACATACCAAAATCCTCAAAATTCTATATACTCAAACCATGATATCACTTAGTCCTTATATCAATCATGAGCTCATGAATACAATCAAACATTTAATTTTCTCTTTATCCCTTCATTATGCGCATATCATCTACATTCCAAAAATATCTGAATAACCTTTCATGGATACTGGTAACATTAATCATACACTTTCAAAACACAAGGAAATACAACAGTGTAACAATCCATATATGTCTCTTTATTCCAAAATTACACATGATAAACATGTAATCATTCCACTACATTCTCAAACCATTGACCGAGCTTCAAAAATTCTTCCATCTCACATATCATTTGTAGTCTCTTCATCATCATCCACATAAATACTACCCATATGACCATACTGATTCTCTTCATGAGTCTTTCCCTTAGGGCATTGGTTTTCATAATGCCCATAAATTCCACATTTAAAACATTGAACCATTGTTGATGTCGTAGCAATACCATTATCCTCATCCATGGTGTTAACTGAACCTTTTCCTTTGCACTTACTAGCTTTGTGTCCTTATTTTCCACACCCAAAGCATCTTCCAGTTCCTTTGAAACATTCTCCTTGATGCCTCTTCCCACATGATTTACATAGGGGGAATTGAACTTTCTTTCCTCTATGATCATCATGAAACTCCATCTTTCTCTTATTAGCCGAGTCAGGAAACTTACCAAATTTTACTTTATTGATCATATTATGAGATTGCTGATTCGGCATAATAATGATGTTTGGACTTCCAAATCCCATTTCATTATGAAGAATATCATTCCATTGTCCATCATATCCTCCATTATCGTGAATCATCTTGATTCCAGCCGTTTTCTAAAACCCAAAAAGAATAGTGTGAGAGTCAAAAATCATGCTAAAGAAACAACATAGTAAAGGGAATGTATCCTAAATACCTAACTTCTTAGGTTTAATCTAATATCATTACCATAGTTCTAGGAATATATCCTATACGTATACTTATCCTTAGGGACATCCCTAGACATACCTTAGAAATATCTCTAGGAATCTCACTAACGTTTTCGCATCCTAGTTTCCAAAGGTTGACTAAACCTTTCCTCTGATACCAACTGTAGAGACCCGTATCTTGACGTACATGGACATTACATTAATTTTGTGGAATACTTAGTACATAACAAAAACACACACACACAAGGATCGTAATAGTTTAGTGTCTTTGGAAACTCGGAATGTAATCTTCTAATCGTGGTGAAAGATCTTCAACATCTCCCATAAAGATCTTCTTTTTTTTATACCTAAAACCTTCCTTTATCCCCTGGGGAAAATAAAACATAAAAGGGTGAGCTCAAATGCTCAGTAAGGGTAAACAAAAGAAAAATCAATCACATCATATACATAAGAACATAGCTTTTGGAAATCTTAACCTGCAAAAGAGCTCATAATATCATAACATGGGATAAATCATAGAAGTGAAAATGAGATCAGCATAATCATAACATGAAACTTAAAACTTTGTGGCATGCACACATAATCATGGAAAATCATTTCTTGTAAGTCATGACTTATTGCCAAGACTATCATAGTGGACAAAGTCCCTTTCTGAACCGAGTTCACTCCTCGTTTCAGTCCTGTATCACTGAACCGAAATAACCTTCCGTTCCAGCCATGTCTTTCTCATGAGATATAAAATCTTTACCCAATGCATTGGAGGGAGATATAGGTCCCACCCATCTTATAATTAATCCTTTCTTATGTGTGCCACATAATCATAAACCATACATCATAGCGTAACCCATGTAATAAAAATGGGATTCTTAAACAACATGACATCATAAAACAATTCATATAAGATAAAGGAATTCATAAAAATATTTCCATAACAATATAATCAAACCAATGTAATAATAGGGATAAAAACAGAACCCTTTTATTATCTTAGATGGAAAATAATTTTGATAAAATACTTGAACTCCATTCTTGAGGAAAATATCCTTTCTACTTCAAAAATACTTTTCCTTTCTTAACATCACATACAATTTTAAACTAAAATATGTTGATTAAAAATAAAATTGAAAACTTATAAAGGAAGATTCTTGGAAATAATGTTTTTAAAATCCATTCTTGCCGTATAAGTTAAAAAAAACATTCTTCATACTTTTGTCGGAAAAGTCAAAAAGTACCTCGTACGAAAAACGACAAAAGATTCCTTTCATTTCTTTTACTAAAAACTCACCGAAGGGTAAAAATGGATTTAAACAATTGTAGATGGATGGAAATAATATTACATATTGATGAAACATGGATGTGGATGATAAAATACACCCCAGTAAGTACTTACGAATAAACAATCTCGGATAAAAATGAGATTGTGATATTTCCCTTACCTTAGGTCCGATTTGCTTCGTATGTGTCCGAACCTCCTGTATAATGATTTAAATAATGTCATTGACATATTACAGAATCATATTCATTGTTATGATATCATATATGGTTCACTTATGACATTATATTACCCGTTCTTTTGTAAATTCCATGTTAAAGAAGCGTTTTGGGTAAAATCGTTTCATTTATCGTAGGTGTTTTGACTTGTTGTTCTTGACATCATTATTACTTATATCATGATTAACTTACTTCCAGAATATAAAATATGATTTATATATCATATATATTCAGTATATATATATATATAATAGATAGATAAATAAAATGAAAAACATCGTTCATGGAGACGGTAGTCCGTACGTACGCATGAACGCTGTTTTTCTTTCCTTATTGTCTTGAAATGGAAGTAAGTTGATGACATACATATATATATATATATATACATAAATCCAGTAACTTTATAATGTCATATATTTCATTATTATTTCTTATATATACTTTATAATCATTCTTAAATGGTTAACATGGAGAATGAATCTCATCGCGTCGTGGAGACGGTAGTCCGTACGTACGCACGAGCGATGATATCATTTCCATAAATACTGAATTGAATTGGAGTGGATTATACAATATATCAGAATCAATATGATGTTGTAATAACTATTTATAGTTATTCTTTACACCATTATACTCATCCATGTAAGGTGGTGGTGGAAAATAGATTACACCACGGCGTGGAGACGGTATTCCGTACGTACGCACGCGCGGTGATTTCTTTTTCCGTAGGATGGATAGATGGTGAAATAAGGTTGTTTCATACTTGTAATAAAATATCAGTATATGAGTGATACTGATGTTATTACTTCATAATGAAACAACCTAAGAAGAAGAAGTGGAAGAAGAAATAAAGATGAAAGAATTGGTAACGGTAATTACCTCTTCTTTGAAGCGCCTCTTTGAGACCTCCTCTTAGGGCACTATAATTGGTCTTTGAGGAAGACCAGAACCTCTAGGATGTTGCTAGGGAAGTGGAGAAGAGATTTTGGCAGGGGTTGGCCGAGCTTGAGTGCTCAAATTGGTGTGAGGAGGAGGGGGAGGAGGTGTCCTTTTATAAGGGAGGAGAGGGGCACCTTAGGAATATCTCAAAATATTATTTTATATTAAAGTCAAAATCGGTTTATAATGGTTCCAAAGGGTATTATTTCGAGGCTAAAGTGGGGATGGGTCGAAATCCTATCAACCAATAGAATTTAGACAAGTTTAGGATATTATTTTAACCTTATCAATTAGATTTAACTCTAAGTTAAATAATTTAACATTTACCGTGTCTTTTTTTTTTCTTTCACTATATGGTTAATACACTTACTATAACATGCCAAACGAACCCCAAATTGTTTATTATTAATATATATATCCTTATCTAAGTCATTTGGCCGAACATTAGATTTTTAGGAATAAAATATCAATTAATAATATAATATTTGATTTAAAAACTATTTTGTGTCAATTTTGACACTATTTGATATATGATTTTTTTGAAAGTCATAACAGAATTAAATGTTCGAACCAAGTTGATTAAATCAAAATTAATATATCATAGTAACCTAGAAAATTAGTGGAATTCATAAAAAATTTCAAATTACATTTATTTTGGTGTTTATAACATCAATTATGTCAATATTTCATTAATAAGATAATTACTGCATCATCGTTGTGTCATAAATAAATTAAATTATATGATGTCTAAAAATTACAAATAAAATACCATCATGTAGGAAATCTTTTTAGCTTTCTAATGAATATTTACATTAGAATTTATCTTATGTATAACCCCATATTAAAAATGATTTACTTATTAAACTTTGATTTTAACTATTTTAACCCTTCTTTAAATCAATTAATAATAAATGTCCTAATCTAATCCAAGTGGGCCTAAATGGTCATATTTTATTCCTAAGTTTGTTTTTGGTCGAATTAAACTTGTCCAATAGAATTTGGACATGTGTTAAGGTAACAGTAATATCATATTTAACCTTAGTTACCCTATTTACTATTAACCGCGGTAAAAAAAAGTAAAAAGTTACTATTCACCAAAAATTATTTTCATCTCATTGAACCACATTTTAGTCCATGATATTAACCGTGTTTGTCGGATTTTCAAAATTATATTCACAGAAGCGGTAAAATTATGTTTTATGCAAAATTCAGTTTTTTAACCTACCACTTAGTAGTTTCACTATTCATCAAAAATTGATGTTTTTCAGAACAATGACAAAATTTCATCCTAAGCTATATTTCATATTCCGAATTCAAAAATGAAATCTATTTTACCAAATTCATAACATAGAAGTTGCATTAATTAATTTTATAATTAAATCCCGCTGTTAAAATAAATAGCGTGTTTTTAGGAAACAATATATATCAAAAGATTGACACTTGATTATGTCTGGTTTAAATGTGAAATTACAACCAATGACCAACATTGTATTAAATTGTAAAAATATATTCTAAATATACTTTAAAACCACTCAAATTAATAATTTATCACTATTAATTATTTCGATTAAAAAAGTTGTTTTTAATTATAATTTATTAATTTTCACTATTCATCAGAATGTGAAAGTTATCCGAAAAGTACCAAAATTTCACCTTAGGCTAAATTCGATACTCCGAATCCAAGAATGAAGTTCATTTTGAAAAATAAGATTTACAGAATTTTAAAAAGTTGTTATTACTATTCATAACGGCTAATTTTAATAATATTTTAATAGCATATCATTGTTTCGTGAAACTCAGTATTACGTACCGCACACGCTATCGAGGAAGGTTGCGATTGCGTGTAATGCAAGGCAAGTCAAGGATGCGTGTTGTGCAAGCTCCTTTTGGTGTAGCGTACAACACAAGACATTAGTGAAATAAAAAAGAATATTTTTCATAAAATCTCGGGCTGTTACAAACCACATGATGGAAGAGGCAACACGGTAATCTGAAAATGCATTAAGGGATAAGTACCCTCATTTATTCGATAAGTAAATAAATTGTGGGGATGCAATTTTCTATAGGGTGGAAGGATGTAACATACCAATTAAGTAATGAATAATAGATATTATTATCTATGTCTATTAATGAATTAGATAGTGTTTTAGAGGCTTAAAATGAAAATAAATCCAATCTTAAGCATGGAATAGACTAATATTTTTTAAAAGTTTGTTTTACTTCCTTTTGATGGAAAACCATTTTTAAATATATCTTTTGACAATTTTATAAGCTATTTTTGTCAAAATAAACTTATTCTTTATTATTGGGACATCAAAATTTTCATTGTGTGAACTTTTGGTATTTTTCTGACAATGTTCATTTTTTAATGAATAGTGAAAAATACTGCATTTTACATCAAACCTACTTTTTAATCTAATTTATTTATATGATTTGATTATATTTTGAATTGGTTTTAAAGTTAAATTAGAATATATTTTTACCATTTAATCCAATGGTGGTCATTAGGATTAATTTCACTTTGGAATTGGGCATAAACTAAGGCCAAACTTTTCATAGATACTGTTTCAAAAAAAACCCGCTATTTGTTTTGACAACGGGAATTATTTTTAAATCAATTATCGCAATTTTTGTGTATGGAATTTGGTAAAATGGATTACATATTTGGAATCAGAAGGTACAAATTATGTAATCAAGTCTATTTTGTTTTTGGAAATTATGAATAGTAAGGATGGTAATTATCTTTAATTATCTTGAATAATGAGTAATCAGGTAGTTATGGATAATAAAATAATATCATAATAATAAAAAAATGACACCAACATGTGTCCTAATTATACTGGTTGTCTCATGGCCGACCATGGGATATCTTGTTCCAAACTTGGGGACCCCATGAAATCACTTTTGTGGAAAGTGACTTGTTATCTTTTTATTTTTTTTTAAAGAATGTAAATATAACAAGAATGTATCACCTGATTAAAACATTCTTAATTTTGTCTACATAGATGATATTTTAGACTATAAATATTAATTGGAAAGATAAAAATATTTCCTACATCATAGTATTTGTTTATAATTTTTAGACTTTAAATAAATTAAATTATTTATGACATCATGATGATGCAGCGATTACCTCATTAATAAAGGATTTAAATAATATGAAATGATTATGTAAATTCTATGCCCTAAACATGTCCAAAACCTATTGTATGGGTGGATTTAGAACCCTTATCACCTTACCCTATAATTATATAAATGTGGGACCTTTTGAATCCGAAAATCATTTTCAAATAAAGTAACATTTCTTTATATTCCAAGAGTGCCCCTCCTCTCCTCTTATAAAAGGCCCCCACGTCTACCTCCTTTGCCACACTCCCAAAGCCTTTGGATCGGCCAAACCCTGCCCATTTTGTCTCTCCACATTCCTATATTACTCCTTGAATACTCACTTTGGGCAGAAGTCTTCCCAACGAAGTCATTAAGCTCATACCAAAGGGAGTTACCCGATTTTAAGGTAATGTCTTCACTTGAGTCCTTTTGTTTTATTTTGCTTCTCCAACCCCCTAAACTCTTTTTATTCATTTCATTTGTAACAAATACAGTATCTTCAATATACTAGGATGTTGTTATAAGAAATATTCGAGCAACACTTACACACACATACATCTAATGGTTAAAGGACATATTTTTTCCGTGGATGGTGAATTTATATCTCCTGAAACGATGATTGTTCAACATTCTTTTAACACCTTCAAAGGTGGCCATTAAGATGTCACTATATTTATATATGATATATAATATGTTTACGTTTTCCTTAAGATTCTGTATTTTTCATTTTGGGCATACTTTTATGGTTTCCATTATGGGTAAACGCGATATCTTCATTTAAGGAAGTGCGGACTACCGCCCCCTCAAAGTGATTTGATTCGTTAAATACCATATGTGGAACATATAAAGGATGGAACTATGATATTATATATGATATTATACTGGAATTATAATATACCTTTATATCATTATTATTCCATTTTATAAAATATGAAATAGAAATTAAAGTAGCGTTTATGCATACGTACGGCTTACTGTCTCCATGAACGGTGCATTACATTTCTTACCACTAAATGATTATGTAATATTATAAATGCATGTATATACTGGATATATATGATATATACATAATATTTATAATTCTGGATATAATGGATACATGAACAACTTGTAATTATAAAGGGTTTATTTTTGACTCAAGTACCAATGATCGTTAAAACAACTGTTATTAACTTAAATAATTACATAGTGTTCATGACATGGAAATAAGTGATATAAATGGAATAATGAAGTTAAATTAGGTTCTTAAGAAAGTAGAAATTAACTCAAGTTTATTATTCAGGAAATTAACGAACGATCGAGTCAAGTCGGACCCGAGGTATGGGACTTCATCTCAATCTCCTTTCATTGAGGCATATTTTGTTTTATACACAACCTTCTTTAATATGGTGTATAAACCCCTTTAACTTTTACGTTTATTCAAAAGGAATCTTTTTTTTATATGAAGAGTTTAATAAATGACAAAAGGGAATGTTTTTGTCGTACGTATGCGGCGACAACGACTTTCCACCGCCATGACCATTATTTGAGTTTCAGCTTCCTCTATAAGCCATACATTCTTTTTAAAAGAAAAATAAATACCATGTTTTACTTTTCTTTTATTTTGTTATTGAAAATGGTTTTCATAATGTTTTTATATCAATGTGTTGTATCTATATCTTGTGATTGAAATTTTTGAATGTTATGTTTCCTTTATGCATGTTTTATATGATACGGTTATGTTGAGGTTCTTGGGCATTATTATGAAGATGGGTGGTTCCGTGATAAAATAAGGGCGGGTGAGCCCGATATAGCTCTCTAATGCATTGGGTAACACGAAGGAGTGAAACGTTAAGGTTTTTCCGAAGAGATTTAGGGAATATATTGTGATGGGTATTCCAAACGTAACCAAGAGGGTTACTCCCTACGTAAGAATGTTATGAATGCCTCAGGTTATCTTTATGTATTATGATTTCTATGATTTTCTCACAATTTGATGAGGTATGTTAAAGTGCTTATGTTTTATGGGTAAAGTATGATTTCATTCTTATGTATATATGTACCAATGTTTCCTTTCCATATATTTTTATATCCCTTATAGAGCTTTTTATGATCATCCCAAGTTTTTTTGAAATGTTTTTCGCAGGTCAAGGGAAAGGTACATGATATGAAGATAGTTTCAAGGAAGTTTCAAGAAAGAATCCATGTTTTATTTTAAATATGTTTCCATTGATGGGTAAGAATAATACTATCTTTATTTAACCACTTTGTTTATGTGTGGAATGTAATGCAAGTTTTATGATCTAATTCTCTAAAACTCTAAACCAGAAAAGATCATCAATGTGTAATCCTGTAATAACTCAAGATTAAGTAAGGTTTAAGGCTGGGGCCTTATAGTTTCAATTCCTTATAGGGGTGAAAATGTCCTCATTTCATGACATAAAACTGCACATCATAATATTAATTCAGTGGAAACAATGAAAGTCTCTATTTTACATATGAGTCAAATCTATGTAGAAGGTCATTAATATCATGGCCAATATTGATTCAAATTTTCTTCATACAAATTGGTAATAAACCCCTTCCATACTTCACACTTGTAATCATGGATTTTTTCAGATATTCATAACATTTATTATGGTATTTGGCGGTAGAGTTTATAATACTTGAGAACACCATTTCTTGACTATGCAGTACATGCCCTAAGGCAGCCTTGCATAAGTTGCCTACATAATGGACTCATTAGTCAAAAGATGACACAATTTGGCTGTGAATAATATTACATAGTTGGCCCTGTATAATATTTCCCCCATAATGGGGTTTTCCAATAATGGTAACATCTTTCTTGGTTATATTATTTTTGTCCCCATCAAGATTTGATGGGAATATAAGAGAATCTGTATTTTAAAATTGTCATTCAAGTATACATGTCCCATTATATTTCTCACAATATGAATGTTTTCAAGGAAATAGTGTACACATTTCCCTTACAATGTGTTCAATGCAATATGAAATAACCATGGAATCACTTAAACACATACCATATAATTTTTCTATTTCTGGTCTTAGTTGTATGACCTTAAACCAAAAACACAACTACTCCTACGTTAGGGTCAGAGATTCCTAAAATTCATATTCCTCCAATTCATTGGAAATATTTGTTATAAATACCCTTTCCATATTCAGGTACCTTTCTTCATAATCCAAACAATGTTCTTCGGAAAATATAAATCTCCATAAACTTTCATCAGCTTTGAGAAATAAAATGTAAACATTCTTAAGAGCTCTTTTCCATGACTATACTGCACAGTCCATTGGAGGCCATACATAAGTTTCCTACATAAGGGGCATGTTAGTCAAAAGATGCCAATATTTGGATATGAAGTATATTCCATAGTTATCCCCACAAAACACAACCCCAATAACAGGTTTGTCAAATAATGGTAACATTGTTATTGGAAACAAAATATTCTAATGACATGATCCCTTTTTCCATACCAATCATCAGATGTAGAAATTCACATTTCATAGTTTACATTATTCCCTTCCATAGATGAATATGGAAGTATGTTTCTGAACAAATTATCATAAAATCAGAAGATCCTCATACCTTTGGCCAATTATAAAGACCATAAAGTAAAGCCACTCAATTTATTCACTACATGACTTAGAATTTCATTGTACTTATGTCCTCACTACATGACATAAAACTGAATTGTAATTATGTCCTCAATGCATGACTTAAAACATTATAGTACTTATGTCCTCACTGCATGACTTAAAACTGCACAGTATTCATACATCAGATTTTTATAAATATGGTTTTCTTATTCATGACATTTGTTTGTATAAAAAATCCCTTTCAATATTAAAATTATTTCCTTGGAAAACCCACCCACTATGATATTGAGTCACTTAAATATTATTTTCCAATATTTATCATCAGCAAAATGATAAATTCATAATAAAATCTTTTGCCTGACTGTGCAGTACATCCCCATTGTTGGCCTTAAATATTTTACCTAAACAATAGGACAGTCATCCTCAAGATTCCACTATTTGGATATGCATCATTTTACCTAATTGGCCCAGCACAATGGAACCCCCATAACATGTATTGTAAAAATAATGGTAATTTCTTTCTTGAAGAGGACTCCCATAATGTTGATACAAGTTTTATATTTGTTGACCATAAAACCAATCATGACTCAAGATTCCCCATGGAAATATTTAAAGAATATTCAAACAATTTATATCCATATAGTCTTTTTTGGGAGAGAATTTCAATGTTTATGGTCAAAGATATTCGAAACTAAATACAATCCCTTTATAGTCCAACATGCATGACTCAAAATTCCCACAACAAAAGACACGGTACTCATTAGATTGAGAACCTAAAAAGGTAACTCTAAAAAAAAGCCGAGTCCCAACTCACTAAAGATAATTTTTTTTGGATTCAGGTAATATTGAGAAATGAAAAAACCAAATCATACAAAACATTTGGGGTTTTCCATATAACACTATAAAAAATTAATCTATGCTAGTTAGGCCAATTATCCTAACCAGGAAATTATGATCAACACCATTTTTTCATTTTAATCATGGTTGTCTAACATAAAGGATTAGTGATTTAAATAAGGGGTGTCAACATCATCATTACCTTCAATATCACAATCATGGAAAATAGGAATAATGAAATATATGATTGACGATAAAATTTATTTTATTTATACGAAATTATAGGGTCATCCACACAATGGAGCATGGGAATCATGTTTTAAAATAAACACTCAACATGAATTTTCATTTTTTTAACAGCTTCATAAGCCCTATAAACTACTTGTTGATATTGAGATAGCTGAGCAACTCTGTCATCCTCTGCGTGACGATGTGCTTATATAGTAGTTGAGAGGGAAATTATCTCCTAAAATTGGGTTTCTCCAAATTTTTGGTTCAACTGGTCATGTATGTTATGAACAACATTCAATTGTTGTTGAAGATATAACAACTCCTTATTGTCTTCTTTGATTCGTTGGATAAATTTGATTGATTTCTTGTTATGATTTACCTCCGCCCGAGCTATTTCCACATTAAAGCTCACAATATTGATATGCTATATAGCCTCTTCAAAAATATTGTCACAACTTATGCTAATTCTCTTGTCAGTGAATGATTTCTTTCATAGCATCATAGACTCTTCGATAAAGAATTCCACTAGATCCAATTACGTAGAATAATGCTTGGAGATTAGAAATATGTGGGAACAACTCATCTAATGGATTCTCAGAAATTAGGTTCTAGATTTGCCTATTTTTCTTCTTACATGCCCTACTGAGGGCATATTACATCTATATGTCTGAATCTGAGTCACTACCATGAGGTAAAATGAACTCTAGAAACAGATCACTTAAATAGCTTCCTCGTTCTACTTCACTTAATAATGTAAAAGCTTCACCTTCTGATTTGGGAGCTGATAACCCTAAATGATAAACTGAGGTCATTATCTATTTCCAATGGGAGAAATAGATATGATTCAGATAACCGATTATATTTGACCAATAATATGTCATGTAATTGATTAGATTCATACCTTGTATTCTCACCTTAAAAAATTGGAGTAGATGTTTCTTGAGAAGGGTCACTCCCTTGAGTTTTCTCATTTATCATATTTGAAGGCTCTAGAGCATCTCATGATGGAGTATCCTCTCTTGTTACTTCTCCAGCCCCAATAGATGGATAAAGTTGAATACCCAGTTCCTGAAGATCCATTGTAACATTTTCTGCAGATAAAGCCGCATGAGGTGAACATTGATGTAAAGAATCAAGTAAAAAAGAACAATTTTGTAAGGAAAATTCATGAATATAGAATTTTGCCCTTGTAATTCTCCATGAAAATACCTAAACTCCTTGATGAAACTTGGAATATCAATATTTGGATAATGGGTGTCCATCAATTGAATCTATACGACCTAGAATTTTATAGCATCCCCAACATTTAAGGTATCCAAAAAATGTTGGTTAATGCCCAAATTGGCTCCTGTGACATTTTATTTTGTTGTCTCTTTAATTGGAATAGGAGAATCATGTTTTTCTATGTATGGGATAACATCAATAATTATCTCAGATTTCCATGGGTCCTCATTCCTTTCTTATGGATAAATAAGAATAAGAATATTTATTTTCTTAGGATCCACCTGTGAAAGAAACTGGGGAATTATTTTATTCATATTGTGGCTTTCCTCTCTATAAGTTAATCCAGGAGCAAGTATAACTGAATTTTTGATGATTTATCTACTATAATTGCAGATTCCTCAACATGAACCTAGGTTTCCCATAGATGTTTTTCCAGGTATAGAAGATTATGCTATTAATCCTTTGATAGAGGAGAGTAACATAGATCCTACAAGAAGATAAAATGTGGTTACCAGAGTCTGTTGAGAATATTTTATTCCCTAAGGAAAACATAAATACTTAATGCTTCATGGAACACTATAGATCAATCTCATTTCTCACTTGTGTTTATTTTAAAATGCTTGGGGATAAATTGAAATACATCTCTTGGAACGAGAAACATGATGTAATGGTTGAGGATCATCTGTCGCCATTACCATAATCATGATTCTCTCTCATGTAGAATGTTCTGGTGACATGGGAAGATCATTTGTTTTATCAATGATAGAGCCTCCAGGACCATACACCGGTGATTCGAGAATTGGTTTGGAGCTTCTTTTTCTACATTCAAGTTGCTCAAATAAAGTTTCATCACGATTAATGATGATAAATGGTAAATCATTGTTGAGAAAAAAGAAAAATGAAAACAAACTACCAGTATTAAAATAAATATCCCACACATCCTCAGAGTTAATATTAAATCCTTCATGTGCTTCTAAGTCCATTATATGAGATACTTGTTTAGAGGCTAGGATTTTTTCATTAGTTGCATATATAAAATCCTTAAACTCAATAATATACTTTTTTACTTCATCCATGTAATTTTTCATATTCTAATCAGAAGGTTTTAAATGTCACAAATATGTGGTATTTGAATGTCGTGTTGGAAGAATGCCCATGCGTCCCTAAGATCATAGTTCACCCTCTACCAATGATGTAAGGATGGAGGTCGCACATAATTAAATCTAATTATGGTAGGTTGGGGAGTAGATTCAATACCTTCTGACTGGTGAGCCTCTTTAGGACACCATTATTCTTCAGAAAGTTCAAAATATAAAATATGAACCTTTGTTGAATAGTGGTGACTGGATCAAATTGGCATAGTAGGTATTGGTTCTCTTGCGCAAGTCTTCCTGGTATACCTCCAATGATGAAATTTTGAGGGCGATGAAACCTCTGAAACATATGTATCATCTTGGACATCTTACCAAGATTTCCATGTGCAACAGTCGTGGTAGTTGTCACTTGATATATTCCTTTTTTCAAATCCCCTTGAGGATACGAAGAAGCCCAAGCATTGTCAAACCCAACTTCTATTCTGATCAACACATGTTGTGGAGGTAACATAATTGACAATTTGGATACCTTTAATTCCATTATAATCCATAATTGTTTATCTACAATTGGGTGTTTCTCATGTTTGACATATGTGGGTGGAAAAGATTTTGATTGTGGAAATCATCTAAACTGATTAGAAAACCCATAAGGGACGTAAGCCCAATAGATAATTTCCGCATCAATCATGGTCGATAATATTCCATCACGGAATTCCACCATATAAAATCATAGTTCATAATTCTTTCCTTTATCATCATCAATAAATGTTCCAACTGGTGGGTTACAAAAAGGAAAGAAGCTGAATTATGCTGAGACATTCAATACCTTTATCAACACATAAGGTGTCAATATTAGAGGCTGAATACCGGAAAATTTCTATAAAAATGGGGTGAATTTACCATTGGGAACTCTAACAGAATTCAAAACTGAGTATGAAGAAAAATGTGTTGTAATCTATCCCCACAACAGTTGGAATGGCCCTGAAATTATAAATGGATACATCCCGTTGTATAAATGCAGTAGGAGATGTTAAATAATTTCCAATACATGGGTTTCTAATTGAATATACTTTTGTTCTACCAATTTAGCTACAATGACAAAGATCCCTGATCTTACACCCCCTCTAGGATCATGGAATCAAAACAAATAAACACTTAGCCACATATTAAAGAAGGCAGCTAAGCCTTCCTTTTCATCTATATTGGGTTTCAGAATATTTACCTAGTCCATATAGTCACCTCATTCCAGTGTAGGCTAATATGTTCTCTAACTTACCCGGTTATCTATAGATGGACAAATAGCAGGAAATCCACAGGTTTGACCTTTTTCTATTGTAGGTTATAAGAAGGCATACATCCACCCTCTAGCATGCATATATTTCTTCTCATTGGGTAATTTCTCTTCTATTTTAAAAAATTTAGGGGCCAAGGGTGGTGTTCTTGTAGCATCACCCCATGTTATAGTAGACAGAATGAATTAATCATAAAATTCCCCATGAATGGGAATTCTAGCTATTTGGTAAATATCCTAGTGACCAATACCAACATCAAAATGCTTCAAATGGAAGGAATTCTTTTGAGACATCCATCAACTCACTAATTCAATAATGAATTTTTATTATAAACATATTTTTGGCACATCTAGATAGCTTCGTAGATATGAATTTTTGATAACTCTTTCCCGGATTATGCATAAGTCTGACGTACCAAGAATTCCCACGTCCACATGGGATTGACACCTCCTCCGGAATGAAGATCCCAATCTTCATTCTGACCATTAGATTGATGTGTTTGAGATTCCCAAAATGTTGAATCATATCATTGTGTTATGGTCTCTACAATGTGATCCTTCATATCGGGAGTGAAACCACTATGATAAAGTATGAAACCAATAGGGGCATTTCCATATTGTACTGGGACTCCCCTATAACAAATATTCATGCAATTATACTTGGAGTATTGAAGAAACCAATTCATTGGAAAGTACATCATAATAGATGGAACATGGGAATCTTGAAAAATCCCATTCCTATATAGGGGTAAGTAAGGAATTTGTGGATAATCACACAATTATATAATTAAACCCTTCCATATCCCAGGAAGAGTACTTTCAACAACATCATATTAATATGGTTTGACTATCTTCATTAGTTCATTTTGAAAAACCATAGATTCTTCAGTATGGATCATCATATGAGTCATTGTTTCTATAAAATAATTAAAAAACTTTCCCAATTAGGTAGTAATTTTAAAGAGGAAATAAAAAATTTGGCATAGGACACAGTTTGGGTAGGTCCTTCGATTAGGTCCATCATATGGGTCCTTTGATGAGTTATGTCACATAGGTCCTTCAACAAAGATCCTAGAGCAACTCTTTAGATGAAGTCCTTTGGAATAGCTCCATAACTTAAATAATTTTACATTGAATAAATTTCGAGGGAATTATGCGAGAGCACAACACGATGAGGTTGGACGTATGAGCAACGCAACGAGAGTCGTAAATTCTGAAAAGCATAGCATAAGAAATAATGATGGATGAAACATATTTATAGGAAACATAAGACATGTGCTATTGGGTTGCACACAAAATCTCCATGGAATACCTATGCAATGTATCTCTATCAAAAATATACACTTTACAACTTTTAAACCATAGTCTTTTCTCCCATAATTATAACTCAAAACATGACCGTCTTTCTTTTTTCTTTGGATCCAATCCTTAGGGGGGGGGGGGTGGGTATTGTTGACACCATTTAAGAAAACAAAATGAATATGAAGAGAACCATAGATATTTCAAATCCTAAAACTTGATTCAATGAGATGAAAGAAAATTTAAAATACTCCAAAAGAGCTTCATGAAAGATCAATGCAATAGACTATCTTCACAGAGTTATGTGGCAGACCTAAACGACAGGCCTACATAGTAGATCTCTACACAAGAATAATTTTTATGCCCCTACATGGAGTACCTATACAGTAGAGCTACGCGAAGGACCTACACCAGAAACATCTCTTTGACTAGGCCCCATCTGTGCCAATAAATAGTGCCTTTGGGCTCCCCATATCAGGACTGAAAAAGATGAAATACTTTCTAAAGATCCAATTGTGCAGCTCTTTCACAAAAATCCCTCAAATTTTTAGGTTTCTCTATAAAACACAAGAGAAGATATAATTAAATGGTATACGCATGTTTCATAAGTCTTTTACAATTTTTACATTGGTTTGGTTCTCCTATGTGAAATATATTCATCAGTCATCATTCATACCTATGCGGCATACCTACACACCACATCTGCATGACATACCAACACAATATACATGTTCGGTACATCAACATGGGGTACCTACGCAGCATACCTATGCGTGGAAACTACTCAATAGAGCTCTGTATAAAGCCTATGTACCAACTGAAGTAACCTCTTTAAAACCATTTCATGGTAGTGTATCTCATATCTTGGATCCCTTATCTAAAAGAGACTAAGTTGATGCCTCCACCAAAACCTCCTTACATATGAAACCTTTTGGAAAGACACATCAACATGTCTCTTATTTGGGTTTGTATATCCATAGTCATTGGTTTCCCAGAATTTTTTCCCAATTGGGTAAGGATTCATGGAGGGTATGTGGGTTTGAATATCCACACTCACATGGACCTTTCTCCTAGAAATATTATTGAGAAGTTACTGGTTTGAAGGATTAGGATTTGGGTTCTATCCTCCACTTTTAATCTCTAAAACCCAGAACCTCAAGTCACTGGTAGGAAAGGTATGGTTCACAGATTATTTTCCATGCAATCAAACAAGATGTATCCTTCCCCTACCAAGATTAATTTTATGGTATCCATCCTGGTATAGGCCCCTAACCATTATCCTTTCTTCCTTCCATTGGACCATTGTCCAATGTGAAGAGAACAGAGGGAGGGAATATTGCCTCTCCCTCTCCTCGAGTCATCATGCCTTCATTGTAACACCCCAGGTAAATAAAGAGTATAAAATTTTAAAATTTATCCATATTTTTGAATAAAATATTAATATTACATTAAAGGGAAGGCTATGCTCGATGACTTACACAATATGCAACAAAGAGTTCTTTTGAAATCATACGTTGCACTCTAATAATAAAATAATATTATTTTAAATGGTAGTTAACACATAGCCATTGTATTGACATGAATGAATAGAAATAACTAAAATATGATTATATATGTTTGTTTAATGTTTTTACTTTTATCCAATAAAATTTAGTGGCTTAAAATATAAATGAATCCAATCTTAAGCATTGAATACACTAGTATTATTAAAAGATTATTTTACTACCTTTTGATGGAAAACCATTTTTAAATAAAACTTTTGACAATTTTATAAGCTCTATTTTTCAAAATAAACATATTATTTATGATTGGGACATTGAAATTTAACTTGGGTTAATTTTTGGTATTTTTCTGACAATGTTCATTTTTCAATGAATAGTGAAAAATACTGCATTTTACATCAAAACTGCTTTTTCATATAATTTAATTATATGGTTATATTATATTTATAATTTGTTTTAATGTTTAATTAGAATATATTTTTACCATGTAATTCAATTATGGTCATTTGGATTAATTTCACTTTTTAATTGGGCATAAACAAGTGCAAAACATTTCATAAATATTGTTTCTAAAAAACCCGCTATTTGTTTTGACAAAGGAATGTTTTTTTAAATTAATTATTTCAATTTATGTGTTTGGAATTTGGTAAAATGGATTAAATATTTGGAATCAGAAGGTACAAATTATGTAATTAAGACTCTTTTTTTTGGACATTATGAATAGTAACGACGGTAATTATCTTTAATTATCTTGATTAATGAGTAATCAGGTAGTTAAAGATAATAAAATAATATCACAATAATAAAAAATGACCACAAAATGTGTCCTAAGGCTACTGGTTGTCTCATGGCCGACCATGGGATGCCTTGTCCCAAACTTGGGGCCCCATTGGAATCACTTTTGTGAGAAAGTGAATTTTTATCTTTTTATTTTTTAAAGAATGTTAAATGTAACAAAGAATGTATCTCCTAAGTAAAATATTTTTAATTTGTCTAAATAAATGATACTTTGGACTATAAATATTCATTGGAAATATAAAAAGATGTCCTATATAATAGTATTTTTTTATAATTTTTAGACATTAAATAAATTAAATTATTTATGACATCATGATGATGCAGCTATTACCTCATTATTTAACGATTTAAATAAAATAGAAAGATAATGTAAACTCTAAGACCTACACATGTCCAAAACCTATTGGATGGATGTAGTTAGAACCCTTATCACCTTATTCTCGAAACACATCAATGTGGGACCATTAAAATCCGAAACTCATTTGAAAATAAAGTTACATATTATACCATTCCAAGAGTGCCCCTCCTCTCCTCTTATAAAAGGCCCCCACCCCTACCTCCTTACCCACACATCCAAAGCCTTTGGCTCAGAAAAACCATGCCCATTTTTTCTCTCTACATCCCAATATAACTCCTCGAAGCCTCACGTTTTGCATATGTCTTCCCAAAGAAGACTTTTAGCTCAAACCAAATGGAGTTACCCGATTTTAAGGTAATGTCTTCACTTGAGTCCTTTTGTTTTATTTTGATTCTCCAACCCCCTAAACTCTTTTTATTCATTTCTTTTGTAACAAATCCAGTATCATAAATACACTAGGATGTTTTTATAAGATTTATTCGAGCTACAATTACACACACCTTCATCTAATGGTTAAAGAACATACTGTTTCTGTGGTTGGTGATTTTCTGCCTCACAAAACGATGATTGTTCAATATTATTTTAACACCTTTAATGGTGGCCATTATGATGTCACTATATTTTATATATGATATATATGGTATTTATGTTTACTATATGCTTCTGTATTTTATATTTAAACCGTAACTTTATTCTTTTCATGTTGTGAAAATGTGATAATTTCATATGAGGAAGTGCGGACTACCTCCCCCTCAAGTGATTTGACTCGTACATGCAATGCATTGAATGTATAAAGAATGCAATTAATGAACATATGTGACCTATATAAATTATATTTTATACTGGAATTATAATATATATATATCATTTAATTTCAATTCCATTAATATGAAAAAGAAAAAAATGAAAGTAGCGTTCATGCATACGTACAACATACCGTCTCCATGAACGATGATTTTCATTTTCTTATCTCCAAATTATATGGAATAGTATAAAATGAATATGTACTGGATATATATGATATAAATGATATATAAATCATGATTATAACTCTGGATATAATGGATACATGAACAACTTGTAATTATAAAGAGTATATTTTGACTCAAGTACGAATGATCGTTTAAACGACCGTTATTAACTAAAATAATTACATAGTGTTCATGACATTGTAATAAGAGATATAAAAGGAATAATGAACTTGAAAAAGGTTCTTAAGGAAGTAGAAATTAACTTATGTTTATTATTTAGGAGATTAAAGAAGGATCGAGTCAATTCGGACCCGAGGTAAGGGATCCTACCTCTCTCTTTCTTTGCAAGTACTCTCTTTTATGTCATTTCTTTTATGCTCCATGTTCTTATGTTGGAGGATGTTCTTTTATGTTCCTATTTATGTAATTTTTATGTGATTATAGACCCTATTTGATCTCATAAATCCATTATTGGATGTTTTTAGGTTGCCTAATTTTCATAAGAGATCTAACCTCTCTCATTCTTTTTAAGTACTCTCCTTTATGTCACTTCTTTTAAGCTCCTCCTTGTTATGTTGGGGGATGTTATTTTATATTCCTCTTTCTTTAAACATTATCTTAATATTATGAGAGACCCTATTTGTTCTCATAAATCCATTTTTGTAAGTCTTATGTGGCGCTGTTAGACTGCCGAGTTTTCGTAAGGGGTTTTTCATCTCACTTTTATTCCCGTGAGATTGATGCTACATTTTCCACCATTTCATTTGAGTGGTATATGTACTGCCTATTTTTCTACTCTTTGTGTAATATAATTTAGTTTGTGAGTATTTACATCAATTTTTTATTGTCCTTCTTTCATGGGGTGTATGTTTCAAAAGATACCCAAGTCGGTAAGGGAACCTTTCACCCTCCTTTTTTTAAAAGACTTCTTTTGTTGGGTCTTTTAATTTACATATTGTAATGTTGGGATATGTTCTTCTATATACTTATTGATGTAAATTTTATTTCCAAGTTATGAGATACCCTTTTTACCTCTCATCAACTCATTTTCAGAATTTTGTAAAACTTCTTAACCCAATTTTGATTCTTTGGGATAAACTTGTACTCCTTGAATATGTCATTCTATGAATATGTGTGAATAAACTCTGATTATTTTACACATAGTATCCACTTATATTGGGTGTATTTATATTTGTCACACATGATTATGATATTGATTTATCCTTAATTTAATGATACCTTCTTTATAAGGGATTTCATCTCATTTTACTTTTCTATTGAGAATTCATTGTTGTTATGATCCAATTCAATCTTATATGGTGTATATACTGTCCTTTGGAATATTATATCATGAATCCATTTATTCTCATGATATTATAAATTTATGATTAAATGTTATTCCTAAATTATTGTATTCAAGTGTCTCTCATTTTGCTAAAAACCCTTTAACTAAAATATCGTTTTAAATGTCTTAATGATTTATAATTATAATTATTTCTCATTAATATCAATGTTTTCAAAATGGTTTTAAGGATTTATTTATATGGATATTAATGGTTTAAAATTTTCAAAGCATCAAGGTGGTATGTGACGCATTGATTCAAAAAATATCTTTATTAAAAGTGTTAAATGGGTTTGAAAATGGTTTTTTTGAATGATTCATTATCTCAAAATCCTAAAATGTTATATTGTTTTTGCAATGTGGGAATGTTATCTTTCATTTATGCTTATGTTAAGTGCTATGATTATGTTATGGTTCTTGGGCATTGTTATGAAGACAGGTGGTTCCTTGATAAACTAAGGGCAGGTGAGCCCGATATAGCTCTCGAATGCATTGGGTAACGTGAAGGAGTGAAACATTAAGGTTTCTCCGAAGAGATTTAGGGAATATAATGTGGTGGGTATTCCAAACGTAACCAAGAGGGTTACTCCCTACGTAAGAATATTATGAATTCCTCAAGTTACCTTTTATGTCTTATGATCTCTATGATTTATTCATGATTTGATGAGGTATGTTAAAGTGCCTATGTTTTACGGGTAAAATATGATTTCATTCTTATGTATATATGAACTCATGTTTCCTTTACATATTTTTATAACCCGTACTGAGCTTTTTATGCTCATCCCACGTTTTTGAAATGTTTTTCACAAGTCAAGGGAAAGGTACATGATATGATGATAGTGTCAAGGATGTATCAAGAAAGAATCCATGTTTTATTTTAAATATGTTTCTGTTGATGGGAAGAATGAATATTGTCTTTTATGTAACCACTTTGTTTAAATGTGGAATGTAATGCAAGTTTCATGATCTAATTCTCTAAAACTCTAAACCTGAAAAGATACTCAATGTGTAATCTTGTAATAACTCAAGATTAAGTAAGTTTTAAGGCTGGGGCCTTATATTCATCCACTATTTACACTGTAATCTTGTCTTCTTCCACCAGTAGAGGATGAAAAATTTGAATGTTCAGGTGTAATTTTTGAATCTTTCAAATCCTCTTGTTTATTACACCGAGCCTGATTCAAGTAGGCTTAGATTTTGTTTATTATAACATGTACAGAAACACTCTTCGAATGAACCAAAAGTAATTTTCTTCTAGTTTAATCTAGGATATGTAGGAAACCTTTTTTGGGCCCGAGATCACTGGATATCCCCTTTAAGAATCCATCCCTAATTCCCATTAATCTGGCCATACTCATTAGGAATAAGCCTCAAATAAAATCCATGATCATCATGGAATTATTTTCAAGAAGTAATCCCAAACTCATCTCTCTAAAATGCCCATATTATCATCTAAGACTAATCGAACTACGTGGCCTTTGATTCTCATTCACATCGGATGTGTAGGAAGCCTCCTTGATGTTCAAACCCAGCACTTCAAATAAACCCTATCCTCCTTGGGCCATATTCCCAACATGGTCTAATCTTACTTCGAAACCCACATCCTTTCCTCGTTCGTTGGGATGCTGCAACATAATTCCCTCACCAAACATTAACTAAGTATCTTCTGCTTAGATGCCCATACCATATGACATTAAATTATACGTCTAGGTCCTTATAATGTAAACTAAAAAGTATGATGTGTCTCATTATGTGGCACCAAACTACGAGGGTTCTAATTCCTTTTACAAGGATACGTAAGAAACCCATTTTATAGAAACAATCCCAAGATCAAACCAACCCTTCATCTCCCTGGATGAAAATAAATTCCAGAGTGCCCCAATAAGTGGATTAAAGAGCAATATCATCATAACGATGATTAAAAGAATCTTGAAATAGTATATTAGAGGATACCATTATTAGAGAAAATCGAATACATATGGAAATCCTCATTAATGAAGAACCTTGAATTCACACTGACGATTATAAATTTTACAGATATTAATTAGTGATTGAAAATTCCAAGGAATAATTTTGTTATGATTGGTGAATTAATAAGATTCATGAAAATATCTTATATTTACAAAGAGTGTCTCAGAGTAGAAAATATTCCCCCAGAAAAACATGTGATGAGTCCGACCTCCCATCCTCTCGACCAATGCACATTCTTATGTATAATAATGTTTAAACATAACAGATTCCTACATTCAAAATTCAGGTCCTTTTTAGATAATGAACTATTGCATGTCTCCAGTTCCATAAATAAATATAATGGAAACCTTCTGGAAGAAATGATTTTTAAAACTATAATACACGTATCAAGAAACTATGAAATATATTTGAATCAATTTTTTTGAAAGGTTTTATATCCACATATAATGAAAATGGGGTTTCTAAAGGCATGTGGTTTTATTCCATCATTTCCTCGTTGTATTGTTTCATCAAAATGTCTTATGCCTTGTGTGGACGGAGCATAATGTATTTTCAAAGATATTCATGGGTGAAAATGTGGTGAATGATGAATTTATAATTTAAATGAGTTTTTTGGATTTTTTATACTACTATTTTTGTACCATTAACATACATTGATATTGTGAAGCATGTTATAAAAATATATTTAATGTGGTTGTGATAATGAAAGATGTTTTTCCCATAGAAAATTATAGGCTTGAACAAGTGTTTTTCTATTGTGTTTTGAAATGGATTTCATAAATTGTGAACGTGCAATGAAATGTATAAAAATATAGAATGTGTGTTTGAAATTGATGATATATGTGATATGGGTAATGGAACATGAGAAAAAATGGAATCTCGGGTACCCAATTAGAAAATCTAGAATTAGTATCCCATATGATTTGTAAGGGTCTAAGCCCTAGATTCAACTAATGAGATTTAATACCGCATCACTAACTAAAAACAATATATGACTGAAGACATCTATAACATTGGATGAGATTCAGATCTAGTGGCTTGTATATAACAAATATATCTGGAGATCACTAGATCATTTGACCAGATCCACTATAGAGGCACGTGCATGAGAATGATAGTGGTAGTTGGGATTGAGGGTTTTGATCTATGAGGTATTAGGTTTCTAGGGTCTGGTATTTCTAACTACCATTAGGGATTAACTAATGGTTCTATATTATGATATGACACTAATGTGGTGTTTTTCTAGGATTCAGCATATGTCAGACATTGTTTACAATTTGATTTCAAGAAATAATATTTCTGAAATAGGTTTTCCTTCACAAAGTTTTTCATGATAAATAGTTACTAAAAAATAATACATGTAAATGATTAAAAAATTCTTAAAAATATGTGCATCTTAATTAAAAGTTTACTGTTATAGCATTAAAACTGTCTTTTGGGTTATATCCTACATGTAGTTCTTTCATGAACTTCATACACCCTTATTTTTATATAGAAATGTATAACCTAGGTAATGGTAATTTTTATCATGGCGGTGATGGTGGATCCGGGTTCTAGTGTTCCACTTCAAACAAGTGATGTTGTTGGAGGCATGAGGGTGATTCCCCTCCTATCGCATGGAGGTGTTTGGGATAATTGTGTTGTTCCATTCCCATTGTAGCATGATTTTTTTAACTTATAAAACATGAATCTAAAAATGGATTTTACTTATATGGATTTTCTTATTTGTTATTGTGATATTTATTGTTATCGGGTACCCATGATTATATAAATGGGATAAATAATTATGAAAGTATGTTGTAGATACCCATGCACTAATTGCCACCTGTGGGGATCTCTAACACCCTTTAGACCATGCCACGAACCAATTCAAGAGTTGGGTTGGTGGGAACACTGTCTTGGTTCATGAAAATTTACTTATAACCTCTTATTAATATTTTATTAATAATTATGCCATACAATCATGTTTCATGTAAAAATTATTTTGTTTTTCATGTGGGATTTAATTTCGTATTTTTGTTCATTTTATTTTGATCATCGTTCCATCATATTCACAATGATATACATGATATAATATCATATATATTACGAATATATGTATTTTTATTAATTCATTGAATGAAGATATAGAAATTGAAATACACTCATCAAGGATATGATAGGTCGTACGTACGCTTGAACATTGTTTCCATTTTACAATGAACAGAATTAAATAATGTTACACCACATATGACCATCATATAGCAGTTATTATGTCATACATATATGATAAATTCATTAAAATTATCCTTATCACATTCCATGCAAATGTTATGTTAATAATGAATCACATGGCTTTTTGATATGGTAGTCCTCAGTACACACGAGCGATGTTATCATATTCTAATGGATGAGAATACAAGAATATATATGAGGTATTATATTTATATATGTATAATAATATAATAAATATTTTATATAACATTAAATCCATTATTATATCCATCCATAAGTGGGGATTTTGGAAACTGAACTATATCAAATCATGAGGTGGTAGTTCGTCGTATACACAATTGATGGGTCTGTTTCACATTAGATGAAATATGATATTTATATCGGTTATAAAATAAAATAAAATAAATAATATTATATATTATATTACTGTGTTAAAATAATATTATTTTTAATAAATTAATCTTGTTAGTATGATAATAATTAAAACAGAAAGAGTTTAGTAGAGACAAATACCTTCGCTTTGAACAACCCCCTATGGATATCTTATTAATGACCATAGGATATATATTTGTAGATAAAAAAATCTAAATAACATGTATAAGTATGATGGAGAGGGATTTATAATGGTTTTGTTTAATCCAAATGGATTTGTACGTGTAAATAAATGAGGATATAGGGTTCCATTTATATTGGAGGAGTGACATTTATGTAAATGCCCAAAACCACTCAATATTTAAAATATCATCTCATCCCATGTAACTAAAAATTTGACTACAAAATTACTGTAGGGGATTTATAGTTGGGTAAAACCAAAAAAACACATGTTTTATCAATGTTATTCCGAAGCCTATTTTCTTTCTACTTTTTCTGTTTTAATTTTATCTAGGGTCACTAGTTTTATATATTTATTTACAAAGGTGATTTATCCCTAATGTATAAAATTAAAACGAGTCTTATTATAGTTGTTTTACCCAATGAATATATATACGAAATCCAATTTATAAAACAAAAAACCAATCTCTGTATAAATTTTATTTAACAGAAGTGCTTGAAAAGAAGAAATCCCATTTTTTTCATTTACCCTGGTAAAACATTTTCACTAATTATGGGTCAATGTAAATTTTATAAAAGGTCCATTAGTCCATGAATGAAAAATGGATTATATTTTTAAAACTATAAAAATAATTCTTAGGGGACTGAATTTTTATGAATTTAAATTATTTAACAATATATTTATTGTTATAAACAACCAATAATGTCAATTTTAACACTATTCATTTAAATTAATTTTGAAAACCTAAAGATAATTGTGGAATTAAAATTTATAATTTAATAAAATTCCTATAATTTTATATTTTTCTAAAAAATATGGAAATATTGTATTTCAGAAAAATTATAATAACTTTAATATTTTTAATATCATTTTATTATTTCTATATTAATTAAATAAAAACTGAATTGGAAATTATTAAGAATATATTGTAAGTATATAAATCATATAAATTAAAAACCATTATCCCCAAGAAATTAATTTCCTTATTCTAATATTTACAATTATTATTTTTTAATCTATCATTATTTTCTATGTGAACACATAATTTAAATTAAAAAAAAAGAGGGTTTGATTTTTTGTTTTTATTTATATATGTTATTATATTGGTCGCATTCTTAGAATTTCTCCCAAAAATAAAATTAAAATATAGAATAATAAAATAATGGTCAAAATATTTCAATACAATAAGAATTAATCAAGTGTTTCCGTCATTTTAATACTTATTTTTTAGTTTATCCCTCGATAATCTCGTTTTAACCTTAACAATGATAACTAATTTTTACAGATTTCACATTCCATTTAAAAAAATTATGTTATAATTTTTTAAATAATATTAATTATTATAATTCCAAATATTAAATATAATTTCAAAAATTACATAAAAATGAGTGAAAAAATTTAATTAAAAATTTACACCACAAACATGATAAAAACGAATTTCCTAATAGAATTTTTTATTATGTATAGAATGTTTTAATATAGAAATTAAATAATAAATTGATTACGATGATAATGTATTTATTCATAAAAATTATATATAACTATTTTTTACTTATAAAAAATTGTATAACAAGTGATTAGGTTGTAAATTCATTAAATGAAATGGTAGTTTTCATAAAAATCATAATTTTTCATTATTCAAGAAAAATTATTCTTTTCATAAAATTTTAAAAAATTAACAGAAATATAATAATGAAATTGTGATTCCAAAAATGAAGTTATTTTTGTCATACTGATTTACTAAAATATGAAAAAATAATTATATCTTTTTTTCAGAAATTCATTAAAATTCATTTTTTTAGAAAAATATATTTTTAAATAATATAAAGACTGTTAAAAAATAGGTACATATTTATAAATATACTTTTTTATAATACCTTTATATGAGATTTTAAAAATGTTTTTATTCCAACTCATACGACCAAATTTGAAATCTATTTTATGATAGTTATGTTTAAATAATAATATTAATTGTATTTTGTGATTTGTTAAAACTAGGTGTTTCATATAATTAAATCTATCTATTTAATAAAACTTATTCAAAAAAATATTTTATAATATATTATGGTGTTATAGTTAAAATATTTCATACCGTTGGATTTTATTTTAAATTCTGAATTTTCAACTCTAATGTAAAACTTATCGATATTTCCATTCACACTCTTCAGAAATATTCATTCTCTCATACTGTCATTTCCTCCATTAACATGTAAATGTAATGGATTATTCTCGGATGTATAGTCACTTCTAAGTCTACTCCAATTTTAAAGATTTTGTAAAACGTGAAAAAAGTGTTATTAATATGTTCTATAATCCTTTGTGGGAAAACAATCTATATAGGAAACCCAATAACATTTGAATAATCCAATTCTTATCTATATAAAATATAACAAGCCTGATGTTGTATTTTGATATTCCATATGGATAATATAAAAAATTATATTAATAAATTAAAAATAATATGAAAAACAATTATATATAAAAAATGTAAAATAAATAATTATATTTAATAGGGAGAGAATAATGTCAAAACCTGCTCTCTTTTTCAAGGTAGTTGAACAAACATTTTAAATCAATACATCTTGAATGATAGTGTATCCATGGGATTATTAATGATATACATAACACACTAATAAGCCCTAATATATTCCACCTTTATTACTAAGTGTCCCCCCCTTTATTTTAGTGAATGTATAAATTAATTAAATATTTTTATTTTAATATTTCCGAACCAGATACTTTT
Source organism: Viscum album (assembly GCA_963277665.1). NCBI lineage: Eukaryota > Viridiplantae > Streptophyta > Magnoliopsida > Santalales > Viscaceae > Viscum > Viscum album. The sequence continues at coordinate 1,110,895,326 of OY728145.1, forward strand.
TTAGTCCATTTGTACTATTTGGAACACAAAGGTTCCCTATAAGAAATTTCATGTACATAAAAATATCATCAAATTATTATTCTATCTATTAATGTTATATGGATTTTTTGGTTATTATAAATATTAAACCTCAACCATACGTAGACCATTGTTTCGTACTCATCCATCAAATAGACATAGTAAGACTAATAAAACACTAAATTTTGTGGAATTTTAATCCACTACATTAGCAGGCTAATTGAAATAGAAATAAATATGTAAATTAATATAATTTTTATTCATTAATGTCTAACCTAAATGTGAGAGTACCTCATATTTTCCTCATATTTTTCTTTATTGATGAAAGATAAACTTATTTATGATTTTTTGAGAATAGGAATGTGCAATGTATCGTTGGTTATAAATATTTTAGTTTCTATAAAGTAGACCATGAATCTAATGATCCTATTATACAAGGAAGTGTCCACTTACATTACACCACTATTCTTCAAAATTTTGTTTCAACTATACCGACTTATAAAAGGGTTCTCAATCTTGCATTCCAAACTCCTTCAACAACTCATTTTCATATTTAGTGTTTGAGATAAAATTTAATCTATACTCATAAACAACTAGTATCCATAAATAATAATTAATTTCACAAATCATGGATATTTTTTTAACTCAATCAATTATCAATCTACTTGATAAACAATAGATTTCTTACACTAAAAAAATTAATCCATATAAAATTTCAACATAAACCATTAATTGTTGGATTTCTTCAGGTAATAGTTATGATTTGGACCATTCTTTTTGAATTTCAATTCATTTTGATATTAATCCTGAAATGAATACAACAAAAATATAACCAATTTTAGGTATTAATAGGTCTTATTAAAATTATATGTTGTATTTTAATCATTTATAATTAAAAATAATATTATCTATTAAAAATGAAAGTATTGCCTAATACGACTATTTAGAAACACTATATTTACATTTATTTGAAAAATACACAAATCTCTAAATATTAACACTACTCTAAAATTTCTATCTTAATAAAACTAAAACATTAAGGATAATATTTATTTAATATCCAAACCATGTATTTTTTAATATCCTTTGCATACGAAACATTCGTTAAATGGGATGATGTTATTATGTTGATTGAATTTATTCTTTACTACACAGTTAATATAAATTAGATTGTGAGGAATAGATCTTTTTTTGTGTTACTACAATTTTTATTAATATTATCCAAATATTAATTAATGTATTCAACCTATTAATTATTCTTCATAGATTCCTCAAATGATGTTGGATCTACCATTGCTAATAGATAACCATGCTATATTCTGATAAATTATCATATCTAATTTGGACTAGTTATGTTTCTATTTTTATTTGATGGGTTAGCTTCTATGGACCTTTCACATCCCCAACAAATAGATTGAACTTATTGAAGTGATTTTTAATTATCTATTGAACTTATCTTTCATTAATATCTTAAGAACCAATAACAACTTTCAAATTTATATTAATTGCAGCATCATTCTCACATATTTATGGATTTGAACTCCCTGAATTAAATAATTTATTCTTCTTGAAAATTTTAAAAACATTTCTTTCTAAAAAATTCATTTCATCTTGTTGTATCATTTTTTGGAATTAAACATTGTTGAGATTCCTAATAACACACTTTTTTAGTTTCATCATAATTATTTCTTTTATTTCCTTCTTTATATCTGATATATCATATAATAATAATATCATCAATTTTTTTTCAAAAAGGGATTTCTATTATCCCATATATCACAGGGTCTTATTTTATACTCAATTCATAATAGTTACCAATTTTTAGTGTACACATCATTATGATCTTCATACATATAGTCATGGTAATAAATTTCAATCATGTTAAGTAATGTTTGTTCTATATTATTAACTATTTGATTTAACAATTCAGTCAATAAATTAAGCTAGAGAGTCCACTCTATATAACCGTCCTGTCATTTTCCTTGTTTCTAAATGTAATTTTTTACTTCAATAGTAGTGAACCTCATTCCATTATATGATTAATAAATATTTATAGTGTATCCAATTTCATTTTCAAATTTCATTTCATTTTATTAATTACTAAAATATTAGGATTTTCAATTTTAGGAATGAATAAATACCCAAAGTATATGTATTATTATATATGTAAAATGATGAAAGTAACAACATGTCTATAAAGAGATTATGTGACCGGTTTATTTAAATTGTGTGACACCCAAGAATATAGGTGATAAAATGACCCTAGAAAAAACATTGGAGTGAATCATACACCTCATGTGATCTATTAATGATTATGTGGTGCCCCTCAAAAAATCACTCTTGATCTTGAATAAAATTCTAATTGGGTTCTTCAAATCATGAAACAAACTATATGATAGATTCCATGAAATCACCCAATCTCTATTAAAAATACAAGATGAAAAATTTGGAAGTTTTATTCAATGTAAGATACATTGATTTAATTTTGAATGGATTATATATCTCCCATGATCAGTTAACTCTCAATATTGATGTTTCAGGCATGCCACATGAAAGAATTCGGTTATGATATCATTATCATGAAATACACATCTGGATCCATAGATAAGAGTAGATGATGTCCATGACAATTGTTCCATGCCATCACAAGATCCATCATTATTCAACCAACAAACTATATTTAATTTGATCAACTATCTATGAAACTTAATGTATTACATGATGAGATTGAGTATTGATCTTGTGAGTCCCTAATAAAAAAACCTATGGAAAAAATTAGATGGACTTGAATGTTAGACGCTAATATGGAAAAGAAAGATTCCTTATGAGAAAATAAGTTACACAATTTATTATAAAATTGGTTTTTTCATCATGATTAGTCTATTGATCATGTAAAATACCAACCTACATTCTAACCTAATAACACAAATGATTATGAAAATGTAATCTCTAACATGCAATAAATATCAGAAATGTAAATTTGATCAAATTATTCCCTTATAAAAATGTGAAATGGTAAGTTCTATAGGACTTCTAATATAAAATTTGAAAATTTTGGTACCATTATAAAAAGTATAGTTTCACTATTTTTAATGTGAATGATCTATAAAGGAACAAAATGATCTCCTGATATCCCCAAACAAGTCTCTATTGATCACATGAAAACATCTTTGACATGTATCCTCATCTAATGAAGACTCCCTCGAATATTATATCGATCATGCGTAGGCACAATGATTTTCCAATCTGATTGTGCTAAATCCATTTGATAGTACATGCATATAATATATTTGGAATAGATATAATGATCTCATTTTTAAATTTCTATCATGTGAAATAGAGATGAATCCCTGGATGACCATCAGCTGGTCCATGAGAAATGAATGATTCTCCACCGACTCAATCACATATCTATGATATAAATTTCGTATTAATAATAAGAGATCATATGTGTTCATTAATATAAATTCTTCCCTCTCAAAAAAACACAGATAGGATTTTATATCCAAGAGAATAAATCATTGATAAAAAATCCCCAAATCATAAAGGGTATTCCACTAGGATAAATCGAGGATCAACTTAGTGGATTATGTGGAATGTATATAACCTTCGTGATATTTCCCTATTAATCCTTGGAAGGACATGCAGGGACCCATATAGATGACACAATGAATCTTCCTTACATCCATATATTAATGTGAGGTCCCGATAGATAAATTATGGATGAACATTAAGGTATTTATATGATAATGGGTGAAAATGATGGAAACCCTGGGTGAATATAGATACCCTAATTAGTCATAACATAACATTGTTAAATGTCTACATCAGTCTTGTGGAAAACCATGGACATGATATATATTTCATGTGGAATCCCCTAGAAAAATAATTCATTTCTGGAAAAGTCATCCATACATATCATCCATGTCAGGTGAAGCCCTGCAGACAAGTTATGACAAGTCACCTGATCTCCTCTAAACATATTGACCAATCCACATGATGGCATAGGAGGATGTTAGCTAGATGGTATTGAATACAACAAAAATTATATCCATGATCATGAGACAACCTTAAAAATGTCTAAAAAGAGCACATAAAGGCTCTTATGACATTCTAGACAGGTAATTAATCTATTTGTTGACATTTGTACCTTGATCATGCAAGGAATCTTGGATATGTGATCCTTGTTTTGTTGAAGTACCCATGTATGATCCTGACATGTTAATGGAGTTTTATCAGACTGGATTATAGGTAATCTTTTGTCTCTACTTGTGTAATTTTTTTAGGGTTATACCATGGGAATTGATTTGGTAAATTTTGAGTAAAATGGAAGTGAAAGAGGTTGTAAATAGATATAATATGGTTAGTTAAAACTATGCACCCATACCCAAGAAACTGTGCAACCCTAAATTGTGAGGGTTCATATGGCCAGTGCATAATTTGTCAAACCATTTACCCTAAAAAAAAAAATTTTCACCCAAAAAATAACAGACACATAGATGGTATATTGTTAGGAAAAACCATGCACACCTATTCTAGAAATCTTGCATGAGATTAAATTAACCCATGAAATATTTTTCAAAAATTCCCAAATCCATGAAACTCGCCTATTTCGACCGTCGTTTGATCCTAGGCCTTAATTCATGTTTGTGAGATCTCCAGATGAATTCCAAGTCCATACAACATCAGTTCTTTAGGATTTGAATCTGGAAACGAACATCCACATCTCTCCCAGTATGTGGATCTCAGCCCATTTCATTCCCAATCATTATCCTCCTATCCCTCTTTCTTTTAGTGGATGTAATATCTTATTTTTTATAGATCAATATCAAGATTTTATAAATATATATCTAGTACTTAAGTTCTATATCTATATATAATAGATCATTTTTGGTTAGATCTAGATTTATTGTAATAGATCTGGATCTCTTCTACGTCCTTGTGCTAATCATCTTAAGGAAATCCCTAAGGTGATTATTCATCATCTAATCTAGAAATGTGGTCAAATCATCAAACCCCAAAGGCATCTTGATTTTGTATATGTATGTTGTGGAATTTATATATTTGTTCTATTAATTAAAATATCTAATTTAATTAATTAATTTGAAAAAAATTAGTTGTGATATTTTTGAAACTATAATATGTTGGGATTGTTGTATCATATAGTTAATAATCAGAATTACTTTTAAGATATTTAGATTTTTCATTAATAATTAACTATGATAATTAAATATAATGAAATTCTGAACGTATAATTGGATAGATGAATGTGAAATAATGATAATAAATTAGTGAATTAAATATCAATGTAATGATTGTAAATTGGGAAAATATATTTTTTAGTTAATTATAAAATTGTCAAATTTTGATTTAGAAAAATTAATTTTTTATTTAATTATTCGATGTTGAAAATTTAAATGGTTTAATTGATTGTGTAATTAATTAAAAAAAATTATATAATTGTTTAATTTTTTTAATTAGTTAACAATACATGATTAATTAATTTATGAATTATTTAATGGAAGTGGTGATGGTTAATTTTGATAAGATGATTAATGTTGATTAATCATCTTTCTAAAATTAGTTTTTAGACATGATGATCTTCACCCATAATAATGAGATAAATTAATGGATAATATTTTTTGGATTTAACCATGGAGTTCTATAGAAAATGGAATTTTGGGGTCATAGACATGGTGTTCCACACCTAATAGGATTTTGGGTGTTAGACATGGAATTCTTCACCAAATATAGATATATCTATATTGTGGAAAATTTTTGGGTTTTGACATGAAATTATATATCAATGATATTTTGTGGTTTTAGATATGAAGTTTTACACCAATGAGTTTTTGGGGTGTTAGAAATGGTTTTCTACACCAAATGGGATTTATGGGTGTTAGACATGGTTTTAAAACTAATTGGATTTTGGGGTGATATACTTGATTTTATACACCAATGGTTTTTGGGGATGTAAAAATGGAATTATACACCAAATGCGATTTTTGGGTGTTGGAAATGGGGTTAAACACACATTAATAATATAAATGATTTTTATTTTGGGGTGTTAGACATAACAATGTACAAAAATTAATAAATATAAATGAATATCGAATTGATTAAGAGATATGTTTCAAACCCATCTCTATATGGTTAATAGAGATTAATTGATAATATGATAACTATTTAATTATGTATCATAATTATTTATTAAGACAATTTCATAGACTTGATATTGATTGTATTTTTATTAGACACCATTGGTTGTTGAATTTTCAGTGGTAATAACACCCCACATTAGAATCCTAATAAGTACCTGATTACAATTTATTGTTGTAGTAGAGGTTAAGGGGAAAGGCATTGGGTTTGATTGCCGATTGGAGATGAATCCTATTTGAGGGAACGAGGCATGGATCATGACCTCTTTGAGAGTTTTATTTGTCTTTATTTTCAATTTCCATTTTAGACACCAGACACTTATAATTGCAATCCCAATTTCCTAGTTTCATTTTGATAGTATATTTTCTATTTATGATTACTTTGAGATATTGGTATAATATATTGATATATATAATGATTCTTCTATAGTTCATTATTTATACTGCAGTATTAATATAATAAAAGTGGTTATAGTCTCCCCATGATAGAGTTACTAGACATTCATTTATAGTCATAATCTTCTAGCATACTGTGAATCAGCATTGAGGTCATATGACTAACCAGATCAGGGAACCGGTGTGTGGCACATGAGTTAGGACAATACAAAGTGGTATCAGAGCAATATTTTTCTTTTATTATAGTTTTTCATTCAATTTGTGAATTTTAGGATGGATAGAATGACGTTTTAGGGATTTTACATGAGCTCATGCATGGGATATACTATACCATCTATGGGGAAAACCAAGTATCGAGTGTGGGATTATTGTCATTGTTGTTGGTTGTTACAGTTGCTCGCCATTTCAACTTGGGAGAAAAAAAATTTGTGTTATGTAATTATTGTTTCAAGGATTTGTTAGTATAGACCCATGGAACTAAATGTAATGAGATTTGAGTCTTCATGCATCATTATTGGTACATAGGGTTATTCAGACATGCATTATTTTTTGGAATTCACAAAAAAGGGTTATGTGTAAGTTGTTAAACCTAAACTATTTTCTTGGATTGTAAAATTTAATTGAAAAAAGAACCTATATCAAATTGGATGTGGTAAAATTATGAAACCATGTAAATAAATTTGTTTTTAAATGAGAAACATGAACTATGATAAATTATTACCCTATTAACCATGATCTAGTTTTTGGGTGGTTAAGGGTAGTGATAGTGCCTCAGTTTTGACTATGTGGAAAATATTGGGGAAAATCCGTATTGAGAAATGTATTGATTTTAATTATAATGAATATATGACAATGTTATGTTCTGATTCTTAATACATGTGTTTGTAATTTTATTTTTCTACCTCTATGAGAATAATTTTTGTGAGGACAATCGAAGGACATTCTAGTGGATGATCCCTTTGTAGTGGAACATGAGTCACTGATAGTGTTGTTAGAGGAAAACAGGGAGCATTTTATTGAGAACATATATTGATGCATGAAATTAATTGAAAGATACAAAGGGTAGTTCATGAGGAGAATGTTAGACCTGATGGGGGTGTTTTAGTAGCAACACCCAAAAAATTTTACTAGAGAGGTTAGAACTGAGAGAGATGAGTCTTGGGTTGAGTTGATCGAATCAAATCATGACCATTTTGATAATTTTTCTAAATATTGGGTCAATATAGATTCTTATATTCTATAAGTATTAGAAAAATAACAGTATGATGTTAATGAAAATATTGTGAAGACTGATGATATTCTATGGATGGACTTCTAATATACAATATTGGAGCTCTTCTATCCAGAAATTCTGTGATATGATAGTGTATCTAAGTTCATGAGATTGACTCAGGGGAACATGTCAATGAAGGAATATGGTTTACACTATAAATATTTGAAGCATTTTTCTCTAGTTTTGGTGACATATGAGAATACTTCATCAAAAAACATTTCAGAATGGGCATTAATATGAAATTAAGTTTCATGTGATGATCCTTTGGCTGAATAATTTTTCAGAACTATAGAATCAAGATCTCTTCTGAGAGGAAAAAATGACGGAGGCTTTCATTGGCCTATATGTGGTTTCTTCTGGACTGTCTAGAGGCACTACTTCTATGAGAAGGAAGCATTATTATTGGAATTTCATCTAGGACAGTGGGAATCATAGTGGATAGACACATGGATAGGTTACCCAGGATCATACCAGTGAGATTTTCCACTAATGTAGAAGGCAAGGGAAATATCATAATAATTTTTCCCCACTAGAAGTGGAGTTTTAATCCTATGTAATGATGGAAAATATGAAAATGTGTTTTATAAAGTTGAGATAAATATTTAAGGATGGATGTGTTAGATAGAACGAGGGTGGATGAAGAGGGTTGTCTACAACACAACTGTCTATCAGCTGGATTTCTGCTGGCTATGGTGATAGAGTCAGTATAAATGGTGATTTTGGGATTGAGAACCCCTATCTGTAAATTGCTAAAAATAATGGGATTCATACAACATCACAATGAAGAGGGTCCAATCAATTCCATATATTGTTACCTACACAGTTGAAGAGTGAGGTTGGGCCACAATAGTTAGAGGTAATATTCTAGTAGCATTTACTTTAGATACTTCTTTATTTGATATTGGTTCATCTATTTCCTTTAAATATGAAAAACATGTAAATGTTTTCATCCTTTTTGTATATTTTGTGATCATGGTGATGAGAATATATAACCCATTTGGAGTATGGTCTAGATTCATCTATATGTGAAAGGTATTTTCCCTTGAATCCATGGAGTATTGCTTTCTATTGGATCATTGTAGCCTTGAATTATCAAGCATGGACCTAATTATGGCTACTGACTAGCTGGTCTGATTCTAAGCTTATATTTTGTGTTACCAGAGGTTATTGACATTAATGTCACCAAATGGTGACCAATACATTCACCATGGGGACTGGGATATCCATGGAGGATGATCAGTTCCAATTAATCATATATTTGGAGAACTCACAAACATTTTCTATGGTATATTGTGGGTTGATGTTGGTTTTGATCAAGATTTATTTCATCTAGTGGTGGATATGTTTTATGATATTTTTCTTATTGACTTATAAGGGATACCACAAGAGAGAGACATGTAATTCATTATTGATCTCATTCATGGGGATGAGCCAGTTTCTATTCCACCGTACAGAATGGAACCTCCCAAGATTCAAGTTCTCAAGAAATATGGATGAGTTAGAGGATATGGGATTTATCCATCCTAGTATGTCCCTATGGGGATCACTTGTGTTGTTTACAAAGAAGGATTAAGGGAGTTTTTACTTTTATCCATTTACTAAAAGTTGAACAAAATAACTATAAAGAACTATTATTCTATTCATTGTATTGAAAACCTATATGACTAGTTGAATGGAGATTATGTGTTGATGAATATATACATGATATTAGGGTATCATCGTTTGAGACATTAGACTTCTAAAATACCGTTGACTGATTTCATAAGCATATTTGTACTTTACGAGTTCGTAGTAATGCCTTTTGGGTTGAAATACACACTAGTAGTGTTTATGGATTTAATGAATAGAATCTTCCATCCCTACCGAGGTTATGTTTTGGTGGTGTTCATGGAAAAAATCTTTGTTTACTCTAAGAAACATGAATATCATTCCAAAAATATTGACATCATCCTAATTACCCCAATAGATAATCAGCTATATGCAAAGATATATATACTTCGATTTTGGAATGACCCGCTACACTTCATGGGAAACATCATCTCAAAGGAATTTATGGATGTGGACCAAAAGAATATTTAGGTAGAATATTATTGGGAAATCTCATGAATGTGTTTGATATTTGAATCTTTCTAGGGTAAGAAAGAAATTATCAATGTCTCATCTTGGACTTTTCCAATTTGGTAGTGCCACGTTCGAATATAACCATAAATGTTGTAAAGACCATATATACCTAGGAATTTGAGAAGTTCATACAGGAGAGGAATAAGACCTTGACATAAGTAGCAATCATGATTTTACCGGATCTAGGTGCGGAGTACACAATGTCTTGTGATTCATTTGTCATTGGACTCATAGTACTTTTGATGTAGGTTGATCAAGTTGTACTTTATCCATCTCGAAATATGAGACCACATGAATGGAATTTACTTATATAAGAAATCAATCAAGAAAAGTCAGAATATGATCTGATGTGATGGAGACATAGTCTTTTGGGTGTGAATTTTACAGTGTTTATATATCAAAATAGCATAAGGTGCATCTTCTAACAATGTGAGTTGAATCTCCAGTAGTGGAGATATGTAGAGTATTTTCAGTAAATCTATTTTATTGTACTATAGACACCAGAAAAGGGGGACCATTTTTTGATGTTTTGATCATGAAAAAATAGATTCATGTTGTTCATGAGTATAGTTTTAACTGGATGATGATGACTTAGCTGGATGATAGGCCCATTGTGGTTCAGAAGAGCTAGGAACAGATTACTCTAGTATATGTTTTAGTGGATTATAAACATTTCATATAGATCTTGGATAGGAAATATTAGGATAATAATTGTTTTACCCTGAGTTAAAACCTTTATTTTTTGGAGAATCCTTCAGAATAGAGCATAGAGGAGGATGATATATTATATGTCATGAATTGGGGTGTTGAACCTATGAGCATGTCAGAGGAGATGATGATAGAATTTCATTCCATGAAATGGGTGGAACATATATGTGTGCCAAAATGTACTATGGAATATGATGATAATTTTCATGGACATGATTGAAAAAGGAGATAAAAGCATCGTGAAATGATGATACACCAATCATGAGGTGAAGCCCATGAATCAATGACCTCAGGTATTTATTGAAAATGGATTTTGTGTTTGGTATCAAGAGGATCATATATATGAATAATTCTATTTAGTTTTTGTTTATTGATATGATAACTTAGCACATTTTTCCCAATTCAAGAGACTTTTTCATCAAATTTTATGGACGCATTTAATGTTCAAGAGATAGTCCATCTGTATTGGGTGATAAGAACTATACTTTTACCTCATGATTTACACATTAAATCCAAATTATAATAGGGATTATAGAAAGATATCCAGAAAAAAGTCTTACTGAGTACAACCTTTCAACCACATATAGTTGAGGAGTCAGAACAAACTATACATGTGCTTGAGGATATGTTGTGTGCTTGTGTAGTTAACATCTATGGGTCTTGGGAGATGTACATGTGTTTATTGGAGTATTCCTATGAAAAACTTTTTCATGACACAATAATGATGGATCTATATGTGGCTATTTTTTGTAGGCATTGGATATCATCATTATGATAGGGGGAGGATGGTGAGTCCAAGTTATTGGGACCGAGTCTAGTGTGGGAGTGTCAAAGTAGGTTCTTCTGATCCAATAATGTATAGATATAGATCAGAGTAACCAGAAGTCATATTATAATAAATGGAGACAAATACTAGAGTTATTGAAGGGTGACATTTTATTACATTAGGTTTCACCTAGATTTAGTCACTGTGTTATAAAAAGACATGGAATAATGGAGCCCATCATTATTGGATTTTTTGAGGTTGTGGAGAGAATTAGTGTAACACCCCAAGATTTTATAAAAAATTCTCTTTTTAACTTTATTAATGTCTTGTGTTGTACGCTACACCAAATTGAGCTTTCACAACACGCATCCCTGACATGGCTTGCATTACACGCAAGCGAGACCTTCCACGATAGCGTGTGTTGTACGCAATACTGAGTTTCGCTAAACAACGATATGATATTAAAATATTATTAAAACTAGCTGTTATGAATAGTAATACCCACTTTTTGAAATTTTATAAATTTTATTTTTCAAAATGGACTTAATTTTTTGATTTTGAATATCAAAATTAGCTTAGGGTGAAATTTTGGTACTTTTCGGATAGCTTTCATATTCTGATGAATAGTGGAAATTACTAAATTTTAATTAAAAAAAACTTTTTTAATCGAAATAATTAATAGTGATAAATTATTAATTTGAGTGGTTTTAAAGTATATTTGGAATATATTTTTATAATTTAATACAATGTTGGTCATTGGATGTAATATCAAATTTAAACCAGACATAAACAAGTGTCAATCTTTTGATAATTATTACCTCTTAAGAACACGCTATTTGTTTTGACAACGGGAACTAATTTTTAAATTAATTAATGCAACTGATATGTTTTGAATTTGGTAAAATACACATCATTTTTGAATTCATAATATCAAATATATCTTAGGCCTAATTTTTGGTAATTTTCTGGAAACAATCATTTTTTGATGAATAGTGAAACCACTAAGTGGTAGTTAAAAAACTGAATTTTTCATAAAACATAATTTTACCGCTTCTGTGAGTGGAATTTCGAAAATGCAAGAGACACGGTTAACATCAAGGACTAAAATGTGGTTCAATGAGATGAAAATAATTTTTGGTGAATAGTAACTTTTTACTTTTTTTTACCATGGTTAAAAGTAAATAGGATAATTAAGGGTAAAAATGATATTACCCTAACACATGTCCTAATTCTATTGGATAAGTGTAATTAGACCAAAAACAACCTTAGGAACAAAATATGACCATTTAGGCCCACTTGGATTATATTAGGACATTTATTATTAATTTATTTAAAGAAGTGTTAAAATAGTTATAATCAATGTTTAATAAGTAAATCATTTTTAATATTGGGTAATACAGAAGATAAATTCGCCTATAAATATTCATTAGAATTCTAAAAATATTTTCTACATAATAGTATTTTATTTGTAATATTTATACATTAAATAGTTTAATTTATTTATGACACAACGATGATGTAGTAATTATCTTATTAATGAAATATTGACATAATTGATGTTATAAATACCCAAATAAATGTAATTTGAGGCTTTTTATGAATTAAACTAATTTTATAGGTTAATATGACATGTTATTATTGATTTAATGAACTTGGTTCTAACTAATAATTCTGTTATGATTTTCACAAAAATCAATTTCTAAATAGTGTCAAAATTGATATAAAATAGTTTTTTTAAAAACATATTATATTATTAATTTTTATTTTATTCCTAAAAATCAATTGTTCTGCCAAATGACTTAGATAAGGTTATATATATTAATAATAAACAACTTGGGGTTCGTTCGGCTTGATATAGTATGTTTATTAACCTTATAGTGTAAGAAAACAAGAAGACACAGTAAAAGTTAAATTATCTAATTTAAAGTTAAATATAAATGATAAGGTTAAAATTGATACCTAAACTTCTATAAATTCCATTTTATGAGAGGATTTAGACCCATACCCACCTTATCTTTGAAATATATCAAATTGGAGATATTAAAAACAGAATTTGACTTTATAATAAAATAATATTTTTAGTTATTCCAAAGGTGCCCCTCTCCTCCCTTATAAAAGGGCACCTCCCCCCCCCTCTTCCTCACTACACATTGAGAGTTCATGCTCAGAAAACCCCTGCAATAATCTCTTATACACTTCCCTAGAAACATCCTATAGGTCCTAGTATTCTTCAAATACCAATTTTAGTGCCCTATGAAGAGGACTCAAAGAGGCGCTTCAAAGAAAAGGTAATGTCTGTTATCGATACTTTCAACTTTATTTCTTCTTCCACTTCTTCTTCTTAGGTTGCTTAATTATGAAGTAATAACATCAGTATCACTCATATACTGATATGTTATTATAATTATGAAACAACCCTATTTCACCATCTAACCATCCTATGGAAAACGATATCACCGCGCGTGCATACGTTCGGAATACCGTCTCCACAATGCGATGAGATTCATTCTCCACGTTATCCATTAATGAATGATTATAAAGTATATATAATAAGTAATCATGAAATATATGACAAAATAATGATACTGTATTTATGTGTATATATATGTATTTCATCTACTTAATTCCATTCAACTCAATAAGGAAACGAAAACAGTGTTCATGCGTACGTTCGGCCTACCGTCTCCATGAACGGTGTATTTCTTTCCATTTACTAATTTATTAAATATATGTATATTATGAATATATATTATATATAAATCATGTTTTATATTCTGGAATTAATTAATCATGATCTATGTAATCATATGAATAATTACAAGTGAAAACACGGACGACAAATGAAACAATTTTACCCAAAATGCTCTTTATCACGGAATTTACAAAAGAACGGGTAATATAAAGTCATAAGTGAACCATATATTATATCATAACAATGAGTATGATTCTGGAATAAGTCAATGACATTATTTAAATCATTATACATGGGGTTCAGACACTTACGAAGCAAATCAGACATAAGGTAAGGGAAAATCTCGCAATCTCAATTTTTATCCGACATTGTTTATACTTCAGAATTTACCAGGGAAATATATAACATACACATCCATGTTTCCTCAATATGTAATATTTATATCCTTATACAATAGTTTATATCCAATTTTACTCTTCGGTTAGTTTTTAGTAAAAGATATGAAAGGAATCTTTTGTCTTTTTTCGTACGAGGTGATTTTTGACTTTTCTGACAAAAGTACGAGAAGAATGTTTTTTTAACTTATACGACATGAATGGATTTTTAAAACATTATTTCCAAGAATATTACTCTACAAGTTTTCAAGTTTATTTTTATTCAACTTATTTTAGTTTAAATTTGTATGACATGTTAATAAAGGAAAATGTTTTTGAAGTAGAAATGATATCTTTCTCAAGAATGGAGTTCAAGTGTTTTATCAAAATTATTTTTCATCAAAGATAATATAGGGTTCTGTTTCTATCCCAATTATTACATTGATTTGATTATGTTGTGATGGAACTATTTTTATGAATTATTTTATCTTATATTAATTGTTTTATGATGTCATGTTGTTTAAGAATCCCATTTTTATTACATGAGTTATGCAATGATGTATGATTTATGATTTTGTGGAACACATAAGAATGGTATCATTATGGGATGGGTGGGACCTATATCTCCCTCCAACGCATTGGGTAAAGATTTTATATCTCATGAGATAGACATGGCTGTAACGGAAGGTTAAACCAGTTCAGTGAAACAGGACTGAAATGAGGAATGAACTCGGTTCATAAATGGACTTTGTAAACTAAGATAGTCTTGGAAATGAGTCCTGACTAATAAGAAATGATTCTATATGATTATGTGTGTATGACATAAAGTTTCATGTTTTAAGTTATGATTATTGGGATTACATTACACTACTATGATTTATCCCATGTTATGATATTATGATCACTTTTTCATGTTAAGATTTCTAAAATGTTATGTTCTTATGAATATGATGTGATTGATGTTTCTTTTGTTTATCCTTACTGAGAATTTGAGATCACCCTTTTATGATTTCTTTTCCCTAGGATATAATGAAAGGTTTTAGGTAATAAAATAAAGGGGAAGATCTTTATGGGAGATGTTGAAGATCTTTCACCATGATTAGATGATTACGTTTCGAGTTTCCAAAGACACTAAACTATTACGGTCCTTGTGTGTGTGTTTTTATTATGTACTAAGTATTCCTCAAAATTAATGTAATGTCCATATACGTCAGGCTTCGAGTCTCTACAGTTGGTATCAGAGGAAAGGTTTAGTCAACCTTTGGAAACTAGGATGTGAGAACTTTAGGGAGATCCCTAGACATATTTCTAAGGTATGTCTAGGGATGTCCCTAAGGTTTAGTATAAGTATATTTTATTGTCCTATAATTACGGTAATGATCATAGAATTAAACCTAAGATGTTAGATATTGAAGGTACTCCTCCTTTATTGTGTTGTTTTCCCTAGCATGATTTTTGCCTCTCACACTATTCTTTTTGGGTTTTAGACGATGGCTGGAACCCGAAGGAACCGTGTTGATCAATGTAATGGACAATGCAATGATTTTACTCCTGAACAAACAAATGTTATGGGATATGGAGTGAAAAATCTTATTGTTATACTTACACAAGTTATGAATCATTTTGTACTTGCAAATGAGCAGAGAAGGGAACAATATTCTATTGAGTCCTTCATGAGGCAACATCCACCTTCTTTTAGTGGGTCTTATGATCCACTTGTTGATGAACAATGGATCAGTACTACTGAAAAGATATTTTCAGTTATTCAATGTTCTGAACATGATAACATCATTTTAACAGTATATTGTTTGGAAGCTGATGCTGATCAATGGTGGAATCTTATCAAGAATACAAGGCCAAGAGATGAAATTGAGTCCATGGAATGGGACGAGTTCAAGAACTTATTTTTCAATAAGTACTTCCCTCATATTCTTCGTACAAAGATGGAGAAGGAGTTTCTTGAACTAATGAAAAAGGATGATGAATCTTTTGGTATATACGAAGAGAATTTTACAAGGCTTGCAAGGTATGCATCTGGCTTTATCATCCAACCAGAAAGTAAAGTTGATCGATTCATCAGTGGCTTAAAACCAATTCTTCGAAGGGCATTAGCTATAAGAGACTTCAGTATCTATGAAGAAATTGTGCGTTGTGCTATCAAGGAAGAAATGGAAGTTTGTGTTACTTATCCATCTCATAGTTTTGACAAGAAACGAAAGATAGAGTTCAAGGAGAAATCTCAGAATAATGGTGAAAAGAAGATGAATGTTTCCTTATGATGAAAGTGTGGAAAGAAGCATGGTGGAGATTGTCTTAAACGGACAAGTAAATGATTCAAATGTGGAAAGGAAGGTCATCGGGCATTTCAATGCCTCAATGATGGGAAGAAGATGTCTAATGATGCAATCAAAGTAAGGGATACACAGAATGAACCTACTACACTTCAATGCTTCAAGTGCAAGGAAATGGGGCATTATGCTAATAAATGACCTAATCCAAGGGTTAGTGATGATCAACATGAGAAACCACTTAAGGAAATGGACAAAGGGAAGTCACATGCGATCACTATTGGCGATGTTGAATATGAAAACGATGTGGTGGAATGATTAAGTGTTTATGTAATGGGATTCCAAAATAATGTTGTATATAGTATCGTAGAATATTGGAATATTTATGTATTGGTCTATTGTGTTTTTCAATAATTTTATGGTACCATTAACCATGGAAAGTGATTGAGATATTTTTGGTAAGAAGATGATATGCGCATAATGAAGGGATAAGAAGATAATGAGATGTTTGATTGTATTCATTATCTCATGATTGATATAAGGACTAAGTGATATCGTGGTTTGAGTATAAAGAATTTTGAGGATTTTGGTTTGTGGAAAGTGTTAACTTTTAACTGCATTAATGTTTTAACTAAAGTTCAATGGGTATTCATTCTTCAAGAGAATACATGATTAATGTATTCACATGTTTGTAATTTGACCAACAAGATATATCTTATGATATATGGGGGATAAATGATGGCATTCATGTGATTGTTATGTGACATTTCAAGTAATCATTTTCATTATACTATAATCATGAACCAAAGTATTTTAGATATGCCTAAAGATTGGAATGGATTATGTTGGACATAAGTTAGTATTGTTTAAGGATAGAACTTTTTTTCGATATTATTGATGGGATGTTATAGTAATGTAGTTTTAGAAAAAGGATAACCTGCTGGACGGGCGATAGCCCATCGCGTTGGACAAGGCTGTGGGAATCGAACCCACAACTAAAGTGTGACTGGCCTTTATCGCCTACCACTATCCTACAAGAAATTCCTGTTTAGTAGAAACTAGTTTTATTATATTAAGCAGTATGATATATGAAGTATAAGTCCATTTTAGAAACCATATATGATTAATGTCACTATAGATGGACTTATGTATTTTTTGATAACTTTTCTATCCTTTGGTTTGAGACAGATGGAATGACCCATCATTCGATCACATGATCTGCTAACACATCATGAATGACAAATTGAACTTCATTTATTTAAGAGATGAAGTGGAAATTGTCCAAAGAATACCAATGGTGAGACTATACCAAAATCACGAATGTATTTCTTCTAATTCCAATTTAATCAACTTTCGGGAAATGATCTTGAAACCCAAAAATGTTGTCCTAGTGCTCTTATATCTGATGAATCAGATGGTACATTATATCGTCACATATTTATGGCTTTGTGATTGCTGGCTTTTCCATAGCCATGTTCTCTACCACTCTCCATCAGAACATGGTGGTTAGATTTCTCTTCCATATCCATATTTTAACCTATGTGGAAACACAATGATTAGTTTATTTGGGTAAAAGTTACGTTTCATACTTTTGTTTTTAAAGATTGGTTTATGTATTCCTTTTTATGATGTGGGTTTCTATTAAAGAAACTTTCGAGTAGTAAACCATTTATAACCCCTACAAATTTCGAGGGCGAAATTCATTTTAAGGGGGGTAGAATGTAACAACCCAAGATTTTATGAAAAATATTCTTTTTAATATTATTAATGTCTTGTGTTGTACGCTACACCAAAAGGAGATTGCACAACATGCATCCCTGACTTGGCTTGCATTACACAAAAGCGTGACCATCCACGATAGCGTGTGTTGTACGCAATACCGAGTTTCGCTAAACAACGATATGCTATTAAAATATTATTAAAACTAGCCATTATGAATAGTAATACCCACTTTTCGAAATTTTATAAATTTTATTTTACAAAATGGAATTCATTTTTGGATTCGGAATATCAAAATTAACTTAGGGTGAAATTTTGGTACTATTCGGATAGCTTTCATATTCTGATGAATAGTGGAAATTACTAAATTTTAATTAAAAACAACTTTTTTAATCGAAATAACTAATAGTGATAAATTCTTAATTTGAGTGGTTTTAAAGTATATTTAGAATATATTTTTACAATTTAATACAATTTTGGTCATTGGATATATTTTCAAATTTAAACCAGACAAAAACAAGTGTCAATCTTTTGATAGTTATTATCTCTTAAGGACACACTATTTGTTTTGACGACGGGAACTAATTTCTAAATTAATTAATGCAACTGATATGTTTTGAATTTGGTAAAATAGACATCATTTTTTAATTAATAATATCAAATATATCTTAGGCCTCATTTTTGGCATTTTTCTGGAAACTTTCATTTCTTGATGAATAGTGAAACCACTAAGTGGTAGTTAAAAAACTGAATTTTTCATAAAACTTAATTTTACCACTTCTGTGAGTGAAATTTCGAAAATCCAAGAGACACGGTTAATATCAAGGACTAAAATGTGGTTCAATGAGATAAAAATAAATTTTGGTGAATAGTAACTTTTTACTTTTTTTACCACGGTTAAAAGTAAATAGGGAAATTAAGGGTAAAAATGATATTATTATTACACTAAAACATGTCTTAATTCTATTGGATAAGTGTAATTCGACCAAAATAAACCTTAGAAATAAAATATGACCATTTAGGCCCACATGGATTAGATTAGGACATTTATTATTAATTTATATAAAGAAGTGTTAAAATAGTTAAAATCAATTTTTAATAAGTAAATCATTTTTAATATTGGGTTATACATAAGATAAATTCGACTATAAATATTCATTATAAAGCTAAAAATATTTTATAAATAATATTATTTTATTTGTAATTTTTAGACAATAAATAATTTAGTTTATTTATGACACAACGATGATGCAGTAATTATCGTATCAATGAAATATTGACATAATTGAAGTTATAAATACCCAAATAAATGTAATTTGAGACTTTTTATGAATTAAACTAATTTTATAGGTTAATATGACATGTTATTATTGATTTAATTAACTTGGTTCTAACTAATCATTATGTTATGATTTCCACAGAAATCAATTACTAAATAGTGTCAAAATTGACATAAAATAGTTTTTAAAACAAATATTTTATTATTAATTGTTATGTTATTCCTAAAAATATAATTTTCGGCCAACTAACTTATATAAGGATATATATATTAATAATAAACAACTTGGTGTTATTGTTTCTTGATATAGTATGTTTATTAACCTTATAGTGTAAGAAAACAAGAAGACACGGTAAAAGTTATATTATCTAACTTATAGTTAAATCTAAATGATAAGGTTACAATTGATACCTAAACATGTCTATATTATATTTTATTAGAGGATTTCGACCCATAACCACCTTATCTTTGAAATATATCAATTTTCAGCTATTAAAAACCGAATTTGACTTTATAATAAAATAATATTTTTAGTTATTCCAAAGGTTCCCCTCTCCTCCCATATAAAAGGGCACCTCCTACCCCTCTTCCTCACACCACTTTGAGCCTTAAATCTCGTCCAACCCCTTAAAAAATATCTTCTCCACTTCCCTATAAACATCATAGAGGTCCTAGTCTTCTTGAAAGACCAATTTATTGGCCTATGAAGAGGACTCAAAGAGGCGCTTCAAAGAAGAGGTAATGTCTGTTACCGATTCATTCAACTTTATTTCTTCTTCCACTTCTTCTTCCTAGGTTGTTTCATTATGAAGTAATATCATAAGTATCACTCATATACTGATATGTTATTATAATTATGAAACAACCCTATTTCACCATCTATCCATCCTACGAAAAACGAAATCACCGCGCGTGCGTACGTACGGAATACCGTCTCCACGACTCGATGGGATTCATTCTCCACGTTAACCATTCATGAATAATTATAAAGTATATATAATAAGTAATCATGAAATATATGACATAATAATGATTCTTTATTTATATATATATATGTATCTCATCTACTTAATTCCATTCAACTCAATAAGGAAACGAAAACAGCGTTCATGCGTACGTACGACCTACCGTCTCCATGAACGGTGTATTTCATTCCATTTACTGATCTATTATATATATGTATATTCTAAATATATATTATATATAAATCTTGTTTTATATTCTGGAATTATGTAATCATGATCTATGTAATGATATGAATAATTAAAAGTCAAAACACAGACGACAAATGAAACAATTTTACCCAAAACGCTCTGTATCATGGAATTTACAAAAGAACGGGTAGTATAAAGTCATAATTGAACCATATATGATACCATAACAATGTGTATGATTCTGGAATAAGTCAATGACATTATTAAAATCATTATATAGTAGGTTCAGACACTTACGAAGCAAATCAGACCTAAGGTAAGGGAAAATCTCACAATCTCAATTTTTATCCGAGATTGTTTATTCTTCAGAATTTACTGGGGAATATTTATCATCCACATCCATGTTTCCACAATATGTAATATTTATATCGTTATACAACAGTTTATATCCAATTTTACTCTTCGGTGAGTTTTTAGTAAAAGATATGAAAGGAATCTTTTGTCGTTTTTCGTACGAGGTGCTTTTTGTCTTTTCCAAAAAAAGTATGAGATTAATGTTTTTTAACTTATACGGCTTGAATGGAGTTTTAAAACATTATTTCCAAGAATCTTACTCTACAAGTTTTCAAGTTTTTTTTAATCAACTTCTTTTAGTTTAAAGTTGTATGACATGTTCAGAAAGGAAAATGTTTTTGAAGTAGAAATGATGTCTTCCTCAAGAATGGAGTTCAAGAGTTTTATCAAAATTATTTTCCATCTAAGATAATCTAGGGTTCTAATTCTATCCCAATTATTACATTGATTTTATTATGTTGTGATGGAAATTTTTTATGAATTATTTTATCTTATATGAATTTTTTTATGATGTCATGTTGTTTAAGAATCCCATTTTTATTACATGAGTTATGTAATGATATATGATTTATGATTTTGTGGAACACATGAGAATGGTATCATTATGAGATGGGTGGGACCTATATCTCCCTCCAATGAATTGGGTAAATATTTTATATCTCATGAGATAGACATGGCTGGAACGGCAGGTTAAACCGGTTCAGTGAAATTGGACTGAAACGAGGAATGAACTCGGTTCTGAAATGGACTTTGTCCACTAAGATAGTATTGGAAATGAGTCTTGACTAATAAGAATTTATTCTCTATGATTATGTGTGTACGCCAAAAAGTTTCATGTTTTATGTTATGATTATTGGGATTACATTTCACTACTATGATTTATCCCATGTTATGATATTATGATCTCTTTTGCAGGTTAAGATTTCCAAAATGTTATGTTCTTATGAATATGATGTGATTGATATTTCTTTTGTTTACCCTTACTGAGAATTTGAGCTCACACATTTATGTTTTCTTTTCCCCGGGATATAAAGAAAGGTTTTAGGTAAGAAAAAAAGGGGATGATCTTTATGGGAGATATTGAAGATCATTCACCATGATTAGAATATTACGTTCCGAGTTTCCATAGACGCTAAACTATTACGGTCCTTGTGTGTGTGTTTTTGTTATGTACTAAGTATTCCACAAATGTAATGTAATGTCCATGTACTTCAAGCTTAGGGTCTCTACAATTAGGATGGTGGTGTACTAATCGATCTTCCATTGAAATACAGTGATATGCACAATGTTATTGATGTATCAAAACTACCGTGGTATCACCCCATCTCGTTTCATGTGATCGATGTGGATGATGTCGATATTGAGATAGATACATATTTTGAGGTGTGTCTCATATGTTTGTTAGATCACACTAACAAAGTGTTGCAGTGATAGATCATGCTGATATATCATGTATCATGGAGACATAGGTATGAACATGAGAGAAAATGGGAACGACTGTCACAAACCATCCCCCAGGGCCCGTGTCATGACTACCCCAAGCTTTCCTTCCATAGGCTAGGGGCATGAGACAAGAACCAAAGTCATATTCCCTAAAACTAGAAAGGAAATCCCTCTATAACCTGTAATCAAATGCATCCAATCACACAGCAATATATGAATTCTATTATTCTATACAGTAAACAGAGTGAGTGGAGTAAGTAAAAGGGTATAGAATACAAAACCAAATGGAAAGTACAAGTACAACTGAAATAAAAATCAACTGAAGATCAATAAAGATAGCTACTAGGTCATCCTCTGAGGTTCATTCATGGAAGGTAGGTATAGATCACCTCCTCATAACTCCATGTCCACATGTCATCTCTGCGTACCAATACGCCGTATGGTCCACCTACGAGTACCATACAGTCCTGGTACTCTTAGCCTCGATCAGCGATGTCTGTCATCTGCACCAAACACAATGATCTGCAGGCATAGCTCATGCCTGGGTGAGTATAATTATACTCAACAGGGACCCCAAGACCGTCAAGGTCTCACAAAATCCACAATGGATAAACCTCAAAGCATGAAGTCAACTGTCAACCCTACTTAGGTATATGCCAATACATATACCTAAGTTATCATGAATACCCATCTCAATCATGAGGAAAACATAGAGTCTAATTCCAAAGCCCCAAGCTCAACTTTTCCACTATGGAAGAAAAACCACAATGGCAAGTACCACAAAGATATGCCACACAGAAGAATACCACCAAGGTATTACCACAAAGGAGAGTACCACACAAGTACAATCTCATCTCACACCAAGTGTAACATTAGTAAAGTAGTAGAAATTATTATATGTAACTACTGAATCATCATACTCTTTAACTAAGCTGACCCACACCGGATCGCTTGGAGAATACCCACAGAGGATCACTAGGTGCAGACCCACATATGATTGCTACGAGCTGACCCACATAAGATCTCTAGGTGATGACCCACACTAGATCACTAGGAGATGACCCCCACATGATATCTAGGTACTGACCCACACATGATAGATTATAGATGACCCACACAAAATCTTTAGGATCTTACCCACACATGATCACTAGAAGCTAACCCGCACATGATCGCTAGGATCTGAGCCACATAGGATCGCTAGGTGTTGACCCACATAGGATCCCAAGGAGCTCACCCAGACATGATCACAAGGAGCTGACCCCGACATGATAGTTATGAGCTGACCCACACATGATCTTTAGGATAATACCCACAAAGTATTTCTAGGAGCTAACCCACACAGGATAGCTAGGTGCTAACCCACACTGGATCACTCTTCATTCTTCTCGTCATATCTATCTATTGGGTTCATGCACTATGTCTTATTGTCTCAAAGAGGATCCTCTCCAAATTTCACTAGTCAATACTCTAATTTCTACAGAGTCCCATGAGTACTTTTCCCAAAGGGACTCCATGTCATAGGTGTCTCAATTCAATAGACGGTGCGTCATTCGGACACCCGTCCTATGAGTTATCAGCCTTTTGTCCTAAAGGCCTGGATGGATTCATGCTCGATCCAACCTGACCATTCCCCAATGTTATCTTAAACACTAGTGGGTTATACCAAATGTATCGTCTCACTCCAAGGTTTCTGGAACCGATATAGATTCGTCAAAGGGGCGTCCAGTTCCAAAGTTATGGCCCATGTAATGTATAGGTTCGTATCTAGCATGGGTCCTGACTAACACGGTCGGACCGAACCATGGTGCGGCTAGGCCTGCTGGGTGGTATGGCATGCCACTAGGGGCCGCGGAGGCCACAGGTGCCGTAGGGTCGTAGAGGCCAAAGTTTAGCTCATCCGCAGACTGCGGCTCCACCGCGGGGTGCCACGAGGGCGCGTGGTAGCACATCCAGGAGGGAGAAATCCACATGGTGCCTCTAACAGGGGGTGTTGTTAGGGAATGGGGGCCTCGGCCCGGCCTGGGGCGGCTCAGCTTGGATGGTCGAGGCCACAAGATGACTCGGCCAGTGCGGCATGTCCTGGAGGGTGGAGGCTGCAGGATTACTCTACGTGGGCGGCTTAGTCTCACTTGTCATCCGTTATCTTGATGTCCTAAGAACGTCCTTCGATTGTGTTCTTCATTTGAGAAGTGTAATCCTCCCAATATTTCTCCTGTCCCCCAAATCCACCAAATTGAAAAGTAGCCAACTTATGATATGTTTCCCCAATTTTAATTATTGGAACAATTTAAAATTGAATTAATTAATTACATAGTGGTTGGTTTAATTAATTATGTGGAGTGGGACAATTAAACAGGGGAATGCTCAAGAGACTTCCTCACATTTTATTGGTAGGTTCAAAAGTGTTTTAATCTCAAGTGGTCCCCACAAACATATCCTTTAATCGGTGGTTTTAGGTTTGGTGGTTCCCACCTCCATAACCTCAAGGGGAGCTTTAATTTTGGTTGTCCCCAACTCTCAACATCCACTTTAGAGATCCTAAAGAAAAATAAAATTTAATTTTATACAACTTTAATTTTATTTTATTCATTCACGAAAAACCCAAAAATTATCATTCACTCTTGACCAACTGCCGTCGAGGTGAATGTTTCCTTAAGAGAATACGGGTACTATGAGTTAAATGGCGCCTTTTGATTTTAATTCCAATTACTAGTTCAAAAGTAATAATAACCCTCTCACATGTTTACTAAACGTACCCAAAAAATGATCATAAATTCATTCAGGGCGCTCCGGGCCTCAGAATCACTCGCCATAAATTTCCATGAACTAGTAAAAATTCCCATTTAATAAAAAACATACATGGAAATTCCAGGTCTTTACATTATTCCCAAATCATGGCTTTATGTATGTGTAAGCAATAACTCAATCTAAGGGAATATGTGGGGCTATTGAGCATACATTTGAGCCTCCCGCTCCTTGGTGATCTTCTAGAGGTTATCGTGCAGCCATTGAACATGCATAAGAGGTATCGACCTTCCAGGATGGACCCACTACAGTCAATCCTCAATCTTTACATGAACCTCTCTAAATGTCACCCCATTTTCGTCGTCTAGCCCTCCATGGTCGATAACGTGAGATGGTTCGTGCACGTATCTCCTTAGCAAGGATACGTGGAAGATTTCATGTACCCGATACAACTAAGGTGGAAGAGCTAAGCGGTAAGCCACCTCGCCAACTCTTCTATGGATCTGAAATGGACTGATGAACCTCGATGATAACATGCCACCACGGCCAAACCTCCATAGACCTCGTCGGGGTGAGAACCATAGAAAGACATGGTCTCCATCCTTGAATTCCATAGGTCTCTGTCTCCTATCGGCATATGACTTCTGCATGATCTGTGCAGTCCTCATCCCCTCCTGGATGATCTGCACATTCTATATGATAGCACATACCATCTCTAGTCCAATGAGTGCTGGATCCACTGGGCCAATCAACCAAAAAGGTGATCTGCAAGGTTTCTAGTACAAGGCCTCGAAAGGTGCCATCCTAATGGTGGAGTGATAACTGTTTTTATATTTAAACTCCACCAACGACAAGTGATCCTCTTAGCTACGACCGAAATAGAGTAAACAAGCACATAACATTTCCTCTAGGGTCTGAATGGACCCCTATGTCTGACCATTCGTCTGAGGATGGAAGGTGGTTCTCAAACGATTTTGTATCCCGAAATCCTCCTATAACCACTTCCATATCAGGGAAGTAAAACATGCATCATGATCTGAGACAATTGTCGAGGGTACACCATATATCCACACAACCTCATGCACATATAGGCGTCTCAAGATCTATACCGACCCATGTTCTATGATTGGTAGGAAGTGGGTCGACTTGGGGAGTCGATCGAAGATCACCCAGATTGAATCATGTCCCTTAGATGTAAGTGGAAGTCCTGTCATGAAGTACATGGATATCCCATCCCACTTCCACTATTGGTAATCTATAGGTTGTACCAAGCCTACTGATACCTGGTGCCCTGCCTTCACATGCTGAAAAGTGAGGCATATAGAGACAAATTCTACCACTGATTTCTTCATTCCCGTCCACCAGTGCAGTCGTCGAAGATCCCGAAACATCTTCGCCAGTCATGGAAGTACCGCTAGAGGGGATGTGTGGAACTCCATCAACACTTCTTCTCGAAGCGACATTGGAACCATGGTATGTCCTCTAAAGAGTATGATGTGCTCCCGACCATCAGAAAATCCATCAGGTGCATGTCCTATGGTTATCTGAGCACGTCATGTCCTGTAGTTAGAGCTCCCACGTTGTGCCTCCCTGAATCATTGAAGAAGTGGGGGAGTGACTGTAAGACATAGAAGAAATGTTTCACCATGTCAATCCATAAACAATATTTTCCAAGTGGCTAGTTGCTCTGTCACCTCACCTAGAAGCTATATACCAGACCTCCATCTATGTGCATCTGTTACAACATTCCCCTTCCCCTGAGTATAGAATATCTCGAAGTAATAGTCCTAGAGGAACTCAAGTCAATGAAATTGTCTCAAGTTCAGGTCGTTCTGAGCGGAGATATACCTGATACTCTTGTGATCCTAGTAGACTGTAAAACGTTCTCCCATCAATTAGTGCTAGCACATCTTCTAGGCGAAGGCCACCTCTACTAACTCTAGGTCATGGGTAGCATAGTTTTTATCATGTTGTCTTATCGGTCGAGAACTGTATGCGATCACTGCTCTCTCCAACATCAGGACATATCTGAGTCTAGTCACAGATGTGTCATTGTATACTACGTACCATACACCCTCCTCTGGAAGCCTCAAAATGGGGGGGGGGGCACTAGTCCGCATTTTCCTCAGCTCATGAAAACATTGTTGGAATCTCTCCAACCACAATATGGGAATCCCCTTCTTCATCAACGATGAATGTGGAGATACAACTCTTTAGAAATCTAGAACAAATCATTGGTAGTATCCGACAAACCCTAGAAAACTCCTTACCTCTCTAACAAATCTGGGTTGCTCCAAAGAAAGTACCGCCTACATCTTAACTATCTCCACTACAACTCTAGCCCCTGATATGACATGTACCAGAATGCGAACCACTTTGATTCAGAATTGGATCTTCAAGAGATTACCATAAATTTGGTTCTCTCTGATTGTGTCTAGAACTACCTTCAAATGATAGGCACGCTCCTCCTCAGTAGAAGAGTATATCAGAATTCCTCCGATGAAGACAACTTCAATGCGATCAATGTATGGCTGAAATATCTTGTTCATGAGTCGCATGAATACTGATAGATCATCGGTTACACCTAATGGGAAAACCAAGAACTTTTAATGGTCATACCAACATCTTAATGCTACCTACTGCACATCCTCGTCTCGTACTCTGAGCTGGTGATAGCCTAATTTGAGGTCTATCATTAAGAACCACCGTGATACCATAAGCTAATCAAAGAGATCATCAATCCATGGATGTGGGTACTTGTTTTTTCATGGTCACCTGGTCTAGGCGATGATAGTTGACACAATGTCTGAATCTCCCATCCTCCTTGATGGTGAACAAAATTGGGGCTGCCCAAGGAGAAACACTAGGCCAAATGAACCCTTTCCCATGTATGTCCTCCAGCAATAACCACATCTCAAAAAGCTCTGCGGGGCCATCTGATACACTGGTGTAGATATCGGTGTCGTCCTGGGGTAAAATTCAATGTACAATTCCACCTCTCTATGAGGAGGTAGACCCGAAACATCAATTGGGAAACCATTCACGTACTAGTCCACCACTATAGGATAACTTGGACTCTCCACATCAACCGCTCCGAGGGTAAGGCTTGCCAATTGATTTGTAATCGGCTTCACCCTACTCCGGGTAAGTCCATCATGCGTTTCAAAGGTTCTATTCTTGCCAGTGAAGTTAAACCTGGTCCCATTCGTGTGGAAAAACTGCACATTTCCTCTAAAATAGTCAATCTGATCATGGACTATAGATAAATAGTCAATACCCAAGATGACGTCATAAGGCCCCGGCGCCGCTTCTAGGAGATCCCAGCCGATGCTCCCACCTCCTTGAGTAAGCTCACACAACTGATACCAGTGTGTAATCATCGAATCTGCTCCAATATGAGTCTCTAACCGTAAGTATCAAGCTAACAGCTCTATCAGAATCTCCGAGCTCCAAACGAGGACAGTGGAAATAAAATAATGACTAGAACCTAGGTGTATAAGTATTGTAGATAAGGTGGATTAGACATAGATCATACCTCATATCATCTCCGGAACACCATGATTGTAGGCCTCAGCTGCCTGGAGCTAAGCTCCCCCTGTCCACGTGCTACCTGTAGTCTGGGTGCACCTCGAGGTGTTGGTGGTTATAACATCTCGAATCATCAACCACCAATAGATGCATGGATAGCTCCTCTTCCACATTTGTATGCTCCCTGAGGATCTCCTTGGTCGAAGCTCAATCTATGCCTGGGCAGTCATTCGACCATCTACAAATCATTCTTACGGCGGGTCAGATAGTCATGAGCCATGTGATCCCGTCCACATCATGCATAACACTGCCTTCTCTTGGCATAACCGTCTCTGCCTCGGGTGCCTCACAAAACTGACCCTGAATCATGTGGTGGTCCACCCGTAGGACTTGTCTTGTTGGACCTCTGCGTCATCTGTCTGCTGTAAGCTGTAGAAAACTCTGCTACGTGATGATTGGTGGGGGTTCACGTCACTGGTGACTGCTCATTAAGGAAACTCACCACTAAGAAGGCTCCCTCTAACACTCCTGCCTATGTCAGTATGCTGAGTGATATCATCAAAGCCACGATCTCTCACCAGAGACACTGATCGAACACCTGGGCCCTGATGAATTGGTCTCGCACCATATCAGTGGAGTAACATGAGAGGTAAGTGAACCTCACTCAGTACTGAGCCACAGTCATGCTACACTACTGCAAATGAAGTTTCTCCTAAATGGGAACTGTTCAAAGAGTCATTGGAATAATATCTACCCAAAATGGGCTCTCGAAGTCTTCCTAGAGAAGCATTAACTCATCGTGAGCTTGTAGCATCAAGCTCTACCATCAGCATGTGACTACATATAGAAGGATATATCCAAGGATCACCATGAGATTGGCTAGTGTCTCAACTAGTTGAAAATCTCTTAGTGTAACACCCCAAGCTTCTATGGTATTCTTCTCTTTGAATAATGCAATAGCGTGTGTTGTACGCAACATCGAGTTCTAAAACACCACAACTAATCAAACTAGCCACTATGAATAGTAATACCCACTTTTTGAAATTTATATATTTTATTTTTCAAAATGGACCTCATTTTTGGATTCGTAATTTTGTAATTATCTTAGGGTGAATTTTTGATATTTTTCTGAAAAACTTCATTTTTTGATGAATAGTGAAACCACTAAGTGGTAGTTAAAAGACTGATTTTTTCATAAAACATAATTTTACCACTTCTGTGAGTGAATTTAGAAAATCTGAAAGACACGTTTAATATCAAAGAGTAAAATGTGGTTCAATGAGATGAAAATAAATTTTGGTGAATAGTAACTTCTTACTTCTATTTACCATGGTTAAAAGTAAAAAAGGATAATTAAGGGTAAAAATGATATTAATATTACCTTAACACATGTCCTAATTCTATTGTACAAGTTTATCTCGACTAAAAACAACCTTAGGAATATTATATTATCATTTTGGTCCACTTGGATTAGATTAGGACATTTATTATTATTTAATTCAAAGAAGTGTTAAAGGAGTTAAAATCAATGTTTTTTTTACTAAAACATTTTTAATATAAGGTTACACATAAGATAAATTTGATTGTAAATATTAATTACAAAGATAACATGTTTTTATACATAATGATATTTTATTTATAATTTTTAGACATTAAATAATTTAATTTATTTATGACACAATGATGATACAATAATTACCATAGTAGTGAAAAATTAAAATAATTTATATTATAATTACCCAAATAAATATAATTTGAGACTTTTTTTTAAATACCAATAATTTTATTGGTTATTATGACATGTTATAATTGATTTAATTAACATTTTTAGAAGTAATCATTCTGTTATGATTTTTAAATAAATCATTTATTGAATAGTGTCAAAATTGACATAAAAGAGTTTTTAAAACAAATATTATATTATTAATTGATATTAATTTTCATAAAAATATAAGGATAGGCCAAGAGACTTATATCATGATATGTGTATCATTAATGGACCACTTGGGGGTCTCTTGGATGTTTATAGTATGTTTATTAGCTATATAATATAAAAATACCAAGTGACATGTTAAATATGAAACTAATTAACTAATAGTTAAAACTAAATGATAAGGTTAATATAGTGACACAAACCTGTCTAAATTCTATTGGTTGAGTGGTTTTCGACCCATCAACACCTTAACATTTAAATAATCCACTT
This sequence comes from Viscum album, assembly GCA_963277665.1. Classification (NCBI taxonomy): domain Eukaryota; kingdom Viridiplantae; phylum Streptophyta; class Magnoliopsida; order Santalales; family Viscaceae; genus Viscum; species Viscum album. The sequence continues at coordinate 1,110,926,548 of OY728145.1, forward strand.
TGGATCCATTAAAAACCGAATATGAATTTATTATAAAATAATATTTCTAGCTTTTCCAAAGGTGCCCCTCACCCCTCATATAAAAGGGCACTCCCCCTTATCATTAATTCACACCTTCAAAGCCTTTTGGATCGGCCAAACCCTACCTAAATACTCTCTAAACTTCAATAAATTCAACTTAGAGGCCTTATTTTGATCAGAAATCCAACTTAAGGATTCCATTCGATCAAATCAAAAGGAAGAACCCGAAGAAGATGTAATGTTTTCACAACCCTCTTTCATGTTCCTTTCTTCTTCAACTTCTTATTTCATTATTATTCCCATTCTAAAATAATAAATCTAGAATCTCATATATATTGTGATATTATTATAAATATGGAACAACCATATTCAGTATTCTATCCATCCTTTGAATGACATGTCACCATACGTGCGTATGTACGGCTTACCGTCTCCACGTCGTGGTGTAATTGTTATTCAATAAATTATTATTTGGATGTGTGTAATAATGTTGTGTAATTCATGTAAATAAAAATATAACATGATAATTATTCTGTATATATGATATACCATCCAATTATATCTTATTTTAATACCAAAAGAATGATATTGTCGCTCGTGCGTACGTATGGACTACAGTCTCCATGAACGCGATGAGATTCATTCTCCATCGTATCAATTTAAGTATAATTATCATATGATGATTAAAAATAAATTTTAAGGAATTGATATAGTTCTGGATATGAATAATATACATCCTATCCATAAAAAATAGGGCTTATGTAACAAAACATATAAAATAAAACGAGTAAGTTAACACCCGAAACGATGATAATTCTATGATATTATTAACAAAGAAATATTAAAAGATCATATATGATATCATATTAATATATATGATTATTTTATAATTTAATAACAATTGTTTCACCATTATACAGGAGGTTAACCTACCATCAACCAATGAAAAGTACAAGTTAAGGATTTATTTCACAATCTTTTAATTATCTGAGGTTGTTTATACGTGATAATCTACTGGGATTTCTTTATCATACCCATCGATGTTTCTTAAAAATGTATTTCAAAACACTTTTACTATTTACAATAACATGGGTTAAAGGTATTTATACCCTTTTTTGACTTTTTATATGGTGTTTATAAAGGAATATTTCCGTTGTTTTCCAAACAAGGTTCTTTTTAATCTTTTCAACAGAATTAAGGTAGGAATGTAATTTTAACTTATACGGCGGGTGTGGCTATTTTCCACCATTATAAAATTTACGAATCTTCCCTTACAATATTATAAGAAAATTTTCAAATTAAAATGTTTTATTTTATAATTATGTGACTCTTAAATGATTTCAAAATAGGTAGAGATATTTTGTTAAAAAGAGTTTTCAATTCATCTATGTCCACATCATTTGATGGACTTTTAGTTTATTTGGAGTTGAGTTATTATGATACAAAACTTCCCTATTGTATTGAAGGTTTTGTGATATGTTTGACAGTGGATGTGTTATTTTTATACCATTCATGGTTTATGAAGAATGTATTGACATTTCATATGCTAGTTTTAATACGAATGTTTATGACATGTTTAAACCTGTTCATATGAGGAATGCATTGGACTTAATAAGTGACGGATGGAGACCGCTATAGCTCCTCGATGCATTGGTAGTCTCATGAGACAAACTAGTGTCTTGGCACAAGGCCTTGAAAAAATATTATATTTAGTCTTGGCATGAGGCCTTGGATATGTGGTTATGATAGTCTGGCATTATGCATTCCATCATTATGAAAGTGTTTATTGATATTGCATGTGATTATTTGATTAGTAGAATATCCATGTGAATAAGTAAATGGTATTATTTAATTTTATTTTTGACATACTATGTTGAAGTTCAAGTTTAAAAGGCTTTTGTTTTAGTTATACATTTCCTTAAATGTTTAATCTTATTTATGAAAGTTTCCGCTAAATTGTTATCCTAACTGGGCATTTGAGCTCACCCCTTTGTATGTTTTATTTTTCCAGGATGCGAAGAAGTATTTTATGAATGAACTACAGGGATAGTATGTGGGGATAAGAGTGTGGACTATGGAGACCATATTGTTGTATTTTTTTCATTTTATGATGTAATGTAAACTTTATGAATGTATCTAGTTATTCCAAGTCTACTAAACTAATCGGTCTTTCGAGACTTGATCGTTCTTGTGATCATGCCAATGTTATGTAATAATGCACTGAATCTGGGTATCTAGGGTCAAGGCATTACAATTGGTATCAGAGGAAGTTTAGTACATACCTTGGAAGCTAGATTTAGATAAACTCCAATTAGAGCACATAGATTTAAGAAGGACATTGAGGATTAGTATAGAATAACATCGTAGAATTTTGGTATTGTAGAGATTTTGTGAGCTTTCAGAGTAATACATCCCTGTTTGGATACGAGAAGGTAGAGGTGGTTCTGGAACATATGTACCTAGGGGTAAACCCCGAAAACACCGAATTAATCTAGACATGAACAAGAACTGGTGCACGACAACAGGCCTTGTTGCACTCTTGGTTACGACACTGCCAATGGATATGCTTTGGATAACTCTCATTTTCATTAAAAATAATTATGAAGAGTTTATGAGTATATACTTCCACAATGAAAACATTTTTATGATTATGTATTATATCCATAAATAGTACAATTTATGTTAAGTTTTTTATAGGTATGGAATTATGTATTTTTATTCATAAACCGATCTAGTTTATTCCATTTTTAAGAAATGGAATCTAGTAGAAGAAATGGAAACTGTATCAATTCATTCACTCCATGTAGGGATTTCCCTCCTACTCAAGATAATTATAGTGGAGATGGTGATACAACTGGTGCTGATCAACTAATCACCATATTGGGACAACTCACTCAGGTTATGAATAACAACATTACCCGTATGGAGAACCCTGATCCACAGTGTGGAGGATCAATGTTAGATAGCTTCATGAGGAAGAAACCACCAACATTCAATGGGTGTACAAATAAATTAGTATATGAGCAATGTATAAGTTCCCTATAGAAAATATTTCAGGCATTGGGGAGTAGTGAAAGGGAAAAAGTTGTCATTGCAGTTTATCACCTCACTGGAGATGCTGATAAATGGTGGTCATTGATTAAAAACATGAAGGAAGATGATGAAATATCAAATATGGAATGGAGGGAGTTCAAAGATATCTTTTTAGAAAAATACTTTCCTCATGACCATCGAGGATATATGGAAAGGCAATTCTTGAGTCTGAGACAAAAGGAGGATGAGAATGTCATAAAGTATGAGGCTAACTTTACAAGGATAGCAAGGTATGTTGGAGATTATATATGTAACCCAATAAGTGATATTGATCGTTTCATTGATGGGTTAAAGCCATTTCTCCAATGATCATTATTCTCACAATCCTTCTCGTCGTACAAAGACATTGTCTCATGTGCTATCATGTCTGAAAAGAAATTCTCTAAGTAATATGACTTTAAAGAAAAGAAAGAGAAAAAGAGATCTACTAATTAATCTGGGAATGGAAATAAGGAGAAGATGGGTAAAGTTGAATATCCATCCTGTAGTATATGTTGGAAGAAACACCCCAGTACTTGCTTAAAAGGAACGAGAGTCTGTTACAAGTGTGGTGAAAAATGCCACCAAGCTCATGATTTCAAGGGGATGAAGGAAGCTACCAATGTACAATGCTACAATTGCAGGGAGATGGGCCATTATGATAATGAATTTTCTAAGCATCAGGGTAACTTACGTCAGAAAAGGCCAAGGGATCAAGGCCAAGCTTATGCTATCACTACTGCTATGGTAGAAGCTCCAAAAGACGTGGTGGCAGGTAATTTAATGGTTTCCTCTAGTTTAGAAAATGCATTATTTGATTCTGGATCATAACATTGTTTCATATCTTCCTAGTTTTCTAAGAAAATTAGATATTTCCAATTTTATTTGATAAGGGAGTTGTCAGTTAAAACTCTTAAGGGAAGTATCATTGCAACCGAGTTTTGTGAATCAGTCCCCATTAGAGTACATAAATGTTCTTTATCCACTAATCTCATCGTCATACCTATGCTTGAGTTTGATATAATCCTCGGTATGGATTGGCTTTCAGACCATGATACAAAGATTTATTGTAAGTAGAAGGAGGTTAAAATTTTTGATGATGATGATAAGGAACACCTTATCTTTAGAGAAGAATCGTCACCACCTAATTCTTATCTAGATCCACCCCCAGTATCTCAACTAAATTAAATTATTGGGGTGGAAGAGAATGAAATTACAGTCGGTGAGGAAGGGAATATTGAAACTGAGGATGTGCCTATTGTGAGTGAATATGTAGATGTGTTTCCAGAAGATTTACCTAGACATCCTCCTGAATAAGAAGATGAGTTTTCCATTGATTTAATTCCTGGATCAAGGCCTATAACAAAGACCCCTTATAGAATGGCCATTGTGGAATTAGTTGAACTAAAGATACAACTAGATGAATAGAGTAATAAGGGATTTATTCGCCCTAGTGTTTCTCTATGGGGAGCCCCTATTCTTTTTGTTAAAAATAAAGATGGATCTATGAGGTTATGTATCAACTACATAGATATCAATGATATAACAATAAAGAAAAAGTATCACCTACCTCACATTGATGATTTATTTGACCAACTCCATGGAGCTCAATACTTTTCAAATATTGACCTTTGATCTGGATACCATCAGTTGTGTGTGAAGAAGGAAGACATTCCGAAGTCAACATTTCGAACCAGGTACGGGCATTATGAGTTTACAGTAATGCCTTTTGGGTTGGCTAATGCACCCTCTATATTCATGGATCTGATGAATACAGTTTTCAAGGAATATATTGATGAATTTGTGGTGGTATTTATTGATGATATCGAGGTATACTCCAAAAGCTATGAAGATCATGATAATCAATGTTGGCCATATTATCTCTAAATATGGAATCAATGTGAATTCTGGTTTCAGGAGATTTCTTATCTTGGCCATATTATCTCTAAATATGGAATCAATGTTGATCCTTATAAGACCCAGGCAATAAAAGAATGGCCTGCACTGAAGAGTATATCTGAGGTATGCAGTTTTATTAGTTTAGCATGTTATTATCGACGTTTCATCCAGAATTTTTCCCGGTTGGAAAACCCATTAACAAAGCTCACAGATAAAGGGGTTAAATTTTATTGGAAAAAAGAGTGTGAAGAATGTTTTGAAGAACTTAATATAAGATTATTCAATTATCTTATATTGACTCTACCATCGGGGAATGATGGGTTTTTTATTTATAGTGATGCATTGAAGAAAGTACATGGTTGTGTTCTTATGCAGAATGATAGGGTTATTTCCTATGCATCAAGATAGTTGAAAATTCATGAGAAAAACGATCATACTCATGATCCTGAGTTAGAAGCTGTGATATTTTCTTTGAAGATATGGAGACACTACCTCTATGGTGAATAATGTGAGATTTATACTTATCACAAGATTTTGATGTATATTTTCTCACAAAAAGAACTCAACATGAGGCAAAGGATATGGCTTGAATTACTCAAGGATTATGATTGCATGATACACTACCACATGGTCAATGAATACAAGGAGGAAGATGATTTGAACAAAAAAAGATCATGGAGTTTTGAACAATATGAGAATTGAAAGGGATCCAATTTTCATGGATCTAGTAATGATGGACATGGGAATAACTAGGGAAGGTGGATCATCAATGCTTTTTCAATTGGTTGCCAACCCATCATTAATATAAAGGATTAAGAGTTCTCAGACTGATGATGATGAATTTAAAAAGAATATTAAAGCTGTGAATGATGGGAGATTGAGATATTTTGTGTATGAAGAAGGAATTTTGAAATTTGGGAAGAGGCGTTGTGTTCCCGATATACCTGATCTAAAAAGGGAATTTTTGAACGATGCCTATAGTTCCAATTTCTCTGTACACCATGGGAGCACCAAAATGTATAGATATTTGAAGGAAAATTTTTGGTGGGACAATATGAAGTGGGATATTGCTGATTTTGTGTCAAGATGTATGGTTTTTCAACAAGTGAAAGCTAGAAGGAATTAGCCTGGAAGAGTCATGTAACCTCTTCCCATACCTGAGTGGAAAAGGGATAATATCACTATGGACATTTTCATGGGACTACCAAAGACTCCTAGAAGGAACGATGCAATATGGGTTATTGTTGATTGTCTTATAGAGTCAGCACATTTTCTTGCTATAAGAGAAGATCTACCACTGGAACATCTAGAAAGACTGTATATTGATGAAGCTGTGAGACTTCTTGGAGTACCCCTATGGATTTTTTCTGATCGTGATCCCCATTTTACTTCAAGATTCTGGAAATGTCTTCAGAAATCCTTAGATACAGATCTTCATTTGAGCACTGCCTACCACCCTCAAACAGATGGAAAATTAGAATGAACTATTCAAACCATAGAAGATATGTTGAGATCCTTCTCACTTGGCTTTCAGGGTATGTGGGATCAATATTTAACTCTGGTATAATTTTCCTATAACAATAGCTTCCATTCGAGTATTCAGATGGCACCATATGAAGCATTATATGGAAAGAGATGTCGCACACCAACCTATTGGGATGAAATTGGTGAAAGAAAATTTGTAGGTCTAAAAATAGTGGAGGAAACGATGGAACAGGTGAAGGTAATCAAAAACCATAAAAAGCAGCTCAATGTAGGCAGAAAAGCCATGCCGATAATCGAAGGAAGGATTTGGAATTTCAAGTCGGTGATGATGTTTTACTGAAGGTATCTCTATGGAAGGGAGTCATACGTTTTGGTAAGAAAGGTAAATTGAGTCCCAGGTACATCGGACCTTTCGAAATTCTACAACGAATTGGGGCTGTAGCTTACTGATTTTCAATGCCACCAAGTCTCTCCGAAGTTCGCGATGTATTCCACGTATCTCTGTTGAGGAAGTACATTCCTGACCCAATGAATGTACTCACCTATGAGGAATTAGAACTGGAAAACGATCTATCTTATTGAGAAGAGCCCATCACGATTCTTGATACGAGAGAACATGCACTGAGAAACCGGACGACTCTTCTGGTAAAGTCTTGTGGAGAAACCATAAGATGGAAGAGGTAATGTGGGAACCCGAGGAACATATGATGAAGAACCACCCGAGTCATTTCATGCGATATTATTATAAAAATTTCTAGGAAGAAATTATTTGAAGGAGGGGAGAATGTATCACCCCAAGCTTCTACAGTACGCTTCTCTTTGAATAATGCAATAGCATGCGTTGTACGCAACATCGAGTTCTAACACCCCACAACCAATCAAAATACCTTTTATGAATATTAATACCCACTTTATAAAATTTATAAATTTTATTTTTCAAAATGGACTTTAATTTTGGATTTGGAATATCGAAATTATCCTAAGGTGAATTTTTGTTATTTATCTGAAAAACATCATTTTTTGAAGAATAGTGAATCCACTAAGTGGTAGTTAAAAAACTGAATTTTTCATAAAACCTAATTTTACCACTTCTGTGAGTGGAATTTTGAAAATCCAAGAGACACAGTTAATATCAAAGAGTAAAATGTTGTTCAATGAGATGAAAATAATTTTTGATGAATAGTAACTTTTTAATTTTATTTACCATAGTTAAAATTAAATTGGATAATTAAGGGTAAAATGATATTAATATTACCCTAACATATGTACTAATTCTATTGGACAGGTTTATCTCAACCATAAACAACCTTAGGAATAAACTTTTATCATTTAGGTCCACTTGGATTAGATTAAGACATTTATAATTATTTAATTCAAAGAAGAGTTAAAAGAGTTAATATCAAAGTTTATTTACTAAAACATTTTTAATATAGGTTTATAGATAAGATAAATTAAATTGTAAATTCTCATTATATAGATAAAAAGCTTTACTACATAATTCTATTTTATTTATAATTTTTAGACATTAAATAATTTAATTTATTTATGACACAATGATGATGCAGTAATTACCATAATAGTAAAAAAGTAAAATAATTGATATTATAAATACACAAATAAATATAATTTGAGACTTTTTTTTCAATAAAATTAATTTTGTAGGTTAATATTACATGTTAGGATTTATTTAATTAACATTTTCTGAAGTAATTATTCATTTATGATTTTTAAAAAAATCAATTATTGAATAGCGTCAAAATTGACATAAAAGAGTTTTTAAAACAAATATTCTATTATTAATTGATATTTCATTCCTAAAAATATAAGGATCGTCCAGGAGACTTATGTCATGATAGGGGTATCATTAATTGACCACTTGGGGGTCTCTTGGATCTATATAGTATGTTTATTAACTATATAATATAAAAATACAAAGGGATATGGTAAATGTCAAACTAATTAACTAAGAGTTAAAATTAAAAGACAAGTTTAATATAGTGACCCAAACCAGTCTATATTCTATTGGTTGAGTGGTTTTCGACCCATCCCCACCTTAACCTTTAAATAATCCACTTTTTAGACATTAGAAAACGAATATGAATTTATTATAAAATAATATTTCTAGTTTTTCCAAAGGTGCCCCTCACCCCTCTTATAAAAGGGTACTGCCCTTCTCATTAATTCCCACCATCAAGGCCTTTTGGATCAGCCAAACCCTGCCCAAATACTCTCTCATCGTACATCACTTCAACCTAGAGGCCTTAGTTCGATCAGAAATCCAACCTATAGAGTCCTTTTGATCAAATAAAATGGAAGAACCCGAAGAAGAGGTAATGTTTTTACCACCCCCTTTCAAGTTCCTTTCTTCTTCAACTTATTCATTCTTTAATTTTCCCATTCTAAAATAATAAATCCATTATCTTCAATATACTGTGATATTATTATAAATATGGTACAACCATATTCAGTATTCTATCCATCCTTTGAATGACATGTCACCATACGTGCGTACGTACGGCTTACCGTCTCCAGGGTCATGGTGTAATTGTTTTTCAATAAATTATTATTTGGATGGGTATAATAATGGTGTGTAATTCATGTAAATAATAAATATAAAATGGTAATAACTATGTATATATGATTTATCATCCAATTATATATTATTTTAATATCCAAATAATGATATTGTCGCTCGTGCGTATGTACGGACTACCGTCTCCACGAATGCGATGAGATTCATTCTCCATCGTATCCATTCAAGTTTAATTATCATTTGATGGTTAAAAATAATTTTTAAGGACTTGATATAATTCTGGATATGAATAAGATACAACCAATCCATAACAAACACTAATTATGTAACAAAACATATAAAAGAAAATGAGTAAGTTAACAACTGAAACGACGATAATTCTAAGATATTATTAAAAAATAAATGGTAAAAGATCATATATGATATCATATTAATCTATATGATACATGTATAATTTAATAACAATTATTTCACCATTCTAAAAGTGTTTAACCTACCCTCAACCATGGAAAATTACAAGTTAAGGGTTTATTTCGCAATCTCTTCATTATCTGAGGTTGTTTATACGTGATAATCTATTGACATTTCTTTATCATCCACATACATGTTTCATAAAAATGTATTTCAAAACATTTTAAATATTTACAAGAATATTGGTTAATGTCATTTATACCCTTGTTTGACTTTTTATAAGAGGTTTATAAAGGAATATTTCCTTTATTTTCCAAACAAGGTGCTTTTTAACCATTTCGACAGAATTATGGTAAGAATGTTTCTTTAAATTATATGGTGGGTGTGGCTATTTTCCGCCATTATAAAATCTTTGAAGCTTCCCTTACAAGATTATATTAAAATTTTCAAAGTAAATGTTTTATTTTATAATTATGTGACTCTTAAATTATTAAAAAATAGGAAGAGATAATTCATTAAAAAGAGTTTTGATTTTATCTTTGTCAACATCCTTTGATGGATTTTAAGTTTATTTGGAATTGATTTATTATGATAAAAAACATCCATATTGTATTGATGGTTTTGTGATATGTTTGACTGTGGATGTGTTATTTTTATACCATTCATGGTTTATAAAGAAAGTATTGGAATTTTGTATGCTAGTTTTAATACGAATGTTTATGTTATGTTTATACCTATTCATATGAGGAATGTATTGGACTTAATAAGTGATAGGTGGAGCCCACTATAGCTCCTCAATTCATCGGTATGTCTCAAGAGTCAAACTAGTGTCTTGGCACAAGGCCTTGAAAAAATCTTATTTGTAGTCTTGGCATGAGGCATTGGCTATGTGGTTATGATTTTCTGGCATTATGCATTCCATCATTATGAAAGTGGTTTTTCATATTGCATGTGATTATTCGATTAGTAGAATATCCATGTGAATAATTAAATGGAATTATTTCATTTTATTTTCTCCATACTATGTTGAAGTTCATGTTTAAAAGGCTTTGGTTTTAGTTATTCATTTCCTTAAATGTTTATTCTTATTTATGAAAGTTTCCGCTATATTGTTATCCATACTGGGCATTTGAGATCACCCCTTTCTATGTTTTATTTTTCACAGGATGTGAAGAAGTATTTTATGAATGAAATGTAGGTATAGTATGAGGGGATAAGAGTGTGGACTATGGAGACCATATTTTTGAAGTTTTTTCATTTTATGATGTAATGTAAATTTTATGAATGTATCTAGTTATTCCAAGGATAATAATCTAATCTGTCTTTCGAGATTTGATATTTCTTGTGATCATGACAATGTTATGTAATAATGCACTAACTCTGTGTATCTAGTGATGGGTAATTGCACTCAGTATGGCCTCCAACCAATCCTCAACTGCATGTGGGTCCGTCTCTCCCCTGAACAAGGGTGGCATCTGGCACTGGAACTCGTGAAAAGCGCTTAGGCGGCATGCACCGTCTGCTACTGAGGCTGATGGAATCGGTGGTCCAACAGGTAATGGTACATTTGTTTCCTCTGCTAGTGCCTCTACTGGAAGAGGGCCCTGCAACGAGGAATCATCACTCGGTGGGCTATGAATTCATACTACTCTCGGAACCCTAGTTAGCTATATACTTAGAGGCATCCTGAAAATAAATAGGTTCACCACAGTCAATATGTTATCCCTAGTGAGCTCACTCAAAGATATCACAAAAGAAAACCCTTCAAAACACACACGCAATCAGTGTTTTGAAGCACTGCGTCAGAAATCCGAAGTCAGGGTCCTGGTGTATGGATATGTCAGCCGCCACACCAACACTAGATTCCATAATCTGATAACCACTCTCAGAACACTTAAAACTATTTTTTGTTAAAAGAAAGATCATATTCCTATGTTATATCGTATAACCAACTCCTCTAATACCAATTTTTGATCACCCATCCCCCGGGGCCCATGCCATGACTACCCCAAGCCCACCTTCCATAGGCTATGGGCAGACGACAATCACCAAAGTGGTATTAGCTAGAATTGGGAAGGCATTTCTTCTATCAACTATAATCACAAGAAACCAAGCACACAACATGATATAAACTCAATTAAAATAAAAAAAATAGAGTGACTGTAGTATGTAAAAGGGGCCAGAATACAAGCCCAACTAAAAAGTACAAGTACGATTGAAATACAATGCAACTGAAGAAATCCAAAAGACAGCTACTAGGTCGCCTACCGAGGTTCCTACATGAAGGGTAGGTATTGATCACCTCCTCGGCACTGCATGTCGACCTATCTCCTCGGCATACCGATACGTCGTATAGTCCACCTCAGAGCACCGTCTTATCCGGGTACTCTTAGCCTTGATCAGCAATGTCTGTCGTCTACCCCAAACACAATGAGGTGCGGGCATAGCCCGTGTAGGGGTGAGTATAACAATAACTAGTAGGGACCCCAATAACCTCATTTTCTCACAAAATCTACAAATGATAATCCTAAAAGTATGTAGTCAACTATCAACCCTACATAGGTATATTCCCATATTTATACCTATGTTATCATGTCTATCCATCTCAATCATGAGGAAAACAAAAAGTCAAATTCCAAATCCCCTAGCTCAACTGTTCCACAAAAGATGAAAACCCACAAATTCAGGTACCACATAGGTACGCCCCACAGAATAATACTACCAACGTATTACCACAATAAAAGAGTACCACACAAGTACAAAAACATCTCACACCAGGTAAAACATGAGTACAATAGTAGAGATTATTAGATGTAAATACTAAATCATGTTACTCTGTAATGAAGTTGACCCACACTGGATCTCTAGGAGCTTACCCACACATGATTGCTAGGTGCTGTCCCACAAAGGATCATTAGGAGCTGACCCAAACAAGATTGCTGGGTGATGACCCACACAGGATCTATAGGAGATGAACCACATAGGATCACTAGGTGATGACCCACAAAGGATCACTAGGAGCTAAACCACACATGATCGCTTGGATCTGACCCACACAAGATCGCTAGGAGATGACCCACACAGGATCGCTTGGAGATGACCCACACGGTATCGCTAGGAGCTGACCCACACAAGATCGCTAGGAGCTAAACCACACAGGATTACTTGGAGCTGACCCACATAGGATATTTAAGATATGACCTACATAGGATCTCTAGTACCTGACCCACATAGGATCGCTAGGTGTTGACCCACACAAGATCGCTCTTCATTCTTCTCGTCACATCCAGCTACTGGGTTTCTACACTAGGCCTCATCATCTTTTAAAGAATCCACCGAACATGACACTGGATGATAATCAAACAGCTACAAATTCCCATGGGGATGTATCCCAAAGGACCCCCATGTCATTGGGGTCTCAATGCAATAGAAGGTGCATCATTCAGAGGCCCGATCTGTATGTTATTAGCCTTTTTGTTCCGAGGGCCCGATTTGATTCATGCATGATCCAACCCAATCATTCCCCAACATTATCCAAAACTCTTGTGGGTATAAAAATGTCACTGTCAAACTCCATGGTTTCTGGAACAGCTAACAGTTCGTCAAACGGACATCTGATGTCAACATTATGGCCCATGTAAATTATAGGTTTGTATGTGGTCTGGGTCTGGTCTAACCCGACACAGACCTATCTTGGGTCGACCAGGATCGGCTCTACCCAGCCTGGCCTGTGGTGCGACCCGGCCCACTTGGTGGTCTATCAGGCTGTGAGGTCCATGAGGGCCCTTGGAGGCCATGGGTGCCTTGGGGCGATAGAGGTCGCGGGTTGGCTCAGCCGTGAACAGCGTCTCGACCGCTGGGTGCCGTGAGGGCATGAGGCGGCTTGTCCAGGAGGATGGAATCCACGAGACAGCTCGTCCCAGAGGTTTTGCGAGTGCTTATTATAGTTTGTTCTGGTCTGGGGTGGCTAGGTCGGGAGGACGGAGGTTGCGGGACGACTCGGGTGGGGCGGCTCATCCGGGAGAGTGGAGGCCATGAGACAACATGACCCAGACGGTGGAGGCCGCGAGGAGGCTCATCAAGGCCACGGGTGGCATGACACGGTCGCAGACGGAGGCGGTGACTCGGGCGGTGGATCTACCTCGGGCATGGAGGTCTCGAATGGCGGAGCCGCAGGGCGGCATGGTGTCGTGCCTTCACTGGAGGCTGGATTAGTCGGCCTCTCTCTCCGTTCTTTGTCATTGTGTAAGCCACATTCTTCCATCGTGAAGAAGACAATAAGGAAGGATGACATAGGGGTCGATCCATGTTTGTTAGTCTGCCCCTCCAAATTAGTGTGGTAGAAATTGGTTCACCATTTTTGAATCACGAACGTGTATGGAAGATATTTAAGAACATCAATCCCCAAAACCTTCGTCAGTCACTATTCACAACCCCACAGAAGAAATATTAGAAGGTAAGAACATGGGAACTAAACCAAAACCTTGGATTGTTCTTTGACGTTGGTGAGGGAATGAATACGAAGAAGGCAAAATGAGTGACAATGATCGGCGCTTCTGCAGCCACACTTCGATGTCGGGCTCACTCGTCATCCTCTTCCATGATTTCTGATGAATGTTCTTCGATGGCATTCATCATTAGAGAAGTGTAATCCTCTCAGTATTTCTCTTCTCCACCAAATCCACCAAATTTCAAAGTTTCCAACTTATGATATGTTTCCCCAATTAAAATTTTTGGCACAATTTCAAATTGGATTAATTAATTACATAGTAGCTATCTTAATTAATTAAGGGGGGTGTCATCATTAAACAAGGGGATGTTCATGAGACTTCCCCGTATTTAAGTGGGAAGTTCAAAGGGGTTTTAATCTTGGGTGGTCCCCACCACCATAACCTCTCATGGGAGGTTTTAGGTTTAGTGGTCCCCACATCCATAACCTCAAGTGGAGGTTTAATTTTGGTGGTCCCCACCTCTCAACATCCACATGGGAGAGCCTTATGAAAATTAATATAAAATGTTATACAACTTTTATTTTATTTCATTCTTTCACAAAAAACCAAAATATTATCTTTCACTCTTGACCAACTACCATCAAGGTGAATTCCTCTTTAAGAAAATGCCGATGTTTCGAGTTCAATGGTTCCCTCAAATTTGATTTCTGAGCACTGGTTCAAGAGCTAGAAAAACCGGCTCAGACAATTACTTAATTTACCTAAAGAAAGATTAGAAATTTTTTCGGGCACTCCGGGACTCAGAATCACGTGCCATCAATTGTCAGGGACTCATAAAATTCAAATATATCAAAAAAATGTACATGTAAATTTCAGGTGTTTACAAATAGATTTTATTATGAGTTATCAAGGTCCAAATCTCTTTGGCTTAGAGTCTTATGGATGCTTTGGATTATAACTCGAGTATGAGCTAATATATTGTAGATATATTGTAATATCCCGACCTTGTTCAATATATTTATTGAATAGGATTAATGATAGTAATATTTCATTACATGATTACTTGTTTTATGGTTTATAACGTGGGGTGTGTTTCAGTGATGTTTGACAGAGATTTATGAAAATGGGTTTGTACATGGTTGGAGCACTACAAAAAAAAATTGTGCACCCAAACCAAGGAAACTATGCAACCAAAAACAATAAGAAATCACATGGATTGTACATGGTTTGTCATACTATGTGTTCTAAAAGGAGAAATAGTTCACCCCAAAATATCAGCCGCCTAGTTGGTGCATGGTTGAGAAAACCATGTAGACCTGTGTCTGAAACCATGCACCACATTGAATTAAGAACAATTTGTTTTTAAAAAATTCAACAGAACCCCCAGAACTCAGATATTTCAATCCTAATTTGACCCTTTTCCATATTTCACATTTTTAGAGCTCTCCGGACGAATTCATAGGCCATATATCTTCCATTATATTTTATTCAATGCACAAAAAGATTATCTGCATCCCTCCTAGTAAGTGGATCTCATATTTTTTCTTTCTTGTTCAACCCCCTCTGATCCCTCATTCTTTGGGAGGGTGAAATATCCAATTTTATATAGATCAATATATATATTTGATAAATTTAAATAGAGTTTTATGGATGTATTTATATATCTACGATATATTTTATGTTCAATCGAATTTTATTATAATATATTCTGATCTGATCATCACCATTATGCTAATCAATTTTTGTGATTTACATTAGGTGATCGTTCATCGATGAATCAAGGTAGGTGGTCAAGTCATCAAACCCGGTAGTTGTGTTTTGATTTCATATATTTAGTTTGTCTAATTTCTAGATCATTCATAGAAATTTTAATTCATAATTGAGTTAAGTAATGTGGTAAATTAATTAGTTGAGATGTTTTTGAAACTATGATATTTTAAGATAGTTGAACACGATAATTAATTATGAGAATTAATGTTGAGATATTGGGATATTTGTTTAATAATTATTTTTGAAAATTAATCACAATGAAACTACGATGGTGGAATTGGATAATTGGATTTAAAATAAGGAAAAATAAAAGGTGAATTAATTATCAATGTAATGATTGTGAATGTGGGATAAATAATTATTCAGTTTATTATAAAATTGTTAAAATGTGATTTAGAATGACTAACTGTTGAATTAATTATTGAAAGTCGAAATTTTTAAATAGTGAATTTATTTTTGAATTAATTAATGGAATTTATAATTTTAATTAATCTTTTAATTATTTGATACTGTTGGATTAATTAATTTATGAATTAATAAATTAACATGGTGATGGTTAATAATGATAAGGGGATTATTGTTTTATAATTCGGGTTGTGAAATTGATTGTTAGACATGAAGACATACACCCACAATAATGATATAAATAAATATCCATGATTTTGGGGTGTTAGACATGGTGTTAGACACCAAATGGGATTTTGGGGTGTTAGTCATGGAATTATACACCAAATGGGATTTTCAGGGTTAGACATGGCGTTCTTCCCCAAATATAGTTCTATCAATATTGCTGATAATTTGGGATGTCAGACCCAACCTTCTATAACAATGTTACTTTTTGTTGTTAGACATGGTGTTTTACAACTATGATATTTATGGGTTTTAGACATGGAATTATACACAATAAGGGAATTTGGGGTGTTAGACCTGATGTTCTAAACTAATGGGATTTTGGGATGTTAGACATTGTTATCTACACCAATGATATTTTGGGGTGTTAGAAATGGATTTCTACACCAATTTGGATTTTGGGGTGTTAGACATGGAATTCGACTCCAATGAATAATATAAACGATTGGGATTTTTGGGCATTATACATGGCATTCTACAACAATTAATAAATATAATTGAATTTTGATTTAAATGAGATACGTGGTTTAAACTCCTATATATGTGTTTAATTGAGATTGATTAATAATGAGTTAATTGTTTAAATATGAATTTTAATAATTTCAGTATAGTATTACATACAATTATTATTGAATGTGTTTGTTATAGTCACCGTTGGTGGTGGCCTATTGAGTTATACTCACGCCCCACTCAGGTTTTCTGATTAGTACCCGAATAGACATTATTTTTGCAGAAATTAGTATGTTTAAAGGTCCTTAGTTAGATTTCTGATTCGGGATAAATATTGGTTGAGGAAACTAGATGTGGTTTTGAACCACTTGGGAGTTGTTTGGTTCTTTCTTTTCAACATTCATATTAGAAAATTTGCAGTTTCTTTTTTGTGGAATGTTTCATAGTTTCTGTTGGATATTGTATTTCTTTTTTTATTATTTTGAGATATTAGTATAGTTTATTGATATATAATGCTTCTACTATTGATTGGTATTTTTGTTTGGTGTATTACTCTAATAAAATTTGGTATTGTAGAGACCCGAAGCCTGACGCACATAGACCTTACATTACTTTTGCGGAATACTTAGTACATAACAAAAACACACACACACAAGGATCTTAATAGTTTAGTGTCTTTGGAAACTCGGAATGTAATCTTCTAATTGTGGTGAAAGATCTTCAACATCTCCCATAAAGATCTTCTTTTTTTTATACCTAAAACCTTTCTTTATCTCCTGGGAAAAAGAAAACATAAAAGGGTGAGCTCAAATGCTCAGTAAGGTTAAACAAAAGAAAAATCAATCACATCATATACATAAGAACATAGCTTTTGGAAATCTTAACCTGCAAAAGAGCTCATAATATCATAACATGGGATAAATCATAGAAGTGAAAATGAGATCACCATAATCATAACATGAAACATAAAAATTTGTGGCATGCACACATAATCATGAAAAATCATTTCTTGTTAGTCATAACTCATTGCCAAGACTATCTTAGTGGAAAAAGTCCCTTTCTGAATCGAGTAACCCTCGTTTCAGTCCTGTTTCACTGAACCGGTATAACCTACCATTTCAGCCATGTCTATCTCATGAGATATAAAATCTTTACCCAATGCATTGGAGGGAGATATAGGTCCCACCCATCTTATAATGAATCCTTTCTTATGTGTTCCACATAATCATAAATCATACATCATCGCATAACGCATATAACAAAAATGGGATTCTTGAAACATCATGACATCATAAAACAATTCATATAAGATAAAGGAATTCATAAACATAATTCCATCACAACATAGTAAAATCAATGTAAAAATATGGATAGAAACAGAACCCTTTATTATCTTAGATGGAAAATAATTTTGATAAAACACTTGAATTGAATTCTTGAGGAAAATATCCTTTCTTCTTCAAAATCAATTTCTTTTCAAAAAACATCATGCAATTTTAAATGAAAGAGATTTTATTGAAAATAGTCCTGAAATATTTTGGAGGAAGCTTCATGAGAATAAGTCTTTATAAAACTGTAAAAATCCATTCGTGTCGTATAAGTTAAAAAAAACATTCTTCGTACTTTTGTCGGAAAAGTCAAAAAGTACCTCGTACGAAAAACGACAAAAGATTCCTTTCATTTCTTTTACTAAAAACTCACCGAAGGGTAAAAATGCATTTAAACAATTGTAGGTGGATGGAAGTAATATTACATATTGATAAAACATGGATGTGGATGATAAAATACACCCCAGTAAATACTTACGAATAAACAATATCGGATAAAAATGAGATTGTGATATTTCCCTTACCTTAGGTCCGATTTGCTTCGTATGTGTCCGAACCTTCTGTATAATGATTTAAATAATGTCATTGGCTTATTAAAGAATCATATTCATTGTTATGATATCATATATGGTTCACTTATGACATTATATTACCCGTTCTTTTGTAAATTCCATGTTAAAGAAGCGTTTTGGGTAAAATCGTTTCATTTATCGTAGGTGTTTTGACTTGTTGTTCTTGACATCATTATTACTTATGTCATGATTTACTTACTTCCAGAATATAAAATATGATTTATATATCATATATATTCAGTATATATATATATATATATATATATATATAATAGATAGATAAATAAAATGAAAAACACCGTTCATGGAGACGGTAGTCCGTACGTACGCATGAACGCTGTTTTTCTTTCCTTATTGTCTTGAAATGGAAGTAAGTAGATGACATACATATGTATATATATACATAAATCCAGTATCTTTATAATGTCATATATTTCATTATTATTTCTTATATATACATTATAATCATTCTTAAATGGTTAACATGGAGAATGAATCTCATCGCGTCGTGGAGACGGTAGTCCGTACGTACGCACGAGCGATGATATCATTTCCATAAATACTGAATTGAATTGGACTGGATTATACAATATATCAGAATAAATATGATGTTGTAATAACTATTTATAGTTATTCTTTACACCATTATACTCATCCATGTAAGGTGGTGGTGGAAAATAGATTACACCACGGCGTGGAGACAGTATTCCGTACGTACGCACGCGCGGTGATTTCTTTTTCCGTATGATGAATAGATGGTGAAATAGGGTTGTTTCATACTTATAATAACATATCATTATATGAGTGATACTGATGTTATTACTTCATAATGAAACAACCTAAGAAGAAGAAGTGGAAGAAGAAATAAAGATGAAAGAATTGGTAATGGTAATTACCTCTTCTTTGAAGCGCCTCTTTGAGACCTCCTCTTAGGGCACTAGAATTGGTCATTGAGGAAGACCAGAACCTCTAGGATGTTTCTAGGGAAGTGGAGAAGAGATTTTGGCAGGGGTTGGCCGAGCTTGAGTGCTCAAATTGGTGTGAGAAGGAGGGGGAGGAGGTGTCCTTTTATAGGGGAGGAGAGGGGCACCTTAGGAATATCTCAAAATATTATTTTATATTAAAGTCAAAATCGGTTTATAATGGTTCCAAAGGGTCTTATTTAGAAGCTAAAGTGGGGATGGGTCGAAATCCTATCAACCAATAGAATTTAGACATGTTTAGGATATTATTTTAACCTTATCAATTAGATTTAACTCCAAGTTAAATAATTTAACTTTTACCGTGTCTTTTTGTTTTCTTTCACTATATGGTTAATACACTTACTATAAAATGCCAAAAGAACCCCAAATTATTTATTATTAATATATATATCCTTATCTAAGTCATTTGGCCGAACCTTAGATTTTTAGGAATAAAATAACAATTAATAATATAATATTTGATTTAAAAACTATTTTGTGTCAATTTTGACACTATTTGATATATGATTTTTGTGAAAGTCATAACAGAATTAAATGTTCAAACCAAGTTGATTAAATCAACATTAATATTTCATAGTAACCTAGAAAATTAGTGTAATTCATAAAAAATCTCAAATTACATTTATTTTTGTGTTTATAACATCAATTATGTCAATATTTTATTAATAATATAATTACTGCATCATCGTTGTGTCATAAATAAATTAACTTATTTGATGTCTAAAAATTAAAAATAAAATACCATCATGTAGTAAATATTTTTAGCTTTCTAATGAATATTTACAATCGAATTTATCTTATTTATAACCCCATATTAAAAATGATTTACTTATTAAACTTTGATTTTAACTATTTTAATCTTTCTTTAAATAAATTAATAATAAATGTCCTAATCTAATCCAAGTGGGCCTAAATGGTCATATTTTATTCCTAAGTTTGTTTTTGGTCGAATTACACTTGTCCAATAGAATTAGGACATGTGTTAGGGTAATAGTAATATCATATTTACCCTTAGTTACCCTATTTACTATTAACCGCGGTAAAAAAAAGTAAAAAGTTACTATTCACCAAAAATTATTTTCATCTCATTGAACCACATTTTAGTCCTTAATATTAACCGTGTCTGTCGGATTTTCAAAATTCTATTCACAGAAGCGGTAAAATTAAGTTTTATGCAAAATTCAGTTTTTTTAACCTACCACTTAGTAGTTTCACTATTCATCAAAAATTGATGTTTTTCAGAACAATTCCAAAATTTCATCCTAAGCTATATTTCATATTCCGAATTCAAAAATGAAATCTATTTTACCAAATTCATAACATAGAAGTTGCATTAGTTAATTTTATAATTAAATCCCACTGTTAAAATAAATAGCGTGTTTTTAGGAAACAAAATATATCAAAAGATTGACACTTGATTATGTCTGGTTTAAATGTGAAATTACAACCAATGACCAACATTGTATTAAATTGTAAAAATATATTCTAAATATACTTTAAAACCACTCAAATTAATAATTTATCACTATTAATTATTTCGATTAAAAAAAGTTGTTTTTAATTATAAATTTGTAATTTTCACTATTCATCAGAATATGAAAGTTATCCGAAAAGTACCAAAATTTCACCTTAGGCTAAATTCGATACTCCGAATCCAAAAATGAAGTTCATTTTGAAAAATAAGATTTACAGAATTTTAAAAAGTGGTTATTACTATTCATAACGGCTAGTTTTAATAATATTTTAATAGCATATCGTTGTTTAGTGAAACTTGGTATTGCGTATTACACACGCTATCGAGGAAGGTCGCGATTGCGTGTAATGCAAGGAAAGTCAAGGATGCGTGTTGTGAAAGCTCCTTTTGGTGTAGCGTACAACACAAGACATTAATAAAATTAAAAAGAATATTTTTTATAAAATATTGGGCTGTTACATTCTACCCCCCTTAAAATGAATTTCGCCCTCGAAATTCGTCGGGGTTATAAATGGTTTACTATTCGAAAGATTCTTTAATAGAAACCCACATCGTAAAAAGGAATGTCAAAACCAATCTTTAAAAACAAAAGTATGAAACGTAACGGTTACCCAAATAAAATAATCATTGGGTTTCCACATAGGTGAAAATATGGATATGGAAGAGAAATCTAACCATCATGTTCTGATGGAGAGTGGTAGAGAACATGGCTACGGAAAAGCCAGTAATCACAAATCCATATATTTGTGATGATATAAGGTACCATCTGATTCATCAGGTATAAGATCACTAGGACAACATTTTTGGTTTTCAAGATCATTTCCTCTAAAGTTGAAAATTTGAATTAGAATAAATACTTACTTTATTTTGGTACAATCTCACTGTTGTTCGTGCCTTGAACAATTTCCACTTCATCTCTTAAATAAATGAAGTTGAATTTGTTATTTGTGAAGTGTTAGCAGATCATGTGATAGAATGACGGGTCATTCCATCTGTCTCAAACAAAAGGTTAGCAAAAATTATATGCATAAATCGATCTATAGTGAGATTAATCATATATGGTTCCTAAAATGGACTTATACTTCATATATCATACTGCTTAATATAATAAAACTAGTTTCTACTAATCAGGGACTTCCTGTAGGCCAGTGGTAGGCGATAAAGGCCAGTCGCACTTCGGTTGTGGGTTCGATTCCTACAGCCTTGTCCGAAGCGATGGGCTGTCGCCCATCCTGCAGGTTGTCCTTTTTATAAAACTATATTACTATAACATCCCATCAATAATATCGAAAAAAAACTTCTATCCTTAAACAATACTAACTTATGTCCAACATAATCCATTCCAATCTTTAGGCTTATCCATAATACTGCAGTCCATTCTCATAACATAGTGAAAATGATTACCAGAGATTTAACACCATCGTCGATCCCCATAAGATATGTCTTGTTGGTCACATTCTAATCATTCAAAGTCCTTAATCATGTATTCGCTTGAATACCTTAGTGAAAACATGAATGCAGTTTAAAGTTAACACTTTCCACATACCAAAATCCTCAAAATTCTATATACTCAAACCATGATATCACTTAGTCCTTATATCAATCATGATCTCATGAATACTGTCAAACATTTCATTTTCTCCTTATCCCTTCATTATGCGCATATCATCTACATTCCAAAAAATATCTGAATAACCTTTCATTGTTACTCATACCATTCATCATAAACATTCAAAACAGTGTAACAATCCTTAGATGTCTTTTTATTCTATAGTACAACATTACACTTGATAAACATGTAATCATTCCACTACCTTCTTAAACAATTGACCGAGCTTCAACAATACTTTCATCTCACATATCATTTGTAGTCTCTTCATCATCATCAACAAAAATACTACCCATAAGACCATACCGATTCTCTTCATGAGACATTCCCTTAGGGCATTGGTTTGCATAATGCCCGTACATTCCACATTTAAAACATTTAACCATTGTTGATGTCGTAGCAATACCATTAACCTCATCCATGGTGTTAACTGAAACTTTTCCATTGCACTTACTGGATTTGTGTCCTTCTTTTCCACACCCAAAGCATCTTCCAGTTCCTTTGAAACATTCTCCTTGATGCCTCTTCCCACATTATTTACATAGGGGAAATTGAACTTTCTTTCCTCTATGATCATCATGAAACTCCATCTTTCTCTTATTAGCCGAGTAAGGAAACTTACCAAATTTTACATTATTGATCATATTATGAGATTGCTGATTCGGCATAATAATGATATTTGGAATTCCAAATCCCATTTCATTTGGTTGCTCATGAAGAATATCATTCCATTGTCCATCATATCCTCCATTATCGTGAATCATCTTGTTTCCAGCCATTTTCTAAAACCCAAAAAGAATAGTGTGAGAGGCAAAAATTATTCTAGGGAAAACAACATAATAAAGGTGGAGTATCCTCGATATCTAACATCTTAGGTTAAATTCTATGATCGTTACCGTAGTTCTAGGACTGTATCCTATACGTATACTTATCCTTAGGGACATCCCTAGACATACCTTATAAATACCTCTAGGGATCTCACTAAAGTTCTCGCATCCTAGTTTCCAAAGGTTGACTAAACCTTTCCTCTGATACCAACTGTAGAGACCCGAAGCCTGACGCACATAGACCTTACATTACTTTTGCAGAATACTTAGTACATAACAAAAACACACACACACAAGGATCGTAATAGTTTAGTGTCTTTGGAAACTCGGAATATAATCTTCTAATCGTGGTGAAAGATATTCAACATCTCCCATAAAGTTCTTCTTTTTTTATACCTAAAACCTTTCTTTATCTCCTGGGAAAAAGAAAACATAAAAGGGTGAGCTCAAATGCTCAGTAAGGGTAAACAAAAGAAAAATCAATCACATCATATACATAAGAACATAGCTTTTGGAAATCTTAACCTGCAAAAGAGCTCATAATATCATAACATGGGATAAATCATAGAAGTGAAAATGAGATCACCATAATCATAAAATGAAACTTAAAACTTTGTGGCATGCACACATAATCATGAAAAATCATTTCTTGTTAGTCATGACTCATTGCCAAGACTATCTTAGTGGACAAAGTCCCTTTCTGAATCGAGTAACCCTCGTTTCAGTCCTGTTTCACTGAACCGGTATAACCTACCATTTCAGCCATGTCTATCTCATGAGATATAAAATCTTTACCCAATGCATTGGAGGGAGATATAGGTCCCACCCATCTTATAATGAATCCTTTCTTATGTGTGCCACATAATCATAAATCATACATCATCGCATAACGCATATAACAAAAATGGGATTCTTGAAACATCATGACATCATAAAACAATTCATATAAGATAAAGGAATTCATAAACATAATTCCATCACAACATAGTCAAATCAATGTAAAAATATGGATAGAAACAGAACCCTTTATTATATTGGATGGAAAATAATTTTGATAAAACACTTGAATTGAATTCTTGAGGAAAATATCCTTTATTCTTCAAAATCAATTTCTTTTCAAAAAACATCATGCAATTTTAAAAGAATGAGATTTTATTGAAAATAGTCCTGAAATATTTTGGAGGAAGCTTCATGAAAATAAGTCTTTATAAAACTGTAAAAATCCATTCGTGCCGTATAAGTTAAAAAAAACATTCTTCGTACTTTTGTCGGAAAAGTCAAAAAGTACCTCGTACGAAAAACGACAAAAGATTCCTTTCATTTTTTTACTAAAAACTCACCGAAGGGTAAAAATGGATTTAAACAATTGTAGGTGGATGGAAGTAATATTAAATATTGATGAAACATGGATGTGGATGATAAAATACACCCCAGTAAATTCTTACGAATAAACAATCTCGGATAAAAATGAGATTGTGATATTTCCCTTACTTTAGGTCCGATTTGCTTCGTATGCGTCCGAACCTCCTTTATAATGATTTAAATAATGTCATTGACTTATTATAGAATCATATTCATTGTTATGATATCATATATGGTTCACTTATGACATTATATTACCCGTTCCTTTGTAAATTTCATGTTAAAGAAGCGTTTTGGGTAAAATCGTTTCATTATTCGTAGGTGTTTTGACTTGTTGTTCTTGACATCATTATTACTTATGTCATGATTTACTTACTTCCAGAATATAAAATATGATTTATATATCATATATATTCAGTATATATATATATAATAGATAGATAAATAAAATGAAAAACACCGTTCATGGAGACGGTAGTCCGTACGTACGCATGAACGCTGTTTTTCTTTCCTTATTGTCTTGAAATGGAAGTAAGTAGATGACATACTTATGTATATATATACATAAATCCAGTAGCTTTATAATGTCATATATTTTATTATTATTTCTTATATATACATTATAATCATTCTTAAATGGTTAACATGGAGAATGAATCTCATCGCGTCGTGGAGACGGTAGTCCGTACGTACGCACGAGCGATGATATCATTTCCATAAATACTGAATTGAATTGGAGTGGATTATACAATATATCAGAATCAATATGATGTTGTAATAAATATTTATAGTTATTCTTTACACCATTATACTCATCCATGTAAGGTGGTGGTGGAAAATATATTACACCACGGCGTGGAGACGGTATTCCGTACGTACGCACGCGCGATGATTTCTTTTTCCGTAGGATGAATAGATGGTGAAATAGGGTTGTTTCATACTTATAATAACATATCAGTATATGAGTGATACTGATGTTATTACTTCATAATGAAACAACCTAAGAAGAAGAAGTGGAAGAAAAAATAAAGATGAAAGAATTGGTAATGGTAATTACCTCTTCTTTGAAGCGCCTCTTTGAGACCTCCTCTTAGGGCACTAGAATTGGTCTTTGAGGAAGACCAGAACCTCTAGGATGTTGCTAGGGAAGTGGAGAAGAGATTTTGGCAGGGGTTGGCCGAGCTTGAGTGCTCAAATTGGTGTGAGGAGGAGGGGGAGGAGGTGTCCTTTTATAGGGGAGGAGAGGGGCACCTTAGGAATATCTCAAAATATTATTTTATATTAAAGTCAAAATCGGTTTATAATGGTTCCAAAGGGTCTTATTTCGAAGCTAAAGTGGGGATGGGTCGAAATCCTATCAACCAATAGAATTTAGACATGTTTAGGACATTATTTTAACCTTATCAATTAGATTTAACTCCAAGTTAAATAATTTAACTTTTACCGTGTCTTTTTGTTTTCTTTCACTATATGGTTAATACACTTACTATAACATGCCAAACGAACCCCAAAGTATTTACTATTAATATATATATTCTTATCTAAGTCATTTGGCCGAACCTTAGATTTTTAGGAATAAAATAACAATTAATAATATAATATTTGATTTAAAAACTATTTTGTGTCAATTTTGACACTATTTGATATATGATTTTTGTAAAAGTCATAAAAGAATTAAATGTTCGAACAAAGTTGATTAAATCAACATTAATATATCATAGTAACCTAGAAAATTAGTGGAATTCATAAAAAATCTCAAATTACATTTATTTTGGTGTTTATAACATCAATTATGTCAATATTTTATTAATAAGATAATTACTGCATCATCGTTGTGTCATAAATAAATTAAATTATTTGATGTCTAAAAATTAAAAATAAAATACCATCATGTAGTAAAGCTTTTTAGCTTTCTAATTAATATTTACAATCGAATTTATCTTATGTATAACCCCATATTAAAAATGATTTACTTATAAAACTTTGATTTTAACTATTTTAATCTTTCTTTAAATAAATTAATAATAAATGTCCTAATCTAATCCAAGTGGGCCTAAATGGTCATATTTTATTCCTAAGTTTGTTTTTGGTCGAATTACACTTGTCCAATAGAATTAGGACATGTGTTAGGGTAATAGTAATATCATATTTACCCTTAGTTACCCTATTTACTATTAACCGCGGAAAAAAAAAGTAAAAAGTTACTATTCACCAAAAATTATTTTCATCTCATTGAACCGCATTTTAGTTCTTAATATTAACTGTGTCTGTCGGATTTTCAAAATTCTATTCACAGAAGCGGTAAAATTATGTTTTATGCAAAATTCAGTTTTTTTTAACCTACCACTTAGTAGTTTCACTATTCATCAAAAATTGATGTTTTTCAGAACAATGCCAAAATTTCATCCTAAGCTATATTTCATATTCCGAATACAAAAAAGAAATCTATTTTACCAAATTCATAACATAGAAGTTGCATTAATTAATTTTATAATTAAATCCCGCTGTTAAAATAAATAGAGTGTTTTTAGGAAACAAAATATATCAAAAGATTGACACTTGATTATGTCTGGTTTAAATGTGAAATTACAACCAATGACCAACATTGTATTAAATTGTAAAAATATATTCTAAATATACTTTAAAACCACTCAAATTAATAATTTATCACTATTAATTATTTCGATTAAAAAAAGTTGTTTTTAATTATAAATTAGTAATTTTCACTATTCATCAGAATATGAAAGTTATCCGAAAAGTACCAAAATTTCACCTTAGGGTAAATTCGATACTCCGAATCCAAAAATGAAGTTCATTTTGAAAAATAAGATTTACAGAATCTTAAAAAGTGGTTATTACTATTCATAACGGCTAGTTTTAATAATATTTTAATAGCATATCGTTGTTTAGTGAAACTTGGTATTGTGTATTACACACGCTATCGAGGAAGGTCGCGATTGCGTGTAATGCAAGGCAAGTCAAGGATGCGTGTTGTGCAAGCTCCTTTGGTGTAGCGTACAACACAAGACATTAATAAAATTAAAAAGAATATTTTTTATAAAATCTTGGGCTGTTACAGGTATATTATCCCCATTATTAACATTCCATACCCTCATTTCAAGTCATGATCCGATATCATAAGGGGATGAACACATGAGGTCATATGACCGACCATTTCAGGGAATATGTGTGTTGCACATGGGTCGGGATGTTACACCCTGGTCTGGTCAGCTCAATTACATGAACCACCTCAGATAGGTCCACCAGAAAAGTAGGACCAATCTCGAAGGGACTCAGGACATGTCAAGTATACAACCAATAAATGCCCTGAATTCATTTTAAACATGCTAGGAAGACACCCACCAGACATGTTAGCTTTCCCAACATGGGTAAATAGTCATGATTCCTTTAACCATTGAACCCAAAACAATGAGTCATTTTTTAGGTATTCCCATTTCATATGGGAAGTGTACATATTGGGTTATTAATGTATAATCATGAAATAATATGGGTATTATGGGATATGATTTCATTTAGACATGCTCGGCTAGCCACTCATGGTACCTAATCATGATCCATTAGAGAGTTGTAGTCAGATATCTTCTAGTGTGAATCCACCATTTTGTGAGTCTCTCCATATCTCAAACTCTATATCCCATGGTACAAAAAGTATCTTGTCGTATTATCATTCTTCCTCATCCATAAATGTATTGAGATGCCAATAAAACTATTAGAACTCTATTTCCAATCAATAGAGGATATGCATGACACATTCATAAGGATTATTCTCTATATTGAACACCCCATTAGGGGTACATCATTGGTTATGTACTATATCCATATATCATGATTTTGATAACTCTTTATGCCTTTTCATGGAATCGATCACGTATCATGTGCTTTTAGGAATTTACAAGGATAATATCATCTGCATAATATATTTCCCCAACCCCAATAGCATTATTGAGTAATCCTTGTTCAGTGACATGACCTGATTCCCCAATACAAGTGCATCCAACTAAATGTACATCTAAAAGGAATTCACATATTGTTCAAGACTTGAGAAATAATCCTCAAAGGTATTAATTATCTATTACCTCCCATCAGTGAGTTTAGAGGACCAGTCCATGATAACACTAATTCATGTTATAAGAAGGATATATAGGATGCATTCTGAAGGATCAATCTCTATACCAAGTGCCTAAGTCCCCCCATATATGACCTTTCACTTGAAACTAAATATCATTTCTTAGACTCAAGTAAATTACATGTTTTTTATACCTATTATAAATAGTTTTTATATGAATCCTCATTATTGTTTGATCCCATCCTTGAAACACTAATTTCCACCCTAGATTGTATTATGCTCCAACGTGACATTATACATGGTTTTAAAATATAAACATGTACCCATTTTTCTAAAATAAATGGAAATTTATGTGGACCCTTAGATATAGTGTGATAATATCATTCATTGAACACCTCATTTACACGTGGAATGATTCAACACTTGATCATTTCTTTAGGGTTACTACTCTCGTATAGGGATCTAGAAGAGATTCACAGAAATATCATCAATCTAAAAGGGTGTCTGATAGTTGGAAATAATTCTCACTAAAAATAGTGTTATGATCCTAACCTCCCATCTTCTCAACCAGTATGTGTTACTATGTTTTTTTGGCTTCGAAAACCTATATTATCACATAATTTTGGAATTTAGGCATGTTCCATGTTATAGATGTGGGAGCTATTGGGAGATTACAAGAGAGATGAAAATGGTGTTCTAGAAATGAATGATTATGAATCCATACTTAAACCCATATAAATCAATTGTTATACCACAGTATTCAAATGGGAAATAAAAATGGTGGTCCCATCCTGGAATCATGTAATGATATAATAATTGAATTATTACAGTCATTAAAAATCTTGTATCATAAACATTGTAAACCATAGAATTATAAACAAAACATAAATAGTGAACCTTCCATAAATCAGATGGTTAGTAATTAAAAAAGGATTGTTGTTGTCAATCCATTTTATTCCCATATTATGAAAGGAGAAAATTGGTGACCTCGATGTGAATCATTAAAACAAAAAAATGACTAGTTTACAATTATTCAAGACATTTTGTATAGCAACCCTTATGAAAATTAAATTTTTTTCCCAATGTGATATCCTAAGAAAACATATTGATGGTTCCCATGAAATTTTCCATTATCTCTAGGAATATTCCATGTAATAAAATTTGATAAATGGGGATTAAGAAACTGCTCTAACAAACACCATGACCAAATATCATCTCTTTATCAAGAAAATGTTCTGGAACCTTTGGTAAAACATTATTATCCATTGTAAAAAAATTTAAATCACATACCAGACACCTTTATATATGTTTGGGGAATGTGTTGGTTTTATAATAACCCAAACATGGTAAGATCACGAACTTGATGGATGTATATAGATATCTCCAAAAACAAATGTTAACAAATATCTTTCGATTAGGGAATGTTGTACCAAGTATAGAAGAACCAATCCCAACACTAATCACTAGATAATATTTTCCAAAGTTAGTGAAAATTAGAACCTGGAATAGATTAAACGGTATATCATGGATTTCAATACAAATCCTTCCCAATTCTGGAGCTACATCAAAAGAATCATATTAACCATCATCATGTGTGTCATCCGAATGGCCACCCTTAGCCTCCAACTATGCACCATAACTATTTATAAATTGATCACTGAATACTCATCAGATATCTATATATAATGATAGGGAATATATATAGAAATACTCATCAACATTCCCCTAGAACAAAAAATATCACCAGATATGAAGACCTATAATGTTATATCCATAGGATAAATTACGGGACTGAGTAATGCACAGTTTATTTCTTCAATGTGGTCAAATCCCCCCACTTTGAAGGCATATAGATATTATGAACAATGGGCTAGGGTTACCATAAAATCCAAATTGGGGCCCCATGATAACATGTGAACACTTTTTTGAAATGGAACCTAATGTTATGAAATTTTAGATAATATCCCATAAAAATTACTCTCAATCATATGTTTTCATTGAACTAAGATCAATCATGAGAACAGTTTCAAAAAATCAGTAAGATCTAAATAGTATTTCTAATAATTGTCATCTAGGATAGAACCCAACCAATAGGACTAGTGACATGTTTACCACCACTAATTTCCCTTGTGTCATCAATCCATGAGGGGTTAAACGAAATATCAGTGGTACCTACAAACCAACCCCACCCTTCCAGAATGAGTGTATATTTATCACAATTTACATATCAAGATCTCTTCGATCCTTGAATATAATCATCAAATCCGCAAAAAAAAATTATTACAATGTAATAATATCAGATCTGAATTGGCCTTATCTCATAGTTTTGGGGCGAATTTTTTCATTATCATCACCCCATAAAGAATCCATGTTTCCCGATGTTGATAGGTGAGTATATATTTTCGACATGCCATCGGTTCCTATAATACCACGTTATACCATTTATATTTTTGTCCTGTTTAACAAGATCATATTGAAATTACCCTAAGGAAACTCTTCATTTACCATGTCAAGAAGAACAAATGAAATATTCAATCAAATCCCATATCATGCTCAAGAAAAAATGGTTCAATATGTCCATAGTTCTGAAAAATGACCTTGATACAACCCCAGATGGAAGAGTATGTAATACCTGATCACCCTATTGTGTGAAGAGTAAGTGGATAACTATAATTTTTTGATACACCTCTAAAAATTTAATTACAATCAATTAAAAAACAAAATGGAAAAATATATAATCTCTAAGTTAGAAAATTAAGAAAATGAGCCTCGATAGGTAGACAATATGGATGCTCAATCTAAGGATGAATGTACATAAAATCTAAGAGGGATCCAGAACCTAGATCCTCTGAAGGATAAATTCCCATCACATTTTTTGTACAATTCCATTGATAATGGGCATGGGGTTCTATATCAATATCACCACCTAGAAGATCCAAAATTATATAGGTAGAGAAAAAAATTGAAAAACATGAGAATGGGATACATAATATTATACATCTTAACAAGGAATTAAATTGGTGAAACATTCATGGTCGGTATCATCTCCAAATTGAAAAAAATACCACTCTTTACATGCATGAGAAGAGATACAGTCAACCAAGAAGAGTGAATTTTGAGATTAAATTCAGTTATGGATCCATGAAAATTGGTCTACACAAATGTATAAGTTTCAGATGATCACAATATCCCCCAATTACGAAGATAACCTCTTCTCCATTACGGTGTTCATTCAGTCCTATAATAGATTGAGAATTTGGATATATAAAAAATCTGGTAACCTAGTCAATCCATTCCAACTACCTTTAGAATTTCATAGATTATTAAAATTAGAAATTAAGACTAGAGTTGTGGGGTATTCATATTAAATTATATTTAAAATATAAACATATTTTTATTAATTAATGATATTATAGAGAGATAAATGTTAATGATATGAAATGAAGGTGAAATGAAAAGAATGAAAATAGAAATTTATAGTGGTTTGGATAAACAATATCCAAGTCATCTCCTCAACCTTCTATACTCCGTGAATGATTTTTACCCCATATGAAACTAACTTTTAGAGGTGTGATAAATTTTTAAATACTATACCTTTTATAAATACCGAGAGGATCAAAAAATATTCTTTATTTGAGTCTTCAACAATGTTTGTGTCCTACCATTTGATTGGGAGTAGCAACCCAGAATTCCTATTAAGAGTGAGAAGAACCAAAAAATCAAGACAATATTTTGATGGGAAATTAACAAACTAGAAATGAGAACAATATAAGTAGATAGAAAAAATGATTAAAATGAACAAATTAAGAATAAAAATAGAACTATCATATGATTAAAATATGTTGGAGATGATGTACCGCAATGATTTTTGACCACTAAAATTGATGAAGGATGAATATTATAGGTTTTTTTATCGTAGTAGAGGTATATAATTTAGCGATGTATCTTTATCACAAGAGAGAAGAATTAATTTTATAACAACATTTAATTTGATAGTGATTTTAAATTGATCTAAATGTCATTGTTTTATATTCCATGATAATCTCTATAACTTTATAATCAAGTATAATTATTAATTGAAATATCTTTTCATCCCATAATGAGTTCCAATAATTTCATTCCAATTGTTAGTGAGTAAAAAAACATTACCATTACACAAAAATTAAGAATTTGGATATCATTAAGAAAGAGTTCTCAAGTTCTTCTATTGGTTTGGAAAAAATTGTTTTAAAATTATTATATATTTTCTATATTAAATTATAGTAGATCATATAATTATAAAAATTAAATGTCTCTAACCAAATTTCAGTAATGGAATATTTAAAATTTTTTAGAAACTAAATAATATATTGAATAAAAAAATTCATTGAAATTTCAATCAGAAATTTAATTCGATAGATTATAACCAAGTTACGAAAATATTTATTAATTTCATAAAACATTAAAAATGATAGTAAATTATAAAAAAGTTATAGTAATTTATTTTTTAATAATTTGAATGAAATTGTTTTGTAAAAAAATAGGGCTTTAATAAAAAGAAAATAAGTATTGTACTAACCCTATGAGGTAGAAACCCCACTGACATTATGCTAACTGTATGATCTTGTGTAGTATGTATTATTTCCTTATGAAAAAGGTTTATATGGTGAATTTGTGACCCAATGATTCATTTTATTGGTCAATTGGAAGTGAAATAAGTTTTTCACATGAGTTAGTTAGTTGAAGTGTCCATGTGGTCAGTATAAAAAATAATAACAATATATTAAAAAAATATAACATGTAAAAAAATATTACAAGGCAAGAAAATATATATATAGGAAGGTAAAAAATACACACTTAGATTAGGCACTTAATTCCTCGTGGTATGTATAAACACCTCCATAGTATATTGGAATTCCACATCAGGGTATGTTACACTAGGAAAATTCATTATAAGTTAAATTACCATATCGTTGTCTGTTAGCCATCTGTGTGTAACTCCAAAGGTGTTTCTACAATGAGGTTGAGATCTGTATGAGATTAGGATCATGTCATGGTTTTTAGAAATCCTGCTGAATAGAGGAAGAGAGAACTATTTTAAAGGAAGTATACTAAATAAAATAGGATACATAGGTGTTCAATGACTACATAGATGACATGCTGAAATGAGGGAGCTCTTATGTGGGTCGTATTTCAAATAGTTCCACTATCAAAATAAGTAACATGCTCTGATAAATGAGCCACTTTCAGATTATACACTTTTTATGGGATTCAGAGATGTCATGTGTTGATCATAGCTTCAAAGATTGAGGATGATGCATTATAGTGATGATTCAAGAACCTTTACTTGATTAGTGTGACTTTTATTAATAATCTGATGTGGTGCAGCCTAACTAAGAGAAGAAATAATGTCTTTGGGATATACATTTTATTGTGTTGGTAGAAAATTCTGATCATTTGATGAAAATAACTTGAAAAATAATTTGGGAGAAACCAGATGAAATATGGAAGTGATATTAAGAGGAATAAATAAATCATCACATATATTTTTTACATGAAAAAACCATCTGATGCAGATGATTAAAAAACCACGGGGAAGTTCCAAAATTTCCTCTCTAAATTAGATATTAAAAAGTAATCCATGAAATGACTGGTCTTTAATTAGATATGAGAGTTTATGAAACCTATGAGAAAACTACACACCAATATACTTGTATTTTATCTCTAAAAATCATATTTCAATGCAATGATAGAATGATCCATATCTAAGAAAACATCACCCTTATATCAATGAAACAAAACTACCTCAGAGATCAAATCTTAAATTTCATATACCATGCACTGTATTGTTACACCTAAAGTATTTATCTCCCCCATGAACTCTCCATACAGACATACTACTTATTATAAATCGGGGCACACCACTTGATCATTGTAATCCAGAAGACTCTTGATACATATCTCGGATCATTGATCACGTTGCTACTACTTCACAACTTCTCAAAGTTGATGCTCTCCACATGATACCAGAAACACTCTATCTAATCCCATTTAGATCCACCATATTTGATTTTGTAATCATTGATTTTGACCTACATGAGTAATGACAAATGAAAATGCATCATCCAATTGATCTTGGAGAACTACAACTTGAGAAACTTGCTCCTATTCTCCACCAACATCATCCCCAAAAAAATCATCTACAATACCATTTTTCAAATATATATAAGAAATGTAAAATTATTTCTCATCATTCCAAATCAATATGTTTCTACCATGTTATTATTTAAATAATTATCTCATGAAAATTGATATTAATGATATATCTCCTCATGAGAAAAACATGTATCCTTTTCAATGAAATTGTCAAAAAGATATATCATCTTCAAAAGGTATCTTATCTCAAATTTGGAGACCCCCATGGGATGAATCATATCAAAATCCCCCTTTATCTCATAAATAGAGATACAAACCCCCAAAATAGTTATACTAATATCCTCTTGGCACTAGACAAACCATAATTCTATGTATAAAAATTTGAAAGACCATTTGCAACTCTTGTAGAAAGATATCTAACACAAACAAAATAAATAAAAAAACTAAATATTTAATCATATATAACTCTACATCATTCTATTATAAAATTATAAAACCATAAATTTATGTTTCCTCCATAATTTATATCACCACATAATTTGTAGAACCTATAATAATAATTTCCACCTTCTCAAAATCCTAAGCAGCTTACACACCATTATGATATTTAATTTGAATAATATCTTCACTAGTTCAACATTATGAAAAAAATAATTAGGTGTAAGGTCTAGAAAACATATTTCAACCATATTTAGTATCCCAATCATATTCATCCACACACACATCATCGATCCTATCAGAAACATCCATAATTCTCAAATCATATAACTGTTGTAAAAAATATTCTCTGATACCGCTTGTTGGGGTAGAATCGTGATCTTGGGATGAATATATTGTAAGGAATAATTGGTTAGAAACCTGGTGAAATATTGATTCAATATCATATAGGGTAAATAAATCAGCAAGCCTGATTTTTTAACCTGGAAAAAACCATTAATGTGGAGGACTAAAAACCATAGTGGAATTCCCAAATACCTATAATGAATCAGAGAGTAGCAATAAATACATGTGGTTAATGAACAAGAATGAAAAATGACATTGCGGAAAATCCTATGTGAAAACCACAGCCCAATACGACTCGACCATCTCTCTTAAAATAATCTCTCTAATATTGTGCTTGAATTATCCATTTGTGAAAAAACATCACCCTTCTATCAATGAAATTCCACCACCTCAGAGATCAATTATGAACATGCATACGACATGAAGCAAGGACCATCATACAACACCCAAAGTATTTTTCTCTATCACGATCTCACCATCATGTTGTACCATCGATCATCAATTGTGATGTGCCACATGATCACCACAACCAAGAAGACTCTCAAAAAAAGGACTCGATCAATGATCACATTATTTCAACTTAACACATTATCAATGTCGAAGTTTTTCACATGATAATGAAAACTTGGTTCCCCTACCATTGTATATCCACCATTGATTCCATATTTTCAATTTATGAGGAACCCCATTGTCAACAGAAAACATGGATTCTCCAATTACCTTGGTTATAGTTGACAAAATCTATAGCAACTCACTATCCATTTCCACTAGCTGCTTCCCAATTAAAAGGTTTCTCATTTTCCAATTTCAAATAAAAATAAGATATAAAATATGTATCGAATAGTTTTAAATCATCATGTGCCTTCCATGTTGTGATTTGATCATTTTAATCATCTAAATAGATATTAAATATTTATCTCCCCATTAGAAACACACGGAACCTTTTCTATGTGGTAGGAAAAAATATATATCATATTCAAATACTATCATTTCTCAAATTTGGAAACACTGAAAGGATGAATCCTGTAATCATGGAGGATGAATGAGAGAGTGTCCCTATGTGTTTTTTTAGTTCTTTTAGTGATGTCTATTTTATGAATTTATTAAAATCAAATATTAAATGGGGCACTATCGAATTTTAAATAAATTAAGTTGTGACATAACCAAAGATTCCATTTTATCTCTTTGATGTTGATGGATGATATAGAGAAGGCATAATAGTTGCTACTGTATTTTCCCAAATATGAACCAAATGATGGTTGCAGCTATGTGGACTTTCATGTAAAATAAAGGAAAAAAGTGATAGATCTATTGTTGCATTTTCCATAAAGTTCCAGTAAAATGTAACCACCCTTTATCACTAAAAAATCCATTAATCTATATATTTTCCACTCTAGAACTCTATAAAAAAAGCTTGATGATTATTTCCTTGTTCATGGTGGGTTCATTGGCTTAATATGAGTGCTGATTTTTGAAAGCACTATTTAGAGGTAAATTTTCATATTTATTTTCAGGTAATATGTTTATTTATTTGATTATTAGTTAGTTATAAATGTGATATTTATTTACTAGATTGCATATTAAGATATATTTTAAAAAAATTAGTTATTATTAGTAATGATTTTGTATAGATTAACTAATTAATAAGTCAGGATTAAAGAATGATTATATAGTGATTAGAGAATAATACTTAACTAACGTATTCCAAATGATTAAATAATGATTAATAAATAATATTTTAATGATTAAATAATGTTTAAATAATTATTATCTAATGAATAAAGGTTGATTAATTAAGTATTAAATAATTATTAAAGTATACTTAACTAATGAATAAAGAATTATTAACTAATGATTGAATATTAATTTACTAATGATTACTAAATGATAAATTAATAATCAATTCTTGGTTTACTAATTATTAACAAATGATTAATTAATTATTAAATTTTTATTAAATAGTATTTAAATATTGACTACATATTAATTAATGAATTCAATTCTAATGAGTAAAGAATGATTAATGAATGATTTAATAATTATTAACTTATGATAAAAAATTGATATAATATTGGTTAATTACTGATTAAGTAATGTTTAACCAAAAATTATGGAATGATTAAATAATGATTAATAATTGTTGAACTAATAATTAATGGATTCTTAACTATAACAAGATTATTATTAAATATTAGTAACTTAATGATTAAATAATGATTAATGAATGAGTAACTAATTATTAAAGAATGATTCAATAATTATTAAATAATGATTATCCATCAGTTACATAATGATTAACTAAGAATTAATGAAATATTAACTAAAGATTAACAAATGACTAGTTAATGACTAACTAATTATTAACTAATGATTAACTAATGATTTGCTAATACGTAAAAAATGATTAAATATTTATTAAATAACAAATCACTGGTGATTTACTAATTAATAAATTCTCATTTAAGATTTATCAACTAATTATTACAAAATGATTAACTAATGATTAAAAACTAATCAAATAATGATTAAATATTTAATATCTAATTATTAACTAATCATAAGTAATTATTACCTAATGATTATATAAATATTAACAAGTTATTAAAAATTCTTGAAGATTTATTAACTAATGATTATTGATTGATTAACTAATGATTAAAGATTTATTGACAACTGATAAACAAATGCTGAACTATTGATTAAATAACTATTTAAAAATGATTAACTAAGGATTAATAAATTATTAACAGATTATTAATTAATAATTTACAAGTGATTATCTAATGATTAATGAATGAATATATAATTATTAAAAAAATTAGTAACAAATGATTAAATAATGATAAGCTATTGATTAAATTTGTATTATCATAGAATAAACATAAGATGAAAGAGGAAAAACATGATGAAAAAGAGGCATAACTTCACACTTGATTTGTTACCTCTATGATTTAGATAATAAATAATTTATTACATGCCAGGATAATTACTCTGAATGGATATGTTTTAGATGAACTGTATTCAAATTAAAAACCACTAATCATATAGTTAGAATTTCTAAAATTATACTAAAAGACACTAGTTTCATCTTTTAATATATATGAAAATGTTATAGAATTTTCATATCATAATGATTGTGAGGTTATCTTATATGTAAAATCCTTTTCTAGATACTATATGTGGATGTCTATCTAGAACACCTGTACTTAGGGGTAAAACTCGAAAACACTGAATTGATACACACTTGATTATGAAGTAGTGCATGATAATATGCCTTGCTGCACACCTAGTATTCTATTCCTTGAGGACATGCTTTTGATTATTCATCTTTTCCTTATAAACAACAAACCATACCTTTAAGAAGACTAAATATTGTTCTACAAAACTTTAGTCTCAATTTTTATGATATAAAAAATTTAAATTTTTTTTATAATAATTACTCTAATAAAACCTCATTTTCAAGAGTATTTAGAAAATTATAATCATGATAAAAAAACATGTCTCACATAGGGAATGAAACATTCATGTATCTATTTCTATAGGGAGGTTATTAAAACTGATCATGGAGATTCTTATAGTATAAAACCAAAAAAATGGTTAGGACATCTAATTATAAAACCATAAGTGAAATTCAAGAGAGAAGTAATGGATTCATATATTTGAGACATAATAAAGATATCAACACTATTATCTATAGTTATTTTCAATTCTCTGTAACACTATATAATCTATCATGTCCATTGGGTGCAAGTGAGCATCAGGTCCAACCAATAAATAAATTTTACTTGTGGTAAAATGGTGTCATGATGGAGATATATATCGAGGTGTCTACTGTACAATAACGACATCCACATGTACAAAAGTTTAGAATTAAATATTTGGATGAAGAAGGATCATCCCAATAAATTGAGGCTATTCCCTATGATGAGGAAGAGTAATACAAAAATGATCTCCATGATATAAAAATAAATATGACTTCTAATATGGAATTTTATAATGATGGAATAGATTAAGATAAAAACTCTAATGAAGAGGGGGAATCATAAATTGGAGATGAGGTTTCTTGAAATAATGTAGTTATAAAACAACATCAACCCATAATAAATCATTCATAACAATTTGCATCTTAGTTGGATGAATTTGAACATTTTACATCATTCGATTGCAATGTTACCACACCTACAACATAACATCCAATAGTTTTAGTGGATATGTTTTTTATGTGGGAAAACAATTATTTTTTGGAAGTATTTTTCCATATAATGATGCATTAAAAACATACTAAATTTTTTTAAAATTGAGAGGCATCAAAGATATTTATTTTAGTAATCAATACATAAAAATTACATCATACAATGTGATAAATATGGGAATAATTTAGATTCCACCTGAGAAAAATTATGGACATTTCATTTGGATATTAGAGAATTTCAATGAATGAGGCATCTCTTATATGCATTCATCCCAACCTGACACAATATCATACTTCATTCATTGCTGAATTTATGTCATATGTTGTCATTGAGATGATTAGGAAACATCCTATTGTTATTATATCCCTAGATAACGAGATTATTTAACTATATTTTGGTAATAATATTTCCTACAATAATGCATGGATGATGAAACAAACGTATATTATGAAGGACTATGGTTATTGGGATGAATCGTATCAGGTGTTTCCACAATTTCTATCCATGATGATTCACAATGAAAATGTTGTATTCCTTATTCATATGAAAAAACATATGTATAAATATAAATTACATGCTTTTTCTTATGTTCAATTTCACCTGGTGTTCTTAGCATTCCTCCCCTATATTTCTGCATTTGGTTTTTGTAGAAAGTTAATAATGATTTATAGAATTTTTCATTACAGAATATACTATGTCATATTATTTGTTATGATAACACAAGACAGAAAAACCTCACATATTTAACATTAATTTAACTTTATAGAGATGTAAAACATCGAGTCATGTAGTTTCATTAATGTATCAGCAACCGTTTCCCATGCATTCAGGGTGTCAGTTTGGTATATGATAATCATCAGGGAATCAATGAGGATCTTGATACCTGGGGACCGCAAACATTCATATCATTTGTACTATATTAGACGGATGTCTAGAAACGTGTGAAATGATTTCACAATAAACGAATGATGAATCAAGTTACAACTATTGGTATCAAATTTCTTCTTTTTATTATTTTAACATTAATATAAAATCATTTTTTTGAAATATAGACAGTTATTTATATAATATGATGAAATTAGCATTGTTTTCAGCAATGCTTTCATAAAATTTATCACACTAATCATGAGGTGTATGATTATATGTTACAGATTTCATAAGAAAAAGAAACATTAGAATATGATGGGGGGAAGAGGTACAAAAAAGTGACAATAATCATTTTGTAGTGAATTATTAGTTAATTTAATGGTATTTTCAAGTTAATTAAAACCGGCCTAGTTCATAAGGAATTTTATCATTTTTTGAATTATTTCGTTGATAGAAAAAACTATCCTCATTTAGGATTTATAAGGGTATAAGGAACATAATACATTTTCAATGAGATATTGAAAAGAATATTGATGAATATTATTATTATAGAGTGTGTATTTTACCCTGAGAAGACTGCATATTATCTATTCAAGATTATTTATAACCCAATACAAATTTAATGTTTAAAAAATTATTAGTTTTACATAAAGCAAAGAAATATCTATGTGGAATCCATTATGATTTACTATTTCTATTCTCACATGACATCGAAACATGTTCCTCTAAAAGAATATCACTGCATGTATATGTTGATCCAGTGTACCATCTTGAAACAATTTCTAAAAATTATATTTAACCAAGGACACTTCTTGTGGAGTTTTAATATTTATTAATGACCAAATACCATCTGATTTTGATACCTTTGATCAATATGTTGCGTTATAGAGGGAGTCATAAGTCCAACATGGTGTCGAATGACAAGGACTGAACTCAAGAATAAGGAAAAACTTTGAGGTGTATCATATGAAACCAATATGGTCATGATTCGAAATGATACCCTAACATTACGGGATCAAGTTCACACACTCATAAAAAATTATTTATGTTCTATAATTTCATCTATTCATGTTATTAATTAATTTGTGTTAATATAATATCTGTCATTTTGTATAATTTTATGAAATTTATGAATACTTTTTATATAAAATAAAATTATACTTTAGTATTCAATTATCAGGAATATGAAATGTACATGTAAGGTGACATGAATGAATAATCAATAATCATTTACATGTTTGATGTGACATGCCAATGGGCTATTAGGTTCAACAAATCAGGGTATGTCAAGAACACCATTATCATCACATTCTTCCTCCAGTCACCATTAAACAAAAACTATGTTGTGTTAGCTTCTTTAACATTAAAATATCTTATTTCAGATTCAATGATCATTACCTGCTTTATACACTCACTGGGAGATAGATACCATATACACATTCATTCCACTATATTGAGTGTAAAATAAAAAACACCATTGATGATGTAGTGTTCTTACCCAGTAGTCCTATCTAGGGGTTGCAGTTAGGGGACCCACCCATGGAGACTAACCCAATATTGTACAAATATTTATAATCATCACCATTTTGGAGAATAATAATGCTACATATGGATGTTCGATATCGATGAGATGTCTTGAGATTCACTTTGCACAGTTATCATGTGACAATGTTGTGTATATTTTCATTCTTCATGCCCATATTTTTTTATTATAGATCATTTAAGGAACATTTTTCACTAGTCACTAAGGTATCCATGTACACATTTTGTATATATTAGTGTATTTTGATCATGTTGGGAGATATAATTGGGGATCTTCAAGCATTAAATACACATATAGAGCCTTCTAAAGAGAATTCTTCTCGTATTGCACTGGTCTCAAGGGATGCATCATCCTTCATGAGATTTTGGAATTTAATTGAAACCCTCTCATCACCCCTACAATTTCTAGTATATAGATGTATATAGATATGATTTTTGATGGTCCACAAGGATGATGGTATGATAACTCTTGTCTATTGGTTTCTGATTCTAGTAGGCTTTATTCAATTTAATTTCATATTATTTATCATCTTTAATATTATATTATATTGGTAGAGTCAAGAACACTGTCAGGTCCACAAGGATGAATAACTTGAGAGGGGGGGGTGAATCTGGGTATGAATAATTTAAACTTAAAGCCTATTCTGATCTTGTTTCTCTGTTAAGAAAAACACTCTTCTATCTCTTTCATACTACACAATATAAACAGAAAGTAAAACATGCACAAGACACAACAATTTTTACTTGGTACATTGCTAAGGGATACGTCCAAGGATCA
This sequence comes from Viscum album, assembly GCA_963277665.1. Classification (NCBI taxonomy): domain Eukaryota; kingdom Viridiplantae; phylum Streptophyta; class Magnoliopsida; order Santalales; family Viscaceae; genus Viscum; species Viscum album. Next base: position 1,110,969,810 of record OY728145.1, read on the forward strand.
TACGACGACAGGCTGTCGGTTGTACCAAATTCCAGTAAACCTCACTAGTTGTGGATTAAAAGGATCGAGCATAGTCACTTTGTCCCAAGATGACTTCCTTTACAAGGTTTAGGGTTATCTCTCTGCTTTCCCAAGGGTAACTCCCTATTTCTCTCTCTCTGTCTCACTGCCAGTGGAGAGGATCACCTTCTTCCTCTGTCTTTGCTCGCTGCCCCGGAAAGGATCCACTCACAGTTTATAGACCTATAGGTATCTTCATTTTCATGATAGAATGCATCTCCCTTTGTATTTAGATGCTTTTTTGAAGTCCAACATTCACCCGTATATGAATATCTCTTTGCACTGAATGTATCAGGTAAACTTCCAACTTCCACGTAGCCCGAAAGCACTACTGGGGAATCAACCCTTACTTGGCACACAAATCTAACCCGATGCACATGTATTGGCGCGCAAGTCACAACTGGCTTGCAGGTCCACATCAAACACCTATGTGACACAACCTTCTTTAACTCTAAACCTATGTGACTCAATTACTATTACGCCCAAACCAATATTGGCGTGCACCTACCAACCGGTGTGCATCTTCTAACAGAGGCACGCAACTCCACCTGCGCGACCACACAAAACTTGCACGACCACCAAAACTACGTGGCGGGAGCTCTAATTTTACAAAGTGGTGTGCTGCATTAAAAATTAGGAGGGGTGGTCCTGTATTTATAGGAATTTTGAACACCTTGTGTGACGACGCACAAGTCTACCCTCGATGCGCAAGTCTCGGCGTGCATGTCTCTTCCCCTGCTAGTCACTTGTGTGACCAAACCAATACCTGTGAAACCCTATTTAATTTTCCATTTTTTGACCTTCTAATCTTGAAAAACTATAGGCCCGCAATTTCCCAAGCCTCCTAGGCATCAGCTCTCAAGTCTCTTCACAGTGTGCAAGTCACCTACGCGACACCACCAGTACCTGCGTGACCCTCTTTCCTTTTCCATATTTTGACCTTCTTATCTTAAAAACATTATGCGCTCAGGTTTCCTTACCTTAAAGTACACGACGTGCAAGTCACTTATCCAAAATCACTTTTCTCCCTTTGTTGATTTTCAGGCCCAAAAATTTTGCAATCACTGGAAAATGGCGCCAGCTTGTTTCTATTATTTTTGTACTACCTCCAGATCATCCATTCCTTTGTCGACATTATTTAATCAAACATGGATCATTGACTACAGCTCTTGAACTCGACATTACACCATGAAATCCACTTTGTCAACAAAATTGTATTTCTTGGTTTTCATTGTCAACAATCACATCACTGATGTCCACTTTGTCAACAAACACAATTACCTAAAAAATTATTGAATTATTCCTTGAGGGATTTTTTCACAACAATCTCCCACTTTGGTTTTGTTGACATCTCTTCCATAAAAAGATAAATCATTAATTCTTTATCCATCATACACCTATTGCAATTCTGATAGCGATCAAGGATTTACTCAACACATACTCTAAGTCCACATGATCAATTCCCGGTGTGAGAAACAAAAGTAAATGAAAATTTCGTCGATGAATCACTTCAATGCTGACAAGCATTATTGACACCAAACAGATTCTATTTTTTTATTTTTTTTAGAATACCAATTTTTGGAAATATTCATACCACATTCCAACACTACCCTTCTACACCACCCTTCTACTTTAATCACGATACTCAACTATCGTGATATATAGTCATTGATCGATCACTTCTAGCATCATCATATTTAATATTGTCCCCCTTTCTCATTGATCCCCCTATTTGGATGCTGCACAAGACAGCTTCTCCCCGTATCTGTCATTATTTTTCAAATTTCCACACTATCTCCCCCTTGAACAATAACTATTTTCTCCCCCTTTGTCAACGAACCCAAAGGTCACTCTTTTTTTGTCTGTAATAGGGTAGAGAACACATATCTGTACATTAGGGAAAAACACATCATAACTCGTGGAGAGGGGGTTCAACATCCACACTATTTCAAGTGTGGGGAGTCGACTGAACTCCCCAAGCCAGTAGACGCCTTTCAAATGCTTCATTGGGTAAGGCCTTTGTCAGAATATCTACAACATGTAGCTTTATAGGCACATACTCCAACATCACAATCCCTTTCTCTACCTTCCCCTTGATGAAATGATATTTGATCCCAATATGCTTAGTCCTGGAGTGATGAACTACATTTTTCCTCAGATTGATAGCACTTGAGTTATCACATAGGATTCTGATCGGGGACAATACTTCAACTCCCATTTCTTCAAGATGGTGATTCATCCACAATAACTGTGTGAATACATAAGTGGCCTCAATATACTCAACTTCCGCGGTGCTCAATGAAATACAATATTGCATCGTGCTTCGCCAAGAAATACAAAATCCACTAAGATATAATGCATCCCCTGACGTTGATTTTCTGTCATCTGCTGATTCACCCCAATCTGCATCTGTGTAACCCAATAACACTGATTGATATTTGTCATTATACGTCAGACCGAAACCCACGGTTCCATTGATATACTGAAGTATTCTTTTCATTGAATGAATGTTGGTTTCTTTGGGATTACTCTTATATCTCTCTACTTAGCATGTTTCGAAAACAATGCTTGGACTTGTTGCAGTCAAGTACATAAAAATTCCAATAATTTTCCTGTATTCAGTGATATGAACATCCTTGCCATCCTCATCATTTGATAATTTCATCCATGTATCAACTAGAGTCTTTATCTCTTTAGAATTATCCATTCCAACCCTTTTAAGAACCACCTTGGTGTATTTGTATTGAGAAATGAATGTGTCATTACTTCCTTATTCCACATGTAAACCGAGGAAAAATGTTAGCTCTCAAATCATTAACATTTAAAAATCATTTTTCATTAATTCAAAAAACAGTCTCCACTGATCTTCATCTGATCCGCCAAATATTATTTCATCGACATAAACTAACACCATAATTCTTTGATTATTGTTGGTGATAAAATATAGATTGTAATCAACTCCCCCACGTTGGAATCCAAGATTCTTCAAGTACTGATCAAGCCTTGAGTACCATGCTCTTGTTGTTTGTTTCAGCCCATACAATGCCTTCTTCAGCCTGCAAAACTTTTATCATCCTCATGAATAAGAAAACCATCTGGCTTCTCAATATACACCTCCTCTTCCAGAACTCCATTCAAGAATGCAGATTTGACAACCATGTGGAACACTTTGAACTTTCTTTTCATTTATATGGTAAAAAATTATCTGATTGTCTTCAGCCTTGCAATAGGTGAAAATGTCTCATCAAAACTATTCCCTCTATCTGGGAGTATCCTTTGCACACTAGTCGTGTGTTGTTCCGAATCATTGTGCCATATTCATTCATCTTGTTGTGATAGACCCATTTAGTCCTGATGACATTCTTATCTGCTGGCCTCGAAACAATCTCCCATGTTTGGTTCATCTCAATTTGATCAAGCTCTTCATTCATAGCTTGAACCCAGTTTTCATCTTCAGCTGCATTGGAAAAACATTTTGGCTCCACTTAAGAGATAAACGATGTTTTCTGTAATGATTTCATTTTTCGAGTCTGTACTGGAGTTGTCAGATCACCAATGATATTTTTCCTATCAATTTTAGATTGACACTTTGGATTCCTTGCAGAAACAGACTTGATGATTTCATGTTCATCATCAGTATCTTCTTCTGAGTCAACCTTTGCCACTTCTTCTCCCCCTGTGTTGCTTACCTCATTATCACTTTCATACATAAACTGTTCACTGGGTCGTTTAGTATTCTGTTCATTTTCAAAAATAGCGACATCATTGATCCCAACAATTTTTCCTAGACATTTTTTGAAATATTTATATTCTTTTCTTTTCCCTTAGTAGTCAAGGAATATCCCATCATCTCCTCGTGAATCAAACTTCCTGTGATTTACTTTGTTGATAATGAAGCACTTACTCCCAATGATTCGAATGTATTTTAGTTTGGGATTCATTCCGTACCACATTTCATACGGAGTCTTTCATTCCTTCGGACACAACAGAGACCTATACGAAATATAGACTGATGTCAAAACTTCTTCCTTCCAAAATTTCTCTTGTAGGTCCATTTCAATAAGAATCATTCGGGCCATGTTGTTGATGATCCTATTTCTCCTCTCAACCAATCCATTCAATTGGGGAGTTCTCATTTTTGAAACTTGATGCCTTATTCCGTGTTTCATGAGATAGGCTTCAACTTGACTGTTTGTGAATTATATACCGCTATCAGTATGAAACTTCTGAATTTTCTTCCCAACCATCTTTTCTGATTCCCTTCTATACTGATTTATGCAACTGAACACCTCTGTATTATGGGTAAAGACAAATACCCATCCCATTCTGCTATAATCATCTATGAACAGAACATAGTACCTTTTCCCATTTATAGATTGTGTTGAGATAGGTCCACATACATAAGCATGCACCAATTCTAGCACTCTGGTTGGTTTCTATTCCATTGGCCAGTATGTCTTTCTGATTATCTTCCAATGTGGGCAAGCATCACACGTATGAGTGTGATCATCTGATAGTTTGGGATGGTATCTAGAAGCGTCACACTTTACCAGATCATCCATGAATGGTTGGCCTAGATGACCAAGTCAGTTATGCCAAAACTGAATTTCTTCCTCTCTAGATAAATGGAACATATCTGCTTCCCCAACTACAAGGTAATGATTTACCTTTGTACTTTTTCCTTGTTAAATAACTAATCCATAATTTCCTTTCAAAACACTCCTCTTCTCGGTAAATCAGACAGAGTGCTGAGAGTCACATACTTGACTGACACAAAGAATGTTATAAATAAGACCCTCTACTTCCAAAACATCAACACGTCTCATTTCTTTTCCTCGAAACTTGGCTTTTCCCGAGCCAATAATCTTCAGGCCTTCATCGTTTCCAAATTTGACAACTCCTTCTATGTCATATTTTATTCCTGTATCGAGATCCTTCATATCTTTCATGTGAGATGTGCAACCACTATCACGAATCCATACACCAGAGTGATCTGATGACTTGAGGGAAATTTATGCCACCACATCCTTTCCATTTTTCTTCTTCTTGGTCCATACTTTTGCTTTCACACTCGACATGGATTGAGACTTCTATTCTTTCTCAGAGTATGATGGACCAACTTCATCTTGCAAAGCTGCAAATCTATTTTTCATTTTTAACTCACCTATTGGTTTATTGATCTACTGCTTGCGAACGTTTTGATTCTTCATTGGAATATTTCTTTTGTATGGTCGTAGTTCAGAACCTATCCATTTCCCAAAATCCTATGCACCAAAAATAGTGTCCTTCGAAATATGTTCTTGAAAACCGTTCCATATTTTTCTTCCACATTTGTTCGTGTTCCTTTAGATATCTTTTGGCTATGGAACCCACATACTGTGAATGTCCCTTATTTCCACAGAAATAGCACCTAATATAAGGTGCATTCCTTTATGTCACTACAACACAATGAGTTTCCACATGGGACCTCTAAATATTCTGATTTTTCTTTGTGACCAATTCAACCTTGAGTCTCGGGATGTGTTCTTGTGTCTGACTTCAATTGCCACAAATTTTTTCTTTTTTCAAGCACTGAATACGCCTTAACGTTTGAGATCAATTGCTGCTTCTTCCCTGCTGAACTCCAAGGCTCCTCATTCATCTTTTCAGTATTCGGAATGACCTGCTTTCCTGATATCACATTGGAGGTCAAGATTTTTTCATGATCCTTCAATTTTCATCGCAGACTGACCACTTCTTCTTCACTCTCTTTGATATGTTTGACCATATCTGTTCCTGTATTAGTAAAAAAATTGATTTCATTCTTTTGTTCATCAATTTTAATCTTATACTCAATGATATTTTCTGAGCACTCTAGTGTTGAGGATTTTAGTTCTTCAATTTCTTCTAACAGATCAGAATTTTCATCATCTGGTTGTTGCATATAGAGTTTGGAATCACGAACCTCTTTTTTGGATTTCTTTGTTTTGGCTCTCAAAACACCTATCTCATCAAGAACTTCTTCCAATTCAGCTTCCATATCAACTCTTCCTTCATCATCATCATCATCTTCTCCAACATAATTTTACTCCTTTTCCTGAGAACTACCGACAACCTCCACCATAGAATTTTCTCCTTGATCATTACAGATCTATATTTCCTCATCCTCTTCAACATCAGACTCATACGAGCTACCAATTTCTTGTGAAAGAAGATTATTCTTATTGAAGAAACTTCTCGTGAACTGCTTCTTCCCTTTCACATAGGCTGATGATCTCTTCTTGGGAATTTCAATTTCATCTTCATCATTTTCTTCTTGAATCTTTTAAGGGCACCTTGCAGCAAGATGACCAACCTATCCACGTCTAATGAAAACAAGTGGATGTTTCCATTTGAACATTCCATTTCCTCTTTGCATATTTGAAGAAAGGAATGACATCATTTCATCTGTCTCTTCTTCCTCCCGAGAATCATCAATGGTGAGATTTTTCGTGGCCTTAAATGCCATATTGTTGGATTTCTACTTTTCCACAGCATCCTTATCATCATTTCTCATTTCATATGCAATAAGAGTGTTGTGCAGGTTATCCAATGTCAGCTCTTTCGGGTTTTTATCTTCCAAAACAGAAACTTTAGGATTGAACCCACGTGGATGTTTTCTCAAGATGTGCTTCAAATTTTTTATGTATTCAATAACATCACCAAGACCCCACATGTCTTCAACAAGACAATTTTCCATGTCAAAAATGCATCAACAGATTTATTCGGGCTCATTCTCAGATCTTCATACTTGTTCCACAGAACTTGTATCTTTGCCTCTATGAATTTTTCATCCCATTATTATATATATTCAATAACATTTCCCACAAGGAATGTGGAGTTTTACAAGACATCAAATTTGTATATATAGAATAGTATAGGGATCCCCCTAAGGGAATGATTACTTTGGCATCAATATCCAACTATTTATGATCAGATTCTGATAAAGCACCACTATTAAGATCAGCTATTATGCCATGCATTGCTGCAGTGAAAACATCCATTCCCAAAGATAGGGAGTAGTGTTGCATCTGATTCTTCCATAGATGAAAATTGTTTCCGTAGAAGATCAGAATCCCTTTATTATTAGTGACATCCATTGAGAGAAGAACTACTGTCAAACCTTCACTCTGATTCCAATTGTCAGGTCCAAAAGGCTGAATACCCTAAGCGGGGGGGGGGGGGGGGTGAATCATGGTATAACTAATTTAAAATTAAAGGTTGTTCTGATCTTGTTTCGCTATTAAGAATAACACACTTCTCTCTATTTCCTGTTGGATAATATAAATAGAAAGTAAATCATGAACATGACACAACAATTTTTACTTGGTTCACCACGATGGGCTTCGTCCAAGGAGTATACGCCGACAGGTTTTCAGTCATTACAAATTCCAGAAAACTTTACATGCTGTGGATTAAAATGTTTGGGAACAATCATTCTATCCTAGGATGACTGCCTTTACAAGGTTTAGGGTTAGCTCACTGCTTGCCCAAGGGTCACTCCCTATTTCTCTATCTCTGGGTCACTTCCGGTGGAGAGGATGACCTTCTTCCTCTTCTGTTGCTCGCTGCTCCAGAAAGGATCCACTCACAGTTTATAGACCTGTAGGTCTCTTCATTTTCATGAAAGAATGCATCTTCCTTTATATGTAGATGCTCTTTTGAAGTTCATCATTCACCCTTATATGTATCTATCTTTGCACCAAAGGTATCGGGAAATCATCCAGCTTTAACACATCCCGGAAGCACTGTTGGGGAATCAACCATTACTTGGTGCACAAGTCTAACCAAATGCAAATGTATCGGCACGCAAGTCACAACTGGCACGTAGGTCCACCTCAACTACCTGCGCGACACAACCTTCTTCAACTCTAAACCTATGCGACTCACTTCTTTTTATTCCCAGACCAATATTGGCGCACAACTACCAACTAGCGCGCAACTTCTAACATTGGCGTGCAAATCCAGCTGCGCGACCACACACAACATGCGCGACCACCACACCTGCGCGATGAGAGCTCTGAGTTTTCAAAGTGTTGAACTATGTTAAAAATGAGGAGGGGTTCTCCAGTATTTATAGGCATTTTGAACACCCTGTGCGATGGCATGCAAGTCTACCCTCGGTTCTCAAGTTTCGACGCATAGGTCTCTTCCCCTGCTTGTCACTTGCACGACCAAACCAATACATGCACAATCCTCTTTGCATTGCCATTTTTTGATCTTCTGATCTTGAAAAACTATAGGTTTTCAAGTTCCCAAGCATCCTATCTATCGACTTGAAAGTCTATTCACGACGTGCAAGTCACCTGTGCGACACCACCAATACAATCGTGACCCTCTTTCCTTTGCCATATTTTGACCTCATATTCTTAAAAACATTAGGCACACCAGTTTTCTTACCTTAAAGTACACAGCATGCAAGTCTCTTTTCCAAAATCACTCTTCTCCATTTGTCGATTTCTAGGCCCAAAATTTTTGCAAACACTGTAAAACGGTGCCCCCTTGTATATGTTCTTTTTATGTTGCCTCCAGATCATCCATTCATTTGTCAAAGTTCTTGAATCAATCATGGATCATTGACCACATCTCTTGAACTCGACAATCCACCATGAAATACCCTTTTTCAAAAAAACTGTATTTCTTGGTTTGCACTGTCAACAATGACATCACATATGTCCACTTTCTCAACAAACACAATTACCTCAAAAATGATTCAATGATACCGTGAGGGATTTTTTACCAACAATCAAAACTTCATCAGAGATATGAACCACAATTTTGGTGCATAGCGTCTCATTTTTGACAATCTAATACCCACCAATGTCATTATATTCACCCATTCATTGACTAAAAAATTTCATAATTTCCTAAATTTTGGTTTTTAGTAGCAATATGTAATGGGAAATCTCACATGTCATTATAGATAAAATAGATTCAATACGAGGATTTATTAATCCATTTCTCACATACTGTACTACAAGAATTAACGATGTGATAGTTGTCGTGCCTCTCATTCAATTTAATATTATTGAGTGGAACCAGCTGAATAGAGCTGTGAACCAGATTTTTTGTGTTCAACATATTATGTCTCCACTGAGATAGTCACCCAAGCATCATTCTAGGAAGTTAACATGGAGGAATTATTTATAATGGTGTCGAATAAATTTCATGTATATCAACCTATGGGATATACAAGAAATGTTTTATATTAAGGGTGTGTGTATCATTTGATTCATCCATCAGAATAACTCGAGTATGCGCCATGGTATACACTGAAGTCTCTACTGTATCTTACTCCACATGACAGAGGGATTTTAGATTTGGTATGATGACAAAATTACAATAATTTTTTTTAATTTAATATATTATAATAAATTTATAATCTATATTCATCATATTCGACTACAATATGTTATATGCATGTTTGATCCTAAGGAGGAGGAGGTTTCTATCCTAACAATGATCTATGATGTAATGTGGGGGGAATTACATATTATAGTGCATTAAATGATAGTATATTCAATAATCCACCAATGGGAGTTGATGTTTCTACCTGGTGATTGGATATTCTAGCTCAAAAACATCCTCCAACAATTACTATTGTCATGGATCCACAATAATGATGATATAGACTGTGTCATGATGCACCTGCAACTTCACCTATTCCATTGCTAGAGGATGTCAATATAACGTCCATTAGTAACCGATTTTGTGTGAGAATCAATATTCCATGGATCCATGTGTGTTTTCAGGATATCCATAGTTTTCTTTGAGTACAACAGATATGAGTTACTATATAGGGTTATTTCCAATGCCTCAAACTTTTGTTCCCAACCCTTTTGAGGTTGTATGGTTCCCCTAGGTTATGATGGAAGGTCCTACATATGTAGAGGGATAATTATTGGACGACAACGATGAAATATTATTAATGACTCCTTCGATTGATACACATATAGAGAATCAGTAATATGAGGTTCCAGCACCTGAGGATCATCCCTCAGTAACACATCAAACTCTACCCCAATTGATAGGTCAACTATCTTTATAAATGTATCCCATTCAGACACAAGATTGTGGGACATGGCCTCACCTATGAGTGTGATTTTACACATTGATGTGTCTGTTTTATGCTGAATTAATAGATTTGAAACAATAATGTATTTTATTAAATGGTATTTTCCTTCCATTTCTATATTACATGATTTTTTATTTTGATAATATTTCACAGTCAACTAAATCAAACCCAAGAAAACCAATTACATATAAAATTGAAAACATTAAAATATTGTGATATATAAACACTAAATAGAAATTAATTTAAAATTAAATATAATATAAACATTTAAATATTCATTGAAAATACAAATAAGTTTATCAATATTTCCAAAGAAATTAATTCACATGACACACATATTTCTAATTGAAAAAATTATATTTAATAATTAAAAAATAATATTAAAAAAATACATGATCGTTTACTACATTTTAAATTGAATTTAAAAATTCTCCTAAATTAAATGTTTGGAAAAACAATTTTTTATTCCATATAAATGGAAATTCAGAAATTATTTCAATAAAAAAATTTAAAATTTAAAATATATTTTATATGTTCACCAAGTGTGTCAAATTTCATTTTGATTTTACTTCTACTTTATTATTTATAGACACTCAAATTATCATACGTAAAAAATTATTATACTTTATATATTTGACATTGAATGCGTATTCACTATAACAACAATATAAATAAAAAACAAAACAAAATATAAACACCTAAATATTTATCTATAAATAGAATTTCATAAAAATAATAAATTTTTAAAAATGAATAGAATGTAATAAAAATAATAAATTCAAATCCAATAGATTAAATCTACAATATATTTTTCATCCAAAGTATATTTTAATTCATTGATTTTATTAAATGTTTGATATTTTTAATTATTTTTTATATTCATAGTATGTGTGTCAAATTTCAATTAGATAGTATTTCAATATTATTATATAAAATCTATTAATTCCACAAACTATAAGCATTATTATATATCGTGTAGGAAGTTTTCAATCTATATAAATTATAAAATATAAATACAATATATATGATATTTTGAAAACCGAATCAACATATAATACATATTTCAAAAAAATTTAAAGTCTAATTTACAAGTTAAAAAATTTATTTCTTAAAAACATAAAATTTTTACATTCAAATATTTATGGAAATAATTCTATAAAAATAAAGTAAGAAATATACATATATATATATATATCAAAATATAGAAACGTATATTTTTTAAATATAAAAACATGTATATTTTAAAAGAATTATTGAAATGATTCATTTCCAATGCTGACATTATTTATTTTATATCAAAAAATTTATAAAATAGACTTTATTTTAAAAAAACGTAAAAAACAGTATCATTGAAGGAGAAGATGTCATAGTATACCACTAAAAATATATACAGTTTTTATATAAATAGATAATTTGAATATATATATATATATATATGTGGATATATATATATATATATATAAAAACTTTATATGTTAAAATGATTGCATGATATTGAAATAAATTTGAGATTTTAAAAATTATACAAATATAAAAATATAAATGAATTTAAAGAACAAAAGATGAAATAAAATTAAAAAAAATTACCTTAAAAATAAAATTAATGAAATATATTAATATAATATGTAATCGGTTAAATTTAGGTAAAATTTTTTTAAATATTGACACATTTACATATAAAAGTTGTTATAAAAAAGTCAAAAAAATATAATTTATCAAATACTATTATTAATATAGTAATGTTACAAAAAATCAAATTTTATTCAATAGGATGAAATAATAATTTATTAAAATAATTACAAAAATGTAAACTATTAAATTATTAAAATCAAATTTTAAATATTAACAACCTCCCCCTTTTTTAGAATCACTAAACATAATAGTTACCTAATTTTCAAAACAAAATTCATTGTTTTTGAATTTTGTCAAAAATAATAAGATAATAAAATTATTCTTCTTAAAAGTTAATAGTATCAACATTGCACTACTTATGATTATATGAAGTGTACATGAAAACATATTATTGAGGCTGGTATCCATGGTTAAAAAAATTATTAATTGTTATATACACAAAATTTAATCTTCTAATATACCCAATCCAAATTTCATTTTTTCAAATTTGATAGAATAAATAATTTAGTGAAAATATCATCAATCTATTTATTAGTATGTAAAAATTCTAATCTGATTACTCATTTATCTACAGGATCCAAAAAAATGAAATCTAACATATAAATATTTTGTTGTAGAGTGTTTCAGAGAGATTTTAGATATTCAAATTTTATTTAAATTATGACAGAAAATTGGAACATTTTCAAAAATAATATAAAAGCAAAATATTATTTTTGTTCATATACTATATGAAGATAAATTAGAAGTAGAATCATATTCAACCATGTTTTTCAATTTTTATAATAATAGGTCCCTCTTAGAGCTCTAAAAAATTAAAATTGCACAAAGAAAATTATACATACCCATTGTGATTTTTTTAGTGTAGCCTACAACAATGAAATAATAATCACAATAAGAGAAAAATTAAAAGAACTATGATTATAATAAAATAAACTGATGTTTACTATACCTTTAATATATATAATTACTATTTTAACTTATTTAACATGACATTCACTAGTTTTTTTTGGATATCCAAAACATAATGCAACTGATGAAATTATTTATAGCATAGATGAACTATGTTTTAATAAACTGGTTATCATTCCTCTATATTGTTTAATATAAAATATCATTATACATTTATCCAAATTAAATTTTAAATTGAAAATCAAAAGTGTATTCATTTCCATAATATAATCAATGAAAAATCATTTAATAGGTAATTTTGCATAAATATCTTTATTTTAGAAAGTACTATCTTTTATTTGATTATTTTCTAAATATATGGATTTTTTTTCTAATTATTAAACACTTGTTAAATTCACTTGTAATTATCTCATAGAAATTAGTACATAATAAATCAGTATTTAAAAAAATATACCATCAAAAATAATATATATAATCAATATCTAATAAATAAAACTCTTAATAATCATTGTTGGATCAACAATTCCATTAAAAATCATTTTAAATTTTAATTTATGTTATTCTTTCATACAATGATCAAGAAGATTATTTTCGTCTATATAAATATTTAATATGATTGAAAACTTCATTTGGTAATTTAATATTTTTTAAATCTAGGGGTTTGTTTATCATAAACATCCAAAAAATTATTCCTTTTAAAAATGTACATTTTACATTAATGAGAAATAATATTATATTTTTAAAACAAGATAAGTATAATAGAATTATAATGGATTCTATCCTACAAAACAGTGAAAAATAATCTTCAAAATAAATTCTACCTTTATAGTAATTACCTTGAGCTACCAGTACTGCTTTATATTGTTACTATGTTTCCATCATAGAGAATCATATTATGAAAAAATATTTTCAGTTCCTATTATAGGATTATATTTTTAAATTTCCAAAAAAAGACACACTTTATTCAATTATTATTGTTTTAATTCATCTTGCATAATATTTATCTAATTTCAATAAATTTAACAATTATCAATGATAATAAAGAAGATAATTAGTATCAAATACATAATTTTCACAGTAAATAATAAATTTTCTCTTTTATATATCAGAACCAATATTTCTTTTTAATTCTTGAATTGGAATCTCTTTATGGGTTTTCTATTATTAACAATCTATTCTAGAAGAGATATTCTCCCCCTAAACTAATACATTATCATTATCATGATCATGATCTTCACTAAAATTTATTTGTATAAAATCATTATCATCATTGATTAAAATATAATTTGTTTTGTTATAGATACATTCCATATACTTGACACATACATACACTTCAGAAACTAATTTTATCTTTTTTAAAAAACTATACAATTTTCTATTATTGGAATATCCTACAAATATAATTTAATCAATTTAAATTGAAATTTACCTAAATTATCATTTATATTTTAGATGAAATATTCTCAATTGAATAACCTAAAATAACCAAATTTAGGTTTGAATGCCTTAAATTGATCATAAGGTTTCTAATTTTAAAATGACATATAGATACAATATTTAAAACTTGACATAATTTATTTAAAAATTATTCCCAAAATTATCTAGGAATAATAATTTCCATTATCATTGCTATATCTATTTTATATACATATCTACTCTTTCTTTCAACCAAACTATTTTTTTGTGGTGTCATGGGGGATGATAAATAATATTTTTATCCATTTGCATTAAAAAATTTATAAAATATTAAATTGAGAAATTTACCACCGTTATTTATTTTTATAGAGATGAATGAATGATTCCTGATTTTTTGAATAATCATAAAAAATCATTGAATTTAGTTGATCATTCATTTTTTGGAGATTATAAATTAAGAGAAATAGATATACTATAACAATGTATAATTAAAAATAAATTATTGATACCACAAAAACTAACTACTTGTAGAGGTAAAATGTAGTCATGATATAATATTTTTAAATATATAGTAATATGAACATAATTTTTGGATTTAAGTAATTGTTTTTTCTACATACCATTTTAATAGGAATCACACATAATGAAGTAATATGTATGATTTTTTTTAAAATTACATAAGTTGTTCATACTTTTATAGTCTATTAAAAAACTAAAAAGTTTCATTCCCAAGATATATATTCCATAAAATTTCATCAACTGCAAAAAAATTTAGAAACTAACCTTTTTTTGGTTATATATTAGAAATAAATAGTGAAAACATTATCATTTGTATTTCTAGAAAACAAAATAGATATACATTTTTGAACTATACATTTATCATGTTCAAAAATAACATTTAATCCATCATCTCATATTTTTTATATACATAGTAAATTATGTTTTAAACCATTTATATATAATAATTCTGAAATAATAAAATTTTTTGAAAATCCATCTTCACCATTTTCTTTAATCTGACATTTAGTGGTTTCTCTAAATGTGATAAGGTCACTGTCACATTAATTGGATGATAGAAATTTATAATTATCACATGTAATGTCGTTGGTGGATCTTCACTCAAAATACCATGAGTCATTTATTCTTCTTATGAATATTTTCTAAAATAAAACAATCAAGGATTTTCTTCTGGTACACAAGAAATCATGGTTCCAACACGATTTGAAGCAAAATATTTAGTGACACAAATTTATTAAAAAAATTTATTGGTGTGCTATTTATAAAATAAATCTATATCAATTAATGTCTCTATATGACAAAATTATTTTTTTATCTCAGTGAACACTCATTATCTACTTCCATTTCAATCTAAATTTAAGACAGGTTACACTATAAATAATTCCATTGGATCATTTAACTGTGTTATTCTTTTTTATCTGTGTTGAATATATATTATAAAAAATAATTCTTCTATGTTCTTTGTTTTATATATGGAATCATTTTATCATATTTTCAAGGACCTTTAACAAATATAGATAAATCATTCATTAATATTGACAATATCATTTTTAAAATTTATATACTCTTTTTGAATAGTATCTAAATGTGTATAAACATTATCATTTGAACCAAAAAACGTGTTTCCTATTTTAAAATTTTCTTGATTTATAATCTAAAAAAAATTTCAACTTTAGTTATATCATCTAAAAAAATTAAATCTTTTTTCTAAATCTTTCTCATTCAGATCCATAATTATTTTTACTCTATAAATTTCTTATTTTAATTCGAACAACTCAGAATCATAATTTTCTACATATTTTTTTATTATGGGAGAAACATATTTTCAAAATATCTAATTTAATATTTAAATTATTTTTTCATTAATAAAAATCATATTTCTGATATTTATGAGATCATACTTTTCAATTTTTCTTACTCAACCATTTCATAGTTAATCTCTTTCATTAGTAGTTATTTAATAGTATAAATATAACAAGTTTAATAATAATAAGAACCAAAATCAATATAATTTTCATATATAAAATAAAAAATTATGATTTAAATTAGTAGGAGTGAGTAATTGAGTGAAAATAGAATCAGTTTCCCCACACATTATACCCATTATTGTAAGGTTCCCTGTCTCCTTTTCACTTCTATGATCAATGTCTATGTTAGAACTCTCTGAGAAGACACAACTAAAAAAATTCAATTATTTCCTATTTTTGGTATTTTACCTTATTTGGATGTCTGAATTTGGCCATGTCTTTCCAAATTTAAAATTTATTATGACATAAAGAACATGTTAATTGAGAAACATCATAACTATTTTAATAATTACATTTCATGTAGTCCTATTTGAACATTCTTCTGAACTCTCCCTCACAACAATTGTTATCAATGTATGTAATTTTTTATTGTTAAAATGAGCTATATAATACTCATTTCACAAGAAATTATAATCAAAATTGAATGATATTTCATTAAAATTATTCCTAAAATTTTTATGTTTTTTTCTTTATAGATTCCTCGTCTGCAGTGTATTTCAACTCAATATCATAATACGATAGAGAACATATTGGTTCATCTATGTTATATTATTTTGAATTCATACTCTCATAAATGAAGACATTATTTGCATGCCATATTTTTGGAAGAATTATCGTTAATCTTTTAACTTGAGATGAGTTATCCACAACTTCTCCAAGAGTACATATATTATTTTCAATACTTCTAAACCAATTGAACATCTAGTATTATGATTCATCATCTCCAATCATTATGTTCTAGTATTATAATCAGAGAATACCTAGATTGTTTCTGTTGATTTTTCCATTCCCATAGATAGACACTAAAAGTATCTTCCATATATTATAGGACATCATACAAGGTAATATGTGTATATAAAGACATATATATATATATATAGAATATTGAAAAAATATTTTTATTATTATAATTAAAATAATAATTTTCCATGAAATTACCTAAAAGTTTCTCAATATAGACATTTGGAAGCTCATATGGATTATCTGTAGGAGATTAGTGCTCCACACTCAATTACAACAGGAAAGAGTCTATTTTAACTTTCATGTAGTCAAATTCAATAATATCAAATAAAGGGTGGTTTTGGTAATCCATCTAACATTTTAATTCACATATTCCATTGTAAAATAAACATTTATTTTCTTCTATAAGGCGTTTTTTCTATGAAATAATGTTTTCAAAAGATAAATATAATCATATGAAAAAAAGAGAATATAAAACTCATTTGATGAAATAACTACCTCTAAAAGAAATTGATCAACTGTAAGAAATTGAAACTAAGACTAGAGAGGGTGACTAGTAATTAGAAAATTTATATACCAACCAATTTTAGTCTTATTAAAAAATGGTTCTATAGAAATATTTATGTTAATGAAATGAAATATAGTGGATATAAAAATTAATCAACCCAAATTTTTTTTGTTATTAATACTACCAAGATCCTAGACCAGTCATTAACAATCTATAATCTATAAGATTATTAGTTCCCACTTGAAAACACAATTTAAGCGGTGTTATAACTCATTTGTGACTCTTCCTTTTTAAATAGATATAGTCACAACCAAGAATTTTAACAAGAGTATTAATCCTAGTCTTTGACCTATATATTGATTAGTATTCACAACACATACATCCTTTTATGGGATGTAATATCCATAAAGAATACCTACATTTTATAGGGAATATTATAATCTGGACATGAACATATTACCTACATATAAATAAAATATAAAATAAATTGAATCCATAAAACATATAAAACCATCAGATGATTAAAATATGTAGAAGATAATGAAGGAAAACGATAATTGATCCATTAAATGGAAGAAGGTAAACATTTTATGTTCTTTAATGATTTTTTCAAAGGAATAGTTTTCACTAATGTTTTTTGATTGTATGATAGCATCAATAATTTTTTAGTAGTTTTGTATCAAAATGTTATTTTGGAATTTTTCGTTATATCATTGTATTAAGTTATCTAATCACCTATATAATCGATCAATCAGGTATCATCATTAATTGTTAGATCTTATAGAAGATTCAATGATTCATTCACTACATGAAACTATTTATAAAATAATAATAAAAATATTACTTTTACCTGTAATGTGATAATGGGCATTTAGTATGAATGTGTTTGCATGTTCTTATTTTTCAATAAGAAAAATGATAAAAAAAAGTATATCATATATATGTTATTGTAAATTAGAATATTTAATAAAGTAAAAGAAATAAAATTTCCCTCATTAACATATTGTGAAATAATAAATCAAATATTGAATAATATATAGCATAAAATTAATTAAAAATTATAATTCTCATATGATGATCAATGATAATTTTAATTATTATGATTATAACAATGTTATAAAAATAAATAATTATTTTACTAAATAAAATAAAATTTTAAATCATTTTAAGCATATAAAAATTAAAATATGACAAAAAAATGTCACTAAAAATGTATCATAAAAATATACAAGTTTACTAGAGACAAAATACAAACTGTATTGATCGTGCGAAGCACAAGACTCATGGATTGCATTAAAACCATGGGATTGTTTTCCTTTGGTATTCATAACTCTTGGGCATGGTTGGTATGCTGACTGTGTGACCCAAATGGTCGTGTGGTCGGTTTACTGTCCATGCAAACCTTTTTTTTCGTTTTATCAATTGAATTATACATTTGGTCGATTAATACCAAAAAATGCATATGAAATTAATATAAAACATAACAAGACAAAAAAATTCAATATGGTAAAAATATTACAGAAGTTAAAAATAAAAATACTTACAACTGGTTATCATGGTATATTTAATTACTTCCTCATGGAATGTCAAACCGCCTGTACAAAAAGTTGGAATACTTCTTCATAGTAATGAACAAAAAACAAATTCATTGTAATGTATCCTACCATATCAAGGTAGGTTTGAAATCAGGGGGTTTCATTGTAGGTCATTTTGAAATGTGGTCATGCTCCAAAAGAGTACATAAACACACCTCCAGAAAAAACACCACCAGTATATTTAGTTGGAGAATCCAATATTCAAGGCATGAATCTATTGTTGATCAGATACATAAGTTCAAACTGAAGACCTATATGACTAGATAATGTGAGGTATTATATGTGCAGTTCTCTGCTAAATTGGTATTTCCATCATACTAAAAATCATGATATCATGAACAAACTTTTGTTAGATGGTGGATTGTTGTCACTAAAAAGAGGTATAGAGAATTGATCTGATCTTACCTGGTGGTGGAAGATACATTTCATGAAATACTTATGTAGAAACCATGGAATTGTGTGCATATTCTTGATCAAGTGAGAATGTTCACTAATTTAGGGGAGGAAGAACCTATTCTTGTGTGGATGCTACTATGGGGAATGAATGATGTGGTGTCGCTAAAGAAGATGATGACACAATAGACTGCCAAATATATATAGTATATTAGATAAACTTATAATCATGTGTATAGATATATATAAATATATATATATATACAAATTTATAAACTATATGTGTCAAAAAGTTAACAAGATATGCAAATAAATAAGATATTTTCAAATAATAAATAATTAAACAAATACCAGAATTTAATGAATTTGAGAATATATATATTTTCAAAACAATAACATGAAAAAAATAATGTAATATGTAACTATTAAATGAATAAGGTCAAATTTAGAAAAAATAATATTTTTATGTTTTAACACACATATTAATTGAATTAGTGTATGAAATTTTTAAAAAATTAAAAATTTTCAAATAATTTTATCAAAATAATTTTTTTTATACATTTCAATTTAATAAAGAGGGATGGAATAATAATTTATCCAAATGTTTATAAAATAAAAAACTATTAAAGTATTAAATTATAATTTAAAATACTCATAGACTTTAGGTTGTCCTGAAATAGATACCACTATAATTCCTTAACATCGGTGACTCTCGGGAAACTCTAATGGACGAAATGGAAGGGTGGTTCATCCATGTGAAACCTGAGAAAAATTCATATCTCGATGTGGTGGATGAACTTCCCCCCTCATAATTTTTGAAATCATATATTCTCATATCTAGATGTAAGGGTATAACCTATTCCCTTTGTATCACTCTCTAATAAGTGAAATAACAGGAACACTAAAGTAAAAATATCTGAGTTGATTAGGAACCATGCATGATCCATTGATGTATCAAGGTGTATTCCCTATGTTCAATGATATGGACCAACACCTAGATGATTAAATTCAGTAGACTGAGGATAAATTATAGCCCTTTCACATGGAATAGGGAAAAATATTTGTAGGTAACGAGCTTATTATATAACTGTTAGACTAGTAGTTGTTCCTACTAAATTACCCATGCATGCCTTGAATCGTGGAGTCCTTCCCATCGAGGGACAACACTGGAAAAATTCCCTCTACTTGAAGAAAAATGTGAATAATTCAACAATTATTTTTTGGAAAAATTGTATACAATGTATTCCATCAGAAATGAGAAGGTCTCTAGTTATTTCTTTAAACCATAAAAATAAGAAACTCAAGACACTATATCACAAGAAACAAAATGAGGTCAACCTCACTAACAGTCATGAAATCATGACTTTTCATATAATGCATGGTTACAACATCAATGATAGATTTGTGTTCAAATATTTCCTCAATGGAATGGTTGATTATGAACAAGTGATACTAGATAATTCCCATCCATAGGATACATATGTAACTATCAATCTACTAGAAGAAAAGGGTGTCTAGATTGAACTTCTATAATTGTCTAAATAGAATCTCGATAAGTGGATGAATCTAATTATAATTTTATGATTTTATGGAACCATAAGTGAACAGCTTCATACTATAACTAATATCCTACTGTCAAGGGATAAATCAATGAATAGTCTTCTTGGAGGTAGATATAACCAATAGAAATAGGAATAGACATAAGAGAAATAGGCATATCTTTATCCCACAATATCTATAACTCTTTTAGACCTATTTCCTCCATCATGTATAGAATAGGTCTCGGCCAGCCAAATGGAAGCCTAAAAAATGAAGATATGAAATTTGGTTCTATTAACATAGTTCACTTAATGGAAATATTCTCTAATCAATAGTATACCTCAATGTTAGTGTTTCTCATTCATGACCTTGGAGATGGAAATCAAGGATGAAAATGTTGAGGATTCAATCAGTGGACTGGGCATGGTCAAACCCAATATTTCGATCACATCAATATAGAATGCATACATGATGTTGATACCCATGGGGGAGAACTCCAAAATGACCAAAAGAGAAAAAATAATCATATAATCCATCTTGTGGTTGTTGAATCCAAATCATTTTACATGGAAAACTATAATGGGTAAAACTATGTGATCATCGTATATAATGGGGAATGTTGGAGTGAAATATAACACTTAAAGTATATTATCTATCGACTTCTATAAATTAACTAGGTCCATCTTTCATAAACACCTCAACATCCACTCCACATAATTGGGAGAAACCACCCAATGGGAAATAATGACCTATTTAATGAAAATAAAATATTATGAAATAAATGGAAATTTTAAAAACATAAAATCAAAATCCTAGAAGACATTAAACCATAAAAAACTACATGAATAGGAACTCATTGAGGCCCCATAGAGAACATATGATTTTGAAACCAAAGTCACCATAGTCAGGATTTATAGATAGGATACTATTCCTTCAGAATATCATATCACTATCTCATTCACAATATAGTACTAGGAATTAGTTTCCCTCAGAAATATCATGCCCTTATATGTTTTAGGAAAATAGTATAGTTTTTAAATCCTTATGGCTCTAGTTGAAAATAGTTGTAGGATCATCAATATTCCAATTCATACCCTCCATTTGTTTGGATATATTTATGGTGATATATCTCTGAAAAATAAAAAAATTATGGAGTATGATAAGAGAGAGCATAGGACTCTTGGGAAGATCAAATCAAATCTCAGTTTTGGGATCTTACATATAATGTTGAGTTCCTAGTTATCTATAAATATAAAAAATATAATTTCGTAAATCGAATACATTGCCTTTAGAGAATCGTAATGACATCTTCAACATTAAATCTATTCTTGAAATACCACATCCATGAGATGATTGTCATAGTTAATGGTGGAAGAAACCCCATAAAATATTTAAAAGACATACATTTTGAGGTCACATTCGAGAAGATGGAATAAAAAATACTACTGATAGATTATGTTATATAGGTTATAACACCCAATGGCATTAGGACCTCCATTATGAATCTAAAGGGAATAATCAATAGTGATTATATGATACCCATAAAAAGGATTGAGGAAGAAGGCTTAATTTTTGTATTTTATCCTTAACCAAAAGAATCATTGGGCCATTCCAATGTAATGAAATTATTATCAATAGTTGTGGGTTCATTAATAGGGATTAGATAAATTCTCTAACAGGATCCAAAAATTCCGTTGTACAATCAAAAAAATTGATGATAACCCTGTGAAATTAAATGAAAATCCATATATCTAGGGTCCCACTACCATCGATGGTTGCATGATGGAAATTTTTCATCCATATAATCTATCTGTAAATACTTTATTAGTTTAGGAAAATAAAACCTCTTCTCAATGCCTCTACTAAGTCTATAGTGATAAATATTCCCTCAGATTACCCAAAATGTTTGAAAATTAACCCATGGAATAAAAACTGATGAATAAGTGGATGGTCTTAGGAACACCCCTTCAGAATTTGAGAATGAATACCCATTACCATCGATGATCTCATGTGTCTAAACATGGGAATAGAAGAAAACCCATAAACATTAAGATTTAGTAAATCCATGTCACTAGTGGAGAAGGAGATGTTTCATTCATTTATATATCATCAACGATATATGTTCACTTAAAATTATAAAAAACATTACTGATATGAACCCTGATGTGACTACAAAACATGTAGGCTTACCCGATGGAAATTAAGGAAACATGAGTCCAATCAAGATGATGTACCTATATCATGATTCTAAATCGGAATTATATTTTGATAAATTGATCAAATATAATTTTTTTAGGTTGCGTCGTACCAAAAACGGCTCACCAACATCATAAATTTTAACAAAATGTTCATGTTGATTAGGATTTTCATTAACATTAGGGACCTTAAAATACACTTCTCAATGGATGATTTTACAATACAAATAATTGAAATTTTGATCTTTGAAACTGCTGAATTCCATGAAATTTACTACATGGATGGGTACATAGGGTGTAATTAGGTAAATATTTCTTCAATAGAAGATAAATATAGTTCCTTTTGGAAACATCAATGTGTATTTTAATAGAGGTCATTCCCATAGGATTAAATGATTTCAATGCTACTTACCAACCCACCATACATCATTTCATTAATCCCTTGTTTGGATGTATAGAATAATATAATGTCGATGACCTTGTATTAAAATCTAAATATTTATGGGACCACTACAAATAACATAAAATTATCCCTAAGAAGTTGTGGGATCATATTTTGAAAATAAATCTAATTAAGTGTTCTTTTAGGGTAACATTATGGAAATTAGTTGGCTTTATGGTATTTTAGTATAACATTAAGGTCGATCTAAAAAAGAAAACTGAAATCCTAGAAGGTTCACAACCATATAATCATAATTAATTCATTAGGATCTAAATAAACCCAACATATATTCAATGTTTCATAGATAACTAATATGGAAAATATCTCCCCTTCACACTGTTAATTATGAAGGGAGTCATCTTCGATGGGATGAGGACTAAAAATTATCCTTTTAGAATATCAATAAGTAATTATTTAACCCACTAATAATGTTGAAACCATTATATGGAAATTCAAATAACAATTTTGTACCCACTATGGAAAAATTATTTGGTGGTCTGTTGTCACCAAAAAACGATGCGGGGGATGAAAACAGACCGTAATATCTTAGTCAAATGATGATAGGTATCGAGACCCGATATTCTGATATAGATATGATCTACCAACACACATATTTAAATTGGAAAATATTATACATTAATAGTATCATTAATAAGACAACATTGTCTCTCACCTTGAAATTATCATGTACATCTTTGTCCACCCTAGGTTGAATTGGAGTTTAGAGTGATGGTTGGTTATTTTGTAAAAATATTATATGTAGTTTGTGTTATATAAGATATATAATGGGAATTCCTAAGATTATTTTCTTGTGGAGCATATAACACTAGAAAAAATACAACTTCCCACTATACTTCTAGATGAATATATTTTTTATTTCCATTATCACCGCTGAATATGGGAGATTTGTTTTATCAGTGCCTCGCAAAATTATGTTGGAATGAGGATAAAAAACCACAATAACAATCATGTTGGTCGAGGGATTTTTTTTATTTTAATATACAATGAAATTACACCCATTTATTTCTTATTATCCAATTGATACAAAAATAATTTGATATAATACTAATCCCTCATTAGTGACATGGAACTAGCTCTAGAACTGTAGATAGCCTACATAAAAATCAAAGGGGATTTGGAGCTAGTGGTAAAAAAATAATGATGATTATGACACTATTAAGTATGAATTGGTTACTATAATATGTTATTTCATAGGATTTATGGATTATATCTCATTTTAATAGATATTTCATAACATACCACAATTAAAAAATTCACATGCTAATCCAACCGAAAAAAATAGCCACAATCTTGGTCGTTCCCAATCAGTACAAGGTGTATTTTTGTATCATTCCCCAAATAGGTATTCTCATCCATCATAGATTGGGACATAGAGGAAATAAATAAACAACAACTACCCTAGAACATGGTTAGCTAATATCCTCTACTAGATGGATGGAGACCAAAGTTATTTACAACCAAAATGGGTCTTTCCCATTAGATTGCTCCAAAATGGAATTTAATCGATACCGGGCACTATGAATTTACAATCAAGATGGTCCAAAGAATAGAAAAACATATAAGAATAAGGTTTTTTTGTAATCCTCATCAGATGCATAATATAAAGAGATATTCCATTCATCATGGATGAAGGCCTTGCAGGCTCTTGTGGAAGTCATTAATGTGGGATCTGAATCTCCCAAAAAAATTAAGAGACATTGTTACTACATGAAAAAAATGATAAAAGACTATGTGGAAGTCAACAGATAATGTCATGCATTCTAGATTCATGAAAACATCATCCATCACTCCCATTGTTTCCACATATTGCTATATATTACATGCCATTTTTTCATATGGGTAATGGATGTTGTGAAGCCATACCCTCCATCCAAATCAATGTAATTTGAGTACGTCAATAGTTTTATTGACATACTTTAAAAATGGACTAAAGAAATACCCCTCAAAGATTTCAGGATAAAAAAATTTAAAATTTAAATGTCCATTATTATACTCAGATTTGGTGATCCTCACATGATATTGACGGACAACGACACAAACAATTGTTCAATAAAATTGGATAAATTATACCTTGAGTAATAGTTAGAATCCAACCATTAATATTAATATCATGTAGTGGTAAAGGGGGAAATATATTCTTTTAATGAGACTAAAAAAATATACTCAATAAAATTATGGAATGTCTTGGTGATGAAATAAATAAACTGATCCACATGAATGATGCTTTATGAAATATGTAATGGATTCTTTTAATGAATCAAATTTTATATCATTTTCTATTAAATAAAAATTAAATGAATATGGTAATCCATAGAATACTTATATTTTTTGAAGTTCTTAATTTAATGACTTTCACCCAAAAATTTAATCAATTAAGCTCTGAACTGGATTGTTATAAGAAATGATGGGTGATCTGGATCCCCACGGGCTGGCTACTCGAACCCATTCATCGACCAAAAACGAATGTGGATGATTTCACCAAAATTGAAATAATATATAGGATACATATATATAATCATAAAATAAATATTTCAGAGTTAAATAATTGTAATAAAATTGATACAACAAAAAATGGTCTAGACAGAAAACCATGTACATATCCAAAAAACTAGATGTCCTACAAAACACAGTCAAAAAATACCCCATATGATATATAGAACACATCCAACCTTATCACCAAAAGATAACAATTTACAGGTGATAGTAACCACACCCACTCACCATGGAACCTTTCCTTTTCCATCTACAGATTAAATGAGGTCTGCACACCCCCATGAGAATGTGCTGGGTGCGAGCTAAACAAGATTTGTAAGACTGCACACATGAGTTCCATATATCATTATTCAGAATAATAAAAATGTTCTCATATTGACAAAAAATAAGGAATGATAAGTTGATAAATGTTTTTAATAAAAAAATCATGGAAAAAATATTCCCCTTTTCTAAATCATTCACAAACCCAAGTAAAATAGTTTTGAAGAATAATTTCAATAGTTATTTTCAATTTTCAAAGCATGTATCATAAAAAATAAAACCAGGAATATGAAATCCAACACATTATTAAAAACACAACAGGTGTAACATAGTGTACGGATATCTGGGTCACTCATAGCTTAATATCAATTAAGTACTTAGAGGTAATGAAGTCTCTAAAGACCATTCATAACAGTCTATGAAATAGAGAAATACCCCCAAAAAAGTGAGCCCCAATAAATATTTATCTTCTATTGGAGGCAATATAACTCTGATCTATGCATTGAATATCCCACCCAGAAACTGAACTATTTTAAAATACCAATTGAAGAGGCTCCATTCTACACCTTCCAACTAAGAATCCAAGAATCCTATCCATGGAATAAATCAAATAAATATCAATGGGATTATCATATTTCCAAAACAGTATGAAATAACACAATATACATGGAAAACATGATTTGAAAACAAATGTAAATATCTATTTCAAAATTAATTGAAATACAAATATCTTTTATAAAATGATTTGAAAAATATATTTTTTCATAAATAATTTCAAATATTCAAATCAATCAATCATGGATAATGATAATTCATTTATAAAAAATTTATTAAATTATGAGATTTAAATGATCATCCAAAATAATAAAGTGGCATAGCCTCCAAAATTGAACCCATGCCATGCACCACCCAAATCCAGTCCCACAAAACATAAATGGAATAAAATTAAAGAGAAATGAATATAGACTCTAACATTGATTTTTGACATCATAGAATCAAATTCCATAAAAAAGTGTATAGAGAAGGTAGATCAACATATACTGCAAAAAACACACCCTAATAAATGTCTAAGTATTGTTAAACTCTATGGATGATAATATCATAAAGGAAAATAAAAATAATTTCGAGGGACTAAAACTAGATCAATGGAATTCAATAACGTAGCCCAATACCACTACCAAAATGAGATATCAAGGTCAAATAGAAGATATATTCGATCACACAAACGAAAATTGGGGAAAACAGACAATCTAAAAAATAATATTCTAATTAGTGAAGCCCAAATGTGATAGTATCATCCAAAGGCACATTTATCATCCCTATGGATAATTACAGGACGGGGGATGGAAAATGTGATAGGATTTAGTTATTCAGCACATTTAATTATTTGGAACTACTATAATTCACTATGTAAATTAGTATTTTATGATTTCAACTCATGATATAGTTGATAGGCAAAATAATAATTACCACAAATTTAAAATACTGACATCCATTTTCCCAATGTGAATAACATTTCTCATCATGATAATTTTTCAGGTCTTAAACTAAAATCATAAATTCTACCATAGATTAATTAATGTCTTGAATAAATAATTTATGGACTGAACCTATTCCTATAACTAGTGAAAATCCCACGTCCTTAGAAAACCCATAGATTTCTTCTAACACCCCTATGATCCGTATTTAATACCACATAATAAATAAAAGAGATAATTACATAACCAAGATCTTAATATTATCCCATCTATAGTAATTTATCCCCACTAAAGTCATACAGATGAAGATTTCGCATGAAATCGATGATTAAATTATTTTCACACTAACTGTTCACACATAAAATCCTCAAGAGAATCATATATGTTCCAATGCTAATCTTTGGAAAATTTAATAGACTAAATGGACAAGTATTTCATTTGAGAATCAATAATCTACAATGGTTACCCCAAAAAAGAAACATCTTGATCAAACTCAATATACTCCAAATTCAAAACATACAAACAATATTGGTGTTACTTAAGGAGACAATATATACTAAAAATATTATTAATACCCATTAACTAAGATAATAACACAAATTGACATGAAATATTTTCAACTCTATCAATGATATAAAATTATTCATCATATCTCTGAGCAATATTTCCCTATTTCTTTTTCAAATGGTAACCCAATCATGGAGAAACATTAATGAAAACAAATTCACTAATTGAAAACAATAGAGGATGGAGTCATTCATTCACATAAAATTTATGTTGAGTGTGAGTTATTACCATGCACAAAGTATATCTTGAATCCTCACTGACACCCTCTAAATGTTAATATTTCTACGAGGAAAATGTATCCACTTCCCAATAACGAGGTGACATTAATATGTGACCTTTAATAGCCTTGAAGGTGTAGATTATAATCTACGAATCATAAATTTTATTATAAGTAAACTCGATCAATCATATATGGATAACCCATGAAATATCCCATTACCTCTTTTTGGTATTTCACTTTTAATTTTTCACTCCCTATTAATGTGTCTGGGTTTTGGGGCTTCGGATGGTGGAGATAATTTTCTAGGTAAAAATGAAAAATGATTGGGGATGTATGTTTGATTAAATTTATTGATTTTGGCAATTACTATATTAACAGTTATTTGGGATTCTTCCCGAGATCATAAAATATTGGTGTTGGTTTTGGGTTTTCAATAAAAAAAACTCATATTTTTGTTTCCTATAAAAGAAATTAATTCTATGAATTGTGTTTACAATAAATGATTAAGTTACAAGGAAGATATCATAATTTCGGTTCAGAGTGTAAAATTCTTTAATATCGTTAGAAGTCTAAACATTGTCCAATCGTTTTTCATGTCGTGTATTGTGTGTCAGGGAGACGCCAATAAATAGTATATGAAATTAATATTTCTTGTTCTGTAATGTGTTTACATGTTTTAATGTAGTAAAATCATATTTAAAAAGAAATGGAATTTTTTGCACCATAATGGAGATTCATGGATTACATGATTTAAAGATGGATTTCATGATATTTTATCATAATGTGTTGGGGGATTCGGGCACCGTACGAGTTTTTTTTTGTTTCATTAGCATGTAACACAAATCCACTAAATCTAGAAGAACACTATGGTAATTTTTATTCCCTCTTATCATGATAAATTCTTTTTTCAGAGATTGTTCATTATTTAGGTAGTGGAACATTTCTATGGGTGAGTAATAATGTAACACCCCACCCCTACCTCATTGTCTTGAGGAGGCGGTGAGGGTTACTTGGACTTAAGCGATATCCCCAAGGCGCCAAAGTCTTGAAATACATGCCTAAGGGTTTCAAAACACATTGGGGATGATTAACCCTTTCAATGAAAACAACCAACAAATAAAGTAAACTAGAAAAACATCTCCAAGAAACCTCTATATGATTCATGATTTAAAACCAAAACAACTCAACCATTATTTTCATAATAACCCAACCATGTTCAACAACGGAATTCAAAACCTAATTAGAGTAAATAGCCGAAAGGCAACTACATGACTTCAAGAAAACAACCAAACTCTTTTCTCTATAATATCTAAGCTCCAACATCACAAACCAACCCAAGAGTCACGAAGTAGTGCTATAAACTTGTGACAATTTATCTTTTCCAACATCCTGGTATATGACATCTGTAAAAGAAAGGGGTGAGTAATGAAACTCAGTAGGTTTTCCCCGATGACTTCCCAACACATGCTTCTAGAATAAACCATGTTTGCACATTTATATAAAACAAATTATATAAAAAAATTCCAAAATAGTTTACAATAAACATGTTCTAAGTCAAATCCATTTTACAACAAAACCATCTTTATCAAGAAAAGAAACCAAACAATGTTTCCAATTAAATTCACATTTCCATTTTTGGCATAACCATTCCATTTCACAAATCCACACAACCAACCATTTCACAACCCTTGAAATCAATTATTCATGCATCATTATGACAGTTCCATACTCATGAGTGGTCTCTCATCGATCTACGAAGTCGTCACATGGTAATTATTCTCATTGTTCCATTACAGTTTTTTACACCGAGCACAGGTTCATATTTCAACCAATCCTCGTAAATGAAATATATACACACACACCAAGTATGCCCAAAAACCAAACCATTTCAACCATGCCAAAACCATTTCAATAAGACATCCATTTTATTGAGAACCATTTTCTAAATCTATCCCATTCGTTTTTTAAAATCATCATTATAAAATCAGGAAACCAAAACACATTGCAAAAACCATTCTTTAAATTTCCACAATTCCATCTAAACCCAAAAATCATCACAAAAGAAGATTTATAACATGATTTTCACCAAATTTCACAATCAAAACCATGAAATTAATTCAATTTAAACTAAACCATCATGTTATAAGAATGAGTAATCAAGAGTGAATCCACCTACCTCAACATGTTGGGAGAAAACAACCAACGGACGAAGAACACCAACAAAACTGAGTCGATTCTCCAAAAACCCTCCTTAGATCTCTTCTCCTAACACAAACAAAACCAAATCATGTCATATTTGGCATCTACACCCTTAGATCTACCCATAATGGGCGTGGATCAAAGAAAACGTGAGAAGAGGAGATGTTGATCTATGTAGATCAAAGAAACCGATCAAGAACAATCACATACCTTATGAATTCGACTTCGATTTTCCAAGAGAAGCCTTCGGATCGCCTCTAGAATGCTTAGGAGACGTCTTCCAACCATCAAGGGAGATTAATCCCATGTTAGAGATGATAAAGAGCTTTAATAAGGAAATTAGAGGAAAAAATAATTAGATCCACAATTTTAGGATCTAAATTTAAGTAACTGCATGGTTAGTCTGCACAGTTTGACAAACCGTGTGCTAACCATGCGTTAGCTCCCGCCTCGGCCATCCTTCATGCATGGCCTCATATCACGGTTTCCCTTAACCGTGCACAGACCGTGCGTATGACACTGACTCCCCAGTCATCCACGCATAGTTTGGCCGCATGGTTTAGACTAACCGTGCCCCACCTGTGTGCCTTCCCCTTTGCATCAAACTTCAATCCAGGATATCCAGACTCTCTCAAACGTCACCCTTATCTTTTCAAACCATTAAAAGCATCAAGTAAGGGTTACATACTAGAAACCTGGGGTACTGCATTATCCCCACCACTGGCCATTCCATCCCCAAAAAATAGAAAACCATTACTTTACTGGAAGAGTTCTGGGGTACTACATTCTCCCCACCATTGGCCTTTCCATCCCTGGAAATTAGAAAACCATTACTTGAATGGAAGAGTTCTGGCCACTCCTCCTTCATTTATTTATCACGTTCCCAAGACTCTTCTTGAGTCTGACCATGTTTCCACAAAACCCGCAATAGGATGATGCTTTTTCCACACAAGAATTTATCCTACCTATCCACAATTCGCACCTAGATGTGTACCAACGAAGCATCCGACTCTAGGTCAACGTTATCCCATCTGATCACATGGTCAGGATCGGGCTGGTACTTCTTCAACTGAGATACATAGAAAACATTATGCACTGCACTGAACCACGGTGGTAATTCCAACCGATACGCCACCTCTCCAACCTATTCCAGTATCTCAAAAGGGCCAATATATCAAGGAGATAACTTTCCATTCTTCCCAAAACAATGATGTCCAAGTCTGGGAGAGATCCTCAAGAAGACATGATCAGCCACAACGAATGCAAATGGTCTGCGACGGTGATCGACATAAGATTTCTGATGACTTTGAGTTGTCTCCATCCTCTTTCTAATCAACAGAATCTTCTCTGTTGTGTCTTGGACAAGGCTTGGCCCATGTAGTGATGTTTCACTCGTTTCTAGCCAGCATAGTAGAGAACGACAAGGACGCCCATACAATGCTTCAATCGGAGCCATGTGTATCGAGGCCTGAGAACTGTTATTGTATGAGAACACTACTAAGGGTATATGTTCCACCCATGAGCCACCAAAATCCATTACACAAGCCCACAACAAGTCTTCCAACGTTTGTATCACCCACTCGGATTTCCCATCTGTCTGAGGATGATATGCCATGCTCATAGTCAACTATGTTCCAAGGGATTTCTTTAAGGATTTTGGGAAATGATATGTGATCCTCAGATCTCTATCTGAGACGATATACACTGTTACACAATGTCTCTTTACCACTTCCTGTATATTGATTTTTGACATATTTCCACCATATGAGTTTCACGAATAGGGATAAAATGGGATGACTTGGTTAGACGATCCACTATCACCCAAATGGCATCGTATTTTCGCACGTTTCCTGGAAGAACTGTAACAAAATACATTGCTATCTGATCCCATTTCTACACAGGGATTGGTAAAGAGTGTAACATATCGGCTAGTCTCTGATGCTCTTCTTTATCCCGCTGACAAGATAAGCACTGTGATATGTACTCAGCCACCTTCCTTTTCTTGACGCTCCACCAAAACTGCATCTTCAACGCCTAATACATATTTTGTGTACCCGGATGTGAAACCCATATGGAATGGTGGTAAGCATGTAGGAGTTTTTCCTCATCAGTTAAAGGTACAACCATACGATCTCAAAACCGCAAAATTGAACTCCCATCTAGCTTAAATCCCTCAGTGGTCTCCCCACCATTGAGTTTTGAACTCATTGAAAACAGTATAGGTCAGATGATTGTGCCTCCTTTAGTAACACTAAAATATTTGGGACAAGAGAAACTGGAAAGAAAACTAAAACATCATCCCAGTCTTCACAATTCACATGCATGTCAGCTAAGACTGGCATCAACTGCCATTCATCTGAAGCTTCTTTTTCCAACTGAGCATATGACATCCTGCTTAATGCATCAGCCACCGCATTTCCATTACCCGATGTATACATTAAGTCAAAATAGAACATTTGAAGATACTTCATCCATCTCCCCTGCCTCAGATCCAAATCTCACTGTGAGAAAATGTGTTTCAAACTATTGTGATCTGTAAACACAGTGAAATTCTCACCAAAGAGATAATGACGCCAAGTCTTCAAGGAATGGACAACTGAAACTCACTCCAAATCATGTGTTGGGTAATTCTTCTCATGCACCCTCAACTACCATGAACCATATGAAAAAACATGGTCTACTTGGATGAGAAAACATCCCAACACTGTTCCTGATGCATCACAATACACCACATACCCCTGTCATGATTCAGGAAAGATCAAGATGGGTGATGATTTAAGGCAATGTTTCAACTCTTGAAATGAATTATGACATTCCATAATCCATTGAAATGCATTGTTTTTCTTTGTCAATGATGTCATAGGCGAAGCTAGTCATGAGAAGTCACACCCAAAGCATCGGTAAAAACCAGCTAGACCAAGAAAACATTATATTTAAAAGACATTCTTCAAGGGTTTCCTAGAATGAATAGCTTCTATCTTTTCAGGATCCATTGAAACAACATTCTTAGAAATGACATGGCTCAGAAAACGTACCTCTTTATCCAAAAATCTCACTTTGATAATTTGGGATACAACTGATTGTCCCAAAATATTTCCAACACTGTCACCAAGTGTTTCTCATGCTCAACCCTTGTTCTTGAAAACAACAATGCTTCATCCACAAAAAACATCAAAAGAATCTAGATATGGCATAAAAATCTGATTCAACAAGGCCATGAAGACCGCTGGTGCATTCGTAAGACCAAAAGGCATGACAACATATTCGTAGTTGCCATATATGCTTTTGAAGGATGTCTTTGGGATATCCTCCTTTCGAACTTGGAACTGGTGATATCCTGACCGCAAGTCAATCTTGGATAACCAATGAGCTCCCCTCAATTGATCAAATAGTTCATCAATGTGTGGATGTAGATATCTATTCTTTATCGTAACTTTTTTATGTTTACAATAGTCCACACAAATCCTCAATGTTCCATCGGTATTCTTTACAAACAAAACTGGTGCTGACCATAGAGACACGCTTGGTCGAATAAAACCTTTTCATTCTTATTCTTCCAACTTCACTTTCAATTCATTTAACTCCATTGGTGCCATCCTATATGATGGAAGTGAGATAGGACTAGTCCCTGGAAGGTGATCAGTCGTAAATTTCACTTGTCTCACAGGTGGTAACCCTGAGATGTTTTTATAAAACACATCAAGAAATTGATCCAAGACTACTAGAAAACTATTATTCATGATCTCGTCCATCGATTCCATGAATAACTCAGCTAACTAGTAAAAGATTTTTGCCACTAATGGGGCCAAGAAGCCCATTGCACCTGCCTTCAGCACTCTTTCTTCTCTAAAGAGATGTTCGACGACATCCTCAGTCGCTAAACTGATTGTTCAGCTATAATAGTCAATGTAACCCCTAATCTCTGTCAACCAATCCATACCCAGGATTATATCATAGACATCCATATACAACATATAGTAATCCCATTTCAACTCAGCTCCATCAATAGTTATAGAACACGCTCTACAAAAGAAGGCTCTACATTCTCTTTCACAGAGAGGTGTTTGAAGTTTTACCATAGAAGGCATCATTTCATCTTTTAAGTTTAGCAAATAAGAAATACGAGAAGCAAGAAAATAATTCGATGCACCAGTATTGAAAAAAACTTTCATGAGGGTGGAATTCAAAAGAATCGCACGTATCATCGTAGACGGTCCAGACTGGTCATCCACAATCACCTGTTCCGCTCCATACAATTTCATTATTGGTGGACTTTGATCCTTATTGGGTTGTAGAGATTATCCTGCCAGAGGAGTCATGGTATTACTAGAATCACCATAACTAGCTCCGTTCTGTAGGCAAGACTGATTTTTCTCTCCTCACCATGTCGATGCATAAGATGCTTGCGACTCCTGGGATGTGTCACGCGCACTCGACCTCAGAGCACTATGACAATATTGAAGATGATGCCCCATCGTGTTGAAATTGTGACATGCTTTCGATGGTGTTGTAAATTATCATTTCATGTGGTCAATTACGCCACATTGAAAACACCTAGCTTTCATCATGGGTTGTGGAGGAATATTCACCGATCTAGCCGTTTGATTCTGATTTTCTCTCCCACCTTGAAAATAGGTGCCCCTCTTCAGCTTGCTTGCTGCATTAGAGTTCCAAACCATTCTCGTGGGTATCATCATTCTTCCTCCTCCAATAACTCATGAGATGTCTCTATGCTATTGATTCTCTATTTACCGTCTCTATATAATGCGTAATACAGAGCACAACTATCTTCGAGTGAATCTCATGTCGCTATCCTGATTCAAAGATGCGGGCCTTCAGCGATGCACTTGCAGCAATTTCCCGTGAAAATATTACTAAATTCATGAATTTATCCTCATAATCTGTGATAGAGAGATTTTCCTACGTCATGCTGAAAAATTCAGCTATCTTCTGGATCTTGAAATTGTGAGGATAGAATTGTTTCTTGAACAACTCCTCAAATTCCTCCAAGCCCAGGCCTTGATACACCTTACACTGCACCACCAGCTCCCACCACTATCGTGCAAGATCCTCCAGCATATACATCAAAAACAATAAATTTAGTTATACTGGTGTGCCGATGAAATAGAAGATATGATTCATCCTACATAGCCACTCATCTGCCTTTTCTGGTTCAGAATCACCCCCAAAGATGGGTGGATTCTGCTTCTAGAATTGGACAGACTGGACTACATGCCTTGACTCATCCCTCTGATTCCCCGTGTCCACCGCTTAGAATTCTTGAACTGTACTTTGGACTAGCTTCTGGTTTACCTGTGGCTCAGGTGCGACCACATTCTCCGTAGCCTCTTCCGTTTGGTTCCTACGACGCCAAACATGTTCCATTTTCTATACAAACAACACACTCCATTAGTCACACATCTTAGAAACAAAAGGCTTATCATTTCAATTTCTATTACATCCCTATCACAACATTAATGTCAAAAAATTTCTAAAAAATATCTTTTCATTTCTTTTCAAAATCAATATATTTTCAAAATACGTCAACCATTATCTTTTCAAAATCATTCATTTGAAATCATGCTTAAAATCTTCTGATATCACGCCTTTGCATCAAACTATAATCTATTTCTCTAAATTATTTATGCAATCCTAGTGGGAATTCATTCCTCTACAATGCATTTCATGTTCATCTCATTGGATAAACCCATGACAATGTGATTTTGAACATTCTAGAACTGTGTCAAAAAACACTTATGTACCCAACACCCTGGTGACATGAATTTAAGCATAAACAGGTTAGCTACCTCTTTTTATTCTATACATTTCATTTTTTGATAATACTACTCCTGTTTAAGATGACCACCCAAGGAATAGACAAGAAGGAATTTCAACTCGAAGACCATGAACATCGATGACCACTTGTTAGGAAAGGACAGAACAAGCTGATACCATTTTTAACACCCCTCCCCTACCTCATTGGCATGAGGAGGCAGTGAGGGTTACATGGCCTTAAGAGACATCCCCAAGGCGCCAAAGGCTGGCAATAAATGCTGAAGGGTTTGAAAACACATGGGTGATGATTTAACATTTCAATGAAAAAAACCAACAATCAAAGTAAAGAAGATAAACATCTCCAAAAAACGACTATATGATGCTTGATTTAAAACCGAAACAACTCAACCATTAATCTCATAATAACCAAACCAAGTGAAATAATGGAATACCAACGCAAATCAGTGTAAACAACGGAAAGACAACTAAAAGACTTCAAGACAACAACCCAACTCCATACTCCACAAGCTCCAAGCTCCAACATAACGAACCTGCCCAAGAGTCACGAAGTAGTTCCATAAACGTGTGACACTTTACCTTTTCCAACATCCAGGTATATGAAATCTGCAAAAGCACCATCGTACGAAAGAAGGGGGTGTGTAATGAAACTTTGTAGGTTTTCCCCGATGACATCCAAACCCATGCCTCTATGATAAAACATGTCATCACATTTATATAAAACAATTTAAATAAAACAATTCCAAAGCAGTTCATGATTAACATGTTCTAAGTCAAATCCATTTTCTAACAAAACCATCTTTCTCAAGAAAAGAAACCAAGCAAAGTTCCCAATGAAATTAAAATTTCCATTTTTGGAATATCTATTCCATTTCACAAATCCACACAACCAACCATTTCACAACCCGTGAATTCAACTATGCATGCATCGTTATGACAGTTCCATACACATGAGTGGTATCTCATCAATCTACCAAGTAGTCAAAAGGTAGTTATTCCCCATGTTCCATTACACATTTGGCACCGAGCAGAAGGTTGTATTTCAAACAAGCCTCGTAAATGGTATATGAACACACACACCAAGTATGCCCAAAAACCACACCATTTCAACCATCCCAAATTGATTTCAATAAAATAACCATTTTATTGAAAAACTTTTTTCCAAAAACGATTTTCCAAATCTATCCAATCTGTATTTTAAAATCCCCATTTTAAAATCAGGAAACCAAAACACTTTGCACAAACCATTCTTTTAACTACCACAATTCCATAAATTCCCATAAATCACCACTAAAGAAGATTTATAACATGGTTTGCACCAAATTTTAGAATCAAAACCAATCAATTATTTCAATTTTTACTAATCCATAAAGATCTATAAAAGAGGAATCAAGAGTGAAGCCACCTACATCAACAATTTGGGCGAAACCAACCAACAGACAAATAATGCCAACAAAAACCAAGCTGATTATCCAAAAAACCCTCCATAGATCTCTTCTCCTAACACAAAAAAGACCAAATCATGTCATATTTGGAATCCACACCCATAGATATACCCATAACGGGAGTAGATCTAAGAAAACGTGAGAAGAGGAGAATTAGATCTAAGTAGATCTAAGAAACCAATCAAGAACGATCACATACCTTAAGAATCTAGCTTCGATTTGGCAATATTAGCTTTCGGATCACCTCCAAAACACTTGGGAGACGTCTTAGAACCTTCAAGGGAGATTAATCCTGAGTTAGGGCCACTAATGGGATTTAATGAGGAAATTAGAGGCAAAACTAATTAGATCCACAATTTTAGGATATAATTTTAAGTGACCGCACCGTTTGACAAACCGTGTGCTAACCGTGCATTAGCTTCTGCCTCTACCATCCTTCAAGCATGACCTCATCACACAGTTTCCCTTAACTTTTCACAGACCGTGCAGAAGCCACTACCTCCCCAGTCAGCCATGTATGGTTTGGCTGCACGGTTTAGACTAACCGGGCGCCACCCGGGCGCCTTCCCCTTTTCTTCAAACTTCAATACAACATAACATGACTCTCCCAAACATCACCCTTAACATTTAAAAACATGAAAAGAATCATGTAAGGGTTACATACCATGAATTTAGGGTACTAAAAATACTATCTTATTCTTCATTTTTATTGATTTTGGAATCATTATTGCATTGAATTTATAGATCTATTTATTTCTCATGTTGATTTTTATTGTTTCCTTATATATCCATCATGAGTTCTTCATCAAATATTTAACCCTTTTTTGGTGGTAGAGCGTGTGAGATTCATTGAGGTATGTAGAGACCTATCCTCCATGAAATCCCATTTTGTAAATCAAATATATTTTTAGATGTGATGATTGATTCAATTTCTTTTATTTTCATCTTCACAGTCTTTATTACTTGTGGATTCTATTGTGGACATGTACAAGCCATGTTTGAGGTATGTTGTTAAATTTCTAGATTATTTTGTGTAAACTACATTAATCTGGTTTAATAAATTGATTTTTTGGTTCATGTGTGTGTGGGATATGGTTTTTGGAAGAAAATTTGGGTTTTACATATTTTGATAGAAGGAAAATTTATTTTCATAGTATTGTGAATATGATTACTAAAATGGTTTTCAAAGGATGGTTTTGATGAAATGGATTGGAAAAATTAAAAAAATTATAATCCTTTTGTACTTTGGAGTATGGTGTATCTTAGGCCCATAATCCTGGTATTATTTATGGGTTCATCCATGTTATGATCCTCTATTCCCTAGGCCCATTGTTCTAGGGAATTAATATTGAATTTTTTAGAGGATTCACTAATTCGGTGTTTCTCTTCTCCATAATCCTTTTTCAAGGACTTTATTGTGAAATATTCATTTATTTTGGTATTTCTAGTTGGTTAGACTGACCTGTAGTGATCCTTGGTGTGATTTTCTTTGTGATTTTACTTTTCATATTATATGACATGATATGTGATACACGATTTTCATGGATTTGATATGATTACATAGATAAAATTGAAATGATGTCACATTTTTTTACATGGATATATTAGATATGTTGAAAAGGGAAAAATTAAATGTTTTTCAGTGATTTTTATATAAAAAATAATCTAATTATCATGACTTATTCTTTATTGATGACGAGTTCAAACAGATTATTATATAGAGTCTTTATATGGTACACTTAGGTGGTATCCTAGTGAACATGTTATATCATATCATTTTTACCCATTTTCAGCTACAAATACCTATATATTCCTTTAAATGAAGGGTATGTAAAGGCACGATGGTGATTTAGTGGGGTTTTAGTCATCTATATCTGGGTTATTGGTGGGGAGGTCGTGGGAGTTTGACCACATTATCACATGGATTATTCAATTTCTCTTTTAGTTTCTCTTTGATGTTGGAATTTTACTATGGAACGTTCTAATTTCATTGAAGTTTTTTTGTTTTCACTAAATTTTTTCAGGTATTGGGTGTACTTATCACTTTCTCTATTTATTTGACACCTCGTGTTTTGGTAAAACAATTTCTTCAAATTAATTTAATCATTTAACATATATATTGCTTGTGTTATCTGAAAGAGGCAAGTTGTCATTTATTTGTGTACTAAAAAATGTTCATATTTATTGATAAAATTATCCTAGATATTTTATTTCTACTTTGAACACCTTATTTTCTTATGTTATTTGAAACATCGTCTTTGATAATGTTTCACACAATACTATGATTCTACAAAACAATTTTTTGTTTTAATGCAATATTTATAACATAGTAGTTAAACATACTACTATGAATATTAAAAAAACTTTTAAATATTATTTATAATATATTTATATATATATAACATAATTATGATAAGACATATATCATTTCGTAAAACTGTTATATGTATGGAAATACTATTTTCTCGAAATAATTTCTTTTTTATCTCCTTATTTAAATAGTAATAATTTTTTTGAAACATTTACAAATTTAATAATATAAAATAAACATCCATTTTTAACCCATAATATATAAATTATATTATGGTGAATATTTTGTATTTATCAGAGAAACATCATGTTTGGGTGAATAGTGAGAAGTACTAAATTTCAATTGAATGATTATTTTTCTGTTAATTAGTTTATATGGATAAATTATATTTTTTGATGTTTTTAAATTAAAAAATGGTTCATTTATACACAAATTAATACAATTTAGTCCATTTAAATCATTTCTATGTGGAATTTGAATATAAAATTTTAATGAACATTTCATCAATCTCACATTAAAATTTATTTTTCTCACGTGGTCTAGTAAATTAACATTAAAAATAGTTTTCCCGCTTATAAGAATGTAATATATAGAAAAATACATAAAAGGTGGTAATTAGTATAATATTTATAGCATAAAAATTAGAACATATGTTTTTACCAAAATGATTAATGAATGTGATTATAATGAATTACAACCATTAGGTTAAAATTCTCTATAACAAGGGAATAAACCATAAACTAATGGGAAAAAATGAACAATAAAAAAGTATAAAACCAATTTTAGTGAATATGTTTCTTACATTAACTTTTAATTATTGATTTTTGTTGGTTTTCTATATCTTCTGTTTGATAAAAATGTTGTACACCTATCCATTTTTCAAAAATTCAATGTGTGGCTTCTCCCACCCCAATAAGAGCCACAAAAAATCCCTCTTTTTCATACCTCTAAATCCTCATAATTTGGGCCAATATATTCCCTATTATCATATCGTAATCTCTACCTTACTTTTTTATTCTACAATTTAGGAAGAAATAAATCCATGTAAGTCATTTGGTTCAAACCATAAAGAGTTACCCAACAAATTTATAACTTCCTCCCTGAAGCTCCTTTCATTTATTTTATATATACAACACCTAAATTAATCATATTAAATGCATAATTAATAGAAATATTATACATAAAATAATGATATGTTATTATGTGGAGGTTTCTACCTACACTTACACACACTTTCATCTAATGGGTAATGAACAAACCATTAATGTGTACGATGCAATACCACTTAACAAAATGACGTTGTTCATTTTTCATTCACCGCCACTCATGGATGGGCAGTATGGTGTATGATCTATATTTATATGATTTATATAATATATATATATATATACTATATATATTATTTGCTATTATTTAATTATATTATAACACATTCCTTTTTGTTTCCATCTTATATAAATTCGATCATTTCTTTTGGGGTTGTGGGGACTACAACCTCTCAAAGAATTGTGATTTATTTTAACACCATATGGAACATATAAGGATGAGTTTAGTGTAATTATAAGTTATATATAACTTAATAACACTAATTTATCAACATTATACATATATATATGTCATTTACTTTCTTTCTCTCAATATTACAAAGAAAAATAGAGGCAACATTCATGCGTACATAACATAACCCACATCAATGAATATTGTATTCCATTTAACGTTTCATATTTATTATATAATATTATAAATAATGATGTAATTAATATGCATTACATTTATATCATGTTTTAAATTATTTAAATCATGATATATATATATATATATATTTGGGACAAAAATATAACAAATTAAAACACCTAAGAAAAACAAAGTGGATTTTACCCAAAGCGAATCCTTAACAATGAATTGATATTAAGTGGGTAATATATGTAAATAATAAATTAATATAGGGTATTATTTAAAATAATATTTTTATTTAAATTATTTATAATAAAGATATATCTATTATAAAGGTGGTTTTTACGAGTACGAAGAGTCCCTAGACATAAGGTACAATAATTTCTTCTCACGTTTTATTTCCATGCGATACATTTCATAATCACCACTGTAATCTTTTATGTTGTGTATATACTACCATATGACATGATATATCATCAATTTACTTCATTTAATTATATTAAGAATATTAAAATTATTTTATTCTCTCATGGGAACCATGATTCTAATGTTTCTCATGTGTTATGTGTTTTCTCATATCATTTTAATTTTCCCTATGACAGTTGCCATTTTCACCTCCTATTTCATATATACATTGTATATACTACCCATTGATGAATTTTATTATCGATATAATAAAATATTTACATATTTACATATCCATTTGATTATATTTTGTTCTTGTGGATTATATTTCATATCATACCATGTTAGAAAAGTAATTTTCTCCCAATTTGCCTTACTTTTACGCATCCGAGGTTATGAACGTATATTTTTATTAGAGTTGAATATAATACCCTTCGAAATATTATATCATGAATATTATTATTTTCAAGATATTTTATGTTTACAGTAATTATATATTCCCATATTATCATAATTAAATTTAACCATTGTTTTAGTAGTTTATTACTAAAATATCATCATTTATTGAGATTATTTATGATAATACTTCCATTGATGAAATATTATGATTAAAATATCAATATATATAATTTTTCTTATTTACCTATAGTAATTCAATTTATATCCATGTATTGGTACCATTATTACAGTATTTTTCTGTAATATTCCAAAGAATGTGTTTTTTAGAATGTCTCACTTCATCTCCCTCTTCGGTCAGAAATAATGGTTTCTTCAAAACCAATTTTTCTAAAAATGCAATAAAAAATATTATATTTTTATCCAATAATTATTAAAAATAATTATTATGCTTGTTTTATATTTTTAAACTAAATATTTTTTAAAAATTAATCTTCTTGTCATTTTCCATT
The DNA here is from genome assembly GCA_963277665.1 of Viscum album. Classification (NCBI taxonomy): domain Eukaryota; kingdom Viridiplantae; phylum Streptophyta; class Magnoliopsida; order Santalales; family Viscaceae; genus Viscum; species Viscum album. Next base: position 1,111,013,153 of record OY728145.1, read on the forward strand.
CAAAGAAATTTTATAATCTTTTTACAGTGAAAGAGAAATGTTCAACACATACAAATTTACCCACTATAATGACTATAATTCAATTGATAATTATTTTAATATATTTGAATGTTAATTTTAAAATATATATTTTCAAAAAATCTAAAAATACATTGTTTTAAATATTTTTTCAATAACAAAGGTTTTTAAAAATGTGCTGTATTTAAATAATTTCATAAATAATTTTCAAAGAATCTTTTATATGATTTTAAAAGGATGTTTTCAATGAAATTTTTTTCAATGATTTTGAATCTTCTTTTATATGTTTTAAAATATTCATCAATTAAAAATTGTTTCAAATTCATGTCATTCTTCTGTTATAATTTTTCAATAAAAAGGGTTTTCAAAATGATTTCAAGCCTTCTTACTTTGTTTTCAATGTATTTTCTAAGAAATTTGTTTTAAAAAGATTTTTTTGTTTTAAAATTTTTTGTTAAATAATAAAGAATATTTGACCCAAAATATGTTTTTAAAATGATATTTAGATATATTTTCAATTTAATATGACATCCATTGGTGTAAATAAATTATTTTTGGGAAATTATCCATTGGTTCCATTCAAATTATGAGTGGTTTAAGTTTTAATGGAATAATTTTTATGAAACCCATTAGTAATTCATTGGTTATATGTTTATGAAACCAATTTGTCTTCCATGGGTTTTATGCTTATGAAAACCACATCCATTGACAAGTCATTCGAGGAATCAATGATTATGAAACATATATATTATTCATAGGTTATGATATGACAAAATTTTTATGATACCCATTTCATTATAGAGGTTATGATATAATTTTGTTGAAAGGAATTTGTTTTTTTTGGTCATAAAATAAAAAAATTTAATCATGTTGTGGAACATGTTTTAATGATTTTATTATGAGAGGGGTGGAAACTATATCTCCCTTTAAAATATTGGTTAATGATAAATGGTACATGAGCTCCAAGGGTACATGAGATATAGCATGTGCCCAAAAACAGGAAGTCATAATGGTTATATCCCAAAATGGAAAAGAAGAAGGTACATAGGTTAAAGGACAAGCTGTAAATTATTAGGGTACACTAGTTTAATTCCATTCTAGAAAATAAGAGATTACATGGGGTTTTATCCCGATACCAAAACAATTACATAGGTTATAGCCAAATACAAACATGTTATAATTGTATTGGTTAGTTTTATTTTCATAATATTTTATATGTTTATATGTATACCATAATTTCATGTCTCACATCTATGTAATTAATTGATTTATTATAATATTTATTTTCTTTTCATTTTTTTGTTTTTAATTACAAACATTAATGTCATGATTCATTTTTATGATCATTTATATGAAGGGTGGGATCTTTTAATGAACATGATCACATTTGCATACTCTTATGTTCATGATATGCTTACAAATTTCATTTATGTACACTTACTGAGCATTTGAGATCACCTCTTTCATATGTTTCCATTACCCATGCCATAAAGAAAGTTTTTATATATAATAAAATAAATTGAAGATTAATGTGAAAAAATTGATGAAATTTCACTAAGAAAGATGATTTTTGTTCTAATTTTAAAAATTCACTAAACTAATATGGTCTTTGGGTATATCCTTTTGTAAATTTTTATGTATTTCATAAAAATGATATAATGTCTCATTACGTTATTACCGGGTCATTATATTTAGTATCATAGATAGGTTTAATAATCCTCTGGAAACTATTTTGAGAAAGGTTTAGTGAGATATCTTTGAATATTTCAATTGATATGTATAGTTATTCCTTTGAGGATAAAATTTAAGATAATGAAATGTATAGGAAAATTTATTGGAATTTTGGTAAAGGATGGGGAATGTGGTTTCCTAGTAATACATTCCTATCTAAATACTACATGTGAATGTATTTTTGGAAACAACGGTACATAGGAGTAACAAATCCTACAAGATGTTTAGGGCCTAACTCATGCATAATTTGGTACATAATAACAAATAATAACGGGCACATGGATTGAAAATCCTAGGGGATATACTTCAGAAATTCAAAAACACATCAAGAACCATAATAAAGTATTCATGAATAAGTTATTTTTTAGTAAGGTAGGATAAACCTATGATGTCATTGATTAAGTAAGGTGTCAAAATTTAGACATCATATAAGTGATTTTTTGATGAATATCTGGTTCCTCACTATGATAATTGTTTCCTACTCAATGATTTATGTGTTTAGTCAATAGAGGGAACCAAAAGGAACAAGGTTAACAATGAATGTGATAGACAATTTTCTAATGAGAACTCAAATGGCATAATCACCAAAGGGAACGATATTTCGATTAATCAAAGCCTTCTATCATGATATATAACTAAAAATGAAAGAGTTGGTGATATTCATAAAACATTGAATAAGAGGAAGATGCAATTTTATAGATTTTCACATGATAAAGATTATATTTGGAATAATATTTGGCTTCATAAAAGAAATGAATAAAGGAAAAAGAACCTTGAAGAATTCCTCAAATAGAGTGTAAGACGTTATATTTGAGGTAAATAAGGTTATAGGGTGACAAATTTTCATGGAGTTAAATGTATTATCATTGAATAACATGACCATTACCAAACTCAATTCCCTATCCTATGATTTTTCTTATAAAAATTTGAAGGACGTATTCGAGGGAAATGATTCATGTGTAAGAATTGAATAATTTATGTCTTTAGATTCCATAATTATGAAATGGGAGTAATATAAAATTTTTTTAGTTTATGTTTTTAAAAAGGATTTACAAGAATATATTGAGTGGTTTTGACGGACCATAAAATTGATTTAATTAATGGTGATATTTAGATTAAGGGGTTGTAATAATAAATTTATTCTAGTTGTTTAGATAATTATGTTTGAATATAGATAAGGTGTATAAGAATAAGAAAATTAGATGGTACTAATTACCTAATAAGTGATTAAGGTTTTGATAAAAAAATCAGTCTCTGTTATAGGGGATGAATCAAAAAACCTATTAATTTATGGGGTTTATCTATTAATTTTGGAATTATGAAGAATGAATGTTTAAAAGAAGTTATGATGTTAATTCAGTATATTACGTGTTTTAAGAGAATATACATTGAGGTTATTCATATGTTTAGAATGTGACAACAAAGGGAAACTTTGTGATATATGGGAAATCAATGTTAACCTTATTTCATATCATTATTTCTTATGTTTTGGATATTCATATTTCAAAAGGCTTATAAGGTTATCCATTTATGCAATGTTTAAGTAATGATTTTGAGGTTGTATTTCTGTATTTAGGTTGCGTTAAAACCCCTAGTTAAAAGGATAGGTTGTGATAAACCTTATTTCATGGATATCCATCATATATGTTTTTGGAAGTTATAACAATGTGTTTATAAAAAAGGAGGACATGTATGTCGGGTGACAACTCATCAAGTCCGGCAAGGCCATGATTCTTGAATCCTTGACAAAATGATGATAAGGGTTACATTCCTACCAGTAGCCTACAAGATGTCCTGGTTACTTGGTAATTATTATTTCTAGTTAAATTTTTTAATGAATTAAAATTAATGATGATCTAGTATGGTTACTTTTCGTTATTTAATATTAATGTAATGATTTTGAAAAATAGTTAGAAACAAATAGCCATACTTTTAATTCAATTATATTCATTAAGACCATTAAAACTATATTTTCCTGCTTCAAGTAATATATTATAATTTCTGGAAATCCATTACTTGATGTAATAGTTTAATAACAAATTTATATAAGGAGAACTGAAGAATGAAGTTGTGTTTATAGAAATATATTAATTATGTATACTTATTTATATTCTTGGTCAATAAAATATTTAGTCAATGTAATGAAAATTATCAAGAAAACATATTCTCCAATTAAATTAATTTTTTTTGAACTTGTGGCATTTTAAATCATCATATATTTATGATTATTTGGTCATAAAATTTATATTCATCATTAATTTTATTCTGATTGCTGTTTTAAGACAATCCCTATAAATATTTACAATTTTCTTCCTTGTTCAGTTTTTGACATTCCACCTATGTTCTCTTACATGGAATCCTGTCTATGAGTTACTTTGGGTAACCATTATAGTTCCATATTTTCCTTTTTGAATGATTTTTTTAATTTTTTTGATATCGGTTTCTATTAAAGGAATGTAATACTTTTAAAACATTGATAACCTAAAGGAATTTAGTGGGAAATTCATGTTAATGGGGGTATAATGTAACACCACTATTTTTTGTGAAATAAATTTGTTTTCTCAAATTAATTTTATATTTTCATACTCATAAAACATATATTATATTAATCAACCAAGTTATTAATTCATTGAATATCATATTTTTTTTTTATTTTTTAATACAATACCAAAATATATGTTTGTTTCTAAACAGATCCCCGACTTGGCAGGCAATATATGCAACACCAACTGGGCTTTTGTTCAACACAAATCAATATTTCTATGAGACAACATTTATTATTATGAATTTTTAAATGAGATTGTTATAAAATATCCACTTAAAAATAATAATAGTAATTTTAATGTCCAATTTTGAATATTATTTACAATATCCTCATATAAATAAAACATAATGATAATAAAACCTATAATTTTTAGGAAAATTCATTTTATGTTTCGAAATACTGTTATGTCAAATGAAGTTGTTTTTATATCATTATAAAAATTAAAATAAAATTAATTTTAGGTATATTTATAAATTTAATTTGGTAAATTAAACATAATTATAGAATTTATATTTTTGAAATTATCATTTGTTGAATTTTTGGGATTTTTCTCTAAGACATCATTTCATGGTTAATAGAGAAAATGATGAATTTTAATTGAAAACTGCTTTTTCATCGAATATATATATATATATATATATTATATTTTATGTTGTTTTTATATTCATGTGAGTTTAAATATATATATATTAATCCAATTTAGGTAAACTGAGTAATTTTTTATGTTGAATTTAGATATGACAATATTATTTCACTTTTGATCATTCTCATATAAAAAACATGGTATCTCTCTATACATGTGAGATATGTATTAAGCATAATTTTTTTATGTCTATGAATGGAATTTTGAAAAACATAGATTCATATTTTTAATCAAAAAAATATAGTCTAATAAAACCAAAATATTATTTGAAAATAATATTAATGAAACTGATTAAAAATAATTATTGTAAATAATGTAAAATTATTCTTAATAAACGAATAAACATTAAACATAAGGCCCAAGATGACCTATTCACTTGTCCAACATCAATTTTATAGCAACATATATTCCATATAAATTATATTATTGAGTTTTTTGTGGGTTTTTGTGACTTTGATTAGGTATAAATGTTGGTTAACCGATCTTATTATCAAAAATGCCAAGTGTTTCCTTTACCTGCCCTATAAATGGCCAACACCACTCCCCCTTCTACATAGTTATCAAACCACTTTTGGTTAGCCATTATATTTCATAATAAACTACCAAAATCCCTCCCTTCTTCCTTTAATCCTCCAAATTTTCAAAAATTCAACAAATGAATCCCTTTGGTGAAAACCAAATGAAGTTACCAATAAAGAAGTAATATCATTCCTAAAGCTACTTTAATTTATTTTCATTCACCACTACCTCAATTATTTTTATACATTGAATAAATAATATCATTAGAATATTTAAAATACTAATATTTTTTTTTCTGATAATGTATTACCGACACATACACATACATCCATGTAATTTGTAAAGAACATGCTTTTCTTATAAACATTGAACTACCACCTCACAAAACAATGTTGTTTTGTTTCCTTTACAACATATCATGATTCATAATAATGATAGTTACACTATTTGGATATTATATAAATGATATATATCTATGTATGTATATTAATTATTTATTCTTCTTTATTTATTATATAAAACATACCTTCTTTCCTTTCATGTTGTGTAAATTTGATAATTTTGTTTGGTGATGTGTGGACTACCACCCCTTCAGTGCGATATGATTCGTTCACAAACTACATGGATTATATTAATGAGGGGTTTAATGAAAATATATAATATATATGAAATAATAATTCTTCTATAGTTAATATATATATATATATATTCATATATTTAATTTACACTCTATCTCTGAGTATTACAATGAAAAATGGAGGAAGTGTTCATGTGTATCTATGGCCTACCGTCTCCATGAATTCTTTATTCACATTAATATTTACATATAATATATATTATTATAAACAAATAAGGTTCACATTGGTGAAATAATTTTATAATTATATTGATACAATATATAACAAATTAAGACACACGCAAAAAACAAAGAAAATATTACCTGAAGCGCAACCTTAACATGGAATTAATAATAAGTGGTTAATATAAGGCCATAATAAAAACAGATAATGTATTATATATAATAATATGTTATTTAAATGATTTAAGATAAACTCATTTATATTATTAATAATTTATTATGAGTTTGATGTGAGTCAATACATAATGTAATAGAATTTCATCTCACATCTTATTTCAGTGAGATACACCCCATTATGACAACTCAATTATTTGGTGTAGTGTATATATTTACCTATGACATGGTATATCATTAATTTACTATATTTAATGATATTGTAAAACTTAAGGGATTTTATTTTATCACTAGGACCATGATTCTGTTGTTTTTCAAGTATAAATTGTTTTTCGTCTCACATTAATTTTCCATAACACACAATCCATTTTCACATACTATTTATTATATGTATTTTATATAATACCCATGAATTTATTATATTATTCATATACAATAATATTTAGATATTTAGATATTTATTTTTTGGACATTATTTCATGTGGATTATGCTTCAAATGGTACCAAATTGGTAAAGTAGTTTTTGTCTAAATTTTCCATCTTTGAGACACATGCCATGTTGTGTACCTATATTTTTCACTGAGGATTATATAATATCCTTTGAAAAATTATATCTTTAATATAATTATTATACTTATAGTTTAAGTTTCATGTTATTTTATTCATTTCATTGGATTATCATTCAATGTTACGAAATTTGTAACAGTTTGTTACTTCAATCTCACTGTATATCGAGATTATTTTTGATTATAATTACCTTGATGAAATAATTTTATTTATATATCAAGAGATATCTGGAATTTTCATATATAATAGATAATAATTTTATATCCAATTAATGGAACAATTATTATTCACTTTAGAATACAATACTATTGAGAATGTGATCATTTTGAAAGTCATTCTCTAACTCTATATTCAGTGTGAAATCTCAGTTCCATCAAAACTATTTTTTATAAAAAACTTCCAACTAATATATACAATTATTATATGGTAATTAATAGATATTATAAATAATTCATACCATTTATAAAAACTATGTTTATAAAGAGTATTCTTCTTATCCTTTATTTTCAACAAACTTTTCTATACATTTTACGATGAAAAAGGAATAGTCGTCACATAAGGATTTACATACCAACATGAAATCCTTTCCATTTATGATTTATTTACTAGATTAAAAACTTATTACTTTATTTTTAATGTTTTCCTAGTATTCTATATTGTTTTTCTTTACAGTGGTTCTCAATGGAAATGGTGTTCAAAAAGGTATTATGTTTAAAATGGGATTAAAATGATTTTAAAAACATCATTTAAAATATTTCATATGGTTATATTCAATGAAAATGATTTCAATGATTTTGAATCATTTTTTATATGATATCAATTTTTTTTCAAAAGAAATATTTTTCAAAATGTTAAAAAAATCATTTATGATTTTTCTAAGGAGATAGTTTTCAATATAATTTCAAGTGTTATTTTTATTAATAAATATTGTCAATGAAAATGTTTTTCAAAAATGATTTATGTTTTAAAATAATCCATTTAATGAAAAATTCATATTTTTCTAAATATTTTTTTAAAAGTACATTTCCAAAATATTTTCCATCATTGATGAAATCCATCGGTGTTAATAAATTTTTTCTACAAAAATGATCCAAAGGATCCAGTCATATTATTTACAGTTTATGTTTTAATGGAATGATATTTATAAATCCCATTTCTCTTTCATGAGTTATATTTTTATGAAAACCATTCACATTCAACATGTTTTATTCTTATGAAACCCAATTTATTTCATGGGTTATTTTAGAAATAAATGTTTATGAAAACTGTCAATTTTCCATTGGATATGATATGATTAAATTTTTTTATACCCATTTTATTTCACATATAATGATATGATATTATTGAAGTTCACATGTTTTTATGGGGTATGATATGATACACCTTTTATTATCATGTTTCACACGAATATATAAATTTACAATTTTGTGTCTATGACCTATATATCCATATAATGAATTGGGAAATGAAAAAGGTTATTTAAGCCTGAATAGTACTATGTTTGTAGCACATTCTCGAAAATAATAACGAACAATGGTTTTCACACATGCATAAAAACAAGCATGTACATGGTTTGCATCCCGAGCCAAAATAAATAAGAGGGTACACAGGTTGTATCCCAATACAATAAAATAAGAGGGTACAGGGATTGTTATCCAAATTCCAATGTAGTGTCACATGTATTTTCCAAATCATAACATGTTATAAATGACTTGGTAGGTATCATTGACATAATATTTTCATTGATCATGTGTACACCCCAATTCCAATCTTATAGTTATGTTATTCTTTAATGGATTATATTATTTATTTCATTAGAATTCTGGTATTATGAACTACCAATATTTATTTCATGATTCCTTTTTTGAATATCTGATATATATGGAATGGTATTATTTTGATCATGATCAGGTTCTCATACCCTTAAGTTCATAATATGATTATGCATTTTCATTACTTACACATTATTAGCATTTAATCTCACCAATTTTGTATCTTTTCCTTCCCCATGCTGTGAAGAATGGTTTTTAAGTATAATTATTAAGGGAAAATATCCTCATAGGAAATATTTATGATATTTATCTATGATAGATGATTTTTAATCCATGTTTCTAATGGCACAAAACTAATACGGTATTTGAGTTCCTTTTTTGTAATTTTTTATGTATCCGTCAAAAATAATACAATTTCAATGTACATTAAGATAGGGTCACTATGAATTGTCTATTATATATATATATATAAATATAATTCACTTTTTCTTCATGTTGGGAGAAATCATCCCCTATGATTGTTTTTTGATGTCTTGGTTATAGTACCTAGCCTGTTGGGAAAGATAATGACCTTCGGGCATGAAGAAATTCAAGTCAGGTACTAGCTTTAGAGGGTATCCTACTAAGTTTCATCATAATTTGGTATTATAGGTGGTCTATCATCAATATTGTTTATCTTAGGATGTCATTTAGACTAGGTATTGGATTCCTAGATCATGTTCTATAGTTTGCAGTGAGTGTCAAGATAACTCTTTCCCTGATGATACTCACATTATCTTGGGATGATGGGATGTGTGTCTCTTTTTTAGAGTTATTTATATTAATATGATTATTTCATTTGAGATTCATGTTTGAATTTTTATTATCATATTTTTTGATCATTTATTCTTTAGGGGTATAATAGTATGAATTTGAGATGTGTTCCTAGGGTTCCATTAGAGGGTGAAGTAGATTCCAATAAAATAAATCATCCAATATATCGTAATCATGTCACGGTTATTTTTTAAGTACATCATTATATGGAATAGAATATTCTATATGTTCTGAATGTAGTTGTGGATAAAAACCCATGAAATGGAGGAGAAAAGGATCGATCGAGTGAGTTCATACCCAATAAACATATTGGATTTTATGGGAACATTTTCAACACTCGATTTGTGCAGTAGTGTTATCTAGAGTTACTGATGATGAAAAAACCATTGGAATTCTTCAACATTTATCTGTGATTGAATTCATTGTCACCATGAACTAATCAGTTAGTTGAAATGGTTATTTTTGACTAGAGGTAGCAACAAATGACAAGATGAAAGATTAGAGGTACCTCTAGCATTTGAGACTGCATTAAAAATTACATGTATTAATTATCAATATTTTTTCCTAAGAGGTGATGGTAGACATGGTGATGATAGATGAGATGAATATTTTCTACAATGATGGTTATTTTACCCCTTATATTCTACTCGATTGAATCTTTACTACTGTGTATGGGAAAAGGGATAATTGAAAGATCTTTGTAGGAGTTATGAATGTGGTTATTAGTGGAAATCCTACTCTACTCCCCAATATATAGTTAGTAATGTGATTGTGACATTTTATCTATTTATAAAGTTCAGACCCACCCATTGTTGTAGTCCTGAACATCTGAAGACCTGTAACAATTGTGAACACTATGGTCTTATGTAGTATTTAAATCTGTATTTTCCATCACATTGATATGCTCATGGATCCTTATCTACAAATGGTACTCTGACACAAATATATGCTTCAATGACTGTATGGATCTATCCACATTCTTCAATATTGAATCACCTCAATATATTAAATGGGTTTTTATTGGTAGATGATGTAGGTACAATGAAAATAGGAGGTTCCGTGTTTATCAATTCTTCCATATAAAATTATTTAGTTGATACTAGTTCTTCACGTGCCTATATACCTAGACATATTTTAATTTTATTAAAAATACAAAGGAGATCATTTACATTATTATAGACTTATAAACACATCTTGGAAAGAGTAAATATCATGATTTTCTGTGACCTACTTTTTTATTAATAGATGATGCATAGTTAATCTTGGATCTCTTCATTTTTGATCTGGATATATTTTACGTAATCATTGGGATTAATAATTATTTTTTCTAAAATTACTATGGATTATTTTTTTCATAATCATGTTTCATTTCATAAAACCAATTGCAGCTCATAGGTGTTTTAGGGAGGGTGTGATATGAGATTTGGTAATTCAAGACCATCCCACCCATAGCTCAAGAGTTTGTTGTTTTTTATTGATGAAGAGACCACTGAATTTTCTTCTTTTTTTATCATACGGACATTATAATGAAATTCCTAATAATTTACCATAAATGATTCAATTATTCCTCTAAAGAGGAAAATATAGTTTATGATGGACTACTTTAAAGGTATGCATCCTATATCCATGACATTGTATCATTTCCCACCATCAGATTTGAATGAGCTCTAGATTCATTTGGATGACTAGATAATACATTTCCCCCCATATTGTTTCCCCATATGAATACATTATGCTCTTTTCCAATATAGAAGATGAGTTACACTAATATTTCTTGCACTATCATGAGTTGAATTTAGTATTTTTAAAAAACAAGTAAACATTGCCTTGTGTGGACGAACTTTAGATTAGATGAAATGGAAATTGTGGTTAAAATGATAAATGTGAGGATATCATAATCATAGAGTTCATTAGTCTAATAAACCGAAAATAATATTTTGGGCTAGGTATAGAAATTAAGAATATCATGTTATATTGTTCCTCCCATTAACAATACTTATGTTTTCATGGATTTGATAAATAGTATATTACATCAGTATCTCAAAAATTTTGTGGTAGTGATCATGAATTGTATTTTGGTTAGTTAAAAATTATAGAATTAAAATGAGATACTTTTGTGTTTTGTTTTGAAAATCATGACGAGTAACCATTTATATTTAAATATTTCAAAATGTAATTTGTGTGATTAAATTAGTGATGTAATTGGGCCATGTGATTTCTGAGCATGGTTTATCAGTTGATACTAAGAAGGCCAATGTAGTCTTTTCAAGGTTAGAATAATGCATAATATTTTAGATTCATATAATCCTTGATCTTGATAGATATTATCAATGGTTCATCAAGGATTTTTCAAAGATCACATCTCTTAACAAGAAGGGGGTGAAATTCATGGGGGATGCAATCTAAAAGTTTTGTTTTTATGAACTGAAATGAATTTTGAAATTGTAACCTATTTTAAACTTTCCTAATACCGATAAGGGATATTTTTTTCTTTTCAATATTACTTTTGTTTTTTTGGGTAGTGTGAAAATGTAAGGTGACCATGTAAGGGATTGTTACTCTCATCAGCTCCAAATGAATGAGGATAATTACCCCACGCATGATTCATATCATTCCATTGATACACATTAACATAAGTGTTCATCACATTATATTTTTGGGGAGGGATTTATAAATTTTTTAACCACAGTTGTATGAGATATATATTTTCTAAATGGGAACTGAATTTTGTAGAATGGTAGTTGGTGGATTACCTTTTAATGTTTGATATCGACAAGTCCTACTCCTTGGAGAAGGGGAATGTCATTTTAGAAACTCTTAGAATGAATGTACCAATACGAGCTATTTTTGAAATCGATGGATGTATAGAACCATATGGGAATCTTTTCTATGGTTCCCCTATAAAAATAAGAGGATTTTTCATGTATGGTTCTAGCTAGTGTTCAGTTATCATTATCTCTCCATGAGTATACTATAAAAATTTCATTGATAGAAAGATGATTTTTGAGGAATTTGAGATTCCTTTAATGTTAGGGATGTTGTTTCGAGTTTCTCTCACTCTCTTTAGGGTATTATATATTTTGGAGATAATTTTGTTATTCCACAATCTATGATTATCTTAATTTTGTTTCACTGTCATAGTTCTACATGGATGTTCATCTTGGAACAATGAAGATATATTATGATACGATATGGTGATTCAGGTTACCAAGTATGAAGTGTTTCATTTTTTGATTATTTTTCCAATTGTTACAGCTTCAAATATATAATGGTAGTGAATCTAAAACTTTCTAGTTTTCTTCATTGTCTTCTAATTATATTTTTGGAAATACATTGAGGCATAAAAGGAAATTGTTGTTGGATTACCGTGGACTCTATGTGAGAGATGTAATATATGGTTGAGTATTGGTCATTTAAAAAGTAAACTCACTTCATTCCCACCAGGGACACCACTATTGTTGAAGACCAGGGTATGATGTATTTACAGGAGATCATGAGGTTACATATGGTTTGTTATATGGTTTTATATAGGGATACTAGGTTAATGTTTAGGGTATGGAGGAGTCTCAAAGTGGAAATGGTGACCCAGGTCAAGTTATGTAGAGATTATAATCCCTATCATGATGACTATATGGATTGTTCTATTTAGATCTAAAAGGATATGCTATATGCATTTATCTTGGATTTTAGTGGATATTTGGTTAGATATCATGGAGTGGTTGAGTTTATTTATATCAATAGTAACAATTCTTCAATCAGAATAGATCCTCTCGTAGATTTATATATCCCCCCATGAATACCAACTATTTATTGGGTAGATGCTGGTGATGCCTCCAGGGTATGATTGAGTCTTTTCTATGATACGTTTGTGAGTATTCAAGATATACATCTATGTGTAGCTATATTACAGAGTCAAAAGAAATATTATGTGGATTAGTGATGTTGTAATTTGGTGTATTCCATAGGTGACTAGGATTTCATGTATTTTGATCCACGGTTGGGTCACTATTGTCTTGGAAAACTAGGAATGTTTGATCCATGGTATATTGGATCCTTTGAGATCACTGATATTCTTTAGAATATTTCTTATTAGATTAAATTTCTAGATTAGTTGACTTGTATTCATGATATTTTCCACATATTTTATATCTAGAAATAACATCATAAACCCTTATCATGTTCTATGTTGGGAGGAGATAGAGTAAGATCCAAAAAAATTAATTATGGAGTAGCTAGTGGTGATATCTAAATCTAATGTGAAAATATCACATGAGAAGTCAATACTATTTGTCAGATTATTATGGTCACATGGATCTGATACTCATGAGTCTTGGGAGTGTGAGACATATATGAGGGATAAATAGCTTCACCTTTTGGTAGTCGACATTCATCCACATGACTTCAGGGGGATGGAAATTATTATGATGCTCATTTTTGACATCTCATTACTACGTTCAATTATCTATCTTCTCACACTTCATTTCCCAATTTATTTGGGTGTGTTTTTGGGCTCCATATGATGGAGATAAATTTTTGGTAAAATAACCTAATGATCAGTGATGTAAGTTTTTTTTTCAATTAATGGATTCCAATTATAATTGTGTTAGAGGATTTTAGGGATTCATTTACTATTCATAGAATATTGGAGTTTGGGATGGTCTTTTAATTGAAATAGGAATTTACACTATATGTAGGAGATATACATGAAACATAATGTATTTAAAATATGTGTATTTGTAACCAGGAAGATATCAGGAGTTTGGTTCAGAGTGAAAAACTCTTACCTATCCTTATTTGTTTACACACACTATAAAAGGTTTTTAGATAGTGTAAAAGGTTTACACACGATGTAATGGGTGCAGTGATAGGTTTTTATTATTATTGACCTTTTTGAACTACATAAAATGAAATTGGATTTCATGACATGTAATAATTGTGATTTTGGATTATAAGGTTCCTTATGAGTTATTTTTGTTTCATTATGTTTTAATCCTTTACTTTCTCGGCCAAGAGGGACTATCCAGCAATTTTGGAGACTGTGGCTCCTGCCAATAAGACATCATTACTGATAGGTCATCATTGAGGTTTCAATGTGTGTGTATATGTGATAAATACTTTTTGATTATTTGATTTATTTTATCATGATATTAAAAATGATTTTTGTTTATAGATACATTTAAATATCATTTCCATTCTTTTTTCAAATCAAGATTAATCTCGAGTTATTCCTTATGGGGATAAACCTTGTGTTGGTTGTAGTGCGGTATGAGATATTCAATGAGGTGTATCATGATATATAATATTCACTAACACTTTTCCAAAATAGAATCAATAATAAGATTTGTGGATTGATTCTAGGTCCATCCATTATCATTTCACATTCTTCTATGTTAGTGTATACTATTGAGGGCATGTGATACCTGAGTTTATGGTTAGTGGTTCTGTCTAGATCCTATGTTTTATGAACTACATTTCTCTAGTTTTATAATTGTCTTATAAATAAAATTGAATTAATGATCATTTTATTTGTGTGATGAAAATGTATTTTGAAAAATATGGGTCTTCTATTGTTTTTTGTAAAAGAAAAATGTATTTTCAGAGCATTGGGAAATGGATATTTGAAATGGTTTTCAAAGAATAGTTTTGATGAAATGGATTGAAATCTAGTGCACATCAAAAGCCATGGGTACATAGGATAAAGGTGTAGACTAGGTGAATCAGCCATGTCTTATTAGGGGGTTTACTCATGGGGTGTTCATCTATTACCAGACAACATCATTCTAGGGAATTGATATTGACATTATTGGGAGATTCACTCATAGGGGTTTTCTCTACTCATTAGGATTGTGTTCTATGGAATTTATTGTGCACTAGTCAGTGATTGTGGTATGATTTAACTAATATCTCGACCTATAGTGATCCTTGGCATGATGTTACCCATGACTCTTTATTTTTTTGATTTTATATTATATGTGATACATGTTTTGTTTTGATATTATATGATTTATTTGATGTAAATGAAATTTAGTGAAACTGTTTTAGCAAACATTATTGGAAATGTAGAAATGGAAAATTTGAATCTTTTTACATGATTTTGTTTAAAAAAATTAAACGATTTATCATGAATTATTTTTCTTTAACATTGTCCATGTTCAGATTATTATACATTGGCTTATTTGGGAACACCTATGTGGGATCCTCTGGAGTATGTTATTCTCTACCCCATGCACCCCTTCATATGTGTGTTAAAATGTTTATTTATTTTGATGTAGGGAATCGAAAGGATCCAAAGTGACGATGTGTTGTTCTTGTCATCGTTATATAGGTAGCTAGTGGTGGGAAGGAAGTATTTATTCCACACTATCACATGGAGTGGTAAATTCCTATTTTATTATTCCATTGATATTGGAATTGTACGTTTGGATGATATAACTGCCTTTTATTTTATTATCTCTTATATCTACTTTATGTAGTGGCATGTATTTATCTATTCTACATTTTCCATTAAATATATATGTGTGTGTGTTTCTATGTCTCAGTTCCACTTTTCTTCTTTGGTATGGGAGAAATTGTTCCCCCTGTGTTTTTTTGATGACCTGGTTCTTGTTGTCAGCCCATAGGGATTAAGAACAACAATTGGGTGGGAGGGTTTCCAGGTCTGGCTCATCACACCACATGATCCACCAAAACATTTGATTCATGAATTAATCATATCCTCTAGAATATATATAACATTCTTAGTCATACTATATATATATGATACAATATACATAATATTACCTGAACCACCCTATCCTCTTGATGAATCTACTAAAACTTGGAGGTGAACATGATATCCTTGTCAGAGAAAATGGAAGAGAGGAACCCATGAATCGCCATAGTCTCCAACATATATATTTTACTAAGATCCTAAAAAATTGTGGTTCCCATAATTAGAATAAAGTAAGATGGTTGCATCAACCAATTAATTAACACTGATATTGAATTATTTCCATTTGGTGTTTGTGGTAATATAACGATGATGTTCATGGACACATTATCACATTCACAATTTAGAACTGACTGTGGATGGAGAAGGCTATATGGATTTATATACACTCTATCATTATTTATTGGATTGTGTAACAGGTGAAAAAATAATAAAAAATTTCTCAGTTTATATACAGGATTTAGAAGTTCCAGTTAATTCCATTATTAAATAATTTTAGTGAACAAGGGAATGGAATATGATGAATAGTTAATCTCATACCACACTGAATTCCTGCGGGATTATAGAGTTATAAACAAATGTTTATAAATTATAATTCCAAAAGAAGGATGAGAAGACCAGTAACATCATGAAAACCATAAAAGGTTTCCCAATATCCTCTAAACACATAATCATGTTGCGAGTCTGATAGTATAAGACCAAGGTGGGATGATGATAACTACTCACTACTGAAATATATAACCGAATAATCACTTTATTCATCTTGATGAAAAAATTTAGAAATTTCCATTTGGTTCCATCCCTCCACGGATTTGGGGACATCATGTGGTGGAAACATTCTTCAAATAGCATCAAAGTTGTCATTTATATTTTTTATGTTGTGGATGATGTAAAAATTGACTATATATATATATATTCCACCAATAGTCTCTATGTTGGATTTCGGACCATATAATAAAATACATAGATTAAAATGTAATTATTAGTAATATTATGATCCTAAACAAAAAAAAACATATTTTTGATAATAAATAATGAAATTAATAATACCGGTATGTTCCAATTCATCAGTTGGGTATTTTTTATCTTGTTGTCAGAGAGGACGACTACTATAGGACGCAACATAGTCATACTATATAAAAACACAATGTGGACTAGCACCCAAGAAACATGTTATACCACCTAACCCATAAAAGAATCATAAAATATTAGAATATGAGATGATGTTAGAAGCCTTTTCAAATCATCAGAAGTAATATTCCACCTACAGTAAACATTAAATTTTACCCATTTCATAGTAAGAGAATACAATAGTGAAGAAAACATTGAAAAATACTTGAGAAACCATCTACATGATCCATTAGGACTAGGATGAATTGCATCTCAAAGTTGTTGTGTGGTTCTTCCCAGGAAAATAAAACCAATATCCTTTTAGGATTGTTTGAGAGACCATGATCCAAAATCACATGTCCAAAGAACATAAAGTCAGGGATCAAAAAATCAATTTCAAAGCTTCCCAAAAAATTACTGGATCCCCAATAATTTTTAAAACCAATTAAGATGGTGATAATTCTCACATTCATATCTCAAATAAACTAGGATATCATAATAATTAATGTAAAACGGGTTGAGATGATAATGTTATATATATTTCATCCAATACATGAAAAATATTGATGATTTAGTTATAAAAAATGAATTACAAGATGCTTATAATTTGAATTCCATACCCAGAAACTTTTATTTATGATATTAGACTATTTAAAGATGATATTATTATAAAATGAATGACTATTGATTTTGAAAAATCCATCCACCACATATATAGATCAAATACGTCATCCAAAGAGTGAATATGGGACTTATTCCTAATAGTCAACTAGTACAACATTTGTGAGTCTACATTGATATGAATAGAACCATTATCTTTCATTGAAAAGGGAATCAGGTCTGGGCATAGTGAAAAAATAGAATAAAAAAACAGCAGTATCACTATGATAATCAATTTTAACCATGATATATTTCAACATAGCAT
Organism: Viscum album; assembly: GCA_963277665.1. NCBI lineage: Eukaryota > Viridiplantae > Streptophyta > Magnoliopsida > Santalales > Viscaceae > Viscum > Viscum album. Next base: position 1,111,031,478 of record OY728145.1, read on the forward strand.
GTTCCATGTGAATCGATGGTATCACACTCACCAGTGTAGCCAACACCATATTAATCATGAACACTACATCCCTTTATAGTGGAAGACTGTAAAATTTATCTTGTAAAACATTATGTACTTCCCTAATGACCAAGGGAAGATAAAAAAGGTTTGAAATATCTTTAGTAACATCTAAAATAACATATAAAAAATTTATAATCTATTGGAAGGAAGGAACATTGTGATTATACCTCAGATCACACACGTCCTAAAACAAGTAAGAACACCCATTAATAACTGGGAACAAAACACATCGATGATAAATATCAAGCTTAACATGATGATAAAATATCCAAACTATCTTGATGGTGATGTAAAACATATATTGTATAAGAGATAACAAATAATTAAAACCTACATCAACTATCAATAGGGAACACAAATGAAAATGAAATCCCTACTCTGCCCTATTTCAAAGAGGCATCACCATCTCTAAGGAAAAGGACCCATCCACCTTCGAATGTTTTTGTATATCAACAATGTTGTTAGATAATAATAATTATTGGTAACCTATATCAAATATAGTGGTTTCTATAGAATATAAATTAAGTATTTAACCTATAACTCGTTTTTTCCCAACATCAACCTTAACTAGCGTCTCATCTAGTTTTTGAAGGTGATTCACTCTTGAGGCCTATGTATAGATCACTATGGACTATGAAACATTTAGATTCAACATTTTGGTCTTTAGAGAGGTAAATACCTTACCATAATAGGTAATATATAAATATTGGAAGAGCCCATATAGACTACCTTAATTTCCACAAACACATCCAATCTTCAAAAGATCAGGAGTAGAACATTGAATTTTCTAAAAACATTCCATGGTCTTAGATATTTAGGGTCACCATATTAATATTTCTAGTAGTTTGTAGTATTATCACTACTAAGAACCACCTACACCACCATTTCAATTATCTTTCAACATCCACTAAATTATGTTAGTGTCGCATGAAACCTCCACAGGGTTAAAGGGAAGAGGCAGTGTAGCTAATAATCCATTCCATTACCATTTTTACCAACATATACCAATAAACTATCACAACATAGGTGGAAATATTAATCATATATACATGTGAAAAGATTTATTGGAACACTTACCATAGTTATTTACATGATTTCAACTATTAATTCATCACCACATAGTTAAATGATCTAACATCCACCAGCAAAAGGTTGGTGTACTATGAAACTGAGAACTCACCATACTAATAACAGTTTAAATCAAGATAATGTCTTATCAGTATAGACATTGGATAGAAATTATGAAATAATATGGTCTTTAAACTATTCAAATTTCAGACCATTATTTAGTTTTTATATACCATTGAATCGCACCACCACTTATGAGGACCCTTATGTTTAAATGTTACAAATTAATCATTGATAACATCAGTTGTATATATAAATTCAACGATTTGCTAAATCTTATCCAACAATTTCTTATCCTCTTTGGAATTTATTACGCTTAAATGATGTGGGGTTTTTCATGAAAAAACTCTAGATATCGATCCATGTATCCCTAAACTTCTGGTTTTACATAAAAAACATGGGTTTGAAACAGATGTACATTTTGATCCATGACAAGAACTTCTATGAAGATATCCTCTAAGAGACTCTAATGTATATTTATATTCCCTTATGGATAATCTCCTAATGAATTCACTTGAGTAACATGATTATGTTTTGTTAGAGTAATGTTATTTAAAAGAAAATAAAGAATCAAATTACTAGAAAACGTGACAATATCACTTTAAACAAGAAGAATAATATTATAGATTGCGAACAATATCAGAACACAACATTTGAGATACAAATCACAAAATAACATTGTGTCTTAAGGATCCCACTGAAAAATATGGATAATAACTCAGTGTAACTGACCCCTCAATTCTAATAATATTACATCATACATACTAATATCCCAATATAAATAAAAACATAATCTAATATAAACAATCAAGAATAGGCCTGAAAACCCTATCCTACAAGGATTTGAAATGGACTATGACAACACACAAGGAATTCCAAATCCCCATGAGCTGGTGATTATAACCCTGGTTTCAGACAAGAACCAATGGGGAATATTTCACTAACCTAAATAATGATAAATGAAATATATATTTAGATAATCATAAAATAAATATACCATTATAAAATAATCAAAACAGAAGTTATAAAACTGCAAATAGTCAGATCAAAACCAAAGTACATTTATAGAAAAATCATAGGTATTACCCAAAATAGTTATGAACTACTCCATTACATATGTGGACCAAGTCCAATTGTATCACCCCCATCATTCCATACCTATATGAAAGAATCTTTTTTCCCTCATTGTGGTTTCCTTCCCTTTCCTACATTAAATAAAATAAGGCCTATAAATCCACAATGGAGTGTGTAGGGAGAGAGATAAATAAGATCAGTACGATTCAACATTAATTTTTTTATATTAGGTCATACTACAATAATCCATATATATTAATATTTATATAAACTAACGCATCATATGAAATTAAATTGTTTTCATATCAATAGAATGGTAAAATAAAATTATTTCACAATATCATTAATAGTCCCAAGTAATGATGTTTTAATAAATAATTTCATTATGGATTTCTATTAGTCAAATCATATATAATCACAAATAAATATATTTAAAATAAAGTAAAGGCAAAATGGAAAACTCGTCAAATATTAAATAAGGATAGTATAGCTAGGTCCATTATTATTTAATCTCACTTAAGGATGTGTTCACATTAAATTCTCTAAATACCATGCATGAATGTCAAGAAAATAGTGGAACACCCCAAAATTTGAACCACCTATAAATTAGATCGATCCATAGATCTAATAAATCTATATTATAGGAATAGATGAGTATATAAAAAAATTAAACCCCCTTATAATACCAATGGAAGATGTCAAATACTACACCTTACAGGTACGTAGACAAGGATCCCATTTCTAGCTATTTCAAATAAATTTTTATAAAATTATTACATTTGAAAAAAATTAGAACATTCATTTATTCCTAAAAAAACATTATCTAATAACAAATTTCGCATTCCATTTCACTATTCCTTGAATAAAATATTATTTTTCCAAAAAGAGAGTAAACCATTATTTTCTCAAAAAAACTTTTTAATCACAAAAATATATCAATCTCGAATCGTGGAAATTCATTTAGATAACCATTTAATAAATCATGAAAATTCAAGGCTCACCCCACACAGGATACAAATGTAACCAAAAAAATTCATTACAGGTCACAAACAACCCATAATGAAATCCATAAACCGTACATGTAATATATTTCCAGAGAAACAAACAGAACCCCGAACATTGATTATCCCATATTATAATTGATTTCTATAAGAAATATAATTTGTAGTGAAGGTTGATCAACAAATACCACAATAAACACATGATTCACTAAAAATAAAAAGAGATTAATTCTGAAGAAGATAATAGAATGAAGGAACCTAAATAGAACCATGATAGATCATATCCTGGTCAATAGAAAAGAACATATCCAAGAACCACTAAATAACTACGATATTAGGGTAGAATTAATGTGAAATTTGATCAGAGTTATAAAAATGTAGATACCGGTAACCCTAGAGATTAAAACGCTAATCAGAGAAGTTATAAAGAGTCTGATTCAGACAACATCATCTAGATATTCAATAGGAATCATGGGATAGAGGGTAAATGTTATTGTTAATGAATTTATGAAATCAACATGTATAAATCATTGAAACATGTATAGCTTATGCTGTGAATTAATATTCAATACTCGAACTTTTGAGATGGATGATATGTTAAAAACCATTTCACCTCAAGTTAAAATACTATGATTATGTTCAGAACATGAATGAAATTTCATGTCAAGAACAACATTCATGTTTTGGACCTGACTCATTACTTATTCATATGGGTAATGCATGTTCAGAATATATTATTCATTATGTGATCTAGATGTTGTATCCAGCACCTAACAAAAAACCTTAAAAAAACCCTAGATCACAATTGAAACACAAAAAAACCCAAATTAAAATATATTAAACATAAACAAAGAGTTTAACATACCAAATATGATAAAATTAGTCTTTTAAAAACATATATTTTTGTTTATTCTAAACATAGTCTTCAAATACTAATGTTCCCCTAAACCGAGTTTACTTAATTATCAGAATTTCAATATGAAATAAAAAATTTAAAATAATGAATGAAAATCATATATAAATAGATACAAAAATAAAGTTAGTATATAAAAAAATATAATAATTAAGCTATAATAATATTTAGTAAATATGTGTACAATTAAGTGAACTTGAAATTGACATGAAATGAGTGTTGTAGGAAAGATCCCTTACTACAAAACAGAAAATTTAATAAATCCCCAAAAAGGACAAGGATTAATGTTGAACATCATAAATAATGGATAAAGTAATTTCCTGATATTATAATTCCAATTGGAAGTATAAAATTAATGTAAATTAAAATAGGCATAATAAAGATAATGTGTCTCAAAAGAGGATATTTCGAGAAGAAACCCTTACATATTTAGTCATTTTTAAATAAAAATACATTGGATGCCTCAAAGTAACATAGTACTATAAATACCATGAATTATTTAATTAAATATTAAAAAATAAATCCTTAGGATGTATGTTCACTCTAAAAATAATAAATTGGCATATAGAATTAAACATGTCTCAATGAAGAGATATTGAGACAAAACCACTCTCCTTATTATATATTAATTCTGCACACATGCATAAGGACCTGCGTAATCAAATTATTTTATAATATACCTTATTAGTAAAATTATTATTCATTATTTATATTACTATGTAACATTTATTATCATATTCTATACATTTATTATATATTTTCATTCGGATTTTAGTTACATGAGGTAGTTTGGTCAGTTTTCCATAACTTCTTATGTGTCTGACCATGTTAATAAGTTTTGTAAAATATATTAATAATATAAAAGGTCATAATAGGGTAATTTAAATATTATTTATATGTTATATAAAATTTTAAATTCTGCTATGATGTGTGGTGAGGTGAAATTAAACTCATTCTTATAGAGGTGATAAATCTCACAAATGCACGATGAAGGTTTTCATTTCACAATGACTGAGAGAGAAATAAATAATAATATAATTTAATATCATATAATTACATTAATATTATAGATAAAGTATTTATTAATCACATTAATCCATTTTATCATCCATTAATGATGTTTATGAAAAATTGAAGATGTCACTCAGTGGTGGCTGTATTCACAGCAATGAAGTAATAGTGTTATTTTTTTTCTTAGATGATATGGATGAATAAATATTTTTTAATTTATTATTACAATGAAAAATACATATAATAATGATAAAAACGTATTTATATTTTTAATTATATATTATATTAGGATGTGGAATATTAAGAAAGAAAATAATAAGGAGTCAATATGTATGCTTGAGACATAATGTTCCCTTAGAAAAATACATCGAATTGATGTTCTGTGGATATCTTTGTGTGCCTATCAGAATAAGCATGAATTATTAACTTCTATGAAATGATATTATGTCCATTGCTTGAAATAATATCAAATGGGAAGTGTATTTTTGAATGGGTGCAGGTGACCCATTTTATAATAGTAGAAAAGAGAACATTTGGAAACAACCATTACATTTTAAAAATGTCATGACACTATTCCAAGGTCAATGAATACAATGTTTACAAAAAATAATTTTGGTATGTGTTTTTTTCAATTAGTACTCAAAAAATGATTTAAACCCATTTTTTAAAAAAAATTATATGTATTTTCCAAATATGATATTATGTTATACTATTTGGCTTTTAAACAAGGTAACATGTTTTTATGTATTAGATTTTATGTTTTGTTAAAAATAAAATAAAACAAATATATTAATAATTTTTTTAGTTGTGAAACTAAATTTTAACACTATTTTATGTAATTAAATTTCCAAATATTATTAAACTAACATTGAAATTAATTCTTGTAATTTTTAGGAAATCTCTTTTAGTAGAAAAATGACATTTTGACCGTTTTGGATTTATAAATTTAGTTACCAATAATTACAATTAATTTAATGATGATTTATGAATTTACATGATTATAAATAATATAATAATAATTATTTATACTATATTAATTTAGTTTATTTGAATAAATTTATATTTTATTAATAAATCAATATTAATAATACAATTAATTCATTATTAATGATGTTATAAACATTTAATATAATAATCATAATTTTCCAACAAAAAATAAATTTTTTCAAATTAAGTAATATAAATATTACTATCTAAAATATAAGAATTATTCAATATAATTTTCATTAAATGTGAAGTAAAATTAATCTTCATGTTACCTTGCATGAAAACCAATTTAATAATAATATATTATTTTAAGTAGATGGTTTATATATAAGAGACATTTATCAATATTATTGATTCTAATGACATTATGAATATTATTATTGATAATAGAATAGATAATTTACATTGAAATAATTATTTAACCTAATTTTCACCATGTGTAATCTTAATGAAGAAACTGATGAAAAAACTTTTCATAAAATATATCTAAATTTTATATTATGTTAATAGTTGATTTTTTGGAAACAACAAATTATTTCCAAAAAATTAATTCCAATTTATAATATATATATATATATAATAAATATTAGTGAAAAATGTTTTAGTGATAATGTCATAACATTTATGAAATAATTAAGAATTTTTATGATGGAATATTTTAGTAAAAATAATATATTTTAAGAAAACCCCAAAAATCATAGTAAGGTAATTTTTAAATACTTAATTACAAATTTATATTTATCTTAAAAAACAATAATTCTATAATTAAATATTTTAACTTTTAAATGAATCTTAAAATATGATGATAAAATATTCTAATAGGAGAACTAATTTTAAAAATACTATTTGTTTTATTATTAATTTCTATAAAAATGCTAATAGTGGTAGAATAAACCAATCAAAATTATATTTAATTATTATCAACATTTAAAAATAATACTGTTTTTTTATTTAATAAAATATAATAAAATATATATTATTTAAATGAATAAATGATTAATTAAATTTATATAAAATATTTACTACACATAGAGACTCATAAACATATATATATGTTAATATATTTGATAATTTAGATATTCATTTTCTCACCTACTAATTAATTGACTTAATTTTTTGTAGTATAAAAATAACAGTATTTTTTTTCATGGTAGTTCAATTGTGGAATGAGTTTCAATCAAAATTTCCTTAATTTGAGGAAGGCTATGTTGTTAAATATCATATCATTACAGGAACTGGATACTCTTATTTTGAAGAGAACCAAAAAATTACAATGTTCCTATGGATGTGGTAGTGTATTTTTTTATATAGAGTCCCATCTATCTAACAAGAGTTGAAGGTTATTTTGAAATTAATAAATCATAAAAATACCTAACCACTAATTCAGCTCGTACCACTCTTTGTGGCCACCCAAATACCAACTAATCATTTCAAATATCAACAAGACCACTTCTATTGATGCTTAATAGTGATTATTGAAATCATATTGTGGATAAAATTTTAAATCATAATTTTTTATAGGTTTAACCACCACTTCCTAAATAGAAAAAATATTTACTTTTACGCATTCTTTCTATGTTATAGATAGGATTTTTATACATTACCATAAGATAATAAAATGACAATTATAAACATTATGGTTGACAATTACATTTAAAATTTTTTCATGAAATGAGTCTTATAGATTCCAAGAAATGACTAAAATGAAAATAGTTAGTTATTAAATGTAGTATATTATTAATTAATGTTACACATAAAAGTAGATATTTCAACAATTATTTTTTTCTTCTTCTGAACATTGAATATATGACTCTTAAAAATCAAAATAGGTCACTTTTATAAGAAAAGATGATTCATTCAAGTAATTAATAATTCTATTTGTGTGACACCATATTAATATTATAAAAATGCGAAGGCTCCATAACATTTTTATTCATCAATTAATTTCTTATATTACGCTTATATACAATGTGAGTGTCTTTCTATACATGAATTACTTTCATGCATGCATTATTTTCCAATTACAGAGCTAAATTTCATGATTTTGACAATGTAATGTCTCTTCTATGTTACTCACGCCCAATTAAATTTATAAAATTTATAAATTTAATGAATTGAAATCCTATATACATGGTAATCATTATGATTATTTTGTATTATATTATGAGGGCCAATTATTTTCTATTTATTTTTTGAAATCTTCTCATCAATTTTCTAGAATTATTCAGTATAATTACAATATTCCTCTAATTACATTCAAGTATTCTCCAAAATCATATTAAAATGGAATAAATATAACCCTTCCCTTACCTATGAAAAATTATCCAATATCTATTTAGACCATACAACACGATTCATTTCATGTAAGAATACGTCATATTTACATATAATTCAAAATGCATATTCTTTGGTTTTAATATTTTCCCATGAATTTCGAGTAAATTATTATAGTCTAATATAAATTCATCAATATTTTTATAAAATAGGGAAATTAACACATCATTAATCTCATTACACTATTATTCATGAAATCAATTTTAAAGATCCATATCATCTTATATGAATCCATATTTTGAGGATTCATTTTCACGTTGGGTTTCATGGTCACAGGCTTGAGAGTAGAGAATTATAATGGATCATTTAGATTCTTATCATAAGTATTTATGTTTTTTTATTGATGAAAATTCTTATTTGGTTCATAAAGAAGGTATTTCAATAACACATAGATCATTCCTTAATACATATGAACCATTATTATGTCTTTATTCTAGTCTAATAAATTACTTTTATTAATTTTATCATTCATAGTGAAAGATCTCAAATTTAACCATAAATTCATTGGTAGTGCTATTATATCTACATTATATGCTTTTATTATCTGGGAATAATTTTTTATATTAATATAATAAATAATTTTAGAAATATTTTTGTAGGAAATTATTATCCCAGTTAAATTCAGTATACCCATTATTCGTCCATGATAAATTTTTCACCATGAAAGTAGTTTAAATTGGTGTTACACCCATTACTAAGATATATATATTGGCCATCATTCACATCATATCATATATGTTTCTTGGAATATTGGGAAGACAAACCATTGCTGAATTAATCACATGGATAATGATAATATAATTCTTTTAATGCAATTATAGGGTGTTTTCGCTATGTGTAATAGAAATCCTCTATTGTTGTTGGGTAACTATCATTGTTGTTTATCCACATTGACTATTCATTAAAAATGATAAAATTTGGGAACATTTCATTTGTAGAACCTACCAAATTAAATGATCAACATCATCAAATGTGTTTTTTAGAATGAATCACATGCAATGTATATTTATAGGATATTGATATTTCTATCTTATCTAATGTGTTTCATTAACATGTTTTCATGGTTTTAATGATTTAGTTTTAAATCATATTCATTTAATTAAATAAAAATTTTCAGAATATATTTATGTTTTATATTTTATACACTCAAGGAATGTGTTACTGAACAAAATTAAAATCTACTTATATTTTCTCAAATCAAATTCATCAAATACTTAAGGTACACAAATATTTTTTAGGTAAATTTTGTGAATTCAAAAAAAACATTCTCTATAAGGGTAAGAATATAGAGAGTCATATTCAATCAGATATATGTCCTAGAAGGTACGATGTCTAAAATATCATTGGTTGAATATATAAAAATTATAATATAAAGGAAAATTCATTAAGTAAAAATAACACACCTGTTTTTCATAATCATTCCGATAAAAAAGATACCTACATACATTGTCTACACACCTCAACTCGTTGAGAGATATAGAAGTCACAATTCATTTTTTTAAAAGAGATGTCAAAAACATAATATGATGTAACTTTTATAATGAAATTGAAAACATTAAATGTCATTAATTATAAAGGGGAGACACATCCTAATTAATACAAATATTATTTATGGTTGTATAAAAAATGTTTTTTAGGTAGAAAAATAAGGTAATATACAGTTACAGTATATCATAATATATAATATATATAGTAAAAACTCAAAAACCAATCAAGTATATATAAAGATGAATAGTTGAAATAAATTCACAAGTCCATGATCAATGAATCAATATAATTATGATCTTTCAATTATTTCAACATTGGGGAAATATAAATTATTAATGTTCAGAAATTCTCAAATGTATTTCCTTTAATTTACATATGATTTTAATATAAAATCCACACATCCTTTGCATTTATCTTAAGATTCCTTTATATAGAAATATATAGTATATTTTTTTGGACTGTAACAATAATAATAATGTAACAAATAATAACACTACACATTATTATCATAGCATATTAAATAATATTTCTACATTCTAAAATAATATACATGAATAAAGAAGATATTAATGTTTGAAAAAAACATTATAATAAATTAAATGATAATTTACCATATTTCAAGTAACGTCAATAATATTTAGTTACTGATACTATTTGACGATATTTTTAATAATCATAGGATCCTCTTGATATTTGTTATTGTAATTATAGTTTTTTTAATTTTTAATATATTTTCAAAAAAATAATTTCTTTAAATTTATATTAATGACACAATGTTTTTATGTAGTCTCATGGGTTCACTTAAGAGAGCATTGTTACGCGCAATGTAATCATGAAATTTATTAAATCCTATCTTCATGCATAATATATAGTCCCATGGTGTATCATGATATTCCATTGTAACAATATCATAACCTCATATATCTTCTAGACAATGAATTCAATTTAATGTTATCTCAACCTATAATAAAAAATGGTAAACATATCCACTATATTTCATATTAAATCATGAAATAAACACTTAAAAGTATTTGTAAACAATGTCATTATAATATAAGAAAATTTATAATTATATAAATGATATGAAATAAACAGTTAAAATCTATTATAGATCAAATATAAAATGAAAAATATACATAGTGTTGAAATGCTTGTATTAGAATTAAATTATATAATTTTTATCATAATTTAGAATATGTTGGCTATAATTTATCACCGAGTTACATCTTAATAGGCAATTGTCTTAATATTATATTTTGAACTAGATCTAAAGAGGAATATATTTAAAATTTCAGAATCAGTAATAAATTCCTAAAAAACATTTAAGAAATTTGTTAATGTGAGAGATAATATTTTATACACATGTGTAATAATTAAAAACATAAGGGAAAACTATCCAAATATAATAGTTAATTCAAAAATGTATGAGTTATGTGATAAGAATAAATTCAAATTCACAAAATGCCTATGAGTAAAATGCTAATCAGGTAATGATATTATAGATGATTTTAATTTTTTTTGATATGTATCTTTCTATTCATATAATGAGAACTAAAATCTTTATTACGAGTTATATTATAAAATATCCTTGAATGCATGATTGATTTTTTAATTTAAATGTAATTGAAATCGAAATTATTTAGGCATCTTGATCTTTAATTTTATAAATTTTATATCATTCCATATTAATATTTAAAACATTTCATAATAATATTTAACCATAAATACATTAACGATTACTGTTTTTGGAGACAAAATGCATAATCAATTTATTTTATAAAATATTTTTAGCATATACCATAATTTTATCTCACATAACACTTTTTGTTGAGATTTCTTAATAAAAATATTTCCCTAAAACATGGTTATTTAAAAACATAATAAAGGAAGAGAATATATATATAGTAACACTAATAGTTTGAGATATCAGTAAATAATAAATAGTTATAGTAAGATAATATTATGTGTGTTAGAAAAATAACAAAACATATAGGATAATACCGGCTTTTTTATAGACCATAAAATATGTGTCACAGAAAATGTATTTTCCATAATAAAAGAAAATATTTTTAACAGTATAAGATCATCAATAATCAATTCGGAGACATGAGAGCATATTATATGCATAATACATAAGTGTATCGAATACACATAAGAATATAAAATAATTTCCATAGTCATGTTTAATTGGTAATACTTTCATAGTGGATAATTTATCATTGTGGATTGAGTTCACTCCCCAAATGCCAAAACATAGTAATCATAATTCATGGCTCTTCCCTTTCACATTCATCACATATTAGTATTGGTAAAGCTTATCATGTTATTTCCTGGGTTTGGTCTAATCCCCTAGTGACACTCTTGGAATTATATTAGTCGACATTAAATTATATTCATGGGATAATAACTTGTTTTCCATAACTAGGCTTGGGAAAACCACTCATATACCCTTATTCTCTATACGACCTCCCATGTACCCTTTTAATCTTATGTGATACAAAAAATTACCAAGTGCATTGGAGGGATATAACAGACCCACTAATTATAAAATAAACCATTTAAATATATTACAAAATAATATGATTTCACCCATTATTCCTTCATTGTTTAATTAACCCAAAATATATTAATTCATACACAAAACATCATTAAAAATCATCATCATAATATATCTAGTCGAAGCCATTGGATGTTGTCTTATGATTATATATATATTGAATCAAAAAACCTATTTCAGATATTGATAGAGATGAAAATGATATTATTATAGCATTAGATATATGATTTAAAAAATATTAAATCTTAATTTTTTTAGGTAACATATACAAAATAAATTTTAAAAAATGGAAATAATATATTCATTATAAAACAATTAAAAATATTAATGTATTGTTTTTTCATTAAATTACATGATCAACAAATAATTTAGTCATTCTATAAACATTTAAAATAATTATATTTAATCTTTTGAATGAAAGTAACACATGATCCATTCAGAAAATGAGTAACGGTTTAATTTCTAAAACATTCTAATAAAATTAAATCATGATGGAATTAAAAATTTTAAGAATAAAAAATAAAATTATTGATAATTTTAAAATAAAATGGGATTGTAAGAAATATATTCTCAACCTAAGAGGATAAATAAGGTTTTATTTTATTAAAAACATTCTTATGATACTTTTGAATGAAAAAGAGACAAAAATATAATATTACATGAAAAACATTAAAATAATTAGTGGTGAAAAATAAATATATATATAGTGTTTAAGAGGTAGAAGAAAAACATCTTCTATTAATTGAAATTGATACATAAACAATCCTGATTAATGTGAGATTAAAACAGAAACCAGTACCTGAAATACCAAATTTCTTAATACACTCTATAGTATCTAGTATAGTAAATATATAATTTATATACCAATATAAAAAACTATATTAATCCTTATAATAATCTAAATCATTCACTTATAATTTCCAATTATACATTTATTAATAATTTTTCATTAAAATAAATATTAAAGTGTCATCTATGTTTTTTCCTCTAATGTTTTGGCATTGAAATTTTTCTACATACACCATGGTAATGGTTTAAAAATATATGAAATATTAATCAAGTCACATATATCATATTTATTTATTTTATGGAATTTTATAATGATTCATATAATTTAATGATGAAAAATTAGTTGCTTCTTTTCATGGAGATGGTAGTCTATACATACACAAGGGCGATGTTTCAATTTTTCAATTGATGGAATGAAAGTATGGTATAAAATAATTTAACATTATTATATATTTTATATGTAATAAATATAGTAAATATTTAGAAAAATCACATGTATGACCATATATGTGTGATAATAATTATTAATGAAAAATACATCTTCCTAGAGGTGGTAGTATGCACGTACACATGAGTTAAGTAAACATTTTTTATTAGATAAAAATGTGATAGAAAATTGTAAAAATAATAACATAAAAACGTTTTGGATTATTAGATTTACGGATTACATTATATTAATATAGTTTAATGATATTTTTTGAAGATAAAAAAGAATGAAATAGGAAAATGGTCTGGAAGAGAATGTCACGACCCATCCGAGTTGGGCCCATGCCATGACTCCCCAATCCCACCTGTAATTCTCCAATGGCTGATGACTAGCACCGAGTAGGCATATTACTAACATGGTAGGCATTTCAAATGTACATGCACACACACACACATCTCCAAGCCCACAAATAATGAAATGTAAAAAATCCAATTTGGAACAAAATGCAGGCATACATCTAAACCCAACCATCATAGTAAGAAAAGAAGTAATGTACTGAATGTAAACAGGGTAGGAATACAAGACCACCAAAAACAAGAGTCATAAAATTACAATGTCCAACCGTAAAAACAAAGAGGTAATAGGACTGCTACTTGTAGTTGTAGGAACACCTCAACCTATAGGGAACTCGGAAATCTTAGTCCTGTCCTAGTCCACCCTAGACTCTATCAAAAGGATGCTCATATGCACAAGACCCAGCACGTATATGGAAAGCCCGTGCAGGGTTTAGAATAACAATACATATTAGAGGACCCTGAAAATCACAAAGCTAATACTCTAAGGAATGGTATAGTCATATCTCCACAGTATATATCTACTGAATATATAACCAATGTAACATAAACTAGATATACACAAAACCTAGACCCGTAGTCTAGATAAATGTAACACAACCACATTCCCCTGCTAGGGATTTAGTTTGTTGATTCCACATAGCACTCATCTGGGAGAACTCACCCCATATGTCTAATATCATTGAGGATGTATGTTCGAGAAGTACTATCCATCGTGAAATGTCATGAGAGATAGATACACTCATTCCTAGAGAACGCACTCTTGAGTGGGATAGATCATGATACAGAGATGAGGATCACTTCCAGGGCCATGGCAGTTACCATGACTCATCTGGATTCACCACCTATGTAGAGGATTGACGTCTTGTGAGAACAGTCACATTGATACCTGACACTACATAGGGTCAATAATGGATAGTTGATCTCGCTCATGGCCTCTCGTTGGGATACTTAACATTATCTCAAAAAGTCATGCTAAAGAGATCATAATCCTATAGAAGGAAACAATACCTGAGCTTCTGGGGAATTAGAAAAATGGGCACTAACCCGAATGAAACATGTATGTGACATGGAGGAAAAGAATATCAAGGCATGTAATGAAAAGTACATAGCGCGTAGAAGTGTCACACACCGTGTCTTCTCACCCTGGTTAATTCCCATGTACAATGGCCCATGTCTCAAGGATTGTCATGTAGAAAATTAAATACATGAAGTGTAAAAAAAATCACACAATGTGTCCGAGTAACTAGGCTTAGCTCCATGTACGTGGCCTTATTCCCATACATGGATATATATTGTGTGAGCCATCCCATGAAACGGGTACAGGGGTAACCCATGTAGCCAGCCTAGTCTGGTGTAATAACCCGGACCTTCTTTTCAGGTATTTTTTTTGGAGTTTTTGAGAAAAGAGGTGTTTTTGGAATTTTTGGATGTACAAACAATGTACTCTATGAGCACCCGTTATGTACTCGGTTACCGCAGGTAACCGTGTGCTATCCTTGTAGCGGCCTTTCGCACGGTCATGTGGGATGACCTGGAGGCTGCTTAAATAAGAGTATGGAAAAGGCGAGTACACACTATATAATTCAAAATTACATGTCATGTACATTCTTTTTTTCAATAAACGTACTGGTGTCACGTATAACATACAAAACACTCATCTTCTAGGTCTGATTCGTCCGAGAGAGTCCGTACGATGGCCGATCATTGACGAGCCCCTGATCCTTCGTCTTTCCAATGAATTTGTCACCAATAGTTGCGTTGGAATCACATTGGTGGGTTCTCTATTCTACTTGATCCTTATTCCATGATTTCCCCTCTTTCTTGATTTATTAGGGGTTGAACATTTTATATGTTTTATAGATATACAGTGTTCTAAGACGATTCAAGCCTCGTGGTTCATGTATATTGATCTCCTATCATCATGGTAGGTGTTTTGTGCCTTTTCGTAGATTTTCTTCGAGTTTTATGTGAAAAATAGCCCAATATACATGAACGGGGTGTTTGCGCATTCACCGTTTTAGCCATTTTGTTTATCTCCTATACTGGTATGCCTGAGTAGATTGTTTTTGTTTTTGGATAGGGTGAATTGTTGGGATTTGGATGTTTTTCCCATGCATGTTTTTTCTTGTTTGGACTGTTGGGTCTTGATTGACTGTTTGAATGCAGTTTACTCTTCCATGCCTAGTATTGTAGGAAGGTGTGACTATTGTTCTGTTATGCTGTAGTGTTGTAGAATTTTATCCAAGTATTTCTCGAGGATTACCTTTTCTGTTACATACTGCAACACTTCTTTTACTTACATGGGTCTGTGAGAACCTGGTGTACAGACCATAGGGAGAATGGACGTTGAGGGCTTCTCCAGCATGTCTTCTTATTTTACGATGCGAGACCATAAGGGAAATTGACGTTGAGTGCTTCTTCAGAGTGTCTGTAGATCCTCGATGTAGGACACAGAGGGAAGGTGATGTAAGTGCTTCCCTAGAGCTCCATTAGTTATGATTCGAGACTATAGGGTGAATATAAGGTGACTGCGTCGTCATAGAGTCTATGTGTAATTTGAACTAGAGTGGTTAGACTGAGTTTACTACCTAGAGGGTTTCTTGTTCTTTTTAGGTAGGACCATAGGGGTTAGACTGAGAGTGCTTCCCATATGGTTACCTGTTGTGTTTATCTACTTGTTTGTTGTTTCTTGATATTGAAACTGTGGATGTTTTATTATTGAGTACCTTCATGTTTACTATTTCCTACAATTTTACCTTCCATATACACATTGACTGTTAGGAACATATCTCACGATGGTAGCCTATTAGGATTAGTCTCACACCCTATTTGGCCCATGCTTTTGGTCCCAAACATATTATATTGTTGCAGGTCTAGACAAGGGTATGATCCCTTCTACTTCAGGTACTTGAGATACAGTGCAGCTGGAGAGCAGGTGACCAAGATGAGGCTTGCAATGCTGTGGACATGATTACTATTTTCATATATACAAGGTTTAGCAATGTATCTCAGTATTGTGTTTTATTTCACTGCATTCCTCGGAAAATGTATCATGCATCTTATATATATGTGCTCCAGTTTATAATTTAAGTTTTCCACTGTTTATTTTTTTATGATATTATTTTTCCTTCCACTCTTGTATGTATTTTTTTACTTCCACTGTGTACTATGTCAATGAGGGAATAGTTTCCCCACTATCACACCGAAGGCCCTCACTGCTAGTCATTTTCCTTTGGCCTTCGGGGAAATTCTATTGAGGCTATGTGACCAACGGGGTATGGGGCGCCTTTGGGTGGCTTACAGAACCGGGATTTTACAAAGTGGTATTGGAGGAATTCTTTTCACTTGACCAATTTTTTGGAGCCTTTATCCAGGGATATGAAGGAATATGTACTTGGTAATAAGAAGTGCCCGAGAGTAGAAAACTCGTGTATAGGGAAAAGACAACCTAACGCATTTATTACAACTTTCTAGTTTGGAAAGTTACTGTTGATTTGATTTCACCTTGAGGCATTCACATGATTTATGTTGTTATAATTAATGTTATTGAGGTTCTATTTTTGTCACAACCCTATGAGATAAGGGTATGTAATCTCATGCATCATATAGGTACTCCATATAAATTACATTCCATGAATTCATGCCATTCTATTTAGGGTTCTTTGGCGATTGCATGTTGTCGTGATAGATGTTTTGTAGAATATGCATGTTGTTGTGATAGATTCTTTGATAAGAATACATGTTGTTTTGATAGGGTATTTTTTTAAGGTTTTTTTGAGTGGATACCAAAAATTGGTTCTTGAGGTGTTATGGGACCTCATGGACCCAAATTTGGTGGATCATTGCTTTTTTGCCTTGCTATAACATGTTTATGATGCCAAGATTTGATTTTCATGGAGTATGGGCGCCCACCAATCATAATTTGGCACTTCCAGTGTCCATTTTAGGTTTTTCTGGGTTCCAGAGTAGTTTCTGAGGCTTACTATCTAGAAAACCCTAGAATACATGCCATGTAGTGTTAAGTACATGCCATGTGTGCTTATGTTAAGGAAGAAACTATTTTCATCATTACATGTTTTGTACTTTATGTACACAACGTGTAGTCTATGACCGTGTCGTAGGCCGTGTGGGCTGAGACATGGGATTGGGAAGATCTTGTGGGAATACGATGTATACCAGATGAACATGTCATGTCATGTTGATCCTACATCTGCCTGTGTCCCTAGCAGCATAGATGGATAATACCTTAAGCTATACACACTGTGTTTGCACTGACCATGCCGTGTAGTCTGACCTAGGTACCCGGATGTGTCACGAACAACACGGGGAGGTGTTATCATTTATAGTACACGTCATGTCCTCATGGAACACGTCGTGTAGATTCAGCTGTGTAGCTAGTAGTGTAATATACAACACGGGTCAGTGTTATCATTTCTCATACACACCGTGTCCACCTTGAACACGTCATGTAGTTTGATCCATGTGTCAGGCTGTGTCACTAACAACATGGGCGAGGTGAATCTTGTCTAGTACATGCTGTGTCAACCGTGAACACACCGTTTCGTCTTGTCTTAGGAGATCCTTGTGGCTTCACTGTGTGGAAGGACTCGGGAAGGGGAAGAGGATTCAAGTACACATCAGGTGTTAGGAGAAAACATCGTGTGTTTGGGGTGTTACACGACCATTTTTGGTAAGAGTACATGCCCATGTAAATGACTTAAAGGAACACGCCATGTAGGAAATGTACATGCTGTGTAGTCATGTTTTTTAAAACATGAATGATTTCTTTATCCTATTGCCATCTTAAACTTCATGTTTTATGTCCCTAATAACCTTGATGTATGGTTTGTTCCTAACCATGGGGAGTCATTCCACTGAGACGTCCTCCGGTTTTGCGCCAGTTGCCAGATGATGATCAGACACTGGATATAGCATATCGGGGATTTCCTGTAGATCCTCCAGTTGTGCCAACCCTAGCTACATCCATTTTACTTGACGTAGGTGTGGATGCACATTTCAGGTATGGATTTTTGAGGATGAAACATACATTTCAGGGAGCACCGCCTCATGCCCCGACGATGTATGATTTGACGTGGGACTTCCAGCAACTGCATCTTCCTACTTTTCAGAGGATGGAGGACCCCGGGTAGTAGATTCATGGCTAGAAGCCAAGCTGACGATATTTGAGCATATGCAGATGTCCCGAGAGAGGAGGTTCAAGCTTGATAGCTATATGCTTTGAGACTCCACCAAGCGGTCATGGGATGTTATCTCACAGGTGGGATGCCTGTAGGTTATGGTGTGGAACGAGTTCTAGTCCATTTCCTATGATTAATTCTACCTAGAGACCGTGAGGGTCGATCGAGCCCGAGTGTTTATGAGTCTGGAGTAGGGTAATCTTTCTGTTATTGAGTATCCCCCCCCCCCCCCACTTTACCGAGTTGTAGTGATTCACACCTATTTCAGGAGGTGATCATTTATTCATGGAAAAGATGTTTGAGGATGGTCTGAGGCACGAAAACCGATCATAGGAGATTATATTCTAGATGACTTATATCACATCTATCGTCAACCAGGAACTGATCACTGAAGACAATAAGATGGATTCTAGAGTTGTGATCCAGGGCGGCTCAGCATCTGGTGTTAGAATCCCTCCTATTGATAGTAGGAAGTGCCTTAGGGTGTCTTCACAGGGTAATCCAAGGAGTGAGGCACTTCTTCTGGTAGCTAGATGGTGTGATATTAGTGCAGAAGTAGTGGGCAAACAAGGCTACATAGCCTGAGAGACCTAGTGAAGAGTTGATCATGCGGCAAGTTGGGTAACCTTCAGCGCTTCTGTCAGATCCTCTCACCAGCAGCTGGTGACATGGGTTCTTCTTATGACTCCTCATTTGGGAGAAGCAGCACCATTTTCTAAACTAGTCAGAGAAACTGGTGCTTTTCCGGATGTTCATTCCGAGGATAAGGCTATGGCTACGGTGGTAAGTCACCATTCTTTCAGCGACAACAAAGTGGATCAGACCAGAGTGGTTAGGTAGGGTCACAGGGCCGCGGTGCAGGCCGGATGTTTGCAGTGGAGCAGACCCAGTAGGACTAGGATCCCAGACCTTCTAAAGTATGAGGTAAGATCATAGTATCCTTAGTTTTATGTTCTCCTCTTTTCGATAATGGGGATTCCCATAGCTTTATATATGTTGTCATTGTGGAGATCCTTGGGCTCTGTATCTTTTCTTTTACAAATATCATGATGCTAGACACTTTATTAGGGAAGTGAACATCTAGTGTGCATCAGTGCAGGGAGTGAACTCTAGAGGTTGGTGGGTGTCACTACCTATGGGATATCTATGTCCTAGATATGATAGTCTATGATGTCATTATTGGAATGGACTGGCTAGTTCCCTTCCAGGAAGTCGTCGAATGTTATTTCCACAGGGTGAGTTTCACCTCACCAGAGGGTGTATCATTTCATCATAATGGCAAGTGGGATGTACAGGAAAGCAGAGTGGGTCTAGATCATCATGGGTTAGGAGGAATTACAGCCCATATTTCAAGTTATATCAGCATGGTCAGGGTACTTCATTGCAAGACTTTCCTCCAATGGTGTATTGTTTCAGGGATGTCTTTCCAGAATAATTTTCAGGTATGAATCTCAAGTGTGAGGTGGACATTTCTATTGAGATTTTTCAAGGAGCATAAGCAGGTTCTATTCCTCATAGGATGGATACACCAGAGTTACATGAGTTCAAGAGGTAGTTGGTGGAGTTCCAGGAAAAAGGTTTCATCTGACCCAGTACATCTCCTTGGGGTTTGCCTGTCCTGTTTGCGAAGAAGGCAGACGACAACCTTAGGCTTTGTGTGGATTATCAGAATTTGAACTATTTTACGGTCATGAAATGATATCCATTAACATTGATTTATAATCTCTTTGATTAGATTTGTGGTGCCCAGATGTTCTCAAAGATTGATCTGATATCTGGTTATCTTCAGTTGCATGCTAGACAATCAGTTGCACTGATGAACCGAGTGTTCTATCCCTTCTTGTATTATTTAATTATGGCCTTCATGGATGATAACATGGAGTACTATCACACTCTACATGACCATGCTACCCATCATGAGATTGTATTGAGTACACTTAGAGAGAATTAGTTATATGATATGCTCTCAAAATGACACTTTTGTATGGATCATATTCACTTTTGGGTCATGTCGTCTCAGAGAAAGCTATATTAGTAGACTTAAAGATAGTGAGAGCAATAGTTTTTTGGGAGAAGCCAAAGAAAATATTCGAGTTTTTGAGTTTCCTAGGGCTGGCTAGATACTATATATACTTCATACAAGACTTTTCACGATTAGAATCGACACTGACAGATCTGACTAAGAATGGCATGAAGTTATTACGGTCAGATTCTTGTGAGTGAGACTTTCAGGAGATGAAGGGTAGGTTGACGTCAGCACCGATTGTAACACCCCAAGTAAATAAAGAATATGACATCATTATATTTACCCATATTTGTGAATCAAACATTAATATTACTTTAAAGGGGATGCTATGCTCGATAGCGTACCCAATACGCAACAACGAGTTTCTTGGAAATCTTACGTTGCACTCTAATAATAAAATAATATTATTTTAAATGGTAGTTAACATGTAGCCGTTGTAATGGTGGGAATGGATAGAAATAACTAAAATATGATTATATATGTTTTTAAATGTTTTTACATTTATCCAATAATGGATAGAGGCTTAAAATACGGAAAGAATTCAATTTTATGCGCATATGCCCTAGTTTTCACTAAAGGTTCACTTATCACCTTTTGATGTTGAACCATCATTAAATATAGTTCTGTTCACTCTTAAACATTCTTTTGGACCAAATAAAACTCTTATTAAGAATGGGGACATCAAAATTTACTTTGTGTAAATTTTTGGTATCTTTCTGATAATGTTCATTTTTTTAATGAATAGTGTAAAATGTTGTATTTTAATTCAAAACCTCTTTTTAATTTAATTTATTTATATGATTAGATTATATTTTTAATTGGTTTTAAATTGAAATTAGAATATATTTTTACCATTAAATCCAATAGTGGTCGTTGGAATTAATTTCACTTTGAAATGAGACTTAAACCAGTGTCAATCTTTTGATACTTATTGTTTCATAAAAACACACTATTTTATCTGACAGCAGGAATTAATTATTAAATTAATTAATCTGACTTATATGTTTTGAATTTTGTAAAATAGACTTCATTTTTGAATTCGGAATATCAAATATAGATTATGGTGAATTTTTTGGATTTTTCTGAAAAACTTCAATTTTTGATGAATAGTGAAACCACTAAGTGGTACTTATAAAAACTGATTTTTCCGTTTAAGTGAAATTATTCCATCTTTGTGTTTTGAATTTCAAAAATCCGACATACATGGTTGTCATTAAGAAGTAAAATGTGGTTCAATGGGATAAAAATAATTTTTTGGTGATTATTAACTTATTAAGTTTTTAATCGCGATTAGTGGTAATTAGTGTAGTTTAAGGTAAAAATAATGATTTAATAAAATAAGATGAGCTTGACACATGTCCTACCCTCATTTTTTGTGTCATGGCCGACCAAGACAAGCCATGGGTCAACTTGAGGTCCCCATGGAGCTACTTTGGTTGGGAAATGACATAAATAACTTTTTATTTAATGTAAAAGTAAAAATGACACAAACATCATATGTTTTACGAAAACAATTTTTACATGGGGTTATAAAGATAATATTTTTGATTATAAATAGTCATTGGAAAGATAAAAAGATTTCCTACATCATAGAATTTTTTTATAATTTTTATACACGAAATAAATTAAATTATTTATGACATCATGATGTTGCAGTGATGACATCATTATTTAACGATTTAAATAAAATGGAAAGATAATGTAAAATATATGCACTAAACATGTCCAAAACTTATTGGATGGGTGGCTTTCTAACCCTTATCACCTTATCCACGAATTATATCAACGTGGGACCTTTTAAAACCGAAACACATATTCAAATAAAGTAATATTTCTTACTTTCCAAAAGTGCCCCTCCTCTCCTCTTATAAAAGGCCCCCACCTCTACCTCATTTCACACACTCCACAAGCCTTTGGCTCGGACAACCCCTGCCCATTTATTATCTCCACATCCCTATACTCATCCTAGAGGACTCCCTTTGGGCAGAATCCTTTCAAAGGAAGCCTTTAGGCTCAAATCAAAAAGAGTTACACTTTTAAAGGTAATTCATTCTCTCATGTTCATTTTTTTATTTTGCTTCTCCAACCCCCTAAAATCTTTTTATTTAATTCTTTTGTAACAAAAACAGTATATCCAATATACTAGGATGTTTTTATAAGATTTATTCGAGCTACACTCTCACACAACTACATCAAATGGTTAAAGAACATACGGTTTCCGTGGATGGCGAAATTCTGCCTCCCGAAACGATGATTGTTAAATACTCATTTAACACCTTCAAAGGTGGACATTATGATGTCACTATTTTTATATATGATATATAATATGTTTATGGTTTCATTAAGCTTATGTTTTTTTTCATTTTGGCCATAGATTTATGGTTTCCATTATTGGTAAACGCGATATCTTCATTTAAGGAAGTGCGGACTACCTCCCCCTCAAAGTGATTTGATTCGTTAAATACCATATGTGGGACGTATAAAGGATGGAACTATGATATTATATATTATATTATACTGGAATTATAATATACCTTTATATCATTATTATTCCATTCTATAAAATACGAAATATAAATGAAAGTAGCGTTAATGCGTACGTACGGCTTACCGTCTCCATGAACGGTGCATTTCATTTCTTAACTCTAAATGATTATGTAATGTTATAAATGCATGAATGTACTGGATAGATATGAAATATATGATATATGCATCATTAATACAATTCTTGATATAATAACAACTTGGCCACATGAACAACATGTAATTGTAAGAAGTCCACTTTCGACTTAAGAACCAAATATCGGTAAAACAAATATTATTAAATTAAATGATTACATAATGTTTATGACATGTTAATAAGTGATATAAAAGGAATAATGAACTTGAAAAAGGTTCTTAAGGAAGTATAAATTAACTCAGGTTTATTATTCAGGAGATTAAAGAACGATCGAGTCAAGTCGGACCCGAGGTAAGAGATCCTACTCCTCTCTTTTTTTAAGTACACACTTTTATGTAATTCCTTTTAAAGATCACCTTTCTTGTTATTGGGATGATATTTTATATTAGACTTACTGTAATTTTTATGTTCATGTGATGAGAGACTCTATTCTCTCTCATCAATCCATTTTGGATGTTTTGAGTGGCGCCGTTATGCTGCCGAACTTTCTTAAGAAATCTAACCTCTCTCTTTCTTTTTAAGTACTCTCCTTTATGTCACTTATTTTAAGCTCCTATTTGTAATGTTGGTAGATGTTATTTTATATTCCTATTTCTTTAAATTTTATGTCCAAGTGATGAGATACTCTTTTTATCTCACATCAACTAATTTTGTTGTGATGCCATTAGGCTGTTAAGGGAACTTTTTAACCCAATTTCGATTTCTTTCTGTTCAACATGTAGTCATTGAATATGTCATCCATTGAATATGTGTGAATGACATTTTATTGTTTTACACTTAATATCCACTTATATTGGGTGTATTTATATTTGTCACACATATTTTTGAGATTGATTTGTCCTTAATTTAAGGATACCTTCTTTATAAGGGATTTCATCACATTTGACATTTTTATTGAGGGTTCATTGTTGTTATGCACCAATTCACTCTTATATGGTGTATATAATGTCCTTTGGATTATTATATCATCAATCCATTTATTCTCATGATATTATAAAGTTCTGACTAAATGTTATTCCACAATTATTGTATTCAACTGTCTCTAATTTTGGTAAAACTCCTTTAACCAAAATATCGTTTTAAATGTTTTAATTATTTGTTCTTATTAATATACATGTTTTCAAAATGGTTTTAAGGATTTATTTATATGGATATTAATGGTTTAAAATTTTAAGCTTCAAGGTGGTATGTGACAATTTGATTCAAAAATCTCTTTATTAAATGTTTTAAATGGTTTTGGAAATGGTTTCTTTTTGAATGGATTCATTATTTCAATATACTAAAATGTTATATTGTGATTGAAATGTGGAAATGTTATGTTTCCTTTATGCATGTTTTATGTGACACATTTATGTTATGGTTCTTGGGCATTGTTATGAAAACGGGTGGTTCCGTGATAAACTAAGGGTGGGTGAGCCCGATATAGCTCTCCAATGCATTGGGTAACGCGAAGAAGTGAAACGTTAACGTTTCTCCGAAGAGATTTAGGGAATATACTGTGATGGGTATTTCAAACGTAACCAAGAGGGTTACTCCCTACGTAAGAATTATATGAAAGCCTCAAGTTACCTTTATGTCTTATGATTTCTATGATTTATTCATGATTTGATATGCCTATGTTTTATGGGTAAAGTGTGATTTCATTCTAATGTATATATGAACTCATGTTTGCTTTCCATATTTTTATAACTCTTACTGAGCTTTTTATGCTCATCCCAAGTTTTTGAAATATTTTACACAGGTCAAGGGAAAGGTACATGATGTGATGATAGTGTCAAGGATGTGTCAAGAAAGAATCCGTGTTATATTTTAAATATGTTCCCGTTGATGGGAAGAATGAATACTGTATTTTATGTAACCACTTTGTTTAAATGTGGAATGTAATGCAAGTTTCATGATCTAATTCTCTAAAACTCTAAACCTGAAAAGATCATCAATGTGTAATCTTTTAATAACTCAAGATTAAGTAAGTTTTAAGGATGGGGCCTTATAGTTGGTATCAATGGTCGGTTTAGATAACTTTAGAGGTTAGGGTATTCTTTATGCATAAGTGACATTACCATAATGGTTAGGATTTCAGAAAGAGTCCTAGTTTTAGATAAAGTAAATGAGTAAGTGTATCTTAGTGTTTACATTCCTCATTAGTACATGATGGTTTTGTTGATATAATCACACTGAAATTTCTGTTTTTAGAGAATGGATGGATCTAGCAGGCACCAAAGAGACAACAGGTTTGAAGGAAACTGTGGTGGTTCTCTGATTAAAAGACTAGATAAAATGGAGGATTCAATGAGGAAACTCATGGTTGTTCTAAACCAAATATCAAGGAGTCATGATCAACCACTTGAACCTTGGTATGTTCTATAATGCATCATGTACGAGATGACCAATCGATGTGGATGTTCAGGTAAAAATTAAAAAGGTAACCATTAGGGTTTATATGATCCTTACTTTTTAGGTAATTATGGGTTACTCTATGATATGATGGAAAATGAAAGGAATGAGATAAACTAGAGGATAAAATATGTTATGATTATTTTTGAAGATTTTATCTCATTTTGGGGAATGTTTTAAGAATTATATAGTTTTGGAAAAAGGACAACACGCAGATCGTGTGACAACCCGTCGCGTCGGACAAAGCTGTGGGAATCGAACCCACAACCAAAGTGCGACTGGTATTTATCGCCTACCACTGGACTACGTGAAGTCCCTGGTTAGTTTGAATGATTCTTTTTAGTTATATGATTTTATGAATTAAGTGTAAGTTGATTTTGGGTTATTTATGAAAATGATTAACCTATCATGGAGGATATGTGATTAGGATAATTACTTTTCAATGCGAGGCTTTAGGAGCGACTGATGTTGTTTGAAGATAAATGTTACAATTTAACTTGGAAGACTATGTGACTAAATCCTTGAAATATTTGGGTTTCAATCTTAGTTTGGTTTACTATGAAGGATTTTATAGACAAATTGTTTATCTAATGATCTTCATTGAACTTTGGGTTTTGTTGGACAAATTTTTGAGATTAAGCATAGATTTTCTTTTTAAAGGGTTATCATTTTCTGGATTATCTGATCTTGTAGTAACATTTTTGGTTTTAGTTTTGGTTAAGGTTTGAAGACATGGAAATTGTATAGTTCTCTTTTGTGGATTAGGTGATTCTCTAGAAGTTTATTATAGTACTGTTAATGTGAACAAGTCTCCCTAAATACTCGTCTTTTGGAAAAAAAATGAGTTTGATTAAGGAATCTAGTAAAAGTTGAAAGTCAACATGATAAGTGATTATGTTTCCTTATGAATAAATTTCTCAGTAAAAAGTAGCTTAAAACAAAAACGTTGTCTATTAACTTTTCCTACTGGGGAATCGAATACCGTTTTACCCATCACAAGTTTGTGATTTTCTCATGGTTAACTTTCTCCTAAACATGTTTTCTATCACTCTCCATCAGAACATAACCCTTTTCTTTTTCTTCCATGTCCATGTTTTCCTAAACTGAATCCTATTATGGGTTAACTCGGGTGACCTTTGTACTTATCGTTCTTTATTTTAATGTGACTGTTTTACCAACTCTTGTTCCGATGTGGGACTTTCAAAGATGTTTCCAAGCCCAATTTTAAAATTGCGAGGACGCAATTCCAAAAAGGGGGGAAGGATGTAACACCCCAGGAAAATAAAGAATATGACCTATTTATATTTACCCATATTTGTGAATCAAACATTAATATTACTTTAAAGGGGATTCTATGCTTGATGGCGTACCCAATACGCAACCACGAGTTTCTTGGGAATCTTACGTTGCACTCTAATAATAAAATAATATTATTTTAAATGGTAGTTAACATGTAGTCGTTGTAATGGAGGGAATGGATAGAAATAACTAAAATATGATTATATATGTTTTTAAATGTTTTTACATTTATCCAATAAAGGATAGAGGCTTAAAATACACGAAAGAATTCAACTTTAGGCGCATATGCCCTAGTTTTCACTAAAGGTTCACTTATCACCTTTTGATGTTGAACCATCATTAAATATAGTTTTGTTCACTTTTAAACATTATTTTGGACCAAATAAAACTCTTATTAAGAATCAGGACATCAAAATTTAATTTGTGTAAATTTTTGGAATCTTTCTCACAAAGTTTATTTTTTAATGAATAGTGAAAAATGTTGTATATTAATTCAAAACCTCTTTTTAATCTAATTTATTTATATTATTAGATTATCTTTTGAATTGGTTTTAAAGTGAAATTAGAATATATTTTTACCGTTAAATCCAATAGTGGTCGTTGGAATTAATTTCACTTTGAAATGAGACTTAAACCAGTGTCAATCTTTTGATACTTATTGTTTCATAAAAACACGCTATTTGCTCTGACATCGATAATTAATTATTAAATTAATTAATCTGACTTATATGTTTTGAATTTTGTAAAATAGACATCATTTTTTAATTCGTAATATCAAATATAGCTTATGGCGAATTTTTTGTTTATTTTCTGAAAAACTACAATTTTGATGAATAGTGAAACCACTAAGTGGTACTTATAAAAACTGATTTTTCCGTTTAACTGAAATTTTTCCATATTTTTGTTTTGAATTTCAAAAATCAGACATAAATGGTTGTCATTAAGAAGTAAAATGTGGTTAAATGGGATAAAAATAATTTTTTGGTGAATAGTAACTTCTTAAGTTTTTAATCGTGATTAGTGGTAATTAGTGTAATTTATGGTAAAAATATTGCTTTAATAAAATAAGATGAGCTTGAAACATGTCCTACCCACATTGGTTGTGTCACGGCCGACCAAGACAAGCCATGGGTCATCTTGAGGACCCCATGGAGCTACTTAGGTTGGGAAATGACATAAATAACTTTTTATTTAATGTAAAAGTAAAAATGACACAAACATGATATGTTTTACGAAACAATTTTTACATGTTGTTATAAAGATCAGATTTTTTATTATAAATATTCATTGAAAAGCTAAAAATATGTCCTACATCATAGTATTTGTTTTATAATTTTTATACACTAAATAAATTAATTTATTTATGACATCATGATGATGCAGCGATGACCTCATTATTTAACGATTTAAATAAAATGGAAGGATAATGTAAAATATATGAACTACACATGTCCAAAACTTATTGGATGGGTGTATTTAGAACCCTTATAACCTTATCCATGAATTATATAAATGTGGGACCTTTTAAAACCGAAACACATTTTCAAATAAAGTAATATTTCTTACTTTCCAAAAGTGCCCCTCCTCTCCTCTTATAAAAGGCCCCCACCTCTACCTCATTTCAGACACTCCTCAAGCCTTTGGCTTGGAAAACCCCTTCCCATTTACTCTCTACAAATCCCTCTCCTCATCTGAGAGGATTCCCTTTGGGAATAATACTTTCAAAGGAAGCCTTTAGGCTCAAATCAAAATGTGTTACACTTTTAAATGTAATTCATTCTCTCATGTTCATTTTTTTACCTTTCTTCTCCAACCCCCTAAACTCTTTTTATTTACTTATTTTGTAACAACACCAATATCTTCAATATACTAGGATGTTGTTATAAGATTTATTCGAGCTACAATCTCACACAACTACATCAAATGGTTAAAGAACATACGGTTTCCGTGGCTGGCGAAATTCTGCCTCCCGAAACGATGATTGTTCAATACTCATTTAACACCTTAAAAGGTGGCCATTATGATGTCCCTATTTTTATATATGATATATAATATGTTTATGTTTTCCTTAAGCTTCTGTTTTTTTCATTTTGGGAATACCTTTATGGTTTCCATTATGGGTAAACACGATATCTTCATTTAAGGAAGTGCGAACTACAGCCCCCACAAAGTGATTTGATTCGTTGAATACCATATGTGGGACGTATAAAGGATGGAACTATGATATTATATATGATATTATACTGGAATTATAATATACCTTTATATCATTATTATTCCATTCTATAAAATATGAAATATAAATGAAAGTAGCGTTCATGCGTACGTACGGCTTACCGTCTCCATGAACGGTGCATTTCATTTCTTACCACTAAATGATTATGTAATGTTATAAATGAATGAATGTACTGGATATATATGACATATATGATATACACATAATGAATAAAATTCTGGATTTAATAAACACTTGGCCACATGAACAACATGTAATTGTAAGAAGTCCACTTTCGACTTAAGAACCAAATATCGGAAAAACAAATATTATTAACTTAAATGATTACATAATGTATATGACATGGTAATAAGTGATATAAAAGGAATAATGAACTTTAAAAAGGTTCTTAAGGAAGTATAAATTAACTCATGTTTATTTTTCAGGAGATTAAAGAATGATCGAGTGAAGTCGGACCCGAGGTAAGGGATCCTACTCCTCTTTTTTTTTAAAGTACACACTTTTATGTCATTCCTTTTAAATCTCATCTTTCTTGTTATTGGGATGATATTTTATATTACACTTACTGTAATTTTTATGTTCATGTGATGAGATACCCTATTCTCTCTCATCAATCCATTTTGGAAGTTTTGAGTGGCGCCGTTAGGCTGCCGAACTTTCGTAAGAAATCTAACCTCTCTCTTTCTATTTAAGTACTCTCCTTTATGTCACTTATTTTAAGCTCCTCTTTGTAATGTTGGGGGATGTTCTTTTATATTCCTCTTGCTGTAAATTTCATGTCCAAGTGATGAGATACTATTTTTATCTCTCATCAAGTCATTTTGATGTGATGTCGTTAGGCTGTCAAGGGATCTTTTTAACCCAATTTCGATTTCTTTGGGTTCAACATGTAGTCATTGAATATGTCATCCATTGAATATGTGTGAATGACCTTTTATTGTTTTAAACTTAATATCCACCTATATTGGGTGTATTTATATTTTTCACACATATTTTTGAGATTGATTTTTCCTTAATTTAAGGATACCTTCTTTATAAGTGATTTCATCACATTTGAAATTTTTATTGAGGGTTCATTATTGTTATGCACCAATTAACTCTTATATAGTGTATATACTGTCCTTTGTAGTATTATATCATGAATCCATTTATTCTCATGATATTATAAAGTTCTGACTAAATTTTATTCCTCAATTATTGTATTCAAGTGTCTCTAATTTTGGTAAAACCCCTTTAAACAAAATATCGTTTTAAATGTTTTAATTATTTGTTCTTATTAATATCCATGTTTTCAAAATGGTTTTAAGGATTTATTTATATGGATATTAATGGTTTAAAATTTTAATCTTCAAGGTGTTAAGGGACACTTTGATTAAAAAATCTCTTTATTAAATTTTTTAAATGGTTTTGGAAATGGTTTCTTTTTGAATGGATTCATTATTTCAATATACTAAAATTTCATATTGTGATTGAAATGTTGAAATGTTATGTTTCCTTTATGCATGTTTTATGTGACACATTTCTGTTATGGTTCTTGGGCATTGTTATGAAAACGGGGGGTTCCGTGATAAACTAAGGGAGGGTGAGCCTGATATAGCTCTCCAATGCATTGGGTAATGCGAAGGAGTGAAACGTTAAGGTTTCTACGAAGAGATTTAGGGAATATACTGTGATGGGTATTCCAAACGTAACCAAGAGGGTTACTCCCTACGTAAGAATGTTATGAATGGCTCATGTTACCTTTATGTCTTATGATTTCTATGATTTATTCATGATTTTATATGCCTATGTTTTATGGGTAAAGTGTGATTTCATTCTAATGTATATATGAACTCATGTTTCCTTTGCATATTTTTATAACTCTTACTGAGCTTTTTATGCTCATACCATGTTTTTGAAATGTTTTTCATAGGTCAAGAGAAAGGTACATGATGTGATGATAGTGTCAAGGATGTGTTAAGAAAGAATCCGTGTTATATTTTAAATATGTTCCCGTTGATGGGAAGAATGAATACTGTCTTTTATGTAACCACTTTGTTTAAATGTGGAATGTAATGCATGTTTCATGATCTAATTCTCTAAAACTCTAAACCTGAAAAGATCCTCAATGTGTAATCTTTTAATAACTCAATATTAAGTAAGGTTTAAGGCTGGGGCCTTATACCGATACTAGTCTTTCCAGAGCCGGGCAAGAGCTATACAGATTACTGTGATTCAACAAGTATTGGGATGGGAGCTGTGCTTATGTTGGGATATAGTGTCATTGCGTATGGGTATCGGTAGTTGAGGCCACATGAGAGGAATTACTTGATGCAAAATTTGGAGTTTGCAGCTGTTGTTCATGCCTTGTGTTTTTGGAAACATTATGTTCTAGGAGATCATATTGTGGTTTTCACCACCCACAAGAGTCTCATGTACATATTCATTCAATGTGATCTGAATTTGATACTTCGAATGTGGTTTGAGTGCATACAGTCTTTTTACATTGAGCTTGCCTATATTCCTTGGAAGGTAAATGAAGTGGATGATGAATTGAGTAGGATGACTCATATATAGGAAGTCCAGGAGGCCAGTAGTGAGCGGAATCTTATGGATCTGTTCTCTGAGATTCATTTGGAGGTGCATGATAGATAGGGGTAGAATTTGCTTTCTTTTGTAGCTGTTATCTCTACTCTTCATGATCGAGTTCGAATGAGGCACCTATACAATTCATAAGGCCAAGTCATAAGGGGGAATTTGATAGGAGGGAACCCCACTCCATGATGGACCATAGGTGAGGATGATATCATGTGTTGCTAGGGGCACATATGGGTGCTAACAAACATACGCGAGGAGCAGATTTGGGACTTTCATTCCACAATTTGGGTAGTTCATCCTGGTGTCACCATGATGTATCATTATTTACACTGTCAGTATTGGTGGCCATGTAGGAATAAGGATGTTACTGGTTTTTTCATGAATTGTTCGACCTATCATCAGGTGAAGGAAGAGCATCAACGACCAATAGGGATATTATAGTAGTTACCCATTCCCGTGTGGAAGTGGAACGATGTTGAGATGGACTTCGTGACCGGTTTTCCGAGGTCACCTTGAGGAAATGATGATGTATGGGTTTTCGTTGATAGAATCACAATGGTTTCTCACTTCATTCAAATCAAAGATAGATTCATTGATGATGAGTAAGGAAAGATGTACATCCTATATATTTTACGTATGCCTAGAGTTTCACACTCCATTGTTGTAGACAGGCATGCCGGTTTTACTTCTCGTGTTTGGAAGGGGATTCAGAAGGCTTGGGTACACAGGTACTTTTGAGTAAAGCTTACCACCCCAGATAGATGGCCAGTTCGAGTGCATGACTCAGGTGCTTGAGGACATGCTCTGAGCACACATCCTGGATTTTTGGAGGTTCTTGGGAGAAGCATATTCCAATTGTGGAGCTTTCCTACAAATAATATTTTTTTTCAAGCAACTATTCCGATGGAACCTTATGAGGCTTTGTACGATAGGCCATTTCAATCACCCTTGTGTTGGCCGAAGGTAGGAGAGGACACATTGTTGGGACCTCATCTTGTTCAACAGACCACCGAGCTTATAGACTTGATTCAGGAGCGGATGGCTACTGCATAGTCTCAACAAATGTCTTATGCGGATCAGTAGAGACGACCTTTGAAATTCGAGGACAGGGACCAGGTTTTCCTCTGTGTCACACTGAGGATGGGACAAAAGAGGATCATGAGACAGTGCAAGCTTTCACCGAGGTATGTCGGACCATTTTAGGTGTTGGAGAGAGTCGGTCATGTTGCATATCCGTTGCAGTTACCTCATAGGTACCAGGCTATGCACGATGTTTTCCATGTTTCTCACATTTGACATTACTTTTCAGACCCATATCATGTCTTTCAACCTGAAAAGGTTGAGCTCTAAGGGGATGCATTATTATAGGAGCATTCTATCCAGATTTTCAATCTCAGTACAAAGGTTCCCTATGTCAATTCTGTTTAGTACGAGTGTTATGGCAACACGGGCAGGAACATGACAAGACTTGGGAGAGGGAGGCCGATGTATGAGCCCAGTGGCCAGTGTTTTTTGGGGTTTCTTCTTCTATGCCGCATTTAAAGGGAAATTTGGGGACAAATTTATTTAATGGGGGTTGTTTGAAAGAACTCGGTAATTCTTTATTGGTATGTTTTCCTTATTTCTGGAGTTTTTTAGAAAAGAGGAGTTTCTGAAAAAAAAAATTATGTAGACGCCATGTACTTTATGAGTACACGCCATGTACTCAGTTACCATGTGTAAACATGTGTTGGCCATGTAGTGTCCATACACATGGCCATTTTGGATGACATGGAGGCTTCTTAAAGTGGAGTATGTAAAAGGTGAGTACATGTCGTTTACTTCAAAATTACACCCCATGTAATTTTTTATTAAATGCACCAGGGTCATGTCTGACTGATAGAACACTCATCTTCTAGTTATCGTTCATCCAAGAGAGACAATTTGACTACTGATCTTCGATGAGCCCCCAATACTATTTCCGTCTTCCAAAAAAACACCACCTGTTGCGTTGGAATCACATCTATGAGTTATCTCGTCTATTTGAACCTCGTTCCATGATTTCTCCTCTTTCGTGAGTTATCATGGATTTACCATTTTATTTTTTTATAGATCTATGACATTATAAGGAGATTCAATCCTCCTGGTTCATGTATATAGATCTCATAATGCCATGTTAGGTGGTTTTTTCCTTTCCATAGAATGTCATTGAGTTTTATGTGAAAATTTTCCCAATACCCATGAACGGCGTATTGTGCATTCACCATTTTAGCCCTTTTGTTTCTATAATACACCGGTATGCCAGTGTAGATGATTTTTGTTTTTGAATATGGGGAATTGTTGTTCTTTGGATGTTTTACCCATGCATATGTTTCCTATTTGGACCTTTGGGTATTGATTTCATGTTAGGATGCTGTTTACTTTTCCATGCCTAGTATTGTAGGATGGTGTGACTATTGTTCTGTTATGCTGTTGTGATGTAGAATGCTAGCAAAGTAGTTCTTGAGGTTTACCTTTTCCGTTATGCATAGCTACACTTTTTTCACTTAAACGGTGCAGTGAGAAACTGGTGTATAGAACATATGGAGATTGAACATTGAGGGCTTCTCCATAGTTTCTTCTTATTTTGTGATGTGAGACCACATGGGGGAATTGACGTTGAGTGCTTCCTCAGAGTGACTGTAGTTCCTCGTCACGGGCCACAGAGTTATTGTGACATAAGAGCTTCCCTAGAGCGCCGTTAGTTACGATACAAGAATATATGGGAAATTAATGGTGACTGTTACCTCAGAGAGTGTATGTTTAAGTTAAACTAGATGGGTTAGAATTAGTGTACTGCCCAAAGGGTTCCTCGTAATAGTTAGGTAGGACCAGATGGGTTAGACTGAGAGTGATTCTTATAAGAATACCTATTATGTTTATCTGTTTTTTAATTATTGCTTGATATTGAAATTGTGGATTGATTACTATTGAGTACATCGCTGGTTACTGTTTCCTATACTTTTACCTTCTATATACTCATTGACTGTTAGGCATAGTTATCGTGATGGTTTCCTATTGGGATTATTCTCACTCCTTATTTGGGCCATGCTTCTAGGCCCAAATATATTCTATTTTTGAAGGTCTTGACAAGGGAGAGAACCCATCTACATTAGGTAATTGGGATTCTGTGGAGCTGGAGAGCACGAGACCAAGCTGAGGCTTGAGATTCTATAGAGTTTATTACCGTCTTATTTTATACATGGTTTAGCATTGTATTTCAGCATTGTGTTTTGTTTCGCTTCTTTCCTTCACAGATGTATCATGCATCATTATATTTATGTGCTCCAGTATATTCGATTAGTTTTCCACTGTTTATTTTTGTTATGATATTATTATTGCTTCCTCTCTTATATTATTTGTTTACTTCTACTGTGTACTCTATTATTGAGGGAATATTTTTCTGACTATCACACCCAAGGCCCTCACTGCTAGGCGGTAGATTCTGGTGTTTGGGGAAATCCGCTTGAGGCCATGTAGCCAACCGGGTACGGGGCGCCTTTTGGTGGCTTTCAGACCTGGGACATTACATCTGGTAGTGCGGTGGAGTACACAACCATGTACTCCCTCCCTTGTCCATGTATCACCCGAGATGCATGCGAGTCTCACATAAGGACCCACACATCAGGTTCATCGGTGAACACGTCATGAAATTTCTTCATGCATCACGGAACCCCAGTCGTCATTCAGACTGTCCCACATGGCAT
The DNA here is from genome assembly GCA_963277665.1 of Viscum album. NCBI lineage: Eukaryota > Viridiplantae > Streptophyta > Magnoliopsida > Santalales > Viscaceae > Viscum > Viscum album. The sequence goes on from OY728145.1 coordinate 1,111,067,741, forward strand.
GTTCTTTGGGATTCATGATGTGTTCATCAGAAATATCTAGAAACGACACTCAACACCGCCACACCCCGATTTGTCCCCCAATTATCGATCCGGCCAATCAATCACCTAGAAACTCATGATGTGGGGTTTTCCTAACATCACGAAGTTGATTCCATTAGTTTTGGTCCTCTAATCAGCCAAGAAAACGTGTTCTGATCCACATACGTGATGAAAACTCGATGAATGAGAACTCCTGAACCGTGTCAATTTGAATGTCACTATCATTGTCGTACTACTTCTGGGTCCTCATGATGTTGTATCTCAAAATTGGGATCATTGTAATGTAGAACAGATGTACAATGATCTATTTTTCATTTCCCCACAAAGAACGTGATGAACAAAAGTAAAAAGAGATGAAATCCAAAAGATAGTCGAGTTACACACCTACGCCGTCATTCTCCACTATATTGATCCACTCATGTTATTAGGTCAAATAGAGTAGAATAAAAAAACTAGAAAATATCTATACTAAATTAAATCCCAGAATCAGAAACCCAATGAAAAGAAAATAATAACCCTCTTGGAAGAATGTACGATCTATAAATCAACATGTTAGTGGGTTGATACGCATTCATCATTTCAATACATGAGCATGAAAAGGAAGAATAGAAATAATCAATCCCGAAATATTTCATCAATGAATAGGGGTATCAATATTCCATTGGGATTTGATCTCACTACAAAACAATCAATGTGTCGTTGTTCGTTGGTGTTCGTCAAAAATATTCCAAGGTTGGATCCTCTCCAATGCTCCAGAGGATTCTAGGGGAAAAAACCAGTGTTATTGGTCTAACCCTAGGATCCTACAAAATTAAATAAAATAATCATAGTTTCATTATAGGAACATTTTTAAATGAAAAAATTTATAAAATATTTTTATATCTTCTTAAATGTTCCTTCTAAAACGCCCAAAAACTAACTTTTGAAGCAAAACCACGTCAGTCAATGTTAGGCCCTGACTAAGGAAAAGACGCTGCTTTGAATACAATAGTCCCCTTAGATATTGGATCCAGGAACTCATTTATAAGTTATTCCACTTTTTCAGGAAAACCACTCGTGCATGCTTTTTAATGTTTAAATGAATTCAAAAATTTATTCCGGGCACTCTGGGCCTCAGAATTGAATTTTTTTGAATATTTGAGTCTCAAAAAAATTCCAAAATAATATTTAAAAGCAATACATGGAAAATATAAGGCATTAAATTCTCCCCACCTTAGGTATTGACATCTCAAAATGCAAAAGAAAAGGATACTAAAAAAGGTGTGTGTACTGGGCATGGATCTAAGCCTCCCGCTTGTTAGAGTTGGCATCCTGTGGACCAACTAATTCTATTTTGATTACATGAATATACCCTTATTATATATTGTTCATTGTTCTCCAAGACTCTAATATAATAATGTCCTGGAATATTTGTTGAATTAATATGGTCATGGAAGATCCCCGCTATGATGAGAACCATGAAATGATATAACAATATTCGTAAATAATGTTCTATTGTTGGATTACATATTATTATAGGACACATGGTATATAGACCATCATGTCCGAGTTCTCGTAATAAGTCGAGAATCACTCTCCTGGAGTTCGCACTTGTTAATCTCCATGATGGGATATTATGAGAATAGACCTGCCAGTAGCAATTCTTCATGTCTTGGTGTCATCACACATTGCTATCTACGAGACTGTGTAATGGTCCATAGACTTGAAGATTATCATTAACTTTTTTCATGAATTGAACACATATATTTTCTAATGATAATCGTCATGAAGATAGTTGGTGGGATGTAGGGTATATTGGGTGCATCACAAATGATTTGTTTTTAATGGATAAGTCGATGACAGATTTTTCCCTCACATATTTATGAAAGTATATATATCATTCCCTTTGATTGAAATATAACTGTCACACAAATTCCATATCCATGGTGTTACGATGAGTTAATTTTTGGAAGTAAAATAATGACAGATCAAGCATTCAGGTTTATGACATTGCCATGAAACCTGCATGATGAGATATTGAGACAAAGGGATTAAATTACACGGTAGGAGTTCGTATAAGGTCACACGTCAAAGTGGTATCAAATTCTTTCTCTTGGGTTACTTGACCTGTTTCTAGACAGTAATCTTGGACTTTAGGCAAGCCCACCTAATGCTAATGAGAAAGATTCCTAGAGGGTCACACACTATGTGTATCCAAGTATCTCAAGTAGAATAAGGATTATCCCTTAATGTGGTTTAATAATTATTCATAGAATCCTATATCTTTTTAATGATAGTGGAAGAATAAAATGAAAACTATTACACATCATCTATTAATGATTACACGCCATGTAGTTTTCATTTTCGGTAGGAAATGAAAAAAAAGTACACTATGTGTATTAATGATAACACACCATGTAGTTTTATGAAATACAAGTACACACCGTGTATCAATGATTACACGGTGTGTTGTTTTTCCTGACAGGATTTTGAGGAAATAATATTGTTTTATATTTATTATAATCTGTGTGGGTGTATGTTAATGAATTAATGATTCTACATAGGGTTTTTCAATAATATTTAATGAAATAGATAAAATGTGTGACATATTTATTTATTATCATAACTCTATACCCTCAAACCTAATTATAAATATCCTCACAACCCCAAAAATTTTCCCTAATCATTCTACACAAAAATTCTGGAGAATTATTCTATGGTCAAAATAACTCCTTCCTCCATGAACACTCTCAAGATCGAGATAGATCCTCCTTCATTGGATCAATAAGATCAATGGTGGACAATACAAACAATGGTTTCTCCACACTAGCACCCAGAGGCTCCTTTGGAAACATCCAGAGATATGTGGGGCATATGTGGATCACCACCATATGAATTCTACCCATGTCTTCTGTGACATAATAATGAATCACATCAAAACGTGATTAGAAATATCAATGAAGAATGAATGCAATAAAAGGTACTTCTTGTAAATTAATTAAATAAATTATACGGTGTAATAATAACTTAGGTATACACAATTCACATGTCGTGGTTTGGCGGACCACTACCGGCCTATGGAACCTAAGTACAAGATGTGTGGAAACCGGAATACATGGTGTGTATGTTGAATCAACATGTCGTGTAGTCCGATCTAGACCTGGTGAAACCATGTACAAGGAGAAGATGCGTACCGCGTACATAGAATTTCCAGGCCGGTAACCACATAACAACGAAGCACACGCCTGGATAGATTAATATGCATGCCATATACTCCAAAACTTCCAATGTATAGAAAACACGCCATATCCCTAGTGTGTACTTTGGATAAAGGGTAAAATTAAATACACTCTGTGTAATATATCATACACTCCATGCACTTTCTAGAAATGGAATTTCACCGGGTTTCCTCCAATGTACAAAGACCTATACAAGGAATATGGATGGGAATAATATCTATGAAATTATGAAAGGAATTTAAGAAAAATAAATGATTAATTATAAGATCATAATTAATTGAATTCAAGCACAACTTATCTTAACTAAGAGAATGGTCAAAAGAAATTGAATACAAAATATAAGTAAATGTCATTTAATGATATGGACGATCATGAGCTTGACCAAAGTCCCTTTTATGTGTACTATTTCATTTAAATTTATTTAATTTAAATTCTTTGTTCTATGATCCTTCTTCTAAAAAAATTTAGTACCTGTGTGCCCATGGTTTCTTTAATGTAAACCCCATGTAATAGAGGATATCCCAAGCTAGAGGAGACAGTTCAAAATATGAAGCTGAGGAGAAACCAACCCAAGAAGATACAAGGGTGGACATGTGGGAGCTGAAAAAACATAAACCATCATGTTCAAGGTGTTTTTGTCATATGGCAGGGTCAGCTTATCAAAACCTCTAGATAAGCTAACCAATAGAAGCTCATGATAATGCCATATTATTTTATTTCTTTCTCATTTCATGGTTTATTTATTATGTATGTGTTGTCATGATAACATAGTTAATTAAATAAATAAGCATGAAAAGATGGAATAAAATAAAAACCAGAATATGCGTAAACATTTTCATAACATATTCAATCACTTAAACAAGCATCACTTAATATTATCATGAATTTGATAAGGAAAATCTACACATAAATGATTAAAATCCCTCAACTACCATAATAATCAGACCAACCATTCCGTTGCACGATAAATGGAAAGACACAATAAAAGTAGGTGTTTGACCAACCCTTGTTTGGAAACATACTTTTATAAAGGAATCTCTTATGAATGTTTCGGGTTGAATTAAAAATTTTACATCAAGAGGAGTTTCCCTTGCAGGACTTGTTGTAAATTGGAGGAAAGTTTTGAGGAAATCCATGAAAGGATTTTTGGATTGGGGAGTCCACTCAATAGATCAAGGAACTGTAGGCTCATAGTTTGAAATGACCTGCCTACATAAATACCTTTAAATAGCTTGACCAAACATTGTTGGGGTTATGCAAAGAGGAATAATAATCCTTTCCACTAGAATGTCTTCTCAACTGGACATTCTGAGTTCAATGGTGAGGGACATTGGGACTTGATAAAATAGTGGGAGAGTTATTAATTTCATTTATTATTTTACATAAAATGTAATCAAAAGGTACTGAAAAATCTGTTATTTTAATTTGTAGAATCAATATGAAAAACTCGTCAATCACATTTTCTTTACGATCAATTCTAGATAAAGACAATATACACACTGGTAGTAACTTTCAAGAATGGTTAGGTGCATTCTTGTTATCCTACACCGTGAAACAATTTTTTACGTGCTGCAGTCCTCACTTCATGATTCTCTTACCCATGGGGAGTGCGATGAATATTTCTTAGTCTATGATCAACATTTAAATGATGCACTCAATGTTCAATGTTTGATGCTATCATCAATGTCAAGTAAGCTCATGAAGTCTCATGATGACATGGATGTCTATAGCATGTTTGAGAACCTCCATGGTTTATACCAAGAGAGAGAAAGACATGAATGTTTTGAGATCACCAATGCTCAATTTTAGAGCATGCATGGAGTGGGTTCCCCATCTGAGCATCATGTATTCATGCTAATTGGCTACATTGAGATCTTAAATGTTCTAGGGTTTAAACTCCCTGAAGAACTGGGTACCTATCTAATTCTTACATCACTCCCCCAGATCTTCTCTAACTTTTTTGTAAATTTCAACATGAAAAACATTGAGAAGTCTCTACCTGATATTCATATCCTCATTCACCAAGTGGACAATGATATGAATTTTGAAAATCCTTCTATCATTAATGTGAATAAAAGGAAAGGGAAATCTAAGAGCATTAAGCCCAAAGCATCTTCATGGACTTACAAGAAATGGGAGATCAAAGGGGAGGCAAGAGAATAATAATATGTTTGTTTCACATGTGTCAAGAAGGGCCATTGGAAGAAAAACTACACCCATCCATGGAAGCAAGGGGAAGCTTCATGTCCATTTGTTATCGAATGAAATTTATCTGTTTCTACAAACTGGGTATTAGATAAAGCTTTTGGTGCTCACATATGTATCCAAATATAGGAACCATGTAGATTCAGGATGATTGATCGAGGGGAGGTAGATCTACGAGTATCCAACAAAGCTAGACTTACTATTGTAGCTGTCAGGGACTACCACCTCACACTGCCAATTGGAATGATATTGGTGTTAAAGAGTTGTTATTATGTGCATTCGGTTACTAAAAAATTATTTCTATATCAATATTAGATACTAATGGATTCATCTTCATGCTTGGAAATGAATGTTTCTACTTTTATAAATATTTCATTTGTTTTGGTAGGGCACATTTATATAACGACCTTTATGTGTTAGAATACACAAACCAAATAATGGAAATCGATGAAAAAGATAATTCACACGACTCATACCATACCCAAATTTGGCATCACTGGCTAGGTCATGAAAATGATAAGAGTTTGACAAAATTATATCAAGATGGATATTTATATTCTTTCGAACTAAAACCACTTGGTGTATTTCATGCGTGTCTACTAGGCAAAATGTCCAAAGCCCCATTTAGTGGGAAAGGACAAAGGGATAAAGAGAATCTAGATTTTTTTTCACATAGATGGGTGTGAAATATTTCTATTTGAAGAACGAGGTGGGTTGTTATACACAATAACTTTTAATTATGATTTTAGCATATTTTGATATATTTACATAATGAGGTATAAGTTAGATTGTTTAGCTCAGTTCAAAGAATACATGAATAAAGTTGAGAACCATCTTGGTAAGAAGATTGAGAGACTCCCCTTAGATAGAATAAGAGAATATCTTAATCGGGACTTCATTGATTTCATAGGAGAGTTTGGGATTCTATCTCAACTCACTTTTGTTTACAAGGATTAGTGGAATCGTGTAAGTGAAAGGAGGAACTGCACCTTATTGGACATGGTGAGATCAATGATGAGTTATGTGAGTCTTCTAATATTTTTTGGTTATATTATTTATAAAAAACAACCCATATACTAAATCAAGTACCAATAAATCGATAAATGGTATTCCATATGAATTATGGAGTGGTCACAAAGCCATGTTATCAAAAATTCATGTGTGGGGTAGCGAAGCATTTGATAAGGCCTCTTCAGGTAACAAACTTGCACCCTGAGACACAAAGTTTATCTTTAAAGGATATCCCTATGAAATAAGGAGATTTTTTTTATACAACCCCTCAAAAAAATGGTTACAATGGCATGCCACGCAATATTCCTTGAGGGGGAGCACATATCCGAATGATATAGTGGGAGGGAGATGGAATTCTACAATGTCAAGGATCATGATACAAATGATATGGTACCAGAAAAAATTCCACAATGCCCCGTGGAAGAACAGTCTCTTCCAGAAACTCAAGAACTATGTAGGAGCATGAGAGAGGTGAGATAAGCAGAATGATATAGTTTTCTTGTCACTGAGGATGATGACTCATTATTGGTTGAAAATAATTATACTATTACATACAAGAAATCAGTTGAAGGCACAGATGTTGAAATGTGCCAAGATTCCTTGTATTCTGAAATGGTTTCCATGTACCAAAACTATGTCTGGATTTCACTATATCCTCTAACGGATGTAAATCATGTTGGTAATAAAAGGGTATTCAAGAAGAAACTGGACATGGATTGATAATTCAGCAACTATAAGGCATGACTGGTGGGAAAAAAATTTAGATAGAGTCATGGAATTGACTATGATCAAACCATTTCACCGGTTGCAAAGCTGAAATCCATCAGAATCCTATTAGCCATTTCCACATACAATGACTATGAATTTTGGAAAATGGATTTCATAATAGCATTCCTTAACGGGAACCTCTAGAAAGATATCTACATGACACAACATGAAGGGTTTGTGACTCCCAAGGATTAAAACAAGGTATATAAGTTGAAGAAATCTTTTTATGGATTAAATCTATCATCATGGTCATGGAAAATTTGTTTTCATTAAGCCGTAATAGAATTTGACTATATTAAGAATGAATGTGAGCCTTGTGTATACAATGGTTTAGTGGAAGTGAAGTATTTTTCCTAATAGTAAATGTTGATGACATATTAAAAATTTGAAATGAAGTACATGTCATACAGTTAGTTAAGGAAGGGTTAGATAAATGCTTCACTATGACAGACTTATGTGAGGCAGCATATACTCTTCTGATCAAGACCCATCGTGATAGATCCAAAAAAATGTTGGGCCTAAGTCAAAGTACATACATTGACATGATACTGAAGAGATTCAATATGAAACAGTCCATGAGGGGATTGTTGCCGGTGTTACATGGAATTCATCATTTAAAGAAACTGTGTCCTCATACACATGAGGAAGAAAATAAAAAAGGAATGGATCCCTTATTCATCTGCGATTGGGTTAGTCATGTATGTTATTCAAGGTACAATGATAGATGTTTCATACGCATTATATGTGGTAGGAAGATATCAACATGATCCAGGAGACCAACAATGGATGGCAGTCAAGACTATCCTTAAGTATCTGAGGCGTACTAAACATACATTCCAGGTTTATGGAGGAGATGAGGAACTAGTCATCAGAGGAAATGTAGATGCTAGTTTCCAGACTAATAAAGATGACATGAATCACAGACTAGATACATCGTTAGTTTGGATGGAGGTGCAGTGAGATGGAAGAGCTCAAAGTAAGGTGTGGTCGCAGATTCTACAGTAGAGTTCGAGTATATAGCAGCTTTTGAGGTAGCTAAAGAAGCAGTATGGATGCGAAGCATTATCCAAGTGTTGTATATATTACCTAGCAGTAATGACCCTATAACACTCTATTGTGATAATACTATAGCGGTGGAACTTTTATAAGATCCAAGGTTACATCAGAAGTCAAAGCACAAACTTTGGAAGTATCATCTCTTGGGGGATTTTTCTTATAGAGGAGAGGTTGCAGTGAGAAGTATTTCAATAGAAGACAACGTGGCAGAACCCTAGACTAAATCCTTAACTCAAAAGAAATATGATCATCATGTGAGGTCTAGCAGACTAAATTTCATAGGCAGTTGACCCTATTCCATGTGCACGTTTCTTAGATTTTGTGTCCTAAGAACCATCTGTATGTATTTTTATTATGTGAATATTCCTTTATTAAATTTTGGTCATTATTCTACATGACTATAATGTAATAATGTCCTAGAATACTTATTTCATTAATATGGTCATTATAGATCCTCACTATGATGAGAAACTTGAAATGCCATAACAAAATTATTAAATAATGTTCTACGGTTGGATGACATACAATGATTGGACACATGGTTTACAGAATTTCATGTGTGAGTACTCATAAGAGGATGAGACTATCTCTAATGCAGTTCGCACTTCGTAATCTCCAAGATGGGAGATTATGTGAACATACCAACTAGTATCAATTCCGCGTTTATTGGTGTCATCAGACATTGCTATCTACGGGTTTCTGTAATGGTCCTTAGAATATATGATTATCATTGACTCATGTCGTGACTCGCACACATTGATTTTATGACAAAAACCTTCATTAAGACAGTTGGAAGGATGTAGGGTATGTTCGGTGCATCAAAAATGACATGTAGTTTATGGATAAGTCGAGGTAGGATTTGTCCCTTCCATATTTATGGATGTATATAGCTTGGGCCCTTTTATTGGAAAATAACTATCACCTAAATTCTCTGGCCATGGTGTCATGATGAGTTTATTTCTAGAAGTCATAGAATGACAGATCAAGTATATAGTTTTATGACTCTACCATGAAACCTTCTTTATATGATATTTAGACAAAGGGATTAAATTACACAGTAAGTGTTCGTATATGGTGACACGTCAGTGCGGTGTCAACTTCTTTGTATTGGGTGCCTTGACCCGTTGCTAGAGTGCAATTTTTAACTTTAGGCAAGCCCGCCTAATGCCAATGAGAAAGAGGACTAGAGGTTCACACACTATGTGTATCCAAGTATCTCATCTAGAATAAAGATTATTCACATATTTGTTTTAATAATTACTCAATGAATCCTATATCGTTTTAATGTTGGAGGAAGAATAAAATGAAATCAAGCACACATCGTGTATTACAGATTACACAACGTGTAATTTTCATTTTCGAATGGAAATGAAAAAAAGTACATGATGTGTACTAATGAGTACACACAGTGGAATTTTATGAAAAACAAGTACACACCGAGTATTAATTATTACACGCCATGTAGATTTTCCTGTCGGGATTTTGATGAAATAATATTGCTTTATTAAATGATATTTATTATTGTTATTGTTGGTGCACATCAAGGAATTAATGATTCTACATGGGAGTTTTCAATAAGAGTTAATGAAATAAATAAAATGCGTAACGCATTTATTTATTATCATAACACTATAACCTAAAACCTGATTATAAACATCCTTACACCCCCAACAATTATGCCCAATCATTGTGCACAACCATTCTAGAGAATTATCTCAATGTCGAAAGAACTACTTCCTCCAAGAATGCTCTCAAGACCGAGATAGGTCCTCCTCCATCAGATCAAGACGATATAAGGCGGACAACGCAATCAACGGTTTGTCCACGCTAGCACCTGAAGACTCCTTTAGTGACGTCCAGCGATACAAGGTGCCCATGTGAATCCCCACTAGAGTAAGTATACCCTTGCATTATGCGACACAATGATGAATCACATAGGAATGTGATCAGAAATATCGACGAAGAAAGAACTCCATAAAAGGTACGTCTTTTCAATAAATTAAGTTAATTATAATCATCCTTTGATGATCCTCCATTATGATTCTGGGAATGTTCTTCATCTTTGTCTCTTTCTGTGATTCGGTCCATGGAGTCTGGTATTTATCATCATATTGATCCCAGATTATTCATTTCTAATGAAAAAATACATGTTGGTACATCAACCCATGTAGCTTCTGCTGCGCCTGGAACCTTCATGCTCCCACATGATCTCTTGAAAAATCTCGTATTGACACTGAAAGCGCATCATGGTAATTGATCGCCCGCAAATGATCCTCTCCTGCCGATCCTCGATCTCCACCGGTAACACAAAAAAAGTCACTCCATCCTCGATGTCCATCTCGCCCTAGACGATGGCGTATGATGGGTGATGCACATACCACCTCAGCTACAACAACTAGAAGACATCATGTACTCAATGAAATTGTGGTGGTAGTGCTTGTAGGTACTCCACCTTGACAACTCTATGTAGTATCTGGAGAGGTCCAATGATCCTCAGAGAGAGCTTTCCACCCCAGCCAAATATCTATAACCAACGTTGAGGTCAGAACTAAAAGAAGACATAGTCTCCCTCCTCGAACTCACAAAGTCTCTGTCACCTATAAGTATAAGACTTATATAAAATTTGTGTTCTCGACATCTACTCCCAGATGATCTGTACCTTCTCATTGGTAGCTCACACCAACTATGGACCCATGAGTGCTAACTCTCTGGGGTATGTCTAGATAAGAGGTAACCAGTATGTTCTCCGTTATATGGCCTCAAATTTTCCATACCAATAGTGGAGTGGTATTTTTTTTGTATGAAAACACCACTAGTGGTAGGCGGTCCTCACAACTGTGACCAAAGTCCATGATACATCCCCACAACATGTCTTACAGATCCTGAATGGTTCTCTCCTTCTGACCATCGGTCTAGTGATAGAATTCAATGCTCAAGCATAACTGAGTCGCAAATGACTCATGTAATCAATTAAACTATCAAGATGTGATGTAGGCGTCACGATCTGGGACTATTATTGAAGGGACTCCTTGAATCCGAACTATATCATAAATGTAGATGTGTCCCAAGCTCCCTATGGAACTCCACTATCTGATTGTTAGGAATTAGGCCAAATTAGTGAGACAATAAATGATCACCCGGTTATAATCATGAAACATTGACATCTGTGGTAAGCCTGCCACGAGTTCCATCGATACTCCATCACACTTCCACTCTGAAACTTCTAGGGGTGAGCTAATCCTACATGAACCAGGTGCTCAGCCTTCACTTGCTGGCATGTAAGGATTCAAGAAACAAACTATTCTACTACCTTTTTCATACATCACCACCATAACTATAATTGGAGATCTGGGTATATCTTATCCACTCTAGGATGTACCACCAAGGGGGGGGGGGTGTATGAAACTCCCTCAAGAACTCCTTCTTTAAATCCATTAGCACAATAGTGCTTCCCCTAAAAATATGTATGTGCCTCCTGCCTTGTGAATATCTGTAAGGAGTATATCTTATGGACAATGGAGCACGTAAATCCTCACAGGTGACATTCCCAAGTTGTTCCTCCCTAAATCTTAGTAATAGCAGAGATGTGACAACCATAAAATGAAGGGAAGCTGCATCCTATCTATCCATAAAGGATAATAGTATTGAGGAAAAATGTTATGTCACCTCCATCAGAAGCTGTGAGATTGACCCTCTACTAAGATCATCTACCACTTTGTTCCCCTTTTCAGGAGTATATATGTTATAAAAATTATAGTCCTGGAGGTACTATACCCAATAAATCTATCTAAGATTCAGATACGTCTATGAGAAGATGTACATGAGGCTATTTTGGTCCGAGTAGACAATGAAATGCTCACACATAAGGTATTATTGCAACATCTTCAATGAGAAGTCTAGCGCTACCAACTCTAGGTCACAGGTCTCACAGTTCTATTCACGTGTTGTAAGATGGTGTGAACCATAAGCAATAATATCATGTCACTGCATCCGGACATAGCCAAGACCGGTCCCCGATGCATCGCAGAAAACTATAAACTCTACACCATCGTCCAGTAATCTCATGATCATGGAACTCATCAAACTCAGCCTCAATTGCTCAAAATACGTGTGGTAATTCTCCATCAATATGAAGGGTTTCCCCTTCCCAGTCAAGGTTGTCATCAGTGCTAATATTTGAGAGAAATTGGGAATGAATCTCTGGTAATATCCTTCCAACCCATGGATGCTCCGCACCTCCATCACACTCTGAGGTGTCTCCCATGCTAACATTTCCTCCACCTTGGCTAGGTCCACAACAACTCCAGTAATGGAAATGACATGTCCCAGAAAGTGGAACTCCCAAATCAAGAACTAGGAATTCGAGACGTTCCCATAATGTTAGTTCTCTCAGAGCACATCCAGAACCATCCGTAGGTGTCTCACATGCTCCTCCTCTGATGCCGAGTAAGCAAGGATGTCATCAATGAAGACCACTATGAACCTATCTAAGTATGGATGTAAGATCCGGTTCATCAGTCCATTGAACATGTGGGTCATTATTCATGCCAAAAGGCATCAACAAGTACTCAAAGTGACCATAGAGGCATCTGAAAGTCATCTTCAGTATATCCTCATTTTGTAGTCATAACTAGTTGTAACCCAATCAAAGGTCGACATTCAAGAACCAATGTGTCCCAATCAGCTAGTCAAATAGGTCATTGATCCTCGGCAGTAGATACATGTTCCTCACCTTCCCCTGGATCAGGCGCCCGTAATCGAGGCACAACCTCAAACTCCCATCCGCCTTCTTGGAAAAGAAAACTGGGTCCACCAATGGTGAAACACTAGGTCTCACGAAACCCTTCATCTGCAAATCCTCCAACTACACCCTTAGTTTGTGCAGCTCTGTGAGAGCAATCTGATATGCTAATGAATAAATTAGTGTTTTACTGGGGTGTATGTCGATGTAGAAGTAAATTTCCTGGTGTGGAGGTGGTCTTGGAACATCTTTAGGAAAGACATAGTCATACTCCGCTACTACATCCTGGATCTGGAAGCTCACAACATCTACTGCCTCGAGGGTAAGGCTACCCAACTCACGAGTTCTTGGATGTAGCCTCATATGAATGGGCCCCTTCCATGCATCCTGGGTCTCCATTTAACTGAAAAAGGAAAACATCGTCCCATCGTTACAGACACACCACACTCTTAACCCGAAACATCTATTCTAGTCTTGGACTGAGGATAAACATTATATACTGAGAATGACCTCATAAGTCCATGATGCGGTCGCCAATATGTTTCACCCGAAAATCTCACATCCAAGGGTAAGATCAAATTTTCTGCAATGTTGCATGATCTTTGAGTCTCCTCCCGTAGGTGTGTCCAAGCATAAGGATCAAGTCAACGACTCTATGGGAATCTCATTATTTCACACAAGACATGTGGAAAGGATGGAATGAATATCCCATGTGTCTATAAGTATGGAATATAAGGTACATATGAAACATATCGTACCTCGAGTCATCCTGAGATTCACTAGGACGTATGCCTGGACCGCATGCAGTAGTCCCATCCCATATCCCCTAGCACCCTCAGCCTTGTGCGGACCTCTTGGGGTGGTGGTGGTAGTCGATCGAAGTGTCATCGACCACCAGAAGCTCTCCCTGATCCTTTGCCATGTTCACCACCTGGGGGTCTGTCTGCTCACTCTTTGCATTTTCCTCATTGGTCTATCCACCATATCCCTATCCAAAGCTCGACGGGTCAGAAAATATATAGAGATATGTCCTCTACCGTTGTACGAGTAGAATCACCTCTCCCTAGAATAATTAGATCTAGAATGAGAGCCCTGGACTTCCAAACCCCTATCATGGGTCCTCCAATGATGTATCCCACGTCTTGATCCCTATTCCTGATGTCATATCCCTTTTTCTAATGTCCCCGCACTTGTCTTCCTTATGATGCCTGCTATCAGCTATCTCTTCTCTACTAAGAATCTCTTGATCACAAATGCCCACTCGAGCACTCCTACATACATCCAAATTCAGAGAGGCACGACACTAGCTAAGATGTCCCATCACAGAACTTGCTTGAAAGTCAGAGCTCTGATGTACTATTCCATGAACATATCCATCGATTACCTGGTGAGGTCGGTATACCTCCATGAATAGTAATCTATTTTCAAACTGTCATTCTAGAGCTGAAGGAGCTCCTGAATACACACATATCTTAGTGTAACAAGGAAGAAATCCTCCCAAAAGTGTTATTCAAACACCATCAATGAAAGAGTCTCATCACCGAGAGTCTGCGTGGTTAGACTCCACCATCATCCCACCAAACCATGAAAAAGGATCACTCCTAGGATCACCATATGGATTGCTGGTTTCCTCACCCAATGAAAACCTTTGGTCACCACCTTAATCAATTACTCAGCCACCTGAGGGTTGGGATCACCTCAGATCCTAAGGGGTCTCTATCTTTCGATATCATAGAGTGCGCTCAGCTTTCACCCCTCTTCTGTCAGTAGTAAAGGTACAACAAGCTGCACCATTGGTGGTGGTATGGCAGGTACTCCCCCTGTAGGTAACACAAGGGAAACTGGTAACTGTATCCAAGCCTCGACACTGTGGGGGTCATCCTCATGATCGCACAGCTGAATCCAAGTGGGTATGCATTGTGGCGGCATCCTATAAGGAACAAGATGTTCCATGGAAAATGAGACTATCTGGATAACTGACACAAAGGAAATCGAAAGCGCAATCCATTCTGATATGAAACATGTACCAATCTCTTATTTTCCCAACAACTGGTGTTCTCATGTACAGTGTCAAAAAGTATGTTATCAGAGTCCTGGTGTATGGATATGTCAGTCGCCCGCACCAACACTGGAGTCCCTGGACTGAAAGCCAAGCTTGAAACAATTAACACTATTGTCCCAAACCAAACTCATAGAATCTACGTCCTATGGTATAACCGACCACCTCTGATACCACTCTATCATGACCTGTCCCAGTCGGTCCCACGTTGTGACAACCCAAGCCCACCTCCAATAGGCCATGGCTGGTGAATAACACTGAGTAGGAATATTACATACATTGGTGGAATTTCCTATGTACCTGTACAGATGCACACATCTCCAATCCCACAAATGATAAATTATAAAAAAACCACTATGGAACAAAATGCAAGCATACATCCAATCTCAACATATAGAGTATGACAAGAAGTAATGTACTGAATGTAAAATGTACGAGAATACAATCCCACCAAAAACAAGAGTGTGAAAACATAAATGTCCAACTTTCAAACACAAAGAGGTACTAGGACTGCTACTCATAGTCACAAGAACACCTCGGCCAGTTGGGAATACAGAAAGCTCGTTCCTATACCTGTCTACCCTCGACTTTTTCAAATGGATTATCCTCTGCAAAAGACATGACACATGTTGGAAAATCCCATTTTGGGGTGACTATAAAAATACTTAGTAGATGACCCAGAAAAGATAAATGAAAATACACAAAGGAAAGGAAAATTCAACTCCACATAGTATATATCTGCTGAACATATAACAAGAGTAACACTAACAAGATATACTCAAAACCCAGACCCATTTTCTAGAGACAAGTCACACAACCACATTCCCCCGCTAGGGATTCTGTTTGATGATTCCACAAAGAACTCATTCGAGAGAAATCACTCTATGAGTATGATAGATCTGATGACGTTCATCTGTGAAGTAAAATCCTTCGGGAAAATTCACAAGAGATTGATACATTCATTCTGAGAGAACACACTCTTGAGTGGGAAAGATCACGATACATAGATGACTGTCACTTCTAGGGCCTTAGTGGTTAGGGTGACTCATCCGGATTCACCTACTATGTATAGAATTGACATCCTCTGGGAATAGTCATGTTGATACCTATCTCTACATAGGGTCATGAATGGATATAAGATCTCCCTCTGGGCCTCTCGAAGGGATACCTGACTCTATCATGGAATGTCCTGCTGAAGGGATCATACTCATGTAGAAGGAAATGATACATGGACTTCAACGGAATGGGGAAAAGGGGAAATAACCAAAATGAAAAATATACAAGATATGGTGGACAAGAAGATAAAGCAATGTACTAAAATGTACACAACATGTAAAAGTGTCACACGCAGTGTCTTCTGACCCCGGTAACTGCCTTTGTACAACGGCCTGTGTCGCAAGTTTCTTTGGGTAGAAAAGTTAGTACACAACATGCAGTACAGATCACACAACATTTCTGAGTAAATCAGGTCAGCTCTATGTATGCATTCATATTCTCGTACATGAATTTACCAAATGTGCTTCATTCCATGTAACCAGTACATGTGGTAACTCGTGCATCCGGCCTTGTCTGGCCGTGTGGTGGAGTACATGGCAGTGTACTCTATCCCGTGTTTGTGTATCACCTGAGATACATGCTGAGTCCGGTGTAGGGACCCACATTTCGTATTATTTAGATAACCTGCCATGCCATCCCTTCATTCTTTGTGGAACCCTAGATGCCACTGAGCCGGTCCTACACGGCGTGTTTTTCAGCATACACACCGTGTTCTTTGGAAATTTCCAGAAACAACGCCCGTCACCACCACACCACGGTTTCTCCTCCCATCCCCAATCCGACAACCTGATCACCTTGAAACTCATGTTCTGTGGTCATCCTACCATCAAGACATCGATTCCAGTGGTATTTTCTATCTAATCAACACAAAAAATACGTTCTGATCCATCCGTGTGAAGAATGCTCGATGAATAAGAACTCCCAAACCATGTTGGCTCATCTTCCGCCATCATCTTCACACCTCTCCTAGTTCATCATTATACCATATCTACAATTTGGGATTGTTGTGTCGAATAACAAATGCACAATGATATGTTGTTAATTCCCCCCCCTGAAGAATGCGATTAAAATAAGTAAAAAGGGGAAGAAATCCCAATGAAAATTGAGGAACGAACATCCACTACTGTTCAATATGGTGTTGATCTTCTCCAGTTAGTAGGATAAAATAGTGAAAAATAAAAAAATAAAAATAATCTATCTTGGATTAAATCCATGAATCAGGATCTCAATGAAAAGAAAATAATATCCATCCCGCAAGTACGTACAATTCGTGGATCAACTTGTTCATGGGTAGATCTGGGTTCATCATTTCTATCCATGAAAATTGAAAAGGGGGAATTGAAATAAAAACCCCGAACCTCTGTCATCAATGAAGATGGAGATCGGTCATTGGTTAAGATTCTATCTCACTGTGCAACGATCCATGTGTTGTCTTTCGTCGGCGTGCTTCAAAAATTATCCAAGGTTGGCTCCCGCCTAATGCTCTAGAGGATTCTAGGGAAAAACTCCAGGGTGGTGAGTCTAACCTGGGCTCCTTCTCATTTAACAAAAATAAGGATCGTTGTGTTATTGATACATTTTAAAATAAAATAAATTATTAATTTATTTTAATTCTTCTTCAATGTTCCTTCTAAAACACCCAAAAAATAAATTTTACAGCCGACCCATTCTAGTTGATGTTAGACCCCACCTAAGGTAAAGTTGCTACTCTTAATGCAATGGTGCCCTTATATTTCTGATCTAGGAACCCATTGAATTGTTATTACACTTTTTCAGGAAGACATATCACACTATTTGTTTGATGTTTAAATTAATTCAAACTTTTATTCTGGGCAGTCCAGGCCACGAAATCACATGCTGTTGAAAGGAATGGTCTCAGAATAATTCAATATAAAATTTAAAAATAATACGCAAAAAATATGAGACATTACAGAGAATAAACATTTTCATTGGATAATGTTAATTTTCAAAAGAAATAAGGATTATTTGTTGATTATTTGAGGATGAAAAAAATAACTAGTATGTCTATATGATACTAGAGAAGGTATTATAATATATCTTTATAATGTTATAGTGCTCAATTGGTTTAGTATTTCCAGAAGAGGGGGCACCATTTAATAACTGAGTTGAGTATCACCCTTGTAAATATTACGTTATTTATAATAAAAGAAATGTGGTTATCGTTAAATGTGACTATTATTAAGTATAATTTGAAATAGTTTATAATTTAATGTTGAAATAAACTAAAATAATCATATAGATACATGTTTTAATGAAATATTTTTCTTAACATTCTTGTTTAACAACCTTATTAACCCTTTTATCCCTTTTCATTTTGTCGTGAATTTTACCATGGTAACTATTTATTATGGATTATAAATAATGTTAAAATAAAAAAATATTTATAAATTATGATAATAAAATGATTAAATTTTAAATGATTCAAATCATATAGTTGGTAAAAAGTAATTCAAATATCCTCACATTGAATGAGAAAAAACCATTTTTAGAAAAAAAATATATCTTCAGTCATAAGAATAACATTATTCACATTATTTGTAGAGATAAAATTAATATATTTCTGTAAATTTTTATTATTTAATTTATTATGTATACATCATTAAAAAATTCATTCATGGTGATTTAGTAGTTTTTTTAATATCTAAATATGTTTGGCACAAAAAAATATTCAATTTTAAGAAAATGCCTCTTTTTACCTTCAAATGCATTTATCTTCATTTATTTTCATTTTATAATCAATTTATGAGTGATTATTTATTCTTTTTCATTTGTAAATAATAATTTTCTATAATTTTAATTCCAAAAAATATATATTAACTTTTTAAATAAAACATATATAATAATACAATTCCTTTAAAAAATATATTTCAGTTTAACCAAAAAATTACTTTTTATAATTACATAAATGTTTTTAAATAAGTACGTTTCATTAAAATACCTTGAAATATAATAAATTTTTTATTCAAATAAATCATTATTAAATTAATTTCTTTATTAAGTGTATCAAAATATCTCAAAAAAATTTAATATATTAAGGAGAAATGTTTGATAATGTTTTTTTGTGATACTAATATTATAGAATAATAAAACAATTATAAATTATCATAACCATATCCCCAAACCGTATAACCATACAAGGATGAAAATTTTAAATGACAAATAACGACCCCTGATTTCCACCGCTAGTAGGTCCTAGGATGGAAACTAGCATTGATGGAATTAAAAAAGTAGATGGGAGGCATTACCTTGTAAGAGAAAACATGATAGAGAGGCTGACACGAAAAAAACAAACCTAATTATTAGCAGAAAATAATATAAAATATAACAATGGAAAACATATGTAATGTCATTAAAATACTACTACATCTGTAATGGAAAACTATATATACCAGATGAAAGTAAAATGGAAGTGACCACAAAGCCAAAAAATCTCCTAAAAAACCCCATGATACTTGTAAACATCCCAATCTACAACCTGCTCGGAGTTTCAAAAAAATAGTTTATATAATGCAGGGTGAGTATTACAGTGTACATAGTAGGACCCTCCACAGTACCTCTTAGTAAATGCAATGAATTACCACTATAGAACAATGAACAAAAATTGAAACTAACTCCTCATTTTAATATGTACACTACGTTCCCAAACTCACCATGAAAAATCTCTTTATGCATTTCATTGAAGAATATATATTATAATATATAATTTAAATGTTAACCAACTATAACATCCACACCGGTTTTCCACTTTTCACCAAAATCTCACATCCCGAGCATCTCTCTCAAAAAAGGATTTCCCACAGACACTAGGGTGAAGCACCACAACATGCACCTCATGCAACTCAACACCACAACACCACAACCAAAATTATCCATGTATATATTTTAGTGCCAACACATCCCAAATAAAATGTATCATGAATTTATTATTATCCCTAAAGCCTTTACAGCCCACACATAGAGTAAGTATCCACAAGCCATGACATCCAATACATATTATACCTACATTAGTCTCTACAGAACTATATCTACAATACATTTCAATGAAGTAATTACAATCCATTATATACCTCAATAAACATATATGTGGAATAATATCCATCACACAAACTATAAGTAATAGCTACTAAGTGAAGAGGGTGAGGCCAAATTGGGATGTCAACCATCCATCCTCCCATCAGGATGTTGGGGGAAACCACCCGCATGGATCAGAATCCTCGTGGGGTATGCCTCCCTAACTGATATGATGGGGTAGCAGATGGAAACACGAATTGTATATGATATAGTATATCTAAAGACAACACAATGGTTAGGGCCTAGTCTTAGACTCAACTTCATCGAATGTCTCTCAGAATGCGTGATTCCACTACAAATACAATATATCATATAAACACACAACGATTTATAGAGCGTTATTTATTAAATTTATCTATTTTTATTAGTTATATATTATGTTAATTAATTATTTTTCCATTAATTAAGCATTAAAAATGTCCGCATTTAATTTCATTAGCATCACAAAAAATTCCCCTACCCTCCAGGAATTTCCAAACCAAATATACTATTTCATAGAAATATAACTTCAGAATTTTATTCTAGAAAGATCCAACCCAATGGGTTAAACATCATTTTTTCATTTATTCAAAACATTACCACTTTCTTGAATTGTAGTTATTATGGGAAAACATTATAAGATACCAGTAACAGGGGTATCAACATAGTGATTATATGAACTACTTGGAATTTCTTTTCGACCTATTGTGGGAGCATAGACTCATATATCCTTGAAAATATAAATACGGAATGTACATGGAGTACCCCACACATCGTCACATCTTTTGGAAAAAGGGTATGAAATACCATATACCACAAGAATTGGGGAATGGAAATATGAAAAAACCAATAATGGATTCATCAAGAACCAAACATTTACTTCAATAGGTAAGACCAACATCAAATTGTTCTATCATCTATGGTTCCCTCCCGGACACCATACGCATAAAATGATGCATGTGAAACTCTAGGAATGACCTTCAACCACAAGAACTAGGACTCCATTCACTACATACCATGACATCCATACAATCTCACACATTCATGGCTCACATCACATCTAGGACTTCCTTCCCCCACAACCACGAGTCTCTTATCTTGGGACCATCACAAGAATCAGAAAAAACATAGAAATTGGCTCTCAGACCTCAATCAAAGCATCCATACTACACACACAATGATCTCTATTGGTGCTAAAGCATAAGAAATTTTACCTTTAAAATAATGTGGGAAACTAAGGACCTATAAAGACATTATATTTATCATACAACACGTTCTTAATTCAATCATGAATTAATTGATTCATTATTCACATGTTCCAAATATGGGTAACCTAAGTAAAAAGATATAACAAGATTCAAAACATTTATTAAATAATTAATTTATAATTCCATTTATAATTTAACAATAAGAATCATCTTGCATTAAATTCATTAACCCATTAAATTAAATATATAAACATGCATTGTTTTTATTATCATTAAATTATAACAAGAACAAAAACAACAACTAGATTCATCATTCAAGCCTCTTCAATCCTTTATAAAAATAATTATAAATTATTTAAAGGATTATTTTATTTAACAATTTATATCATCAACAACATTATAGATAATGAAATCTTAGATACCACATTATCTAGAAAATCTAGTCGAAACTGTTATCACTTTACAAATAAACAACATCGCCATGCGATCAGAACCAATTTCTCTAATCTAGGTCAAGTGATTATTAGGTAAATTTCATTGTGAGACAAAGGGATAAATCATGTTATATATTTGATTTTATATAAAAAATAGATAATAAATGAATAACTACCTCAAAAGGTAATTGAATTTCTTAGGATGGGAATTGATCAAGGAAACAATCACGATCTCCTCTCCCACATCAACTACATCCATAGGTGGATTCCAAGACACAAATTATCAAACACACAATCTGTAAAACTCAATTAGAAACATGGATATCATGTTCCATCACATGGAAAAATGAAATAGGTGGAAATAGATCAATGAAACCTCAAGAATAGAGGTAGATAATACCTAATATTGAATATTGAAACCGATGATGGATCCTTATTGAAGGGATCTGTAAAATTCCACGGTGGTGTCTATTGGGTCTCATGAAATCAGAGGGATGAAAGAATCAAACCTAGTGTTCTAACACATGAGAAGATTTTTTTTAAAAAACATACTATTTTGGGGCCTTATATGACTTGTAATTTTCTTTTCCCATCGTGTAATGCCTCTGGGAAAGGTTCCATAGAAAAAAACTATTGGTAGTGTATTTTATTTATCTTTTTGAACCCCAAAATACCACACATTTTGACTCCACCATTGAGGATGAGTAACAACTTGAGAAATTGGATTTCATGCCTTGTAATTCATTTACATGATGTGTAGTCACTTTTTTCTAGTTATTACTAAACTGAACATGACCAAAAAAAATTTTATCCTCCTCTAAGAAACTCAATCTATGAAACATGCAATGGGTCGATCCAAATCGATCTGGGCCCTTACATCAGATACGTCTCAAAATATTATCGTCCTCAAGAATATAAAAATTATCCACAGAGAATATAAATTGGGCTCTTCTAAACAACCACACCACAAGATACCACTAAAAAACATTCTCCACCATAAGAGATAACCACCACGGTAGGGGAAAAATCACAAAACCACACTAAAACAAAAACTAGCTTATAAACACTCTCCTAGGGGAGAACCCTATAAAAAGATAGAATGCCACAACAAGAAATAAAATAAATCCATCTCATAAGTAGAAAGGGTCTACAACCATAAAAAAACATTTCAAGAGAAGGATAAAACATATAAATGCTCACGATTCTGCGTGTGTATATACGAGTCACATTTCTATGCTCTCTCATAGATTCCACCATGTCACCAAAAGTTACAAACCAAGTTGATATAACACCCAGAAAACACCTTCTCCTTGTAGTATTGGAACACTACATTCCACTCCTCAAAGCATGCATCATCTTAAACATCGATATCTCCCAAATTGATGACAAGAGAGTCGTAATTATGAAAATTATGAAGACATGATACATGGAAACATCCTGTAACTGGATCATCTATGGGTGCTATGAAACGTGATACACCACAACTCAATCACAAGCCAACCACTTGAAAGGCCCAACAAACTAGGGGGAATGCTTACTCCCACAAAGAAAACATCACTGCCCTTGATGGGGATTCACATTTAGAAACACATGATCCCAACTGCCAAACACCAGTGGTCTACTCCTATAGTGCACATTGGTATTATGAGGATCTTGTGTTCCCTTCATCCACTTGTGAATCCAATGAACCATCTATTTCAAACTTTTCACTAGTTTCATCCTTACAATTATTGACTCTCCAGCCATAGTCCAGTAAAATGGAGAATGGAAATGATTTCCATATAAGGCTTCAAATGGAAAGATACCGATGGTGGAATGAAAACTATTATTTTAAGAAAACTCTACCAAGGGAAGGATCCTTATCCATGAACCAGTAAAATCTAGGACACAAGATAAAGACATGTCTTTAAGAGTATGGATGGTCTTCTCTATATTTTTACCCATCTATATATGAAAATAAGTGTCATTAAATAGTTTATAAATAAAGTAATATTTTATAATTCTCCACACCCTATAGATAAAACAAGGATCTCGATAAAAATGACAATCATCAGGATAATGTGATGTCTCACCAACTACGCTCGATACTGCCTTGAAAAAACCTCCCCTGAACTCGAATCATTGATGGCCATGAATTAGGATGATTTCTACAAATTATCCACTACAAACCATATATCATCATAGAATAATTTATATTGAGGTAAACCAGTAACAAAGCCCAATGAGATATACCCCTACATCAACTGGTGAACATAAAATAGCTTTAGAAAACCACTAGTAAAATAGTATCCTACCATCACCTTCTGGAATACCAAATATCGAGACACAAACCGCGCAACTTCTCACTTCAACCAAGACTACCAAAACTGACTCCTTAATGATAGGTACCATTTTTTCATGCTAGGATTTATAGATAAGGGTGAAAAATTCATCTCTCTACGAACCATCACATGCAACATGTAATGAACAAAATGCCTTCCCTAAAACAAAACCTAGTTTTGTTCACCCTCACACCAACCATTAGTGGACTCTCCATAAACAACTAGGTCTCTCTAGAACTCCACCTCAAGATCCCACAACTTGTAATCCTCCACCTGTTTTACCAGAGATAAATACACCTTCATCTTAAAAATACACACTCTTTGACATCCTTTTCCCATAAGCCTATATAATGATGAAATATCTTCCATCACTCTCAAGTAATAACCTAAATCATGCCCCACGTCACCATTTGGATTTGTACTAAGTGAATCATATAAAAAATTACTATTTATAGGTGTATATGAAATTTATAAGTCATAATACTATAAGAAATCCATACATAGATGCTATTGTATGTTCAAGTCTTTCTGGTAGAAAAATTCCTTAAGATCTCCTAGACGGTGAAGGCCAAAAAATTCTTTTCGATTAGGTAATTTCTCTAAAACTTCATGTAATACACTAATCCCACAATCTCAAGATCATGGGAGGAATAGTTACTTTTTTGGGGACGCAATATTCATGACCCGTAAGAGATGACTAATATCTATTACATAAAACATGATGCATCACATAAATATTCAAATTGTACTCCTTCTGCAAGAATACAAAGAATCGGAGCACTAACAGGCTTCGCCTTCAGATGTTCAAAATATAATTGACACTAATCATTCCACGAAAACATGTGATCCTTTAAGTGAAACATAGTTATATGAGTCACAAACTAAGATAAACTGGATAGGAACATTCTTTAATAGCCAGAAAAACCAAGGAAACCTCACACTTCTTCCACTATCATGGGGGCTTCCCAAGACACAGTTGTTTCTATCATTGACAGATCCATGGATACTCCCTATAAGAATACAAAATTCTCATAGAAACGTTCTTATTTAGCACAAAAATCACACTTAGAAAACTTCCCAGATAGATTCTCGTGGTGTAGAACTCCCAAACCAACATGAATATGCCCAGAAAGCTCCATAGAAGCAGATTACACAAGTATGTTTTTGATGAAAAACACCATGATCTTATCTAAAAACACATATAAAAAAGTTTTCATCAACCCCATGATCACAGTTAGAGTATTTGTCACACCAAATGACATCAAAATTATCTCTTATTGAACATGAAAAAAAATGTAGGCATTGGGATATCCCAATTTTTCACACACATGTGATGATATCCTGACCACAAATTAATATTTCAGAACAAACTAGATCCCTTTATTTTATCAAACAAACAATCAATCTGCAAAATTGGGTATTGGTTCTGCACTGTCACTTAGTTAATATCCTAATCATCAACACACAACCACAAACTTTCGTCAGCCAACATCACGAACTAAAATGGTGCACCCCATAGTGACACAATCAGCCGAACAAAACCACACTTCCAAATAACATCGACCAATATACACCACTCAAAAAACATAGAAGGAACCATCCTCTATGGAGACATCCAGATAGGAGACATGTTGGATGATTCTCGATCCCCAACATGATCTCCCATTGAGGGGGGTAATGTTACAACCTCTACTATACAGTCATCAGGATAATCTACTATGTCCCTTGAAAAATATCACAACTAAAAATATAATCAACCCATGACCATCTTAGTCATCAATGATTAAGGGATGGAAAATTTCTCTGACCCATCTGTGGGCCTCGCTCACCTACAAACATTATTGTCTCTCTATCAACATTGATGTACACCACATGACTCTAGAAGCATTCCTTGATATCCAACACTAAATATAACCAATACATCTCCAGGATGACATCATTTGGATGTATTTGTAAATATTGGAAATATCCACAAAAGCAGTGCTACCCCCACCCAACACTAGTTCACAGTCTCTACATAATTCATATAAGTCATCTCGACCACTAACTATCATAGTAAATTGAAAGGGTACAATAAGAATCTCTACTTGAATTCCCAAGGCTTGGAAAAGTGAAGGTTGTATGGTAGAGTGTGTCACTCATGAATCAAACAAGGTATTAATCTATGTATCACATAATAAAATCATACCTCAAATGATGTCTGTCATGACTACACTGGATAAAGATAACACATTAAGTTGACCATGACCTACTCCATGACCTCTCTGACCCTACGGATGAAAATATTCATGTACGTGTTCTACTCTCCGGGAATGGAGACCATCCATGGGTTTCATTATGCATGCCTTATATTATCGTTATTTATACAATTCTAGTGAAACATTCTTTTTCTACCATGGTTGGAACTACATAAATGGAGGATCCTGAAGTGGGACACCTAATGCATGCTGACAATTCATA
This sequence comes from Viscum album, assembly GCA_963277665.1. Taxonomy (NCBI): domain Eukaryota; kingdom Viridiplantae; phylum Streptophyta; class Magnoliopsida; order Santalales; family Viscaceae; genus Viscum; species Viscum album. The sequence continues at coordinate 1,111,094,388 of OY728145.1, forward strand.
AAGGGCAAGAACTTTCACTACTGATGAACTCTATCAAAATGAGAAAAAAATACATGATATCTAGACATAGTCAAAAATTTCCCCCAAAAGAAATATTACACTAAGGATTGGAACCTACCCCTAGACAAACATAAATTCTTTTGCCCTGAAAACTGGGAACCCAAGACTAGAACTCTACATTTTGAATAATCTTGACAACTCCACTTTCTTGAAATTCCAATTCTATATAACATCATCTCATTGACTTCAACCTCCACCAGAACAATGATTTATGTCGTCAGAATATGCAGTGTGACCAATTTCTTTATATCAAGATGCAATGCCTCCTCCATATACCTCTCTATGGCCTCCTTATCTGGTAACAGGTCTGAAGAATATCACAGAAGGTTTGTAAAAGGTATCATGAAATCGTTCACTCTAACACACCACTACCATTGCATAATAATTTCTAAAAAACTTGACACCTTTTTGGTCGAAAAAAACAAATAACTAAACAGGTCTCGAAACATATACCAATAGAAAACCTAATCCACAAGATCCTCAAGGAACAAAAAACAACCACTACCCTGTTTCCCCACACAACATCGTTGAAATCAACGATACATAGTTCTCCTTTTGATCATGTAATGAATAGATAGATATCTCAACCTCCTCAATCCAGTCTTCCATGACTGCATATGAATCAGAGCCCATATACATTTGCAGACTATGGATCTGAAACTCTCAGAGTATCCTCTATGTGTCATCATCGTAATACACTACCCAGTTTTGATCTACCATATTATGTTGCGGAACATCATCAGTGTGAACATAAAGAGGTTGTCGACCTAGAGCCATACATAAAAAGGGAAAAATAGTTTGATCTCTTAAATTTTGAATATGAAAGACTTCAAAAATAGTTGACTATTACCATTTATTATTCATAGGTTAGCATATCCCATGTTATACCCATTCAATCACATGTGTATTGTTTAATGAGGCATGATCCTTTCCTATGTTTCTACCCTACAAAAAGTATCACATGTTTTGGTAAAAAATATAAACATAAGGGTTCATACAACATATCATAGGGGTCCATAAATACCAATGTATCTGCTAGTATCCTATGATTATAGTGCTTGAAAAACTTTTAAGACATTGTTTCCCTACCAACCCATGAGACCTCACATGTGCCTCACTCAAACCACATCATATCTCTCAACAAGACCACTAATACCCCTATGTCATTAACCCCCCACACAAAGTGTACCCATCCAAGGCTGACAATATGTGAAGAGAGATAATGACCCATGAGTCCTACCTCTAGTAGGCTAGGGGTTGGTGACTAGCACCAAGAGTATAGAAAACACATAGATGGGAGGCATTACCATCTAATAGAAAACATGTGGGGGAGAGAGAGATAATATAGAAACCATCAAACTGAAACTTAGAATACTATATAATATAAAAATAAGTTACATATATGTAATTTCATGAAAATACTATAACCTAAATAACAATGAAAAAAATAGTACCAAAATAATGTAATACAGTAGTGGTCACAATTCTCAAATTGCTCCAGAAAAACCCATATATAGTAGTAGGCTTCCTAATATCCTAGTTTCTCCAAAATTCTAGAAAAATAGTTTAAATAATGTTGGGTGAGTATAATTTTAGAGTCAGCAGTTTCCTCCCTGGAGCCTCTCATGCAAAATTAATGAAATCATTCCAAATAACAGTAAACAACAAGTGAAAATAATTCTTAACCTAAATAGGTTATCTATGTTCACTACATCAACATGTATACTCTTACCATGTATCCATTATAAGAATAAATAATAAAATAATGAATTTCAATGGTACCCCACTACCACTTCCCCACTATTTTTCCACTTTTCCCCAATGTCACACATCCAATGAGTCTCTCTAAAAAAATGCTTGCCCATAGACACCTAAGAAAAGCACCACAACATGAACGTCATGGAAATAACCACCACAAACAAAAAACCAAAAGTAACCCACTAGTTTATTGGAGCCACCACCACCCTCCTAACATGTATCATAAATCAGTAATTATACCCCACGTCGTTACATCCCACATGCCGAGTAATGATTCTCAAGCCACCATAGCATATCCATGTTAAACATATAGTAGCCTATAGGAAAGAATACCAAGAATACATGTGGGGAAATAACCAAAATCCATTACATCCCTCAACACACATATATGGAGAAAAATAGCCAACATGTAAATCCACAATAGTAACTACCAGGAGAAGAAATTTGGTCCAAAGAGGGATGTCATCCATCCGTCCACCCTCTACGATGTTGGGGAAAACACCCCCAGGTCTTATAATCCATAGGGTGTCAATATCCAACACAGATAATATGGGGTAGCATATAAAAAAAATCACATTACATTGTATAGCTCAACTATATCTAATGTCTCTTAGACTCCCTACTATCACAACTATGTCTATATATCATATAAATAGAAAACCTTATAATGAAATGTATTAAATTACAGTATCCATTTTCATTATTTACAAAGTACATTAATTAATTCTTTAACCATTAAAAATTTATCAATTTCATTTCTTGATCATCAAAAAGTGTACCTTGAACTACATTCATAACCAAACCAAGTACAAAGTTTTAGAAAAATATAATCACAACATTGAATCCGAACAAGATATAACCCTAGTGGTGAGACATCATTTATTAATTTAGTAACAATAATAACACTTTTCATAATTTTAGATATTATAAGAAAACATTCTATGATACCAAACCTAAGGGCCTCCACACAGTGAGTAGATGAACTAAATGTCATGTATCTTCCACCTATAGTAAGAGCATAGATAGATCCATCCTTGAGAATATAAACATGAAAAGAACGAGGAATGTCACACACCTCTTTGACTCTTTTGGAAGGTGGGTAATAAAGGATACATTCCTATAGTAGTGGGTAATGTAAAGAATATAAAAAAATTAGAACATTCACATCAACGTTTAATCCCAGATTCAAAACATTCCATCCTCTCTGTTCCCCTCCCCAAAAACAAATGCAGAAAATGATGAATCTCTACATTCCAAGAATAAATTGATACAAAAAATAGGTTAACCCTACCCCATGTACCACAACAGCCATTCAAGCTCAGCCATCCCAGTCTTACGTCACATTCAGGCATCCCTTCCCCATGAACACAATGTCTCGTATCTAGAGTGCATCACATGCAGCGTGAAAAAATGTATAAATGTGCTCTTAGGCCTAAAAAAAGGAATCCATCCATCACACCCAATGAGATCTCATACATATAAATAATAAGACACTTGGAATTTATAATCATGTGGGAACTCAGGCCCTACATGGGCCTTATATATATCAAAAAAGTTGTTTTTATTCCATCTTGTATTCAGTGATTCATATACATAGGTTCTGACTACAAGAAACCTACGAAACAATCTATCAAAATCAATACAAATGTAATTAGATAATTAATTTATCACTACATTAATAATTTTTTGTCATCAATCAACAAAATTAGGTTCATTAACCAATTCAATTAAACAGACATAATTACATTAATTTTAGTTATCATTAAATTACAACATCAACAACTGGACTCATCATTCATGAATCAATAATCATTTATCCAATTAATCATTAATTAATTAAATATTTATATTCTTTACCAATTTTTTCAATAACAACATGCTAAAAAATAATATCTTAAATATCGCACTATCTATAAAATCATGATGTAATCTATTATCATGTTACAAAAAAACAACATCACCATACGATCGATAAAAATGTCCTTATTATGATTCTAGGGATTATGAATTCAATTTGATTGTTATACCAAATGATAAAGCGCACTATATCTACAAATGTATGTAAATAAATTGGGAATAAAAAATCCCCAACATCAAAAGGTCTTTGGCGTTCTTCACAAGTGAACAAATCAAGGAAATATATCATGATCACCTCTTCTGCAATGACTGCATCAAACAGAGGACATTGCGACACAACCGCACCAACCAACAATCAGGAAAACTGCATTACAAACATTCAGATCACGTTCCATCACATGGAAAAGAGACATAAGAGTACATGGGTTTGAGATACCTCAATTACGGAGGTAGATCATACATTATATCAAAGAATAATCCTAGATGGAAACCCATGAAAGATATTCATTGAAGGGATATATAAAACACGACGGAGGGGTCAACGAGGACTTATAGGATGATAGGGAGGGAATATTTATCCATAGGATTTGAAAAACTAATTGTCTGAATGGTTTTTAAAAACATAAAAATGTATTGAATTACATGACATGTGATTCCCTGTCACATAGTGTAAGGCCACTGGGTTGGGTTCTGCTGAACAAAAATGTCTCCTTTGAATTTTATTTATTTTTTGAGCACAAAAATACAACATGTCATGAAACCCCCATTCCAATTATCTGATATCCCATGAAATTGGATTTTGTGTCTTGTCATTCAGTTATACGATGTGTAATCCCCCCTTTCTAGATTTTTCTTAACCATAACTTTTCCAAACATCATTCGACCCACCTCCCAGCACTATCATCTTCGAAAACATGAAATTGTTCAATCCACATAGATCATAGAAAATAAATAAATAATTTAAATCAAGGAATGATGCAATTAACTAAAAATAATGATAATTTGAAATTCAACATTCTCCCCAAATCTCATAATTATAAAAACCGAACATAACTCCTTATTTTGTATATATCAAAAAGATAGAAAATAAATATTAATAAATAAAAATAATAAAATAACATAAAAAATGGTTACATTGAAAAGATATATAGTAATAACAATTCTTATAATAAAAAATTAACTATTTGTTTAATGACTAAAATCAAAATTATAAGCTAAACACAATCATAGTTCACGATTGTTCGTTCTTTTAGAGATGTTACAATGAACAAGTAATTCATATAAAATCTATTATAAAATATAATTCTAATGATCCATGAAATTTATTAATATAAGTACATGTAAAAAATATAAGGATATTGGAACACATTAAATTTATTAAATAAATTTCCACACGATTCTATCATGCCAATATCATATATTGTCATCTAAAATTTTACAGAATCCAATGAATTTTAAAAAATACCATCTTGTTAAACAAATTTAATAATAATAATATATGTCGATATCACCATTCTAAACATTATATTTCATCAAATTACTTATCAGTTCATTATAATTAGTTCTATAATTATATAGAAGGTTATTATATATATTTATAGCATATGAATATTTGTGAAAAAATAACATTTTTTTATAATGAATATTAAATACTAATAAAAGATATTTAATATAATGATATTAATAACATAAACATTATCCTCTCAAATACTCAGCTACACATGTCGATAATGTTACTAAATGCTTCCTCTTAGAACAAGATGGTAGTATAGTTTTACCAAGAAAATTAAAAATTTAAATCATTTATTTTTCTATATATTTACAATCCACCAAATAGAGAATTAAAAAATTTCAAATGAAATATTTATGGGAAGGAATAATAATTTTTATTTTAAAACCCATTAAATAACTATTGATCTAAATAAAATTAATAATGTTACAAGATTTATGGTTTTATATAAAACAAGTAAATATTCATACACTGAACATTATTTGATAACCAACATCATGTTAAATACAAACATTGTTAGCCATTCCTTAATAAATATTTTAATTAATATATTTACCAATATTATTCTTGTGTTCTAGTTTTCGAGTTACTGGGGATGTGGAATAAATACCTCGATATAAGGGGATAGTTTATACCTTGTGGTTGTATAGTGGAGAAGAATTCGGCTACCACATTTATGCCAGACAAGGTAGTCAATAAATGAGTTGGGTGAGGGCCCTAGATGATCCTTATTTAACAAGGAACCTTTTTATGTAATGTTCCTTGGTGATCCCTACACCACACCCTCAATCAGCCAAATCATCAGTCTTACATGTGGAAAAACATGCCTCTCAACTATACATACATGTGGTAGGAACTATCTCTTTCCATCCATGGTTTTATTCCACCGCCCAAATAACATGAAATCGAGACCACTTGCATAAGATTCTACCAAGTAGCATTATGAGTACCAAATTTTGGGATCAAATGCACAGTAAAGCATAGGTAAAATCAATATTTTTTATCTTAAATGGAATATTATTTTGGAAGGTAAATCCATTAGAATTTTTCTTGAGGAAAATTGATTTTCATTGAAAATCAATTTTTTTAAATTAAAATTTATAAAACATTTTTGAAATTAATTTCATTAAATATAATATTTAAATCATATAATGTAACACATAAAAATAATTTAAAACATTTAAAAAATATATACATATAAATTTGAAATGAATTTGTAAAAATGTTATTTTTTACAAACTAAATTCAGGTGAAAACAAAATATTAATATTGTAAAGTTATCATTAAAATATATTTAGTTCATTAAGTTAGAAAATTACATACAGGTTTTAAACATTAAAATAACGATTATGTTCACATTTTTAGTATATTCCATATGACAATTATTTATAAAACAACATTAGGATTCATTTGAAAAATATTTAAAAATAAAAAATTGGAAAAATTTCATTAATAAATCAGTTTATTAATTTTAAATTATTTTATTTTTTTTATAAAAATATATTTAGAATAAAAATGGTTTTTGACTGAAGAGCGAAATAAAAATTTTTTTTCTTAAAAAAAATATTTTTATGTCTTGAGTAAATAATGTAATAGAAATTATAGGAAAATATTTATTCTCATGACTTAACAAGAGGATAATAAAATTAATGAGTTTCATTATATAATTATTTTAATAATTCTTAATAGGAATCATAATTATAAAAAATCATGATAGACGATGATATTGTAACATAAAATATTTACAACTTTTGTAATTTTGAATCATAATATACTAGAACGAATAATATTATATGAAGATTTTTATATCATTAAATGAATTGGATTAAGGATATAACATGTCAAATGGTAATTATATACACTTCATCTAATACTTTAGGTGAATAAAAATACTTACGCCCTGATGAAGGCAATTCAAGACAAACAAATCCCTTACCGCTTTCATAACTATTGAACAGTTTAAGTCATGAATGAGAGATCTTAAAATTTTTATGTAAATTATAAAAAATTTAAGGATAATAATATTATGATACATTCATGTGTAGTACATACACCACAAAAATAAGACATGTCGTGAATATGACTTGTGGTTCATAAAAAATAATGGTGAGACAAAAATCCCTTACAATAAGAATTGACAACATTTATAGACATTAAATCCACTTTTTTAGTAAATATATTATTAATATACATAAATTATATAACCATAGTTATAAAATTATTAAAATATATTATTTACGTATGACCACTAATTTCCAGTTTATTAACAATTACTTATATAAATCACTTATCTCATAATAAATGCTTTGTTATTCATATATGTTTTTTATTATTTATTTTAAATCCCATAACATTTATCACACTTCAAAAAGACCCACAATAATAATAAAGAGATAATTATAAAATTTATTTATCAATTTTTATTTTAGTACCAACCATGAATAATGATTTTGGGAAATGATATATAATACTATCATGGATATAGTAGGTCATACATAAAGGTAAGTAACATATCCATATTCAACGATTATTATAGAAAGAAGGAATGAAATATATTATATTTACATTATTATAATAATAAATACCATAATTTTTCCTTAATTATATATATATATATATCAAACATGGGATATGATGATGAAAAGAGTGTCACATCTCTTTTTGAAGGCGGTTGTGAGCATATAGATAATTGATGTTGTCATCTTTCTTTAACAGAAATGGGAAGAAATGAAATTATATATTATCTTTTAATAATTATTACTATTCCATTATTATCACAATTAAATCATTTATATAAAATTTATTCATTAAATGTTTCTTTATTAAATTTTCTGTAAATTATTTCTGAAAAACAAATCAAATTGTATCATGATGTAGTAGTCCGCCTTACATGTGAGCGATGCTATCATATCCCCTATGGAAATGAAATTAATAATGTATATATATTTTAAATTTACTAAATTATTATAATAATTTATAAATATAGTATATATAATTTATTTCCATCATCATTCCTAACTGTGAGCAGTGTGGATGGAAAAGATGTCACATCGAAGTTGTGAGGCTTTTTTTTCATACAAAGAAGCGGAATTATCATTTTCTATTTGAGGAAAGAGGTTATTGATATAGTTAAAGACCATAAGAATATATAATTTAAGTAAATTAGTGAAAAAAATTTCATTAAATATAGATATATTGGGAAAATGTAAAGGAGGTGGATGAAGAAATAAAGAAAAATCACATAGTAAGGGGTTTTTACCATTTCTCAGACCACCACATTAAGATTATACAAAAATTATAAATAGATATGATTTATGAAAATAAAAAGGAATACAAAATTATGTTATGGATTTTTCATAATGTTCTTTTTAGGTATTAGACAATCCAATAGGGTTTCACAGTGTGAATATGTGAGGAGAGTGGGCAGCCTTTTATATTTGAGGTGAGTGGCACACGTAAATCATTTAGAAAGAAAAAATTGAACCCAGTTTTTTTACATTAAAAAGGGAAAAAATATTTTAGTTATGTATAATTAGAAATTTTATTGAAGATATATTTCAATAAAATATACATTATTATAGTTTTTTGGGACATTTTAAATATTATATTTTTAGTTGAACACATTGGTAAACCAATTTTTACCTTAGCCATGGCAATTAATATTTACAAATTTCAATATTATTTTTTGAAAAAACATAATTAATACCAATTATAATTTATAAAATATTATTATTACCAATATAGAATCCATTTTTCAAAATTCCTCTAACCAAATTCAGAATAGTTAATTGAAAATTTATCCAACAGATATGACGAGAAAGAGGGGTTTCAATGAGAAAATGTTTAAATGGTTAAAAAGTTTGTATATAAACTCTAAATATTAAACTTTTTAAAATTGAATAAATTAAATTTATAAATATATAATTACTTAATTTTACGTTAAACCTATTTTAATTTGTAATTTATCATTGTAAAAAATATAAATAAAAAAGTAAGTATTCGTATATAATTCAGTATTTTTTGACAACTCATCAAAAAAATTATTCATTCAAGAAAATAATCAGAAAACTATTCTAAAGATATTTATTATATAATAATTTAAAAAACATCATATCAATTTATTTTTATTCTAAAATAAAAATAAAAATTGTTTCTAAAGAAGTGTGCAAAAGGCAACAAAACTGCTCTTTAAAAAATATTGTTTTAAGCGTGAAGATTTATTTATTCTTATATTTTTTAATGAAAAAAATTAAGTTTAATTTCCATGATTTTATTTAATATATAATATATAAATTTAATTAAAATAATTCACCAAATTTTGTGTTTAAATTTATATAGTTAAAATGTATTTTTTATGATTTTTTTTCAAATAATTATTTCCTTTATTTTCAAATAGATTTTTTAACATCAATTTTTATAGGGGGATACAAATAATGAAGTTAAATATATAAAAACATGAATTAATATGGGAGACTGAAAAAATTGACCAAATATGATACTCCTCAAAGGAATAACAAATATATTATGCCCCATTGTCATATTTTAATTACAAATTATTTATTCTCCAAATAATTATTTTTGTATAAAATTTTACATCATATATTATTATAATTTAGTTAATAAGAATAATACACGCCATTATAATTGATCTTTGATAACTATAATATTTTATAATAATATATTATTAATATATAACATTTCCTTTAAACATATAGTTTCATAAAACATAACTAATTCTTAGTATTACATGCAACATAAGATAAAATAAATTTTATGTAACAAGAAAAATATCAATAAGATTAAAATCTATTGATTAAAATAATTCAAACAATATAGGAGTGTTACATTCTACCCTCTTAAAAAATATTTTCCTCATAATTTATTCTTTCTCTCAGTAAGGTATGGTTTAGAATATGAAAATTCTATTATGGGAAATCCACAGTGTAATATGGGTTAATCAAAATTCCACTTGAAAATAGTGAATGGGATGTTGGAAGTCCATCTATAATTATTAAATATCTAGATTTATAAATAATATGAAATAGGTTGGATGTAACCAAAATTAAATGGAAGAAAATAATAAATAATTACAGAGTGTGACCGTGATCATTGATTTAAAGAAGGTTTGTGATCATGTGATGGCTATAAAATATAGAACCATAAATATGTGTTGGTTTAAGGTACCATTTGATTCATCAGAAATGAATTTACTAGGATAATTTTTTGCAAGATCATTTCATAGTGGATAAGGAATATATATACAATCTTGACTAAGAATATATGAAAATGTATTTACCTTTTATCATTGAATTTCATAGTCATAATTTCATCCTTTAGATGTTTATTGATCAATTTCTACTTCATCTATTACACTAATAGATGAGTTTTTTATATTTTAAGAACTAAATAAGATATAATAAAAAATGATGATTCATTTATTATATCATTAGTTATTATAAAAAAATTGTTATCACATGTTTTACAATAACCTTTGATATGACTAAAAGTGGTATGGATAACCTGAGAGTGGTGTCAATCAGGGTATGGATATTATTTTCAAAAATAATCACGCACAACTGGATCACGAAATCTTTGTTATAAAGGAAATTTAAGTTTTTATTTTTTATTTATATTCATGTTATCCCTTAAAACTATATCTAAAAATGATACATTGAATTTAATGTAGCGAAAAAGCACATGAACACAATGATTTTTACTTGGTTCACCCACACCGGGATACGTCCAAGGACCATTCAACAACAATGTATTGATGTACCAAATTTACAAAGGATCACTTAAAATTAATGATTGATCTAGACACTTGTATTCCGATGATCAATTTATTTTCTAGATTTAGGGTCTTGTCAATACAATCCATCTGGTCAGTAAGTACTTATATTCTTAGGGATCCCAACTGAGGAAAATATCAACTTCTTTCTCTTCCATTCCTCATTGCTCTGGATAGGCTCTACACATTGTATATAGGCTTATAGTTCCCTTCATTTTCAATAATTAATTCATCCTCAACTATATTTAGATTCTCTATTTATTTTCATTATTGGATACTCCATAGATTCTATGAAAACACATGGATGAAACACCTCTATAATCCATATAATTGGAAAGAACTTCTCTTTACCATAGACACATAATTTACCTCCTATTTGGAAAGATATTCAAGAGATTCAATTTCTTCCAGTCACTACCATCAATGTATTAATGAATGAACTCTTTAGTAATGTATGAAAAAATGGTGTATATACTCTGTATTTTTTTTCATCTATTAATTTTATATATGAAAATGATAATGTTCATAGGGTAAGGTATTTGGGTTTCTCTATATGTGAGACTCTAGTGTGATAACCCTAAGAGTACCCTTGAAGTTAAAACATTGCGCAAGACCCTGGCATGTATCCATGAATGAGATCCAAGAATGTACCCAGTTCACACTTTATGTGGGCTACTAGCTTGAACCCCTAGTGTGAACCCCTTGCAAGAACCCCTTGCATGATCCTTGTCCATGCTTTTCATAAGCTCATAGCATGAATCCGTTACATCCACCCTATTTTTTATATGTCTGAGCTCCTTGAACATACCTCTAGCCACTCTAGTTGCAAGACATTATACAAATAATCTTCAACACTTACACAATGTATATTCCTTCATTATATCTATATGTGAAACTACATCATGATATCTCTCCACAGACCTCCGAATTGGATGTTACATGAGATATAAAAATGAGGCAAAACATTTTTAGTGTTTATGTAGGGGTTAGAGGTATTTATAGGCAGAAATTAATGACATTATGTCCACAAATCAGGGGAAATTATATGTTCCATTAACATCACACACTACATGATTATCCTAACTTAAGAGTTAGGGGATATTCATGTTCACACTTTTCATGAGATCACGGAACAAGTCATATTTGTGTTTTGTGAAATATCCGAGGAGTCATATTGATGCTCTATACAATTACGTGAATGATCAAAGAGGTAACACCATAATTTCAATAATTTTTTGTCTCCCCAATCATTTTTGAGATCGATCATCTAACCCTTTCCTGATACCATGAATTGATGATTTAACATATCAGATATTTACCTGTTTCACGATACCCGACATTCACACTGTCGAGAGATCATACAGTTCTCATTTTCATGAGATCTTTAAATTCATGCTTACAAATTATCATGAAATTTATTATTTTTACAAGATTTAGCATTTTTAATTAGTTATCTTAGTCCCAAAATCATTCTCTATGAATTTAGTTTCACATTCTTACTATGTAGGGTAAAAAAGTTTACCTTTTTATGAGATATGAAATTCATGCTAACTCTTCATACATTCATTCACTAGAAACCAATATAACAAAACCTCAAAATATGTCAACAAACACAATAATCCCAAAAGAAACACTATTAGTAATTTTTTCCAAAAAATATCCCCTTTGGTTCTGTTTTAAACTCTTCACATTTCAATACCACGTTAAAGAATCTTCCATCATCTATGGAAAAAATGATGCCTGTGATTCTAAAAGCGATGATAGATTTACTCAACTCACACTCTATTCTCACATGATCCCTACTCGACATGGGAAATAATAGAAAATTGAAATTTTCATCAAGTATTAACATATTTCCTAAACCACTTAACCGTTTTCATGAAAACCACATACGTCATGATATATAAACTTTTATTGATCATCTTTTTCATCATCATATTTACATATCCACCAAATTCACTGATCTCCCTATCATCTTATCCCCAATATATACTAAGACATCCCCCACTATTATAATTATAATTTCTCACCATTTCCCGATGAACATGTTGGTCACATCATTGTTGTATATAATAGGGTAAAGTACACATATCATTAAGTTATTGAAAAACATATCATACAAATGGGACAGTGGGTCCCACATCTAATCTTTTACATGTGTGGGGAGTCAACTGAACTCTGTGAGATATTTAATTTAAATATAACTCTCTTTGGAAAATGAATCTGTAATAATTTCTAAAACATGTAGTTATGTAAGTATATACTCTAACATCACAATCCCTTACTCCATGTTCACCTAAATAAAATGATACTTGATTTCAATGTTATTTGTCATTGAGTGATGGATTTTATTATTGTTGATATTTATAGATCTTGAACTATCAAAATGGATTCCAATCAGATACAATGCTTCAAATCCCATATCATCATTATATATCTTCATCCATAATAATTTCATGCATGCTTGATTACCCGAAATGTATTCAAATTCTGTGGTTCTCAATAAAATGCACCCTTGTTTATTAATTATCAATGAAATTAAAAATCCACCAAGATAGAACACACCATCTAGAATTGATTGTCTATCATCTCCTAATACAGACCAATCAAATTATGTAAATCCCAATTACACTTAATGATATTTCCATTGTACAATGAACCGAAATCAACTGTGACCTTGATTTACAAAATTATTATTTTCAATGCAGGCCAGTGGGTTTCTCTAGGACAAAATTTGTATCCTACTGGTTAGAAAGTGGAAAATAAATAATTACTCTGGTATTTTTGAAGTAAAATACACTTCCAATGATTTACCTGTATAATGTGACATTAAAAAATTCTATAATTATCCCTTGAAAGTTTCTTCTGAGTAGCCACTAAAGACATCCACTTAATTGAATTATTCACTCCAAATAATCTCAATAACTCCATGAAATAAGTATATTGTGAAATAACTATTTTATTAATTTTATGTGTTACTTGTTAACCAGGGAATAAATTTCAATTCACCAGTCATATAATTTAAAATTTACATTTAATGAATTTTATGAATTTTTTTCACTATACATCATTTGATCCTCCAATGGTCATGTCATCAACATAAACCACCACCAACACCCTTTGATTTCTTTCATCATTGACATATAAATTTAATCCAAATCCACTACATTGAAAATGAAGTTTCTTGAAAAATTTATGAAGTCTCAAATTCCATGATCTCATCACTCGATCCATCCCATATAATCCCTTCCTTAGTCAAAAAACTCAATTCAGTACAAGTTTGTTAATAAAATAAATAATAGTGGAAAAACATTATTCTTCTTATGTCTTAATATCTAGATAAAGGGAAATTACTCTCCACCATTGGTCATACACTTCAATATAGTACATAAGATAATAAATATTGAGAAGCAAGAATGATAGTCTATTTCAATAATATATAATTCCACCTTTGACTCCATTTGTCAACATCAAATTGAAAAATTGATTCTTTTAGAACTTTTCAAGATCTGATTCATATTATTAATTAGAGATGAAAACTATAGTAATATTTTCAAAAAGTGAAATTACCCCTTGGGACTATGTCATTAATATATCCTCTAAGAATATATAGTAGAGAATATTTTCATGAATCAAGAGTTTATGCTAATAAAAGAAAATGTATTCCAAGTCACTCACTTGACTCCAGGTATTCTAGTAGGATAAAATTCATCAATTTTATAGTGGAAACTTTTTTCATATCACTATATATCACATAGTTTTAATTTCACAATATTAGAAAAAAAACCTATAGATTTGAAATTATTCCAATCATTAATATTAATTATTGATATGAATCAAATTTTGAATTATTCTTCATAATGGGGAGACCACTTTGTGACAAAATTAATGATTTTCTATCACAACTTATTGGAATCTAAGAAATATTAATCTGATAACAATTTTTTAGGTTGAAATATATAATACAAAAAAATTAATATTATGGATTCTCCAATAGTCAGACTTCTATTTGTGGAAAATGTACCTTAAATAAAGACATGATACCAATGGTTGAATATTGAATTTTTTTGGAACAAATGGAACATTCAATTATAGATTAGAATATTATTCAGTTTGAAATAAATCTCATTAACATATAATCTCTATTTTTTAGAGTATAAAACATATATATACATATTTAAAAAATAAATTAGTTTTCAAACACCACAATTTGAATCTGATGTCAAATGTGAATTTCAAAAGTCCGGATTTTTCTTATTGTATGTATCTCATAAAACTAATGATCCAATGTCCTTTCATCACACACACACCTTAGTTAAATTCACCGAATATTCATATACAACATCTAGAAGATATGAGAATAATTTAATATAATGGAGAGGGTTAGATCTATAATATTCACGTAAAGGATTGTAGTCGTTCCTAATGAATCAACACTTCAATAATTTATTCAAAATCACTACACTGGTTTTGTCTTTGTTCCCACTTCCAAACAAACATCAACTATTTTGGCCATATAACTAAATATTCCTCACCCATATGCTGATTTGTGTTATGATTTATATATTTTATAGGGTTGACCTTTTTCAGTATTTTGGGTTTAAACCCATTATTAGAAATTTCATTCAATGATGCTCCACCAATATGAAATTTTTCATCATTATTTCTTTGAGCATGAATCATTCCACTTATCAAATGATCTTTCTTCTTCCTCCATTGGAGGTCTCTTTCTATATACATCAATTCCTTCCAACTATAATGTAATCTAAATTTTCAAGGAATTAATTAATCTTGTTTTTACCACATATCTAATTAATGTCACTTTCCCTTGTTGGGGTTTATTATTTCCTTGAATTAAAATTATTATTAATACAAACTGGAGAAATTTATCCATTTCTATTATAGGCTTGTTCACATTTTTTACAAAGGTGTTGTTGTGAGTGTAATCGAGGAGGTGATTGATACTATATTCTTTGATCCCATTGGATTCCCTTGAAGTGGATAACCATTTTTTCAACATAGAATGTATTGTTCATATATTGGATTTTTAGATATACATATTCAGTGTTTAGGATATCATTTCATGCTCTTCTTCCCTCTGTACTGTCTTCCAGTTATGATATCTCTCTAAACTCCTATTATTAGAACATATTAATTAACTCTTATTAAAAAATAAATCATTTTTTCATTTATTGGTTGAGATGTTTATCCATCCATTGTTATTTTTCTTATAATATTGATCTATGAGGATCCATGACACATACACATTATGTTCCCCAATAATCAACAATATTGGGATTTCATATCTACTATATTATGAGAGAAACTCATTTTAGATTTCTCAATATGTCTCTACTAATTATCATCTTTAGAAGTATTATTATTTTCATAGATTGAAATATATTCCAAATCTTCAATACAATAACATTATATATGACCATGCATCCCACAAAAATAAAATGGTTTTTCATTAATTCCGGTAAAAGAATGTCAAGGTCTATCATTAACCTATATATGATTTTTCCTAATTATAGAGTTGATCAAATATCTCTACCAATCATTCATGGGAGAGGGATAATAATTTCTAATACCAGATTCTACAAGACTGTGTTTCCTTTGGTATGAGACAATACTTTCATGTTTCCCCTTTAATGTAATATATTTTCTTTTTATTGATTTATCAAATTCTGCCGGATAATCAAATAGTATGTAAAATATATCCTTCACCTTATAAATTCATTTTTCATTAGGTTGCTACACTTATTTCCTTAATGATTTTATCATTTATTTCAATTGTTGAATCTTTTTATCCCTTGATTTATATTGATCATTAAGTTCCTTTTCTGATCATTTCTACCATTTATCTCTTCTTCCAATTAACATGTGATCCTATCCACCATGTTACTGTGACCCTTTTTTATAATTCATATAAGAAACATATTCATAATAGAATGATTTTTTTGGTTGTATCATTTTCATCTATTGAGCTAGTTTAGAATGGTGTGTAGTATGATCATCATTTTAGGATCATAATTTTTTTATGTCGATATTATTTCCCATTTTTTCTACTTTTAGTTTCTGTAGTTCACCATAATGGGTACCATTTCTCTCTTTTAGATATATGGATACTTCAAAAGTAATTTTATTTAATATTTTTAGCCTTTTGAATTCAATTTACATCTCTTGGAAGTTGATTAATTTAGATTTAATTTCTTCATAGTATTTCAGATATAATTCATTTCTTTCATGAACAACTTCCACTTTTTCCATCTTAGATAAATTTCTTCATACGAAGTTTCTACATCACTTGTAATTTTTGGTTTTAACTAATTTCTATACTATCATTGACTGAATATATATTTTCATTGTCTAATTACTCAAAACCATTCTTCAGAACATGGTGGGTTTCATTAAACAGGATCACACTTTTCCCAAACACATCCTGACTAATGAATACCACTTGACTTGTAATTTCTATTTTTATTGATTCCATTTTCCATAGAACATTGAGATAATAGAAAAATAAAACATAAATTCTAATAGTAGAGTAACTGTTTTCAGATCCAACATATCATCAAAATAAACCAACACTCTAATACAAAATACTCGGTCCAAAATGAAAGTAAATAACCTACGGGGGCGGGGGATGAATCTGGTTATGCACATTCTTTTGAAACTTATTCCTTACCCTCATGATTTTAACCTATTTTTTATAAGGGGAACATCATTTTCCCTTTAGTTTTTATATTTTTCTAATACCTTCAAAATTTTGGTGATAGTGATGCATAAAATATATTGCAGGAATAATAGAACATGAATGAAAAAATATTTACTTGGGTCACCCACAGTAGGATATGTCCAAGGGGCATACAGCTACTATGTGATGATGTATCATATTTACTATAGATCGCATCCAATTCAATGTTTGGGATACATAACATCTATTGCATGGATCAATTTCGTAAAATATTTGTGTCCTTCACACTACATTCCCAAGGGCCAATCCCTATGTATCTTTATATGAAACACTACCAAAGAAAATGGTCACCTTGATCAACTTCCTTAGTTCAATGATCTAAAAAGGATCCACACAATGATTATGGATATGTGGGCCCCTTTGTTATTAATATTGATTTCATTATCTACTATATTAACATGATTTGTTGATGATCTTATTTGGATGATCCTTCACTTATATGGAAACACATTGATGTAACACACCCACATCATTGAAAAAATGGATGAAAATATCTTCGCTGTATAAAAAGAAATTACATTTTCTTCGAAAATTACTTTAAGTGGTTCTATGTATTACTTTCACTGCATATAATGTTTTAGTTAATAAACTTCTTCTTCATGTATTTTAATATTTTGAGGATCGTATATATTATTCTTCACTATATAATTTTTTATGTGATAATGATAATGATCATAGTGTTATTTGGGAATGTATCCCTTTGTGGAAGAATCATGTAATGACCCAACCCGATGTGGCACAAGTTGTAGCTCCCCATACCTGTCTACAATAGTCAAGGTTATGTAGATTCGCACTGAGAAGGCATATCATTAACATGAGAGGCATTCTCTAGGTAACTTGTAACACCTGATATTTTTAATAGAAATATTTTTTATGTTATATAAATCATCAAAAAAATATTCACTACACACAACACTATCTTGGATTTCTTTACACGCAATCACGTCCTTCCTTGATAGTTTGCGTTGTACGCAATATCAAGTTTTACTAAACAATGATATGATATTAAAATAATATTAAAACTAGCCATTATGAATAGTAATACCCACTTTTTGAAATTTTGTAAATTTTATTTTTCAAAATGTACTTCATTTTTGAATTAAGAATATTGAAATTATCCTAGGGTGAAATTTTGGTATTTTCTGAAAACTTTCAATTTATGATGAATAGTGAAAACACTAGTTTACTATTTAAAAATCGAATATTTATCTAAATAATTATTAAAATTTATTTTAGGTCTAAATTGTTATATAATACATATATAAGTTCAATTCAATTTATTGGAGTCATATTATAATAATTTTTGATATATAAAAATTGTGTTGATCTTTTCACCATCTTTTACCCACCACCTAGGAGAATTTGAAAATTTACATAAAACATAGTTTTACCACTTCTGTGAGTGGAATTTCGAAAATCAGAGAGACACTTTTAATATCAAGGACTAAAATATGGTTCAATGAGATGAAAATAATTTTTGGTGAATTGTAACTTTTAACTTTTATTTACCACAGTTAAAAGTAAATAGGGTAATTAAGGGTAAAAATGATATTATTATTACCCTCACACATGTCATAATTCTATTGGATAAGTGTAATTCGACCAAAAACAACCTTAGGGAAAACAATATGACAATTTAGGCCCACATGGATTAGATTAGGACATTTATTATTAATTTATTTAATGAAGGGTTAAAATAGTTAAAAGCAATGTTTAATAACGAAATCATTTTTAATATATGGTGATACATAAGGTATGTTCAACTATAAATATAATTATAAATCTAAAAATAGTTCCTACATAATGGTACTTTATTTGTAATTTTTAGAAATTAAATAATTTAATTTATTTATGACATAATGATGATGCAATAATTATCTTATTAATGAAATATTGACATAACTGATGTTATAAATACCCAAATAAATGTAATTTTTGACTTTTTATAAATTCAAATAATTTAATATGGTAATATTACATGTTATTGTTGATGTAATTTACTTTTATCTAACTAATATTTCTGTTATGAGTTTCACAATAATCAATTACCAAATAGTGTCAAAATTGACATAAAATTGTTTTTAAAACAAATATTATATTATTAATTGTTATTTTATTCCTAAAAATCTAAGGTTCGGACAAATGACTTAGATAAGGATATATAGATTAATAATAAACAAATTATGGTTCTTTTCTCTTATTATAGTAAGTTTATTTACATTATAGTTTAAGAAAACAAGAAGACACGGTAAAAGTTAAATTATCTAACTTAAAGTTAAATCTAAATGATAAGGTTAAAATAGAAACCTAAATTTGTCTAAATTCTATTCGATGAGATGATTTCGACCCATACGCACCATAGCTTCTAAATAAATCAATTTGGAGCTATTAAAAACTGAATAAGACTTTATAATAAAATAATATTTGTAGTTTTTCCTAAGGTGCCCCTCTCCTCCCTTATAAAAGGGAACCTCCTCCCTCTCTTCCTCACTCCACTTTGAGCCTTCATGGTCAGCCAAACCCTTCTAATTTCTCCTCTCCACTTCCGTAGAAACATCCAAGATGTCCTGGTCTTCTTCAAATACTATCTTTAGTGCCCTAAGAGGATGATAAGAAGAGGCGCTTCAAAGAAGAGGTAATGTCTGTTACCGATTCTTTCAACTTTATTTATTCTTCTTCTTATTCTTTAGTTGTTTCATTATAAAATAATAAAATAAGTATCAATCATATAATTATATTTTATTATAAGTATGAAAAACCCTATTTCAAAATCTATCCATCCTACGGAAAAAAAATCACCGCGCGTGCGTTTCTACGGAATATTGTCTCCACACCGTAGTGTAATCTATTTCCCACCATCACCTTACTTGGATGGGTATAATGGTGTAAATAATAACTATATATGATTATAGTAAAGTGATATTGATTCTAAAATATTATCCATACATTCCAATACTATTCCAAGATCATGGGAACGATATCATCGCTCGTGCGTACGTACGGAATACCGTCTCCAGGATGTGATGGGACTCGTTCTACATGATCATCATTGCATAATGATTATATAAATGAATTTAATGAATAAATATGATATATATTACAGTAATAACATTCTGGAAATGAGGTATCTATAACCTAAAAAGAATAATAAGAATTTATTCAACAAAACACGCATAAGAACATAACGTAATAAACACCCGAATAACAAGTAGCAATGAAATATTACTAATAAGAAGCTAAGAATATGACCATATATGATATCATAAAAATATTTATGATTCGGGAATAAGTCAATGACCTTAATTAAATCATTATACATGAGTTTTGGAAATTTACGAAGCAAATCGGACCTAAGGTAAGTGAAAATCTCACAATCTCATTTTTATCCTAGATTGGTTATACTTCAGAATTTAATGGGGAATATTTATCATCCACATCCATGTTTCCTCAATATGTAATATTATATCCATCCACCTACAATTTTTTGAATCCAATTTTACACTTTGGTGAGTTTTTTGTAAAATATGTGAAATGAATCTTTTGTCATTTTTAGTATGATATACTTTTTGACTTTTCCTGTCAAAGTATGAGAAGAATGTTCTTTTTTTAACTTATACGACATGAATGAATTTTTATGATTTCATAGAACATTATTTTCATGAATCTTTCTTTACATGTTTTCATGTTTATTTTTAATCAACTTCTTTTAGTTTAAAATTATATGACATTTTAAGAACGGAAAATGTGTTTGAAGTAGAAAGGATATTTTCCTCAAGAATGGAGTTCAAGAGTTTTATCAAAATTATTTTCCATATAAGATAATATAGGGTTCTGTTTCTATCCCTATTTTTACATTGATTTGGTTATGTTATGATGGAATTATTTTTATGATGTCTTTTTATCTTATATGGATTAAAATATGATGGCACGATGTTTAAGAATCCCATTTTTATTACTTGGGTTATGCTATGATGTATGATTTATGATCTTGTGGCACACATATGAATAGTATCATTATGAGATGGGTGGGACCTATATCTCCCTCCAATTAATTGGGTAAATATTTATATCTCATGAGATAGACATGGCCTGTATGATAGGTTAAACCGGTTTAGTGAAACAGGACTGAAACGAGGAGTGAACTCGGTTCAGAAATGGACATTGTCCACTAAGATAGTCATGGAAATGAGTCTTGAATACTAAGAAATGATTCTCTATGATTATGTGTGTATGCCACAATGGTTCATGTTTTATGTAATGATTATTGGGATTACAGTTCACTACTATGATTTATCCCTTGATAATGAAATTATGATCTCTTTTGCAGGTTACGATTTCCAAAAGGTTATGTTCTTATGAATATGATGTGATTGATATTTCTTTTGTTCACCCTTACTAAGAATTTGAGCTCACCCGTTTGTAAGTTTTCTTTCCCTAGGACAGGAAGAAAGTTATTTAGTAGGATATACCAAAAGGAACTCTAGATATGATGAAATAAATTAGAGACAATGTAGATGCTTTACTAACCAGTTGTTTATGTTTCCAAGATTTAAAGACACTATACATATATGGTCCTTTCCTGGTTTTGTTATATGTTGTAATAAGTGTGCTTCAATTCTGAAGTAATAACAATGTATGTAAAGTATCGGTCATTATAGTTGGTATATGAAGGAAGGTATAGTCATCCTTTGCAAACTAGGATGTGAAAGCCTTAGTAATAACTCTAACGATAAGTCTAAGCATAGAACACAATCTTAGTGTTTTAAAAATGTCCATGAACTACCTATGATAAGACCTTAAGTGTGAAATTTTATTCGTGTTTATGTTGTTTTCCTATTATAATTAGTGTTTCTCACACTATTCTTCTTGGTTTTAGTCAATAGATGGAACCCGAAGGAACCGTGCTAATACGGAATGCGACGGGGAATGCAATGATTGTCCCCATGAGAAATAAAAAGTTATGGGAGCTGGAATGAAAAATCATGTATCCATGGTCATAAAACTTTCTCAAGCTATGAATCATATAGGACATCCAGATGAGCCAAGTAAGGAACATCATTCCATTGAATCCTTCATGAGGCAACGTCCACCTTCATTCAACGGGTCTAATGATCTATTAGTTTATGAACAATGGATCAATACTACTAAAAAGTTATTTTCTGTTCTTCAATGTTCTGATCATGATAAAGTCATCTTAGTAGTGTATCGTTTGGAAGGAGATGCTGAACAATGGTGGAATCTTATCAAGAATATGAGGCAAAGAGATGAAATTGAGTCCAAGGAATGAGAAGAGTTTAAGAAATTATTTTTCAATATGTACTTCCCTTATATTCTTCAAACAAAGATGGAGAAGGAGTTTCATGAACTAAAGCAAAAGGATGGTGAATTAGTTGGTACCTACAAAGAATCTTTAACACGACTTGAAAGGTACGCTTATGGGATCGTTATCCAACCTGAGAGTAAGATTTATCGATTCTTTAGTGGCATAAAACCAAGTCTTCGAAGGGTATTATCCATAAGGTACTTCAATAGCTACAAGGAAATCGTTTGATTTGCTCTCAAGGTTGAGATGGAGATTGGAGTAACCCATCAGTCATATGGGTTTGATAAGAAGATGAAAATGGAATTCAAAGGAAAATCTAAATACCACACTAAAATGAAGATGATTTTTCCCTTATTCTCAATGTGTGGAAATACACATGGAGGGAGTTTTCTTAAAGGGACAAGTAAATGTTTCAAATGTGGAATGGAAGGTCATCGGGAATTTGAATGCCACAAAGATGGGAAGAAGATGTCTAGTGATGCGAACAAAGAAAAGGATGCACAGAGTGCACCTCCTACACTTAAATGTTAAAAGTGCATGGAAATGGGGAATTATTCTAATAAATGCCCTTATCCTAGGGTTGTTAATGATGATCTACGTCAAAAAACACATACGGCTAAAGACAAAGGAAATTCACATGCAATTTCTATCAGCGATGTGGAGTACGATAACGAAGTGGTGAATGGTACACTTACCATCCACTCTAAAGTAACAAGTGTTTTATTTTATTCTGGATCCACAACTCTTTTATTTCTGAAGAAATTTCAAAGGGTATCATCGTATTACCTCAACAATTAGATGTTGAGTTAGTTGTGACAACTCCTAATGGCACAACAGTCGCATAAAAAGTTTATAATTCTTCTCTGATTGAAGTTTGTGGGAAAGTGCTTCCTAAAAATCTTGTGATCCTTCATATAGTGGAATTTGATGTGATTCTTGGCATGGATGAGATTTATCTATATGTAGCTCATATCAATTTCCAAAGAAGGGAAGTCACCTTTCATATTACAGATCAATTTGTGATCGTCTACCAATGCAAGGATGAAGATAACCTTCCAGTGTAAATTTCTTCCATATTATGGGTCTTGATTCCACTAAATGAAGGTTATTTATCTCAAATTGTTGGTGAGAGACTCACGATTAAGAATATTCCCATTTTACAGGTGTTTGATGATTTCTTTCCAGAGGAATTTCCATGTCTTCCACCAAATCGTGAAGTTGAGTTTTCAATATAACTTGTACCGGGTGCTTTTCCAATTTCAAAGACACCTAATAGAATGGCCCCAATTGTGTTTCAGGAATTGAAAAAGAAACTCCAAGATAATTTGATAAAGGATTCATCCACCCTAGTGCGTCATCTTGGGGAGCACCTGTTCTGTTTGTTAATAAGAAAGATGGATCAATGAGAGTCTACATTTATTATCGAGAACTTAACAGGATCACGATCTAGAAAAAATATCCTCTCCCGCGCATTGATGACTTAATTGACCAACTGCGCGGAGCTCAATACTTTTCCCAAATTGATCATCGTTCAGGGTATCATCAATTAAGGTTCAAAAGGGATGATATACAAAAGACAGCTTTCCGTACAAGGTATTGACACTATGAATTTATAGTGATGCCATTTGGTCTTACTAATACCCCTACTATCTTCATGGATCTGATGAAAGAGTCTTTAGAGACTATCTTGATCAGTTTGTGGTAGTCTTTATAGATGATATTTTTGAATATTCAAAGATAAAGGAATAACATGAAGATCACTTGAAAATTATATTGAAGACCCTGAGAAAGGTGAAGCTTTATGCAAAATTTTCCAAGTGTGAATTGTGGCATCAGAAGGTTGCATTTCTGGGTCACATCATGTCGAAAGAGGGGATATCTGTGGATCCAGCAAAAACAAAGTTTATCAAAAGATGGTCAAGACCAACAACAGTAACTAAGATCCAAATTTTTCTTGGTTAGGATGGATATTATCAACGTTTTTGATATATTTTTCACGATTATCTAATCCACTCACTAGGTTGAATCAAAATGGAGTTAAGTTCGTGAGGACGAAAGAATGTGAAGAGAATTTCATGGAGTTGAAAAGAAGGTTCTCCAGTGCACTTGTACTAACACTTCCTTGTAGTGGAGAATTGTTTGTGATCTACAGTGATGAATCCAAGAAGGGATTGGGGTGTGTTCTCATGCAAAACGATATGGTGACAACTTATGTCTCACGATAGTTGAAAATCCATGAGTAAAATTACCCAACTCATGATTTGTAGTTAGCTGCGGTAATCTTTACATTAAATATTTTGAGGCATTATATTTATGGAGAAAGGTGTGATATTTATACTAATAATAAAAGTTTAAAGTATATTTTCACTCAAAAGGAGCTGAATATGTACCAAAGAAGATGTTTGGACCTGATTAAGGATTACGACTGCTCAATCCATTACCACCCTGGGAAAGCAAACAAGGTGGAAGATGCATTCAGTCGAAAAGACCATGCTAGCTTGTCCATGATGAGGATAAAAAAAGATCTAATATCTATGGATTTACAAAGGATATACCTTGGATTATAATGGAAGGGAAAAAATAGTATCTTTCTCAAATGAATGTTCAACCATATATACATTTTAAGATTAAAGAGGCACAGAAAGAAGATGTAGAGTTACAAAAGAAGGGGAGAAATGTTCCAGAAATCAACCTTGATTTTGATGGGATAATAAGGTTCAGGAATCAGGTTTGTATTCCTCCCATCCTAGAATTAATGAAGGAGATTATGGA
Organism: Viscum album; assembly: GCA_963277665.1. Taxonomy (NCBI): domain Eukaryota; kingdom Viridiplantae; phylum Streptophyta; class Magnoliopsida; order Santalales; family Viscaceae; genus Viscum; species Viscum album. Next base: position 1,111,120,213 of record OY728145.1, read on the forward strand.
TGAGGCTCATAGTTCTTCATTCTCTATTCATACAGGAAGCACAAAGATGTATAGGGACCTTAAAGTGTACTTCTGGTGGGATGGCCTGAAAAGAGATGTTGCTGAATATGGCTCTCGATGCTTGGTTTGTCAGCAGGTTAAAGCTAAGGGATAGAAGACTAAGGGGATGTTACAACCATTACCCATACCTGAATAGAAATGGGAAAACATCACAATGGACTTTGTCACTGGACATCCTAAAACATCCAAAGGAAATAATGTTATCTGGGTCATATTTGATCGTCTTACACAGTCTGCACACTTCATTGCTATTAGAGAAATTTCTCTCTGGATCAACTTTCCACGATATATGTAAAGTAAGTGGTAAGAGTGCATGGAGTACCGCTTTATATTATATCTGATCGGGATCCGAGGTTTACCTCAAAGATTTGGAAAAGTCTTCAGCATACTCTGGATACAGAGTTGAGTTTCAGCACTGCTTATCATCATCAGACAGACGATCAGTCTGAGAGGACAATTCAAACTCTAGAAGATATGTTGAGAGCTTTCTCTATGGATTTCAAAGGTGATTGGGATCAGCACCAAACTTTGGTGGAATTTTCTTATAATAATAGCTTTCACTCCAGTATTCAGATGGATCCTTATGAATCTCTCTATGGAAAGAAATGCAGGACTCCAACTTTCTAGAGTGATATTGGGGAAAGAAAGCTATTAGGACCTAATATTGTTGATGATATGTCAGAAAAGGTCTGATCTATTCAACAACACATAAGAGAAGCTCAGAATCGAAAAAAAGTTATGCTGAAAACCGAAGAAAAGACCCAGAGTTTGAAGTGGGTGATAAAGTGTTCTTATGAATATCTCATTGGAAGAGAGTAATGAGATTTGGAAGGAAGGGAAAGTTGAGCCCTAGGTATATCAGTCCTTTCAAGATACTAGTTCGTGTTGGTAAGGTATTTTACCGATTGGCACATCCACCGAATCTCTCTCAAGTTCACGATGTGTTCCATGTATCTATCCTGAGAAAGTACATACCTGATCCTTCCCATGTACTCAACTCAGAAGTTGTACCACTGGAGCAAGATCATTCTTATGAAGAACAACCGATAGAGATTCTCGATAGTAGTGAAAAAGTCCTACGGAACAAGACCACTCGCTTGGTGAAAGTTTTATGGAGGAACCATCAATTAGAATAAGTTACATGGGAGCTTGAGGATATGATGAGGGGGAGGTATCCTCCTATTCTTGTTACAAAGTGATGAATTTTGAGGGAGAAATTAATTTTAAGGGGGGTAGAATGTAACGCCCGAGATTTTTATGATAATGTTTTTATGTTATATAAATCATCAAAATAATCTTCGACTACACACAACAATATCTTGGCTTGCTTTACACGCAATCACAACCTTCCTCGATAGCTTGCGTTGTACGCAATATCGGGTTTCACTAAACAACGATATGCTATTTAAATATTATTAAAACTAGCCATTATGAATAGTAGTACCCACTTTTTGAAATTTTTTAAATTTTAATTTTCAAAATGGACTTCATTTTATGATTCGAAATAATGAAATTAACCTAGGGTGAAATTTTGGTATTTTTATGAATACTTTCAATTTTTGATGATTAGTGAAAACACTGGGTTACTGTTTAAAAAATGACTTTTTATTTAAATAATTATTTAAATTTATTTTAGGTCACAATTGATACATAATACCTATATATGTTCAATGAAATTCATTGGATTAATTTTATAATAATTTTAGATATATTAAAATTTTATTGAACTTTTCACCGTCTTTTACCCATCTCCTAGGAGAATTTGAAAATTTACATTAAACTTAATTTTACCACTTTTGTGAGTGGAATTTCGAAAATCTGAGAGTCACGGTTAAAATAAAGGACTAAAATGTTTTTCAATTAGATGAAAATAATTTTTGGTGAATAGTAACTTCTTACTTTTTTTACCACAGTTAAAAGTAAATATAGTAATTAAGGGTAAAAATGATATTATTATTACCCTCACACAAGTCCTAATTCTATTGTAAAAGTTTAATTCGACCAAAAACAACCTTAAGAATAAAATATGACCATTTAGGCCCACATGGATTAGATTAGGACATGTATTATTAATTTATTTAAAGAAGGGTTATAATAGTTAAAATCAAAGTTTAATAACTAAATCATTTTTAATATAGGGTTATACATAAGATAAATTCGACTATAAATATTCATTAGAAATCTATATATATTTCATAAATAAATGTAGTTTATTTGTAAATTTTAGACATTAAATAATTTAATTTATTTATGACACAATGATGATGCAGTAATTATCCTATTAATGAAATATTAACAAAATTGATGTTATAAATACCCAAATAAATATAATTTGAGACTTTTTAGGAATTAAAATAATTTTACAGGTTAATATGACATGTTATTATTGATTTAATTAATGTTTTTTGAACTAATCCTTCTGTTATGATTTTCACAATATTCAATTACCAAATAGTGTCAAAATTGACATAAAATTGTTTTTAAAACAAATATTATATTATTAATTGTTATTTTTTTCATGAAAATATAAGGTTCGGACATATAACTTATAAAAGGTTTAATATTTTAATAATAAACAACTAGTGGTTCTTTTTTCTTGTTATAGTAAGTTTATTAACCTTATAGTGTAAGAAAACAAGAAGACAAGGTAAAAGATAAATTATCTAACTTAAAGTTAAATCTAAATGATAAGGTTAAAATAGAAACCTAAACTTGTATAAATTATATTGGATGAGATTATTTCAACCCATCCCCACCTTATCTTTGAAATAAATCAATTTGGAGCTATTAAAAAACAAATATGACTTTATAATAAAATAATATTTTTAGTTGTTCCTAATGTGCCCCTCCCCTCCCTTATAAAAGGGCACCTCCTCCCTATCTTCCTCACACCACTTTGAGACTTCAATCTCGGCGAACCACTGCAAATTTCTCCTATACACTTCCCTAGAAATATCCTAGAGGTCCTGGTATTCTTCAATGACTATCTTTAGTTCCCTAAGAGGAGGTTAAAAAGATGCGTTTCAAAGAAGTGGTAATGTCCGTTACCGATTCCTTCCACTTTATTTCTTCTTCTACTTCTTCTTCTTTAGTTGTTTCATTATTAAGTAATAACATAAATATCTCCCATATACTGATATGTGTTTATAAGTATGAAACAACCCTATTTCACCATCTATCCATCCTACGGAAAACGAAATCACCGCGCGTGCGTAAATATGGAACACCTTCTCCAGGCCGTGGTGTAAACTATTTTCCACCACCACCATACTTGGATGGGTATAATGGTGTAAATGATATCTATATATGATTATTGTAAAGTGATATTGATTCTTAAATATTATCCATACACTCCAATACGATTCCGAGATCATGGGAACGATATCTTCGCTCGTGCGTACGTATGGAATACCGTCTCCACATTGTGATGTGACTCGTTCTACATGATATTCATTGAATATGGATTATATAAATGAATTGAATGAATTAATATGATATATATTACACTAATAACATTCTAGAAATTAGGTATCTATATCCTAAAAATAATAATAAGAATTTATTCGACAAAACACGCATAAGAACAAAAGGTAATAAACACTAGAATAACAAGTAGCAATGAAATATTACTAATAAGAAGCTAAGAATATGACCATATATGATACCATAAAAATAATTATGATTCTGGAATAAGTCAATGACATTATTTAAATAATTATACAAGAGGTTTAGACACCTACAATGCAAATCGGGCTTAGGTAAGGGAAAATCTCAGAATCTCATTTTTATCCGAGATTGTTTATACTTCAGAATTTACTGGGGAATATTTATCATCCAAATCCATGTTTCCTAAATGTGTAATATTATTTCCATCCACCTAAAAAATTTTAAATCCAATTTTACCATTCGGTAAGTTTTTATTTAAATATGTGAAAGGAATCGTTTTTCGTTTTTAGCATGAGGTACTTTTAGACTTTTCTTGCCAAAGTACGAGAAGAATGTTCTTATTTTAACTTATACGACATGAATGAATTTATATGATTTTGTATAACATTATTTCCATGAATCTTCCTTTACATGTTTTCATGTGTATTTTAATCAACTTATTTTAGTTTAAAAATATTTGTCATTTTAAGAAGGGAAAATGTTTCTGAAATAGAAAGGATATTTTCCTCAAGAATGGAGTTCAAGTGTTTGATCAAAAATTATTTCCCATCTATAATAATATAGGGTTCTATTTCTAGACATATTTTTACATTTATTGGATTACGTTATGATGGAATTATTTTTATAAAGTCCTTTTATCTTATATAGATTATGTTATGATGGCACGATGTTTAAGAATCCCATTTTTATTACATGGGTTATGCTATGATGAATGATTTTTGATCTTCTGTCACACAAAAGAATGGTATAATTATGATATGGGTGGGACCTATATCTCCCTCAAATTCATTGTGTAAAGATTTATATCTCATGAGGTAGACATGGCTAGAACGGCAGTTTAACCGGTTCAGTGAAACAGGACTGAAACGAGGAGTGAACTCAGTACAAAAATGGACTTTTTCCGCTAAGATAGTAACGAAAATGAGTCCTGACTACAAAGAAATGATTCTATGTTATTATGTGTGTATGCCATAGTGTTTCATGTTTTATGTTATTATTATTATTATTACATTACAAGACTATGATTTATCCCATGATTATGAAATTATGATCTCTTTTGCAGGTTATGATTTCCAAAATGTTATGTTCTTATGAATATTATGTGATTGATATTTCTTTTGTTCGCCCTTACTGAGCATTTGAACTCACCCTTTTGTATTTTTTATTTCCCCAGGTCATGAAGACGGTTATTAAGTAGGATATACCAAAATATACTATAGATATGATGAAATAAATGGTAGACAATGTCGATGCTTTATGAACCAGTTGTTTATGTTTCCCAGTTTCTAAAGTCACTATACCTATACGGTCCTTTCAGGGTTTTGTTATATTGTGCAATAAGTGTGCCCAAATTCTGAAGTAATAACAATGTATGTAAAGTATGGGTCGTTATATAACATTAAAAATACACAGAAATCTATGCTCACAAATAATGATAAAAATGTAAAAATAAAAATCAACCAATGCATTTATGCATCTATATACCACAACCAGACTACAAAAAAGTACTTAACGAAAAAAGAATAAAAAAACAACCACTAAATAAAACTATAAAAAACTATAACCTTCTTAGAATGGGGGATCACTATCAATTGAAATGGATATAAAGAACCCCAAACATACTTCTGTAATCAACTTAGTTTGTATGTCTCACTATGAAATGCTTTGTTAGTTCCTCCATAGACTCTATTGAAAATCATGTGGTCTACACAAGGAAAAAAACATGCACATGATCATCCTATGCATGGGTGAATATAAAAATAATCAGTAGGGGCCCCAAAAAATACAAATAAAAAGGTTGCAACTGAATGGAAATAGTAATATCAACCTAGTTAAAGGGAGACCCAATCAAGAGATAAATTACATATCGAACCATCCATGATTGTACATGACATGTCAACTCATTCAACTCATTTTTTAAACCCTGTCATGTTATAACAACACAAGGAATAATAGAATTCCCCTAGATATACACATTCTAGACACTCTGTCTCATGAGGTTCTATCCACATTGTGGGTACATGATTATCTTTGTAGGTTCTAACCATTAGACTAAACTAAAATTACACACACCATGTGATTTTCAATCCGAGATGGCACCCATAAAAGAGATGAAATTCATTGGGAACAACTCAACCATCACAAATGGAATGTCCTAGAAAACGTGCTCTATCAGAAAAATATTCCTTGATCCATCACTATTTCCTAGAAAAAGAGTTATTTTCATCATTACCTTACACGCCACAGAAGATATAGATACCCAAGTGAAGACAAACACCACTCACCACTACACATAGTTGAGGTCGAACGACTCTAGAATGTACACTGCATGTATCCTCTCGAGAAAGAGTGAAAAGAGGGAACAACTCCTCACCAATTCCCTACAATCGATGGAGTACTACTCCTATACTAGATCTCAAAGCTATTATCACTCCTATAAAATATGGCACAAACCTTAGTCTATCTAGGGATAACTAGATTTTATATATGTATATTTCACATCTATTAGATGGTCCTACTACTTGTAGTTCTATCTCATAGATGAAGGAGCTCCAAATCTAATGGACGAACCCATCCCTAGTGACACTCAGAGATATGGGTGCACTACTCCTTAAGTGAGGAAATGTTCCCTAATAGAATAAGGGATTACCACTCATGAAGGATGCACATAATTATATTAAAGGGGTGTACCACTTCTTAGATCGATGAAACACATCTTAACCTGGTAGGGGAGTACCAATTATTGTCTAGAAGGCCCACACTGTTTTAGGATAGGGGAGTAGTAACTCTACATGTTTGTTCACTATGGGGGACCCACTCCCACACATTACATGGGAGTAACAACCCTAGGCTAGGGAATATACTTTTTATAACGAAAGGGGAGTACCATATAAAAAAATGTGTACGGAGGACTCACACCATGATAAAATAGGGGAGTATCAAATGCTTGGATAAAGGACTTTCTTTTTAACATGGAAAGGGAGTACCAACCCAACATATACGTCCTATAGTGCGGAGCCTCTGCATGTTTCATTAGTGGAGTACTATCAATCTTCCCAAATGGGATGTGGAAACCCACTCCCCATCTCATCATAGGAGTAATACCCCCATACGAAAGCTACCCAATGGTAACAAACCTACACCCATGATGTGGGGATTCATGTCTCCACCTATGAATATATGTATTAAAAACACATTCCCGAGCCCATTAATAGAGTAACCATCCTAGCATATTTCTATTCGAACCATAGTGTTCTCCAACATCATTTTAGTTCCTCTCCACAAGCATCTTACTCGATTCACACCACCTCATACCATGTAAGCTGTCACGGAGTCCACAACCATTTGTTATGTAGAAACATCTTAGGATAGACTAATCACATGATAGAAATCATGTCACATTGAATGAGAGACTACAGGCAGAAAATATGTTGATGATCTTCTTATAGTAAACAAAGTTCCCTAGAGAACTCATGGTGTGTGCAACCACCCCATCCCCTGCCTATGTGTCAGATCTATACAGGTTCCAACCCATGTAATAGTGCATGGTGTGTAGAGTATTTAAACATCATGTCCATCATCTGTTAGACACTTAACTAGTTCCTCTTCAAAATGATTGACCAACCGTGTCTACCATAGTTCGGTTATTCCATACGATATGGCGTGTTCAGATAAATGTCCATTTCTTATCTAGTTTTCTTATGTTTTTAAATTGGATTCAGTGTCCATGTATCTTAGACATGTGTTAGTACATGACCATGTATTTTCAAATGGATATCGCAAGCCATGTACCATAGTGACATGATTTAGGGAAATATGTGGTTTTGTAACCCCAATACATGACATGAAATCCCCGTTGATCAACTTCACTAAATAGGAATATCGTCATCGCATGTTTCCCTTAACTAAATTACATTTATATGGTTGTTATAGTTAGGAATCACCTTCAAAATCACTAGATTCACCCCAATTCAACCCAAAACCAATAGATCTACATTTTAGGGATCAACAGAAAATGAAATAGGGGTCTATAACCTTAGAATTGTAAAAAATGAATGTGATCAGGACAAAAAATATAACCCCCTTCCTCGTTGGAGAAATTATAAAGCTTTTGTTGAAGAATGATGCCCTAATCATTCTAGTTCTCAATCTGATGATGATCTTCCTATGAAAAAGTGATAAAAACACCTCATTACATTGATTAAGTATTGGTTCCCACCTAACCAAAGGGAGGGGAGGAACTACTCTCCTTGGTTAGTTCAACAGGATAAGAGTCTCAAGGGAAAAGAGTTAGATTGAATAAATTAACACCAATTAATTTCTCTATCAATTCCACACCCCTGAAATATCCCTTGAACAATACTCCGAGAGGAGACAACTATAGGTCACACTTCGGGGAAAACAACATTCCAGACTCACCTAAAATTTTATAAATATTACTAGAGGCTCATAAAAGGCGTTATTTATGTTTCATGTGAAATTTTCCATGCACAAAAAAATATATTTAATATTTTTAATATCACCTACCCAAGGATACCTATACCATGGCTTCCATGATAACTCAACACCCAGCTCCATAAATACATTCTAAAAGATTCCAAAGTAGATCCGGTAAAAATAGGAGGCATTAAAATCTCCCCACCATAGGGGCTTTAATCCTCGAAAAGCAAAATACATTGTTCAAGGGAAAAAACTGAGCTCCCTAATAGACTCCCCCACAAGCTATCTTATAAAGGGAACTTTTTCTTCTTACATGTATGCACACAAGAAGAAAAAACCATTATTAGAAAACACTTATGTAGAAATTATACTAGTACCACATTTTGAAAAAATGGGCACATGTCTCCATAGATTGGGTTGGTGGGAGTGAACAAAAAACCACAGTCCATATTTATTCATACGGTCTAGTAGAAGACATCCTCATTGACCTAATTCATATACTATAGGAACCCTAAAGTTCTCATCGACCACTTAGATATTTTTTTTAATATCATCTTCAAGTGTTCTATGTCCACAGTCTATGTTGAACACATGATGGTTTTCATAAACAAAATTGGGTATTCCAATGAGTAAATATTGGGTCTTACTAGTACATTCATATAAAAACTCACAAATTAACATAGCTCACCAAAATAGGAAAACTACCACACACAGTAGTGGCATCTAAACTGAGCATGTATGGTAGGTCACCAGTCCATACTATAGAAACATCATGGTGTCTAACTCTACCACTACATAATGATTCTAAGAAATGCTCTCCCTATTCCAGGTCCACTAAACATAAAGTGGGTCGAGTTGGGAAAATCATATGGAATATATATAAACTACATCAATACTTTATCTCATAAACTCAACATCAACACACAAGTCTAACGAACTTGTACACAACATTGTGATACTATCCACTTTGGCCAGGACTGACTTGGTCGCACGGTTTTGATCGCATGAAAATGCATATTGGAGTGTGAAGTGCCCCTTCCTCATGAGCTCAAGGTCACATAAATGTGTACCGCATCCTCCTCAAGAGTGTCAGATACAAATGTGACACCAAAAACACAAGCGTTCTAACAAAATAATAACGGATAACCAAAAAAACACTGAGTCGTAATGGGCCCTCTTTCGTACGTACTAACATGGGATTCTATCTATTCCTCGTGTCACCAAGCAAATCCTCAAGCATAAGAAGAAATAAAAAGAGTATGCACAACAATGTCTAACAAATTCTAATAAAATATAATGGAATCAATGAATACCTCTATTCATTCTTAGAGAATATATAATAAATGCCACTACCAATTTAATCTATCCACACCCACATTGTCTTTCTCCATGAGCCTAGTGCAATACAGCAGGGGGTTGTGTTGTAAAAACACCAACTACCTACCTCCTCCAGCCACTCTTATAGATCCTTCGCCACCTTGTGTAACCCCTTGCTCCATGTGTTACCTCAACCCGAGCGAATCATCATCTGAATTCTGTGCAACAACATGGTGGGTCAGACTATCTCTAGAGTGATTTCCCCAGCCGTTAAAACCAAAACACTACCTTTCCTATGGATGATCAAGTCATTGGTGTTGATTCTGTTCTATATACCCACATGTCTGCATTTGGGAATGTTCATGACTCCTAGTACATTATCTTATTACAAATTATCTTCTTTCTCCTACATATTTCTATAGATTGTGACCACTACTTCCGTGAAAAACCACATTTTCCACAACCAGAAAACATTACACCACATGAGATTTCTCCCATACATCATCATATCTAGGAATGAAATGTAGAATCACAAATACCTTGATATCCAGATGTAGGCCATGCACAAAATAATGTGTTCTAAAAAACTAAAACCTAACTGTATCTCAAGGTCATCATGAAGTGTCTTTGAACATCTATGAAAACTCATCTCCTATCATGTTTCTTTGTCCATGTTGTAGTATCTCTTGGATACACACCAATATCATAGTGGAGGTGGAAAACGCTTCCCTAAAGAGTTAATTAAACCCCTCACAAGTATGTGTCATCACATAATGTTTCTATATCAGTAGACTCTACCATCTCCCTACTATAGGATGTGGTAGGATAACCGCCAGGAACACCATCAGATCGAGAGGTTTATCTACTAAGTACAATACTCGCATGAATAACTTGATCCAGTCATCTATTTCATAGGGGTCTCGACTTACCTATTAATTCAGTGTTCATAGCCTATAGAACACATGTTGATCCCTCATGCAATATGTTTCCTCAACCTAAACTGATAGTAAAACCTACTGATCAACATGTAGTGGTACCACCAACAGACCACCAAGAAGTAACGCCTAATAATTACATCCCTATACTGAATACTCATCATGGGGAGAATTTTCAACACAATATTGATGTAAAATTCTGTATTTATGTATTTATAGATGTTTCCACAAATAGAATCAAGATGTACCATCTTCATCAAGTATATCTAGTGAGATGACTCAAGATGTATAGGAAAAAAACCAATCCTATATGTTGCATTTACCATTTATTTCCCAACGGCCAGTATCCCAATTCAATGAGTCAAAGAAAAGATTATAAGAATATTTTTGAATGAATACTTCATTCTCCTAACAAATAATTGAAGCTATGGCATGTGTTCTGAGCTCAAAACCACATAACACTATCTCTGTGCAACCCAAACCAAGTTCACAGCACTACAATCCCAATAAGGAACATAACACCTCTAAATCCACTCTTTCTTGACCCAAATTGATGAGGTCGAGGATAAAATCTCCATTACCACCTCCAATAGGCCAGGTTCTCGAAAACAGGCACTGATAAGGCATATAACTAACATGGGAGGAATTTAAAATGTACATGTATGCACAAATACATCTCAAAATTCACCAAAATGATGAAATGTAAAAACAAAAAAAAAAACCAATTTAGGCATATATTTATATGCCACAACAAGAGTACAAAAGAATTACTGAAATAGAAATATAGGGAAAACAACCCCCAAGGAAAACTGTTAAAGAGTCTAACCATCTCAGAAGGAGGGGATCACTGTCAACTAAAACTTCCAAAAATATTTCCATCCAAGCTCCGTTAAACACCTCAGTCTAGCTCCAACTACATCAGGTCTTCCATGGACTGTGATGAAAGGCATGTGGTCTCTGAAAGAAGAAAAACATGTGTGTGAATTTATCTTCTAGGTCTGAGTACAAAAATACATAGTCGTTGTCCCAAAAACAGAAAATAAAAACAGAGAAACTGAAAGTATATAGTCTACTCAACATTTCCAGAGGGAAACCCAATAGTTAATGAATCTCTATCTCTAACCATCCCTGATTATACATGAAATTGTAAATCGTTCTACCTATGGTGTCAAACATTACATGTGACAACATCACAAGGACTCCCAGAAATCATTATGATACACTTGCCTAATACATACACTCTCATGAGGATCCAAACTCATAACTAGTAACCAACTTCTCTTCTTAGGCTCTAACCGTAATATAAATCCCAAGGAAAAAACTCCATGAGCTCAACCATCCCAACCGGAACATGTCCATTAGATTCACATCATTAGTAAGAACTCTACCATTCCCAATTGTATGACCAAGATAATGTACTCCATCGAGAACATCATACTAGGTCCATCTCTGATGCCCATGAAAAAAATTTCATATCGTCATTACCTTGAACACTGTAAAAGCTATAAAAACCCATGTAAAGAGGCACCACCCATCTCTACTGCACACTTTTGAGGGAGAATTGATTTCATCTATGCACCATGTGCATCCTCTCTAGAAATAGAGAATAGTGGGACCCATGCCTCACCACTTCCACATAGTTGAGGGAGTACCTCCCCTAAAATGGTCCATGAAACCTATATCACTAATTTAATGAGTGTCTCATACCCCAGTTCTTGGAGGGGGATGTAGCTCCTATGGGGGTATCATTCATATCTAGTTGATGGGGCAACACTCTAAAGTTGTATCTCATTGTTGAGGGAGATCCATCTCTAATGGAGGACCCTATACCTCCAACTATATGGGGAGTTGGTTGTAATACTCTATATGTGATGACCCAGGTAATGGTTCAACATGGGAGTACTACTCATGAAGTACATGCCCCATGATATGATAGTGGAGTGCCACATCATAAATCAAAGATCTCCACCCTAACACAGCAGGGTAGTACCACTTAGTGGATAATGGACCCACACCATAGCAGGACAAGGGAGTATTATCGCTCCTAGTTTGTACACTATGGGGGGCCCACACCATGACATGATTGGGGAGTACCAACTCCATGCTACAATACCTACTCTTTACAATAACATAAGAGTACCTATTATACCGGAATATAAAGGATGGAGGACCTGCGCCATGATCTAATAGGGGAGTATCAACACATAAAATAGAAAAACCACTCTGTGAAATGGGAGGGGATTACTGACCCCAACTATACATATTATAACAAGGACACATGCAAAGGTCTAATAGGGTACTATTTACCATCTACACAAATATCATGGGCAAACCCGCACTCAGACCCATCAGCGGAGTAACACCTCTATAGAAAACTACCAGATGGTAAAAAACCAACAACAATGACATGTGGAGGCTTGTCTCCACCTAAGAAGAGAGGTCATGAAAACATGCACCCTATTCCATCAGGGGAGTAATAGTCCCATTTTCTATCTATTAGAACCACATCAATCACCAACATCGTCTCAGTACCACACCATAAGTGTCTTTATCAATTCATGTTACCTTGTATCTTCTATGCTGACATGTAGGATACTATTATGTTCTATTAAGAAAAATATATGTGATAGACTAATCCAAAGCCTAAATATAAATCAAAAAAAATAATATATGAAATGAGGAAGATACAAGGAGTATCACATAGTAGTACACGACGAGCACTGGGGAACCCACAATGTGTGGACCCACTCGAGCTCTTGATAGTGTATCTAATATACATGGGTTCCAACCCCGGTAAGGGTATACTATGTGTTTAGGAGGTACATTCCATGTCCCTCATCTCATGCCCAATGGTTATGTTCCTATTCTATATGGACCAGCTGACCATGTCCTTGAAAGGCTATGTATCCAATACTACATGGAATGTACAGATAAACAACCACCTAGACTTTTAGTTTATATGTGTCTCCATTCCAAAACCTATGCCAATGTATTCTAGACCTAAGTTAGTACATGGGCATATGATTTCACACGACTATCCCAATTCATTTCCCATGGTCCCACAATTTAGGGAACAACATGTAGTGTAACCCCTATACACAATATGTAATCCCAATTATTTATCTTCCACAAACAAGAGGAGAAACATTTAATGTTTCACTAAACAGCATGTCATGTACATGGTGGTTGCACTCTAGAATCACCTTCCAAATTTCCCTACATTCCACGATTCTACCCAAAACCCATAGATCTACTGTTTTGGGATGAATTAAAATTGATGCCGGGCCATAGAAACTTATTATAATGAATAATGTAAGGGATCAGGACATAAACTCAAATATTCCAACATTGACAGAAAAATGCTAAATATTTCAATCAAGATTGATTCCTAGATTGTTCTATATCATGATATTATAATGATCTAACTCAAAAATGGATATCAACGGTACATTGTTACATGAATTCGACATTGGATTCTTAATCTCTAAATGGATGAGTGGTGTGGATATACATGGTTTGTTCATGCCCATATGAGGGTTGGGGGGGGGGGGTCAAATTTTTTTTAATAAATTAATACCAAATACATTATATCACAATGTGACATTAAAAAAATAGCCCCAAAACCGAACACCAAAAACAGAAAAAATTAGCTTGACCCATGGGTACACACCTTATTCTGGACTCAACCTCAATCTGTAGTATCTGATCCAAGACTCTTGGCATGAGTTACTTATGTTTTAAGTGAAACTGTGCATGTGAAACGAAATAATTTTAATATTTTTACGATCAGCATTCTCAGTCTCTCCGACCCCCTGATTCTTATTCTAACTCAGGGCTTGGCTCTGACTGTAGTTTTTGAAATATTATACGGTCATTAATTTAAAAACCCGAGACATTACAGCTCTACTGTGATACCCTTGTGTGATACCATGGAACATAACAACCTGTGTGAGATACTAGAGGATACCCATTCATGATATCCTCGATCATGTGATGTTTTCAACCTGTGAAAGCCCCCTATGTGAACCCATATCATAAAACCCTATAAATAACCCTATTCTCACATTATGTGAACTCCTGACATGGACCCCTAGTTTGAACCCATAATGAAAACCTTGTTAATGCTTTGCACAAGATCTTGGTGTGAACCTTATTCCTTCATTATAAAATACATTCATCATATAATTCACAACAGTTACATAATGTATATTTATTCCTGGGTCCTGTTTGAGAACCTCATACATGATATATCTCCATGAATGTACTTTATAAATGTTTTTTCATATATAATTATAGGGAATACTATAATTATAGGGAATACAATGAGTCATGTTCGCACATCATGCAAGATCCGAGCAAGATTTCAGCCCTTGGTTTCCATAAGATCATAAATGACCATGATATAACTCAATAAATTATATATATTTCATTTTATTCATCCACATTCAAGAGATTAAATATATCACCCTTTTACAAGACATTACATATTCTATTTCATGATATCATGCATTTTCACCTAGCATGAGTCCCAAAATTCAAATTGTTGCGATAACAAATAGTTCGATCTTGCATGAGATTAGGAATTATGATGTTGTGCGAGATCACATGGTTCATTATTTTCACAATATACAACATTGTCACTCTGTATGATCAGTTTAGCATTCACTCTCCACGATCAAAGTTCAGAATTTCTATTCAATGAGATCAAACAGTTTTACATGGTGTGAGATATGATATTCATGCTAACTCCTCAAGCATTATTTGACCACCAGTCAATGTCTACAACCACAAACCTTGTGAAAAAACACACAATCAACCAAAAAGATCAATAAGGATGTATTTTTTCTAATAATCATTGTATGGTAAAATTACACACCAATCTCTAATCCCTTATACAAAATTCAACATAATTAATTGCATGTATTTTTAACATTATAACCCTTCCAAAATTCAATATATGTTAGAAGGTCATTAAATTTCTCAAAATAAGTAAAACCGTAATCCACCAACTATCATATATAATCTCTTGTTTGTCACATACAAAAAACTGTAAATACCATAACTGTTTTCATGAATCATTGTAA
Organism: Viscum album; assembly: GCA_963277665.1. Classification (NCBI taxonomy): domain Eukaryota; kingdom Viridiplantae; phylum Streptophyta; class Magnoliopsida; order Santalales; family Viscaceae; genus Viscum; species Viscum album. Next base: position 1,111,135,715 of record OY728145.1, read on the forward strand.
TGTCCAAAAATACAAAAAAATAATAATAACAACATACATACAACATAATTCATTGTATAAAACCTCAAATTATTGAATTTATTACTAATATAAAGTAATATTATAATCTCCATCAATTATAAAATAAACCATTATTTCTAGATAACAATATTCGATTCCACTATCATTAATTCAATCCAATTTACATTATTCCCATCAATAATATATTTTCCCAATGTAGAAACCATTTTATCAAAATCATGAACATATTATGGTATATATTTCCTTGTCAAAAATATCACCTTCCCATTTCATCGCTTTTCTTGGTCATCATCACCATTCAACATATTTTTTAAAACCCTTAACGAAAAACTTGTACTAGTTAATTTCACAACTCATATAACATTATTATTTAATTCTAACACATATAGCCATCAATAATCCCACATTTTTTGAAAAATATTAACAATGATTCATCACATTTTTCTTTAATACCAGTTTAATTTCATATTTCTTTTTTATTATGTTCATCGTCAATAATAGAAAGGTTACACACACAACCTTGTAAATTTTCTTAATAATATTTACCCTTAAAAAATATATTTGAATCATTCCAATACATTTGATTTTTAAAACATCCATTATTCAATGATACCATAGGGATACTATTATTAAAATTCAATATTTTAACCAAAATTTTCAATTTTTCATTTTCAATTACTTTCATTATATCAATTTTCCCACATAAAAATAATCATCACATCCCTCAGAGGCATTCCTTTATGTTCTTATTCCAACATTCTTGACATTTTTGGGAAATTATATTATTTCTTATATGGTATCTATGACTTGAACCCTTAATAAACTATATAATTCTTTTCTTTGGTGAGTCTGGGAGCTGCATGAGGTGCATGTTTTTAATCATATATCATGATAACTTATTAGGATTAATTACAATATCATTCCCCCATTCTGTAATCTTATTTAATTTATATCTAAAAATTTTCTATTATATTCAATGTTGATCAAGTACCATTTGGTTCAAACATTGACTAAAACTAAAAATCATAGTGAACTCAACATTAATAATAGTAAGGAACCACAAAATCATATAAAATAACTTATAGAGTGTCTAAATCATTACACCTTCATTTTAAAATATGAATCCTGAGGATTATCTTTGGAAATTAATAGTCATAATATATTTTAATCCATCACGATGGTTTATAATGATTATGTGAATTTCCAAACAATATCCCATGAGAGTGTTAAACTAGGCCTGCAACAAGGCCTATTGTCATTACCATAAGATGATCAAGTCTATATCGACGAACAATTTTTTATGTTATTTACATTCAATATATCTGTTCTATATAGAGATAGAGTTATAGAAACAATATGGGGATTTAATTTCTAGGAAATCACATTCTATATCGTTTAATGAAATTAAAGGATATTTTTTTATACATTAACTCATACATAGACAAATACTTAGACATATACCTTTGTAAATCGTTTGGAATATATATATATATTGATCCCATAAAATTTTAATCATCCTATTTGGAAAAATTTATATAAAAACACTTTTGATACATACTATAACAAACCTATATTTTAAAAAATGTATATTAAATAATTTATATGAATATTCATTAAATTAAACAAACACATTACAATGGATCATAATAGTTTAGTGTCTTTGAAGACTATGGAAAATAAGCATCTAATATGGCGAATGATCACCAACATCTCCAATTTTGTTATTCACCTCAACTACTATTCATAATAAATACCTTCATAAAACCATTATTAATATCATTAGGAAGAGAATCATAATAAAGGTTTGCGCTCATATCATTAGTAAGGGTTAAAAAGTGAGATATATAAGAATAACATATATATAAGGGAATGATAACATGAATGCAAAAATTGAAAACCATACCCTACATATCAAAATAAAAATAATGATTCATTGAAAAAAATATAGAAAATTAATAAGAAATAAATCATAAGTAAATCAATAAGGATGATCCATAAGAGCATAACATCGGAACAAGACATAGTACATAAGCATGGAAAATCATTTATATAATAGTCGGGCCTCAATTCCATGGCTATCATAGTGGTATGAGTTCACTCTCCAAACCATCATTGTAGTCATAGTTCATTCATTAGACCATCATAACAAAAATAATCCCTCACTAAACATATTTCACTACTCGTTCAAGTTATTTATATCTCGTGATACATAAATATATACCAAATTTATTTTAGGTAGTTATTGGCCAAACCCATCACATAATTAAAAACATGTTCATGTGTGCCAAAATATCATAAAAAATTCTTTATACCATAACCCATGAAATGAAAGTGGGTTCATAAAACATTAGTGATAACAGATCCTTTATAAAAGATAAAAATTTTATAATAATTTCATCATAGTATAACTTGGGGAAAATAATGCATGTATCATATGAATTTTATCATAGTATAACAGAAGGAAAAATAGGTGTATTTCATAATAATTTAATAATAATATAACCCATTTAAAAGAATTGTATTTCATTAAAAACATTCCCTAAAAAATATACCATTCTGAGAAATATTAAGTATGATATCCTATGATGAAATCCATAATAATGCATATATAAATTTTAAGATTCCATATTAGATGGAAAATTATTGTGAAATCTAAATCACCTAGAAAATTGTTTGTACAAAATAAAATGTCATTGATAATTAATTTTTGAAACTGAAATTGTGTAAAATATTTTGGAAATCCCTTTCATTGTAAATATCCTTCAAAACATTTAATGTACGATTTAAAAATTAATTATAAATGTTAATGTGGAAAATAACAATCTAAAATTTCAAAATCAATTCTATTGAGAATAAATTTTGAAAATTATAAATAAATATTTTAAAAATTTGATGTAATTATGGTGTAAATTTTTATTCAGGTCATACATGATAAAATAATGATTTATTTCACATATTTAGTAAAAAACCCATTTTATGAATTTTTTGTAAATAACAAAAAGATCATTTTAAAAATATTATTTATAAAGTAAAAAACATGTAAATATATCTTTAAAACATTTAAGAAAATTTTACAATATTATTGAATATTTTTTATAAACAAGGATTTAATAGAAAAATTGATTTCGACCTAAGAAACAAATAATGAAATATTCTCAAAAAATATTTTTTAAACTACTGAGTACAAAAATAAAAAAATTAAAGGTAAAACATTTATTATTATGACATATATTGATTACATGAATATTCATGTGTCTCCTGAGATATAGATCACAAGATTTCATCATCGGAAGCAAAATCATAAAGAATCTCGATGAGTGATGTGATTAAAACAAAACACTCTTACTATTTTGGTAAAATTAAATCATAATCCTCATGATAGAATAATATTAAATGAAAATTAGAGATAAAAATAAAATAAATTTCTTCATGATACAATAAAATATTTTCTGTATATATGCATCATTGAATAATGAAGGTGAACAACATATCTTATTTACCAATGAATGAAGTTTGCAAAAAAGGTCACTTGTCTCTTTGGGAATTGTAGAACTGTAAACACCATCAATGTGAAATAATTATACTTATTTTTATGTACACAAAATTTAATTATAATAATCAAAAAAGAAATTCACGGGAAGGATATATACCACATAAAACGCACACATGGAGAATATTTCAAGTGTCTCACAAGAAGATAAAATGGAGATGGAGATCACATACCCTAACTCTCAACTTCTTTCATAGACATTTAAAACTCATGAATAATAAATATATGTTTCTTTTAAACATATAAATTAATAGTAGTTATATTTATCATACCATATATGATGTACTTATCGCCATTTATTACCATCTTATTAAATATTCCTTGTTAAAATCATTCTTTCTATATTGACCACATTGTTTTTTATATCTGTTCTGATTTGTTTCAATCCTATTAAATTGATCATTGTTAAATAATATATAGATTAATAATAATACATTTATTATCATTTTTATATATCAAATATACTTTGTATACCAATCATACATCTTGGTCTTGATAAATAATGTATGTTACGATCATGGAGACAGTAGGCCATTTATACGGATGGGTAACATTTCCATTTTTCAAGGATTGATATGTAAATGAGGTATCTAAGATTTAGAATTTTCAAAATGATTATAATATTATAATTATAAAACTATTCCTTTATATATAATTAATTATATCATCCATGTGGATTGGTTATTAAAAGAGAGTCAAATCGCTTTGTCATGGCGGTAGTCCATGGTCCTCGAATGATGTAATAATATTTCCGTGATTGAAAATGTAAAAATAAAAAAGGGGTATTATATTTTCAGAATGATAAATAAGTCATTAATATCATAATTATTACATTTATATCATATACATTCCTTAAATTGTTCCTAATTATCTTCTTATGTAATGTGATAGAGAATTTCAATTAACATTACTTTGCTAGAGGGTAGTCTATCGTACATGAGAGAGACATAATCGTATCCACTATGGATCGAAAAGGAAAAAAAGAATATATTAAATAATAAATAATTATGTATAATTATGTTATAAATATAATATATATACATTATATACATCCTCATACAAAATCGTTATAAATGTTTATGGAAAATGTTTCACATCCGTTTCTGAGGTGGTAGTTCTCCGTACACATGAGATATATTATTATATTCCATTTTAGTGAAGCGGTGATCAATACAGGTTAGGAACATAATATAATAATAACTCAAGAATACATCTTATAAATTTTTTAATTATATTAATATAGGATAATATTTTTTGGATGTGGAAAAAGAAATAAAACAAAAAATGCATTGTTGATAAATTATAAATTTCCTCAAACGACTTATTTAGGATTATACCCAAAGAATAACTATAATTGATTTATAAAAATTAAAATGAATCCAGAATGATAAAATTTAAATTTCCAAATTACTATGATGATTTTTCTACAATCCAATATTGTTTTAACATGCTAATTATAGAGGATAGGTGTTGGATTTCTATAAGTGAGATAAGTGTTACACATGTAATTTTTTAAAATAGAAAGTTATACAAACATTTTTCACCTGATGAAAGGGTAAAAATTAGATTATTTTATAAATATATATATTATAGTGTCTAATTTAGGATATAAAATTTAGTTTGTTAATGTTTTTACATTGCATTGATTCTAATCCATTTATTTTAACTATTGGTAAATCGATTTTTACCTTTATTGTAGTAATTAGTCTTTTCTATTTTTACTATTAGTTTTTTGTCAAAATCTATGTTGAGGTTATTAGAAAATATAATTTACTCAGAATAAATATATGAATTTATTTTTATCTAAATTTTTTGAATAAATGTTCCATCATTTAATTTAATATTAATCCCTAAGTCACGATGAGTGAATGAGTTTTAAAAAAAAATATTCAAATATTTAAAATGGTTTATATAAAAATATAAATTGATTATTATTTAAATGAAAAAAATAGATTAATCGATATATAATTGAGCTAATTTTTCTTTCAAACCAATTAAAATTATTATTTATGTTCATCAATAATTTAACCAGGAATTAAGTTTTCATTTCAAATTCTATATTTTTTATTATTCATCAAAAAATAATCTCTTTGGAAAATAAAAAAATTAATCCAAAGATAATTTTGATATTGGGATATAAAAAATTATGTTTACTTTTTAAAATAAATTTTATAAAAGTTTTTTAAAGAAATTTATCTGGAAAAATAGTTGGCAAATCAACATTTTAGAAAAATATAGTTTTAAACAATAAATTGGGTTTATTTATATATTTAATAAGGTAAAAAAATAAAATGAATGTAAAACAGTTAGTTTCATATATTATATTTAAATTTCTTCAAAATAATCCACCAACGTTGGTTCGGTTAATTTATTGAGGTGAACCATGTTTTTTTTTTCGAAAAAAATAAATTTTCATAAAAATATTTCATTTATTTTATGATTGTATTTATTTTCATGTTTTACTAATTGAAAAATAAGAAATTCATTTTATAGACCTATATAACCTATATATTTTAATAATTTATTTAATCAAACTCATACTCACCATTTCTATGACACGCTGATGAATATAATATTAAATAATAATATTTGAAAAATTAATCATGTTTCATCTAGACTATGTTTTGTTTGTAATGAATGAAATAAATGATTTCATGTGTAATGCTGGATAAATAATGTGTTACATTTATAAAAAAATATCTAAATGATTAAATTCGTCTGAAAAATATTTCTAAAAAATATCATGGTGTTACGTTATTAATAAATAATATATGATCAATCCAACCATTAATAAAATTTTATTTTATGATAGACCATAATAAATAGTAATAGAAATCTCAAGGTTCATGTGTCAATTGATACATTGAATTATAAACGCTAAAATAATTATTTTTCTTCGTCTCAATTTCAAATATTTTTTGCTACCATTTATAGATATCAAGGTAAATTAGACAATTTAGAAAATGATTATTTATTTTCATTTAATAATTCCTCAATCCATAATGTTTTGTATATTCTAGTAATATATGAAAATGTTATAATTTTATAAAAGTTAAAAATTCATCTCCATAGGCACTATTATCATTCCTTACTAAATGTTAAACTTATATATTATAATATATTAATATTTATCATATTTATTTAAAAAGAAACTTTTATCTCTAAATAATTTCTAATCTCTAGGTGGTGGCAAAAAATCCGATTCATTATTTATTAAAAACTAATTAATATTATATTGTATAGGGATAAGTTTTTTTTCCTCTAAAGGATATCATGTCAAAATTTGGGTGGAATATAGAAATAAAAGTGGAATGCACTCCAAATTTTTTACTAACGTTTTGGTCTAAATTAGTAAATGAACATTACCAATTGGACTCTTAATATAATGATGTTGATTTCATTTCATTATATTTTTTTATCTGAATGTATCTCCCTCTCAGTCATTTCAGATTCAATAGAGTTTTATTTTCAAAAAAATTAAATTTTCTACATCCTTCATCAATCAAACCTTAATTATTAAAAATATCATTAGAATATTCTCCAATATATTTAAATTTAAAAAGATATTCCTCAATCATTGTTTTTATTATAAAATATGAAAATTTTATTAAAATTAAATATCATAATTATGTTCATTCATTAAATTTAGTATCAACTACATCTAAATAATACATATTATTGGGAATAGAAAAATTAACAAAAAAGTTTCTATAATATATAAATTTTATCTTTTTTCCTTTTCATAATTAATAATGGGTTTTTTAAATAAATGTGATAATAAATATATTGGAAACATAATTATCCATAAAAATATCGATGGAAAAAATTTACATATGTTATCTATTCTCATATATCCAAGTCCATTAAATTTATAAATCAATTATTCCTCTCTATAACTTTATTTTTTTTGTGGCACCATGGGAAATTAAATAATTTTTGTAAGTATCCATTATATTAAAACATGTATCTAATATTATATAAAAAAATTATTTTCCTCTATAATCTTAAATATTAAATAAATATGAACCCTTTAATTTAGAAATAAATTATTTTAAGAAAAACTTGATAAGCATTCGCATTTATGTGAATGAATAGATTAAAGAAGAATTTTTCCATAGTCATCCATAATAAAAAAAATATTATTTATTTCCTCCATGTATCATAGCCTATCTATGTCAAATGAAATAATTGTATAATACATTTATTCCTCTTAAATTTTTATTTTTTTTCATTTTAAAAAATTCCATGTTCTATTATTGACCTATAACGGTTGCATCACATATTTTAATATTTTCAACCTGGATTTCTATTAAATGTAAATCTCATTCATGATTTAGTTATTTATAGAACTCCGTAAAATTTTTAAATCCATATAACCTATATAAATCATATTATTTTTCATCCCATAATTAAATAAAATTACAATGTTAAATATTATATTATAAATGTCTAAATAATCAATTTTCTTATTTTTGTTAGAATAAAAAAATATAGAAATATATTTACATAAAACACAATTATCATTATGAAATTTATTATCAATTACGTTGAAAAAATTTGAAATTCGGATTATGTTATTATGTATGTTATCCAAATATATTAATATTTTTTTAATAATAATATAATTAGGTATAACAACATTAATAAATCCTTTTACCATGAATTTGTAAATTTTATAGAAATTGAAATTTCTACCATCACATTAGTTATAGGAGATTAATTTTTATACCCCATCATTCATTTTAAAAGATAATCTACTACCCATATACAACTCACAATTCTTGATACCTCCAAGTCATCATCCCTTAAATTTTAATTAAATATCATGTTTCTAACCGTTGAAATATTGTATCCTATATAATGAGTAAAAATATTTTTGATACCCATATATATTTTAACCATGAATTTGTATAATTTTTTTAAATTGTTGTAGAAATAAATGTTTTAGTCTGACCAAAAAAATTATGTAAATATATGAGAGAATCACTAAAATGGGGACCTTTTATCACGAATCTATAACACATGAAAATTTGAGATACTAACGTTTAACATTTCATAATGAAATATATAAAATTATGTGGAGGTTTCCATTAATAACGCACAAAATTTTTGTTTATACTCATATATTTGATTGATATATTCTATTCATAACATTATTTTCATTGAAAACAATGTTGATAATCCTTCCATTATACTTTTAATATCCTTGTTTAGATATTCATTCATCAATTGAAGAGTCTCAAAATTATAATATTAATTTCTATTCAAGAAATAATCTATGTTGGCATTATTATCATTGTTATGATAAAGATTAATTTTTTCCTAAACATGTTTCTTATTATTTACATTTATTTCTTTGTAAACTTATTAAATTACAAGGACTTCTCTTTGAAATTTTTATACAATTTAACAATACATGTTATATAAAAATTATAATTATCATTGACTAAAAATTAAAATCAAATCTTGAATTAGTAACCACCTTTACAGTATCTATGTATCACATTTTAGATGATTATCTCTATGAATTTGTATCATTAATATAATCATAATAATTAGTGAAATTTTTTCATATATAAAATTCTATTTACATATTTTTAAATATTTTTTATTCCTTTAATGTAATCATTATTATTCGATATTTATGAAATTATGTGGAATTTAGTTCTACACTCAACAATTGTGATCTCAAGTGTTCTAATATTAGGGTTAGTATAACCTTTATTATTAATATTTTTTTTCATCTCATCAACAATATCATAATAATTAGTTATTGAAGTATTTAATTCATTTTTTTTCTTAAAACTCATTTAAAATATAGGATATATAATCATTTTAAATTGCCTATATTTAAAAATAATCAATCAGCGAACCAAAAATATATTCATTTATAAATAATACAATATTTTTGGTATTCACCTCATCAATGATATTGTTCATCTCTAATTCACATGTAAATATTAACAAAAGTGTTCTTCATTATATTAATTTATCATGTTCATTCTTCCATCTATGCATTCCCTCAACAATTGAGAGTTTTTTGGTAGTTAGTTAAAAAAATTGAACTATTGTATTATTTTTCATTTCTTCTCCATGAGAACTCATCTCATTCAAAATTCATGATAAAATTTTTAAAATTTGTTGAATTTTTTTTTTCACATAGTGACATCTGAGTAACCATGTTGTAATATTACAAGGTGAAAAAATTTTATATTATCCTTACCATAGTGAGTCAAATGAAAAATACTCAAATTGTTGTCAGTATTCTTATATGAAAATTAAACAATAAAAAATTAACTAATATAAAAAATCGAATATTCATTATTTTATAATAAAGTACTTAGACACATCATCAAAACTAAGTGCACAATGTTGCGTTTATATAAATTTTTGTGGTTTTTCTATCGTTGTCTAATGTTTAATATCTTGTTACTCAAAGATGGATTTTTTTATTTCATTATATTATTGTATTTATTACTAAAAAAATAGAGACTTAAGGAGAGTCCCATTATTATTGAACTTTGAAATTCAATTTTAACTGTGTTTCCCCTTGAGTGTTAATCATTGAAAAAGTTTATTAATAGAAAACATATCAAATTATTTCAGTACTGCAATACTAACTATTTATCCCAAATGATATGTTGGGAGAATTTTCCATAAGGGAAGTGGATTTATATAATATATAAAATTTGATAAATTATATTTAAACCATAAAACAAGACAATTTGTTTTGTAGATCACATAAATAAGGATCTTGCATATACTCATCTCACCCATATACACTTTTTAAGGTACAATACTAATAATGTTCCATAATCGTTGAATGGGTGTCATAATAAAATTATAAATTTTTATTCTAATAGAAGAAAAAGAATAAATCAATCCTAATTTTAAAGGGAGGAAACAAAAAAATTAAAACAAGTTCCATTTATATAATTATAATAAAATGAACAATAAACTGTAAATGAAATACATAAAAAAATAATAAATAAAGCTTCATTAAATATATTGGAAAATAAAGTGTAAGAAGAAATAATATCAAGGAATACTATTATTGAATAGTTATTACTACTCAACTAGACAAAGATTACTGAACTAACATGGTTGGGCTCATTCAGGTATTATTACAACAATGCAATAGTGAGCATAAATGTCTATATGTTCTTTAATTTATGTAATTCAACAGATGTATTTATTTAAATAAAATATAAAATACTCTCTCTTATGTATTCAATATATTTTTTATAGAAATTTTAAAATAGAAAAATAGTCTATCACATTTATATTAAATAAAATAATAATAAAATTTCCAATTATTATTAATACATTGTAAATAATAAGTTGACCTTCCAAAAAATATTATAATTACAAAATGAACTACTTTATAGTTAACCAATCCTTCACAATGACATTAAAGGTAATTGACCTACATTTATATTATCTAAAGACTTATAAAATTTGAATAAAAATTTAAATTAATTTATATAATTCATAAAATATCCAGATTTAGTTTCCTTCTAAAAATATATTAACTATGATTATAGATTCCTAAAAACCATTCTGTGACAATCATCATTATGATATGAATTATTAAATTCTATATTTCCATGTCACATACCAAAGAATTATTACTTGAAACATAATGTCGATATAATCATAAATCCATGAATTCAACATTATCACACAATTCATTGAAATATTTTTCTATCATAATATGAAAACATTATGTATCTTCTCAATAAGAAAGATTATTCACTGTAATCCATTCATTCAAAAATTATATTTAAAATATCTAATCCATATCTTATATAATCAGATATAAAAATATAAATATATATATAAACTATATCATTATAACATTTGAATAATCTAAAATATAGAAAAATGAATGTTTAAACAGTATAATCTATGACAGATCAATATTTCTAAGAAAAATAATAAACAGACTTTCATAATGTTGATTGAATTTTCCTCACATTTTAAAATCATGTTGATTATATATAATACATTGGTATTATTATGGTACTGACGAAAATCTTAATAAATTTTTCGAGTGATTTTGTAATCTCATGTATATGTTTTTGAGTAAATATACAAAATGTAAGAGTCAGTAATAAATTCATATAATAAATTTAAAAATCAATGAATCATAAGTGTGAATTTCAAATATATAAGGGTATGAACTGGATACATAATGGTAAATTATTAAAAAATAAGTGGAATTTAAATAATATATGATACGAGAACTGAATATTTTTAAGTGGTCAAATTGGTAATATTAGAAAAGTAAAACATTGAAGGGAATGTTTTTTAGTTTAAAATAATATTTATCATTTGAATGTTTTTATACATAGATAGATATCTAAAATATATATTATCTATATTATTTTAAAAATAAATAAAATAATTGTAGGATATATAAAATTAAAAAATAATTAAAATAGGGGGAATAAAAGATTAATATAAAATTTATAAATAATATGATGTTAGGGGAAGAGTAATTATCAAAATAGAAAATGATAAAAACCCACTCAACACCCCCTTTTGTCTAGAAAATGATTAAGTTTCATGACTGGTGAATATTTTAATCCAATATTCATCTACTCTAGGATATAATAATCCATAAAAACCTAAATTCCTTCATAATTCATACACCTAATAAATATTAACCATTATCACCGTTCAACTAAATATCATAATCCATGTCAAGATGAATAGGAATGAAGAAAAACAAATTCATTATCATACTGATAATTAATATCCTAATATGAATTTTTAAAAATTTGATTTAATTTAAATTTATAAAGTACATCATTAAAAAAAATTTAATATAAAAAATTAAGAAATATTAATTATAAATAAATAAACAAAATTTAAGAATATTTCTAAAACTTAACATAAGATAAAAAATATTATTAAAACATCATATTTTTTTTTCATTTAGATTATTATTATAGAAAAGTCATTATTAAAACAATAATAATCGTTATACACTTATATATTATGAAATCCTTAATATTATCCTTTTATATGATATGAAACCTAAGTATATGGTATTATATGAAATATAAGCACTTAATTTTCTAATCTATGATGTAAAAAATTTTCATAAAAAAATATCACATTTTTATTAACATTTAATCATTGATTAAAATTGTTTTTGAAAACTCATTTTATATGGTTTTAAATATTTTTCATAATAAGTCATTCTAATATGATTAGTTCAAAATTAATATTTTTAAAAAAAATCCTAAAACCTATTTTATTCCAGGGGATTTTATAATATCAAAAAATTGTATATAACATCCTAATAATTTTAATATTAATTTATTTTATTAATATTTTATTTTACTAAATATAATTTGAAAATAAATGTGATACTAACACTAAAAATTATGGATGATTAATTTATTAAATGTTTCATAAAAATTAATTAGATTACTTATAAACATTTTCTAACATAAATTAATATCCAAAATATCATTTTCAATAATTTTAAAAAATTGGAAACATAATATAAAAATTTAAAAATTTCATTTCTCAAGATATTATAGTTTATTCTATATATTATATCATAATTGAATGTTTTTCAAATTATATTTCATATTTTTCAATTGATAACAACCAAGTATGATATCTTACATTGAGGGTTGGGGTTGTATGTTATTAAATAACATATTTCTTAATAGTGATACGACAATTTTTTTTGAAACATCGACCTATTCTACTTCCCCTTACATTATATAAAAAAATATCCAAGGATATTGTAAAAACAAATTGATCAAAATAGATTGACTGAAAATTAAATAAGTGACCCAAACTCACACTATAGGGTGTGATGCTAAATAACATTCATTAAACATTGGATTAGATGAAAAGGGAGATGAACCAATCATTATATTTCAATATTTCATAAAAAAAATTAAAACTCTAAAATCATATCATAAAAATAAGATTGAAGGGTTTATTCTCTTCAATAACACACATGAGTAACAATTTAACAACACATATGAAAAATTACTTGTCATAAAACAACATTATCCCCCTTATAGACTTCTCTTATGTTATTCTAATATTCATAACCATGGGAAGTTAAACATAATATAGGGGTGATATTTAATTTTTATTAAGGTTAGTCATAAGTGATAACAACAAATGATCATTGGGGATCATAATATGAGTATATAGGTACAATTAGGATATATAAAATAAATACCCTTCAATGCCTAGATAAAAAATTAAAGCATATGTCCTGGAATAACATAATAAAACATCATAAAATTGGATCGTATCATAGTTGTTTCTCAATATAATAGAATTGTGGAATAAACATATGTATAGAGAAATTATAACATTCTGATAGAATGAAATTACCATGTATCTTGTTGTGAAAAAATAACAACCCTTCAAATTTTCAACAAAAAATATTACCAATGTTTATCTTTTGAAAATAATATATATGAAACATCTAATTAACAAGAAACTCTCACTTTATATATCATGAAGAAAAAGTACTCGACTATTTAATTTTTAAAATATAACACTCAATTCTTAATGATGTGAAAAAAATTCCATGATTCAAGTTGTCAACAAAAAATTGTCCATGATCGACATCAGAATAACATGTGATAAAAAATATTTCTCCTTGAATTACAGGTTGATATAATAACACACCTATAAATAATCCATACATAATATTTACAAAAGAAGTCATTAATTAATTATATAATAATTAAGCAATTAAAATAAAATGGGTTTAATTCATTCCATCATAATGTACACAGGTAATGAAAATGGTTTTCAAAACACATCAAGATGTTTCAGAAAACTTTACCTCAATCATGTTATATGATAATACCTATAATTCATAAAACCCAGAGGTTAATTTTTTACTAATATTTATCAAGTGATTCATAAAAAATATATTCAATTTAAATATGGAATTTATAGAATGATGAAAATTAATGTTAAACCATACAACTATTCTAGAAAAATATTTAAATATTTTTTTAATAGAGAATTTATAGTTAACAATGAAAAATCATTTAAAAAGGTCACATTAGTGAAATTTAATTTAATTCTCTACCAAAAGAAATAATTGGAAATAAATAATGATATTTATTATAATTAATATTCATAACTTTATGAAAAATGTTAAGTAAAATTACATTAAAATCAATTACATTAAAAATAATCATTAATAATACTTCTTTAGAAATTGAAAAAGGATTCAAAAAATCTAAATGAAAAATTTGAGAAGATATTTATTTTTTAAAATGTAACATTAATTATTATATTTTATATCGACAAAGACTATCAAATTAATATGGTTTTGATGATAAAACATTGGATAATTAAATGATGAAGAAAACTTATTATTATCTTAAAATATATTTTTTGAATTCCCAAACTGTAAGACATTTTAAAAATATTTTTTATAAAAGGAGTTCGAAAATATATATGTCATAAGTGATAAAATATTACCAAATATTTAGTTATAATATATTAATTTCCTAGAAGGAAAAATACTAAAAATGAATGAGAATCCATCATTATAGAAGATGATAATTATTCGTAGAAATGATAAACTTTTTTAGCAAGAAATTATTCAAGGTAATGATCCATATAAAAAATTTACCTTTTCCTTTTGAGATGAAATATAATTAAATCATATAAGGGAATAAATATATCTTTTAAAATCATTGTAAAAACAAGTAATTTTTCGGACTCATGAATGATTTTTAATCAAGGGAACCTCTTATATCTTTTCTAAATATTTATAACAAAATATCACGAGATAATGTGATTTTTATATATTATTTAACATTACAAAATAAAAGAATATAATGATTATATAAAATTAAATGTAAATATGTAATCTATTATAAATAAACCATTTTGTAAAATTACAAATATTTCTCAAACGGTAAAAACTGGGACATTAAAACCTTACAATGTTCATGATTCATTTTGAGCATGCATGTTGCAATGTCCCAACCCACGTGCCACACAAAAATTCATGTTCAGGTTCACCACAAGACCTCAAGATCATTTCCTCATACACTAGATGATTTAAATAAGAATCTTGGGTCTAGTAAGAAAATCAAAAGAATACAATACCCCCATTTATCATAATAGAACACCAGATAAATTAAATAATCAATTTCAGATGAATCAATTACCTAAACAAAACCTATTTCATGGGATTTTCAAAACAGAAAATAAAATATTCAATTGAAATGTAAAACATGCTATAACAATGTAAGTGTCAAAGTCTATAAAATGATACCATAAGAATAGACATTGACAACTCCAAAGTTGGGTGAGAACAACATATAGTTCCCTCATCCATGATCTATCAATAATCATCAATTTCACGCATGGCCTTTTATCATAACCATCCCTTCAATAATAAAGTCTATTTAGGAAAATATCATGCAGATCAAATAGGATCTGTGTAAGAATAATTAGACCACCACCATTGGTGTATAAAACAAGTTCAGTCAAATGTTAGTGTATGAAATTATATAAATAAATAATTTAAAGGCTTAAAAAATAGTTAAAACATTTTGAATTTTCTTTATTTAATCCTATTAACTCTAGGGTTTCTGAGGATACCCATAGCTCAATACTAGATTTGTAAGGACCTAGAAATTTTAAGGAAATTTTCTTTCATAAATACCATGGAATTTTACAAGTCTTTGGATTCTGACGGCACATGATTCCGAGGCCCGGTGTGCCTGGAATCAATTTCTGAGGTTTTGTTAAGCTTTGATTAACGCGTGTATGCAGTTTTACTGAAAAAGTAGAATAAAAATTAAATGGTTTCTCTTATCATAAATCTGAGGGCACCATTATGCTCAGGATGGAGGGTTTACCCTAGGCGTGACTTAAGTTCAGTCGGCGCGGGCCTCCTGCAAGAAAACCCAAAATTGGCATAATCGTAAATAAAATAATAAAATAAATTATTTTATTTTTCAAATTCTTATAACTCACAAATGGTAGCTCGGATAAAAATTCCGAGACCACCGCTGAACTCGTGAGGGTATGATTTATTTAATCAGATACTAACTTTGGCCACCGAGGGCCACTAAAAAAAGTTAATTTTTGGCGGCAAATAAAATAATTAAGTGACAATTATTTTATTGTAAAATTCATAACATTTAAATGATAACTCGGATTGAAAATCCGAGGGTACTATTGTGTTCATTGGGGCATGTTTCACCAAGGCATATCCTAACCTCGACCGCAGTAGGTCGAGGGTGACTGATAATAATTTTCCAAACTTTTTTTCGGTTACGTTCAGTAAACGTACGTGCAGGTTTTTGTATCTTTTGATCGTGAGCTCGGAATTGAAATCTGAGGACACCGATTAACTCGCAACGCAGATATTCACATAAAGGTACCTTTGTTGTAGTTGTGTTTTGTGCGGGTTGAGGTTAAATATTTGGGAATGACATTAAATCAAATAAAAGTTGATGTGTAAAATTTTTATTCAATGTAGGTGGTTGTTTTCAACAAAGGGGAAGTTAAAGGTGGGGCCCACACCCACCTAACCTTCCATGGGAGAGTTTAGTGTGGTGGGGCCCTACACGAGACCCTAAATCCTCACCTCCCCATAACTCACCCCTTGTTAAATGCATGACAACCCCACTTTATCTGTTATTGAAGGGGACTCTCTCCAACTAAGCTTATGCCAACTACGATAATTGATAAACTGGTTAATTATATTTGTCACACCTTTTTACATTCATTTGAAATGCATGGAATCTTTTAAAAGAATGGTACTTTATGAAATATGGGGTTGGAAATTGTTGTGTGGGTGATTTGAGGGCTCTTGAGTTTTTTTTGGAGAGTACCAACTCACCAACGAAGAACTATCATTCATTCAGGACAAAGAACGCTTCCCGGTTCTCCATCAAAGGAGGAGACACCGCCGCAGGGAATCCGAAATGATGAAGGCTCTTCCTCCAACATCAAACGAACCGACACCGATCTTCCACAACATCTGATCATCGAAACGCTTTCCTCTTTCCGCGGCTCGATGACGTGCGACGACTTTGCGAGGTAGGGGGTTTTCGTATAAAGTGTATATGTGAATTATACCATCGTTCATGCATATTTAATTCTAGGGTGTTTGTATAATTTATCTTGAATAAATTAAACCCTTGTCGTTGTTGAGTTATGGATTGATCTTCTAATGCGGAGGGCACGAGCTAACAAACACGCACGGACCCTCCATTGGTTGTTCTTTTTTTGCACGGGATGACTGGTGATGAAGAAACGGCCCGCAACAGCAATTTGAAGTTGTCGCAGTAAAGAGAAGGTCCTGGGAGAGATGCGGGCGTAGACGGTAGGCAAATCGGACCACCGGAGCCCGTCCGGTGGTCCGCAGAAAGCTCTGCCGGCGCGCCACACCGGGACGGCAGAATTCTGAAGGCCAGGCTGGTTGGGTTTGGTGGAGAAGAAACAGTGAATATAGAAGGAGATTGGAGAGAGAAAATGTCTGGAAGAATTAAATTAAAATTAAATAAAGAAATAGAATCCAATGAATGAATGTGATGCTTTGATTAGGGATTTCCATGCGTGAAATGGAGGGAGGCGCACCAATTGGAGAGAGAGGGTGGTGGTGCGTGACATTGTGTTTATTTGATGTAAAATCAATTAAAAATAATAATATAATAATAATAATAATTTTTTTTTGATAAAACAATTTTTCGATCGCAACTTATTCGTGCGACCTCGGTTTCACGAACCGTCTGTGGAAGTGCGACCCAGATTCCAAGACGGACATTCCAAGTCCAATATTGGATATCTTTTTTGGGTTTTTGGATCAGGTACCCAAAGAGCTCAGAAAATAATTGATTTAATATTATTATTAAATCTTTGACCCGCCATAACTCATTCGTGCAATGTCCGATTGGCTTGCCATCAGTGGCGATGTAATCTCATCATTAATAAGGTTGATTCAAGTCTAATGTTGGGTACTAAATTCTGGTTCATGGCTCGGGTCAACGAAACACCAAATAATAATAATAATAATAATAATAATAGTACTGGATCTTGTATCTGACATATCTCTCTCATACGGTGTCTAAATGAAAAACCGTCTGCGACGTTGCGACCCTGAAATTAAGACAAATGTTTCAAGACAAGTTTTGTATATTTAAGTCGAGGTCCAGGTGCGGGCCCCATGAGGCATGGTTCGTGCGTGTTGAGGGCAAATGAAACTGTTTCACCGGCTATCCATTTTGGAGCAATGGGTAGTCCATCTCGTCTGTTTTCCCGTATTAATCGAAATGGTGTGACCGGTTTGGTTAGCCGGTGTCATTTGAAGTATGACCGGGTTGGTTCGAACCCGAAACCAACCGGGCCCTCTGGGTGGAAACACTTTTAACTTATGGATCAGACGTCTGATTGGTGTGCCGTCAACTTTTTTGGATTCCTCTTGATGAGATAGTTATTTTGGAATACTTCACCTAAGGTTTGGACACAGTTGGAGTAGGGTCGAGTTAGATTGTACCCGAAATCCATCCGGGTCCCAAGAACAAAAAAGATGATAACTTTCAGACCAGACGTCTATTTGAAGAACCGTTAGAGGCATTGTTGATCACGTTGAGAAATGGTCCCTTTGAGTATACCCTATGAGAGGTCTGGATACAGTCGTGATACGGTCGGGATGGTACATACACAAAACCAACCGGGCCCTCGGGACTAAAAGGCTAATAACTCACAGACCGGGTGTCCGATTGACGCGTCGTCTGTTGCATTGAGAACCCTATGACAAGGCGGTCCTTTGAGATACTTCTTAGTGGGGATTTGTTATACTTGGAGTATCAACCAGTAGCTCGTGGAGCAGATCCTCCCAGAGACGAGTGTACGGAGTACAGAGACCTTGAAGCTGGCTGAGACCTAATGACTGCTTGTCCGATTCGTGTCGGAGTGACTTGTATATCCCAGTGGGGAGCACTACTATGTTTGGGTGGAAGACCCACAGTGGGGATAACTACTGTGTTTGGGTGGCAGAACCACGGTACTCGACACAAGGAGTACCTCTTCAGGCTATTATGGGGGGGGGGTGCACTACTGTGTTTGGGTGGCAGACCCCAGCGGGAAGCACTACTGTGTTTGGGTGGCTAACCCGCGGTACTTGATAGGAGGAGTACCTCAGTAGCCTAAGGTTAGTGAGTAGCGCCTCAGAGTTGTGACAGGATCACGACACACGATAGAGGAGGAGCTCTTTAGTAGATGTGGTTTCGATAAATAAAATCATGGTTTGAGCTGAGTCAATGACTATTGGGTTTACCTCATGATTGAGATGGGTCACTTGATAACATAGGCATATGTATGGGCGTATACCTAAGCATTGGTTATCCATTGATTTCATAACCTTTGTGTTTCCTAATGATTGAGATGGGTTACTTGATAACTTAGGTTTATGTAAGGGCATACAACTAAGTAAAGGTTATCTGATGAGATCTTTCTTTGTGTTTGATCCTTGTTGGATTTTAGTGAGACCTTGAGGGTCTAGGGGTCCCTAATGAGTATTGTTATACTCAACCCTACATGGGCTACGCCCATGCCTCATTGTGTTGGTTGCAGACGACGGACAACACTGATCGTAGTTTAGGCTAGTTGAGATGGACGGTACCCGGAGGTGGATCTCACGACGAGTCGCTACCCAAAAGAGACGGACGAACGGACGGTCTAACGCAGAGTGTTGTAGATGACGTCTATACCTACCCTTCAGGTAGGATCCATGGTGGACGATCCAGGAGCTGCTTGTAACCTTTCAGCTGTTGTCCTTTGAGTTGTACTTTACTTTTAGTTGTATCTGTACCTTTCTGTTGGGATTGTATTTCCGGCCCCTTTGTATTTTCCAGCACACTTGTTTACTGGTTTACTGATTGTTTGCTTCCACTTGTACTCTGTTGTGTTGTTTACATTTATAATGGCAATGTCTTCCATTTTTATTGGGATTTATGCCTTTGGTGCTAGTCGCCAGCCCCTGGCCTATGGAAGGAGGGCTTGGGGTAGTCACGACATGGGCCCCGAGGATGGGTCATGACAAATTGGTATCAGAGGAGTCGGTTCTACCGCAGAACATATAACTATGATATTTTTCTTTCTGTAAAGAAATAGTGTTATGGTACCGAGTGTGGTTTTCAGTTCAAGGATTCTAGTGTTGGTTCGGCGGCCGACGTATCCATACACTAGGACCCTGACTACTGATATCCGACTCAGTGCACGAAAAAACTGATTGCGTGTGTGTTTTCAAATGTTTTCGTTAAGTCATCTCAAACCAGGTCAGCTCACCAGGTTTAAACTGTTTGACAGTGTCATATCTTTTCAAGATGTCTCCACGCAGACAGTCAGTTGGTGTTCTGAGAGAGTACACGATGATGGTCCACTGAGCGATGAGACTCCAGAGCAGGACCCTCTTTCTATGTTGGCAACTTCGGGTGGTGTACCAGTAGCACCACCACCCGTTGGAAGCAGATGCCACCAGACGTACTAGTGGATGGTGGACACTAACAGAGCGTGTTGCACGAGTTCCAGCAGCAGAGGCCTTCAAGGTTACTAGACGAGGTAGATTTCCAAGTAGTAGTGGACTAGCTGGAGGTGATTTCTATAGTTCTACGCCTATTTTGGACACTAGTAGAGTAGATGGAGATCTTAGTTACTAGTGTTTCCTAGTGAGTGACCATTAGGTTGGTATGTATAGTGATGAGGATTTAGTACGTGGACTGATGCCTGAGATAGTACCTTCGAGTAGTGTGTCAGCTATGTTACTACCTATTGGTCAGTAGTTCCCACCAACGGTACCGGTAGATGACACATTTGGCTTAGTGCCTTAAATGTGTTTCAGCATCAGATACCCCTCAGGTTCTGAGGTTAGCCCGACTCACAGGCGGTTGAGAACTGGCCTAAGGAGGTGGCTAAGAGTTTTCTAGAGCATATACAGCTTCGGTAGGATGACATGATGGTAGCTGCGTAATCATCGAGGCGTACCAATCGATCTTGGTACTTGATGACTATGATGCGATAAGTGCTTTAGAGCTCAGTCCTCAAAGCGAGGTTTGCTTAATGGACAGATGAATCTGCAGAACAGCAGATGTGGAAGCAGAGCTAGGAGTGCAGCATGTGGTGGTGTACATTTCGACATGTTACAACCACCCGCCTTTGTTTTCTCTACCAGGCTCAGAGAGATGTTGGGCAGGGGAAGAGAGTAGCTGCATGCGGTCAAAGAGTGTGACCCAGGGGCTCTATGAATTATTTGAAGTACGTTCTGTGTCTACTATGACCTGCCGTAACAAAATAAATATATACCAATCATTCCTTCTGTCCATGAATCTTGTCCCAGACCTTCAGTTTCCAGTTAAAACCGTTTACTTGAGCCTCACATCTAAATATACCTTTGGGAGGATACTCGATAATCACTCTTACACTGACAGTGTGATCAGACCCTTGAGGCGAGACTTTCGGTTGGAACCTCTTTGTGGTAGCGTCGAGGCCTTACGAAGTTACTTTGGTTATGGAATGTGAAAACACATTTCATACACAGATTTACTATATTAGGAAAAATGGTTGTGGTGTACCCACAACATTGGGATTGGGTTTTCTCTTGGTCTGCGAAAAGGGAAACTCAGGAAGCACAGGATAAACTCATGCATAGGAGGGTGCGGTCGATTACTCTTGAGTCGGCCAACCTTACCCTCATGGCTTACCGCTTGACCTTTCCACCACAGTTGCACCTGGTGCACAATGTCATCCATATATCTCAGCTGAGTAGATGCGTGCATGATCCATCTCACATCATCGATCACGAGGGGCTGAACATCGATGACGGGGCGACATACACGGAGGTCCCAGTGGATATTGAGGATCGACAGGAGTGGGTTCTATGTGGATAGTCGATTTCTCTGGTGCGCTTTTTCTAGTATCACGGTAACCTCTAGAAGAGCACATGGGAGCGGGAGGCTCAAATGCGTACTCAGTACCTCTTTTGTTTCCCTAGTGTGTGTTGAAGCTTTACGAGGACGTAAAGCCCTAAGGTGGGAGTAATGTAAAGACCCATAAATTTTGAGGAAATTTTTTTTCTTACATACCTTGGAATTTTACAAGTATGTGGCTTATGACGGAACAGGATTCCGAGGCCCGGTGTCCCCAGAATCAATTTCTGATGTTTTTTAAGCTTAAATTAATGTGTATAAGCAGTTTTCCTAAAAAATTGGAATAAATACTAAATGATTTCTCTAATAAGAAATAAAAGGGCACTATTGTGCTCAGGATAGAGGGTTTACCCTAGGCGTGACTTAAGTTTAGTTGGAGCGGGCATCCTATAAGAAAACCCAAAATTGGCAAAATCGTCATCAAAATAATTAAATAAATTATTTTATTTTTCAAATGATTATAACTCACAAATGGTAGCTCGGATTAAAAATCCGAGAACACCAATGAACTCATGAGGGTATGCTTTATTTAATTAGATAATAAATTTGGCCAGCGCGGGCCAATAAAAAAAGTTAGTTTTTGGCCGCAAATAAAATAATTAAATGACAATTATTTTATTGTAAAATTTATAACTTTTAAACGGTAACTCAGACTGAAAATCTGAGGGTACAGTTGTGTTCGTTGGGGCGTGTTTCACATAGGCAGAGCCTAACCTCAACCGTAGTAGGTCAAGGGCGACTGATAATAATTTTCCGAACATTGTTTTGGGTACTTTTAGTAAACGTACGTGCGGGTTTTTCTATCATTTGAACTGCTGCTCGGAATTGAAATCTTAGGACACCATTTAACTCGCAGCGTCGATATTCGCTTAAAGGGACCTTTGTCATAGTTGCGTTTTGAGTGGGTTGAGGTTAAATATTTGGGAATGAGATTAAATCAAATAAAATTTGATGTGTACAAATTTTATTCAGGGTAGGTGGTTATTTTCAACAAAGGGGAAGTTAGAGGTGGGTCCCACACCCACCTAACCTTCCATGGGAGAGTTTAGTGTGGTGGGGCCCACATGTGACCTTATATCCTCACCTCCACATAACTCACCCCTTGTTAAAGGCATGACAACACCACATTATCTTTTATTGAAGTGGAGTCTCTCCACCTCCCACGATTAATCCAACTAAGATGATTAATATCCTTCTTAATTATATTTGTCACACCTCTTTGACTTCTTTTGAAATGCTTGGAATCATTTAAAAGAACAGGACTTGATGAAATATGGGGTTGGAAATTGATGTGTGGTGGATTGGAGAGCTCTTGAGTTTTATTGGGGAGTACCAACTCACTGACGAAGAATGATCATTCCTTCACGATGAAGAACGCTTCCCGGTTCTCCATCAAAGGAGGAGACACCGCCGCGGGGAATCCGCAATGACGACGACTCTTCCTCCAACGTCAACAGAATCGAGACTGATCTTCCGCGACGTCAGATCATCACAACGCTTGCCTCTTTCTGCGGCTCGACGATGTGCGGCGACTTTTCAAGGTATGGGGTTTTCGTATAAAGTGAATATGTGATTTATACACTCGTGCATGCGTATTTAATTGCAGGGTGTTTGTATAATTTATCTTGAATAAAGTAAACACTTGTTGTTGATGAGTTATAGATTGAGCTTCTAATGCGAATGGCACGAGCTAACGAACAAGCCCGGACCCTCCGCTGGTTGTTCTATTGTGCGCTGGGAGACGAGAGACGAAGAAACCGGCCGCAACGGCAATTTGAAGTCATCGTAGTAAAGAGTTGGTCCCAGGAGAGACGTGGGCGCAGACGCTAGGCAAATCGGACCACCAGAGCGCGTCCGATGGTCCTCGAAAAGCACTGCTGGTACGCCACACCGGGACGGCAGAAGTCCGAAGGCCAGGCTGGTAGGGTTTGGTGGAGAAGAAACAGTGAATGGAGAAGGAGATTGGAGAGAGAAAACATTTGGAGGAATTAAATTAAAATTAACGAAAGAAAGAGAATCCATGAATGAATGTGATGCTTTGATTAGGGATTTCCAAGCGTGAAATGGAGGGACGCACACCAATTGGAGAGAGAGGGTGGTGGTGTGCGACATTGTGTTTATTTGAGGTAAAAGCAATTAAAAATAATAATATAATAATCATATTATTATTTTTGTTGATAAAACACTTTTTCGACCGCAACTTATTCGTGCGACCAAGGTTTCACGAACCATCTGCGGTAGTGCGACCCAGATTCCGAGACGGACATCCCAAGTCCAATATTGGATATCTTTTTCGGGTTTTTGATTCAGGTACCCAAAGCACTCGGAAAATAATATATTTAATATTATTATCAAATATTCGACCTACAAAAACTCATGCGTGCGACGTCCGATTGGCTTGCCGTCAGTGGCGATGTAATCCTGTCATTAATACGGTCGACTCAAGACTACTGTTGGATAATAAATTCTGGTTCATGGCTCGGGTCCACGAAACACCGAATAATAATAATATTATTATTATTATTACAGGATCTTGTATCTGACATATCTCTCTCATACGGTTTTGGAATGACAAACCGTCTACGATGTTGCGACCCTGAAATTAAGACGAATGTTTCAAGAAAAGTTTTGGATATTTAAGTCGAGGTCGAGGTGCGGGCCCCACAAGTCTAGGTTCGTACGTGTTGCCGGGAAATGAAACCTTTTCATCGACTATCCATTTTGGACCAATGGGTAGTCCATCTCGTGTGGTTTTTCATATGGATTGCAATGGTGTGACCGGTTTGGTTAGCAAGTGTCATTTGAAGTACGACCGGGTTGGTTCGAACCCAAAACCAACCGGGCCCTAGGAGCAAAAAATGCTTATAATGTAAGGACCAGATGTCCAATTGAAGTGTCGTCGACTTTGTTGGACTCCTCTTGATGAGACGGTTCTTTTGGGGTACTTCACCTGAGGTTTGGACACAATTTGAGTAGGGTCGGGTTGTATTGTACACGAAATGCAACAGGGTCCCTCGAACGGAAATGCCGATAACCTTCGGACCGGACATCCGTTTGACAAACCGTCAGCGGAGTTGTGGATAACGTTGACAAATGATACCATTTAGAATAACCTATGAGAGTTCGGGGAATAGTTGAGTAACGGTTGGGTTGGTTCGTACAAGAAACCAACCGGGCCCCCAGGACTAAAAGGCAAATAACTCACAGACCGAGCGTCTGATTGACGGGACGTCTATTGCGTTGAGACCCCTATGATGATGCGGTCCTTTGAGATACTTCTTCGTGGGACTTTCTGATACTTGGAGTATCGACCAGTAGCTCATGGAGCGGATCCTATTGGAAACGAGTGTACGGAGTACGAAGACTTATTAGGTGACTGAGACATGATGACTACTTGTCCGATTCGAGTCAGAGTGACTTGTATAGCCTAGTGGGGAGCACTAATGTGTTTGGGTGGCAGACCCATGGCGGGGAGCACTAATGTGTTTGGGTGGAAGACCTGCGGTACTCGATAGAAGGAGTACCTATTCCGGCTATTAGGGGGTGCACTACTGTGTTTCGGTGGCAGACCCCGGCGGGAAGCACTACTGTGTTTCGGTGGCTGACTGGCAGTACATGACAGGAGGAGTACCTCAGTAGTCTAAGGTTAGTGAGTAGCTCCTCGGAGTCGCGACAGGATCACTACACACGACAGATGAGGAGCTCTTTAGCAGTTGCTGTTTCGATAAAGATAATCCTGGTTCGAGCTGAGTAAATGACTTTTGTGTTTACCTCATGATTAAGATGAGTCACTTGATAACATAGGTATATGTATGGGCATATACCTAAGTAGTGGTTATCAGTTGATTTCATAACCTTTGTGTTTCCTAATGATTGAGATGGGTTACTTGATAACTAAGGTGTATGTAAGGGCATACACCTAAGTAAAGGATATCTGTTGAGATCTTTCTCTATGGATTAATCTTGTTGGATTTTAGTGAGACCTTGAGGGTCTTGGGGTCCCTACTGAGTATCATTATAGTCAACCCTGCACGTGCTACACCCGCACCTCATTGTGTTGGTTGCAGACGATGGACAACAAAGATCGTAGTTGAGGCTTGTTGAGTTGGATGGTACCCGGAGGTGGATCTCACGACGAGTCGGTACCCAGAGGAGACAGATGGACGGACGGTCGAACGCGGAGTTCTGTGGAGGACATCTATTCCTACTCTTTAGGTAGGATCCATGGTGGATGATCCAGAAGCTTCTTGTCACCATTCAGCTGTTTTCCTTTGAGTTGTACTTTACTTTTTGTTGTAGCTGTTCCTTTCGGTTGGGATTGAATTTCTAGCCCCTTTGTATTTTCTAGCACACTTGTTTACTACATTACATAGTGTTTGCTTCCGCTTGTACTCTGTTGTGTTATTTACTTTTTTAAAGGCAATGCCTTCCCTTTTTATTGGGATTTACGCATTTGGTGCTAGTCGCCAGCCCCTGTCCTATAGAAGGCGGGCTTGGGGTAGTCATGACACGGGCCCTGAGGATAGGTCATGACAAGATTTTCCATATGCCAATGCTTTATGTGTTTCCAAGGTAATTTCATATATTAATCCTAGATTTGACTCATACCAAAGCCCAATGTATTCAAATGTGATATGATATATTAGCACCTAATTCAACTCACATCAAAGTTGAATGTATTCTAATGTGAGGCCATATATCAGTGTACTATTATTATAAATTTCATTCAAAAATCAACATTGGCATATAACGTCATGTTTAAACACTTAGTCATCTATATAAATATATACATTTCATATACATTATAATTCTATAGACCCAATTATCATTTTCAACACCCAACACTTGCATAGAACATTTTTATAGCACCCTATTCATTTAATATCCTGATAGATATATCATTGGATAGATCATCATGTCTCTCCCTCATTCAAAAACTATGCATGTATATCATCATCTTCCTAGACCATCATATATGTAACCCAATCATGTAATGCTATAAATTAATTTATAAATTGATTAATCCTGCCCCATTTCCATTAATAAATCTAATGAGTAATTAATTGCATTTATTTCATTAATCTATTTAAATAATTAATTTCTCAAGATAGTCCCTTCAATTAAATAATTAATTAATGTTTCACCTCAACAACATTAATTAATCCAACAATTTACAAACCATGTAATGACCAATAATTAATTCAAAATTAATTAATTTTTCAATAAAATTTTTTCATTAAAGAATTCAGTAATTTTGTTACCATTAACATAATCAACATTAAATAATTAATTCTCCCATTAAATGTTCTCAATTTATAGTTCATCATTTAATAATTTACATATAAATTAATTATCCTTAATATACAATTCTCAATAATTAATTAGAAACTCAACTTCTCAAATTCAAGACCTCATAATTAATTCATCAGTTAATTATCCCAACTCATCAATTCCCAAAATATCACAATTAAAACTAAAATTAACTATCTTGTTCATTGATCAGAAACACATAAAATTCCAAAAATTCGAAAATTAATAATTCACCGAATGAAATAATTCAATTTATAAATATAATTGATATAAGATTTTGAAATTTTACAACATTAATATAAATAAAAAAATTACAAATATTGTAATTGAATATTATACCATCTACCACGATTCTTTGATGAATGTTCACTCAATAGAAATCAATAAAATCATCAAAGCATAATGATATAGATCTATGATACGGATCTAAATCCCTAATCCAATATCAAATATATCAATATCTAATCAAACTATATATAGATCTATTGTCCAAGATATAGATCTAAAAAAAAGGTTACGAGCTGAAGAAATAAAGAATAATATCCAACAAAATATTAAGAGAAGTTAGAAGAATATACGAGACATAGATCGGGATGGGATCCACATTCTAAAAGAAGAGTAAATCATTGATTTATACATTGATAAATGAAGAACATAGAACATATGGACATGGACCCCGTATAGGATGAACTGTAATCTCCCAAAACCGTCATGTCTTGAACCTAGGTCGAAATGAGGGTGTTTCCAGTGGTATGGTGGATCAGAAAATAAATTTTATAGTGAAATAATACTACGTACATTATTTTATGTATAGGGGTGCACAATTTAACAAACATTGATCCAACTGTGTGACTCCACACTATCTATGTTTGAATGGTTACATAAGTTTTGGCACATGGTTTATCAAACCATGCACCAGCCATTCGAATCCCATATGCCTGGGTTCACATGGTTAGCTAGGCTGGGTGCATTGTAGAGACCCATATCTTGACGTACACGGACATTACATTACTTTTGCGGAATACTTAGTACATAACAAAAACACACACACAAGGATCGTAATAGTTTAGTGTCTTTGGAAACTCGGAACGTAATCTTCTAATCGTGGTGAAAGATCTTCAATATCTCCCATAAAGGTCATCCCTTTTTTTTACCTAAAACCTTTCTTTATATCCTGGGGAAAGGAAAACATAAAAGGGTGAGCTCAAATGCTCAGTAAGGGTAAACAAAAGAAATATCAATCACATCATATATATAAGAACATAGCTTTTGGAAATCTTAACCTGCCAAAAAAAACTCATAATATCATAACATGGGATAAATCATAGAAGTGAAATGTAATCCCAATAATCATAACTTAAAACATGAAACTTTGTGGCATACACACATAATCATAGAGAATCATTTCTTGTTAGTCAAGACTCAATGCCAAGACAATCTTAGTGGACAAAGTCCCTTTCTGAATCGAGTAACCCTCGTTTCAGTCCTGTTTCACTGAACCGGTATAACCTACCGTTCCAGCCCTGTCTATCTAATGAGATATAAAATCTTTACCCAATGCATTGGAGGGAGATATAGGTCCCACCCATCTTATAATGAATCCTTTCTTATGTGTGCCACATAATCATAAAACATACATCATCACATAACACATGTAACAAAAATGGGATTCTTGAAACATCATGACATCATAAATAAATTCATATAAGATAAAGGAATTCATAAAGAATAATTCCATCACAACATGATCAAGTCAATGTAATAATAGGGATAAAAACAGAACCCTTTATTATCTTAGATGGAAAATAATTTTGATAAAACACTTGAACTCCATTCTTGAGGAAAATATCCTTTCTTCGTCAAAAACATTTTTCCTTTCATAACATGTCATACAACTTTAAAATAAAAGAAGTTGATTAAAAATAAACTTGAAAACTTGTAAAGGAAGCTTCTTGGAAATAATGTTTTAAAAATCCATTCATGCCGTATAAGTTAAAAAAACATTCTTCGTACTTTTATCGGAAAAGTCAAAAAGTACCTCGTACGAAAAAGCGACAAAAGATTCCTTTCATATTCTTTACTAAAAACTCACCGAAGGGTAAAAATGAATTTAAACAATTGTAGGTGGATGGAAATAATATTACATATTGATGAAACATGGATGTGGATGATAAAATACACCCCAGTAAATACTTACGAATAAACAATCTCGGATAAAAATGAGATTGTTATATTTCCCTTACCTTAAGTCCGACTTGCTTTGTAAGTGTCCGAACCTCCTGTATAATGATTTAAATAATGTCATTGACTTATTACAGAATCATATTCATTGTTATTATATCATATATGGTTCACTTGTGACATTATATTACCCGTTCTTTTGTAAATTCTATGTTAAAGAAGCATTTTGGGTAAAATCGTTTCATTTATCGTAGGTGTTTTGACTTGTTGTTCTTGACATTATTATTACTTATATCATGATTTACTTACTTCCAGAATATAAAATATGATTTATATATCATATATATTCAGTATATATATATATATATAATAGATAGATAAATGAAATGAAAAACACCGTTCATGGAGACGGTAGTCCGTACGTACGCATGAACGCTGTTTTCCTTTCCTTATTGTCTTGAATGGAAGTAAGTAGATGACATACATATATATATATACATAAATCCAGTATCTTTGTAATGTCATATATTTCATTATTATTTCTTCTATATACTTTATAATCATTCTTAAATGGTTAACATGGAGAATGAATCTCATCGCGTCGTGGAGACGGTAGTCCGTACGTACGCACGAGCGATGATATCATTTCCATAAATACTGAATTGAATTGGAGTGGATTATACAATATATCAGAATCAATATGATGTTGTAATAACGATGTATAGTTATTCTTTACACCATTATACTCATCCATGTAAGGTGGTGGTGGAAAATAGATTACACCACGGCGTGGAGACGGTATTCCGTACGTACGCACGCACGGTGATTTCTTTTTCCGTAGGATGGATAGATGGTGAAATAGGGTTGTTTCATACTTATAATAACATATCAGTATATGAGTGATACTGATGTTATTACTTCATAATGAAACAACCTAAGAAGAAGAAGTGGAAGAAGAAATAAAGATGAAAGAATTGGTAACGGTAATTACCTCTTCTTTGAAGCGCCTCTTTGAGACCTCCTCTTAGGGCACTAGAATTGGTCTTTGAGGAAGACCAGAACCTCTAGGATGTTGCTAGGGAAGTGGAGAAGAGATTTTGGCAGGGGTTGGACGAGCATGAGTGCTCAAATTGGTGTGAGGAGGAGGGGGAGGAGGTGTCCTTTTATAGGGGAGGAGAGGGGCACCTTAGGAATATCTCAAAATATTATTTTATATTAAAGTCAAAATCGGTTTATAATGGTTCCAAAGGGTCTTATTTCGAAGCTAAAGTGGGGATGGGTCGAAATCCTATCATCCAATAGAATTTAGACAAGTTTAGGATATTATTTTAACCTTATCAATTAGATTTAACTCCAAGTTAAATAATTTACCTTTTACCGTGTCTTTTTGTTTTCTTACACTATATGGTTAATACACTTACTATAACATGCCAAACGAACCCCAAATTATTTATTATTAATATATATATCCTTATCTAAGTCATTTGGCCGAACCTTAGATTTTTAGGAATAAAATAACAATTAATAATATAATATTTTATTTAAGAACTATTTTGTGTCAATTTTGACACTATTTGATATATGATTTTTGTGAAAGTCATAACAAAAATAAATGTTCGAACCAAGTTGATTAAATCAACATTAATATATCATAGTAACCTATAAAATTAGTGGAATTTATAAAAAGTCTCAAATTATATTTATTTTGGTGTTTATAACATCAATTATGTCAATATTTCATTAATAAGATAATTACTGCATCATCATTGTTTCATAAATAAATTAAATTATTTGATGTCTAAAAATTACAAATAAAATACCATCATGTAGTAAATCTTTGTAGCTTTCTAATGAATATTTAAAATCGAATTTATCTTATGTATAACTCCATATTAAAAATGATTTACTTATTAAACTTTGATTTTAACTATTTTAACCCTTCTTTAAATAAATTAATAATAAATGTCCTAATCTAATCCAAGTGGGCCTAAATGGTCATATTTTATTCCTAAGTTTGTTTTTGGTCGAATTACACTTGTCCAATAGAATTAGGACATGTGTTAGGGTAATATTAATATCATATTTACCCTTAGTTACCCTATTTACTATTAACCGCGGTAAAAAAAAGTAAAAAGTTACTATTCACCAAAAATTATTTTCATCTCATTGAACCACATTTTAGTCCTTGATATTAACCGTGTCTGTCGGATTTTCAAAATTCTATTCACAGAAGCGGTAAAATTAAGTTTTATGCAAAATTCAGTTTTTTTAACCTACCACTTAGTAGTTTCACTATTCATCAAAAATTGATGTTTTTCAGAACAATGCCAAAATTTCATCCTAAGCTATATTTCATATTCCGAATTCAAAAATGAAATCTATTCTACCAAATCCATGACATAGAAGTTTCATTAATTGATTTTATAATTAAATCCCGCTGTTAAAATAAATAGCGTGTTTTTACGAAACAATATATATCAAAAGATTGACACTTGATTATGTCTGGTTTAAATGTGAAATTACAACCAATGACCAACATTGTATTAAATCGTAAAAATATATTCTAAATATACTTTAAAACCACTCAAATTAATAATTTATCACTATTAATTATTTCAATTAAAAAAGTTGTTTTTAATTATAATTTAGTAATTTTCACTATTCATCAGAATGTGAAAGTTATCCGAAAAGTACCAAAATTTCACCATAGGCTAAATTCGATACTCCGAATCCAAGAATGAAGTTCATTTTGAAAAATAAGATTTACAGAATTTTAAAAAGTGGTTATTACTATTCATAAAGGCAAGTTTTAATAATATTTTAATAGCATATCGTTGTTTAGTGAAACTTGGTATTGCGTATTACACACGCTATCGAGGAAGGTCGCGATTGCGTGTAATGCAAGGCAAGTCAAGGATGCGTGTTGTGCAAGCTCCTTTTGGTGTAGCATACAACACAAGACATTAATAAAATTAAAAAGAATATTTTTTATAAAATCTTGGGCTGTTACATTCTACCCCCCTTAAAATGAATTTCGCCCTCGAAATTCGTCGGGGTTATAAATGGTTTACTATTCGAAAGTTTCTTTAATAGAAACCCACATCGTAAAAAGGAATGTCAAAACCAATCTTTAAAAACAAAAGTTTGAAACGTAACAGTTACCCAAATAAACTAATCATTGGGTTTCCACATAGGTGAAAATATGGATATGGAAGAGAAATCTAACCATCATGTTCTGATGGAGAGTGGTAGAGAACATGGCTATGGAAAAGCTAGCAATCATAAATCCATAAATTTGTGACGATCTAAGGTACCATCTGATTAACCAGATATAAGAGCACTAGGACAACATTTTTGGTTTTCAAGATCGTTTCCCTAAAGTTTAAAATTTGAATTAGAATAAATACTTACTTTATTTTGGTACAATCTCACTATTGTTCGTTCCTTTAACAATTTCCACTTCATCTCTTAAATAAATGAAGTTGAATTTGTTATTCGTGAAGTGTTAGCAGATCATGTGATAGAATGACGAGTCATTCCATCTGTCTCAAACAAAAGGTTAGTAAAAATTATATGCATAAGTCGATCTATAGTGAGATTAATCATATATGGTTCCTAAAATGGACTTATACTTCATATATCATACTGCATAATATAATAAAACTAGTTTCTACTAAACAGGGACTTCCTGTAGGTCAGTGGTAGGCGATAAAGGCCAGTCGCACTTCGGTTGTGGGTTCGATTCCTACAGCCTTGTCCGAAGCGATGGGCTGTCGCCCGTCCTGCAGGTTGTCCTTTTTCTAAAACTATATTACCATAACATCCCATCAATAATATCGAAAAAACTTCTATCCTTAAACAATACTAACTTATGTCCAACATAATCCATTCCAATCTTTAGGCTTATCCATAATACTGCAGTACACTCTCATAACATAGTGAAAACGATTCCAGAGATTTAATACTGTCGTTGATCCCCACATATCATAAGATATGTCTTGTTGGTCACATTCCAAACATTCAAAGTCCTTAATCGCGTATTCTCTTGAATACCTTAGTGAAAACATGAGTGCAGTTAAAAGTTA
Source organism: Viscum album (assembly GCA_963277665.1). Classification (NCBI taxonomy): domain Eukaryota; kingdom Viridiplantae; phylum Streptophyta; class Magnoliopsida; order Santalales; family Viscaceae; genus Viscum; species Viscum album. The sequence goes on from OY728145.1 coordinate 1,111,169,815, forward strand.
ACACTTTCCACATACCAAAATCCTCAAAATTCTATATACTCAAACCATGATATCACTTAGTCCTTATATCAATCATGAGCTCATGAATACTATTAAACATTTCATTTTCTCGTCTTCATTATGCACATATCATCTTACTTCCAGAAAATATCTCAATCACTTTGAATACCACATCAATAAATATTGCAATACTCAATGATACAACATTATTTTGGAGTCATATTCAACATTGCCAATAGTGATCGCATGTGATTTCCCTTTGTCCTTTGCCTTCAGTGGTTGCTCATGTTGATCATCACTAACCCTTGGATTAGGGCAATTATTAGCATAATGCCCCATTTCCTTGCACTTGAAGCATTGAAGTGTTGGCGGTGCGTTCTCTGCAGTGTTTTCTTTATTCACATCATTAGAAACCCTTTTTCCATTACTTCGACACTCAGCTGCTCTATGACCTTCTTTTCCACACTTAAAACATTTTCTAGTCCCTTTAAGACAATCTCCACCATGCTTCTTTCCACACTTTGTGCATAAGGAAACATTCATCTTCTTTTCACCATTATTCTGAGATTTCTCCTTGAACTCCATCTTTCGTTTCTTGTCAAAACCATGAGATGGATATGTAACACCAACTTCCATTTCTACCTTGATAGCACAACGCACAATTTCTTCATAGCTACTGAAGTCTCTTATAGCTAATGCCCTTCGAAGACTTGGTTTTAAGCCACTGAAAAATCGATCAACTTTACTTTCAGGTTGGATGATAATTCCAGATGCATACCTTGCAAGTCTTGTAAAATTCGCTTCGTATATACCAACAGATTCATCATCCTTCTGCTTCAGCTCAAGAAACTCCTTTTCCATCTTTGTTCGAAGAATACGAGGGAAGTACTTACTGAAAAACAAGTTCTTGAACTCGTCCCATTCCATGGACTCAATTTCATCTCTTGGCCTCATATTCTTGATAAGATTCCACCATTGATCAACTTCACCTTCCAAACGATATACTGCTAAGATGACATTATCATGTTCAGAACAGTGAAGAACTGAAAATATCTTTTCAGTGGTACTGATCCATTGTTCAGCAACAAGTGGATCAGAAGTCCCACTGAAAGAAGGTGGACGTTGCCTCATGAAGGACTCAATAGAATATTGTTCCCTTCTCTGCTCATTTGGAAGTCCAGAATGATTCATAGCTTGTGTAAGTATAGCAATAAGATTTTGCACTCCATCCCCCATAACATTTGTTTGTTCAGGAGGGCAATCATTGCATTGTCCATTGCATTGATCAACACGGTTCCTTCGGGTTCCAGCCATCGTCTAAAACCCAAAAAGAATAGTGTGAGAGGCAAAAATCATGCTAGGGAAAACAACATAATAAAGGGGGAGTACCTTCAATATCCAACATCTTAGGTTTAATTCTATGATCGTTAGCGTAATTCTATTACTATAACCTATACGTATACTTATCCCTAGGGACATCCCTAGACATACCTTATAAATATCTCTAGGGATCTAACTAACGTTTTCGCATCCTAGTTTCCAAAGGTTGACTAAACCTTTCCTCTGATACCAACTGTAGAGACCCATATCTTGACGTACATGGACATTACATTACTTTTGCTGAATACTTAGTACATAACAAAAACACACACACAAGGATCGTAATAGTTTAGTGTCTTTGGAAACTCGGAACGTAATCTTCTAATCGTGGTGAAAGATCTTCAATATCTCCCATAAAGGTCATCCCTTTTTTTTACCTAAAACCTTTCTTTATATCCTGGGGAAATGAAAACATAAAAGGGTGAGCTCAAATGCTCAGTAAGGTTAAACAAAAGAAATATCAATCACATCATATATATAAGAACATAGCTTTTGGAAATCTTAACCTGCAAAAAAAAACTCATAATATCATAACATGTGATAAATCATAGAAGTGAAATGTAATCCCAATAATCATAACTTAAAACATGAAACTTTGTGGCATACACACATAATCATAGAGAATCATTTCTTGTTAGTCAAGACTCAATGCCAAGACTATCTTAGTGGACAAAGTCCCTTTCTGAATCGAGTAACCCTCGTTTCAGTCCTGTTTCACTGAACCGGTATAACCTACCGTTCCAGCCCTGTCTATCTCATGAGATATAAAATCTTTACCCAATGCATTGGAGGGAGATATAGGTCCCACCCATCTTATAATGAATCCTTTATTATGTGTGCCACATAATCATAAAACATACATCATCACATAACACATGTAACAAAAATGGGATTCTTGAAACATCATGACATCATAAATAAATTCATATAAGATAAAGGAATTCATAAAGAATAATTCCATCACAACATGATCAAGTCAATGTAATAATAGGGATAAAAACAGAACCCTTTATTATCTTAGATGGAAAATAATTTTGATAAAACACTTGAACTCCATTCTTGAGGAAAATATCCTTTCTTCGTCAAAAACATTTTTACTTTCATAACATGTCATACAACTTTAAAATAAAAGAAGTTGATTAAAAATAAACTTGAAAACTTGTATAGGAAGCTTCTTGGAAATAATGTTTTAAAAATCCATTCATTCCGTATAAGTTAAAAAAAACATTCTTCGTACTTTTATCGGAAAAGTCAAAAAGTACCTCGTACGAAAAAGCGACAAAAGATTCCTTTCATATTCTTTACTAAAAACTCACCGAAGGGTAAAAATGAATTTAAACAATTGTAGGTGGATGGAAATAATATTACATATTGATGAAACATGGATGTGGATGATAAAATACACCCCAGTAAATACTTACGAATAAACAATCTCGGATAAAAATGAGATTGTGATATTTCCCTTACCTTAAGTCCGACTTGCTTTGTAAGTGTCCGAACCTCCTGTATAATGATTTAAATAATGTCATTGACTTATTACAGAATCATATTCATTGTTATTATATCATATATGGTTCACTTGTGACATTATATTACCCGTTCTTTTGTAAATTCTATGTTAAAGAAGCATTTTGGGTAAAATCGTTTCATTTATCGTAGGTGTTTTGACTTGTTGTTCTTGACATTATTATTACTTATATCATGATTTACTTACTTCCAGAATATAAAATATGATTTATATATCATATATATTCAGTATATATATATATAATAGATAGATAAATGAAATGAAAAACACCGTTCATGGAGACGGTAGTCCGTACGTACGCATGAACGCTGTTTTCCTTTCCTTATTGTCTTGAATGGACGTAAGTAGATGACATACATATATATATATATATATACATAAATCCAGTATCTTTGTAATGTCATATATTTCATTATTATTTCTTATATATACTTTATAATCATTCTTAAATGGTTAACATGGAGAATGAATCTCATCGCGTCGTGGAGACGGTAGTCCGTACGTACGCACGAGCGATTATATCATTTCCATAAATACTGAATTGAATTGGAGTGGATTATACAATATATCAGAATCAATATGATGTTGTAATAACGATGTATAGTTATTCTTTACACCATTATACTCATCCATGTAAGGTGGTGGTGGAAAATAGATTACACCACGGCGTGGAGACGGTATTCCGTACGTACGCACGCGCGGTGATTTCTTTTTCCGTAGGATGGATAGATGGTGAAATAGGGTTGTTTCATACTTATAATAACATATCAGTATATGAGTGATACTGATGTTATTACTTCATAATGAAACAACCTAAGAAGAAGAAGTGGAAGAAGAAATAAAGATGAAAGAATTGGTAACCGTAATTACCTCTTCTTTGAAGCGCCTCTTTGAGACCTCCTCTTAGGGCACTAGAATTGGTCTTTGAGGAAGACCAGAACCTCTAGGATGTTGCTAGGGAAGTGGAGAAGAGATTTTGGCAGGGGTTGGCCTAGCTTGAGTGCTCAAATTGGTGTGAGGAGGAGGGGGAGGAGGTGTCCTTTTATAGGGGAGGAGAGGGGCACCTTAGGAATATCTCAAAATATTATTTTATATTAAAGTCAAAATCGGTTTATAATGGTTCCAAAGGGTCTTATTTCGAAGCTAAAGTGGGGATGGGTCGAAATCCTATCAACCAATAGAATTTAGACAAGTTTAGGATATTATTTTAACCTTATCAATTAGATTTAACTCCAAGTTAAATAATTTAACTTTTACCGTGTCTTTTTGTTTTCTTTCACTATATGGTTAATACACTTACTATAACATGCCAAACGAACCCCAAATTATTTATTATTAATATATATATATATCCTTATCTATGTCATTTGGCCGAACCTTAGATTTTTAGGAATAAAATAATAATTAATAATATAATATTAGATTTAAAAACTATTTTGTGTCAATTTTGACACTATTTGATATATGATTTTTGTGAAAGTCATAACAAAAATAAATGTTCGAACCAAGTTGATTAAATCAACATTAATATATCATAGTAACTTAGAAAATTAGTGGAATTTATAAAAAGTCTCAAATTATATTTATTTTGGTGTTTATAACATCAATTATGTCAATATTTCATTAATAAGATAATTACTGCATCATCATTGTGTCATAAATAAATTAAATTATTTGATGTCTAAAAATTACAAATAAACTACCATCATGTAGTAAATCTTTGTAGCTTTCTAATGAATATTTACAATCGAATTTATCTTATGTATTACTCCATATTAAAAATGATTTACTTATTAAACTTTGATTTTAACTATTTTAACCCTTCTTTAAATAAATTAATAATAAATGTCCTAATCTAATCCATGTGGGCCTAAATGGTCATATTTTATTCCTAAGTTTGTTTTTGGTCGAATTACACTTGTCCAATAGAATTAGGACATGTGTTAGGGTAATATTAATATCATATTTACCCTTAGTTACCCTATTTACTATTAACCGCGGTAAAAAAAAGTAAAAAGTTACTATTCACCAAAAATTATTTTCATCTCATTGAACCACATTTTAGTCCTTGATATTAACCGTGTCTGTCGGATTTTCAAAATTCTATTCACAGAAGCGGTAAAATTAAGTTTTATGCAAAATTCAGTTTTTTTAACCTACCACTAAGTAGTTTCACTATTCATCAAAAATTGATGTTTTTCAGAACAATGCCAAAATTTCATCCTAAGCTATATTTCATATTCCGAATTCAAAAATGAAATCTATTCTACCAAATTCATAACATAGAAGTTTCATTAATTGATTTTATAATTAAATCCCGCTGTTAAAATAAATAGCGTGTTTTTAGGAAACAATATATATCAAAAGATTGACACTTGATTATGTCTGGTTTAAATGTGAAATTACAACCAATGACCAACATTGTATTAAATCGTAAAAATATATTCTAAATATACTTTAAAACCACTCAAATTAATAATTTATCACTATTAATTATTTCAATTAAAAAATTTGTTTTTAATTATAATTTAGTAATTTTCACTATTCATCAGAATGTGAAAGTTATCCGAAAAGTACCAAAATTTCACCATAGGCTAAATTCGATACTCCGAATCCAAGAATGAAGTTCATTTTGAAAAATAAGATTTACAGAATTTTAAAAAGTGGTTATTACTATTCATAACGGCTAGTTTTAATAATATTTTAATAGCATATCGTTGTTTAGTGAAACTTGGTATTGCGTATTACACACGCTATCGAGGAAGGTCGCGATTGCGTGTAATGCAAGGCAAGTCAAGGATGCGTGTTGTGCAAGCTCCTTTTGGTGTAGCATACAACACAAGACATTAATAAAATTAAAAAGAATATTTTTTATAAAATCTTGGGCTGTTACATGCATGGTCTTCTATTGCCAGGCACCAACTGTGAACTACCCCATTTCCTCATAATTATTTAAAACTCTCCAAAAATGAACCTCAATTCATTACTCTAGTCAATGGTACAAGAATTAAAACAAAATGTACCAAAATATCTCACAATATAACTCAATAAAAGTTGGTACCTTACAATCACCTCACCATATAACAACTCATCCTTGAGCTGGACTTCTAATTTTTTTTTATGAAAATGATACAAAAACATAAGGACATTGAACCATCATATATTGATCCCTTTATAATTTTTCCTCAGCTACTCCTCCATGTTTCCATAACAGATGAAAAATCAGGACAATAATTCCATACAACACTTTTCATTGTCATATAGCACACATATACAATGCTCCTCAAAGGAAGCATCTATGTCTAGGTCAACCACATCCACACATATCTCATTAGAAGGTTCTTTGTAATTCCGTCAAAGTTTCAACAAATTGAAGACATCATGTATTTCACTATATTTTGGTGGAATATCTAATTGGGAAGCTACAAGCATGATTATATCCATTATCTCAAGAGTTCCAAAACATATGGGTGCCAACATTCCATGTCTCTATATCATGCGTTGTCCCATCCTAAGAGACACCCTACGGAGAAGACGATCACCATGTGTTCAGCCAACATACAAGTTGTATGATTATTAAATCCCCTTAATAATCTTAATTACATTACATTATTTTTATACACCTTACATGACATTAATTTCCATAAAAAAGTACATCCTTTTCACAAATTAAAATATTATAACTTCCCCCTTTTTAATAATTAACTCATATTTGAAAATTTCCTTGATAACATACCAATATTTTTATTCTTCTATGTTATTAAAAATAAAAAACACATTGGTGATAATAAAAGACATAATTCCCTCAAATCTAATGGCTTCATCAAGAGAAAGGTCAACATATCAATGTAAAAAAATTGTATTTCTCAATGATTCATTATTATCTAATTCATTTAAAATGTGACTATAAAAATTTTATAATAACAGTATAAGAATATTCGGTATTTATATTTTATTGTAATAATGTTTCAATAAATATTTATTATATTCCACTAAAAAATAATGAAAAGTATTGTTATTAATCCTTGGGTGCATATTACAACATTCACAAAGTGACACATTCACTATCACATTACTACCATTCATGTCTAGTTAAAAATATTATTTATTAAGATAATTTAATAGTATAAAATGTTAATTATCTTTAAATAATATGATACCTTATTTTCTACCTAATCTCCTTTCATTAAAAAATAGCAGTGTCATCTATATTTATGTGAATACTACCACCTCCATGGGATTAAATTTCTCATTATTTAATCATAAAAACTAAAATTACTAGACTTAATTGTGTATTTATTGTATAAAAAATGGTTGATTACTAAACAATTATATCTTGAATTATAATATTTTACATTCCTAGTTTAATATTAGTAACAAATGGTTATAGTATGTTCAAATACTACAAATAACATGTTAAGGTAACTTTATAAAAAAAATTTACACTCATGGAGAACCAATAAATCAATAGACACTATTTAATATTGGAATATTAAGTAAAAATAATATTCAATTATAGATTATAAGAAACTATTTTACTGTAAATTTGACCAATATCAACCAACTAGAATCGTTATAGTGAAATTAACTAAAAAATCCTAGGAGACTTAATTAAGATGAATTCAAAATTAAAAATAAATACCAAATAGTAACAAACGAACCATATAAAATTAAATATAGAAAATATAGGTTCTTAAGTATATATATAATTTAATTAATTTAATTATTCATGATGTTATGTTCACCTGTGTGATGATTTTGGGAACATGTAACAGTTTTATCTGAAAAATTAATTTGAGACAAAAATTAGTTTTTCACCTTAATTAATATAAATGGTGTGTATAATACCATATGGAAACATAATTTAATGATTTAATTTATAATGGAATGGTAACATTACTTTTAAACTTTACCAATCATTAAAAGGGTTTTATTAGAACATTTAATATGACGTATTGTTTTTTCCTTTTAAATTCCTAATCATTGTGACATGTTTTAATGTCTTGAAAAAGTTTTTTATATATGGAATATGTATTACAATTTATTATATTTTTAAATAATTAATAATTTAATTATTTATATGTATTGAACAATTTTAATATCCTACTTCTAATGAATTTCAATTCAATAAATTTACTCAATCCAAATGGGACTTCATCTCAATTTCCTTTTTTTGAGGCAGATTTTGTATTTATACTAAAATTTTTATTTATTTGGTTTGTGTACAAAATATTTTATATAAAAAAATCAAATACATTTTATAAATTTTATTATTTTAATTGATTTTCAGTTCCATTCTTTCACTTTTAAATGGATTGTTACACAATTTTTACATATCTCAGATGGTTTTCTTTATGTAAAATTTTAATTCCTTTAATCATTTCTATGTAGTAAACCTTGATTGTTTTTAAATTTTCTAAATAATCCAATAATATAAATTTTTTTATCCCAAAACTCTTACAATTAATGATATTAATTGTTCAATGTAAATTTATACCACTCATGGGGTACTGAATCAAAATTTAAAAATATTGTAATTTGTTTTCTTGATTCAAATTTATTCCTTTGGTTGTAATCACTCCACGCAAAAATTGTCATTAATGATTAATCTAATAAAATATATGATTTTGAATTGTTTTATTACAAAAAGTTTCCATAGATAAAATAATTATTCACACCATATTATTATTGCATTATTATTCTTATTTTATATAAATATTTTTTATGTTAGTAATAATTCCAATTTCATTTAATGGAGTATTCATCCATATAGAGGTTTTTTACTAGCCACAAAAGATCCCATTTCCCAAATGTAAAACTCATTTTTTATCTCAAATTATCATTTCGATCATGTTTAATCATTTTAATGAAATTATTTTAATATGCTTTAAATGAAGTGGCTTTTTCAATAAAGAAAATAAGAAAATATTCTAATGTCTTTCCATCTACTGTGAATATTTTTTTATTTATCGCTATATTACTGTAACCCTATCTTTATGTTCGAGTTTCCATGAAAAGTGTTTCATTTTGAAATTAGTTATTTTAAAATTATATTAACATTAAATTATTCAAAACATTATTCCCCTTAAATTCACCATTAACATATGTTCTTTTCAAATTAAATGTATTAAATGTATTTCCCCTTCTTCTTTCTAGAGTTGTTATATACATTTCAAGTCCTATAATGAAAGATTATTTTAAATGAAGAATATTTAAAATAATTTTAGAATACAGTTTTTGAATTAATAATTTATTTTAAATGATATTTTATTAACAAATAATTATTTAAAATTGCTTTTATTTCCCTTCATATTTTTTTCAAAATAATTTTCAATTCAATATTTTAAGAGGTTATTTATGAAATATTTTATATTTTATTATATATTTATCATACAGTGTTTAAATTTCATTTGGTGATGTTTCAATAACCATTTATAATTTATTTTTAAATGATTTATTTTGGAAAATGATATATTTGATATTATTGGATTCTTTATGTTCATCATATATGATGTTGTTAAAAGTTTTAAGAATCACATTAATTATTATATGATTTCATTATAATGTGGTGAATGTTTTATTTTCATGTCGAACAAAAATTTACAGATTATGATATGAATGAGACCCATATCTACCTTTAACGTTTATTGTGAACAATTTTTATCAAAAGACAAAAATTTCGTGACAACAGGTTAGTTATTAGCTTTGTTCTTATAGGGTTAATGTGATTTTGTTTATCTCTAGCCAATATTTTACATCTGAATATTTTTACAAGAAGCTATGATAAAAATGGGTATGTGTGATGGTGTTTTATTATACTCACTATTTTATGAGTGAACGTTTTTGTATGTAGTTTGTTTTATAAATATAAGAAATCTTATTTTAATGATTCTCCCACTTTCATTCCCAAATTCCACAAATAAAGTTTCATAAAACCTAACTGATGATTCATATTTCCTCATACATTTGTTTCATGTATTTTTCTATTTGACTTCTAATTAAATAGTTTGTCATATATTATTTGATGGGTTTGTATATTCTTGTGTATATTTATTTTACCCATATTATCATCTTATTCAATCTTATGATATTCAATTATTATTGTTCATATTTATGCAAACCAAGCATCTGGTCTCATCCCTTTCATGTGTCCCTATATCCCTAGGAAATGATGAAAATTAACACATAATATGTGACGTGATAGTTATTTTATGAGTATAATTTTTTTTAGATATTGATGAATTAATTTGTGTTGCAGATTATCTTGTGAGAAATAATAAAATGGTTGTAAAATTCATTCGTTTAATTCGTTAATGTTTTTTTCATAATTATATAAATAAATAAAATGAGAAGGTCTTGGTAATGTTTTATATTAAAATAATTTCATTAAATAATGTAATTATATGTTCATTAGGTCTGATGTAATATACATATGTTACATGCGTGTCCATCAAAATCATATATATTTATATACACAAATATTAAAGAATAATCATGTTGAAATAAAATAATTCCAAAAATAACACACTAAAAGAACATATTATAATTTCAACATGAATTTAATTATTTGGGTTCTATCTAAAAAAAGAAAGAGGCATTTGGAATGTGATACTACATGCCTAAACATGATGCATGATTACACACCCAGTCCCATAAATTTGTATACCATCATTATGTACGTAACACAAGGTGCATTTAAATAATGGAAACACAACACAACAAGACAAAAATTTCAATTTTTTGTTTACTCAGAGGTCCACTATATAGGGATAGCTAGTAATTGACCTAGTTCACATGCCCAAGTCACAACCATCCAATCAACTGTATAACCTATCCCAAATCATGTAAAAGGAATGAATCATGTTATTGAAAATCGTACATTGATAACCTTTTTAACACCCTTTCATGGACGACCGAGTCCAATATGGAATAAAACAAGACCCCGTGTGTGTTTCTTTTATTAAAGTGGTTTCCAACTAGTGGTGAGGGAAAATGGATTTTATGGAGAGACTATTACCTCAGTACTAGGTAAATATCGATATATAATAATTTATGTGTTAAGAAATAACTAAAAATATTACAAATAAATAAAAATATCATCTGTTCCAAGGGATAAAAAACAAAATTCCAATTTATAAAGTATGCATTTGGCATTCGAGAAATATAATTAAAAATTTGTAAAGGGTCCCACAAATCAGTTGATTAGAGTACATGGAAATTTCACTATACTGGAAAAACAATAAAATCAACTATGATGAATTTCATCCAACAAAACTTGCATCATCAATCTAAACCTTCTAAAACATCCACAAAATTTACCCTGGCATTTGTTTCACCCAAAATAATGACATTTCGAAAAATTATTAAATTATTGAGTTGGGTGTGGGTAAGTGACTCAATATGACACCACCAATGACCACTAACATATGTGAATTGGATATTATATTGGATTATATTAAATTAAACATTAAATGTAAAAGCGAAACAGAATATTACATAAGAAAAATACATATATCGGGTTCTCAAATACTGAATCTAAATAATTTGACTAAATTTTGAATGAGAAAATTAGCTACTTGACATATTAATTACATTGGGATAGTGAACAAACATATTCGACATATCCCCTTGAAGGGATAACACAAATTAACATCATAAATAGTTTGAAACATTAGCTGTTGAGGATATTACATATGGATAAAATTGCATGAAAATCTATAAGGATAAAAGAATAACACATTTCGTAAATGGTACAAATGATAGATTAAATATAATGTCATATCAACTAGTAATCATAACTGATACAATCCATATGAGATATATAATAAGAACTATTTTAATAGGACTACACATCCACACAACATATGACCAAGAAACAAACATAGTTCTAAGGGGGATACACAAAAACTAGAAATATTACAAATATTTATTATATCATAAACTAAACGAATGGGATACACAACATAGGTGTAATAATTATCGATGGAATGGTTCACTATCCAAGTCCAATTGAAAAACTAAATGATATAACCATTCCCAATACATCAAGATTTTATATTATAGGATTAAGGATTATGAGAAATTATACTCAAAATATAGGTCAATATCATCCATACGTGATATGACCTTCTACCAAAAAATATCTAGTTTTTATAGATGGACAAACACCAAGGCTAGGGATCTAGGTTCATATTATATCAATGATCAATAAATACATTATTAGACCATGTAAAAAACCACATTATCATATTAATAGAGATAATATCATATTATTTCACATTAGGGAGAAGATATGTGGTCCATTGTTGAATAATTATAGTCATTGGCTTGGAAGTAAAAAAACAAATTGTAATTTATGTGTTGATCATACGAGATGGAAGGGTGGATAAGGCTTAAAAACTGATGGAGTGGGATTCATGACCTTTAGGTATTGAAGTGGGATTATGAGAAAGACGTAATGTGAGTGGAGTATATATTAAAAAACCCTATAATAAAATAAAACAACATCAGGCTCTGAAGGATGCCACCATATGATCGGGGACCACTGAGGAGAACCCATTCTTCTTAATATCACCACGAATGGGATTGTGGATTTTTGGAAGAAATAAATTTTTCTCTGATCCTATATTGACTTTACACATATCATTACAACCTGAAAAATTCCACTATCCAACCTTAATATACATCAAAATATAATAAATATATACAAAATGATTAAAGGCTCCAAACCAAAAAAATGTGGTGTAAAAAATATATCATATTTTTTAAAATTATAAAAAATATGAGATTCAAATTTTTCTTTCGTGGTGAAAAATATGGATTTTTTTATATTTATCTCTCATAGTGAATAGAAATGTCAAATGTAATATTATTGACATTGACATAGTGACTCAGTGAAACTTGATGAAATATTTTTAACCAATCTAATGAAGTGAATTTGAATTTTTATCAGTACTAGTGATTTTAATTATATAATGTGAATGAAAATATATGAGAGATTATTTTAGATAATATATTAATTTAATATTATTTTTTTGATAAACATTGGTAATATGATTTTTATATAAAAATAAGATAATAAAAACAATATAATAACCATAATGAGTTTGATAAAAATATATATTGAAAATGAATAGTAAATTTTATCAATCAATTATTCCATTTATAAAGGGGCATCTAACAATAATATCTCGTGACATAAATTTGATGTATACTTTTATTTAGAAATTATTTATCCAAAAGAAGCATATCTTTAGAATGAATTGTTATTTATCATGTTCATATAAGTTATTAATAACATCTCATCTAATTAATTATATATAATCCCCTAAATTGGATAATATTTACAAATTGCTTATGTATTTGAATATTTAAAAAGTTTCCACTCGATGACTATTCTTCCACATTATAGTAATGTGATAATGAACACTATATATCCATCTCATCAAAAGGAGATGTCGTGTAAATAAATATGAATAAATTTATTGAAATTTATATTTTCCATAGGAAAAGAAAACTAAACCTAACTAATAATAAGATAATTATTAATTAGATTTTCTATAATATATGGATTATGATATTAGTTTAATACATTTTCCTATTATGAATTCTGTATAAAATTATTTATTTATACACTATTATATGATTTTTATGTGTAGAATTTTGATCAATGTGCACAATAAAATATAATTCTTAATAAATATCTATATGAAAAATATATATGGGGTTCTATAAAACCAAGATAGAATCGTCCACCTCCTTTATTCATCATAATAATTAGAGATAACAGTAAAAATCATCAAATATGATAAACATTAGAAAAATCAAAATAATGAATAAAATATATTTGAATTGACCATATTATCAATTATTATTACATCAACATCATTCTAATATTTTGGTGCACATGTGTATCATCTCCCAAAGGATTATATATTTGATCCTTAGGGTGATATGATATGTTACCCTTTACATTGTTTAAGGGTTTAATATTTATATTAATGAATGAAATCAAGGATAATGAATATTTCATTGAAATTTTTTTTTATAAATTTTACATAGAAGATAACCTCTAGTTGTTTTAAGGATCTTTTGTATATATTATTATGATATAATATCAAAAAATGTCACCCTTAAGTATGATATTATGGTCTATTTTTTATATTATTTAAAAAAATGTTCATTATTCATGGGCTTGATTTTTGGTTATTGTGCACAGAATATCAATATGGAATCTTGATGGTCAAATAAATGTTTGTAATTTTTTAATATTTTGCAGTAAACAATCACAATTATTTTATAATTTTAATTTTCGATTACTGTTCCTTTTCAAAAATGATGAGATACTAAATTAATTTCCTATCAAATAACTAATAACAAGCACAAATAATTGATGAACACATGGAGATATCAGCTATAGGCGATGAGTATTCTGGTTATAAAATATCATCACAAACCGTATTACAAGATTACAGTTTGTGTTGTATAGGTTAACACACAAGGATAAGTTAATTTGTATCTTGTATTGTTTTGAGGTTATTCTTAAGTGGGTTTTATTAATACATGTGATGTATAGTTATCCAGGTAATGGATGGTTTTTAGTTTATGTGGAATGTAATATATTCATATTCCATGTAACACCAACATGATGTGGTCGTCCATGTATTAGTGTAAATAAAATATATGAGATTCACATATAGGAATATTGACGAAAACTGGATGACATGGATATAGGTGTGTTAAATTTCATGTATGTGAAGAACATGTCGTGTAACCCTATTTTACTCCACATAGATTACACTCTGAGTCCCTAGTATTGTGATGATGAATTAACATAAGGGTGTTACATGCAGTGCAACTGTTATATATTGCATATACATTATACCCATTAATTTAAATCATATTAGATGATATGATATAATAATATATTATAAACTATGTGGAAAAATATTAATGATGGAATTAGAATCAAACAAAATGGAAAATAGTTGTCATACACAGCATGTGGTAGCATTTACTAGAATAATAAATAACCAATTAATTTGAAATTATACTCTAATTTACATGTTTTATAGATATCCTAACCATTTTGTAAGATATCCAAGTAGTTAAAGGGGTATACATCACATAGGATACTTTCTTGTTTACACATGGTATAAATATATGTTAAACATTGTACATGTCACGACCCATCCCCGAGGGCACATGCTATGTCTACCCCAAGACTTCCTTCCATATTCAAGGGGTTGGTGACTAGCACCGAAGTGCATATTCTCTAAAAAGGGAAGGCATTGCCTTTATACTAGTACAAACACCCGGTCCAAGAACACAATAGAAAGAAACAATGATGTAAAATGCTGTAGTAAAAGTGCGCTAAATGTAAAGGGGTCGGAATACAACTCCAACTGGAAAAGTTGAATTACAACTAAAAAGTAAAAAATAACTAAAAGGTGAAAAGTAGATCCTGGTTTATCCATCACCGATCCTAATTGAATGGTAGGTATAGATCTCCTCCACAGTACTCCACGTCCACTCGTCTCCTTTGTGTCATGTCATAACGAACTATCCACCACTAAGCACCATCCAGTCCGGGCTCCTCTGCCTCGATCAATTCCGCACTTCATCTTTACAAGACACAACAAGGTGTTGGTGAATCCTATGCAGGGGTGAGTATAACGATACTCAGTAGGGAACCTAATACCCTGAAGGTCTCCTGGAATACTAAAATGAAAAAAACAGGGTAACACCATAATGGTAGATTAACATTTCGGTAATGTACAACATAGAATAACCTCAAACACACACACTAAGTAATGAAACCTCATGCCTGGATTTATTATAGAGGTAGTAATAAATTGCATCCCCAGTCACATTGTTGAATGCCTTGGCTTCTAGAGAACTCCTCCTCTATAGAGTACAGTGGGCCTGCTGTGTCACATAGATGCGCTTCCCAATAACCTTGAACTACTGATGTACTGCTCCCCATCACGTATTGTGGGTCATCCGGGTCACATAGAGTCTCCCCCCAAACACGGTCTACTATGGTGATTTTCACCATCGCGTACGGCGGTTTCTACCCACCATGGCCCTCCAAGTCATATAGAACTATACAACCTCATCATGGTCTCCTAATGTTCCCCTCCCCATCGCGTATTGCGGCCTTCGAGTCACTTTGAGTTGAAAAGTTAGAAGTTTATAGGTCTCAACCACTCACAGGGTTTCGTTTGTAGTGTACTTGGGAGAACCTCTCCCCAATCCATTAGTCATATCTCAACCATAACGATGTATCGAAAAGAAGAAACCTGATGTTCTACCATGTCACAATGTTTCCAATGCAATAGATGGTGTGTCAGTCAGACACCCGGTCTATGAATTGTTAATAATTCAGTGGCCATATCTTGGTTGTATATTGGTGCGATCCAAACCATTCAAAATCCAAGATTCTTTGAAACACTAATGGTTTAAGGAAAAAGGGCCTTCTTTCTCCAATGGTCCCAACACTGCAGACAGTTCACCAAACAGGCATGTAGTCCTCATGATAATCCCCTTTGAGTGTTTCTGGGGGCGGTTGGGCCCAAGTCTGTCACGACCCATTATGATTGGGGTTGATGTCTGGTATGGCCCATAAGAGGGGAAGCCCACAATGTTGGCCCGCAAAGGGGCTGCCCGACCAGCGTGGGGCGGCGACCCGATCCAGGGAAGGTGGGATGCTGGGGCGGCATCCCGGTAGTGTGGTGACCCAGTCTGAGGGCGGCGGCCAGGTCTGATGGTGGTGGCATGACTTCGACTGTGGGTGCTCTGTTTGAGGGTGGAGGCCCACTCCGAAGTCAACGGCACGATATGTGGGCGGTAGTCCAGCTCGAGGGCGACGACCGAGCTTGAGAGTGGTAGCCTGGTGTGAGGGTGGCAGCTCGTCTCTAAGGGCTGTGGATCGGTGCGAGGGCGGCGACCCGGTCTAAGGTCGGCGGCCCACTCTGAGGGTCGCTGCCCAGCTCAAAGGCGGAGGCCTGTTTTGGTCCGACACAGGGGGGTGTATCCCCTAGTATCCCATATTCCAGAATGGCCCAAAGGCCGTTCAGTTGGAAAGGCGGGGATGCCGCGTGGGCGCCCATACCCTCTACTGATCCATTATCTTAGATCGGTAGGAAGTGGGCCAACATGGTGAGTCATTCAACAATCACCCATATGGAAGAATGTACCCTAGATTTACGTGGAAGCCCTATCATAATGCCCATGTAGATCCCATCCAACTTCCACTTCGGCACCTCCAGTGGCAGAGATAATCCTGTTAGAACCTGATGCTCGACCTTCACTTGCCGACAATTGAGGCATCATGAAAAAAACTATTCCACATCATTCTTCATCCTTTTCCACCAGTGCTGATGCAAAAGGTCATGGTACATCTTCTCTACAATATGATGTACTACCATACGGTATGTATAGAACTCCCTTAACACCTCCCTCCCCCATCGTAGCACCACATGTACCACAGAGCATCCTCTAAAGAGGATGACGTGCTCCCCACCTTCATAAAATCCTTCAGGTGCCTTCACTTAGGATATCTGAGAACGTATACCCTTGTAGTCAATTTCCACAAGTTCCACCTATCGAACTTGCTAATAGATTGGGGTGAGACTCTCATAGACTGGATGTATGCTGCTCCATCTCGATCTACAAAGGATATCTGCAACGAGGATACCTACTTTGTCACCTCCCTCATCAACTACAGACCAGACCTCCTATTGAGTGAATCATCTACAACGTTCTCCATCAAATAAGTATAGTATATCTTAAAGTCATGGTCATGGATTAACTCTATCCATTTACAATGTTTCAGGTTTAGGTCCTTCTGAGAGGAGATATACCTAGGAAACTTTTGAAAATACTATTCTATAAAACATTCCCCTATCAGGTAATTTTGCCACATCATCCATGAAAATACAACTACTGATAATTCTAGGTCATGGGTAGCGTAGTTCTTTGCATTCTACCTCAGATTTCGTGAACCATATGTGATCACTTCATGCTCTTACATCAGGACACTTCCATGCCTATTCCCTAATGCCCGCAGTAGACTATATATCCAACACTCTATTTTGGAAGCCACAAGATGAGTGCACACTTCACTCTCTACCTCATCTCTGGTAAACTCTGTTGGCATCTCTCCATACCCAGAAAAGTTTTCCAATTATTTTTTTGAAGGTGATAAGGGTGATCATCTTTGGAAATTTAAGGCACTAATCTTTGGTAGTATCCATCAAACCCTAGGAAACTCCGCTCCTCCGTCTCACACTTTGGTGGATCCCAAGACAGGACATCCTCTATCTTCACAGGATCCAATAAAACTCAATCCTCCGAGATAACAAGTCCTAGAAAGTGGACCTCCCAAATCTATAATTAAAACATTGAGAGTTTAACATAATGCTGGTTCTCATATAGTGTATCCAGAACCATCTGTTGATGATAGGCTTTCTCCTCCTTCGTCGCTGAGTAAATCATGATGTCATCAATGAACACCACCATTAAGCGATCGTGGTATGGCTGAAATATCTTGTTCACAACTCCCATGAAATCTGTTGGGGTGTTGGTCACACCGAATGGCATAAACAAGAACTCAGAATGGCCTTATCAATATCTGAAGGTCTTATTCTACACATCCCCATCTCATATCCTGAGGTGATGATAGCCTGATCGGAGGACTATCTTTGAAAACCAGAAATATACCTTCCTCTAAATGAAAACATCATCAATCCTAGGGAGTATATACATGTTCATAAAAATCACCTGGTTTAGGTTTTTATAATCCACACATAGTCTCAAACTACCATCTACCTTGTTGGTGAACATAAGCGGGGCTTCACATGGACAAACATTGGGTATTTGGAACCCCATTCCCTACAAGTCCTCCAACTGTACATGTAACACACAAAGCTCCACAGGAGCCATCAGATATGCTGTATTATAAATCCATGCCATCCCTGGGCACATGTTGATGTAAATTCATACCTCTCTTTGTGGAGGTAGTTCCAGAACATCATTAGGAAATACATCGACGAACTAGTCCACCACCAAAGGATATTTTGGACCCTCAACATCAACAGATCTAAGAGTTAGGATATCTAACTGACGAGTAATCGGCTGATCCCTCATCAGGGTATGTCCATTTTGTGATGCAAACGTTATTTTCATATCAGTGAAGTAAAAAATGGTCATGTCCATGCGGACACACCACACTTTGCTTCTATTACAGTCAATCTGAGCATGGACTGTGGATAAAAAGTCCATACCAAAGATGACCTCATAAGACCTCAAAGCCACTACTAGGAGATCCCAGCTAAAGCAATCCCCTCTTAGAATAATATCACACTCCTAGAACCAATGCGTAATCATCAAATACGCTCCCATAGGTGTCTCAATCCATAAGGATCAAGACAACGGCTCCACAGAAATCTCCAAGATCCGAACAAAGGTAGTGGAAATAAAAGAGTGAATGGAACATGTGCTTATAAGTACTGTATCTATTGTGGTGTAGACATATATCGTACTTCTAATCATATTTGATGTGTCGTGGTCGTAGGCCTCAACATCCTGGAGTTATGCCCGTACCAATCCTCCTGCTCCCTGTGGTGAGGTTGGACCACCATGAGGTGGTGGTGGTAGATTCTCAGAATGTATCCCACCACCTATTGAATGGATATCACATCATCTATTTCTACCACCCTATGAACCTCATTGATTGAGCCTATTCATTAACCTCAACAATCTGTCGACCATCTAATGGTCGTCGGTTTGGTGGGTTGGGTAGTCGCAATCCATAGGAACCTGAAAGCTGAACCTGTAACACTGTGTGCCCCTCACATGTCTCCATCTACCTTGTAAGCCTCCCAACGCTTACCATAAATCTTGAAGTAATCCACCAAGGGGTCTAGTCAACTTATACCTCTGTGTCATAATCATAATGCCTCCTGTAGATGACTTGACTATGTGTCATCTTATGGTAGCTCTTGTTGTCACATCCTACTCAACTAGGAATATCTCCACCAAAAGTGCTCGCTCAAGCCCTCCAACCTACATCAGAATGCAGTGGAATACCATAGATGCTCTGATATCCCATAGGATACCCATATCAAAGGTTAAGGACCTGAAAATGGGACTCGTATCATGTCGGTGGAGTAGCGGGAGAGATCTGTGAACCTCGCTGAGTATTGGGCCACTGTCCTGCAGCCCTGATGTAAGTGTCGCAACATCTGTATACGCACATAGCGTAAGGATGCTAGGACTAATTCTGCCCTAAAGAGGCCCTCGATGTCCGCCCAGATGAGGGTCGCCTCATTGTGTTTCTCTAGCATCAGGCTCCCCTATCTCCTTGTTGTTGCCTGAAAAAGGTTGGCTTCCAGGATCACCATAAAATCAGCTACTGTCCCAACTAAGAAAAAAACTATGGCCACATCCTCCATACAGTCCTCATCCACCAATGAGTCCGTCATTTCTTGGAACCCCAGAGGCCTCAGCTGCTTGAACTCATGCAACACACTATATTGGCATGCATCCTCTTCTGGTGGGGCTGGTGGAAACGGTTGTCCAATGGGTAGTGGTGCTACCGATACACCACCCAAAGGTGCCAAAGTCGTAAGGGGGCCATGCACCGTGGTCTCATTGCTCATTGGGTAGTCATCACATACTCTCTCAAGGAACCTGCTTGGCTTTCATCATGTAGGAATCCTTAAAAGAAAAAGGTGTTCCATAAATAAATGTTATACATGGTGGTATGAAAAAAGAAAACATAAGAAAGTATTTTCAAAACACACACAATCAGTTTTTTTGTGCACTGATTCAGATATCACAATTCAGGGTCATGGTGTAGGGATACGTCATCCGCCTCACCAACATTAGACTCCTCGAACTGAAAACCACACTCAAAACACTTAAGGATGTTTCCACATAGAAAAGATCATAGTCATATTTCTTCAGCAGAATTGACTCCTCTGATACCATTTTGTCATGACCCGTCACTCAGGGCCCGTGTTGTGACTACCCCATTCCCGCCTTCTACATGCCATAGGCTGGAGACTGTCACCGAGATGCATATTCCATAAAATGCAAGGGAATTTCCTTTAAACCTATTCCATCATATGATTAGAGAACACAACAACAAGAAACGCTGAAGTAAACAGGTGTAGTAAAAGAGTAATAAATGTAAAAGGGATGGAATACAAGCCCAACTGGAAAAGTTCACGTACAACTGAAAAGTAAAAAATAGCTAAAAGGTGAAAATAATCTCATGGATTTTCCACCACGGATCCTACCTGAAGGGTAGGTACAAACCACCTCCATAGTACTCAACGTATACTCATCTCGTCTTGATCACATCGCACCGAACGGTCCACCTCCATGCAACATCCAGTCATGGCTCCCTCGGCCTTGATCAACATTGCACACCATCTTCACAAGATAAAACATGTTTCGGCCATAGCCTGTGTAGGGGTGAGTATAATGATACTCAGTAGGGACCCCGAGAACCCATAGGTGTCTTAGTGTTCCACAATGAAAACCCACAAGGTAACCCCATGAAGGTAGATTACCACATAGGTAAACTACCACATTGCATATCCTCAAACCCAAGAACTAGGTAATAAAATATCACAACAAGATTTATTCTAGGGGTAGTAAAAAATAACATCCCCATTCACTACACTGAACTCCTCTGATTCTAGAGAAATCATCCCTAATCGAGTACCGTGGGTCTGCCTCATCACACAGAGGCACATCCCACTAACCATGAACTACTGAAGTACTGCTCCCCATCATGTACAGTGGGTCTGTTTTGTCACATAGAACCCCCCATCTCGGTCTGCTAAGGTACTCCTCCCTATCATGTACTACGTCTCCTCCCCACTATGGGTCACTAGGTCACAATGATTCACCCACCACCATCGTGGTCTACTATGGTACTACTCCCCATCATGTATTGTGGTCGTCGAGTCACCCCAAGTTGAAAAGTTAGTAGTTGTCAGGTCTCAGCTAGTCATAGGGTTCCGTAGGTATTGTGCTTCAGAGAACCACTCCCCAAACCATAAGTCATATATCAAACAGCATGAAGTCTCACAATGAAGTAAACAGATGATCCTTTATTTCATAAGGGTTCCAAATCAATAGATGGTGCTTCAGTTAGATGCCTGACCTGTACGTTATTTCCATTTCAGTGTCGAGGGCCCGGTTGGATTCGGGTGCGATCCAACCCTGCCAAACTCCATGTTTCTCCAAAACACTAATAGAGTAAATAAAAATAAATGTCTTGCTCCAAGGGTCCCAATTCTATAGCTGGTTCATCAAATAGACATCTTGTCCTCAACATATTCCCCTTTGACTATTTTTGGGCCCGGGTCTAGTCCGAACTTATCGGACCGACCCAGTCTGGGTACGGATGAGGTGGACTCATCCTGTTGGGCCAATGTCCAGTCCGAAACGTAAGAGGGGTGACTCGCAACGGAAACCCGTCCCGCATGGGGGTAGCAGCCTGTGCAAGGTCGGTGGCCTAATCTTGGGGGGGGGGGAACGCTGGGGCAGAAGACCGACTCTTAGGGGCAGCGATAATGTCAGAGGGTGGCGGCCCGCTCTGAGGGTGGCTGCCCAACTCTGAGGGTAGTGGCCCTACTCGAGGGAGAATGCTCAGCTTTGATGGTGAATTTCATGCTCAAGGGAAGAGGACCAGTTTGAGGGGCGGCCTGTTCAGAGTGTGGCAGCCTGGCTCTGAGGGTGGAGGTCCTGTCCGAGTGCGGCAGCCTGGTCCGAGGTCGGCGGCCCGGTTTGGACAAACATGGGGGGGGGGGTATAACCACCCTATCATTTGGAATCTCAAAGGCCCAAATATTATTTGGTTGGTGAGGTGGCAGCACCACGTAGCTACTTCCCAGTCATCACTGAACCCGCCAGAGGCAGGTTCGGCCTCAGCTGCGGCTTCGATGATGACTTTCGTTAGTCTACCACGCGGTGGTCGCACCGCCTTCCTTTCCGAAACCAGCCATCATGTCGGTGGCCTCCTCCATTCACCGCAACGGACGAGCCATGAAGTTCCTATTATGGTGTGTGTTGACCTCCTCGTAGTCTTCCCAGGTGGCATAGTGATATCAAGATATTATTGGTTTTGGGATGGGTTCGTTAGGCCCATTCCCTCTACGTTAGTCTGTAAACATGATGTGGGTTAAGGGTTTAATAAAAATTGAATTAAACAACAAGATTAACTGCACAAGATTCCCCACAATAACCTTCTGCAATGTTGAATTATTTTTTGTTCAACCCATTAGGTGGCTGACATGCATTCTTCTTATAATTTTAAGAACATGGAAGAGAGAATAAAAAATGACCAAACGAAAAAAACCTCTACCATGAAATGTTGGTGAGCACTCATGGTGGATGGAGTCTCGTTGTTCATCACCCCCTCAACAAGTTGACGTCTCCACTACTAGAATGTCAAACTCTGGTTCATGGTTTTGTAGTTGTACGTCACCTATGCTTGGGGTCAGCTCTATCTAACAATTTGCTCGGCAATATGGAACTCCAACAGAACTTCGATTCTGGGTGATGCTTGTCTAATACTCTTCCACTCAGTCTCTATAATTAAATGAGAGGGAGACAATAACTCATTATAAGGGGTGTTAATGGACCTCATAAATTAGAAAGCTTCCTATTTTTTATATGATCGTCGTTACTTAAGTTTGGCAGGTCAATCTATTTAATGGCTTCATACACCACCAGCCCTACCCATTAATTGGTTCATTATAGGTTTATGAAATAAAATAACAAATATTATTTTATTTTATTTAATTTTAAAAATGTCACAAAACCAATCTTTTTCTCCGGACCAACTACGTTTAAAGTATTGCCTCCTATATAAGAATCCTAGAATTGTAGATTCAATGGTGCACTAAGATTTTTAATCCGAGAAATAGTACAAAATTTAGAAAATACCACTCACGTGTTTACTGAACGTACTTGATTTTTTTTTTCTGAAATTCATTCTGGGCAAACCGAGCCTCAGAATCATGAGCCATCAATTTTCACAGACTCGTAAAAATTCCATATATTTAAAACCATTACATAGAAAGTATATATATTTACATTAAATTTCATACCATATGAGTACACTATAACCAAACGCTATACATATTAGTAATTCTGGTACATGCACACCGTTTTCACACCCAAACACCCCGTATAATGAATAAATTCAAAATTAATTAAATTAAAACTATATATTTAAACTATTTATAATTGTAAATCACATCTATAACAAGGATGTTTTGGATTGTTGATTACCATAACTTCTTAATTCATTTATAATACCATTAATTATTAAATAATTAAAAATTTTCCTTAATTAAATGAGTGATTTATAGTATTTGAAAACTTTTATAAGTGGGTCTCATTACATTAATATCAATGATAATTGGAATAAACTAGATTTGTATTGATTATGTCTTATATTATTTTATATTATTTCAATGATATTTATATATAATATCAATTTTATTAAATTTAATATTATGTACTGAGAGACTTCCCTAAAAATTGATTATATAGGGATTCCATGTCCTTGCTTTATTTATGTATTGCATAAAACTGACCCCCCAAACATATGAATGAGTGAGACATGAAATTAATAGACAATAAATTATGGAATGTATTTTATAACTTGTTCATAGGTGAATAAAATCATGTAGATACAGAGGTAGATGATTGAATGATTAAACTCATGATCCACCCAAACACCTGGAATTGTTTCCCTACATATTTAATTTTATTATTGTTTTGTCAAAAAATAATCCCTCAGGAATATCATGATCATTTCATTATATTATTTTATTCCTTTCAATAAAATGGGTAATTTTAATGGACTCATGATCATGATCACATATAGAAATGAATTAACATTCATAAAAAAAATATTTACATTCTACATAAATGTTTTTTGGACACATAGATAATCACTGATATAAAATAAAATAATATTAACCAATCATCTAAAATTATAAAATAATGTAGTTTACATATAATATAGATACCCCTTATTACAATATAAACACAAATAAAATCCTTTATTTGAGTAAGATTGACCAATATTTATCATTTTAATTCCATTATTTTTCAAGGGAACATTAAATTATAGAGAAATAATGAAACATATTGTTACTCAAATTACCGAAAAATGTATTGTATTTAACAAACATATTCTTTTTGAAAACAATATAGAAGAAGGGGTTGAAGAAATATGAGTCAGTATATTAGGATTGAGGAGTCCACACTATAGATCTAGGAGTTGTAATACTACATTTTTCCAGACCAAACACCTAAAAATAATCTTATAATTTTAAGGTTCTTAGTTTCATTTATATGATGGGAAATGTAGATACTACTCAATAGATTTCATAAACCATAAAGGATTATGATTCTAATTATGGGGGCCTTTGGGAAACAAAATAATCGTATGAGACTTTTTAAGAGTATTAATTTTTTGTCTCATATATTATTATAATCACGGATAATGTAATAAAATATATTTGGATATATTGTTATAAAAAATTAAATCATCATTAATCCTGATATCTATATATCTATATTATATAAATGGAACCTTCATTATAGATTTATCATTAGATAGAGGTACAATAACAGGAAAATTACAAAATGTTATAAAATTGATATTTACGTGGTAGAATCAATAGTTCTCGATGTCCATGTAAATGAGGTGAGTGGTTAAGAGATATCAGCCTATGAGAAACACCATAATTATGGGTTTAATGACTTTAGTTTGAAATTATCATTAATTTTTATAAAGCATCAAAAGTCATAGATGATAATAAACACATACTATATACTCTCCTTCCTCCATGATATTTTTCATGATAGGGATTCATAAGGGTGGTTTGAGATTTCAAATGTAATATTTACATGAAATGATTGTGTAAAAGAGTAGGAAATTTATTAACTATTCAATATTATTGGATTAATTGTATGACTAAAGATTAATAGTTTTAATTTAACAGATGAATTTCACATAGATCTCATAATTTCTTCAATTATTTATATTTTTTCCTACTCTTTTTGTGAATTTTAACATAATCAAAATTGAGAAGCGTGTACCATATATCCATACTCATATTCACCAGGTATATAATAAACTAGAATATAATAATCCTTTCATTATTATAGAAAATATGTTAAGGGGAAAATCAAAAGGACCTAGTACTATAGCAATGTTTGAGTCCTTGTAATATCTCCCATAAAAGTGGATGGAGATCACGAATAATTTAGTTGAATAAGATAAAAACTATTTTATTGTGTGATGAAGGGATACTGGAATTAGAAATTCCCCTGGAAAAGAACCAATGGGATACTTCATGAACAATCATTATCCAAGGATATAATTTAATTTTTAAAAATTAAGTTTTAGACATAGCTTATGGTTCTCACATTTATATCCAATTATTTGAACCTTTTTGATTCATTGTATATTCAAAAGGTGACGTGGATGTATAGGCTACCAATGGAGCTACAATTTCTATTTCAAATATAAATATTGTAAAATTAAACTTATATTTGTAATGATATTTGTTTTTAAGAGAAATTATTTTGTGCAATGTATTAATAAAATATTACTTATGTACCTTTCATTGATAGATATTGTTTTATTGTAAATGTTTTGAATAAAATTTGATTATTTTATAATGATAATATATTTTTTGGAATGAGATGTCATAATAATAGTTTATTTTTACTGGATTACATGAACCATGTAGGAAAAAATACTTAATTGATAATTCTTATAATACTCATATCACAACGAATGTTGGAATCACCATCTAGATCAAGTAAACAAAAAATGCTTGATAAATAATGAAACAATTTATTTTTATATTCCTTTAATACTAAAATATCATTGCACATTCCAATCAAGTTTAATAATAATAATTATGACTTAACTATTTAGTGGAAGGGGTTAAAGGGCCAAAATTATCTAAGTGTTGGCTCAAAATGATGTGTGTGGACAATTATCTATTGATAAAAATGGTGGGTACCCATACAATATAACCTTTTCTAATTTCATTAATAGATATGTATATTTCAACATAATGAGGTAAAAATTGGATAAATTTGATAAATTGAAGGTATATAAGAATGAATAAAAGAATATACAGGAAGGAAGACAATGAAATTTATCTTAGATCATTTCATTATGTATCCTGTCAAAATGTTTATTGATTATATTTTTAATTTTTGTATTCTATCTGAAATAAATTCTCTTTGGAAGCTATAGTAGACAGTTTAATGTGAATGGAGGTACCCCATTATTTTGTTAAGGAGAGAGTAATAATTACTCATAAATGTATTTAATATTCTTTTTGCAGGTGGACTTTATAAATAGTTTTGTACAAAAAAACGATGTTCCATCTAAAGTACCAAATTTTATTATATTTTAACAATTACATGTAAATAAACATGAGTTATAGAGACACAAACATTTCATTCATTGATATTAAAAGTATGTAAAAAATATTATTTTAATAACATAATTATCACACTAGAATAATAAAGGCCTTTTAACTCTAGATACATGGAATCATAAAAAACCAGGCATTATATTTTTACATTTAACACAGATATATCATAATAACTATTACCCATCCAGACATATCATAAATAAAATATTCATATCTTATGAATTTAATTATAAAAAAAGTTTTGATATGATTTCCCGAAGTGGTAAACATGATTATAATGTGAAAAATAATATGAGAACATGATATTAACATTTTAAACCCATCGCTTACATATCATAAGTATTAATCATGATTCATGCAATAACAAATGCGATCCTATTGGATATTAATCATAAAATAATTTAATAACATTATCCATGAGAGAATAGTTAGGGATAAGTAATGGAATTATGGTATTAAAATACGCATAGAGAATCATTTTCATTTAATTCGGTTATATTTGAATAGTATATCATAGTGGGATGGGTTCACTATATAATATAGTGTAGCAGTCAAGGTCCATCCCTAGGACTATAATAGTAGAAAAATTTACATATTGATGCGGGTCTGTTCAACATTATAGTTCTATATTTCTCATGATATATAAATCCTTTCCCAGTTAATTGGGGGTGATGGAAATATGGGACCCACAAATCAAATATTGATGATAATATGAATTTGTGCCATAGGATCATAAAACATTCATCATATCTAAACCCTTAATTTTGAAATGGTTATAAATATCATTTAGTCATAACATATACCCTAGAAAAGAAATATGTTTCATAAAAATAATGACATAATATTCATAGAACAACTAGAGAAATATTAATGATGTTGTCCCAGTATCATATTCCCTATAATTCATAAAAAACATAAAATGTTTTTATCATCAATGAAACAAATGATCATTAACCATTTGTGAGGAAAACATCCTTTCCATTTGCAATCACATCAAACAAATATAAAAATATCCAATATATTGTTGAATAAATTATATTTTAAAATTACCAAGGAACGATATAATGAAATATTCAGAACATTGAAAATTCATTATGGAGGGGAATTCTTAATCATGAGGTATATGTTAAAAAACCATTCCTTCATCATTTTGTTTAGAAAATTCACAGCATACTTCTACTAGAAAATGAAAATAACATTTTTAATACCATTTTTTAGAGACCTAAAAGGGGGTAAATTTTTATGAAAAATATATTAGAATCATGAATACATTATTTAAATCATTTTTATAAAACATGTATATAGAAGAAAAAGGTTTTTATCAATTAATGAAAGGATGTCTATTTTCTATA
Organism: Viscum album; assembly: GCA_963277665.1. Lineage (NCBI taxonomy): Eukaryota > Viridiplantae > Streptophyta > Magnoliopsida > Santalales > Viscaceae > Viscum > Viscum album. Next base: position 1,111,198,572 of record OY728145.1, read on the forward strand.
GAAAATATTTTTAGAACATTGAGAACATAAGGTGATGAAAATTAAATGAAAAAATGTATTTTGAATAAACAGAAAGAGGAGAATATAATTCAGTAGTATATATATTCGTTATTTAAAATATTTCATCATCATAACTTAATCATAAACAATATCGGTAAATAATTATATTGTTTCATTAATCCTCTTACATCATGTTTAACTTACTTCATGAATTACTGATCCACATGTATAAAAATTATAGGTTTATTATAAATATTAATAAACAAACATAATCATATATATCAACACATTTATATTTTAATTTCAACCTGTTATCACCAATCTATTAATAATTTATTATTGAAATCATATTCTGGGTTAAAATTGCTTCATTTTTCATGTATTGTTGGGATTGGTAGTTTCAATACATTAAAATTGATAATAATTACATAATATAATGAATTTATATTATTATATAAATATAATATATATTCATTATATATAATAATAGTCATCCAAATAATTTAGTAATATAGAAATGAATTTAAATGTTCATGGATATGTTATAGCATATGTACGCATGGACATTATTTTCAATTTTCAATGGATGAAATGAAAAAAGGTAAATATTTATTATACTTTAAACTATAATTAACTTGTATATATGATATATATAAATAAAATTTATCACATTTAAGTCCTTATAAATTAGAAATGAAAACTGCATCACATCACGTTGTGGAGGTGGTAGTCCACATATATATAGAAGTGACATTATCTTTTCATAATGGAACGTATGGAAAGAAGGTATACAAAATAATATATTTAAATAAGTTTAATGTTTTCTTAAATATAATTTAATAAAATTAAATATATCATAATACACACCCATAAAACATGGTAATGAAAAAGTATTTGTGTCTCTAAGTGGAGATTATATGTCATTCATATGCATGAGTGATACATTAACTTCTCATATGATGGGTAAGAGGGGATGTAATTGTTATTTCGTAATTTAAATAGGAATTTTTTATAATATAGATTTTATTATGTTTTAAAGAATATAATGTACTTATATGAGTTCAAAGAAAAATTGAAATAAAAGTTGAAGGATAAGGATATTACATCTATTTTTGAAATGAATCTTATAGATTCCCAATAAAGGGTACTAGGGTAGAAATTTTATGAAGAATAAAAGGTACATGATGTGTGTATTTTTTTTAATAAAAATGATATTTTATTTTAGATATATAAAGCTCAGTGTGGTGTGATGTAGAGTAAAGAGGGGCTCCCTTTTATAATTTAGTGGATGAGCACTATTGGAATTAAATTCAATAAAAAATTAAACTAGTTTTGATGTTTAAATAGATAGAAATTTAAATTATATGATGAAAATATGATAATGATTATATATACCCCATCCAATGAAATTGTGACCATTTTGTATCACATTATTAATGTTAACATTTAGTTATAACACCAATTAACCCTTTTTACAATTACCTATTACTAATTTTTTCTACTATTCAAATGTTAAAAATATTACAATAAAATGAAAAACATCCCATAAATGGAACATGGTTTTTTTCAACACGTTTATTTTTCAATTGGCCAAATCTAATATTTTTAATAATTTTATATAATTTAATAAAAGTATTATTATATAAAATATACTCAACACTATAATTTTTATTTAACACTAAATATATCACAAACAACGAGGAATATATAACGGATGAAAAATTCCCCAATATATCAAAAAGTAATGAAAAATGGAAATAGGTATATAGTCAAATTAAATAACTTTTACATGTTCTAAATCTATTTATTTAATTTTCATATTAAATGGAGAGATATTCAATTGTTGTTGAATAAAAAATTAATGACACTATGTAGTTAATGAAAATTTAAAATAAATTTCTAACATGAAAATAATTTAACTTAGCTAAAAAATATATACTTTTATTCCTTTATAATTCTCTTTTCCCCATATCTGGATGAAAAATGGATATTAAAAAAGAGAATGACTTATCTGAACATTATTTGATTTTAATATTATATATATCAATTTCATAGAATAAATCCCATTAAACTAATCAAATTATTGAATAAGGTGATAAGATTCTATTTACATTAATGCAATATGAATGATGATTAACAATTAGGGCATTACCTATTAGTTTTAACCATAATTAACTAGATTTACCCTCTAATGGTGTGATAAATATTACAACATTTACTATTCATATTAACAAAAAATAAAAGAGTTATATTTACCATATTTGATCCTCCAAATTATAAATAAGAAATTATTTTATTCTAAATCACTCCCTATAAATGGAAAATATTAAATTTAAACTAAATGATAAAAATGCATTAAAAATAAATTGTTTGGAAAATTCATTTTTATGAATAGAACTAGATTTTTTATTATAATATGCATAATAAAAAATTTAATTAAGATAAAACTATTTAATTTAATATATAATATATATATTTTATTTAAATAACTTATCAATAATGATATAGTTAATTTATTAGTATAAATATCCATTTCATAGATAAAAATAGTTGTTAGAAAAAAATTCCGTTATTTTCAAATGATTTTTCCATTGATTTAATTTTTAATATATAACAAAATAATTCACTTTATAAATGTGAAAACCATATATTTTCATCATTCATGTAGTCTTGTTCATATCTTCTAATCAAATATCTATGTGATGATAATATTTTTATAGTATGTCTTGGTTCATCTAAACTCATTGTTTCATGAAATGTAACATATAAAAGGCCCTAAATTTTATAGAAAATTTATTTATTAGAATATATGTTTCTTAAATTATAAAATCCTAAAAAATAATTTTCCTTCAAAATTAAATTAAATTGATAGATGCAACTAAGGGTAATTATTCCTCATCACATCCTATGATTCCGACATATCATTCTCCAATTGATTGTTTTCCAAGAGAACATTGACATGGTGAGTGGTTTTGTGTCTTAGTTTCATCTCAATATAATATATAATATTAAAAAAAATTCATCCTAATAATGATATCATTCTATTAGTATTTCTATCCTGTTCGTTACATGTGATGGATTATGTTTGTAATTCCCGAAGATAGATCCATGTTACATGTCATATACTTTATATAGAATTTTTCGGAGTGTAAATAAATAAGATATCATCATAATATATTCAGGAATTCAAATAAGATAAATACAAATAAAGAATAATTTTCAATATTTCCAAATCTCATCTCTCACACTCAGGGTATTTTTTATTGATATGTTATTACTAACTTAAATATATAGATATTTCATATTATTGTCTAGATAACTTTTTTGTCAACTCCAAGCCTTTCATTAGTTCATTTGAATGAATCAAAAATTCTAAAATATTTTTGTTCATATACTATGTACCAATAGATTTATCTCTCTAAATACATTCTATAAAATTGGATTTTTTAACTTCCTAAAATAGAGGAATTCATAAGGGTCCAAATAATTATTGGAGTGAATGAAATTCTTGAAGAAAATTATAGCAAAAGACTTTCTTGGTCCAAAACACATTTGAAATTCATTGAAAAATCCATAAAAATGTTTTGTAGAGTTTGAATAGTCATAATATAATTTCCTTTTACTTGAGGATTATAATTATTTCAGAATTATTTCTCATTATTCAATTCCAATGGAAAACTTTTCCAATAAAATCAGGTAAGCCTCAAATTATGATAAAACACAATTGATAGTTGTACCCCATGAAACACTAAAACTTCCTTAATGTAAAACTAAAAAATCTAATAATTTGAAAAATAATATCTAATGTAAGTAATATGTTATGAATATATAATTTAATTCACTACAACCCATATAATATCATTCCCTTTATATATTATTGGAATTCTATTGAAAAAATCAATGGTGATGTTTTCTTATTTCCATTCTATTATGGGTAATGGTTTTAATATCCCCTTAGAATCTTGTCTCTTAGAACACCCCAAGATTTTATCAGATAGGTTTTTTTAATTTCTTTGATATGTTGGGGTTAATACTACACCATTATTAGAATTATCTATACAGAACCCCATATTAGCTTGCCTTATATGCAACACTATTGTTGGATATGTTGCACAAAATATCAAGCTCTTTTCATAGAACTAATCGCTGAGTATAGATTCTGTTCAATGTAAAAATAAACTATGTTTTAATGATTTTATATTCATCACCAAATGAATATATCAACATAGGAATCATTGTCATGGATTATGTTACACTCATGAGCGACCTTCCTCGATAACTTTCATTGTATGTGATACTGAGTTTCACTAAACAACTATATATTAATCAATCATTATTATTTAATGGGATATAATATATATATTATCAATATTATTAACCACAATTTGAATTTTATATAACATTATCATTTATCTTACACATTTTTTAGAAAATTATATGAGAACATAATCAATGTTTTGGAAAAAATAAATGTTTTTTCAAGAAATGTTGTTTTACACCATTTTGATGGAATACCAAATTTAAATCTAATGTATAACACTTTTGTAAGTTAAATTACACTAAATAATCTTATTCTTATGATTTGTTACAATAAATTTTACTTTTTTTAAAAATTTGTTATTTATCTGGTAAAATTCCAAATCTAATGAATAATGAAAAATATTTCACTTTCATTCAAAAATAAATTTTCATCTATTTTATTTTCTGTGTTATGATAAATTTTTAATTGGTTATAATTTTTAATTGGATTATATATTTATCATTCAATCCTATTTTGGTAATTTTATGTAATTTCAATTTTAAAGTTGACGTAAAAACAAGTTAATCTTTTGATAGTTATTAATTTTTTTGAAAAAATTATTTTTTGGTTTTGAAAGTGAGAATTAAATTTAAATTAATTACTACAACTTCTGTGTTTTGAATTTGGGAAAATTTATTACAAAATTGTAGTCATAAGGATCATTTTTTTAATTCAAACCATTTATGTTTTTGGAATTATGAATAGTAACATTAGTAACTAATTTTTTATCACTGTTAAAAGCTAAATCTGTTAAATAAGGGTAAAATTAATTTTATAATATTATAAAACTACCCTGAAAGATGTTCTAATCAAATTTGATAATATATTTCTAACTATGGGTATCCTTATATTGAATTTGAGACCACATGGATTCACTTGGATATGAAAATGCATTTTATAAGAATTAATTTAATGTAAAAATAATTTTTACAAAATATTTTACTAAATTGATTATTATATTAGGTTAAATAACTTATATCTGTCACTATAAATAATATTTAAGAATATATAACTATTTCCTATATCATGGAATTTTATTTATAATTTTTACATATTACATTAATATATTTATTTATGACACAATTATGATGTAGTGATTACTCATTAATGAAATATTCAAACAAATGAATTTATAAATCATAAAAATAATAAATTTTAAAATTTTTTTTCAATAGAATAATTTTAGGGTTTATACTAAAATATAAGAAAAGATTTAATGACATTGGTTTGAAGGAATAAATTTGTAATGAGTTTAACAAAAATCAATTACTAAATTATGTCAAAATGGACAATAAAGTGTTTCTAAAACAAATACTATTTTATTAAATGATATAACAATCCTACAAATCATAATGATGGAAAAATAACATTTTTAGTGATAAAAATGTGATTAATTATCCACATTAGGTACCATTTTCATTTTATTGTAATGGAATCAACCATGTAGTATAAAAATACAAGAGGACTTGGTAAGAGTTATCTTATTCTACAATGGGTTAAGTAAAGAATATGTGGTTACTTTGAAGACCTATAAAGGTTTAAAACCTATTGGTTTATATTATTTAGATCCATAATCAACTTATCCCCTAAAAAAATAAAATTTTAGATATTATAATCCGAAAATAATTTTATAATAAATTAAAATTGCGTGATTTTTTGAAAGTGCCCCTCACTCCTCTTATAAAAGGGCACCTCCCTTCAACTTTAACTAACACTAATGAAGAATTTTTGTTATCCCAAACCTTCCCATTTCCCCTAAAAACCTCCATCACTTAATACTAATGTCCCACCATTGGTAATGGATCCATCTTAAGGAGGCATTTGTTTCAAATAAAAAGGAAACAACCGAAGAAGTGGTAATTGTTTTATCCATTCTTTCAAAGTTCGTTTCTTCTATTACTTCCATTTTCTATGATGATGCCATACTAAATAATCTACTACACTATATTATACATTATTATACGTTATTAAAATAATTTTACAACCTTATACCTTGTTTTATATATCCTATCAATAACAATATCACCATACGTGTGTACGTACGGCTTACCGTCTCCATGACATGGTAAAATTTCGTATTCAAAAATACTTTATTATGATGGGTACTATAATGATTATAATGTGATCAAATAATGAATGTATCATAATAATGAATTTGTATAATTAATATACCATAAAATTAGATACCATTTAACCATGAATAGAATGACATCATCACTCGGGTGTACATACATCCTACAGTCTCCACGGAATGATTCATTGTCCGCCTTAACCATCCAAGAATGATTATAAAAAAATTATATATATCTATATAAATAATTAATAATTATGAAATATATGACACTTTATATATACTATAATGATATATATATGTATATGTATATGTATTTACATATATGTCTTTCACTTACTTCCATTCAATACAGTGGGAAAACAGAAACAACATTCAATTGTACGTACGACATACCATATCCTTGAATGGTAAATTTAATTTTATATATATCTATCTATTATATATATTTATATTATTAATATATATAATATATAAATAATATTATACATGTATTATTTAATTCAATCAAAATCTATGTAATGTGATCAAGAATAACAAATCCAAACACGTAGGATAAACAAAACAATATTACCCAAAATGTTTCATTAAATTGGAAGTGTAAATAAAAAAGTAATATAATGTCATAAAATAATAATATATGATATCATAAATATTTTTATGATATATATATATAAGTTAATAATAAGTTTATAAACATTATCCTTGTGTTTTGGACTCGTACGGATAATATCAGACCAAAGGTAAGGATAAGTTGACAATCACATTTTTTTATCGGAGATTGATTTTACATAACTATTTATTGGGGATATATTTATAGTCCATCTCCATGTTGTGTCAAAATTTGATTCTTATATTTATAAAGTAATTTTTACCCATATTTTACATTTTCTACATGGTATAGTAGGAATCAATCTTTTGTTTACTATACAAGGTACTTTTTTTCATTTCCGGTAAAATTATGAGGAGAATGATTTTTAACCTACATGGAATAAATGTATTTTTATGGTTTCATGAAATATTATTTCAATGACGCTTCCTCTACATGAGTTCAAGATTATTTTCAACTAAATTATTTTCATTTAAAATTTCACGACATTTTTTGAAAAGAAATCATATTTATGTAGAAACGATATTTTCCATAGGAATTAAGCTAAAGTGTTTTATCAAATCAATTCTCCATATAAGATGGAATAGGATTATGTTTCTATACATATTCTTAAAATTATATTATGTTTGATGGAATTATTTTTAAGAAATACATTAAACTTATATGGGTTATGTAAAAAATGAAATGATGTTTAAGAAATCCATTTTATTTCATTGGTTATACTATGGTGAATGATTTTATGTTATGTGGATCCTATAGTATTAATTTCATTATGAGATAGGTAGGAACAATATCTCAATCCAATCCATTGGATAAATAATTATATCTCATGAGATAGAAATGACTGTAATGACAAGTTATTCTTGTTCTGTAATACATGGGTAAAATGAAATGTAATCCCAATTCAGTAATGGACTTTGTCCTCTATGATGGTCTTTGCAGTAATGTCGTGGGAACTATAAATATCATATTATATTATTATTAGTTTTCCAAAATTACATGTTTTATTCTAGTACTATTATTTAATGCTTATTGTACTGTTACGATCCATTCCTTATATACTGCCCTGATTTATTTCATGACTCGATATTTTGATGTTTAAACATTATTATCATTTTTTTACATTCAAATGTATATGGTTTGTTTTATGTTCTCTGTATTTACCCTTAGATGGAATTTTATCTCACCCTTTTTATGTATTCTTTTCACTAGGATTTAAATAATGTTTTTAGATTCTAAAACAGAAGGGTAAGATCATTATAGGAGTTGTTGAAGATATTTTTCCATGATTAGAAGATTATGTTTTATGTTTCAATGACATTAAACTAATACGGATTTTTTAATCTGTATGTATAATTTATTATGTAAAATGAAAAAGAAATTTAATTTTCATTTACAACATGATTGGTTCCCTATAGTTGATATCAGATCGATGGTTAAGTTATCCTTTGGAAACTATGATTTGGAAAATTATGTGATATCCCAAGAGATATTTCTACGGTAGGTCTATGGATGTCCCTAAGGCTATGTATATTCATAGGATACAGTACTAGAATTATGATAACTATAATTAATAGCATTGTATTGAACCTAAGATGTCATATATTTAATTTACTCCCATGTGATAATGTTATTTTCCTAGTAATATTTTTTCCTCTCACACATTTCTTTTGGGGTTTTAAACAATGGTTGGAACCCGAAGGAACCATGTTAATGATTAAATAAATGGGAAATGAAATAATTTTATTCATGAGAAACAAATTGTTTTGGCTGATTTAATAAAAAATAATATTTCCATACATAAAAAATATATGAATAATTATTGAAACCCAAATGAGTAGAGAAGGGATCAAAATTATACGGATTCCTTCATGAGGAAACATCCACCTTCTTTCAGGGGGATAGATAATCCACATGGTGGTGAACAATGAATTAGTATAATTGAAAATATATTTTCTATACATTGATTTCATGGAAATGAAAATTTAATTTTTGTTTTCTATCATTTAGATGGTGAAGCGGACCGGGGGTGTACATTAATTAAGTATACAAGGCATCAAAATGAAATTGAATCCATTGAATGGGATGAGTTCAAGAATTTTTTTATAAATATGTACATCCCTTGTATTATTGGATCAATGATGGAAAAGGAGATCCTTTAGATTGATAAAAAAGATGATGAATCTGTTGGTACATACAATTCAAATTATACAAGGCTTTCATTGTATGCTTTTGGCTTTATCATCAAAACTGAAAGTAATGTTGATCAATTATATAATATATTAAAACCTAGGGCAGTGAAGGAAATTAGATATAAGAGACTTCAGTAGATATGAAGATATTTTTTGTTGTTTTATCATGTATGAACATGAATGTTTTGTTACATATCCATCTCCAGTTTTAAACAAGAAATGAAAGAAGGAGTTCAAAGAAAAATATCAAAACAATGGTGAAATAAAGATGAATGTATCCTTATGATCAATGTTTCTAAAGAATCATGGTAGATATTATCTTAAAAAGACTATAAAATGGTTCATGTGTGGAAAATATGGTCATCAAGTTGTTGAGTTTGGAGGTAATAAGAAAAATGTTTCTAATGAAGTTAATAGAGAAAAGACTACATAGAATTCACCACCAACAGTTCAAGGCTAAATGTTCAAGGAAATAGTGAAATATACTAACCAATGACCTAATCCAATGGTTACTAATTATCATCATCAGAATCATATTAAGACAATTATAAAAGGGAAGTCACATGCTACAACTATTAGTGATGTTGACTATGACAACGATGTGGGGGAATGATTAAGTTTTTTTGTAATGTGATTCCAAAATTTTGTATTGGAATTTCATTTATAGTATTATGAAATATTTTAATATATATGTATTCGTCTATTATGTTTTTCCATAATTATATGGTACCTGTAACCATGAAAATTAATTGAAATATTTTTGAAAATAACATTATATGTGCATAATGAAGAGATAAGTTGATAATGATAGATTTGATAGTAGTAATGATCTCATGACTCATATAATGGAAAAGTGATATAGTGGTTTGAGTATATAGATGTTTTGGTATTTTTGGAGTGTTTAAAGAGTTAGTTTTGATAGAATTCTTGTTTTTGTTAAGGTCATATGCTAATTGATACTATTTTAATGTTTCATGAAAATACATTGTTAATGTATTCACATGTTATGAATGTGACAACCAAGAACTGTAAAATGCGATATGGGAGACATTGGTAAAGTCATTTTAGTCCACACAATACTAATGTTTTATATTTTCATTTTTTGTAAGGATTGTAATGTTATCCATTTATAGATAGTATAAGATATATTTCATTTTATGTTTGTTAGATTAATGTATTATCTCACTATAAGTTGGACATATGCATATTTTATAACTTGTTATAGCCTTTTTATTGATTCATATAGAATGAACAATCATTATATCATGTGATCTTATAACACATTGATAGTAATAAATTCAAATTCATTTCTTTAAATAAGAAATGAAGTTGAAATTTTCTAAGGAACAATCAAGGGAACTAATATCATTTAAGTTGTTCTTTGTATGGAAAATATCTTAAGCTTTAGGAAAATGATTTTGAAAACAAAAAATGTTATCATGGTACCTTTTTATCTGATTAACCTATTGGTCCCTTAAACGTTCATAGATTTATTTCATTCTAGTTGATATCTTTGTCCAAACAATATTTTATTTCACTATCTGTCAGATCATGATGGTTAGATTTATCATCCATATCAATGTTTTTACTTACCAATTATGTTCTCTTATTTGGAAGCTCATTTATGATTTAATTTGGTAATGATCATGTTTCTAAATTTCCTTTTTAAAATCAAGACTTATTATTCATTTATAAAATTTTGGTTCCATTGAAAGAAAAATTCATGTAGTTAACCATTTATAACCCAGAATAATTTTGTGGTAGAAATTCAATTTATGGGGATAGTAAAGTAACACCCTGAGATTTTATGAGATAAATTCATTTTAATTTTTTGTATATATTTTATTTTATGCTAAAACATGATTATATATCTCTATACATTGTTGAGTAAATATGTTTTCTTTTTGGCTTTTCCATTTCATTATTTTTTGAAAATAATAAACACTATTTCTAAAGGAAAATTTCATTTCCCATAATATTTATCTTAATAAATAAAAAATTTCCTTCCCATGGAAATTTTCTCCCTATCTTTGTTTTCATTGTTCATGATTTATTTCAATAAACCTAACTATTTTTTTTATTTGTATAATATTTTGTTTCATTTCTAAAACCACATAATCCTATAAATACTTAGATATGAAGTATTCTGTTTTTAGGATTTCAATTCATAATCTGAATTCATTGAAATTCAGATTCCGAATTCATTGAAATTCAGACTCGGAATTCCCTGAAATTCAGATTCCAAATTCTTAGAAATTCAGATTCTAAATACTCTGAAATTCAGATTCCAAAATCACTGAAATTTATATTACCAATTGTCTGAAATTAATATTCTGAATTCTCTAAAATTTTGATTCAGAATTCTATGAAATTCATGTTCTGAATTCCTCATAATTTAGGTATCGAATTCCTTAGAATTCATACATCGAATTCCATAGAATTCTGGTTCTGAATTCTTTAAAATTCAGACTGTGAATTCGTCTAAATTCAAGTTTTTATTTCCTTGGAATTCAGGTTCTGAATTCCCCATATTTCATTTTTTGAATTCCATAAAATATAGACTCTGAATAATTCATAATTCTGGTTCCAAATTCCATCGAATTCTAAATCTGAAGTCTATAGAATTTTAATTAAGATTTACTTGAAAAATAGATTCTGAATATTCATTTAATATAGACTCTGAATGGTTATCTCTTAGAATCCGAATTTTATTTTTCCATAGACTCTGAAAAATATAATTGTCTGAGAAACCATATTTTACTTACCCTTGTTATAGTTATAAACCGTTGTCAGGCATTCTATTTCTAAAAAACTATTGTTTGAGTGAAGCATGTATAATACCCTCCGATATACAAGGAAAATTATGACAGTTGGAGGAGGGAGGCGACTGTTGGAGAAATCCCAATAAATAGAAGCTCATTTGAACTATCTTAACAACTGATTGTTCTATAACTCTAGAGATTACATGCTGCTGAAGTGTTTTTCTAGAGAGAGAGACTCTCATGCTTTGTGTTTTTTGAACATATTTTTCAGATCGCTTCATGTGACTTTGATTTTTACTATTTACTATCAAGGGCTTCTGGGGATAGGAAGACAATGCCGCTGAATACCTCTAAGATAAAGGGCTTCCATGATAAGGAAGACAGGGTTTCCAAATACTGTGAAGTTTGAGGGATTGTGGGGATTGAACGAAAAAATCTAACATTCCTATCGATGGATTACCCTGGTGTGGGAAAGATATACTTTCTTGAATGTATAAATCAAGGAACCTTTATCCAAGGTTGTTGGATACACTACTATTTTAGTTAAAAGATTTTATACTTTTTACTTGTATTGTTTCCTGTTTTTTTCACTTTATTTTGATTAATAAGGAAAATATAACTATCTTATACATTCTTGTACTTGTAAACTCTGATTAGCAAGATAATATACGCTTTATGTTAGAATCCATTTCCTTGTAAACATTCCATATTATTCATTTTTGAACCATATTTCTAGAATCTAGCATCTTTATAGAACTAAGTGTTTTTGTGAATTTACCTTGTCTAGCCTTCTTAAACATAGAAAGATTTATATCAACATTAAACATTCCAGAAGAATTTTTAAAGTATAAAATTCACCCCCTCTTGTATATTGAGCAGCTACATCATTATTTTGATCCTACAATTGGTATCCGACGGGGGTTTCTTAAATACTTATATTCAAATGTAATTTTTCATTCCAATGTTTTCATTGCTATATATTTTTCTTTCTTAGTATTTTTATCCATGTCTACAATCATTTATTGTTAACATGTTTCAATGGAAATATATTTTCTTCTAGAAGGCATGAATGAGTGTTGCTTTGATTGAAATTCTTAATCATACTAGACCTCCTATATTTGATATAAATGATTATGAATATTGTGTATATTGTATGAAGATATTTATTACTAATACTCAACTGGAAAATGTTGTTATGATTACTAGAGATTTTAATATTCCTGATATGGATGTAAGAACTTTTACTAATCAAGAAAAGTCAGAATATCAACGAAACTACAAGGTACACAATACGTTGTTGTGTTCCATGACCAGAAATATATATAGTTATATTTCTTCTTGTGAAGATGAAAATTGTATTCGGAAGAAATTGAGGTTACTCATTTTGGTACATCCAATTTTATTGAATCTAGAAGAGATATTCATAGAGTACAATATCATGGATTTAAATTTCCTTATAGAAAACCAGTGTGAAAGGTACAATAGAGGTTTATGACTATTTTTAAATGTTTAAAATCCATGGGTGATAAAGGTTTATATCATGAGGCAATTGTGGACAAGATTATAGATATCATTCCAAATGAGTAGGATTATAAGAGAAAAAATAATTAGGAGAAAAAGAATGTATCTCAGAGTACACTTGATGAGAATTTTGGAACTCTACTTCAACATGAGGTCAGAATGAAAAGAGACACTAATTTGAATAAGAAGAATAATGAAAATGGACATGTAGCCTTTACTACTATTAAAACCAAAACTCATTAATGAGTTACTACATCCTGGATGAATATGGTTACTATTTTATATAAATCAATTTAATGTAAACATTATAACAATGAGCTAGATAATCTTGATTGAAGGCTGAAAAAGATTGTTGGGAAGAAGAAATTTTAGTATAGATTTAAGAAGAAAGAAAGAAAAGATGAGAAAGACTCTGGAGTTACTTGTTATGAATGAAAATGAGAATGTTATATACGGCCTGATTTTTCTATACTTAAGAGAAAGGCTAATGAGATGGAAGTGAAAAAAAACTCATTTGGCCAAGAAATCTCAGTCAGCACCTCCATATCCAAAGGATAAAAAAGTGTATCTTGATGAAGTAGTGGATACATAAATATACGATAAGAAAATTCAAAAGGAAGGGGAGAAACAGTTTGTCTTGCACCCTAATGAGGTAGAATTATTGAAGGAAAAGGCTGCTAAAAATCTAGAAAAGAAAAAAAATAAAGTAAGCAAAGGAATAAATTATAAGAAGCAGAATTCATTCAATATCTTCTCAAGACTACTGAAAGATCCACTGTGCAAATTTTTGTACAGAAATATTTTTTTTAGAACCTTTACCAGTGACTCTTGGAAAGAAAGTGGTGATTCCCGAATCACATCATGATAAAGAAATAGAAGAAGAAGAAGAGGTGGAAGTTGAAGGGAATGAAACTGAAGGTATCATAAAGCAAGTTAAATAGTACCATGAGAAGGAATGTCCATCTATAAAATTATCAATCTCGACATCCCAAGCCAAATCCTCAAAAATTTCTACACCAGGAAAAGATGATATGGTTAAAGAAGAAGTGAATAAGCCAATAGTTGATGAAAAAAGTAATAAATATTTAATCCATCATGAAGATCTAGTGGCTGATGTAGAGAAAGATGAAGATGAGGATGATATTATTTTTCAGCTATCTGATAGTGAGCATGAATATCATAAAGAAGAAGACATCATTCTAAATGATGACATGGGAAAAAAGGTTGTAGTTGATACACCTAGTAAATCTGTTGTGAAGAAGAATGATGTTGGTGCTTCATTAAATAGGAATGTTGAAGTCATAGAAAATGAATCATCACCAACCAAACATTCAGATTCAGAATCATCTTCCCTCAGACATGATTTTGTTGTACAGTCTTTGAAAAAGCTAGTTGATACTATTATATTATTCCCAAGAATAGATTCATGATGATGATGATTCAGCATATGATAAACAGAAGTCACATTCAGTTTCCATGGTGGTGGAAAAAATGTGTTTCAGTAAAGGAATATTTCAAAATCATCCTCATTGGTTATGAGGGTCGTAAATGATCGTGCATGAAGACGAAAATCCAGTCAAAGTAGAAAATTGAAGAAATGTGAATCTTTGATGAATTCCATGATAATTTCAACGATGATATCGATACCGAAGATGGGATGATCACATATACTTCATATAGTTTTTAAGTGATATTATGCCTATAAAAGAAAACACCAAAGCATGATGTTATTGATCTGAATAGAAATAATAAATCTGTCGCCATGAATTATAAGAGGTAAATAGATATTATAATGGATATTGAAGAGATGCTTGATAAGAAATAAGAAGTATTGAATGCTCAGTCGAACATTATTAAGGTCCCGGAAGTGAAAATTCAAGCCAAAGATAAGAAAATTGAAGACCGGTATTAATTTCTTATGAAAGTATAAGAGGATCACAAGAACCTCCAGAAGCTAAAAACCATTTTCATGAAGCTGACGTTGAAGGAGAAAGAGGGAAATTTTCATTTCTTTTCGATATTTTGTTTGTTTTTTCCTCATTGTACAAATTCATTGAAAAGAAATGAATTTTTTCTTGTTCTTCATACATTTCATTGCTAAGTAGTAATGTTTCAGGTAAAAATTTTCTTTTAATCTTCATTATTTTTTTTAAAATTCACAATGGGGGAGAACGAAATGATAAAAAGAATACAATGTAAAGAAGAAATTTCCATATGTATGGGTGAGTTCTTATATTTGAATGTTCTTATTAATGATATTTTCTGAACTCATGAAAATTTAAAATCTCATTCAGGAAATCAAGAATATGATCTTTAGTGTTTCCAAATAATAAGGGGTTTTTTCATATTAACCATGTTCTATTAGTAAAGGGAGATAAGTTTTTTATTTTCAAAACCATAAAATTACTATGACCTTAGATTGTTTTTAGTAAGGATAATTGTGCTTTCCAAAATGGGGGAGATTAATCAATCAATAAGGTTTACTCATGACTTTTCCATTTCTTTGTGAATTGTAAATCACAAACACACTATCTCAAGGAAAATTTAATTTCCCATAAGATTTATCTTATTAAGGAAAAATTTATTTACCAAGGAAATTTTCTCCCTCTCTCTGTTTTCATTATTAGTGATTTAGTTTCATTAAACCTAACACTTTTTATTTTTATATTTAATATTCAGTTTCATTTTAAAATCACTAAATCCCAAAAATACATAGATATAAAGTATTTGGTATTCAGGTTCAGAATTCAGAATCCAAATTCTCTATAATTCAGATTCTGAATTCTCTAAAATTCCGATTTTGAATTATCTGAAATTCATTTTCCAAAATTATATAAAATTAAAATTAAAAATTCTTTGAAATTCAGATTCCGAATTCTCTGAAATTCAGTTGTCAAATTCTCTGAAATTTAGACTACGAATTCTATGAAATTTAGATTCAGAATTATCTGAAATTCAAGTTCCAAATTACTCAGAATTCAGATGATGAATTCCTCTGAATTCGGGTTCGAAATTCCATATAAGTCAGAATCTAAATTCCTCACAACCTAGGTTCGTAATTCCATAGAATTCAGACTCTGAATTCCTCTGAATTCAGGTTCCTAATCCATTAGAATTCAGGTTCCTAATTCATTATAATTAAGGTTCCGAATTCCTTTTAATTCAGCCTCCAAATTCCTTATAATTCATGTACTGAATAATTTATAATTTAGACTCTGAGGTTTATATAATATTGATTTTTAATTCCATGAAAAATAGAATACAAATATTCATGTAATATAGAATCCAAATGATTTTCTCTTATACTCTAAATTTTATTTTTCTTTAGACTCTAGAAATTATAATTGGCTGGGGAACCATATTTTACTTAGCCTTTTTATGGTTATGAAATGATTTCCTGCATTCTATTTCTAACTAACCATTGTTTGGGTGAAATTTGTACACGTCCCTCTGTATTTCATGTAAAAATATGATCATTGGAGGAGGGATCTGACCGTTGGAGAAATGCCTATAAATAGGAGCATATTCGAACGATCTTGAGAACTGATTATTCTAAAAATCTAGATATTACATTCTGCTGATGTGATTTCAAGAGAGAGAGACTCTCAAGCTTTGTGTGTAATAAACATCTTGTTGAAATTGATTCATGTGAGTCTAATTTTTGATTTGAACATTCGATGGATTCCAGGGAGATGAAGACATAGGTACCGACTACTTTAAAGTTCGAGGACTTCCCTGATATGAAATACAGGGTTACCGGCTACCTTGATGTTCAATGGCTTGCGGGGATAGAGAGAAAAACTGTGATATTCCTATTGAGGGATTACCCTAGTGTGTTTAAGACAAATTTTTTTGAAAGTATAAATCACGGGACCTCTATCCATGGTTGTGGTATACCCTACTATGTGGGTTAAAAATATTTCACACTTGTTACTTGTATTGTTTCAATTTTGTTTTATGCTGCATTTTGATTAATATGGAATGTATAACAATCTTATACATTCATGTACATGTATACTCTGATTATTATTATTCTATACACTTTAAGGTAGAATCTATTTCCTTTCTAAACTTTTCTTAAGTTTCATTTTCAGAACCATATATCTGGAATCTAGCATGTTTGTTGAACTTAAAGGTTTTGTGAATTTACCTTGTTTAACCTTGTTAAACATAGAATGTTTTATATCAAATTTAAAGTTTCTAAATGAATTTTTAGAGGATAAAATTCAACCACCTCTTGTATATGGATCATCTACATCATTATTTAGATCCTACATATGCAACACCACATTATCATGTAGTATATGAAACACTATTCTTTGATTGTGTTTCACACAATTTGAGGTTATTTTGATAGAATTCAACACTGACTATATATTTTTTTCATTGTAAAAATGATCTACATTTGCATTATGTTATACGAAACACCAAAGTAATCTTTCACTATCCGTAACACAGACTTCTCAAGTTTTATAGTCATGAACAAACTTCCTCGATAACATGCGTTATACGCAATACCATGTTTTACTAAATAAATATATATTATTAAAATTTTATTATTTAATGGTATATAAGCTAGATGATATAAATAATATTAATGACAATTTTTATATAACATTATCATTCATATTAGATATTTTCTGTAATATTAAATGAGAACATAATCAATTTTTCAGATAAAACAAACATTTTTTTTATAAAAATGACCTTTTACTGCATATTGATGGTGTACCCATTTGAAATATAATTTGGACACTTTTATAAGTGAAATTTTTAAATATAAACTTTTTATTTGGAAGAGAGACATAAATATTTTATTTTTTTAATTTTATTGAATTTTTCTAATGAAATTCACATTTTAATGAATTGTGACAAATAATGAATTTTAACTCAAAAAAGTAATTTCATTTAATTTATTTATATAGTTAGATAAAAATTATAATTATTTTAAACTGTAATGGGATTATATATTTATCATTTAATCCAATTTTTTCCATTTTAAATAATTTCACTTTTAAATTGTACTTTAACACATGTCAATATTTTTATAGTTATCACATTTTAAAAAACTCATATTTTTTGTTATGACAACTGAATTATTTTTAAATTAATTACTACAACTTCTGTGTTTATAACATGTAAAATTTGAATCCATGTTTACAATCATAAGGTTAAAATTGTATAATTAGGGACCTTTTATTTTTGGACATTAGGAAAAGTAACTTCAGTAACTATTTTATTTACCCTGATTAAAGGGTAATTATGGTAAATAAGGGTAAAAATTAATATTATAATAATATTAAACTACCGTAACACATGTCCAAATCCTATTAGATGAGATTTTTATGATTATGGGTATGATTTGTATAATGTGTATTCAAATTTATATATCTATCTATAATATATATTAATATTATGAATGTATATGATATATATATCAATTTGTAGATTCTGGAAGTATTTAAATCCTTTTCTAATTACAATGATCAATAATAACAAGTCAAAACATGTATGATAAACAATGAAATAATACTCAAAATGTTTCATTAATTAGGAATTATTAATAAAAAAGTAATATAAAATCATAGAAGAATCATATATGATATCAGAAATATTATTATGATTAATATATATGTTAATAATTTGTTAAAAAACATTATACATTAGTTTTGGACTCATATGAGGCCTATCAGACCAAAGGTAAGGGATAATTCTGGAATCAAATTTTTGTTTATCTGAGATTGTTTATATATAAGTATATATGGGTGATATATTTATAATCCATGTCCATGTTTTATCAAACATGTTTTCATATATGTATAAATTCATTTTTACCCATTTTTGACTTTTATTACATGGTATAGAAGGTATCTTTATTTTGTTTACTATAAGATGTAATTTTTGAAATTTCCTGTAAAAGTAAAATGATAATTTTTTTAACTTATATGATATAAATTGATTATTATGGTCTCTTGACACAATATTTCCATGAATATTGCTCTACATTATTTCCTGATTATTTTTAACCAAATAATTTTTTTTAAAATTTTCACATCATTTTGAGAAAAGAAATTATTTTTAAAAATGAAAGGATATTTTTTTCAAGAATTAAACACATGTGTATTATCAAAAAATATTTTCCATCTACAATGGAATAGGGTTATGTTTCTATCCATACTATTAAATTGATTAAATTTATAATGGAACTATTTATATAAAATATATTTATCGTATATGGGTTATGTTATGATTCAATGATGTTTAAGAAACCCATTTTATTTCATGGGCTATGCTATGGTGAATGTTTTTATATTTTGTTGAACATGTAATAATGATTTCATTATGAGATTTGTGGGACCTATATCTCCTTCCAATGAATTGGGTAATTATTTATATCACATAAGATAGACATAACTGGAATGGTAAGTAAACTAGGTTTTGTAATACATGTCTAGACCGACATGTAAACAGAGTACAGTAATGGACTTTTTCCACTATGATGCTCTTAATAGAAATGAGTTGGATACTATAGAAATAGTATTTTGTTATTATTAGATTTACACCGTTACATTGTTTATGAAAATTTTATTCTATCATGGAAAATGTTCCTTTATGATCTTTGCCTTATGTATTACCAAGAATCATTTTATTAATCATGATTTTGATGTTTAAGCTTTATATTCATGTTCTTACGTTCGAATATATATGATTTGTTTTATGTTCTCTATGTTTACCCTTACTGAGCATTTGAGCTCACTCTATTTATGTTTTATATTTCCTAGGATATAGATAAAGGTTTTAGGTAGGGAAGAAAAAGATTAATATCTTCATGGACGATGATAAAGATCATTCACCATGATTAGAATATAATTTTTGGAGTTTCAATAGAAACTAAACTAATATAGACATTGGGTGTCTTTTTGGGTCATGTATTAAGTATTTCAAAAAATAAATGTAATTTCCATATACTTTAGTCTTGGGTTTCTACCTCTCTAGTTCTTTCATTTCTATCATACCATGCACTGAGAACCATTCTCTACAATATATACGTATATACCATCCCACAAAAAAAATATCTTTCAAATATATCTATATCATTGTACATATATAATAAATATAGAATTACCAACTTTTAACTTCATCCCATAACACATTATTGATGTCGGATACTGAGGGAAAAATACATAGTTCATTAAACTTATTATTCCATCTCAATCAATTTTGTACTATATAACACATCACAACTTATATTTTATCTTTACATAATCTATTTCTCCACATTAATCATCACTTGGATAGATAGTTTACAAATCAAAAGAGAAAGATAAGATTTCAAAACCTCCAAAAAGATTTCAATATACATAATTTTGAAGTCTATAAATGATAGATCTTTTTTTATTCTCAATAGAGATAAGCTACCACGATCCCTTCCTCTCAGATCTTCTCCCACATTGTTCTCTTTCCCAGGGAGGTATTTTATTGAGAAGGTATAATATTTAATTAACTCCAACTAAATAATTCAATTCATGTTCAAAATTTTTGAGGAAAATTATAATTTAATATTTTTTGATATATATATATATATATCAAACCATTATTTATAGAGATAATTCATCTATATATTTAATGAAAAAACTATCACAGGTAACTCATAAACAATAGTTGGGTAATTTTATCATATAATTTCAACTATAGTGAGGCATAATATATGATCATATTTTTAATCATTAGGAATCACCCTATTAACATATTTTATGTATGATAATATACTAAAAACCCTTGTCCTCTATAGGGTATTATGAATAGGTGTGATGACTATAATTATACTAATTCTCTAAATCATAACCCAAATTAATTTTCATATAGATCCATGGTTACATTCCTAGTTAATATAGTTGTTTGATTTTATAGACATGAAAAATTCTCCATTATAAATTGATAATATACATCCAAAAAAAGAAAAATAAGGATCATTGTTGTAGTGGTTAGCATAGTCCAATTTTCAATAACATATATATTTCAAGGGAATACTGATAAACCTCATATTAATTTATATGACTCAAGAATGAAGACGTTCAAATACAATATTTAAACTTATTACATGTTTCAGAAAGATTATACTTCATGGGTGATCAACATATTCCTTATGTGATCTTCGTTCTCTTCCATGATGTTTAAATATATGTGAATATAATATATAAGTCTACTATGCGCCGATCAATGTATTATCTAACTAAATATTTCATTATTTAAAATAATATGGAAGGGAAATTAGTAACACTAAATGGAATCACTGTTAAATCATATTATCCATAACTTATATGGAATAATGTCTTGGTTATATCATCCTTCATGAACCTCTACTAATGATATCCACAATTAATATCTATCATGGAAATGTATTGAGATATATAAATATGAACATACAATTCATTAATACATGTTAGATGGTACTTGTTCTTTATAGTTATCTTCTTACATTCCCAATAATAAATATAATGTCTCATTGATCAAAATTTTATCTTAATAAAAAATAGTGGCACACTAAAGTGACACACTTGAATAAATAAATCAATTTTAATGAGTCTCCTTAATATGATTCATTAATTATAAGATCTCAATCAGGGACAGTATATTCGTTTTCAATGAAACTAGTGTTTCCCCATTTATTAGTTCTATCAAAAAAATAAACATCATGATTTAGTGGAAGAAAACAAATTCTCCTAGAATAAAAAATAGGTATATCCCAAAAATAATAACTTCAATGTTAATTTTATCCCCATCCAAATTTGATAAAATTACTATTGGAATAAGAATCATAATCTTTACTATGGATGTAATTTAAAACATATGTTCATTTTCTCATCTCATTAACATGTGCCCATTGGTTGGTTTAGAATATCAAACAGAACCTCCCTTCCTCTACAATTGATGTGAGAAATATTGATCACATTATATGTATTTATGGGGATCAGATTAAGAGTTTGTTTACGTTGACCATATTCATTAACTGTTAAATTTTTTAACATGTTAGGATAATTCACATTATACATGAATTTAAAAGCAGTAATATGTGGGTGGTGCATTCTATGGGCAATTATATCAATTCCCATTTTTATCTAAAATATTCTCATCACTTTGACATTCAATTTCCCAATGAAATCTCTTTTCTAAATATGAAACATTTACCAGTTCCCTTAAAAAACATCCCCTCGTATTTTCTTCCCCATTTTGTGTATCAAGGAAGGTCAATTTTCTTCTATCTATGGTTTTAGAAATATTTTACAAATTCCAATTTCACTTTGTTTCCAGAGCCATAAGATTCATAGGTACCTATAATTTTTATCTCTTCATTGATATAACAAGAAATTATTCTTCATACTTACCTAATTACATTCTTGATAAATCACATCAAATAGTTGGTTTTAAGTAACTGATGAGTTTATTAACCTTACATTTATGTTTGATGATAACACAAGATGTGTACCACATAATTATTGTAAAATATATCATATTGGTTCATATGGATTCTACATCCTTATAATTAAATGCAATGAATTCTATATCCATTTTTATATGAATAGTATGATGAAAATACTTATTGATAAATAAGACCATAAAATTATTCCACTCCATCGAGTCAAATAATTTATATTACCTCATGTTCTTGATAGGACTCCACCATTGATATACTTCTCCTTCTAAATGATAAATGACTAGTATAACATTATCATGTTTTAATCATTGGTGAAAAAGAAATATATTTTTATTGGTATTGAACCATTTCTCAAAGACTATTGATTTTGTGGAACCATTAAAAGAAAATAGGTATTTACCTATAAGAGACAAAAAATATCATGTTACATCCTATTGTTGATTAGATAATCATATTGATTCATATATTGTGAAATTTTTTTAATAATAGGAAAAATACTTTTCATTACACCTCTCTTAATATTATGTTTTTTTAGGAGAACCATCATTTTATTTTGTATCACATTTATCATTATCAAGATTACTTCATGATAAAAATATTCCCTAAATAAAAAACTATAGAGCATGGAATAATTATCCTAGAAAGAAACAATATAATCATGAAAAATTATTTAAATGAAGTATAAATAAGGACACCTACATATATGAAACCACAGTTTTAACATATACCTTTAATGATCACTACCAATAAATTAGGATTTTATTCTACACATTGACATATTCAAAGGTATATCAATAAATTATAATCATCATAGTTTACAAAGGTAAAATAAACCGTTGTCTAATTCTGTTTATAGAGACTATACATTTTTATTCATAGATTTGAAATCTAAGTAGATAAATCTTATTTAGATGAAATAATGATCCAAAGAGAGTCATATAGGTCTAGTATCGTCAGAAACATGTAAACATAAAATACTTCTTGATAATAGTTTTACATCATCTCAAACATAGATTAATATAACTATAACCCATCATAGACATGTCATACAAAAACAAATTTACTCATAATGTGGGAATGGAAGCATAATAATGGGTGAGATTTGATGCATATTAAGAGTAAACAAGGATAAAATGAAAATTGGGTATGATGACATCAGTTTAACATTTTAATACCATACCTTGTATATCATATATTATAATCATGTTTCATGAAATAAATCATGGATGTTTGTAAGAGATGAATAATAATGGAATAATATTACATGATGGAATAATATTGAAATAATACTTTTAATTCTATCATACAAATAAGAATATGATGTTATTTCTATAGTATTGAAGTTTCTTTTTCAATACAATCATAATGTAATGGGTTAAATCACTAAATCATTATAGTTTTCGTGGTTCACTCCTATTACTGTCATATTGGAAAAACACCCTTACTTAACTTTGTTCACTCCCATATCTAGTCTCGTTTATCTCATGAGATATCAATAATTACAAAATTCATTAAATGGAGATATATTTCTCAATAATAACAAAATGAAATATATATATATATATATATATATATGTTCCACAAGATCAGAAAAAATTAATCATATCAAATCCATGAAAAAATTGCATTCATAAAAATTTCATCATAGATTAACTAATGGAATAGAAATCGGATTAATTAACATCCTACAAATCATATTTAAATAACATCTAGAGTTATAATACAGATGATATACCTATATTGTATTCTAAGTAAATCCTTAGAAACATTGAAGGTTATTGGGTTCAATGAATAAATTGATTATTAAATCATTATAGATGAATATAACCTGTAGATTTTAATTCGATTCTTCAAAATTTAAAATTAATAAAATATTAATGAAAATCGTTTCATTGGATATTGTAAATGAAGCCTCAATATATTGATCTTCCATGATGATTATAAATTTGTTTCATGTCTTGTATGTAATAAAAGACATTCCTTCAGAACATTCTTCTGAAAATACACAATGTATCTTACTTGGAAGAGGAAATAATAATTTCTTTAAAAATGATTTTAAAAATAACCAACATGGGTAAAATGAATTTAAATAACCATATGATAATATTACAAACCTTTTTAAATATATATTATGATTACATAAATATAGAAGAAAAAATTCAATCGAATAGAGAAATGACATATATTTTACAATAACACTATTTATTATTATCATGGGTACAAAAGGTGAAAAAATATTCGGAATACATGTATTTACTAGAAATAAATAGATGGTAATAAAATAAATAAATATATTTGTAGGATAGTAATAATAGATCATAACCAGAAAATAAAAGAAAATCCCAACAAAAAATAAGATTATAACATTAAAAACATAACCTCATGTTTGACTTCATTCACATGTTTTACAACATATTATATAATAAATATATTATTGATATTATGAGAACTAGTTTTTAAGAATAGTCACTTATATGAAACCATATATTATTTTATTTTAAACATTTTATCCTTTTATTAAGAATTCATTATTAAAATCAAAATTCAGGGTGATAACTTCATTATTTTTCTTGTATTTTCTTACATTATTTTTCACATTGTACATTGATCATTGTTCCATAATATACAACATTCTAATAATATTATTAATATAATATATATTATATATATAATTATATTTATCCAAAAAATTAATTGATAATGAAATGAATTACATCGTTCATGGCGACGATATGCACTATGCATGAATGAATAATATTTTCATTTTTCAATGGATAGAATGAATGAAATGTAAATATATATTCACTTTTAAAACATCACTATAATAAATATAATATAAATTAATAAAATTCCTCCTCATTACTATCCAGGATTAATATAAATGGAAACAAAAAACATCACTTTGTAGTGATGGTAGTCCACAAGTAAGCACGAGCGACATTTTTATTTTACAATGGATTATATGATATGATCTTATAAAACACGTTATCATTTAAGAATTATAAATTATATATATATATAATATTAACATTAACCCCATTATAACATCCAACATATAAAATGGAGTTGAAAAATAAATTGTTTCTCTACGTGGAGAATGTATGTTATTTGTACGAATGGGGGATACTATCAAATCCCATTTGATTAGAAAGTGAGAGTGTATTGGTGTTTCAATAATCATAAATATATTGGAGTATGTTTTTTAAACACAACTTATTAATTATGAATAATATAATATATTTACATGAGTTAGATGAAAAATTGTAAAAAATGTGATCTATTAAGGTGATGGATAAGTTTTTTTGAAATGAGTAATCTATATCTACAATAATGTGCTCTAGGGTTGGTTTTTTGGGATGAAATATATATAATGATTAAAGGGATGTTTTTAAGATAAATTTTGAGAGTTTTTATGATCTATAAGTCTCAATATGTTGTTAATATGTAAATTGAGGGGTAGCACTTTAAAATACATTAGAGTGACACTATTGGAATTTCATAACATTTTAAATTATAATAAATTAATTTTGATATCCAAATGCATCCGCAATTTATTATAATAGAAAATAGGATGATTATGTGTCGACATACTCTCATAAAATATAACATTTACATGTTTGGATCATTTTCTTACCTAAATCTTATTGTTTTAATACCCTATTAACAATTTTTATAATTATCACAATATAAAGATCTTATTAATAGTAGGTGGGAGTAAATTTTTTATAAAATAAAAAAATACCCATAAATATATCGTGTACATTTTTAAAACTGTATCCCATTAATTTGGGGAATTTAAGATTTTCATTATTTTATGCCATTTAATAATGTATTATTTATTATGAAAATTATAAAATTAATTTTTAACACGATTTTTTTAATATAATTAAATATACATTAATAAAAAGTGAAAATTAGAATATAATTATATAAAACCTACCTAATATGTCATATTTGTCTATAAAATTTATAGGAAACAATAAATCATTCATATTATGTGACTTTTAAATTCTATAAACTCATTTATTATTATTATTTTATTAAATGGAGAAATACTACATTAGTGATACATAAGAAAATAAGTTGATTTTATAATTACTAAAAATTAAAAGTATATTTACATAAGGGATGTCATTTAAATAAAATTAAAATAAATACTTATATTCAATAATGATATTCTTTGTTCCCTTTTTTGGCAAAATAGATATTAAAACCAAAGAGATAAATTTTGTAACATTCATGGATTTAAAAAATATATTGATAATTTTCATGGAAATTCATACATTAGAAAAATAAATTCTTAGACAAAGGTTATAATGATGAAATTGTCTTCATAAATTTGAAACTAAGATGAATCCTAATTTTCTTAACACTTAGATTTAACATATATTAACATGATTTACCCTTTATAGAGGTAATAAATTTTACCACGATTACCAATAAAATAAACATAAAATAAAATACTCATATTTACCAATTTCGAACCACAAAATTATAAATATGTAATTATTTTTAAATAAATTAATACCTATAAATTATATAAATTATTTTCTATGTGTGTTCCAAACAATTATGTTCTAACAACTTTTTAAAAAATTGAATTTTTACGAATGAAATTGGAATTATTATTATTCTATTAATAAAAATAAATATTTAATGAATATTTTTATGTTCAATAGAATATGTTATATGTAAATTTCATTAAAATAATCCACTAATAGTGATATATTTTATTTATTATCATAAAAATATAATTGGCGCATAAAAAAATTTCTTAGAAAAAACATATCTTTGATTTTAAAATGATGTTTAGTTTCATTATTTATTAAATTTTAACTAATGAAATAACTTTATGCATGTGTAAACCATAAAATTTCATAATTTATTTAGTCTTATTCACTCCCTCCAATACAATGGCCTTGTGATAATACTGTTCTAATAGTATATTTTGTTTCTTCAAAACTCACTATTTAACGTAACAAAAATTTGTTAAGAGATTATATTTATTTGAAAAAAAATTATTTCATAAAATTATTTTGGGTTAAAATAATTGTAATATAAATTTGTGATTGGTTTAAAGTTATTTTTTAATTTTACTTAAGGTATGATTAATACACCCAAAAAGACTATGTGTATCGTTATAGTATATCTTAATGAAATAATAGAATATTGAATATACTACCCCTTAGATATGAATGTTTTTGGAAATAGGAATCCAAATTTCCCTTTTTGGACCACAAATACAAAAGGGAAAGTTGGAGCAAGAGTAAATTCAATGAATCTTTTAGCTCAATATTCATATTAACATTAATATGAACAAATTTTATAATGACCCATGGAAGAGTACATTCTAGAGTCACCTATAATTAATATGAGCACAAGATAAGTTTTAAAACATCAAATATATAGTTTTCATACCCCTATGAATGGTGAATAATGATTACCTGATCATAACAAGCCTATGAGCTATATCTATGATGTACGTGGCTCTAAAATGACCAGATGGAATGAAATCATAAATTTAATGAAAGATTTTATTTACTAAAAACATTTATAAATTTTAGTGTATACACTAGTGGATATAAATCATGGTGTATATATACGTGAATTATACAATAAACCAGTTATGTGTGGATGAGTCATTACTTATAATACAAGATTTTTTAGAAAAGGTTTTAAACAAAATCACCAAATATATTGTGATAAATAATTTTCACCCATTTCTATATTTAAATCCATTATTATTATAAATACCATACACTCATATAATGATTGTGATATTTGTTTTATGGATTTTAAAAAAAATATTCTTAAAATGATTTGTTATTAATGATTTATAGTTGACACATCTTGAAGGGTTTATGACTGAAATTAATCTAAATATGGTGAATAAGACGTAAATATCCATTTATTTATTAAATAATATCTATCACATTGAATGAGAATATATGTTCTCTAATATGATGAGATCTTATATGTCATATGACATATTACTATATATTGTTTAATGTTCTAGACAAATTCATATGATTGGACACATAACATGGTTATATATTAGGTTTTTGATACTACTTATCATTAGAGACTTCACCTCATTATGTTTTCACATGGAAAACATCAAGAAGGGAAATTATAAGGATAAACCTGATATTAAGAATTAAAAATCATACATGTCATTAAATAAATTTATTTTTTCGTATATTTAGTAATAATTATAAATTATTATTATAAATACAAATCATGAGACACGTTATTTAATGAATTTCCCAAAACAATGATTCCATACGTTAATAGTAAATCTAGATATATTAGGCACATCACGAAGGAAAGACAATTTAGGAATAATGTGATAATTTTTTCCCATTCCACCACATTATAAGATGATATCACAATGCATTGATTGAAATAAATAGTCAAATTAACATGTATGGCCATGGTGTAACGATGAAATTATTTTAGATATTCAAATAAAAATATTTCAAACATATGGGTTGTTGACATGAACTTGCAACTTAATTGTCGTTGTATTATGTATATGATATTAAATTACATAATGAACATTATCAAGATGTTTTCATTACTATGAGACCAAATTATTCCTCTACGGTGTATTTACATGCTATTATATAATGATTTTGGAATTTAGGAAAGCCCAACTAATTCCACAGAGGATGTGACTTAGAGGGTCACATAAATAGTGTGCCTATGAATATCAATAAAATAATAATTTTATTTATCAATTATTATAAATATTAACATCAATATTTATTTAGTATTTAATGATTTCATTTATTTTGTTAGTATTATTACATGATTTATATATATAAATAGTTATATATTCTCGAGAATATCAAAAAGAATATTTATTTATCTTTTTATTTATACACAGTGTAATATATTATATTTATTATCAAATAGTTATTTATTTTAGTATGAAAATATTATAACAATGTTTTATTTTAAATATTGTGAGTACAATACTTATTTATTAATTGTCATAAATATCATATTTATTAATATAGATTCAAAATATATTATGGAAGGTGGATGTGATGAGTTTGTTTACTGGTATCAGAAATGATATATAAAAATATTATAGAAGTTAATATTAATATATATATATATTATACATTATTCATGTTCACATCATTTAAATAATAAATATAGTAATACTATTAATTATATATGGGTTTATATAGTTATTAATAGACCAACTATAGTCTATTTTGTGAATTAAAAAATACCGAAAGATATCATTATTTATACCTGGTTATAAAATTTCTATGCATGTGGATTATTGATCAATAAGTAAAACAAATCATAACACTAAAGTATTATCCCAATGGGGATAATATATAGGTTTTATCTCAATCTTGAGAGAATAAACCATTATCCAACCTCTATAATAAGGATAATCAAAATAGACAACTCTAAAATTCAAGATAT
The DNA here is from genome assembly GCA_963277665.1 of Viscum album. Lineage (NCBI taxonomy): Eukaryota > Viridiplantae > Streptophyta > Magnoliopsida > Santalales > Viscaceae > Viscum > Viscum album. The sequence continues at coordinate 1,111,228,910 of OY728145.1, forward strand.
TGTATAGTATTCACAGAAATGTGAAAACATGATAAGATTATACATACTAGAACTAATAATTACATTGATGTCATTTACAAATTAAGGTTCCTGTATGGATAAAAATTATATTGATTATATATTGGATAATCTTGGTCCAACAATGCTGAAACCATCACATGGTTAGAATAATCAACATCTACAAAAATTAAATATCTAAATAAAAATTTTCATTTCATATATTAATGTAATTATAAATTCATCACAAAATATCATCTAGCATGGATATTATATTTATTCACTCAATTTAATTGTATATAATCATGAGACATTTAACAAAAATATTTTTTATTATGGACTATTTGTATGATTATAATAGAAAAATGTATTTAATAATATTAATAACATGACTTCACTGAGTCCAAAACTATCAGAGACCAAAAAAATTATATAAAATCTATAATAAAAAAAAATTAACAAAAAAATTCCACCCAAAGAAACTAAAATAATGATAATAATTATAAATATGTTTACTTTCTCTATATAAAACTCACTGTTCATAAAAATATTATAATAATTTTTGAATCATGTAATCCGACGACTGAATTAATTCCCCAAATTGAATGTTATTTTTATTTCATTATTTTATTCTTAATGGATAATGATATTATTCAAGAAGTTTGCGATGCCCCATCCGAATTAAAATTATTTCAATCTCAACCAGAGTTTCATATAACTTCATGAAAACCTCAACATATTCTAGAGGAAAACAAATACTGGTGGGTTCGAAATGATATATTGATGAGACTATTCAATAAATACCAACACCATAAATAATAATAAATTTTCAAGACATCATCCCAAAAAAAAACATTGTATGAAGATAATTGATATATAAAACATAAAAAGATGAATATTAATATCATTAAATTATACATCCCACTTACATACCAATAGGTTTATCCCACATATGTAATAAATATAAATAAATAGAATACTATGGGCATCTACTATCATCCATTAGCCTCACCACATCCCATATTCTGATATCCTATAGAGTACCCCCACTGAATCCTCGGAAATTTTTTTCATAACTATTTAATCATATATAATTTTTGTATGCACATTAGTGTTTTTTTGAAAGGTTTGGTAATTTTTCCCTATAGGTATCGAAATTTGAACCTAATATAAAATTTATATATGTATATTCATAAATAAAATAATTAACTGAAAATAAACATTCTCATTGTGTTACAATTTTCCATTTTGAAAACTATTACCCCAACAATACTTGATTTAGACTAAGTTAGACATCAATTGTGTCAAGTCTTATGTCAAAAACCATACTGAATGATGTTGGGTTGAATAACATAAATTGTTATAATGACTAATCTATTCTTTAGGTATGGGTATATATTAGTATTATAAGTAACCAACTCATTCCATATAATTGAATGCAATACAACATATTCATATGAATGAAACACCATTAATGAAACTGACACTAAATCGTACTCAATCCAATTCCCCTTGGGGAAGATAACACGAAATATATCCCAACCCATCTCTATATAGGGAAGGGTTCACTGAAACAAACCCTAGAAATTTATTCTAATATAAGTAGTCACTGAGAGACACAAACGGAATACAATTTCTTGAAAGCTTATATATAGTTGTACGAATCCCAATTCCCCTAAAGGGATTAAAAAAATATAACAAATATATTCTAACATTCTCCATTATGGTAGGACCAATATCTAGTACATTATTCACTATGTACACAAATAGGCACATGAAAAAAATCTAATAGGGATCCAATCATATTCCATAAGCTCGAGAGTTTATTCTAGGTTTCTAGACACCCAAGACCTGACCTGATACAATAATGTATGTGTCTTGACCAATATAGCCTCATATGTTAATCCTATAGAGACCATATATTTCCTACAGTCATATAACACAAATCCCATAATATGCCTTATCATTAATAGATGGTTTTACACTAAAATAATACGACCCATCAATGTCATTACTCAACAGACATAATCCATATCCAACACGTAGTTATTCTCTCACAACCATTATGCTCCACTCAAAATTATCCTAAAGAGGATAAAGAAATTAATATCAAAATCATACCCCATCAAGCTATGGTAAAATGCGAATATATTATTCCAACTCATATTGAGCGTATTGACACCCTAATTCCTTGTCATAAAAAAATTTCATGACCCCCATTTGGGTCGCATCTCACATTTTCCATTGGACAATTCTCAAACTCAAAACCATGAGAAAATCCTCCCCAGTACACCTCATTAATCTCCTATGAATGTATTTACAATCAGGAACTTTTCCAACCACATTTCCTACATCAATATTGCGCTTCTCATTACACATGAGATAAATGGGAATCATACCTATAATCAGTAGGCCATATCCTAACATACATGGCTAAATATATATTGAAGAAAGTCTTATACTCTTGAAAAATAATCATTCATAACGATATGTACTTGATGTCACTGATCTTGGGAATTTTCACCCATATCCTTCGGGGATAGGGTCTCTTTGTGATGATAATGTCATGAGGTTCCATGGAGTATAAATTCTATGTGTAGGTGGATTACATCAATTCAATCTATTTTTTTAGTGAAGTCTCTATCTCTATAAAAGTATCGGGTCCCATGACGTCATATAAGAAATCTCACTCATGTATAAAAAAATATATATTTTCATATTAATGGGGTCGCATTCCGTATTCAGTAAGTCACCATCATTAACACACTCCAATGATCCATGGTCAATTTGGAGGATGTTTTATCTAATATCATACAATAAACCAAGCTCCAGTTACAATAAAAACATTAAATTAAATGATTATAAATATATAAATTCAATTATTTAATTAACAAATGTGGAAAACTAATAAAAAATATTAGTGGATCATGATTCACCACCAAGACCTCCTAAAAGACACATTTTAATCGTCTCAGGTTTCCCTATAATGATGTTATGAAAAATACATTTTATTACATGATGATTATGAAATTCTTTGGTGGAATAAAAAATCAATATATAACTGATAAAAAATATTGTAATAGGTAAAATGGAAGATACGAATTATGGCTATATGGGGAATAAATCAACACAAATCCTTAATAAATTTCCAAAAATCAGACCTCTATATTAGAGAATCAAATAATTAGAAACTAAGGGGGGTAGAAACCCAAATTAAACTATATCAATGGAACTACAATTGAAATAATAATGGTGACTAACCCTGAAATAACGGTTTCATAACAATATTTTAAAAATTATGCTGGCGTATATCATTATGTGAATTTCATGGGTTATGTTACAATCCACTCAAATAGACACTCTTCAAAATATATACACTTTGGTTATTTAATGAATCATCTCCCTCAATAAGAACTTTTTCTTTCGGCTCAACACAATATAAAATTTTGAGTCAATTCATGTCATCACTCCATATGGGGAACTAAAAAATCGATGTTTTGACCTCCATGGTGTGTCCTTCAACCTCCATAGCATATCTATATCTCCACATTCATTTATTTCATGATCACATTCTCAGCCCGCACACTCTATTTCATGTTTCCTCCTTAGGATATTCCATCAGGTAATCAACCTTATTTTAATAAAATTAAAATAATATCATCTATTGAAATCCTAAAGGTATGAATAATGTTTTAAAATATAGTATCTAATTTAACTCCCGATATAATGGTTCACTAATCCACAGATTTTTGTCTATATATAATTTATCATCCATGGAATAATTCCTGTACATAACTCTTTTATGATGGGATATATTTCATCATGTATTTACAATAATGCATATGTTTTTACCTTAACCATTCCCAAAGAAATCTCACCACACCCTGAATAATTTAGACACGGTTTCCCCATCCCTTTCTCAATGCATATTATGGTATGATCCTCACTCATTAGTGAATAACTGGTCATGTGAAACAAAATAATTAGAAAGCATAACCCTGATTCTACATCAACAGTAAACCAGATCCCTAAACACTTATTAAGCCTCTAACCACTTACAAAAACATCTCCTAGAGATGATAGAAACCCGTGTATTTTTATCTGAATTTATATTTCAATATTTTTCTATTATCTTTGGGTAAAAATTAATATTAAATATGAATTTCACAACGTATAATAATGTTTGTTTTTAAAAATATCATGTGATAATGAATTTTTTCATTCAGATGTTTTATTGGTGCTACAACTATATCTCATAACATTCAAAATTTATCAATTCTTACCAAGCTAATTTCGTACTATCCATGTATAATGAATTAAATTGTTTCGTAAAACTAAAAGAAAAATGGATAATTTGATCAATAAAATGAGATACCCTCTTTTCACCACCACTACCGCCGAGATGAATCGCAAACATACACATTTAGCACAAAATATTAAACTGTCTTTTAATTTTCCATTCCCTAGATAATAGTTCCTTCCACAATAATTCTATAATCAGTAGTACTAATTCAACCTCATGGTCCTCATCACCACTGTAATGATCGTCCAACCCACACTTTTAGTAGTACATAAATATTATAAAAATGGTATCTTCATTAATAAATTCAATATTATTAAAAATATATCACTTATTATCTAGTAGTCATTACCTAACAATTATTGGCCACACAAGATAATTTGTTATAACATAACCTTATCATGATGTCATTATTCCTAGGTGAATTTTTGAATTGTTAAAATTCCCAAAATAAATTTAATTCATTCCCTATGTTATCCACACCATCAATCAACATATTACTATGGTAAGTTATTAACCCTTGACTCAACTAACTCTAGAATCATATCATCTCCATCTGTAGCTTGATTTAAAAAACCATACTCCATATAACACCATATCTGAATTCAATGTATAATTTTAACCATGGAAAATTATTATATTGGATTCACTAGTGCATCAGTATTCCATTTCCGCCATTACCATCCTATAATTGGCCTATATTGTGAAAACGTTATATATTTACAAAAATGTAATGTTCGAATTTCACTATCACACTCACTAAAGATAAATAATATGGAACATAAATCACTACCCATTTCCATATCACTATGAATATAATCATTAATAATTACAAAAAATATATCCACAATGAGTGTCACTCTCTCTAATATATAATGATGGACTCCATGCTATATGAATTAGCAATGCCCACTCATCTAGTTCTACTATGGATTGTTCCAAAGACCACACAGTTTCATCTATTTCTTTGATCCACACTCACCCCATTCCATTATACTCGTTTCATGGATTGAACATGGTCCTCCATACCACAATATGATTATCCATATATTAAATATCATATTATAATAAGGTGAAACTGAACATCCCCATAAAATCTAATGGAATTAATGACTACATGTTTTTTTAGTAAATACGTTAGTTCTCAAACCATTTACTACCACCCACTAATATTGAATCCTAAAGGATCAAAAAACAAATATCGTTCACATACCCCAATAAATAAATTAATTTTCAACAAAAATGATTTTAATCATCTATCCATACCTCTTATGAATATTGTGCATCTAAGAACCCAATAATACATTCATACCCAGTTTCCAACATTGTCTTGTCTAATGAATATTTGTTTTCCCTCATGTAAGACCTGATCACTTGACTCAAATCATGATCACATAAGTTATGTAAGATCATAAATAGGCTCAAACACCAATGAAATTGACTTTTCAACTATATAAATTCAATATCATCTATCTATAATGATGTCATTTCATTATATAAAATTGGCCGGATGCATCCCGCACATTCCATTGACTTCCACACCATTTCCCTCAAGCAAGGTGTCATTACAAAAGTAAAATCCATGACCCATGATTTATCCATATGAAATCTCATTATATAGGATCACTATCCTGAAAAAATTGATTCACATGGATAACTCCATATAAAACAAACTACAATCATGGAATAAATATGGGGGTATCAACATACACATAGAAACTCATTCCCAATTCAGACCAAATCTTTTTTTTATCATATTAACAGCAAAACCATTGGGGTCAATCAGAATAAAATGCATTTTGGGAATCAATCCATCAATTTTAAATGCACAAACATTTTATTGAGAGACAATATTATCATCATCATAGGTTACTACATAATAAGATCCATATGAACCATAAATAGAGAGAAAATACCATTTCTAATTGAGATGAATTACATAAATATGTTATTTGGTAAAATGATATATACTATAATTTTGGTTCTTCATACAAATAAACTATCTACATTCAAGGAAATTAATTATACCCCATACTAAAGATGAAATTTAAATATTATTGTATAATATAATTAATATATACACCCTTTTCACTGTGATTAATGATGATAAAAAATAAATATAATCCTTTATATACAATTCCTATTTGAAGCACATCTCAATTATAACAACAAAAAAGTGCAACAATCTCGTAACCCATGTGACTTAGACATCCCAACAAAATGTTATTAATGAATCAGTAGTCATAGGTCCATCAAATTCGCAATCCCATAACTACTTTCTATCTACAGTATCAAAAAATTATAAGATCATAACAAATAATATGGTATAATTTTATTATTCCCCAATGAGAGACAACTCATTTTTGTATTTTTTGAGGTTCCAAAAGACCTCAATTATAAATCCTAATATTTTTGAGGCCACTAACTAAGGACGTGGTCCTAAATTACAATTTTCGGAGTTTATTTCCATATGATCATAACTATAAATAATATTAAAATTACAAAAACGTATAAAAACCACATAGTTGTTTACAAATAAATTAATAACACAACATGCTATATCCAATGAATGTGAAACTGATAAATGAAAAAATATCACTAATATTCTAAGGGATGGTCACATATATAATGAAAATAAATAAATAAAATAAAATATTTTGTTGGGTCATGTTTTCTATCTAGGAAACTATGAAACCTAATAATACTTGTTCTTCTTATTCAGGAATTATTTCATATCATTCCCAAAAACTAAACCCTTACATATGGATACATTAAAGGGTTCCATAACATGATGTGATGACTACCATTGTCCTTATCATATGGCCCATTTCATGTGCCCCTATCTATTCCCCTAGGGTATGGATACAATAGATTTACATAAAAAAATGAATGATAGGGATGTTTCATTTGATTGTACAGAATCTGAACACATCATCCACATAGGCTGCATTGAATAGTACACAACAACATTGAATTTATGTTAGGATACCCCAAATTGATCCCAACCATTTCCATTAAGGGGAATCATTCACGGAATATATATAAACCCACTACCTCTTAGTTAATGTTGAACTAAAAGTACCCAATCCAATCCCTTCATTGAGGAAGGCCACATTAAATAATACAAAACCTTGTGTGGAATTCACTCGCAACCTAGCCCCAAACATTGACACACATATTGTAATATATATATTTCCTCACATACAAATACAATTAATAAAACATTTATACTCTATAAAATCACATAAAACCCATATGACTTGTCATCAAACTCATTAGGGAATCCTCTAGGAACATTAGACCAATCAAGTACTATAATCGTAAAAACCAATCCATATTCAACAAGATGCAGTGTTCACATATCACGTATTCTTCTCCTAACCCAATATGGTATAGGGTTTAAAAATATCATTCTCCTTTCTCATATATAGATGATTTTATGGAACACATTTATTCTTAATATGGTGTTACACATCATGTGTGTGATGTAAGACTATCTCATAAATATTCAGTATTTCAAATCCTCTAATGTATACCTAACTATTCCTATGTAAATTATATTCATTGAAAGACAAAATATTTTAATGAATACAAATGTTTTATATTTCAATAATTTAATTAAATAATTTTAATTAATTTAATTTATAATTTTAAAACTCCTTTGTAGGTAAAAAATATTTTTTTAACATAATTCCATTTACATTAATTTGGATTATAAATTCATTTCAAATTAACTGGTATCCAATTAATTCAACTCCATATATTCATTAGTTAGTTAATAATATTACTAAAAACCAAATTAATTTTTTGGTTATATGTTTTTTAAATTAAATAATATAATTTTAAAAATAAATTGTTTTTCGAGAAAATTGTTCCTTTCGTCTAACAATAGATATCGAGGAAACTAGTTGTCTCATGCGACTCATGATTATTCCCTATTTCAGGTATTCCTAGGTATATCACAGATTAAATTTATTTCATAATTATATATATATTTTAATGTATTGGTATATTATAGTCTCTTACACAATTGGTGTTGTGTTTCATACATGATATCAAATATAATGTTTTTAATCTAGAAATTCTGGGTGGTACATTGTAGAAACATTAATTAAATGTGTTCTATGAATTTAAAGTTGATCTATGAAAATCAAGGTTTTATACATGATAAATTTTTTAGAACACCACATAGAAAAGAGGATTAATAAAACATCCGCTTTATAAGAGTGACAGGGAAATGAGAATGCCACAAATGAATTTAAATGTTGAATATGATTACATTGGTTGAAAGTGAATATAAAGAAAATTAATTATAGAGAAAAATAAAGTTCATTTTTTATAAAATATAATTTATTAAAAAATAGTTAATGGAAATAATATATAAATATTTGATTATTTATATGAAAATCCAATTCATCAGATTTAAAGGTAATAGGGTAACTTTTTTATTTCCAGATGATTTTTTAATATTTTGATGAATTCCATTACCACTTGGACTGAACACTCAAAAAAGTAAAAATATATGATTTAATTTCATTTCATTATCCTAAAAGCATCCTTTGGTTGTGCACAAATATTTTTTCACATCAACCCTTACACATGAAATTTAATGTTCAAAAGTATTTTTTTCAAGCTTGATTCACTTTTATTTATCATTAGATTCATGAGTGAATCCTTCATCAACTAATTATATAATCTTCCAAAAAGGATTTCACATTATATCTAATAAATCATACATTAACATCAAATAACAATTTATAATGTCCAAATCATTTTTTCCAACAATAATTATATTCCCAAAAATTTTAATCCAAATTCACAGTATAAACAAATCAAAATTTCTAAAATGAATCTTAACATTAGATTCCCTAAACGGTGTAATGTTTCTATTATTATCACAAAACAAATATTTGATCACCATAAAACCTGTAATAAAACATCAAAGATTCCATACATGTAAAGAGGAATTACTATAGTATAATACTTATACATCTCATTATTCATAAAACAAGAGCACCATTGATGAAAAAATTCTTGAATCCAAAAAACACACAATCTTTATTCATTCTACATCATTCAAAAACCATTGTCTGTGCATCACAATAATATTGCTTAATACCTATTTAATTTCATTTCTCTCTTTTAGTGTCTTCATCATCAATATTATAACGATTACATGTATTATCTTGTGGTTCTAACCATTAACCAAAACCCAAGGCACAAATCGAGATGCACTAGTGAAAGTGATATATTCATGAAGAATTATTTATTGGGTTTGTAGATCTTTAAATATTAGTTTCAGTAGATGATTACATAATCTATACTATGTTATCTTATACTTAGAATTGTCTTGAAATTTAGTTATAGGGTTATGTTTTCTAATCCAGGGATTCATAAATCTAGTTCCCAAGGATTCTAGTAAACTGTCATTCATACCAATCGTCACATCCTAACCTTATAAGACTAGAGTTAGTGCATTATTTTATGACGTTTGAATTCTTACATGGAAATAAAACCTAAAGAACCCATAAATTTAGTATTATTGGTGATTAATATACATGCATGAAATTTATATTATGATATAAATATTAAAATACATATTTAATTTTATTCATGTATGCATTTAATCACTATAGTGTAACCCTGCATATCAAATTCAAAACACATATTCATATCCTGGGGAAATATAAAACATAAGAAATGGGTGAGTTCAAATTCTTAGTAAGGTTATGTGTACATCAGAATCTATATGTAAATATGTTGTAAAAAATATATAATGATAAATAACTAAAACACAATCCATATAAATAATCAACCGATCTTGGAAACATAACCGTAAATATTAAAATAGTAAAATAATCAAATGGAATGTAAATAACTAATCCTATAATAATGGAATGCATAATAATAGATTTTTATAACATATCATCTATTCATTTCCCAAGAAATCGAAAATTAAATGGATAAGGCCTCATCCAAGTCCTTATCACATTGAAAATAGGAAATTCTTAGGCCATGTCCATATTAGATTTCTCTCATTAGACCTACTGATTCATCTAGGGTCTATAAGGGCCCCTCCCTCCACCTCCAAAGTCCAATGCATTTCTCACATGAATAAATAATCCAAAATAATTAATATGTCTTATCAAAATCTATAACAAGTCAAAAGATTTATCAATACATACCTTATAAAACTGACCATAGACCATATACTAAAGTATGAAAGTTGGTATCATGATAGAAAAAATTCAATGAAGTACAATATTCAATAATTAATATTTTTGTATATGAAAAAACATTAAATGAGATCACTGAGAAATTATTGTGGAAGAACTATTTACAAAACACATATAAAATTTAATTTCGTATAAAAATACACTTTTCTTTTATGAACCCATTTTCAATTCCAAAACAACATTTTAATTGAAAATATATTTTCAAAACAATAATTTCCAAAAAGATAATGTTGTATTTTTCATTTAAGGAATCATAAAATCGTGAAAAAGATCGATGAAGAAAAAATAATTCCCATGGCAGTGGAAAATTCATTATCGTCATATATTTTATGAATATAATATACAAATTATCATTTATCTTAATTTTCTGTATAATCATGTCAAAATATTCCTTTCTAAAATTATTGGAATGAAATTAATATATACATAAATGAACGTTATTATACTATAATATATATTAATATATAATAAAATATCATGAAAATTAACATGGAAAAAATATTAGATAATTAAACATTTAAACAGTCATGGTTTATTAAACCACTCCGAACATTTAAATGACAATCCCTATGAAACAATAAAATTTGAAAAATCATTAACTAATTTGTCAATAAATAAATTTATGACATGATATATAAGGGCACGACCTCAAACATCACATAATCTTGAGTTTTGATCAAGAATTTACTTTCCTTCACATTAAGGATCTTTTTAGGTTTGGATTTATATTGAATGAGGCCATAACTGACACAATAAACACAAATATTACATGTATAATCTTCTAATCACTATTAAGTTTTTTATAAAAAAATATCTTTTAAAATAAACATGGTATCATTTCATTTTAAAATAGCTTAACATTCTCTTGAACCCATCCTATACTCTATTTTTCATTAAGTCATATGAAAAAAATTCAAAACGTGAGATGAGCATAAGAAGCTCAGTAAAGAATATAAAATAAAGAATAAAAACATTACTCATTGAATATTTAAAACCACTAGAGGTTTTTTCACAGAATCATACTTTTCACCCATAAAACATAATCTACCTACCTTACATCATATATTCCTAATATTTCTACAAAACTTCCTAGAAATCATAATACACAAACGCAAATTGTTTCATATATAATATAAATAAATTGTAGCTTTCACATACTCATAGTGTGTACCCTTTGTGGTTATGTTTTGAAAAACCATCATAGTATATTCCATAAATATAATAGGAGAATATTTATCATTTTCCTCTGTCACATTACCTAATTCATTGGAGAGCTATCTCGGGCTCACCCGCACATAGTTTATCACGAAACAACCCATATTAGGTTTATCACATAACCACACATCAAATATCCAACTATAATTACATAATAATATGACATAAAAAAATCCTAGAGGAATGATAAAATTTCTACACTGTAATCACAAGATATCAGTTCAATATAATAACTTTATCCAATCGAATTTGAAATCCAATTAAAACATTTAAAAATGGTAATTTTCAATCGATGATTCCCATAACACATTGAATAATTTAATGGAATTAATATTTGAAAAAATTAATATCCATATAAATTAATCCTTAAATCCATTCTAAATATGTGTACATTAATGATAAATATTTAGTAGAATAAATGCATAAAACATTTAAAGCAATGTTTTAGTTAAAGATTCCCTTTCCACATGAGAAAATAATTGAATGAAAATAATTATAGAATAACAAAAAAATTATAACATCATGGGAATAAGGATATTCATGATATAAAATTTAAAAATGTAGTATACACACCATATAAATGTGAATTGGTGTGTAATAACAAATTTGTTTCAGTGGAATGTAAATTGAGACAAAATCCCTTATAAAGATCATATCCATAGATTAAGGATAAATCAATGACACAATTATGTGTGAATAATATAAATAAACTCAATATAAATGGATATTTAGTTTAAAACAATCAGAGGTTATTCACACATATTATTGGAAAACAAAACCAATGACATGGTTATTTAAATCTAATGAATTGAGATGGATTTAAGATTCCCCTTACAAGTTTTTATAATTGATGTAAGAATTTATAAACTGTTTGACAATGCGTAGGTATATTATATCCACCAAAGGGGAGTGAAAATTAATAAAAAAATAAATAAATAGTGATTCCAAACATAATGTTGGAAAAATATATTCAATGAAGTATCTGTAAGTCCCAATTTGTGGAAATTGACATTAGAAATTTCCTTACAATGATTACTTGTTAATAAAATTCGTGGATTATGTGTCGTCACTATAAATCTACATAAATAAATTATAAATAAAAAATAATATATCAAAATTAATTTATAACATAATCATCTAATGACATAATCAAGAAGTATAAGATTAAATTAATAAATAGAAATCGAGTTATGAAGATCCATAACGAATGTTCAGCAGACCAAAGATGTTACGTAAAAATACAAAAAAATGTTTTGATTGAGGAACGAATGTGACCTAATATTTTTTAAATAATATCCATATTTAGTGTTATATGAAATGTAAAACCTGGCATATTAAAACCAAAATTAAGAAGGATAACCATTACAAGAGTGAATGAAAAGAGAAGCGTGGAAGATTCTCTTACATTGAATCCAAATAATCGTGTATGTTAATTTTATTCCTAAATAACAAACATACATTAATTTATAATTTCATCAGAATTTTTTTCATGTTTAAAATTAATTTTATATTACCTATTATCATGTTATAATAATTATATAACTATTTACATTCATATCCATTGTTTTGTCGATATTCGGTACCTGAGTCGAAAATGAATTTGTTTGATTTAAATTTCCCATGAAGTCAAAATTCCTTCATATACCGAATCATATTAATGATTTAAATATCATATATATCCATTAAATATGTATTTTTAATTTTCCATGATATTTTGAGATTAGAAAAGAAATGCACCATTCATGGAGACGGTGGGTTATATGTACGTTTGAATGATTCGCTCATTTCTTTTTCATATTAAAGGAATGAAAAATAAATGATTCATATGTATATGATAAATCATGTATCATATTATATATATATATATATATATATATATATATATATTACATATTTTCATTAATTAAATTCATTATATGTTCTATGTATGGAATGAATGAATCATATCACTCTGAGTAGGCGGTTGTTCGTACTTCCTCAAACTAAATTATCGTATATATAGATAATGAAAAGAATAAAGGTATGTTGTAAATAAATATTACAAGATCATAGATAAAATATAAATATATTATATATAATATATAAATACTTTGGAATTAAAATGGCCACCATTAGAGGTGGTAGGGGAATATTGAACCATCATCTTTTCATGAGGCAGCAGTTCACTGTACATAGAAACACAGTGTTCGTATCCATTAGTTAGAGGTGTGTGCAAGTATAGATCGAAGAATTAACATAAAAACAAACTAGTATATTTAGGATATGTTATTGTTTTGTAATAAAATAATTTAAAGATCGTATTAGTTGAAGAAATACAATAATTAAAAGGAACACAGGATAAAATGTTACCTCTAAATTAGGTAACATCATATTATTTTTTCCAAAAGGATTTCTTGAATTGTCTTCTTCCCATGGTAAGGCTACTAGGAGAATGGGAGGGATTTTGGGAGCTTATGTGAGCATAATTTGAAGTATATAATGGTATTTAGATGTGTGGGTATGTGGGTAGTCGTGATGGGATTTTATATGAGGGAGGAGGAGCACATTAGGAAAGGGTGAAAATATTATTTTATTATAAATTCATTTTCAGTTTAAAATTGCCCAAAATTCCATTATTTGAAGGACGAGATGTTTTTCGTTCAAATAAATATAATAAAATAATTTTAATAAATAATTTCAGTTTTTTAATCCCAGTATTATTTGTCTAACTAGTATTTAAAGATAATAAATCTTACCATGTCTTCTTGTATTTTCAAAGTATATAGTTTCTATAGTTACTATAAAATTTCATGCAAAAGAAAAGTTTCTCATTAATGTAATTTGTAACATTATATAAACAAGTATTCTATATAATAGATATTTAGGACTATTATATAATTTTATAAAATATAAATTTTTTTAAAACTCATTTATGTCATATTTGACACCATTTAATAATATATTATTGTTAAATTAATAATAACTTGATTCCACCAAAACAATGACATTAAATAAAATATAATATTTCAATATATTGATTAAAATTTATTTATGGCATCAAAATAATCAAAATAAATATATTTTAATATATATAATATAATTTATTTGAATCCCTTATTAATGAAACAATCACTGCATCATCATTGTTTCATTTTTAAATTTATTTATTCAATATAAAAAAATTATAAATAAAATATAATGATGTAAGAATTATTTAAATATTTATAAATACTATTTAGTGTCAAGGTGATTAGTAATTTGACCCCATATATAAAAATTTATTAAAATATACATGTTTATGTTATATTTCCCATTACATTAAATTAAATATTATAAACTTTTATTTCACACAAAAGTGGCTCCCAAATGCCAAAATATTGGCCTAAGGATTATCTTGGTCCGAAATATATCATAAAATATGATTAATACAAATTTTAGGGTAGTTTTATATTATAATAATTTTTTTCACCTTTATTTACATTATTTAATCTTTAACAATGGTAATTAATAATAATTATTGAAGATGTTATTCATAATTTCAAAAAATAAAACGTATATATTTAAACAATTTGTAACTTTTGATTCCAAATATTGAATTAATTTTTCCCAATTAAATACATAGAAATGGTAGTAATGAATTTAAAATTAATTTTCCATTGTCCAAACTAGAATGCGTGTTTTTTAGAAGTAAGAACTACAAAAATATTGACGTGTGTTTATGTAATATTTCATTGTTAAATTATTTTTAATGAAAAAAATTGATTAAATAACAAAAATATATACCATTTATAATTTCAAACAGTTAAATAATATTATTTACCTATATAAATTATTTCGATGGACAAAGTTATTTTCAATTTAATTTTATCTTATTTATACTGTTCATCAAAATATAATAGTTATCAGAAAAATATCAAAAATTCATCCAATGTAATTTTTTATGTCCCCCATCAAAATAAGGAGTTTATTTTGTATAATATATCATATAAATGTGTCAAAAATAAATTTAAAATGTGTTCTCCATCAAAGGGAATTAAAACTAAATTTAAATAAAAATATTTATTTTATTAAAAAAATGATTTTTTACCTTATATCATATCATGAAAACATATAAGTTGAATTAAAAACATTACATTGAATATATGTCATATATTTTTTATTGAATAAAAATTCCTAAATGATGATATGATTTTATAAAAACAATTATTCACTTTTCTACAAAATATTTTTTCATAAAAACATATCCTTTATATTCAATTGATTTTTATATCCATTTCTAAAACATTTGGTGACAACTAAATCATTATTTAAACATTATTAAACCATAGTTTTGTAATTTAGTTGATAATATTAAATCCTTCCATTCCAACTACTTGTTTATAATGGTAACCTTTAACAAAATATTTATTTTATTGTTTAGGATCGATGTAGTGTATCATTTATGCCATCAAACATATTGTTTCGCCCCTAGAATGTATGATGTTACATTATTAGCCCCCATTTTTGAAATTATGACTTCACAATTTTAAAATTTGGCTCATTATGTTCATTAAAGATCTTACATCAGAAAAATAGTATATAAATCTATCACTTTAAAAGAAAGAAATTGATGTAAAAAAGCTAACATGATAAAAAACACACTAGGATTCTATGTAGGAAAAAAAGGATATGTATGAGAAAACTGACCATCATGTTCTAATGGAGGGTGATATAAAACATGATTATAATAAATTTAGCAACCATATAACCACAAAATAATGATAGGTTATATGTTCTTTAATTTCCTATTTTGAAAAGTATATGAATAATAATTTTTATAAGGAAATTTTCCTAAATATTAGTTATTCATTTACTACATATAATGAAAAAATATTTTGAAATACTTACATGTCATTTATAGTTTCATAAATTAATCAAAATCTACCACAAAATCATCTTTTCTCCAAATTATGAGTAATCAAGATGGCATGGTCACACCTAAAGTGCTATAATATTCTTTTAGAGAATAAATTTATCCACCAAATATTAACTATATATTTACCCTGCCATGAGATATTAAACAATGAAAAATGGTTATCACAAAGAAATATAATACCCCAAAAAGAATAATACTTTATAAATAGAAATACAAATCTTAATCTCCAAACAATGCCCCAATGTTCAAAAAATACCATTCAACAAATAATTGACCATATGATTCCTCAAAAAGATAAATCCAAACAAAAAACTGAAACCCAAAATTTAGAAGGATTTGATAACATAATATTCAGTGATAAATCATAAAATTTATCTCCAAATATCATAGACTACTATTAATTTCTCATTCATAAAATTAATTTACCTAATAACATATTCTCCATTATAGGTTAATTATATCCATAAGTAACCAAAATCACCACATTTCGACAATAATAACATAGATTCTTCCTAATTAATATTTATCCATTATTCCTTAAATAAAATCCCATAGTATTTCGTTTTCATTAGTCATATAGAGTTCCCAAAATATTGAATGCCTTCCAAAATAACATTTGTAACTTAAACACAAAATCATTTTCCTATACAATGCTAATCCATTAGTTATGTCATAATGTCAAAAAAAAATTATTCTTGATCAATTGAATCATTATAATAAATATAATAAGTCATAATAACCAGGGACATAATGTTGTCTTGTAATTATTGATGCACCATTGTCATTGTTCATTTGTGGGTTCGATTCATGCGGCCTTGCTGGACATTATAGAATGTCACCCCTATTGCAGGTTGTCTATTTTTATAAAACACTCAAATAATATTATCAGGCTTTAACCTAAATTTTTGTCTTATACCTATCATTTCAATCCCTACTCATAATGCCTTCCACATCTTAATTCATCATGTGTTTTATATATTAACAATTTTTTCACCTCCATATGATAAAATAACTATATTCCCAACAGAAATAACATCATACCATGACCATGGTGTCCACATAGTATCATCATCATCTTCTTCATGTAAATATAAGTTCCAGGCATTACAACAATGATTTATTAAAAATTAAAAATATTTTTATTATGTTATCCAAATAAACATTGTATGACTTGGGTCATGTGATTGTTCACATAATAATATTTTCAGAAAATAAACATGACTAACATAAAATTTCAAAACATTTGATAAAAAATGATATTTATAAAATAGTCAGACTGAGTTAGTGTTGCAAATTTCAATCAATGATCATTTCAAATTACCTTATGTATGTAATTAAATAATATATTTAAAAGTAATACATTGATATGTTGATCAAGGATCTCCTTATTCAGTACCTATTTTCAAACTCATAATATGCATCAAAAACTTGTAATAAAGTAAAATATTTTTAAAAGTTCTGGTAATATTTATGTTTATTAAAAATATTTGAATATTGAGAAAAAATATTTAATTAAATACATTCCATGATAAAGAATTATATCGAGGTATAGTGGAGTTTTTTTATATCTAATTTTTTTTTGAAAGTGATTTGTATGTTTCAAAATGTTTTAGAATCATCTGTACATGACTTTGTAATGATTTTTGCAAGGAAGTTAACATGATGAGATAAAATGTCATTTGAGATCCTCCTCCTTCTATTTTCAACCAATGTTCCTTGATCTGAACAAGTTATAAAATAATGATTTAACATATTGATATATACATATATACTAACAATGTGTTTAACTAAAACTACTAATCCTTGAAGTTGCCTAAGCCTTTCCTCTGATATCAACTATAAGTCCCCACCCTTAAACAGTACTTAATATTAATTTTTGGTCAAGAGTTTACTTTCTTTCACATTTATGATCTTTCTATGTTTAATGTTTTAGGGAATTATGCTACAAAGATTACCTTACATCTCAAATATTACAATTATACACTTCTATTAAGTATATATTTTTTCATAAAACAGTAACTCTTTAAAAAAATTATCGGTGCATGTTTAAACAACATAACTTTCTCTTCATCCATTTCATGACTCTGTTCCTCTATTATTCATCTAAAATACATTTCAAAACATTGTATGAGCATAAAATCACAGTATGGAATATAAAATAATGAATAAAACAATTATAATATGAATATTTAAAAACCATGAATTTTTTTTCATAAAATCATACTTTTCACCTATAAAATGTAAACTAATTAACTTACATCATATAATCATAAGATTCATACAAAATTTATAGGAATCATAAAATATAAAGGTAACATGTGGAATCCATATCATACAAACACTATACATTTCATAACTACATAAGGTGAAACCATAATTATAACGTTTGGAATACACATCCAACATATATTCCCGAAATCCCTTTGGAGAAAATTTATCATTTAACTCTTTCACGTTACCTAATGCATTGGAGAGCTATCTCAGTCCCTCCCACCCTCAGTTTATCATAGAACCACCAGTATTTGGTTTATCTAGTAACCACCTATCCAATTACCATGTATTATCACATAATAATATCACATAAAACAAGAGTAAACCAAATATAACATTTTCACATTTCAATAACATGATATTAGTTCAAAATATCGACTGGATTAAATCCATTTAAAAAACCATTTACAACATTTTATAATTATAAAATTTAATTACTGTTTCCAATAATACATTGAAACATTTAATGGAATTAATATTTTGAAACATTAGTTTCCATAAAAATCTATCCTTAATACCAATTTATAATTGTGGAAATTAATGAGAAAAATTTATAAGAAGAAATCATTAAAATATTTAAAATTTTGTTTTAGTAAAAGAGTACCTAACAATGTGAGAAAATAAATGAATAAAAATAACTATATAATAACATTACACAATGATTATAATATCATTAGAATAAGTAGATTAATGATATAATTTTTCAATGAGAAATATTTACACCATATAAACGTGAATTGGTGTATAACAACAAATAAGTCTCAATTGAATGTAAATTGAGAAAAACTCTCTTGCACAGATTCTATTGTATTATTAAAGATAAATAAATGAAATAATTATTGGTGACAAATATATATACACCCAATATAAATGGATATTATGTGTAAAACATACATAGGGTATTCCCACATATTCTTGTAAATACAAAACCAATGACATGGATATTTAACTCAAACGAAATGAGGTTATGTTAAGATTTCCATTACAATGTTCGTATAAATGATGTTAAAATTTATAAATGGTGTGATTATGTGTAGAAATATTATATTGACACACAATGGAGTTTAAATTTAAAAAAAATAATGATTCCACATATAATCTTGGCCTAATATAATCAACGAAGAATGCATAAATCCCATTGAGTGTAAATCGAGTTTAGAAATTCCACTATAATGATCGTTTTCTCAATCAAATAGATTGATTTTTTGTGTTAAATATAAATACACATAAATAAATTATATACACTAGATAAAATATCAAAATTCATTTCTCACATAATCATATAATGACATAATAAATATGCTAATGATTAACCCAATTAATAGAAATTGGGTTGAGAAGATCCCATAGAAAAAGTTCAACTGCCTAACAGCATTACATAAAAATTCATAAAATTAGTTGATTGATAGAAAAAGGTGTCTCTAATAATTTTTGAATAATATTTATAATGAATGGGATATTAAATCAAAAATCATGACACATGAAAACCGAAGTTAATAAGACAAAAATTAAAGGAGTGTTTGAAAAGAAAAGGGTTGGAGATTCCCTTACCTTGAGTCCAAATCATCACGTATGTTCCTTATTCTAATTCAATAATAAAAATAAGTTCTATTATATTTTATTAAAAAAATCATTTTTATTATTGCAATATTTATTACAGATTATAATTTTATAAAAAGTTCATAATTATTTATGTTTATATCGTTCGTTTGGTTCGTATTATATACCATAGTCAAAAATGTACCTGTTTGATTTAAATTTTATATGTAGGGAAAAGTAAATCATCTCAAGAATGATATTATTGATTTTAAATATCATATATATCCATTAAATTTTTAATTTCAATTTTTATAATACTTTTATATAAGAAATGAAATGCACCGTTCCTGGAGACAGTTGGATATACGTACGCATGAATAATACATTAATTTAGTTGTAATATTAATGGAATGAAAACTAAATGGAACATTTGTATATTATAATTTATTTATAGTATATATGTTATGTATATATTATAGATGTTAATTAATTAAATCCATTATATGTTCCATGTGTGTCATGAATGAATCATATAACCTTGAGGGTGTAGTAATCCACACTTCCTCAAATGAAATTGTCATATTTAAAAATCATAAAAAGCATAAAGGTAGGTTTTAAATAAATATTAAAAGATAATAGAGATAATATAAATATTATATATCATATATAAATACACATCCATCATAATTTCCACCATTAAAGGTTGTATGGGAAAATTGAAAAATCATTAGTTCATGAGGTAGTAGTTCGTCGTACACCGAAATAGTCTGTTCATATCCATTAGATGAAGGTTTCTGTAAGTACAGTTATAATAATTATCCTCAAAACATTATTTTATATTTAATATAGTTTTTTTGTTATGTAATCAATTAATAATAAGACCGTAGGGATTAGATAAGGAAAATAAAGAAAAGGAACATGAGAGAGGATGTAAACTCTAAATCGGGTAACTTTTTCTCATTTGAGCCAAATGGATTTCTTGAATTGTATAATACAAAAGGTAAGTCTTATAATAATTAGGGAGGAATATTTGTAATTATTTGAAGATATTTTGTATGAGAAAATTGGATTTAGATGTGTGAGTATATGGGTAGAGGTGGTGGGGTTTTAAAAGAGGGATGAGAGGCACTTTAAGAAAGTCTCAAAATTTTAATTTATTATAAATTGAATTTTTATTTTAAATCATCCCAAACTCATTTATTTCAATGATAAAATAATTTAGGTTTGAATAACCATCATCCAATAAGCTTAATTAAAAAAATAATCTTTTTATATCCATATCGTTTTAGTTTAAATCTTAGTTAAAATCAATAACTCTTACCATGTCTTCTTGTGTTTTCATAATATATATTTACTATAGTTCATATTAAATGTCAAGAAAAAGAAAAAGTGGATAATTAATTACATATTTAACATTATATTAATCAGTTTTCCAGATCATAGATTTTAGGAATATTATATCATTTAATAAAATAGTAAATTTTTAAAAAAACTCATTTAAGTTAATTTTAACACCATTTAGTAATATATTTTTGTTAATATCCAAAGAACATGATTCCACTAATCCAAAGACATTTAATCAATAATAATATTTTAATATAATAAATCAAATCCTGCATGAAATTAAAATAACAAAATTACATCTATTCAAATATTTATAAAATATTTTATTTGAATTCATTATTAATGAATAAATCTCTGCATCATCATTGTGTCATCATTAAATTTATTAATTTAATGTCTATAAAATATTAATATAATATCATCATGTTGGAAATATTATTAGATTTATAATTAATATTTATTTTCAATGTTATCAGTTATATAACGTTATGTATATTTTTAAAATATAAATTTTTATGTAATATTTCCCTTTACTTTAAATTTAATATTAAAAAATGACATTTTCACACCCAAATGGCTCCCAAATGCCAAATGTTTGACCTATAGATTTTCATGGTTGTAAATATACCATTCATTAGGTTTAGAAAATGTTTTAGTGTAGTATTATATTATTATAATATTATTTTTTACCCTTATTTACCAAGTATACCCTTTAACTATGGTTATTAAAAATAAATAATGAAAATACTATTCATAATGTCAAATAATAAAAGGTACCTATATACAAAATTTTGACTTATGATTCATAATATAGATTTCATTTTTATATATTCATGAAAAAAAGTTTAATAATTAATATAAAATAATTTATCATTGTCAAAACTAGAATGCGTTTTTTGAATAATTAAAATTTACCAAAAGATTGACATGTATTTTTTTCCAATTTTAATGTTTCATTACGTCAAAATAACAAAATAGGATTAAATGGAAAAAATCTATTCCATTTATAGATTAAAACTATTAAATAATATTATTTTCCATATAAATGTTTTTGATAGAAATTTTACTTTTCCATTAAAATTTAGCGTATTTTTATTATTAATCAAAACATAATAGTTATCAGAAAAATACCACAATTTCATCCAAAGTAAATTTTTATGTCTTTCTTCTAGAGAAGAAGTTTATTTTGACAAATAGAACATATATAGGTGTTAAAAACTACATTTAAAAAGGATTCTCCTATAAAATGTGGTAAAACGACATTTTTAGAAAAATACTTCTTTTATATGAAAAATATAATTTTTTCTTATATAATATCCATAAAATATATAATATTTACAAAAAACATTTCATATAATATATATCATATATTTTTCGTTGAAAAAAATTGATATAGGGTGACATGATTTTATAAACACTATTATTCACTTTTTAAAAAATGTATTCATATTAACAAGTCCTTTATATTCAATTGGTATTTATTTCAATTTCTAATCTAATTTTTATGCACTGAATAATTATTTAAACATTTGTAAACCATATTTCACTAATTTAGTTAAAACTATCCATTCCATCCACTCCAACATCTAGTTTATAATGGTATGATTTAAATAATAATTTTTGTTCATTTTAGATCAGTATAGTGTATTATGTACTCTATTTAAAGAGGTGTTTCCCTCTTAAATCACATGATGTTGCATCATTCCCCCTTTTGAAAAAATAATCCTCGAAAATTTAAATTTTTTCCGGGTAAGTTCACTAAAAATTTCACATCACAAAAAGGGTAAATAAAAATATCACATTAAAAGAAAGAAAGAGAATAAGAATTGTCACATGAGATTTGAAATACAAGGATTTCATGTATGAAAACATGGTATTGATGAAAACAAAAACCATCATGATCTGATGGATGGTGATAGAAAACATCATCAGGGGAGTGTTAATAACCAGAAAACCAAAAAATCTTAATGGGTTAAATAATTTTTGATTTCCTAATAGGAAATGTGAACTGAACATGTTTTTGTTTTAAGGACCATTTAATAATGTTTCAAAATTCATTTAATATATATAATAATAACATATGGAATCATACTTTCATGTAAAGTAGATTTTCATCCATTAAAAAAATCTACCACAAACTCATCTTTCTTCCAAATGATGAGTATTAATGATTAAGTGGTCATACTTGGAGTGCTAAAATCTACATCAAGAGAAT
The DNA here is from genome assembly GCA_963277665.1 of Viscum album. Classification (NCBI taxonomy): domain Eukaryota; kingdom Viridiplantae; phylum Streptophyta; class Magnoliopsida; order Santalales; family Viscaceae; genus Viscum; species Viscum album. The sequence goes on from OY728145.1 coordinate 1,111,252,921, forward strand.
CACACAATCCACCAAATATAAACAATATATTTACTTGGTCATCATATATTAACCAAACAAAAAATTTTAGTACATGATCTGATAATTCTCTGAAAATAATAATCATTTATAAATAGAAATAACACTCTTAATTTCCAATCAATACCCCAATGTTCAACAATGACCATTTAACAAATAATTTTCCATAATATTACTCAAAAAGAGTAATCCAAACAAAAAATTGAAACACAAAATTCCGAAGGATTTGATCGCATAAGCATCCATAATAAATATTTACATTTATCTCTAAATAACATCGACTACTCTGAAAAGTCTCATACTTATAATTATTTAACCTAATAACATGTTCACCATTATAGGATAACAATTTCCATAAGTAACACAAATCACTATATGTCTATAATAAAAACATAGATTCAATCAAAAATAAAATTTAACCATTACTCTTCAATTAAAACACCATAGTATTCTATTTTCATTAGGTATATAATTTTCCCAAAATTGAGAACTTCTTCCAAAATAAAATTTCTGACATAATCACAAAATCATTTTCCTATACTATGTATATCCTTTTGATAAAATATAAGTCCCAGAAATCAACTAATTGTTGATCCATATAATCATTTATATAAAAAGAATAAGTTATAATGACCATGTACTTCACATAGGTTTATGGTAAGAAATTTTACCTTTTTAGTCTTTTGTTTTTGGGTTCGATTTATGTGGCCTTTCTGGATTTGAAGGGTTGTCATTCATCTTCTGGGTTGTCAACTATCTTGTGTGTTTTAGATTTTTATAGAACTAAAAAATAACCCAAACTTATGGTTGACTTATACCACTAATTTTTATTCCAACCCATAATAACTTCTTCATCTTAATTCATGATGTCTTATATATATTGAAATTTTTATTCACCTCCATATGATAAAATCGTACCATGTCCAATATAAAGAAAATCATACCTTGATCATGGTGTCCAAGTGATTTCATCAACATCTTGTTCATGTAAATATTAATTCTTTACATTGAAACAATTATTTGGTGATAAATCAAAATCATTTTCTTCATTTATCCAAATACAACTTATACTACATGGTTCATATTAGTGTTCAAAGAAAAGTACTTTCAGAAAATAATCATGTATGACATATAATTTTAAAACATCTGATAAAACATGATTTTTATAAAATAATCGGATTAATTTAGAGTTGAGCCTTGTAATAAACAATCTATTTAAAATACCATAATTATTAGATGAAATCATATAATTTAAAATAAAATATAAAAAGGTTGTGCATGGGTATTTTTCTTCACCACCTTTTTCAAAATCATAATATACTACAAAATATTATGATAAGGTAAATTATTTGAAGCTGACTTGAAAATATTTACATTTCATGAAAATATTAGAATATTTAGAAGATAGGAGTTGATTAAACACAACAAATGATCCACGATGTTATCAAGGTATAGTGGAGGTGTTTGATTTCTCAATCAATTTCATGAAAGTAATTTGTATGTTTAAAATATTTCAGAACCATCTGGATATTACATTAAAATAAATATTTCAACCTTGTCATTAGGAAGAGATATGAAGGTCATTTTAGATCATCCTCCATCCATTTTCAACAGACGTTCCTGGATCTGAACAAGTTGTAAATAAAAGACATAAATTACATAATAAACATAAGAACTAACAATTATTTTAATAAATACGCATAACCTCTATATATTATTAATCATTTCCTCTGATATCAACTATTAGGCCTCAACATTAACCATTACATAATCTTGGGATTCGATTAAGGTTATTTTTCATTCACAATGAGGATCCTTTTAGATTTATATATTTTAGAGATTTTGTCTAGAACTATTACATTACATCTCAAATATTACAAGTAGACACTTATACACACTAAATATTTTTTTTCATAAAATAATAATTCATTAAAATGAAACATGGTAATGTTTCATGTTTTAATAGCATACCTATCACTTGATCCCATATTTGACTGTATTCTAATTTATGTCATGTGAAAAACATTTACAAAAATTGGATGATCATAAAATGAACAGTATGGAATATAAAATAAGCAATAAAATCGTTAGTCCATGAATATCTAAAACCCGTGATTTTTTTTCATTAAATCATACTTTTCACCCATAAAACATAAATTAATTAGATTACATCATATAATAATAAGATTCTGACAAAACATTATAGAAATCATAAAACATAATGGAAACATTTTGAAACCATATCATACATACAATGTAGCATTCACAACTATATATTTAGTAACCTGCATAGTTAAATTTCGAATACGCATCACAATATATTCCCTAAATCACATAGAAGACACTTTATCATTAACCTCTGTCACATTACCCAATGCATTTGAGAGCTATACCAGGCTCACCCACCCTAGGTTTATCACAAAAGCAACGATATTTGGTTTATCATATAACCCCATTAAATTTACAGGTATAATTACATAATCATATCTCAAAAAACAAGTATAAATGAAACATAACAATTCCACATTTCATTCAAAGGATATCAGTTCATGATATAGGCCTAATTCAATCTATTTCAAAAAATCATTTAAAACATTTATTATTTATATTTTTGAATAAATGTGTCCCATTCAACATAGAAACAATTAAAGGGATTAATATTTTAAAACATTAATGTCAATCTATGTATAGTCTTAAAAACATTTTGAGAATCTGAATATTAATGAGAAATATTTAGAAGAAGAAATCATTAAAACATTTAAAATTATGTTTTAGTTAAAGAGTTTGTTACCACTTGAAAAAATACATAACTATTATATAATAACAATAATAAAATATTATAATATCATTATAATATTGAGATTAATTATATAATATGTCTAAGGGATGTATATAAACTATAAAAATTGAATTGGTGTACCACAACAAAAAAGTATCATTTAAATGTAAATTGAGACAAAATATCTTACAGTGATAGTATACATAGATTAAATGTATATAAATGACATTATTAAGTGTGAAAAATATAAATACACCCAATGTAAATCGATATTATTTGTGAAAAATCATAGTCCTTTCACACATATTCATTGAAAAACAAAACCAATTACGTGGATATCTATCTCCCATTAAATAAGATTGAGTTAACATTTTTCTTCAAAAGAAATTATAAATGAAGTAAAAATTTATCAATGGTCTGATTATGTGTATCAATAATATACAATATAAAGGGTATTGTAAGGTGAAACAAAAATATATAAAAAGTGATTCCACACATAAGATTTTCATAATATAGTCAACTCATTATGCGTAAAACCCAATGAGTGGAAATTGAGTTTAGAAATTCCCTTACAAAGATCGTTTTTAATCAAATATATTTATTATTTGTTTTAAAAATAAATTCACATAATTCATGTAAAAATAATATATAATATATCAAATTTAATTTATCACATAATCAAATAACTATATAATCAATATATATATGATTAACCCAAATAAAGGAAATTGGGTTATGAAGGTCCCTAATAAATGTTCAGCAGTCTATTGACGTTACGTAATTTTTTTTTTAAATTAGTAGATTGAGATAAAAGGGGGTATCTAATAATTTATAAATTATATATACAATTAGGGGGATATGTAATGACAAATACCATCATATGAAAACAAAAATTAAGAAGGCATAAAATTAAAAGAGTTCTTGAAAAGGGATGGTTGGTAGTTTCCCTTCCCTTATGACTAAATCATCATGTATTTTTCTTATTCATCCTAAATAATAAACTTAAGTTAGTTTTTACATATGTCAAAAACCATTTTAATTTTTATTATTCATTTTACATTATCTATTATCATGTAATAAAAATAAAATAATTACTTAACTTCATATCGGTCATTTTTTCAATATAAATCAATTATATATTTATTTATAATAGTCTGTAATAGTTGGAGACATGAAATGAAATGCACCATTCATGGAGACGGTAGGTCGTACATACATTTAAACACTACTTTCATTAATTTCTCATATTAATGGAATGAAACCAAAATTAATAATACGTATATTATAATTAAATTATATTTTTTATGTAGTATATTTTATATTTGTTCATCAATTTCATCCTTTATATGTTCCATCTTTATAATCAAAAAATCATATCACTTTGAGGGTACAGTTGTTCACACTTCCTCAAATGAAATTATCCTATTTTGACATCATGAAACGAATAGAGGTATATTTTAAATAAAAATTACAGAATCATAGAGAAAATAAAAATATCATATATATCATGTACAAATACATTTCCATCATAATGTAAACCATGAGTAGTGGTAGAGGAAAATTGAATAATCCTTGTTTCGTGAGGCATCAGTTCGCTGTACACAAAAACAATATGTTCGTATCAATTAGATAGAGGTATGTGTAAGTATAGATCAACCAATTCTCAGAAAAACATCATTGATTATTTATTATAACATTTTTGTTAGTTAATTAAATTATAAGAAGAGAATTGGTATGGAGTAGAAAATAACAAAAATGAACACGAGGGAAGATGTTACCACTAAATCATGTAACTTTTTTTTTATTTGAGCCAAAAGGCTTTCTTGAATTCCTTTCTACCCTAGGTAAGGGTTCTAATAAACAATTATAGATGGTGTGAGGTTTTAATAGTTAAAATTAGTTGATCCAAGGGGCTTGATATTTTTTAGTACGTGGGTAATTGTGGTGGGCTTTAATAAGTGGGTAGAGCATCATTTTAGTAATGTCCCAAAATATTATTATATTATAAATTTTTTTCATTTTAAAATAGTCAAAAACTCATTTAGTTAAAATATTTGATTCTATTTTATCATATATTTATAAAAAATAAATTTATTACTTAATTTGAGTATTTGTTTATCATCATCCTTTTTTTAACCCTTAGTTAAAATCACCAACTCTTACCATGTCTTCTTGTATTTACATAATATATAGTTACTATAATTACAATAAAAAGTCATGAGAACCACAACTGTCTAATTAATGATATTTTTCAAAAATTATAAATTATTTTTCCAAAAATTATATTTTTTAGACTATTATATCATTTATTAAAATAATTTTTTTTTAACTCAATTTTTTCAATTTTGACACCATTTAGTAATTGATTTTTTTAAGTCATTAAATGTGTTTTTCCATTGAACCAAAGGAATTAACTCAATGATAATATTTCAATATCATAAATAAAATTAATCTTTTCATCAATATAAAAAAATTAAATTAAATTAAATATTTATAGTACCATTTATGTCAGTCCATTATTAATGAATCAATTACTGAATAACAATTTTGGCATTATTAAATTAATTTATTTATTATATAAAAATTATAAAAAAGAATCATAATGAACAAAATACTATTATATTTATAAATAATATTTATATTTTAATATACAAGTTATATAAACCCATATAAAAGTTGCTTGTATAAATAATACATGATTATGTTATATTTCCCTCTACATTAAATTAAATATCATAAAATATCATTTTCACAACCTATTGGATCTGAAACACCAAAGGTTATAAATAAATATTTTAATTGTATATAATATATTTTCCAATAGGATTAGGACACATTTTATGATTTTTTATATTATTATAATATTTTTTTAACCTTATTTACCTAATTTTCAATTTAACCCTGGTAATTTAAAATAATTACTTAAATTACTATTCATACTAACAAAATATAAATTTCACCCATTTACATAATATGGAGCATATAATTCCAAATATGGAATCCATTTTTTCAAAGTCAATACACATAAATTGTAGTAAATAATTTAAAATTAAATATTGTTGTCAAAACAAGAATGCATTTTTTATGAAATAAAAACTACCAAAAGATTGAAATGTGTTTATATGAAATTTAATTATTAAAATACATATAATTACCACAAATGTAATAATGTATAAAAACATATTTAATTGATACTTTAAAAACATTAAACAAAATTATTTATCTCTATAAAATATTTTGATGGAAAAAGTTTTTTCCTTTATAATTTAACGTATTTTTACGAATCATCAAAACATAATAGTTATCAAAAAAATATCAAGAATGAATTCATATTAAATAATGATTTCCCTATTATAAATATGACGTTTATATTATCAAATAGATCATATACAGGTGTCAAAAAATAAATTTAAAAGAAGTTTATCCATCAAAAGGCGATAAAACTGCTTATTTAGAAAAAATAATTCTTTTATCCGAAAAATTGAAATTGTTCTTATATCATAACTAGAAAAAATATAAGATTAATTTAAAAAATAAAATTTAATATATATCATATATTTTTCATTAAATAAAAATCCATAATGGGTTATATGATTTTATAAACACAAATAATCTCTTTCGTAAAAAAAGGTTTTCATAAAAACACATACTTCATATTCAATTAGGTTTTATTTCGTTTTAAAATCTATTTGGTAACCAATGAATCATTTTTAAAAAATTTTAAACCATAATTTTATAATTACGTTGACACATTTCATTCTCTCCATTCAAACGGTTAGGTTATAACGACATCAATTAAATTATAATATTTAGTTGTTCTTTTTAAGATCGATGTTGCGTTTCATGTATGGTATTAAACAGAGAGTTTCACTCATAAAAATAGGGAAATTTACATGATAATTAAAAAGGGATGTATATAAAACTCATAATAAAAGGTGGTTTTGTGACATCAAACTATGCCTCAGTATAAAAATATTGAGACAAAGTCCCTCATCTTATGCTTCCTTTTGTAGAATGTGATTGCATCAGATGTATAATAGTTTTAATATTTTTATTATCATATAAAATAATGATATTTATATTTATGATATCAATTATTATCAACTTATATAATTTTAATAATATTTATTTATTATAATTTTTTTGTTAACGGCTTCGTTTTTCAAAGCATGTTTTGTCTTCTTTTTCATATTTCTTATTCATATAATTTAATTAATTCATATCAATAATGATATCAAGTTCATAGACATTATATTTATTCATTATATACATTTACATATTCATTATTGAATGCTAAAAATGGAATATTAATCAAATTGCATCATGTAGATGGTAGGCAATACATAGGCACAATAGATTATATCATTACATTATTATTGATAAGGTATTTAATTAAATGCAATATTAATTATGAAAAAATATAAATATCATGTCATAAGTACTATATATATCAATTATATCCAACATTATTCTCGTCCACATAAATTGGTGATTAAATAGATATCACACCATGACATGGGGACTATAAGATGTACGTACGCACGCCCCGTGTTTTCAATTTTGTAGGATTGATAAATAATTTATTATGGTTATAACACAATCATAATTACATATCATAATAGATTTGTTACATTAGTTTTTACATTAGTATGTAAACAACACATGAATATTATATAGAATAAGAAATGACAGTGAATAATTTCGCAAAACAAATAAAACATCTTCAATGGACTCCCATTTATTAACACATTGTCACCTATTAGTAGGGTTTGATGACAAAAATATGTCCTCTAGAATGTGGGAGTGTATTTTTCGAATGGATTGGGGAAGATATTATCTTAAAATAGTGTTTTAAGTGAGATGAAAGTAGAATAATGGAGGCCCTTTTATAGTAGAGCGGAGGGTAACACTTGGAATTCATCATATTAATAAAATAATATAAATTAGTTTTGAATCCAAATGGACTAAAATTATTCAATTATAATAAATGATGATTTTATGTCTATATCCATTCATCCATTAAATTTTAGATAATTTTAGATAATTTTTTAATCCTTATCTTTTTTTAACCATTATTTATCACTTTTAATTCATACCATTATATCATACATTTAGATTTTTAATATATTTAATATAAAATTAAAAAAGAAAAATAAATGGGTTATTAATGATATTTTATGAAATATCTTAATTAGTTGAATGTTATATTGTTTTTGAATAATTTTATATCATTTAGTAAACTATTATTTATCCAATAACATCATTAATGCTAATTTTGACTGTATTCATTACAAGACTCATTAAAAATATCATAACAAAATGATATCCTCTGTCCAACTCTTTTATCTCATTAAAAATATTTCAATGTCATCCATAAAATTTGTAAGAACCCAGGATTTCGTACAAGGTAAATATCCTTTTTTTTTCAGTTTAACTATTCTGTTGAGGCCTAATGTGGATGTCTAACTTGACCGAGGGAGTTATGAAGGTGTTAGGGGATTGTTCATAGCCCAGAACCTAGGTTTAGGTTGAAAATGGCATGGCACATGGTTTTCGCACGACCTGCGCACAACCTCGGTTAACCATGCGCCTTGGTGCAGGCCTACTAGAGGCAACGTCATGGCTTGCGCACGGTTTTAGGAAACCATGCGGGGTTGTCGTGCGGATGCCCCTTTCCTTCCAGGAAGGTCTGCACGGTGTCTGAACGGTTTGATAGCCCGTGCAGGTAAACCGTGTGACCTGCTGTGTTTTTGAAATTTAATTAACTTTTAATTAAATTTATTAATTTTTTATAAAAACTACCCCAGCCTTCTCTTCTTCAACTGGACAGAAGGGGGAGGCCTGGGAAAGCTCTCAAGGAATTTAAAGAGGATTTTGAGCCTTCTTCTCAATTCGAACTCCATCTCAACCGCCAATCGTCTTGTTAGATCCGCAATGGTAAGTCCTCAATACCTTTTTAATCCTTCTCGATTCTTCTATTTATGAGAAACGTATATTAAATTAATGCTCATATGCCACAATTTCTCGTTCTTCGTATGTTCATCAGATTTCTTCCAAACCTAGACGAATCAGAGCCTGATATTGGAAGAGCTATCTAGTACGATCCTAAGGTATGTGGTCTCATGATTTTCTCAGATTATCATGCTCTTTATATATACCGGAGTGTCATGCGCCCATTCTTGGTGTGTCACTTGAACATGAAATTTAACCTTGTTATTATATAGCGTGTTTTAGTTAATCTTAATAGGATGGTATGTTCTTGAGTTAGGTTGTACACCTTGGAAGGAACCACCCCTTGGGTGTGTTTCCATGAAGGAATCTTTTAGGGGTTTTGACCCTGGATGCTTTTCCTCCCATTTGGGTTGTTAAGAAATGGAAATTGAATATGAATGTAATTGCAGGGTGATGTAATTGTAATTGAATGGTTCCTGGCATGGGATGGAGTTTTTTCCCTTGACACATGTATGTTAATTTTTGAATTTCTAGCCCGTGTGAGTTAAATGTTTTTGAACTGATTTAAATTTGATTCCAAGTCATGGGTGAACCATGGAAGCAATGTGAGTTTCTATAGACGGACTCATACGAGACTTATTACCGAGATGCCGAGTGAATCATGTAACCCACATGAGATGCCACAGACGGACTCAACAGGGAATGAAATGTCATGGGAGATACCAAGATCTTATTTATAGGATACCGGGGGCGGGATCAGATGACGAACTATACCGCACCTAGAGCGAGGCTGGGTACCTAGGAGGTTCCCCGTAATGGGCTTGTAGGGTGTAGGTGGATTTTCTCCCTCAGCGATGCCCGATTTCCGATCTGAGTATTCCAGGAATGGGCTCAAGGGATGGTTGAACACTTGAATGAGGTGGCTAATGAATTGAATGGATACATAAAGCGACGCCAAGCCAAAACAAAAGCTTGGGTCAGTCTTGCTAGTTTCCTTGTTTACTGCTTTCCATATTAAACTGCATGTTATATATATTCAAAGATAGATTAGAACAGATCTTTGGTGGTTTCATACTGGGATTTTTTCTCACACCCTTTTTCGGTCATATTTTTGGACCCGAGAAGATTATATGATTTCAGGTATGGATATGGGGAAACGCCCTAGTGACGGTACTTGACTTTCTGCACGGAGTAGGAGTGCACGAGATCAAGCTGAGGCTTGCGATGCCACTAGGGATACATTTTGGTTTCATTTTGGTATTTTGTGTACTGGTACTGTGTTCTATTGTCTTGCACTATCATATATATATCAGATCCATCAACTGTTATCTATTTCTTTTGTCTATGTGTTTTGTATTGGTTACCTACTTCTACTATTGTATGTTGTAATTTATGATGTGATACTTTTGTAATGAGGGAATAGTCTCTCCATGGACTCACACAGGACCTGGCTGCTAGTTGGCAGCCTCTGGCATTTGGGGAGATATTCTTGGGGCCATGTGGCGGCCGGTCCAGCTACCTAGTTGAATGGTATTTCGGATTGGGACGTTACAAAGTGGTATCAGAGGGATTTCTTTTTCTGATTTGACTTACTATTTTGGCGACTATAGACAAAAGTAGGAAGAGAAGGGGCTTTGGTAATAAACTGTACCCGGGTGTTTCAAACCTGCGTATAGGGAAAATCCAAGTTGCGTCATGTGGAATTATGTTTCTTGGTTTAATTATTACAGTTGTTCTAATTTCACCCTTGGGTGACACACATGATTTTTTTTTGTGGTTACTATTGATATTATTGTGGATTCTATTTCGTTGCAACCTGATGAGGTGAGGGTATTCCATCTCATGCATCATATATGCACCTTTTCAGGAATCACATGTCATGAATTGCGCCATTCGATCTAGGATTCATTAGATATTTCATGTTGTTGTGGTAGCTGTAGCATGCTATTTTGATATTTGATTGATAGATGTTCCTATTGTTATGTTAGATTGGGTGTAATGAATGAAGAGTGACTTCATCCTTTAATTCATATGGTGTATGGGAACTTATTGATTTGGGAATGACGAACCAAGAAGATTTAAATGCTAAATAAAATTGTATTTCATGGTTTTATAGGCATCAAATTTTGATTCATGTGGTGTTATGGGCCCTCAGGGATCATAACATGCTTGACCATTGGTTAAATATTTTGAACAATGGTATGGTAAATGGATGAATGATGAAAATAGAGCCTGAACTAGATCCGGTTTCTCAATGGGAAAGAGGGAGTGACTTTAGTGGTTTTTGGTGACTGTTCCTTATACAGTCTAGGATTTAGAGGCAGGTTGTGCGTTGACGTGACTTTTAGGAAGGTCTTAACCTGCCCTGTCCTGGTTCTTGTGCTTGTGATTTTCAAATCTCGTTAAAAATCTGGAACTGAGGAATGTGTTTGGATTTTCAGAGTCATTCCACCACGGAGACCTCCAGTTGTATGTAAGGGGAGTGGTGAAGACCACGCCCTGAGAGGGTAGGCTATGGGCTAATAGAGGAAGCTCCAGTTGTTCCAGTTGCGACACCTATGGTTCTGCCGGACACAGGTGCTGAGGCATAGTTCTGTGAGAGATTGTTGCATTTTATAATGACTGTTCAGGGAGCACCGTGACCTGTCCCGACTATGGCAGAGTTGAAACGCGAGTTTTAGCAGTAGCATCCACCTACGATTTCAAGGGATGTTGGACCACAGGCTACCGAGTATTGGATTGAGGTGATACTAGCTATCTTTGAGAATTTGGAGACGCCTCCGAAGAGGAGTTTCAAGCTTTCTATGTACATGCTATGTGATTCCACCGAGAGGTGGTGGGACGTGATCACCCACACATATCGTCATCGGGAGATGGATTGGATAGAGTTTCATAAGTCCTTCTATGATTTCTTTTATCACGAGACATTGAGGACCGATCGAGCCCGAGAGTTCTTGCATCTGGAACATGGGGTGTTATCTGTGATGGAATACTCAGCCCATTTTACGGAGATTTAGCACTATGCACCTATCCTGATGGGCGATGAGTTGTCGAGGGACAGGTGTTTTGAGTATGGTCTGAGATAAGACATCTGATCTCAGGTAAATGTCTTCAGGTTGACTACCGTTTCTGGAATTGTGAACCAGGCATTGATCACAGAATGTAACCGAATTCGAGGAGTTATGCAAGAACAGAAATAACATCTCTAGTCCACCAGACTGGGGACTTTTTCAAATCATTAATATCTTCGACATAGAAAGTAAGTCTTCTTTTGATTAGGGAAGAAACCACCAGAGGCAAAATTAGCCGAATTATCAGCAGATTCCCTCCAAATTATAATTCGTCAAGAAGTTATTGAGGGATCAAATCGAAAAAAGGAAATGTCTAATTTGGGACATGGAAGAGGAAAATTTCGCAGAAATGCTGATAGAAGGGATGCAATGCATTATGCATCAATTAATTTCATTAATGACATTGTTGTTGATCCTCTAGAACATGAGGCTCATTCAGAGGGATCATATGATGAGGTTACTTCTCATGAAGTTGTATGAACAGACACAAATGATGAAGGTTTCCATACATGAAATCAAAGGCTTACCCAAAATCTGGGTGTTCTTTCAAATAAACAACTTCCCCCTCTCCAAAAGGCTTCAAACAAAGTTAATGGAAATAATCAGGTTACATAACCTTCCTCTGGAGAAGGCAAAATGCTCTCATTAGAGCAATGGTTTTCACAACCAAAGGATAAAATGAAGGAATTGAGGAGGTTGAATGCAGAACTATATCAATGTAGTCTTCCTCATAAGCTTGTTGGAATCAGTCAGCCAAGGGAATTGGTTGTAGCTACTGGGATTGATCAATAATATCTTCCTTTATTAGTACACCCTCACATGTCTAATCCTATGCATCAGGTGAATCAAAAACTGGTGGTGTTGTCATCAGTTGCAGTACCAGCCACCACATATGTCCAAGTTCCAGTTATTGAAACTGCTTAGGTCCAAGCTCAACAAGATGTTTCTCGAAAGTTAATAACTAATATTGAGACATTAAAATCTCATTTGGAAGCTATGGAGGGGAAACATGCTCAAATTAAACCATAAAATAGAGAATACCCTAAATAAGACAATTCCTCCAACATCAAATTTTGAAAGTACCACACTCCCAACCTTTAATGGTTCGGGAGACCCAGAGAAACACCTAACACATTTTGTTTCTCATTTCGATCTGATGATGGGAACCCCTCATCAACAGGAAGAAGTTGAGCTCAAGATTCTTGTACTGTCATTACAAGGGCCAGCATTTTTCTGGTTCATAAGCTTCAAATCCCAGTAAATTACAGGGTGGTAGGATCTCTGTCAACACTTCTTTCTTCAATTCAACTCATCATTGCCAAATAAAACAGTTTATTATCTTACAATATTTAAGAAAAGTTAGAATGAAAGGGTTTCATATTTCATTGATCTCTTGAATGTATTAACATGTTCTCTAAGCATAGCACTCCCTCAAGAGGAATTGTTTCCAATCTGTGTGCAAAATCTGCATGATGAGTTATGCACGCCGTTGATCCCAGTGAAATACACATGAGGATTTTGAGACCTGACATCAATCGCTCAACAGATTGAAGATTCTCTTATGAATATTAAGGATAAAACTCATCTAATTCCATTAGCTCCAGGAAGGAGAATGGTTAGAGAAGAGACTGCTACAGTTATGCTTAAACAAGCACATGTACCTACATCTACTTCAAAACCTTCATATTTCCAAAGGGCTCCACCTCATGAGCATCATCAACAAAATCTGTTTCATCATGATGATCATAGAGATAAAATACAGAAAAAATTGAGGATCTGAAGAGAAAAATTTATTATTTCCGAAATGAAAAAGTTTATGGATACTTCATTTCGGCTCTAGAGAATTATTTGGTTCAATTTACACGGACTTAGAGGCTAAACAAGGAAGGAGATGAAAACCATCAAAATTATTTCCCCATTCATCAGATGTTGGGTCATCCCATTCAGGATTGTTTTGTCTTTAAGGACCTCCTACAAAAAATGGTCAACTCGGGACAATTCAAATTGAAATGTTCTTCAGCTCAGATAGCATGTGTTGCTGCTATAGATCCAAAGGAAGACGATGAGTGACAGGAAGTCAAAAACAAAAATGAGCAGAAATATGATGATTTGATGGTCAGAAAAACGATCAACTGAACTCATTCCATTTTGGGAACGCAATTTAATAAACCAATTGTTTCTTCTGCTATAAATTCCACAACAAAATGTTCTTGATCAAAAGAAGAATCCTCAATGGGCGGCATAATTCAAAGAAAGAAGAGTAATCAGAAGAAGATGAAAGCGTGTCAAAACCCATGTTTTCTTTGACTCTAGAAGATTTTATGCCATATACTTCGAAGCCACGTGCACTGCCCCAAAAAATGACACATCCTGAATTGGCTAATAAGGAAGAGTCTTAATCAGATGAAGAATTAATCTTTTGTTCTGTTGACATGATTTACTTTACAAATCCTTATACCAGTCGCAGTTTCGATTTTGATGAGCCTAAGTTACCTGTATCAAACAGAGGAATCAGAGGGAGTTACATATGTTTGGGATATAGAGGAAGACATAGATATCCCAGAAACCACTATTCTAATTCTACCCCTGATAGAACTATGTATGCAGCAGAAACTCATGGCAGAGCCCTTCAGCGGGCTCCACAAGAACAAGAAAATTCTTCCACCAAAAGAAGATTCAGTCCAGACACAATTACATTAGAGGATCGGTTAGAGGTTCCACCATCTTACTCTTAGCATGTAAATAGACCCAATCGGTCTAATCTTCCAAAGACGTGAGTATTTCCAACTCCTATACCGATGTATGAAGCCTCTAAATCCAAAGCATCAACTTCTATGGCACCATTGAAACCACATGTTCCTATTGGGAAACGAAGCCAATTGGATCAAAAATATTATGTATTGAAACACCTGTCCCATATACCTTCCATGTTATAAATTTTGGATGAATTGAATTTAACAAAGGATCATCAGGAGGAACTCATTGAGGCTTTGTCATGTCCTCAGGAATATGAATCCGAAATTGCTGCAGCTGAGGTCTTCCATGCAAGGAATGGTCCAATAGAATGCCATGCAGTGATATCTTTCATAGATGAAGATGTATATAATGCCGCACATGGACATATAAGACCATTTTACTTATCTGTAAAGTTCAATGGTGTATACATCTATAGATCTTTCATTGATAATGGTTCAGGAGTCAAAATCATCCCCATTTGTACACTTCATTGATTGGGCCTCACAGAATCAAATTTATCTCCATCTACTTTGATGTTACAAGGATATGAGAAAAATGAACAAGAACCAATGGGCGATATTACACTCAGAACTCAGTTTGGAGACCTTGAATCCAATTCAGATTTCATGGTTGTTGATCACGATACAACCTTAAATATTTTACTTGGAATACATTTTCTACATCAACAAGCGGCTACCCCTTCAACATAACATCAATGCCTCAAATATTGTTTCGATGGTCAAATTGGGACATTTTATGGTGATAAATCCCTATTCAAGACATGTGAATCTCAATAAATTGGGGAGGAATTCGATCACATGAAGGGTAAGAGAAATCTGCACCAATGTAGGTTACTAAGGTTAATGATCCATTTTGATTAGAAAAAATTCCAATTAATCAATTCAAACATGTGAGTACAGATTATGTGTTGCCTATCAGTCAAATTGATTGGACATACCCAAATCAAAATACACTTATGGAAACTTCTATAATGTCAATTTTGGAAATCATTAATGACAACATGGGATACATTAGTGACTCACCAAGCAATGATGAAATCTCAAATGGAGATATATTCATTTCATATGCCATATATCTAGAAAGTCTATACTTTGCCAACTAGGTCAGAATTAGTTATAGAAATGTCATAGGTGAACAATGATGTTGATTCTCAATCCATCATCTCCTCTTTATTTCCAAAGGAATAACCTTCATCATCAATAGGGTCAGAAATTAAAGCCTCTTCTTCAAGATGTTCAAATTTTATCATATCTCCTGATCATTGAAATTATGCTTCATCATCTACTATACAAGTAGAAATAGAATAAATAACACATGTTGAAGATGAAGAAGAAGAAGATCTCAAGGATGCTCTGCCAGCATTTGAAATGGATATCTCTACCATTGTGGATGAACTCAGAGAAATAAATCTGGGTACAAAAGAAATCCACGCCCCACTTTAATTAGTGTAGCCATGACTCTTATAGAGCAGGAAATGTATATTTAATTTCTGAATACAAATAGAGATATATTTTCTTGGAACTATACAGAAATGACATGCCTTTATCCGGATTTTGCGACTCATCGTTTTTTTTTCAGAAGAACATTGAGGATTCACGCGAGCTGCATGAAGACCACACCACACTTATCCATCCATAATTGAAGCTGATGTGGATAAGATTATCTAAGATAAATTCTTCAAAGAAGTTAAATATCCCAAATGGATGGCTAATATTGTCCATGTGAAAAGGAAGAACTGAAAAATTAGAGTTTTCATTGATTTCAGAGAACTTAATCACTATTATCATATAGATGATTTTCCAGTTCCAATCACAGAACTCTTAATTGATGCAACAGCAGGATATGAAGCACTTTCTTTCATGGATGGATTTTATGGGTATAATAAAATCTGAATGGCTCCAAAAGATGAGGTATATACATCATTCAGATCCTCTTGGGGTGTGTTTTTCTATCAGGTAATGCCCATTGTCTTGAAGAATGCAGGTGCAACATATTAGTGTGCCACACATTGTATCTTCAAACCCTTTTTAGGGAAGTCTGTTGAAATTTATGTGGACGATTTGGTGGTTAAATCTAAGAAATGTTATAATCACATGGCTAATTTGGAAGTCATGTTCCATTAACTTCAACAACACAATTTGAAGATGAACCCCTTAAAATGTGCTATTGGGGTAACCTTAGGAAAATTTCTCAGCTTTGTTGTAAGCCATCATGGTATCGAAGTATATCCTAAGAAGACAAAGTCAATCCATGGTATGTCACCACCTTGAAATTTGAAATAATTTAGAGGAATTCAAGGACACATAGCATATATTAGGCGTTTCAACGCCAATTTGGCAGGAAAAAGTTTACCCTTCAACAAATTGATGAAGAAGGGAGTCACTACCATTTGATTGAAGATTTTCAAGAGGCATTCGATATTATCAAGAAAAATATCTTGAGTCCACTAATATTAATTCCACATGTTGATGTAAGTCCACATATCCTTTATGTGATAGCTTTACAGCGATCATTGGGTACCTTTCTTGTTTAGAAGAATGGTACTGAAAATGAAAACATCCTCTACTATCTCAGTCTGACTATGATTGAAGCAGAAACCCTATAATCAAGTATTGATAAGTGCTGCCTAGAATTAATATTTACATTTAAGGAATTGAAACACTTCCTACAACATCATGAGATCCAATTGGTATCTCATAATAACCCACTCAAATTTAACCTTAGTTATCCAATGCTTACAGGACTTCTAGCAAGGGGGCAGTTATTTTGCAGAAATTTGAGGCAATAAAGGGCCAATCTCTGGCTGATGTCTTTAATGAACATCCTTTAGTAGAAGATATATATTTAGATAATGAACTTCCTGATGAATAAGTCTTTTCTATTCACGATAATATTCAAACAGGGGAAATTTACATTGATGGTTCTTCTAGAAGTCCAATAGCGAAGAAACTGGAATATCCTAAATTCAACAATGTTGGGTTAGGAAATGTACTTATTTCCTTGGAAAAGGAAGTGTTTTCCTATTCATTCTCATTGTTGGGAGGCGAGACAAATAATGAAGCAGAATACCAAGCTCTCATTGCAGGATTGGAGTTGGTTCCTCAAGCACATGTGAATCACATAAAGGAGAAGGGTGATTCAGACCTGGTAATCAAACAAGTCAATGGGGAATATGCAATTAGAAAAGAAAAACTAATCCCTTTGTATGATTATGTTAGAGAGGTAATGGTGGAATTTCCTTCGGAAGTGACATTTTCTTATGTCCCAAGACAACAAAATGCCCAAGATGATGCACTAGATAATATATCCACAGCTCTGGAAGATCCAAATCGAGACCAGACAATCATTAGTATTTCCCACCGTCGTATAATTTCACCTTATTTTCAAGCCAGAACAGAGGAAATCAATGAGATTAGTCCCATTTCTGATCCATATGGTCATACTATAGGATTTATGACACCTAACAGGGAATAACTTCAAAATGGAACTCTTCCACCTGATATATCCATGAAAGAACATGTCCATAGATGTGTGGTAAATTTTACCCTTTATGATAGCTCAGATCACACAGAGACAATTCTCTACAAAAGTGGTTTTGATGGAGTTCTCTTCAGATGCATTGATGGAGAAGAGACAATGGATGTCATGAAAGAAGTACATGCTTGAGTCAGTGGTGCCCATCAATCTGGACATAGACTATCAGATCAAATTTGAAGGCTTGGATACTTTTGGCCTTCAATTATAGAAGATTTTGTTTATTTCACAAAGAAGTGTCATTTTTGCCAAGTGAATGCCAACTTCTTTCATCAACCTCCAGATTTGTTTCATACATGTAAATACTCGTGGCCATTTTCCACATGGGGAATGTATGGGGTGGGACCTTACCCATTCAGTTACAGCCAAGCAGTTTAAGTATATTATTACTCCTACAGACTTCTTTTCCAAATGGGAAATGGAAAACCTCTCGAGGAAGTGAGTTATAAAAGAATTATTCTGTTCATCAAGTCTAACATCATTACCAGATTTGGTGTCCCTCATAACATATTGATGGACAATGGAACCAACTTCTGTTCATCCAGGATAAGGAAGTTGTATCAAGAATACAACATCAAATGCAACTATTCATCTCAGTATCATGAAGCGACCAATGGCCAAATAGAATCCTTCAACAATACTCATTAAAATATACTACAAAAGATGGTGTATAAAGAAATAAAATCATGGCCTAATAATCTCTTTCATGCTTTATGGGCATATCGGACCACCACCTGTACTACAACGTAGTCAACCCCATATTCATTGGTATATGGAATAGAAGCAGTATTTCCCATTGAAGTTTAATTACCTTCGCTCATAGATGCCATTTCTGATTTCTCATCTATAGATGAAAAATTTCAAAATCTATTGGATGAATTGGAATGACTAGACGAGAAATGATTGTGCACCCTGCATCACTTGGAAGTCTATCAGAATCGAATAGCACGAGCTTTCCACAAAAAAGTTCATCTTCGTTCATTCATTCTGGGAGTATTGGTATTGGTTCTCAGAACTCCATTGATACCAGGAAAGAAACCTCCCATGCCTCAACCAAAATGGGAAGGACCTTACTGAATACATAAGGTCTACACTAATGATGCATATTCATTAAACTCAATGAATGAAGAACTCATTACTACTCCAACCAATGCCAAATTTCTGAAAAAGTATTTTTTATAAACCCAAAATAAACCAGTTATGGTCCATGCATATGAACTTAAACTATTTGAATTTCATTTAACCAACATGACGTTAAAATGTGTTGTCCTTGCAGCAAGACTTTAAACTCCATAGTCCCTTACGTCTAGCAAGACGTTAAACTGCAACATTACTGGTCTATGCATATGACATTAAACCATTTGCACCATCATCCAACCTGATGTTAAACTGTGAAAAAGTCTATAATACATTCTATATAACATTAAACTATATTTTTTCCTTACAGTATGACATTAAAATAAATAGTCCCCCCCCCCTCATCCAACATGACGTAAAATTGTATTGTCCACATCGTCTTAGCTACAGGATGATAAACTGTACAACACCCTTATTGTCCAACATGACCCAAAATTGTGTTCACGTACTACATGAAGTTAAATTGTGTCCCAATATTTGTCCTATATGATATTAAACTGTACAGCTCATTCGTCCTTCATGACATAAAACTAACCAATGTCCCTTAATACGTCATACATGACATTAAACTGTGCAACGTTAAGATTGTTTCTACCTCTTGTTTCTCAACCTGAGTATGACACACGTGAGCTTAGATTAAACATCAAACATAACACCCTCATTTGGCCTCTAACCATGCGTAAGTCCCAACACCATTTTTTATGCCATTGATCTAAAAACCAAATTGATCACCAATTCATTCTTCAATTGAACTACGTGGACATTGATCCTTGCCTTCTGGGCTGAGTACGTAGGCAAACATCCAAGGTTCAAGACCAAATCCAATATCTTCACATCGGTTCACCTCCATCTCATATGATGTTTATTCATGAATCCACCCCCATAATCAATAACATTTCATTAGTTCACATTTTTTCTTAATATATGACGTTAAACTGTACATCACATTTGTCCTGTATGAAAATAAACTACAACATTATTTGACACACTAACATGAGAGGGAATCATTATTTACATTGATATCCTATCATGTTATATTCTAAAGACTATGTGCATACATGGAAATTACCAACCTTTTCTCTTTGGTCAAACCATCATTGCAATAAAGGCCCCTTTTACCCTTCATATGTAAGAACCAAATCTGTATAGAGGGTATTTCAAGAACTATGGGCAGCCTGATACCCATACTTATGGGATAAGTAGGAACGTTTGAGTGTCCCTCGAACCTTTCCCCAAGTCTTTGGGCCTAACACGAAATTTCAATTTTAGTCCCTTGGATGAAAATTCCCCCTTGGTCTGAGCTCAATGACCCTAAACTAAGATCTCAAACACTATGGTCCCACATGATGTTAAACTGTATTTCAAGAACTACGTATGGATTGATTCCCATCCTTATGGGATATGTATTGAAGTCCCCCATTTCAATTCAGGACCCGGCCACAACATGATTATGGTTAGCATTAGTATGTGTATCTCTACATGCATTGAACAATGCCCATTTTTATGTGTCATACTCCTAACCTTAAATACTTCCATATCTCTATAACCATTTTCTATACTTCTAGTCACACAATCGCCAATTTCTGAGAGATCTTTTACCTGAATATGCAGCACGTGCCCTTAGGAGGCCATGCATAAATAGTCTATATAACAGATTTGTCGGCCCAAAGATGCTATTATTTGACTATGCAGCCAATTCCCTTAGGTGTCCCTTCGTAATTAAATCCCCTAACAGGTTTGTAAAAAAATGGTAACTTCATCCATGTGAATAAAACCTCTTTTTTCCATAGTTTTCTTAACAACAATAAGAAGCGATCTGAAAAAAATATCCATCCTTATAATATTTGTCCCATGTTGTTTTTCATTATCTGAAATTATTCAAAACTATGGGTTATATTTACCATCCCTAAGTTTGGGTCAGACCTTCACAGGAGTGACATTCATCCAGTTCTTAGATAATCTTGTTTGGAAATATCTTCTCCATATTCAAGTACCTCTATTTATACAGCAAAGTCTATGATTTAGAAAATTTGAATCTCCATAAACTTCTACTGGCTTTTTAGCAGTAGAAAAGTAAATTTCTGATAGTTCTTTTTTTGACTATGCATCATGTTCCCTTAGGCATCCTTGCATCAGTAGACTACATAATAGATCTGTCAGTCAAAAGATACTATTATTTGACTATGCAACCAATGCCCTTAAGTGGCCCAGCAAAATTAAACCCCCTAATGGGTTTGTTAAATATTTGTAACTTCATTCTTGGGAACTACTTATTCTAATGTCTTTTTATACCTTTTTCATATTATTCCTCAGATTCAAAAAATTATTAAGACATTGTTTACATATTTTCCCTCATACTTTAGTGTGGTAATATGTTTTCAGATAGATTTTCATGGAATTGAGTCAATTTTAATCCATTCATTCAAATCTATTTCGACCTTAAACATAATCCGTTTTTATGTCTGACGTGCATGAATTTAAACTGCCCACAAAAGACAAGGGAACTATGAATAAACGTCAAGTCCCAGCTCACTAAACATAACTTTCCCTTGATTTTAGTAATATTGAGCAATGAAATGATTCAAATATTGTATGGTTATTTTTAATAATCCTAGAAAAAAATAAAACTATGCTTACTTGGTCCATTGGATTAGGTTAAAATTTAAAGAATTTAGAAAAAGAAATGCTGGAACAAATGATTAAAGATGAATGTATTCTTCATTAATGCACTTGAGTTATATGGACATCCACAGAATGTAGTCTCTTTCCTTTTCCTATAATTGAAAAAGGAATTAAACACAATTCTTCATTTGATTTACGACATCCCATGATTCATCAGCTGCAACCTAGAATTCATTCATTAAACTGGATACAAAAAGAGATATAGTGATACCAACTCTACTTGGAACATTTGTAAAAGAATGTTTTTGAGTGCGGTTTGGGAATTTTTTTTTTTGATCAAACAGTTAATATGTTTCTGTCCAAGAGACTTGGAAATTGATAGATTGATTTGAGAATGGAGCATTGGAAGTAAAGAACAATTTGGAGAGAGTATTCTTTTCAGATATGGTTCTATCACTCCACCAACTAACAATGGAAAAAATCTCATACCATGGGTTTTCCATTTTTATATATTCAAGGAAATGACATGGATGAAAAAATTTAATGTTCAAACCATTTTTGTTGCTCTTAATGCACAAAATAACCGAAATAGTGGAGTGACAGTGTAGCTACATCTCAGACAGATAGATCTTTACATCTGGAATGTTGACTCCTTGCAGATGACCATGCCCAAACAGTGCCACATATATGCTCTATGGAAAATTAACATGATATATTTTCATTTTCTTAGCCAAATCTGGAAGAGTGATTTCGCATAATGTATAGTAATCCTGGCCAACAACATTCATCAGGTCATCAATTTGATTACTATCTAGTTCATCAGCAGTTCCGATTCTTCTAGGAGACATTGAATCTTCACAAAGGTCAAATAAATAACTCTTAAAGTGAGTTTATTTTTCATAAAATTTCTGAATAAAATTGAATAAAATGGATAAGGCATTAAGGTGCACAAGTCCAATTTTGGCACGCAAGTATAGTTGTGTCGTAAATGTTTTGGCCCACAGGTACCACCGCACAAGTCCAAATACCTCTACAGAAGTGTGACACAAAGAAACTAGCGGATAAAAAATAACTTGCATGACTAAGGAAAAATGTGTGGTGAGAGAGAGAATCCTTGAGAACCATTTTCTTTGCACGAGTAATGGCCACATATATATAGGCCAGGCCGCACCCCTACGCGCCAAAGCCTTCGCGACTCACACATGTGCGACGCCATCTGCACGCTCAACACTTGCGTGCCGAAGTTCTATGGTCTTATCCCTTTTCCTAAAAGTCACATCCTCCTTATTTCGGATCCATCTCTGAGGGTTTAATTTTTTTGATGCTCTTTTCCATCACAGATTATAATGACTGAATAGGGGAATTACCTTAGTCCAAACTGATCTATCATTTGAAAAAACATCACAAATTGAAAAATGAATGAAGAAGGATTTGCTTCCGCATGGGGAACAAAGGATTCATCTTGGTCACACAGATATACCTGCATGCCACATATTGGGCATGTAGGTGACCTGCGTGCCCTATTTTATTTTCACTCGGGGTCTTCATCAACCTAGAAATACCCCTTTTGGGGACCCCATTTCAAGGATGGGAAAATTCCAAAACTCATTTTCGATCTCCCGACGCCCTAGCCTCTTATAGAAGTCTTCCAAAAACTTATAAGGTAATTTAATACCTAGAATGGGAGATCTAAACAATGGAAACATTGCTTAAGTGTTGAAATTCATCAACACCCGCATGCTTTGGTGTTTAAACCCTTAAGGAAAATAGACACACATGACCGCGGCCTTATCCCTTCATCAGAACCTGCGCGCCACTCTTTAGGATGCCTCTAGGGATAATATTAAGGGCTTGAGCTTTAGCCTTTCCAAAGTATTATCCTATGGGTTGACCATTGTGCAGGTACCTATGTGTCATGCAAGTATACCTGCGCGACTAGGAACTCTACGCCCACGCAGGACCTGTGCACCTACTTCTTTGTTTGGGTTCCCCTTATACCTATTAACCTAATTTATTCAAATCCACCTCTCCTATTAATGATTTAGTCTTCAATACACTCTTCATTGCCTTTTATGGCATATTTACTTGATTGTCTTCCTTATTTGAAAGGAATTCTGGGGAACATCTCTCAAAACATAGTGATTTACATATCTATATATCACTAAGGTGAGGAATTTCATTCATTCAACCTCATCCTTTAAAGATGGGATGTTCTTTAACCTGGGCCTCTTTCTCAGGAGTAATATCCAGTCTCAAATTCCCAAATATGGGCATCCTCACTAGTGCAGAAAACGTTATTTACGTCACCATTTTTTATGTCGGTTATATATAACTGACGTGATAATCTGTGAAACGTGGTTTTTTACATCGCTTATTTTATAACAGACTTAACAAATGCAGTGAGTATATTTTTAACGTCGGTTATTCTAATAACCGATGTTAAAAATCATGCGTTTTTTGTTATTACGTCAGTTATAAATTAACTGACATTAAAACTCAAAGCGCAGGGGGGTTTTTACGTCGGTTATTTGATAACCGACGTAAAAAATGAGTTATCTGTGGGTTTTTTACTTCGGTAATTTTAAAACCGATGTAAAAAACCCCCCGCGCTTTGGTTTTTTATGCCGGTTATAAAATAACCAACATAATAAACAAGATATGAAGGGGTATTTTACGTTGTTTATGTTATAACTGACGTAAAAAACAAAAGCGCGGGGGTTTTTATACATCAGTTTTAAAATAACCGATGTTATAAATTTAAAAAATAGTTTATAACATCGGTTATTATATAACTGACGTTATAAAAAATTTAAAAAATTAAAGCCCCGTGGACTGTCATTTATGATTTTTCGATTGACAGTCTGCCTGCTCGTCTCTCTCACGCGGTAAACCCTAATCGGCCCGTCGATCGACCTGCGTTAAACTCATTTTGGCTTTATCATTTATCTTCTTTACTCCTCTTGGATCTATCATCTCAACTCACAACACTCAAGTAAGCCTTCCACGAATTTATTTCGTTCGTTTTTTTTCACGGATAGTCTATAAATATGTTTTGAGATTTTTTTTGTTTAAACTAGGTTAAATTCTTCCATTTCGAACCCTATTACATTTTTTTGAATATCGTTGGCGTTTTATTTCCTAGCCATCCACTATGTATAAAGTAATTTCTATGTATGAATTATGAAATGTTATTTTCTATTATAGGAGTGATCCATCACTGGCTTTTTATTTCCTAACCATCCACTATGAATAAAAAACGAAATTATACTTATTCCATTCATTTTGGAATACCATGTTTTCCATTCCTTTGACTGAAGGGTGTTCAATAAGATATCATAAATAAAATGATTGGGAAATTTATTGACTAAACTATATACTCATTATTTATGTGGATTCAATACCATATAATCATTGAATGGTATCTACCAAGAAATTTATTTAGTATCATTTGGAACCCATTTATATTACATGGGATTATCATGTTTATTAATTGAATTATAAATTTTTTTATTTATATGATTCCATTTTAAATCTATATTAAACCCATTTTTTTCCATGTATTCTTTGTGATATAATGATTATTGATTTTATATCTCACACATACGTATGGATGTTGATGGGTGGGGTCATAAATCATCATCCACTTCATTGATTTTGTTTTAAATCTCATAAGATAATAAGGTGTGGATATAATGAGTTTGTTCAAAATGGCATGAAAGTAATATTTTTTTCACACATGTTAATGTGTGGACATAATGTGTGGACATAATGAGTTTATTTGATGTAGGTTTTTCTTTTTCATGTATTACATTATAAAGAGGTCTCGGTTCATTTTATTTTTTGTTTCCTTTAACACCATCCACCCTTAATGACTATGATCTCTCATTTCTAAGTTTTTCTCTAATTTTTCCCTCATTCACCTTTTTCATTTGATGGTTGATTACAAACATATTTAGTCAAATATTTAAGCTGGATTATATGCATTTTTAGGATTATATTCCTGTTTTATGCCACTTTATTTACTATTCTATCCAATAATAAGACCCTTTCTAGTAAGACAAATTTCATAAAAAATTTCATTGGACACTTCATCATATTTCATGAATCGTTTTTAAAAAAAAAATATGTTATATCAAAGATGTGGAAACGGGTGGTGTCTGAGGGGTGTCCAAGGGGGTGGGTGGGTGTGACTCGCTATCCACGTGGGTGGGGGCCTGTCCATAGGGTTTTGAGGGTTGTCCGGTGGGGTGGGGGGCTGTCCAGAGGGTTGGGGGTGTCCAGGGGGGTGTTCAAGGGGTAGGGGTGGGGGTGGTGTCCATGAGGGTGGGGGTGCTGTTTTGAGGGGTGGGGGGCTTTCCGGAGGTTTGGGGGGAGTCCAGGGGTGGTCCAAGTGGGTGGGTGGGTGTGGGGGGCTTTCCAAGGGGGTGGGGCCTATCCAGAGGGTTTTGAGGGTTGTTTAGGGGTGGGGGTGATTCATAGGTTTACTCCATTTTCTCCAATTTTCTGTCAACTATGTAGGCGTCATGGTTTTCTTTGATTCAATGGAATTTATAACTGTTATATCTAACTATATTTTGTTTTAAAAATTAATATTTAAGCCTATTTTTTTAAATACCCATAGATTTTTTTTATATTTTAAATTGTTTTACATTCAAATTATGATTTTTTCATATAAACATATATTTGTCTTATCTTAAAAATATATATTTTTTGTTGATATTTGTTATAGGTAATAATGAGTCGATGTTGGATTACGGCACAACGAATGAGCAATGAATTTGAGGAAGGTGTTGATGACTTTTTGGAATTTGAAAAACTAAATGTTCCATGTAGTGACATTTGTTTCTGTCCATGCCTAAAATGTTTGAATATGAAGAAGTTGAAAAGTAGATCGATAAAAGATCATCTGATTTGTCATGGTTTTAATCCGAGTTACATACCTTGGATTTGGCATGGTGAAACTAGACGGAATTTCACTTATGATGATGATTCGCAAGATGGTAACTCCGATGGAATTGAAGAAATTATTCGCGATATTGTAGTAGAACAAATTGAGATAGAACCGACAATTTCACGTTTATATGGTGATGCTGAAAAACCATTATATCCTAGTTGTACAGATTTTACGGTTTTTTCAGTGGTGTTACAATTGATTAACCTGAAAGAGAAACATGGATGGAGTGACAGAAGATTTACAGAGCTGCTACAATTGATTAAAGACATTATTCAAGAAGATAACGATCTTCCAGATTCACATTACAAAGCCAAGAAAATATTATGCCTGATGTTATTGGGATACAAGAAAATACATGCCTATCCGAATGACTGCATTATATATAGGAAGGAATATGAATTTCTGTCAGAGTGTTCTAAAAGTGGGACATCACGGTATAAGGTGAAAGAAAAATCACCGGCTGGTGTAGAGATTACAAAGCTCCCTTCAATGGTATTTTGGTATCTTCCAATAATTAATCATTTCAAACATTTATTTGGTAATTCACATGATGCAAAAAGGATAAGATGGAATGCTGAAGAGCGGGTATGTGATGGAAAAATACGTCATCCAGCTGATTGTCCACAATGGAAGAAAATTGATGCGCAGTATTCTACATTTGGAAATGAAATTAGAAATCTCAGACTAGGGTTGTTCACGGATGGAATGAATCCATACTGAACACTCAGTAGCACACATAGTTCATGGCTTATTTTATTGGTAATTTACAACATTTGTTCTGAAGTTTGTATGAAGTGCAAAAATGTCATGTTGTGTACAATGATATCTAGTCCAAAGCAACCCGGTAATGATATTGATGTTTACATGTCACCGTTGATTGATGATTTGAAACTATTATGGGCTGATGGTATTAGGGTGTATGATTCTTATAAAATGGAATATTTTCAACTACATGCAGTACTTCTGTTCCCTATAAATAAATTCCAAACGTATGGAAATTTTTCTGGATACAGTGTTAAAGGGGATAAATCATGTCCAATTTGCGAACAACAGACGTCATATTGTCAATTGCATTATGGGAGGAAAACAGTGTACATGGGTCATCCAATGTTTTTGCCTATGGAACACCCTTATAGAAGAATAAAAAAGGCATTCAATGGATCACAAGAATTTGATAATGCTCCAAAACCTTTATCCCCTGATCTGTATTTTGAGAGGGTGAAAAACCTAGACGTGACACTGGGTAAGACACAGAAATCTGGTAATGATAGACATATTTGGAATAAAAGGACAATTTTTTTGAGTTACCATATTGGAGGTATCATGAAGTTAAACATAATATTAATGTCATGCACGTGGAGAAGAATATCAATGATTCTTTAATTGGAACATTGTTAGATATTAAAGGAAAGACTAAAGATGGGTTGAATGCAAGATTAGACTTACTATTAATGGGAATACGTTTGGAGTTAGCTCCCACTCCTAAAGGAAGACGAACATTTTCTTCCCTCGGCATGTCATACATTATCGAAGAGGGAGAAAATTAGCTTCTGTCAGTGTCTTCATGATAACAAAGTTCCTCAAGGTTATTCTTCTAATGTAAAAATTTTTGTCTCATTGAAGGACTTGAAGTTGATAGATATGAAATCACATGATTTTCACGTCATGATGCAACAAATTCTACCAGTTGCATTGCTTGGAATATTTCCCATTCGTGTTATAAAGACTATAATGAAGTTGTGTTATTTTTTTCAATTCAATTTGTAATAAGGAGATTGATGTGAATGCTTTGAACATTTTGGAAAAGGATGCAATTTTTATACTTTTTCAATTGGAAATGTATTTTCCTCTAGCTTTTTTTGATATAATGGTGCCTTTAATGATTCATCTGGTTTGAGAAATAAAGCTTTGTGGACCTTTATATCTTCGTTGGATGTATCCTTTTGAAAGTTATATGAAACAATTAAAGGGTTATGTTAAAAATCTATATCGAACTGAAGCCTCCATTATTGAAAAGTATATTTTTGAGGATGTAGAATAGGTTTTTACGAGCTACTTGGTTGCGACGCAACACATAGGTGTGCCTCCATATCTCCATGAACGAGTTAATAATGAGGGAAAGGGGATTCACGACTTGAAATTCAAATCATTGTCAGCTGAACAGATGAAGAAGTTAGAATCATACATCTTGAATAACATAGCTGATGCTCAAGATTAAAGAGTCGGTGAAGTCTATGTTTGCAGAAATGCAAAGACAATTTCAGACTACAGCTCCCACTCCTCCACCTCCCCCTGCAGACCCCATTATTTTACCTCCACCTCCGCCAGTAGCTCCCACTCCCCCACCCCAGCCTGCGGACCCCATTTTTTATCCTATGCCTCCACCGTAGCTTCCTATATATTGCGAGTTGTATGTTGATGATTCTCAACATCATATAGTAGCATATGGGTTGGTATTTTTTATAGTAGATACAGTTCATCATCAATAATTAGAGTTCGAGAATCAGAGGGTCACTGTACATGATATTATAGATAGATCAGAAAGGGTACCAATACCTACAGATGAGGTGGTGACAGTTGGACAAAGTATTGGCCATTATTTATTTTGGCCATCCAGACTTCTTCGACTCATTACCATAGAGGTATGAATGTTATATCTTTTATTTTGTTTTTTTATTAAATATGTTTTATCATTTGAAAAGAAAATATATTTTTTAATTTTTTTACAGGAATAATTCAAAGGTAAAGAAATACTGTATAGACAACAACAAAGAAAAATGGCTATGACATCAGATACAAATTCAAATGGTCTTGACAGATTGTCAAGATATTCACACTTGTTAGTGGGTTATTATGAGTATCAAATGGAATCTCATGTTTGTGGACATGAAATAAGTGTGGGGATTATAAAAACTGATATCATGGAGCTTGTTGCTGGAGATAAGTTGGGCATCAATGTGGTGCAAATGTTTTCCATGTAAGTCTTAACACCTTTTCCATGCGTTATATTTACTAAAAATATATACTTATGTATGTTTTGTATTTGGTATCTTTATAAAATTTATGAGAGGAATAAGCTGATAGAAATATATGGATTCATGGACCCACAATTGATTTCCCCTCAAGAATGTGCATTGAATGAGGAACAAAGAATGGTTTATATTGTTGAACGATTTGAAAAGAATACAATCACACAATGTTGGATGATGCCTTTTTGTGAGAGGTATGAAACACATTTCTCTCAAAGAGTTAATTATCTTTTAACATAAAAAACCACTAACATTAAATTTCCTTTTATTAGAGATCATTGGATGTTAGGGGTTTTTTAACCAAGGGATAAACCTCTTTATTGGATATGATCTGTCCATGGTGATGTACAGGAATGATTTAAGAATATATTGGAAAAGTAAGTTTCAATTTCTCAATATTTTTATATATTATAATGAATTGAAAATTTACCCCATTCGTATTATTTTATAACAGTGCATGGGCTTACTTTCGAAAAAACACAAGGAAAAGAAATTTTAAGATCAAATATTTAAATGCGAAGGTAAATTTCCATTTATAATTTGTACTTTTTGATTTATTACATAAAAATAATATATTGAATTTGCAATCATTCAAACAGAATTGTCATGAACAAAAAGTCATATTCGAATGCGGATATTATATGTTAAGATTTATGTATGAAATAATAACAACTGGGACAGTTGTGAATTTTGACCTGGTATGATTTCCTCTTAAACTTTTCCATAATATTTCAATTTGATTTGTTCATTATACACGTTAACTACCTTCTTTTTCATTTGTATCTTTTTAATGACCCTAAACCCTATACTGCTGAAGAAATCAAACACTTACAAGTGGAGTGGTCAAATTATTTTACAGGTTTGATTGAATTTTAATTGTTTGTAATGTAAAATGTAATTTTGAATATTGTCATTGTAATTGTGTATTTGGTAGTTTTTTAGGTTGGATTTAGTTTTCTTTAAGTTGACAGTGTAAGTTTTGAATGTTATATAAGTGAATGTATAATTTTCCTCTACTTCTTGTTTTGGATTACTTTTGATGGTTTTTCTGGTATGGATTTGGGTTTTTGGGGGAGGGGTTCCAAGGGTGTGGGGGTGTGTTCAGTGGGGTTGGGGGGGTGTCCAGCGGTCTGGGAGGGCAGTCCGGTGGGGTGGGGGGACAGTCCTGGGGAGTGGCAGGGCTGTCCAGGGGTGTGGGAAAGCGGTCGAGGGGTGTGGGAGTGCTATCCAGGGGTGGGGCGTATATATGAGAGTGGGGGGGGGGGGTTGTCCAGGGGTGTTTGGGGATGTCCAGGGGTGTGGTGGTGGCTGTCAAGTGGGTGTGGGGGTGCTGTTCAGGCGGGTGGGGGGTTGTCGAGGGGTGTTTGGGGCTGTTTAGGGGTCGGGGGGTAGTTTAGGAGTGTGGTGGGGAATCCAGTGGGGTGGGGAGGGTTTTCCAAGGGGTATACATGAGGGTGGGAGCTCCAATGGGGTGGGGGAGGGATGTGACGGGGGTATACATGAGGGTGGGGGCTCCAACGGGGTGGGGGAGAGCTGTCCATGGGGTGTACATGAGGGTGGGGGTTGTCTATGGGTAAGTTTTATATGTTATCAATGTACATGCTTAATTTTGATCTACTTCTGTTTTTGTGGTAAGATTTCTTGATTTGTTTTCTAGTTGATTCTGGTGGAGAGAGGATGACTGCATTCAATTATTTTTAAAAAAATTGTGTTTATCGCGTTGGTTATTTAATAACCGATGTGATAAAAGGCAAGGAAAATGGATTATCACTTTGGTTATTTAATAATCGACGTGCTAAAAGGACTTGAAAATGGTTTATCACATCGGTTATTTAATAAACGACATGATTAAAGGCCTGGAAAATGGTTTATCACATCACTTATTAAATAACCGATGTGATAAAAGGCCCGGAAAATGGTTTATCACGTCAGTTATTTAATAACCGACATGATAAACCCCACTCCCCCGGTTATTCACGTCGGTTATATAATAACCGCCTTGATAAACACCCCTCACCCCTGTTTATCGCATCGGTTATATAATAAATGACGTGATAAACCCCCCTCACCCAATTTTATCACGTCGGTTATATAATAACTGATGTGATAAACCCACCTCACCCCAGTTTATCACGTGGGTTATATAATAACCGACGTGATAAACCCCCCTCACCCCGGTTTATCACGCCGGTTTTATAATAACCGAAGTGAGAAACCCCCCTCACCCTGGTTTATCATGTCGGTTTTATAATAACTGAAGTGAGAAACCCCCCTCACCACGGTTTATCACGTCGGTTATATAATAACTGACTTGATAACCCCCCCTCCCCCAGTTTATCACGTCGGTTATTAAAAAACCAACGTGATAAACCCTCCTCACCCCGGTTTATCACATCGGTTTTTTAATAAACGACGTTATAGACCATTTCCCCATCCTTTTATCATGTCGGTTTTTTAATAACCGACTTGATAAAAAATTTTCCAGGCCTTTTATCACGTCGGTTGTTAAATATCCGTTGTGATAAAACCGTCCCATTTTCTTTATCACATCGGTTCTAAAATAACCGATGTCATAAACATCGCGATTTAATGTTTTTGACGTCGGTTTTTAAATAACCGACGTCAAAAACATTATTTATAACGTTGCCTGTATTAACGTTGGCTAGAAACCGACATAAAAAAAAGACAAATAACGGACGTAAAAAACGTTTTCTGCACTAGTGCCTCCTTAGGAGTAAGCCCCAGTCATAATTCACTTTAACCTGGGCATCTTTCTTAGGAGTAAGCCCAAATCTTAATTTCCCATATTTGGGAATCCTTCTTATGAGTAAGCCCCAAGTTACCTATTCCATGGGCCTCCTTCTCAAGAGTAAGCGTGAGACATAATTTCTTTTGATCTGGGTCTCCTTCTCAGGAGTAATCCCCAATCATAATTTCTCTAATATGGGCGTCCTTATCAAGAGTAAGACCCAATTCCCCAATATGGTCCTCTTCTTTATGAGTAAGCTCCAAATTCCAAATTCCCAAATATGGGCATCCTCCTTAAGAGTAAGCCACAAGTCCCCTAACCTGGTCATCCTTTTTAAGAATAAGCCCCAGTTCTCAAGTTCATTTAACCTAGTACTCTTTTTTATGAATAATCCCTAATTCTAAGTCCCTTTAAACTGGTCCTCCTTCTCAGGAATAAGACCCAGTCATAATTTCTCTTAACGAGTCTTAATTTCATTTAATTTGGACTTCCTTCTCATGAATAGAACCCAAATCATAAGACCCCTCTATTTTGGGCATTTTTCCCAGGATTAATTTCTATGTTAAGTATCCAAATCTCCATAAAAACATATACCTTAATGTACATTGTTCCCGAGTTTCTTCCCTAAAGTAAATAATAGTGTTCATCAATCTGGGCATTCATAAATACATTAGCCCCACATCATTTCTTATGATGGTAATTTTTTTTGGTTTTACCAATACCTCTTGTTTCACACACCGATCATGAATCACGTGAGCTTAGAGCGTAAAAGTACAATGAAATAATTCTTTGATCCGTCAATCATATATAAACCTCACACTTCTTTACTCTAACTACCTGAGTTATGATTCCTTTTCTAAAAAAAGGATATGTAGGTATCTCATCTGCGGTTACGATCCCAACTCTAGAATAATCTATATCCGTATTAATGACAATAAACTTCAAGTTACCTGTTGAGTGGCTTTAAGACCAGTATGGTTATCATAATGACCATGAGATTTCTATATAATGTGTCGAAGGATAATATTGACTAAGAATATCTAACGAATACAGATGATTCACTATCGATTAAGAACTTTGAATACATATAAAATGTTCTCTAAATCTCATAAATACTAATAATTGATAGTTAAATATAAAGGAAAGCTCATTTTCATACTTGGTAATTTAATAAGGATTCACGAATATAACTTACATCTATAAAGAGAGTCCCGGAGTAGACAATAACTCCCCCCAAAAGGATGTGATGAGTCCGTCCTCCCATCCTCTCGACCAATGAAAATTCTTAAGCCTCTTCAATTCACAACTAATGAGAACATACCTTTGGAAAGTATCTCCAAATGTATATCAAATACTTCGATGTTTCCGGTTCTATAAACAAACCTGTTAGAAACCACTTGGAATGTTTGAACCATAAATCAACGAGGTCATACCCATTTATAGAAGAAAAAACCAAGTTGTACCAGTACACATATCACATGATTTTCTTTGTTTATTCACATACATACTCTTATTAAATTATTCCATTATATGTTTTACTGTTGTTTCCACTGTATAAATGGTTTCACCTGAGTCCCTTAACTAGATTATTGGTTGGCTTAATGTTTTATATATACAACCATAAAAATATTTATGAATGTTCACATGATGTTCCATTCCAATTGTCATTTATTCTTCAAGATCGAAACAATGTGATGGAAAATATTTTCTATGTCATCAATTGTTTCTCCATTTTTGTAAGCATTTTCAAATCTCATTATCATATGAATTTGAAATTGAGGAATATTTAAAATAGTCATCATAATTTAATATGGATAATATTAATTCTATATTCCCATCAAATGCATCTCCACTAATAATATAAAACACATTTTGAGTCATTTATAACAAAAATTAATCTTCATGTCCATGGGATCTATAATATGATTACAATAATGTGACACTTTAAAAAGAAATATTATGACATGATCTTATGATATTTTTATTCTCCCTTAACTCATGATCAACTATTCTATAACCATTCATGTATTATCATCATATAAGATTTATCCAATGACTCATGATTTTAATATAAGAAATGATTTATATCATTTTCCATTGTTAATATCACTTCTCATACAGTTATTCTCATGTAATGCTTAATATTGACCACTGAAGGATAACACCCTTATTTAAACATACTGAGAATCTATGATAACACCTCATTTTGTTTAATTCTCCCTAATATGTGAAGAATGGTTTTATGTATGATAAGACTAATAATGATTCTGGTGGTGTTGAATGTTTTCTAAAATTTCACAAATATTTCATTATCCATTTTATTATGTATCATATTTTATGAACAGTCATAATCATTGTTGATTTTCCATTTAATATAGATGTTAGGTAATGAATATTCATATAATATATCATATTATATATGTATCAAATGATTTAGTCTCCTAATAATAGGAAAATAATTTCATAAATATAGTAATATCTAAAGAATTGATTCTCTAATGGGACTAATGGCTATAATTAAATCCATACTATGTGTTTTACCATATGTGTGACATAGTTTTTTTCACATCAAAAATTTGTTTTATATGATTTATTATATTTAAAAAATTTAAAATTGAATTAAATTTATTATCAATTTAGTTCATAATACCTATCCCACCTATATATATATATGGTTATATCAAAAAATATTTTTTTTAACACGTATTCCGAGATATTTGGTGGAGAGTGAACATGGAGGGGAACTGAAAAAATGGTTATCGTAGGGTGTAGAAAAATAAAATTATTTTATTAGTGCAGGATATTGGATGACTGGTGTCATATCACTTCAGGATTTTCTCCTTTTTGTTCCCAAACATATTGTAATTCATTTAAATAGATTTTTTTATTGTTACAATTTTTTTTGAAAGTAGGAGAAATATTATTATGTTTCTAAAAAAAATTCAAATGAAATGGAATGAAATATTTAAATTCAAAAAATATACTAACATGAAAATCTAATAAAAATAAGTTTAAAATAAGGAACACGGTTTTATATTCATTTTGGGGTTCTATCATTAGTATTTTCTATATATTAAATTATAGATTTATAATCCCATAATTATATATTAGGATAAATTAGTATTTTTATTTATAAATATTGAAATATCATATTCCATATGTATTCCAAATTCCACTTCCTTATGCAATGAAGGATGATGTCACACCTTCGTCGATGTTATTCAATCTTCATGTATCTGGCTTTATAAATCCCATTTTATACATTATCTTTCCCAACTGTATTGGGAGATTTTATATCCAATGATGTTATGGAGATGATATTTAATTATATAATATAAATATATTGAGTTTCATTTCCTGGGAGAAATTCTTCATTACTATTCCTACAACACATATATTCCACAAATTTATAATAATCATTATGAAAAAATTCAAGAACACCCTATCCTCTCATAGGCCAAGCCTCCATCAATACACACTTTATCTAGAGTAAGATACCAATTTAGAATATTGGGATAAAAATATGTATGAAAATAAATATATATAAATAAAAATAATAAAGGAAGAAGAAAAATAATGTAAAATTATAAATGGAAGAATGGGGAATTATAAAGAATGAAGACGGAGAGAGAGAGAGAGAAAATTAATTTATAGAAAATAATAAAAAAATGAATGAAAAATAAAATATATATAAAGGCACATATATAATAATAAAATAATAAGAAATTAAAATAAAAGAATATGTTAATAAAAAGAATGGACAAAAAAATGAGCCCATGAAACTTTTATTGAAGAAAAAATTTAAATGTGTGTGTTTAGTTACCAAAAATAAAACTATATTAATATTAAAATATGAAGAAAAATAAAACCAACAAAACAAATTATAAATAAAATGGAACTAAAGAAAAATGGAGGCATACTTTGGTATTCTTTTTGCATTCTCCTTGTGGTTGTTTCAAGAGATCATTTTCAGCATGGGAAATAATCACATTAAAAAATTTAGTGAGATGTGGTCTTACTTCAGTAAAATATGAGTATGATATACTTTAGGATATTAATTTCATACCACACTAACACACAGTAGTTATAATATTTGAACACCCATATATCACATGTGATCAAAATATTAGCGTAATGCATTGAATATGTGGCCTCGATAAACATTCATGGGGTGCCTGACATGCAAGATGATATGAAAATGATTGGTTGTGTAAGTGGCTCGAGACTGGGATTAATCTATTTGGGAGTTGATAGTGGACATAGTTTTTCCATAGACCTTCTATGCGATCACAAGAACACTCGAAATGATTTCGCGTTCATCATCTGGTGACATGGTGGTGATCCCCAGTGGTTTGGGGTGGCGATAGTGGTGATGGGACTCATGATCGATCTCTCCAGTGGAGGACATGGAGTTTGATGATTGAGAACTAGTGTATATTTCCCATCATTTTGAATTCATTGTGGATAGACAGGGGCCCAAGATGGTCCATGGTGATAGACCTGTGGTGTGTGAGGTGATTAAATGTATTGTAGAAGCAACATATTGGGAGAGAGGATGGAATCAAATATCGTCTTACTGCATATGGAGTATCAATGTGGAATAAGAGATTATTCGTAGTGTCTATGGGTGGTTTCATGCATATGATCTTAAAAAAACTTACTCTAGAAGGAATAATAATCATATAAATTGGTTTCCCACATTGAATATCACAGGCATGAGCCTTGATAAGGAAATGAGAGGGAGATCATTACGAGTCACTTAAAATGGGGATATGCTCCAGCATGACACTATAAAGAAAACTGATCTATAGAATACATGGACCACACATGCCTTATAAACCACCTTTACTCCCCATGGGGTTCACCACCAATAGGATACCTTCATGGGATTTGATCCCTCGTGCCTCTGCATACTCTTGTGTCCTTCCTTCTTGGGCCATGGCTGGTTGTCTCTTCATTATATACTTATGTGGATTTTTCCTTGTAGTTGAATACTAATTTATATATAATATATTTTCATTATTAAAAACATTTTCAAATGTATGAAAAATTAACTCACTTGACTAAATGCAATATAAAATTTTTATGTAGAATTTCAAATTAAAAATTAATCTTATTTTATTTATTTAACACAATTTTCATTCCTTTAAATATAAATGATATCATATTATTAAATAATTTAATAATATCATATTTATAATTACAAAATCCTTCAATGCCACATATAATGGATAAAAAAATTCACAATTAATGATTCTTCGAAATACCTCCACACATATTTTTTCTCTAAAATAATAAAATGTCATCATTAAAGATTAGAGGTCACCAATTCTACCAACATGTAATCCGTAGTAACAAAAATAATCAATTATTAATGTTTAATAAAATTTTTTAATGTAAAATAGATTATAAGAAATATCCCCATTTCTCAATGAAATAATAATATGAATAATTTTAATTTTTACCCTTTGAAAAATGATGTAACCTATCCCTTCATTTACATGTTTTCCTCAATAAGTTATCATTAAAAATGAATAAACTAGGTCACCCTCACTGTAATATTTTCCCTCATCTTTCATCATGTAATCCAAGTGGATCTATTCTTATATCATCAGAACATTAATATTTTCCCTATGATTGAAATAAACCATTTCTACTACTTTGTATATAAAATAGTACATATAATCATGAGGACATGCAATTTAGGTTTAAATGTCTCTGAGGATTATGGTTTGGAGGAATTTTTGATTTAAATTTTATGTCACAAGAAGTAGGTTTTTCTCTAAATGCATAAAACGTGATATAAAAAGTAAATTGTGTCCTAAAATCATCCCCTTCAAATTATGGAATTTTCCTCCTTCCACAAAACTCAATGTGAAGTTAACAATCAACATTTTTCATAAAATATTATTTGTGAACCATGTCGTTATTTTCATTACATGTATATGATTTTTCTGAGGAACCATTTCTATTTGTTTATGAAATTATTTCTAAACTTATCCTCACATTTACCATCCAACCACATATGATAAAAAAACCGGTATAATGATTGTGAATTTTTTATTCTTCTAAGTCATGACGTATTCATTTAATTTTTATTTTTTTATAATTTTCCAAATCATTATTCATGACATCAAAAATAATAAATGGAAAAATTCAATTAAACATTTCCCATTCGAATTATATATCACCCCAATACATCCTCTTTACAATTCATATCATCCCTTACACTATGAATCTTTAAACCCCATACTTCCACAATAACATATCATTGAAAATATTATGAGGATGGTAGGAATGGATAACAATTCCTTGAAACCTAAATCATTCCTAAAAAGTTAATTCATGATTTCTATATTTTAAAAAATATTTTTTCAATTGTGTTATTTTATATATAATGGAATTTAAACATATGTCTCAATAATTTTAAACATATTTTTGTATAGTCATTTCATTATAAATTTCAAAAAAATTGGTATGTTCCATGTCCTAAGATCACCTAAAAAGTATTCGGAATAATAAATAAGAAGTAATGGGTCTATAAATACTTTTATGAATGAGAAATTTTGTGGTAGAAAATTACTCAAGGAATATATACTAATAAGAAATCAATTCACATTAATTTCATAAATTCAATGAATGAAAAATGATAGAGAAATTCATTTTAAATGAATCAACTAATTCCATCAAATAAGAAGATCTATATTTAATATCTATGCATTAAAAATATCATATAATTCCCCGTTTTACACATTCTATGTCATTAACATTGAAATATAAAAATGGAATTATAATATAACAATAAAATATAAGTCTCCTCAATATGTCAAGTAATGCATTATTAAAGAATGTGCATGAAATTTCAATTTAATTCTCAAATAGTTTTGTTTCAGAAAAAATATAATGATGTTTAAAAGATTATATTCTAAAATTAAACTTCCTATCACATGAGTATTTTATTTATTTTTCATCTTCTACTTTCATGGAATATGTTCTCCCATAATGAAATGA
Organism: Viscum album; assembly: GCA_963277665.1. Lineage (NCBI taxonomy): Eukaryota > Viridiplantae > Streptophyta > Magnoliopsida > Santalales > Viscaceae > Viscum > Viscum album. The sequence continues at coordinate 1,111,292,534 of OY728145.1, forward strand.
AAAAAGTAAATCCATCTATTCAGCACAAGGATCATGTCAGAAGTTCAAAAAAAGATAATAGGATGTGGACACACAACTAGACAACCACTGCAAATGAAATTGAAATATAAATTCATATAATTAATATGAAAGGGATATGTCATGGTATGATACGCTCACGTGGGCCATAAATATTTACTTCCTATAGAGGAATGTACGAATTTTATCCAAATATTGATGGTTGGTGGAGCTTCATTGACAGGATGTACCACATGTAGATTTTCAATCCACATGTTTCTTATTTCATGCAAAGAAATGATCCATGGATAAGGTATAATATATTCATCCATTTCAGAATTTTATAAACAGTTCATGGTGGGGGTAGGATAAATATTGAATCATCCTCTTTCATTGATGCTACTTGTGGAACCTCATATTCAGTATCTATTTATCTCTTAATGTGATATTCTTGAATAATAATTTCATAGGGATTGTAAATAGGTATATTTTCATGAATAAAATATTAATTTTAATTTTTAATTATTAATTATTCCCTTTCTTTATGATACGACTCTATCAATTTTTCCATAGGCTCACCTACATGGACTTACTAATGGGCGTCCTCAAATGTATATTGATCAAAATTATGAAGATCCTTGTGTTCCTCTCTAGGATCAAGTCCAGTTTCATCATCATCCTCTATATTATAAAAATGATTTTCATTAATCATAAGATTCAATTTAGTGGGAATTAATAATAAATTTACTTTTAATAAAATCAATTTAATTAATGTTATAAATTACTTAAACTCTATGAATTAATTTAGTTTCCATCTCTTCATTAATGGGGAGTGTCTATGGATGTTGATTCTGTATTGATAGTGGAATGTAGTTAGGATCCTCCATTTTTCATAAAATTCCACCACTTGGGAGGTGTATTCCTTCACTAGTGTTATTAATCTTATTTGATAATCATGGATAAACATATTGTTTCTCACATTCATTACAAAATTTATCCAGATAATTTTGATATCCCACATCTATCATTATATGTAATTATTCTTAATATGGATCCATAATAGCTCATCATGGTCCTCATTCAAATCGGTCTTCAAATGGATGGGTTGTGGATAATTCAAAATCCTAGCCTGATCATCATGGATATAAAATAAATAAACCAGGAGAGACCAATGGATTATATTATAGTTTAGGTTCAGATTTCTTGATGGATACATTGATATTCTCATTTACCCAATAAATTATTCCATCAATATATGAAACCTTTCATTCCTTATCATTAATATCTTATTTGAGTTTGTGCTTATCGACTAATTACTAGAATTATTCATAGGGAACATCTGAAAATGTTTTTTGAGGAAACAAGGATTAATAAAATTGTATCATATCCATTTCTTGATAAAACTCTGGGTAGTACACCCAGAATTCAGTCAACTCTCTAGACAATCATTCAACAAAAGTTTGTTCAATGGTCTCCTTGCGATGATGGATATGGTCCTTGAATTCATCCTCTATGAAAAATAGGATTTTTGATCCACTGTTCTATCTATTCCATGGGAAAAAACTTTTTTCTACACACTAGGGTGCTTCAACAACATGTTCATGCAACTGCAAGTTTTAATGAAATTTAGAATAGTAATCATTTCAATACATAGGGGGAAATAATTATTCATAGTATTTTATTATGTTATTACAATTAAATATATATAAATTTTAAGAAATAAAATGTTAAGTAAACTATATATTTTCTTCCATAAAATAATTCAATTTTTAACAACACTCTTCTCATTAGGTGTGTAATAATTATATTATTTTCGTAATATAGTGCATTGCATGTACCAAAGAATCTCACCTGGGGAACTTCATAGTTTTTTCACCTAATTATTCTAATCCACATAAACTGAATGATTTTTAATTTACTATTTTATGAATTAAATGGAAAGACATTTGATTTTTTTTATTTCATATTTATTGAAATTTCATGAAATTTAAAAAATTCATAACATTAACAAACATTCATTTCTAAAAATAATGAGTCAATAATGAAAGAACATAGTTTTAGTATTATTTTTGGGTTCCATTATTATTTTCCTTTATTTTTTTAATTTTATTTTGATAATTGAATCATGAAATCTAATGATGAGTTCATATTATTTTATAACGAAATATTAAAATCACGAACTCTATGAGAAATCTAAATTCCATATCATCATCTAATCAAGGTTGATGACTCACTATGGTTGATGGTATTCCGTCTTCCAGGACTCTCATATATCGATGCCATTTCACCCATTTATTTTCTCATCTCCATCATGCGAAGATATAACCTATTAAATGAGGGATGTTATATTAAATAATAGAATAAAATTGATTGAGTTTCATGACTTGGGAGAAATTCCACATACCCATTCATGAAACTCATATCTTCCACAAACATCAAGTAAACATTATGAAAAATTCAAGAACCCATTGACCTCTCATAGGCCATTACTTAGGTCAGACTACCATTATCATCGGTAATAGATCAAACTATTGAAATGGAGATAAGAGTGGAGGAAAATAAAAAATAATTATACAAATAATATAGGAAAAATAACATTAAAATAAAAAGAGAAATGAAATAATGGGAGACGATAAATAATGAAGAATGTTAGATAACAACTAAATTAAAAGAAAATTATATTATTTATTCATACAATGTTAATATAATAATAGAATAATAAATAAAAATAAAAAAAAGAAGAGAAGAAGAAGAATGATGTTGAAATGTGTGAAAAAATCTTTTATAAATGAATAATTTAAAATAAATGAGTTGATTTATAAAAACAGTTATATATTAAAAAGGAAACAAAATGAAAAAATTAGAAAAATAGAAAAATAAATAAATGAAAATTATATAATCATTTGGACATCTTGATGGATTCTCGTTATGAGTCTGTTGAGAGATCCTTGGTAGGATGTGCATTTCTCTCTATTATAGAGGCATAGAGAGGGGGTATCATCCTCTATTGAATTAATGTATGTGATCCTTTGGGATATAAATTCAAAAACAACTAAATAATTTTGGTTGTCAGTAATTAAACACTCAAATATCGCATGTGATCGAAATAGATGAGGACAGTGTGGAAGATATGGCATCTTTCATCGTTTATTGCAACCATGGAGCTCTTGATGACATGAAAATTGATTATCAGCATCGGTAGATCTATGAAGATCTTATATAACACTGATGCAATTATAGGAGATCCCAAATTATTTAAAAATCATAGTTCCTAGAGTACCCTTAAAAATTTCTTCATGGTGATCATTCAATGATGTAAAAGAGATCCTTAGATTTTTGGGGTGTCAGCGATTGTGATGTATCATGGGACAGATCTATCCTGTGTCTAATGTGGAGTTTTCTGATAGATTAATGATGGATCTTCCCCATTATCCGACTTTCACATTGTCAGGATGCATGCTCTATGTGGTCCATCATGACTGGACATTGTTGCAAGATGTAATTGAAGGTGGTGTAGATATGCAGTAGTGGGACTGATACTTGACTCCGATATCCCCTTGTCATCCATAGAAGATCTATAACGATCAAGCATTGATTGGAGATGTCAGTGGTGTATGAATGTTTAATATCACGATCTATATTAGTGAGAATTAAATATATCAACATAAATTCATGTCCCACATGGAATCACATAAGAAGTTTGTCTTCCATTATAGAGAAATGATGGGGAGGTCGCTCCAGATTTCCTACATCGTGGATGGTATCATTCATGACATTGCACAAACTCTTATACCACACCACATTATGTCAAAATTTTCCTTCGCCCACCCTCACTCTTTATGAGGATCACCGTTTGTGGGCCACCTATACATTATTTGATCCTTATGCCTCTCTAGGATCTCATGTCCATACTCCTTGGGAAATGAATCGTGGGATCTTTATGATCCAGCTAGGTGTCTTGGTCTTTATAGTTGAGGTATTCTTATGATGGAATATTTTTTTTCTAATCCACAATTCCAAAGTAAGAAAATTCTACTCACCTAAAAATATATAATAAAATTTTATATGTAATATAACAAATTCAAAATATACATTCTTCTAAACATTTATAACAATTTTTATTCCCTTAAATATAAATTCCATAATATGATTAATAGTATGATATATATGAAACTATTCATTAAATTTCATGTCAAACACATTGAAAATTTATTAAAAATATGAACAAAATAATTATTCTTACAGGAAATCTATTAGATATGAACATGGGGGATGGATTATGAATTTTTTCGGATAAATTTGAATTGAATTCATCATTGACACCATGTATGGAAATCTTTCTATGAAAATGATCAATATGAATATGATACATGACATTATTTATTATATATTAACTATTTGTCTTTAATTGAACACATATCATGTAATAAATGATTAGGATTATCAAAAAATTTGTATTTAATTTGTATAATTTTTTATTTATTAGTTATAATAATTTAATAATTATCCCCTTTCATTGAATTTCATCATTAATTTCCAACTAAATGTGACTCTCATTTTATTCCCACATTTTTGATGAGTTCATTTCACACTTAATACATACCATTTTCTCATTGATGTTTGGTTGGTAGTCAATTAAACATTTATAAATATCCCAATCTTCATGTTGTATATCAATAGTTCTATGAATAAATGATTTTGGTTTTCTATTTAAATTGGAGACATGTTAAACAAACTATGAAAAATATTGGAATAAAATAGTGGTTTGGGTGAAAGTTGTTTCATGAACATGATTATGTGGATAATATAATAGGAGAAACAATTGATTGTAGTAGCAAAAGGGGTGGAATGAATTCAACAAAAAATTATGACTCGTGATCAAACAAACTATGTTTTGGTATTTGTTTAGATATTTTTTGGGGAATTTTAAGTAAGTATTTGAAATATGGTAATGTGTATATAATAAGGTATTTCATATAAATTATTATCTAAATGGTGTTTAGTTTGGATGAACATGCACCATGAGGCCCCTAATTATGTGATGGATATTTTTTACATGGATAATAAATATCACATAGACATGTTCCATGTTATCATTTCATGTGATCATTATCATTCCATCTCAGTGTGTATTGGGATTAAACACATTGAAGGTATATGACAAAAAATGGTTTTTCTATGTCACGGAACACTATGTGTTATTTAAATTCTACATTGAAATGAGAAGATGGTACATACCTGAGTACCATGCCTAACATTTACACCATGGGAATTATTATTACATGTTAGGTATATAGAAATAAACAGTTAAAGTGAGATTATACTACAAGTGTATGACCAAAAATAGAGAGTCTTGCCATTGACCCCATGATAATTCCATATAACCCTTCCATGGTTGGTTAGAGAACATGATCCCCTATACCTAGTTACATTATTTTAAAGGGTGTATTCCCTAAAACTAATTTAGAATTTTATTGTACCCTTGATCAATAATGAATATGAATCATTGGGGAATCCCATATTCATCCTAGGATAAGTTATTCCCTTTGATGATTAGTAATAATTATGGTCATGTAAACCTTATTGTGGCCCGATGTGTGATCCTCTATCTCATTATTCCTTAGGTAGGTCCAGGTATCCCAAATCAAAGATTTAGGTATTGTGATCTCCTTCCATGTTGGTTAATCTATATTTTTTAAGTCATTCCACATAGTTCATATATGTGATCCACTACATCTGTGTCAACAAATAATGTCTTCAAGATCAATATTCAATATAGAAATGCCTTATGATCATGACATTGTAGATGAGTGGCCTATATTTAGTATGAAATGTAGAGTGAGTTTTCTTATATGAGTGTTACCGTGGGACCTTAATTATATTCCCTTTGATGGAATTTAGGTTTAAAGGTCATGATATTATGATGATACTGGAATTCTATCTATGATAAGATCAGGTTTTTTTATTTTTTAATTTAGACTCATTATTATGATGTTAATCTGTCTAAATATATTTATGATTATATGTTTGGTTATTTTGAGATTTCATATTTGGTACACATATACACTCCCAAATAGATTAACTTCCCACACATATTGTGTATTTTGTGGATTATAGTCCGATCAAATGATTGTTAGTTGCACTAGGAGTTAGATAATCTTATCCCTTCAATATGGAAAACAGTTGGATCTAGGTTTTTTATTTTTTAATAGTTCCCTTCAGATAACTGATCAAAATATTTTAATAATATTTTATTGAATTTATTTTCCATACCATTTTCATTTAAATATAAAAATATTATGTGGGTTTTTAGTAGTTTATGAATTTATTTTATTCCAAATTATTTTATTTCATTATTACATTGAAAAGTAGATGCGAATATGTGTGTGTCTATAATGATACAATAGTAAATGGCATACCTTGTGCATGGTAGTCATAATATATTCTTTTCCTAATCCCTAATATTATTAGTGGTGGAATTGGGGTTTCACTATCTATTTACATATATCATGTTTCAAATTGTTATATCTGACAGTTACATAGTAGTATTAGTAGATACACTATCATATGATCGAATTTTATTGATTGTCGGGTTCTAAGGATTGGATTGGGATCTTGGGTAAAGGTTTTAATTTGTTTCATGTTTATCTATTATAAATATAACATTGTATGCATTCACCAAATGACATATCCATTAAATAGGAAACTAATAAATTATGTGTTATATCATTACATATACACACCAGTTTTGGGGAAAAAATGTCATATGAGTAATATTAAAATTTGTTATGGTTTCTATATTTTTTAGTCACATTCCTTGAAATTATCATTGACTATGGTGTTTCATGAATATATATGTATAAATTTATAAATATATTCATCTAGTATTTAAAAGAAAAATCATGTCCATGGGCCACATTGTGACAAGGCCTTAGTATATGGCCTTGTGTAAGAGGTTTTTATTTCAACTAGAATTTTCTGTATAAAATGAATTCATTGAGTAGAGGAATGATCCAATAATATTTAAATATGATGAAAATCAGATGATAGTGCTTCATGATTTCCAATGGAATATATTTATTAGAATTCTAGGTCTTCAAAAGCACTAGGGATCATTGATTGCCTTGTAGATGTACAATGATTCTACAATGTTGTTAGAAGCCATGATGGATAAATGGTAGTACCAAAAGGGAGCCTCATACTTTGAAAAAATATATATGTTAGTGTTTTATATTTTATAATCATAGTAAGGTTACCATCACAAAAGAATATTTCATGCACCTTTTTTGTTGTATGTCTTATCTAAGTGAATTTTATGAAATATGTATCTAATATATTTTAGATCTCTATAAGGGAACTATTAAATTTTACGTCCTTGTTTCTATAATCAATTAAATATAATGTTATTCATAGTATGTTTTTCATGATTAATAATTTTGACATTAGTCCTTTGAGTGTGTCCTTCTGTAAGAACCTGGTTCTTATTCTTGAGGTACATGTTCTTCATTTCCATATTCATTAAATTTTTTTAGAAATAAAGGAAATGGGGAATATCTAAAATTTTGTGGGAACACAGCGTGTTATTTTCCACACGCCATGAACTTTGGCCGTGTGGGATGAGTACACAGGGCGTGTAGGACTGTCGGCAAAAAGGGTGAAAAAAATTACTACACGTCGTGTACTTAGTATTTAAATTCCGTGTAGTCAGTAGGATGGTGAAAAATAAGGTGGTTGATGAAGCTGTCAATGGAGTGACAGTACACGGCATGTAATCAGGATTACATGCCGTGTACTCATGTAAATAAATGGACAGTGCCACAGTGGAAAGAAGCCATCGGGGGAATAGTTTAAAAAATTAAAAGTACGTGTTGTGTACATGGTAGTACACACCGTGTTGTTTTTTTCGAATAAAATGGATAGTAGCCTCCAAATTTAGTATAGGAGGTAGAACTGCAGTTTGGATATTGTAAGGATGACCAGAGCATTGGAGATCACCTGATCAGTCACCGAGAATTTGATTTTTCCGACATCGATCTTGTTGGAACCGCGCGAGAAAGCGCTTCCTTCTCCTTGTGTCGCTCCTACCAATTCATTCCCAAGAAGATATTATTTGAGGTAGAATTTATAGTTGTTTATATCAATTCTATATCATTCTTGTGCATTTAGAGAGGCATTGTTCTCATATATCGATCAGTAGAGATCGAGGTACGTGGTCTGGTGTTTATTTCCAACTGTTGAGATGAATTTGTGTACCGTTGAGCTACAAACCCATGGATGGGGTGTCGTATGGTTGTTACCATTGCTGGATGTTATCTAAAATTGCATATATATATTTTTGATTAGTAAAAAATGTTTTTTGGGATCACTGCTTTGATCCAGGACTACCCCAGGGGTGCGTTCCTCTGTATAGCCATTTGGCCAGGATTCTTGTGGGCATAAAATTATTTTTTAGCATGCTTTAAATTTCCTTGGGTGGAATTTTATATTATTGATAGCATATATTTTGGGCTCAGCCTAGTTAATTGTATAGCCTGAGGTTAGTGTTTGTTTAGCCTATGGGAAACCCTTCTTATGCCCATTGGCAGTAGACTCTGTGTATGTGGGTCACACTTCATATGCCTATAGGCAATATCCGTTATGCATGTGGGAAGATATCTATGGGTTTCGATTATGAATACATGAGGGTAGGGATTGTATGTCTGAGGACAATGTTATCATAAATATTCACCACTGTGATTTTTATATGTTATACATGTCATGTTAAAGCACATGCATGGAATGGTTAAATTAATATTAAAATAGAAACATGACTGGTTATGTTAGTTACTTTTTAGCACTACTTAGTTTATTACATTGACTACTGCATACTATTGTTGCACATCTTTCACTGAAGTTTGGGAACATGTCTTTGGTGTTTACATACTAGGATTTATTTCTCACACCATGTTTGGGTCATGTCTTCATCCTTGATAGATTACATTTCTATAGGTGATGATAGGGGAAGGGGTCCCTATACAGATACATGATTGTAATAGAGGAGTAGGAGAATAGGGGACCGAGCATAGGCTTCTAATGCTTCTGTGTCTTCCTAATTAGCTTTGATTGCTTGGTTGTAACTTTTACCTTCAATTGAATTGTATTTTATTCAGTGTATCCTGTTCTAGATATTTTCATAGAATAGTGACATCATGAAACTTTATGTATATGACTGATGGTTATCTTCAACATCAATTATCCATTTCAGTTATATATTGTTTACTACTTCCGCTATTGTATGCCATTTATTTTTTCTGCTTCGCTACACTTTAAAAAATGAGGGCATTGTTTCGCCACTATTAGATCTGGGCCCTTGTAGCTAGTCGGTAGTCTCTGGCGTTTGGGGAAATGCACTTGAGGTCATGTGACCAACCGGGTTTGCGGCACCCGTTGTGTGGCTTCTTGATCCGGGATGTTAAAAAGTGTTATTGGAGTAGTTCTTTTCTTTGACATAGTATTTGGATCATATAGTCAGGGATAGGGCAGAAATGGTTTTTGGTAATATGTTATCCTTGGGAGTAGCTAACTCATGTACAGGGAAAAGCCAATCTACCTCGTTATTGAAATTATTAATGGTGTTTCAATTTTTCAGTTGATTTTATTTTCACCATTGGGTGATGCACTAGTAATTGTGATGTTTATATGTTATACAAGGGTTTTATTTAGTTGCAACCCGATGAGATGAGTGTAGGCGTTCTCATGCATAATTTTCGCACAAGATAGAAATCACAAGTCTTGCATTCAATCCATGCCGTGAAGGTGCATTAGAAATTGCATGTTGTTTTGATAGTCATTTTTCTAATAAACTTGATGTTGTGATAGCTTCTTGGATAAATACCTGGTATTTGATAGGGTATTGTTGTGTGATATTGTTGATAGAATGAACATCAAACATTAGTTTTTGGGGAGTATGGGCACTGAATGATCATAATTTGGTGGATCATTGTTGAGATTGATTTACTATAACATGTATAATATTCCATGCCCTGATTCACAGGGAGTATGGGCCCTCACAGACCATAATTTGGCACTTTGGTGTACGTTCTTTGTTTTTTGGGTACCATAGTAGTTCATGAGGCCTACTGTCTGGAAAACCTAGCATACACTCCATGTAGTTCTATGGACACACACCGTGTGTTTTTCTGTTCGGGAAGAAATGAAATTTTTTTAACTACACGTCATGTGCACTCAGTACACACCGTGTAATATATTCTTGTGTCATAGATCGTGTGGGCAGCGACACAGGGTAGGGAATGGATTGGGTAAACACATCGTGTACCAGTTGTACACACCTTGTATTGTTGACCAAGTGTCCACTCGTGTCACTAACAACACGGATGGAGCAATCCTTAAGACATACGCGGCATATGTACCTTGAACACATCATGTAGTCTGACCCAGGTCCCCGTCCGTGTCACGAACAACACGGGTCGGTGTTATCTTTCCCAGTACACGTTTTTTCGCCTAGAACACGCCGTATAATGTCAGCTATGTAACCGGCTGTGTAGTGAGAAACACGTGTCGGTCTGGGGATTTTTTTAAAAACGTCGTGTCTTATTGGAACACGCAGTGTAGTGAGACCTGGGTACACAGGTCGTGTGACGAAAAACATGGGCTGGTGAAATCATGTAGAGTACATGTCGGGTACCTCTGAGACACACTGTGTAGTCTTGTTTTAGGAGAGTCGTGTGGCTTTGCTGTGTAGAAGGTCTCGGGCTGCGAAAGAGGATTCGAGTACACACCATCTATTCTGAAGACACATCGTGTGTCTGGGGTGTTACACAAACAGTTTTAGCTAGAGTACACGCCCATTTGGATGGCCTATGAAATCAAGCCGTGTAGTATTTATACACATAGTGTAGCCATGTTATGTAAATATTGAATGATTTCATCCTCCTGTTCCCTTCTTGGTCTCCTTGTATTCATTCTTCGATAAATTTTTATCTAAAGAGTTCTCTGACCTTGTAGAGTCATGCCACTGAGATGACCACTAGTTGTTCGCCAGGAGAGAGGCAACGATTATGCTCTAGAGATAGTTGGCCCTGGGCTACATGTAGATCCTATAGTAGTTCCAGATGAGGCTCTAGCTGTTATACCAGACATAGGCACTAACACACAGTTCTGTGAAGGCTTCGTGTGGATTATATAGAACATATATGTAACACCACCAGCTTCCACATCTATGGAAGAGCTGACTTGTATATTTCAGCAGTTGCATCTGCCTACATTTTTAAGGAATGGAGGACCACAGGCTGCAGAGTCATTCTTGGGTTCTATGTAGAATATTTTCGAGTATCGGGAGACGTCTCCAGGGTGGAGGGTAAATCTTGCTACATACATGATGCGTGATTCTGCCAAGATATGGTGGGATGTCACTACATAGATAGAGCATCACAGAGACATGAAATGAGAATATTATCAGTTATTCTACTATGAATTTTTCTTCATGGAGATGCTGAGGTAAGATCAAGCTCAAGAGTTCATGAATGTACAGTACGGCGCCATGACGGTGATGGACTATTCTGCCCACTTTACCGAGCTACATCGTTTTTCAACTGTTCTGGTGGGTGATGAGACATTGGGGGATCGACGCTTTGAGGATGGTCTTCGATATGACATCCGGGAACTGGTGAATGTTTTCAGGTTGCATACAGTGCATTCTATTGTGAACTAGACACTGATTACTGAGAGAATCATACAGGAAGCTAGTGGTGTAGGCCAGGGTGGTTCAGCACCAGTTTCTGGTACTATTTCTACCGATAAGAGGATGAGGCAGATGGATTTCTCTCAGGGTGGTAGTGCTATCTAGATGAACACTTCATGTGGATAAGTGATGTGATACCAATGTGGTAAGGAGGGGAACAAGAGACCATAGTGTCCACATAACCCAGTGGAGTTCCGAGTTTGCAGCATGATGTGTCATCTCTAGCACTTTTATAGGGCATTTCCACTGGAGTCTAGTAAGAGGGGTTTTGTGCAGACTCCGCGTGCTGTAGTTGGATCATCATCTTCTTATCAGTCATGAAACTGGAATATGTCATTGCATACTAGAAGAGATGGTGTTCATGGCCATGTTAGCCAGACTCCAGGATCTCAGAGGTAGTAAGGTGGTCAGCTAAATTTATCTAGGATGTGTCGCAGGGCTGTAGCACTGTGTAGGCATATATAGTGTAACAGATCCAACATGAGCAGGATCCCAGAACTTCTACTGTCATAGGTACTATTCTAGTAGCTTCTGTTTTATCTTCAGTGCTTTTCAATATGAGTTCTACACATAGCTTCATATATTTAACAATTTTGGAGAGACTTGGGCTATGGTATTCTTCTTCTTCTGACATCATGATGCTAGACACTCTATTAGGAGCGTGGACGAATTGTGTGCGTCAGTGCAATGAGTGACCCCTTGAGGTTAGTGGGTATAACATTAAATGGGACCTCTATGTATTAGAGATTACATCTTATGATTTTATTCTCGGCATGGACTGGTTGGTACCATTTCCATCCATTTTAGATTGCAATCTTCATAGGGTGAGTTTCACGACACCAGAGGGCAGAGAGTTTCTAAACAAGGGAGAATGGGATGTACAGGTGTGTTGAGATGGACTCGATCATCATGAGAGAGGTGGAGAGACAACCCAGATTGTGAGTTTATATCTGGATGATCCGGGGACATGTCCAATGTATTTCCCCCCAGTAGCCGATCGTTTCCTGGATGTCTTCTAGGATGAATTTTCAGGTCTTTTTTTAGAGTGAGAGGTGGATTTCTCTATTGACCTTATAAAAGGAGTGGCACTAGTGTCCATTCATCCTTATAGGATGGCTACACTTAAGTTGTAGGAGCTCATGAGGTAGTTAAAGGAGTTACAGGAAATGGATTTCATCTGACCCAGTACTTCTCTATGGGGTTCATTTGACCTCTTTGAGAAGAAGGAAGATGTTACCCTTAGACTCTATGTGGATTATCGGAAGCTGAACTAGTTGATAGTCAAGAACCGATATCCCTTACCAAGGATTGATGATCTTTTTGATCAACTTAGAGGAGCACGAGTGTTCTCGAATATGGAATTGTGATTCAGATATCATCTATTATGTGTTAGACCATAAGGCATACTAATTATAGCTTTTCAGAGAAGATACGGTCTATAAAAGTACTTGGTTATGTCGTTCGGACTCAAAAATGTGGCATCAATTTTCATGGTTTTAATGAATTGTGTGTTCCATCCTTATTTGAATTATTTTTTGGTAGTCTTCATTGACGATCTCTAGGTGTACTCTCACACTCGACACGACCATTCCACCAATACTGAGATCGTACTGATTACACTGGGAGAGCATCGACAATATGCTATGTTCTCAAAGTGCCACTTTTAGATGGAATAGATACACATCCTGGGTCATATTATCTCAGAGGTTGGAGTTGTAGTAGACCTCGAGAAGTTGAGACCAGTATTTTAATGGGTGAATCCCTAGAAAGTGTTTGAGATGTGTAGTTTCCTAGGGTTGGCTTGTTATTACAAGAGCTTTATACAGGACTTCTCCCATGTAGCAGTGTCATTGATGGTTTTGACTAAGAAGGGTGTGATGATCGTTTGGTAAGAATATTGCGAGACAGAATTTCAGGAGTTGGAGGGAGGGTTGACATCAGGACTAATCATGATACTTCTAGAGAAAGGGAAGAGTTATAAAGTTTACTCTGATGCATTAGGTATTGGGTAGGGAGCAGTGTTGATGCAGGGCGATCAATTAGTTGCATACAAGTTTGGGCAGTTGAGGCCCCATGAGTGGAATTACCCAACGCATGATCTCGAGTTGGCTTCAGTTGTTCAATAATTACACTATTGGAGACATTGTATCTTGGGAGAACATTTTGTGGTGTTTAATACCATAAAAGTATTAAATATATCTTTACCTAGTGGGACTTTAACTTGAGATAGCGAAGGTGGGTTGAATACCTTTAGTCGATCGAATTTGAGCTTCCCTATACACCAGGTAAGTGTAGCGCACTTGCTAATGCACTGAGATGGAAGACTCAGATACATGCAGTTCAGGAGGCCAGTGGTGAGTGGAAGCTAATGGATTTGTTCTCTGAGATTCATTTGGAGGTGCACTGTAGTTAGGGGAGAACCTATATTTCATCCATTGTTGTGAATTCTACCCTCTTGGAGAGAGTGAGAATGAGAGAACTATTTGATTCAGAAGGCCTAGTTCCACGAGAGTTATTGGAATGTGAGGACCATCCTCCTGGATGGATGATAGGCAATGATGAGGTACTGTGTTTTCATGGATGAGTGTGGGATTGAGGGGAAATATGTGGGGAGATGATGCGGGAGTTTCATGCTTCAGCTTGGGAATTTCATCTTGGGGTTAACAAAATGTACAATGACTTGAGATGTCAGTATTGGGGGCCGGGTATTAAAAGAGTGATAGCTAGTTTTTTTTAAATATGTTCCACATGTTAGCAGGTGATGGTGGAGCATCAACTTCCAACTGGACTGTTACAGTAGTTACCCATTTCGGATTGTAAATGGGATAATGTCGCGATGGATTTCGTGAATGGGTTTCTGAGGCCACCTCAAGGTAGTGATGTCGTGTGGGTTGTTGTCTAATGACTTATCAATGTAGCCCACTTTTTTCCGATCAAGGAGACCTCTATTGTTGACGACCTTGAGATGTTGTATATCTGCGAAGTAGTATGTCTTTATGGGGTCCCTCGTTCCATCATTTAAGATATGGATGCCCAGTTTACATCTCATTTCTTGCAGTGTTTTTAGAGATCAATGGGTATATAGGGGCTACTGAGCAGATCATACCACCCTCAGACCAATGGCCAGTCCGAGCATATGATACAGGTTCATGAGGACATGATGCATGCATGCATCCTAGACATTGGGGGTCTTGGGAGAAGCATATACCCTTGGTCTAGTTTTCCTATAATAATAGTTTTCAGACAACTATTGAGATGACACCTTACGAGGCATTATACGATAGACCATGCCGATCACCCCTGTGCAAGTTGGAATAAGTGAGGCAGCTTTACTGGGACCACATATTGTGAAGTATATTTCTAGGTAGGTATAGATGTTTCAGAAGTGGATGGATACTGCAAAGGCTCTTCAGAAATCATATGCTGTTCTCCGTAGACAACCCTTGGGGTTTGTGGTTGGGGATCAGCTATTCCTGCATGTTTCACTGAGGTTGGGACTCAGGCGGATCACAAGATAGGGTAAAATTTCTCCGAGGTATGTGGGGCCGTTAGAGATTCTGGAAAGAGTCGGGCTAGTTGCCTTTCGGTTTCAGTTACCAGAGTCATACCAGTCCATGCATGATGTCTTCCATGTATCTCAGCTATGCCATTATCACTCAGACATGTCTTATGTCCTTCAACCATATAAAGGTGAGCTTTAGGTCGTTTCATCCTTAGAGGATCATCTGATTCCTATTATTGATAAGAGCATGAAGGTTCTCTGAGGACGGTCAGTTCCTCTCGTACGGGTGATATGGCAGCATGGCTGTGTGCAGGATGAATCCTAGGAGCGGGGGACCGACATACATTCTCGGTGGCTAGAGGGGTTCACATATTTATCTTCGAAACCCTTGGAAGGGAAATTTAGTGATGAATTTCTTTAAGGAGGGAATTTTGTAAGACCTTGGTTCTTATTTTTTAGCTACATGGTTCTTGTTTTACGTTTTCCATTTGTGTTTTTCAAAAAATAAGGGAAATGGGAAAAAATCCAAAATTTTGTGGGATCAAATGTTGTACTTTTCCACACGACGTATACTTTGGCTGTGTGGGATCAGTACACAAGGCGTGTAGGCCTTTCAGTGAGTAATGGTGTAAAAACTTACTACACATCATGTACTTAATATTTACACACATTGTAGTCAGTTGGCAGGTGAACAAAAAGGAAGTGGAGTCAGCCGTCAGTGGATTGACAGTAGTCACTATGTAATCAGGATTACATACCGTGTACTCATGTCAAAAATGAACAGTGCCGCGGTGGAAAGAAGTTGTTAGGGGAATATTTTAGAAATTGAAATGTACACACCATGTAATTGAGATTAAATAATGTGTAGTTTATTTTTTTCACTTAAGAAGGAGAGTAGCCTCCTCAATTGGAAGTGGAGGAAGAACCGCCGGTTGGAGCTCAAGAGGACGGCTAGAGCTTTGGAGATCACCTGGCCGCTCACCGAGAATCGGATTATTCCGTCGTTGATCTGGTTGTAACCAAGCGGGTAAGAGCTTCCTTCTCCTTGATATGTTATTAACAATTCTTTGCAGATCTGATGTTATTTTAGGTTGAATGTGTAGTTGTTTATCTCAGATATATTCCATTCTCGTGCATTTCGGGAGGAGTCGTTCACATATATCGATCAATGGAGATCGAGGTAGGTGGTATGGTGTTTATTTCCAACTGTTGAGTTGAATTTGTGTATCGTTAAGCTAAGAACCCATTTTTGGGGTGTTCTATAGGTGTGTAATTTGCTGGATGTTATCATGAATTGAATAGATACATTTTTGATAAGTTAAAACTCTAGTTTGGGATCACTGCTTGGATCTAGGACAACCCTGGGGGTGCATTCCTCTGTTTAGCTGTTTTACAAGGATACATGTGGGTATAATGTGATTTTTAGCATGCTTAAAATTTCATTAATAGGAATTTTATATAATTTCATTCTTATATGTTGGTCATGGCCCGATTACTTGTATAGCCTGAGGGAAGTGTTTATTTATCATGTGGGAAACCCTTCTTATGCCTGTGGGCAGTAGACTCTGAGCTTGTGGGTGATAATTCATACGCCTGTGGAAAATATCCATTATACATATGGGAAGATACCTATGGGATTTGATTCTGAATACCTGAGGGTAAGGATTGTATGTCTGAGGATAGTGTTATCATGGATATTCACAGTGGTGATTTTTATACGTTATAACTATCAAGTTAAAGCACAAGCCTAGAATGGTTAAATGAATATTAAAATTTAATTTGAATGGTAATGTTTGATACTTTTGATTACTACATAGTTTATTTCATTTACTACTGCACATTGCTTTTGCACATCACTCACTGATAGTTGGGCACGGACCATTGGTGGTTACCTACTGGGATTTATTTCTCACAGCCTTTTTGGGTCATGACTTCGGGCCAAATAGATTACATTTCTGCAGGTGATGTTAGGGGAATGTGTTCCTATACAGGTACCTGATTGTAGAAGAGGAGTATGAGATCATGTGACTGATTTTAGTCTTGTGATGTTTTTGCGTCTATTTACTCTACTTTTTTTGCTTGCGTGTACTCTATACCATGAGTTGTATTGTATTGTATGAAATGTATCTTATTCTGGATGTTTTCATAGAATAGTGACATGCTGCATCTTTTGTATATGAATACTAGTTCTCTTCCACTTCATTTATCCATTTCTGTTATATATTGTTTATTTCATCCACTTTTGTATGTTATTTATTATTTCCACTACGCTACAATTTGACAAACGAGGGAATCGTTTCCAAACTATCACACATGGGCCCTCACTGCTAGTCAACAGCCTCTGGCGTTTGGGGAAATGCTCTTGAGGTCATGTGAATGACCGGGTTTGGGGCACTCGTTCTATGGATTCCGGATCCTGGATGGTACAAATTCATAGAGATAAATTTGATAATGTTCTACTAAATTTATTCACATTATTTTAGGATTTATAGATAAATCATTAGTTGTGAGGTGGTTCGTAAATTAGAAATTATTGATTTATTAATATAAAATGGAAACCAGAATATTGATACATAATAAATAGGCAGTCGACAAAAAATATATAGGGGTCAAAACATGTGAGGTAATTATAAATATAATCACATGATATATGGTCTTCCACTCAGGGATAAAAATGAGATTATAGTTATATAAGTGATATGTGGTTCTTATCATATGATGGAAAAATACATATCATATTTGATTGCATAAAATTACTTATATTAGACTTGTATAGGTTAGATGTGCCACTAAGGATGAGGCATGAAATTAATAAGGAAGGTCCATATAGTGGATGATGTTGAAAAAGATAATGGAGAGATTTGTGCAATGGTAATAGAATAGATTAGCTACCACATATAAAACATCTATGTGGTCCCGGTGAAACCTAACAAACTAGTGATCTGGGATTTGGAAAACAATAGTTTGTGTAGTCATATTACCTGATGGTTTGGGTCATGTTTGTAGGTCCGATATGTTATATTTCTACATTGGATGTTGTTTTTATATACCCATACCCAAGCCATTATTTCATTTTTTTCATTCCATATTTGGGACATGATGATTATAGGGTTTCCCCTAGGCCAAACATTATTTCACAAAATACTAATAATGTGATAGATTTCAACCACACCGATAACTTTCAATAGTATGACTATAATCTTTTATGGGAGAGAGTCACATGGGACCCCTTCATAGTTGTAGTGTGATCATCTGGTGATATTTTTGGTAAAGACTAGATCCTCAAAATCTATGAATATATTTATTCTTATAGGAAAAGATTGTGGTGTGTTTGGGAATACAAGATGAAGTTATCAATTTTTTGTGATAAGGGACCTTAGAATAAGTAGGTGGGACTTTTATGTTGGAGGATACAACTTATTTATAATCAATTGGATTATATGAATCTTGGAGTTGTATACTGTGTTACATTTTAGTTTCCTTCAATATTGGTTCTGTTCAATGTAAAATTCATTTTGGATGAATTAGGATTAAATCATATTTGAGAGATATATTTCAATATATACTGACCCCATGGAAATACCCCAATTTTAGCACTAGTATATAGGATGTCATAAATAGTGATGGGATAACTTATGTTGTATTTGAAGAACCTACAAAATAAGGCCTTAATCTTAACTACTGAATCCAATTAAGTATTCCCAATGTTGTTTTTAAAAATGGAGGGTGGGTTATTAACATCATATATGAATTAAAATTTAGTAAAGAAAGGGATTTTCTTGAATAGGTATACACATTATAGAATATTGGACATTAATAATGAGATTAATGATGTGAAGTGGTAATCAGGGATTAACCTCGAGTTTGGTTATCACCAGCTATGGGATGAAGAGGATGATTTACCAATGATAACAATAAAATGATGTTATTGTCAAAATAATTACATGGCCACTAACATTAGAGGGAGGATTGATCGTGTTGGGAATAAAAACTAGAAGGCATCATATAAGTGTTTTTATTGTGTTTGTTGAAAAATATAGATGACTAAAAATCCGTACTGTTTGTTTTGATGAATCGGTTTTTTATGTAGGCATGGTTTCCCAGTGTTTGCCAAATTTTTGGGCTTCAATTGAGATTTTGTAATTATAGGAAAGGAATGTGGTTATCATCAAAGGAGTTTGTAATATTTTGTTCACGGAACATGAAGAATAGTTCACTGACCAAAAATGAGGTTCATGAAATGTATTGGGGATGTCGGTAAGGGAGGATTTTCTCATTGTAATTCTACGTGGATATCAAAAAACACAACACCGACTATGTATGAAAAATAGTCCACATGAGTGTAGAAGTTCACTAGAGGATAAAAGTTTTCCAAAGGTTCAACTTTTTTGAATTGAGGAAATGATTTTTGTAGAGACAATTTGTTTCATTTGTGGAATATATCAGTCATCAAGAAGGATGAAAGGGCTTATACGGACCACATAAGAGTAAACATTGAATGCAAGATTACATCGATGGTTTGAGTTTTTTTGGATTAGTAGGTTTTTTGGATCAATATTCCAATATATGGTCAAATAATTAAATTAATAGTTGATAGATATTTTCATTAGAAAATATAATTACACTTGGGATAATTTGGAAAATATGTAATTGGTTCGCGAGGGAGGATTCCACAATTGGTCAAGAATATAGAATAAAAAATATAATTAAATGATTTTTGTGGGGCTCTAATGCACACAAAGTAAGACTGAACATAGAATAAAACCTGGTATGTGGATTAAATGGTGGTCTGTGGAAGTAAAGGAAGTCCAAGGATGTAGGGATGGTCCATGGATGAAAAGGAAGTCTACAAAAGAAAAGTATGTCTATGGAAGAGGGATTGGTCGCCAAAAGAATAGGTGATCTAAAAAATGAATGGCTATCCACCATGGAGGGCTGACCCATAGAAGAATATTCGGTCTTTGAAAATTGGATGATCCATAAAAGTGTACATAATTTTTTTAATGGAAAACATAAGTCTGAAAATCAATATCCATAATCTAACAATATGTGAAATGTGTATTTCATCTACGGATGAAGGATTGAATTCAATAGAGAATCTACTTTTAACTGTATATGCCGGCATTAAGGTAAATGTATGGATCAACATGTACAATATTTAGTAGATGATACTTTCTAGATCAATGATAAAATTAAAATAAAAATGATGGCCCATTCCATCGGTAGTTATCCAAATAAATATACTTAGGGAGTGACCCTTGGGAAAGTAGTGATGTAACACCCCGTGATTTTATGAGATATATTATTTTCATTGATTTCTTCTATTATACATTACACCAAGATCAGCATGTACTATACGCAATACCGTATTAGATTGCAGTATAAGCAATGCTATTCTTGGCTCGTGTTACACACAATTTCATGTTCGTTTTTTTGAAAATATTATATGCAACATTAAGTATAGATTTTTTTAATTTATAATTGAAATAAGTTTTTATTATGTTATACACAACACCAAATGGAGCTTTCACTACATGCATCCCAGACTTGGTTTTCATTACATGCAATCAAGACCTTCCTCAATAGTGTGTGTAGTACGCAATACCGAGTTTCACTATGCGAGATATTATTATATTATTAATATAAACTAATTGTTATGAATAATAATACCCACTTTTTGAAATTTTATAAATTTTATCATTCAAAATGGACTTCATTTTTGGATTCGGAATTTCAAAATTATCCTAGGGTGAATTTTTGGTATTTTTTTGAAAACATTCATTTTTTATAAATAGTGAAAATACTAGGTTACTATTATAAAACCAAATTTCTTTTAAAATAATTATTTATTTTATTTAACTTTATTTTATTTCAAAATTGATAGATAATACTTATATAGGTTCAATGTAATTCACTGGATTCATTTTATTATAATTTTAGATATATAAAAATTTTATTTAACTTTTAACTGTCTTTTACCAACCTCCTAAGAGAATTTGAAAATTTACATAATACTTAATTTTACCAATATTGTGAGTGGAATTATGAAAATCCAAGAGACACAGTTAATATAAAGGAGTAAAATGAGTTTAAATAAGTTAAAAATAATTTTTTTGTGAATATGAATCTTTTTCATTTATTTACCACGGTTAAAAGTAAACACGGTAATTAAGAGGGAATGATATTATTATTACCCTAACACATGTCCTAATTCTATTTTATAATTATAATTTGACCAAAAAGAACCATAGTATGATAATTTTATCATTAAGGTCCACATGGATTAGATTAGGACATCTATATTTGTTTAATTCAAAGAATAGTTAATAGAGTTAAAATCGAATTTTATTAATTAAATTTTATTTATATAGTGCTATACAGAAGATATATTCGACTATAAATATTCAATATAAAGATAAAAATATTTCCTACATAATGGTATTTTATTTAAAAATTTTATACATTAAATAATTTAATTTATTAATGAAATAATGATGATGTAGTAATTACCTTATTAGTGAAAAATTAACATAATTGATGTTATAAATACCCAAATAAATGTATTTTGAGACTTTTTATAAATTTAAATAATTCGTTAGGTTAATATGACATGTTAGTATTGATTTAAATAACTTTTAGTCAACTAATAATTTTTTTTATTATTTTTCACAAAAATCAATTTCCAAATATTGTAAAAATTGACATAAAATAGTTTTTAAACCAAATATTATATTACTAATTGATATTATATTACTAAAAATCTATGGTCCAGAAAAATGAAATAGATTAGATTATATATACTAATAATGAACCACTTGGGGTTCTTTTGACTAGTTATAGTATGTTTATTAACCATATAGTGTAAGAAAACAAGAAGACATAGTAAAAGATATATTATTAAACTTAGAGTTAAATCAAAATGATTTGGTTAAAATAGTAACCTAAACATGTCTAAAACCTATTGGTTGAGAGGATTTAGACCCAAACCCACTTTATCTTTGAAATAAGTCACTTTGGAGCTATTATAATTCGAATATGACTTTATTATAAAATAATATTTTATGTTTTTCATAAGGTTCCCCACTCCTCCCTTATAAAAGGGCACCTCCTCCCTCTTCTCATTACACAATTTTGAGCCTTCAAGCTTAGCAAAACCCTGCCCATTTCCCTTCTCAACCTCCATAGAAACATTATATAGGTCATGTTCTCATCATAAGACCAAATCTAGTGCCATAAAAGGATGCTTAAAAGAGGTGCGTCAAAGAAGAGGTAATCTCTTCTACCGATTCATTCAAGTTTCATTCTTCTTCAACTTCATCTTATTTAGTTTAATAATTATAAAGTAATAAAATAAGTATCTATAATATAATAAAATGTTATTATAAATATGAAACAACCTCCTTTCACCTTCTATCCAACCTATAGAAAACAAAATCACCACGTGTGCGTACGTAAGAAATACCGTCTCCACGCTGTGTTGTAATATGTTTTCCACCACCCCCTTACATGGATGGGAGTAATGGTGTAAATAATACCTATATATGGTTATTATAACATCATAATGATTCTGAGATATTATATCATCCACTCAAATTCCATTCAATAATTATGGGAATGATATCATCGGTCGTGCGTACGTACGGATTACCGTCTCCACGACACGATGAGATTGATTCTCCATGTTAACCATTCAAGAATGATTAGAAAGTATATATAATGAATAATAATGAAATATATGACATAATGAATCTACTGGATTTTTGTATATATATATTTATATTTCATCTACTTACTTCCATTCAAGTCAATAATGAACGGAAAACAACATTCATGCATATGTACTAATTACTGTCTCCATGTACGGTGTATTTCACTTCATTCATCTATCTATTATATATATATATACTGAATATATATGATATAGAAATCATTATTTACATTATGGAAGTATGTAACTCAGGATATAATTGATAATAATATCATGAACCAAAAGTCCAAACATGTACGATATATAAAAAGTTTTTACCCAAAATGGTGCATTAACATGGAATTTACAATAGAACAGGTAATATAAAGTCATAGGTGAACCATATAAGATAACATTACAATGAATATTATTATTTCATAATTAAATGACATTATTTAAATCATTATACAGGAGGTTCAGATACGTATGAAGAATATCAGACCTAAGGTAATGGATATCTTTTCCAATATAGTTTTTTTCCGAGATTGTTTATTCATAAGTATTTACTGAGGTTATATTTATCATCCATGTCTCTGTTTTCAAAAAATGGTTTCATGTATGTATGAAGTCCTTTTTACCAATTTTTTACATTTACTACATGGTATGTAAGGAATCTTTTTTTACGTTATGAGGTACATTTTTGACTTTTTCGGAAAAAGTATGAGAAGAATGTTTTTTTAAATTATACGGCATTAACAAATTTTTACAGTTTCATAATGCCTTATTTTCATGAATCTTACTCTATAAGATTTAATGACTATTTTCAAGAAACTCCTTTTCCTTTAATATTTCATGGAATTTTGTGAAAAGAAAATGATTTTGAAGAAGAAAGGAGATTGTCCACAAGAATTTATTTCAAGTGTTTTATCAAAACCATTTTCTATATAAGATTGCATTACTTGATATGTGTATGTTTCAAGTATAATGTCTCTATGATTAAAATGGTTTCAGTTTTCTTATGATGAAATGATCTCTATATTTTTATATGAACTGTGTTATGATGGGATGATGTTTATGAACCCCATTTTATTCATTGGGTAATGAAGAATGATTTATATTCATGTTGTGGCACACGTGAGAATGATTTCATTATTAGATTGGTGGGACCTATCTCTCCCTCCAATGCATTGGGTAAATATTTATATCTCATGAGATAGACATGGATGGAATGGTATGTTAATCCGGTTTAGTGATAAGTGACTGGAATGAGGAGTGGACTTGATTCAGAAAGGTACTTTTTCCACTAAGATGGTCTTGGCAGAAATGCCTTGGCTAATATGGAAATCATTTCATGTGATTAATGGTTTTCCACAAGTAAATGTTTTATTTCCATGATATTTTATCATTATTGATTTTCCTTCAGGATTTATGCCTTACGTACTGCCATGATTTATTTCACAACTCATGATTGTGATGTTCAAACTTGATGTTCATGTTTTGAAGTTCAAATGTATATGATTTGATTTATTTTCTCCATGCTTACCCTTACTGATCATTTTATCTCACCCTTTATATTTTTTCTTTTCCCTAGGATATAAAGAAAGGTTTTAGGAATAAAAAGGTAATATATTTATGGTAGATGATGAATATCATTCACCAAGATCAGAAGATTATGTTCCATGTTTCCAAAGACACTAAACTATTATGGTCCTTTGGTGTCTGTTTTTGTTATGTATTAAGTATTCCGCAAAAGTAATGTAACTTCCATGTATGTCAAGCTATGGGTCTCTAAAATTAAGCTGACCCTAAACATTTTAAAAGTATCCTGACATGTCATAGAATTAATATATCCAAAAACATGTAATTTTAAATTTATCCTTTCTATATTTTGTAGATCAAAACACTGTTGTTCAATTCTCTTTGGACATAGCCTAATGATGATGAACCATGTAAAATCAATGTGTATCATTAATAGTTTAAAATATATGAACACATAGATATATGATAAGAAACAAATTGTGTTTATTTAATGAAAAAACATGATCTAATGGGGAAATAGATTTAATATATCATACCATGATTCCCCCTTGGGTATTTATTCTTTTGGACCAAAGAAATCTAGTTCTATTCATGAGACCCATTAAAAATATCATTCAACAAATTTTAGATCATTTTTAGGTGGAATTAAAATATTACATCCTGATGTACAATGAATTTTAGGGGGATCATGTGATATGTTTTAGGTCGTTCATCTACATATTCAAAGAATACTAAAATTTTAGATATATACAAAAGTGTCAGTTTGGGATTTGATAGTTCCACTTCTTGTAAATACCCTCTCAAATATGAATGTTGTGTTAGACACATCAAATATTGAATAATTTTTATTTGAGGTTCCCCCAGGAACATGATATAGGTGAAGGAAATCATGGATTGGATTGATATTATTAGTTATTAAATCCTAATTTCACTGGTATCATGGATATCATTAACACATTTCTCCAAAATGGTAATCCATTCAATGAGAATGTTACATGTCAATAGAATATTCATGATCAGAAGAATAAGTTGATGAACACCCTCATGAAGAGACTTCTATAATAAGGACATGATTATTTTATTCTCATGGATACATCCATTGATATTTTTGGATGTGTTATGTTATAGATGATGGATTTAATTACTAGTGGATCCTAAAGTATGATCCACCATGAGATGAAATACATGTCAAACTCTTTTGAGATATAAATCTCCGTATTCTCCATGAACACATAGATTCACTATCTTTTGGAAGATTGATTCCCCATTTAGTCTGATTATAAGTGTCCCAGTTGTATCTTCCCTTAGATAATTCACAACTGAAGGTAGATGATATGGTTATAGGTCTAATAGGACCATGACGCTGAGGTAGTATTTACTCTTGGGCAGGGTACTATGGTTGCAGAATCTCCCATTAGAATATAATGTTCATTGTTACAGGGCTCGATGGGAGAGAAATATTCCTTATTTTAGTTTATTGTTATGGCACATCCATATATACAACACATAAAGGGAAATATGGATTGGATATATTAATTTAATGGCCATTCCTGGTTTTATATTCCCGGGAAATACAAATGAATTTTTTTCATAATGTATGGATAACATCATCTTAATTTGAGGATAAACAATAGTGCCATTCAAAATATTGGAGGAGGTTATGGGGGGTTCATACATCCTCCATTAGTGATACATATTAGAGTATAAATCATGTACTAGGACAATCGATGTTGTTTCTGGAGGTCAGTGATGAAGAAGAGTGTAGTTGGGTTCATCCCATGAAACATCACTTGCTAATATGTGAACAATGAGAGCAGGATCAAGTGCATTTATATCAAACCCATGCGGTGGAATACTAAATGATTGAGGGTATCTCCATTGATTTTTGTGGTAATTCAATGAAAATTGATAAGTCATGATTCTATATGGTTGATCATAGAGCGAATAACCATGTCGACCCATTTCTATTCTATCCAAATAATGTAATATATGGAGATATGGGATTCTTGTACAGGAAAGAGATAATCCGGCTTCATGGATTACCTTGAATGCTGGTTTTAGACATAAATTATCACTTCATAACCCAATTGTAATGTGGAATACTGGAAGATTTTTTGAATCATTTTTTATGAGCATCCTAATCCCATCCCAGATGAAAAATCAAAATGAGGAGACTATTCAGTTATTAGAGAACAATATGTGGAAATGAATGTTGTATTTTGGTCAAATTTGGGTTGATCATTTGTCCTTGTTGGAGTTTGTGTCAAACAATAATTACTATTCCACCAACAGAATGAAACTATTCCAGGTAATTTATGGGAAACCATGATGTTTACTGATTTTTTTATGGTGAAATATGAGTCCATCATTATGGCTCTATATTTGTTGAATGTAAGTAATGAGAACATGCGTATCATCCCAGAGTTGATTTGGACTTCCAGGATCCATGAGATTTCATTTTTTGGCTAATAAAATAGTCTTTTTGGTTCTGAAAAGGTAGTTCAACTATTCCTGAAGGTATTACAATAGCAAGTATAATAATGATTTTTTTGGGGATATATGTCATCTTTGAGGTTTTTTTCCTTTTCTAGATAATTCGTAGAGTTGGTGAAGCGGTTTACCACATGGTCATACCACTACAGCTAGAATAGTATCATGATATACTCTTATGTCATAGAAAATGGGATACCTGAATTCAATGTAACACATTATTGACTGGGGTGATCTGTGTATTGAATATTGGCTAAATCTTTTATGAGTACTCGTTTTCAATTTTTGATTATAAAGATAATATCCTTCATCAATGTGTGATTCTCTTGGTGAGTTCTCAGTGAATACATGAGAATATTTATTAGAGCATGTGTGAGTGGGTGAATAAGGTATGAGCTTAGTACCGTATCATATTTGAGTAGTTTCCATCTTTTTAGGATGAATAGACATGAATGTGGGGAGAATGTAATGACTCTGTTTCATAGTTTGAGACTTTGAAATATTTAAGAATAATATTTTTTTAGTTAGACACAAAATAAGTGATACAATATAGGGCACATGGATCAATAGTATCAATATATTAAAAATATTAAATTTAATATATCACACTATTTCATAAATACAGAAATATTAGATATCACTAAAATGGTGTCTCATATTAGAAAAATAAGAATACCATTAATTACAGAATATAGATTTTACCCAATTTGAGACATAATTTTTATACATGTTTGACATTTCAATAAAGTGCAGTCACATGATAAATAATAGCAAAAAAATTAGTCATTTAATTTATGATTTATTAAAATTTTAAAACACAACATATCATTATTTAAAAATGGTGATAACTATTTACCTGACCAGAACACTCAAGAATATATGAATTGATTTTCCAATTCAATTTTTTCTTAAAATTGGGTAAAAAATTAAATCTACCAATTTATAAAGTAATTCCTTATAAAATTAAATTTTATAATTGTATATATCGTTCTTTCTAAAAGAATCTTAGAAGATTTATTGTTACTTGTTTCAAATAATATTAAAACTATTTTTACATTCATATAATGATACATGAATGAAACATAGTATAAAAAAAATTATTAATAATAACTATCAATGAATCATTTTTAATAGAGTTTTGAAAACTATAATAGATTTTATTTTTATGAAAATAACATAAAAAATACAAGAACCCACAGTGGAATAAAATACATTTTTCTGCCTCAAAAATTGAATTAATAATCAATACATAGAAATAAATACTTTCTTGGGATATTTTAAATAATAAACTATTTCACATCATGTATACGATTTCACATACTACAATTGTACGTTGTTAGTCCATGCTACATATAGACACTTCAGTAGTTCTAAATAGGATAATAGGAATATGTGCCACTCATATCCTTTCCCACAACTATTTTTCGGATCATATGTGTAAAAGTTCAAATATTAAATAGAAATAATTGAAAAATATATTTTAATGTATACGATGATATTTATATCTTTTCATATGTTTCATCCCGTTTCAAACTTCATCATGTGATTCTGAAATGAGAAACGATATGTAAGATGTTCTCTTATCTCACAATTATGTTCAAATGAGAACATAGTGGAAATTTACCATTTTTAAAAAAGCTCATTAATTATGCATGTTCCTTTTTTAAAATATTGTTTTCTAAAAGGCTTATACATACTTAATTATCATTACAAGGAATTTGTTCCCCAAAGAGATATATGGAAAAATATTCATTAATAATCTTTGTACATAGTTTTATAAATGGTCCCTTTAAATTCATCCTAAAAATAATTAATACTCTTATAAATAGTAATAATAATATTATATTTAAAAATATTATACACCCTTTATATATGGTAACATTAAAGTGCTTCATGTTAGAATATTTAATATCGTTATCACATTATATGAATTTTGATTAGATTTCATGAAATGGTTTTATGGTGGATAACTATTATATTATGATCGACGACATTTTCTTATTTCAAATTCTAAAATAATTTCATTATTGCATCATGAAGACACATGGTAACATCATTACTTTTCTAGATTTATATAATTATTATATGGTTAAATTCATTTAACTTGTGGTCGAATCAAATCGTATGGCATCTACAAAATTTTCCTGATATTGGTAAAATAAAATGTTATAATTAGGTTGGTTCATGTTTGTTTCATTTTGATTTATAGTCATAAGGATACTAGTGTTGTGGAAATTTGTTTTTTGAATTTTGATCAAATAATTTTACATAAGAAAAATATATTTTCAATGGATCAGGTGTCTGGTCAATCCACTAGCCTTGTGGTCAACAAAATTGTTTTATAGTCTACCCATCCATTTGAAAAGACTATGAACGATGTAATTTCTTGACATAAAAAATTTATTCAATCTTTCATTCATATAGTTTCATGATACCATTGAGATAAATATCACAGATGATGAATATCCAATAAACATGATCTAATAATTTTATAGTTTTTTAGTAATTGACTCGTTATATGTTTAATTAAAGAGAGATAAATTTCAATATTTTACATTAAAATATTAATGTTACATAAAAACCTAATTTATTAGAAACATCAATATGATTATTATTTATTTTTTAAATAAAAAAATGTAGGCTAATCAAATAATCTCCACCTTTTTATGATGACTAATCATAAAAAAATACAAAAATCATCAAAAACAAATGAAAAATTACAATGTTATATGACATGTAATTTTTTATAATATATATTTATACTAGTTTGTAAAAACGAAATATTTTACTCCGACTTTTATGATTATCAAAAATAAATAACAAGTGGTTATAGATTAAATATTAATATAAATAATTAAATGATATGGAATAATGGGGTCATTACCTTTAACAACAACCAGAGGTGTAGCTGTAGGTTCTGAAATCACAGTAGCTCCTAGTATTGTTATACTCTTGGAAAATTTAAATAATATTATATATGTTTTTATAATTGCTGAAACCAAAATTTTCTTCAATTAGGAGTTGGAATAGAGGTAATTGTTTTAGTACATTACTTTTTAGAAACTAAAACTAAGATGTTTTAGATGATTGAGTAGGATATAGAGATATTAAAGGAATATGTAATGAATGAAAATCTAGAATAGAAAACTTTTCAATGTAAATTCATGGAATTTTTTTTGGTAATATAGATTACTATCATGGATAAATGTTCCATAATCTAAATGAACTCATAGTTATCAAACGTAAATTTGTTGAGAAAAGGAGTCGTGAATAATATATTTTCAGTAGTAGCATTGGATGATGTTGTAAAAGAGTCATTTTCTGGACTATTTCCCTTCAATGAAACTGAGTCATGATATCTTCATTGGTTTTAATACATCATAGATATATTTTTATTTAACCATTGATTACAAACTTTTATGTTTAAGTTTTTATATTTTTTTATAATTAGATCATACTGGTTTTCATATGTTTTGTAATATAATGATTCTCTTGATTTTGAACACAATTTACATAATTAATTATATGCTGAATTTGTTCTTACAAAAATTAATGAGGTTCTCTAAAATTGGGACTTGTGTAGGAGGAGATGAGGAAGATTAAAAGTTTTTAGAATGACCTTTAATAACTAATAGGTACCTTATATCTATTATCTCAAATATATTTATACAAAAACCATTTTAGGATCCAATATAATATCAAAAATTAAACATCTGATTTACAAAACATTAAATATCATGATTTATATGATCTATATTAATGAACAAGTTTTGTTGTATAAGTGAATCTACACTATCAAAAGTTTATAAAAAATATTCCCCTCCATTATGTTAATTTTCCCAACTATTTCTCAACAATACTACCTTTAACACATTTAATAAATAATTTCTAATCGGAGTTATGTATTTTGAGTTTTTTGCAGAAGGATATATATTGGAAGGAAATCTTATAGCGTAGGATGTGGAAATGATTACGTAGAATCTATAGATACTTTATAGGATGATTAATAATCATAGTTGATATACTTTTTTTCTAAAATTTTGTTGTTTTAGAGAAAATTTGAATACTTTTCTCAATATATCTAAAAGAGTAATATAATTATTCCTCTAAATCATTCATAGAAATCACTTATATATTAGGTGATAATTCACAAAAATATTTTCATTCATGTATTTTTTTTATATATGTCCCGGATAAGATTATTTGGATAAGGATCTCAATAGGTCATAAGGAGGAACAAAAATATCTACAAATAGAGTTTTAATCCTTCAAACAATATGATCTATAACTTTTATGTCAACCATAATAGCATCACCCTCTATCCTAGGTGGACATCCAATATCATAGTCACAATTTTTATCACTATGAACATCAAAAATCGATAAATCCAATAGCATAAAGGATTTCAAGAGGGGGGGTTATCCCTCATAGGTGAGGATACAATATGTGGTCTCCCCATATCTCAAAGATTATTAGATTATCACCTATTAAATAATTTCTAGTATAACAATAATAATAAGTGAAAATGGGTTTGAAAGAGGATGTAATAGTTTTATACCCCTTAATATTTAAAACAACATTCATAATGGAATTAGTTTTCACAAGAACTTAATATTACCTATATGATTAATAATAATAATATTATTATTCTATTATAGGATATTCAACCTCAGGAACCTCAAATTCTTATTGAACTTCATAAACAAGAGATCAACATAATCTATCTCCATAAGATATTTTATTTTATTTGTCTATAATAATAGTATCCTGATATCCACCTTTATCATAATAATAGTTAACATTAACAATTTTATCTAGTACTAATCTCATATTAATAAAATCCTTAGGTATATAGAGATTATTCAAATGATTTAGCATTTTATACAATTTTTCCTTGTCATCTACCAATTGTTTCATCCACTAATACCAACTAACCAACACAATTTTTCTTTAATTAAAATTTAAATAGATTACACTCGAAGATAAGGACATAAATGCTCCCCTATGATGTAATCTTTTATTTTCTATATTAATATAATTAATATTTAGGTATGGATGAATATTGAATCATGATGAATATTTACATAGTTTTTCCATTTTCTCATTAATAATCTTGGTATAATGATATGGATACCCTGACCATAAGGAATATTAGGAAATATCGTGATGCATGATAATCCAAAATTAACTTTTTATTGGGATGATGTAGTTCTATATGAACTTCAATAAACTATCATCCCAATTGGTTAAATTTGATTTTTCATCATGAAAAAAACTATCGTAATCAAATCATCATGATCTCAAGAAACACAAATAATATTCATTAATAAATAATTTATAACTATCATTAAAAGGTTTGATTTACAATAAAAAACTAAC
Organism: Viscum album; assembly: GCA_963277665.1. Classification (NCBI taxonomy): domain Eukaryota; kingdom Viridiplantae; phylum Streptophyta; class Magnoliopsida; order Santalales; family Viscaceae; genus Viscum; species Viscum album. Next base: position 1,111,324,868 of record OY728145.1, read on the forward strand.
TTTTCCATTAATGATGAAGAACATATCTCCAATCCAATGAACTACTCATCTAGAACCAATTGAAATTCTCTTCCTCTTCTGAAACAAAATCATGAAAATTAATATAAGACTCCATAATGTTATGAGTTCCACATGTAATTTATTTTTCATTATTAGGAGAATTAGATGATTATGATATATATTACAAAAATTATCTCTTGATTTTGAAAACTCGCAGTATGATTCATGAAACATAGAGGCAAGGATTTGGTGAAGGATTGTTCAAATAATTAATTGATTTTATTTTTAAGGTAATTGGTTAATTAGTATTCCAAATTAAGATATTTCTATCATATATGGATTATTATAATAACAATGAATGAGTAAATAATAAAATAATACATTTAAAAAATATGGGTTATTTTTAAAATGAAGTGACAAAATGAATATTTTAAATAGGAAATTATATTTGTAAATGTGTATAAGAGTATTAAAAAAATAGTATACCAAAAAAATATAATCAAAATCTATTATATATAAATCATGTATGATATGAATATATCACAAATAATTTATATAGATTATAAAATGGTTATTAAGATGATGTTCTTCACTAATGAATTCTAGGGTGATACCCTATATTTGATAATGATCTCTAAAACATTTATTTATTATATCAATATGTTTTCCCTAAATTATAATACTTGACTTTTAGAAATGTCTTTTATAATTATTTTATCAAATATTATAGGGATATGGCTAAATTTATATAAAAAATATTATAATTATTTCTCCATTCATATAATTTTATAACAGAAACTCCCTCAGACCAAATATTCATCATTATTGTTTAAAAATGATAAAATATAATACCATGAAACTAGAATCATTAGCAAAAAGTGAAATGTTCCTATGTTTTTTATCTATCTTTGATCCACTAAATTTAACTTCGTAATAACTATCTATACGATAATAATTTACTCTAGAGTAGAATGATCCTAAATTAATAGTGTGTTTGAGGATTAATTTTTTTAATGGTAGATAACTGTGATTCCATGGGGTTTTCTTGAAAATAGCGTCCCATACACAGAAAAAATATTATAGCATGTTAGCATGATATTATGTAAACTAAAATCCCAATCATACCACAGTAGATGGTTATATCAACATGTCTCCCAATTTTACCAAGATCCTACTTAAATTATGTATTTATTAGGGTATCAATTCATTATTTACTATACAAGAAAAACATTTTTAATGTTAATGAGTGTAATTTATATGTTCAAGAATAATACCTTCCTTATTATAAAATTATATAATTATAAGAAATAATTTTTTTTACACATCAATATCATTTATAATTCATATTTCATATTTTTTCAATATTCATTACTAAAATAATTTCATAGAGAACAAAAAATATTACGATAAACATAATATTTTTCAACAATGACATCTATTGATGTTATATTAAAAATATTTCATGATCAGGAAAACAATTTATAAACCCATTTGATGGACAAATAGTGTTAATCCCATCATACAAAGCTCTAGGAAATTGTTTTAAATAATAATGTTATATTATTAGTTTCAAAGCATGAATAGAAAATTGAGAGATTTGAAATATAGTGGGATTCCAACAATAACTTCCTCAATAAAAATACATTTATTAAATAACTCTTAACTTTAATTTGATAAATGATGAGTTTTATATTTCCCAAAAAGAAAATAAATTTATTAATAGGTCAAATGACTGTTACTAGAGAAAGGGTTTCATCAAATTCTCATAGTTATTTAGGAAAATATCCTTGTTAAACTACTGTATAGTTATTAAAAAATATTATTCAAGACTCATAAACCATTTTCAAAAACACCCATTTAGTTCCAATGGTTTGGAAATCATTTGGCCATTATATGTGTTTATGAACATTATTTCTATCAAAATAATTAACATATTATTGATTTTCCATTGCCAAAACAAATCATCAAAATATTTAGTGATGTTTTTATGTTCATGATCTGTTGATTATGGATTATTTTCAACTTCGTTTCTTTGAGAATAACTTTTCAGAGTACCATGATCTAGATCTAAAACTACGACATCGAAAGTATGGACATTACAAGTCTTGATAGCTATAGGGATTAAATTACATGGATTACCATTTTATTCATGACGTTCCAGTTTAAATAATTCATCAAAGCATGATAGATTATCAACATCTTGTTTCTCAAAATCTCAATTATGATTGGTTGAGTTATTTATTTTCTATGTTAAATGATCACCTTCAAGGATTTGTAATTAATTATTAGGCTCATATGGATTAATTTCATCAAATTTTACATTTATGGATTCTTCCATATTATTTTTTCATTTATATAACACAAAATATGATTTACTAGAGGTTTAATAAACAAGGAAAATTCATTCATCACATTTGGAATAAAAATTATCAAAATTATTCTACGTTCTGAGTATAATGACTTCCCTCAAAAAAAGTAACTACACATTGTATATATTATATTATATAAATCACATATTTTCTTCATTAATAATGGTATAATAAGAACCCAATTAACAATATATCAAGATATATTGTTAGCATATTCTCAAAAAGTAAATAGTTATTTCATAATCATTAAACCTAGTCTTGGAAATATCATGATGAGTTTTTTTCTTATTATTACAAAATAATTCATATATGGGTCCAAATACAAGAATCTTTTTTATTGTCCCTATGTTGTATTCATAAAGGTTCAATTTTTTTAAATTTAACATCTTGGACTTGATCAATGATAAATGAAAAAATAGTAAATCTACTAATATTATCAAAAAAAATTACATAATTTTTATAACGGGATTAATATTCATGTTTTTATGATAGAACGAATACTAATGTGTATCTAGAATAGTCATCTATATTATTATTGGAATAATTATTCCCATTTAAGATAAAAATTCTAAATGGTCTAAAATAGTACATGTGTACATTCTCTAAGGGTTGAGAAGTTAAACATTCATTTTTTGGTTTCAATGAAAAATAATGATGTTCCAATTTTAACATGGGTTTTAAAAATAATCTATTGAAAACTTTATTTTTGGTATATACCTAACTAAACCTTTCATATATATATTTTTATGAGAGTTACAGTTATAGTGGTCTAGTATCCATTTCAATAAATAATATTCATTGTGAAATGCACTTACATAAGAAATAATATTAGAAAATAATGAAATGAAACCCACCACATAATAAATATCTTTATATAAATAATGAAATATAAAATCAAGATTTGAATAATAAATTTTATAGTGCCTCAATCTGAGAGATACTTAACCAGTGATCATGTTTGGATGTGAATTATGCCTTATAAACACATCCTCAAATGTGAATGGATTTTGACTAGTAGTGGGATGTTTATTGGGAGATAGTGGGGAGATTATACCCACTAGTAATGATATAATAATCATGTAGATGGTATTAAATATGTAACACAATAATAATTTGTTCAATCTTAGTAGAAGAATATCAGTATTCATAATCATTATAAATCTCAAAATTAAACAGCTATAAATATCGATAAGGTGTACATGTAAAATTTTCATACAAAAATAAAAAATAAAGATACCATTAGGATGATAAAATAATAACATTCTCAAAAAACAAAAAAGAATCTCTAGATTTATCTGAATAACCCAAGCTCAAATTTTAAGTCTCTAAATACCCTTATAATGAATCCAGGGTTTATATAGTCTAACCCATGTTTTTGATCCCATATCTAATCTCAATTCCATAAAAAATCTATGTTTCCTATGGTGGCCAAGAAAGGTGTATGTATGAACCCTGTATTCCACCACCATCATGTTCATATATAACTTCCTTATTTAATATTGTGCATGAATATTTACATAATTTTTGGATACTCATAATTAAAACATGTAACTCACTACACTTGTGCTCAATAGTAGAAATGAAAGACGAAATACCACACCATGTGATGGAAATTTAATTATGTATATATAGGAAGTCAAATCTGGAGAACCCTCAGTCACTAACCATAAATTTTCATTTCAAACATCATGGAAGATATTATCTCACACATATATATATATCCCAAAAAAATTTAATGTGTGTCCCAATAGATGCCCAATAATCATACCAAAGTCCAACTAACATTATCTTCCAAAACCATTATTGGCTCAATAGCTTGATGTCCCAAGGAATAGTGAAGTTCATCATTCCAAAAATATTAATCCAGAATCATCTCGATATACCAACACACCTATAACAGTGATATATTCATTTCTATAAATATGGTCCATTGGCTAAAACATATATGGAAATCATCATCCCATATCTTATTATTTAATAGACTGTCACCACTATCTTTCTATAGTGATTGTCTCCTCTATAGCTGGTGGCCTCAAAATCCACAATGAAACATATATTATAGACACCTCCACCAATATTGAGTGATCAAAAACACCAATCTCTGTAATTTGATATGTTAACATGAATCCTAGGACTCTATTAAGAAATCACTGGGCATAAAAATCAGTAACTACACCTAATACACACTAATATGAAAAAGTCATCCCCGCATTCGAACCACATGACTCAACTATGGATTCATTATCACCATCTATATCATCATATTTTTTAAATTTCCTTAATTTTTATTGTTAAAATCTTCACATATATCTTGGGCCATTCCGAACAGATTCCCAAGGAACCCATCTAATCACATAACAAAATAATTAATTAACTAACTTGAAATTATGACCAACCCAAATGAAAAACAATGTATCACATAAAACATTTCGTAACCATACAAAAATTTAAAAAATAAATTAATTTCCCATTGACATCTCATAATAATAATAAATTATTTAAATGTATGAGTTTATTAATAATGGTTCACTATGACAATTGTTATCCCAACTAGGTTAGATAACTTTAGAGGCAAGGGATGAGTCAGGGTGTACTAAATTAATACCTCTTCCCCCTACAATCATGATTCATAATTAACAAAACAAAATTTTGTCCCTTTCAGGTGACAATGTATGAGCATAGATTATATAATTAATATGAGACATCAATTGAACATGGTTCACGATAGCTGGGATATGTACATGGAACATAAAAATGACAATTTACCAAGGTACCAAATCCTCTATCAAAAACCCCCCATATTAATATTTAATTAAAAAAAACATTTCATATTTATAATTAGGGATAATGTTAGAAAAAACCTACATAATACATATAGGTGTCCAGACATCAAACATCAATCACTATTGTGAGCTGAAACAGAAATAAATGAAGAACAAATAAACACCCTATAAATAGTATAATGTGACTCATTTGGAAATAAAATTCTAAATATTTAGATAAAATATGGGAGAATTGAATATTACTTCAATACATAAAACTAAAAATACAATACACATAATAGTAGTGGAATCAATGCACGTATGAAGGCAATATGCCAACACATATAGAAGGAGGAAAAGTTGAACCCATGACAGGATGAGGTGCAAAAATGGGGGAATACAAAATAATGATTAATGAGATATGGTTGGAGGGTATAATATTTCATCCTAAACATTTAATTAACCATATGGTTTGGCTACACATTTTGGCTAACTATGAACCAAATTTGCATCTCCACCATCAATAGGTGCCATCCCTCCTACAACTTAGTGTACGGTTTGAAGAATTTTTAACAACCCAACTAAACTCATTGCAATTAATTTTAGGTAACTTATATTATTTTATATAAAAAATACATGGTTTTTTCTAACCATTTTCTACTTTAAATGGGATGCATGGTTTTGTCGCACATCTGGAACAAATAATTCCCCAACAGTGTGCCCAGAAAGTTTTCACCCTAATAATGCTTCCTGAATCCTGTCACTCCCGAAAGGAAAAATAACCTCCAAAACCATCATAAAAAATTAATATAAATCAAAAAACAATATCATAATACATTAGAATTTATGAAATTAATCACTGATGAAAAACCCATTATTTTGAACATCCACTAAGCAAAAAAGCTCAAATTTACCAGGATATTCCAACCCACTCAAAATACTATGATGTTACAATCCACATGCCTTAAACTATATTTTTTGAGAGATATATTGTCTCATTATAATATGGTAAAAGACATACCCATCTTATAAACATCACACTATTCTACCCCTGTTACTTGGCCATACGTTAATTTCTCTTGTGTGTCACAACATTGGGAATTACATACTTGGTTTATAATAGACCAAAAATTATTATTCCACACACCATAATAAGAAATAAACATCCCTATATTTCAAATCATATTTCTTTCACCACATTAGATGCTCAATCATAACTGTTTCACTCGTAAAACACAAAATTCTCGTAGCATAACTAATTCTTAAATGAGATCCATAATATATATATATATATATATATATATATTAAGGCCCAAAAAATCTCAAATCCTTTTTATCTAATATGATTCAAAAATCAAATATGATTCCAACGTATTATCAAATAACTTTTCAATTATGTTATCACAATTTCACCAAATTCACCAAAACTAGCAATTTCCAACAATGAAATTAAAACATTTCAATGATCAGGGTGTACCTATAACCAATGTTGGCTCACTAGTGTGATGTTACCCATCCATATCAACATCTAATATGTGATCTCGAGCCCGAATACCCATATCATAAACTCCCTATATATAATCAATAACTATTAGACATTGTCCCCAGGGTCTTGTCTCTTATTCCCTACCTTTACCTAGAGATGCAAAAAATAAAAACAGATACTAGCTCCTACTACCATTCCTGATCCCAATGATCTTGTCACTAACTCACATTTTACAAAGAATAATTAACATATTATCTATATATATGTAACATATATCTATATTCTAAACATTCCATTAGAGGATTCCCATTTTATTTATTGACATGTCTAATCTTCCAACCCTAGAAGCACATTTTCGACGATCCACTCCATTGTGATCTTCCTGAAAATCTAGACTAATTTACCATATGATATTCCTTATTGATTCACATGCATCTACTATAAGAATGACTAGTAATATCCCTTAGCACAATCATGTATATTTAAGAATCATTTTCATTTATATTCCTATCAGATAACAAATCCAAGTTAACCACCTTCGAGAATGAGTTCAGCATGAATATATTTCCCTTAACCCTGATGGAATGCTAGAAATCATTCATGACCTTACTCACATTTGAAGTGTCAATACCTACCATAGAAGGTGAAAAACATGGTAGGAATATGATAATAACTGAATAATATATAAAATATGTATCCCCATACTGTATGTTCATTAACTGACATGCATAGTTTTCCCCAGAGTGGGACCTGTCCAGTTAAGAACCAATCAAATATAATAGAGAATAATAATAAAATCATTTACCAACCATGGTAACTCATTAAATTCCATATGAATTTGTATTTAGGAATATAAACAATAGTTCATACAATTTTTTTGACTATATCATTGAATTTTGTTTATCATAAAAATAATAATAAAACAACATAAAAAGAAATTGTAATGATTCAATTTCCATTTCCTTAACAAATTATCCACTTAACCGGTGCAATAGGATGTAGGACAACTATGAGTCATGTGAAAATCCCTATATTACATAGGCATCTGAAATTTAATGAGGATTTAATTAGTCTATATACATTAGAATATATGTATCATCTGGGTCACGATGACAGAACATGCACCCCACATTAACATGGTTATCGGGTCCTAACCCACCCTTGGTAACACAATAAATCCCCTATGAATGGGTAATTCTGAACCTAAATGTGAGTTACTAATATATTTATAAATAGATAAGTTATTTTGTTCAATCATTAGACAAATAATAAAATAAAATTAAAATCTATTTCTATGATTCCATTTTAATTTCACTAACCTATGATCCATATAACTGGTGTTATGGGTTATAAGAATAGTAGGACATAAGTGAACCTCCAATTATTACAAAGGCATCTGAATTGTAGCGAGAATATAATTAGCTGATAGTAGGGAAACTATATGTTACAAATTGGTCCGGGTGACAGAACATAAACCCCACCTTAACATGGTCGTCATGTCCTTACCAGACAGGTACCACCATTTTCCTCACTGATACTTGGTCCCCACCCTAGGGCCCACCCACATGCATGAATTGGTCATATGACTAATAAAAGTCCAAACATTACAACACATGTCCTTTCTAGTGTGCCTTTTACTCACTCACAAACACTGTAGAAAACATCCATGAAGTTGATCCATCCGGGTCTGTACTCCATGATAAGTATGCCTAGATGTGGAGTTCTAATCAAGTAGGCTATAGATAAAGAAGGTTTATCTTGTTGACATGATTCATATCATTAATTAATTTTACACATTATCATTTTGGGGTGTTACATTAACCCCCCCCCCCACCCCTCCAAGAGCACAAAATCCTCATTGTAGGCCCAAAATCATAACCTAGGAACCTCTCAAACACAATTTAACAACAAGGTCTCGGTGATAGTAGAGACAACCAACAGTAACATGGGTGTTGGGTCTTGGCACTCCATGTAATACTAGATGCCTCAGAGACATCTGTTCCCCACCCTAGGTCCCACCCACATGCTCAAACGAGTCATGTAACTATTGAAAACCCCCAAATTCCATCACATATCTTTTTTAGTGTTTTTTTTCCTCACTCAAACAAATGATTGAAAATATCCAAGAAGGTCACCCAACATTATCAGTACTCCCATCCATGCACACTTAACTATAGAGTACTCATTAGGTTGGTTCCTAAAAAGAAAGGTGATCCTTTCTATATGATTCATATCATTTAGAAATTTAACTGATTATCATTTAGGGGTGTTTCACTATACTCACAGGGGAGGATATAATAATAATGGAAACTGTCATCAAGATAGAGAAAATGTATAATTTAACCAAATTAGTGGATCAATATTAATAATCAGTGGGAAAAAATTCCTAAAATTAAATATATATAAATATCTAATAATGTATACATGTTATGTAGTCATAAAAAATAGATATGGAATATCTCCATGTGATGATCATATTAAAATGTACAAAAAAACCCCAATAAAAAACACAAACTCTAGGAAAATAACCCATAGTCCATTTTTTATCTGTAACATTCACTAACGACGTATCCCTAGTAAATATGATCTAGTGGATGTTTCTGATTCCGTTTCGAATCTCAAAGACATAAAATCCTCATGCGTCCAGAGGGGACCAACCTGGATGTGATTATAAACTTAGTAGATTACCATCAACATGTGATTATATTACATCAATATTTACACTGGTTTATGAATGTATAATAATATTATAGTAACTCACAAAAAAAAATTGAAACCATTATTACTTATGATCAATAGCCCAAATGAGATTTTTTAGATTTTTCCAAGGCCAAAAATTGAATGATGTATCCATAGTTAGTCACATATAAAGATCCATCATCATCTAACAATAATGTTTCAAATAGAACATCAATCCAAAAATCATCTTATATATATATATATATATAAAATAGGTAAACCTGAGTCCCAAAAGCGTGCCAAAATATCATGCCACAAGTCACTTAAACATATGCATTCACAACCCTCATCGGATGAACCACCCAACACCCCTTGGAACAATGATGTCTATGCATTAAAAATATATGAACCACTATCATCATTGAATCCCAATTTCCAATCTACAGATATATCCACCCATCTATAAACATTCTCAATCAACCAAAAACATAAATAATGAAACTGATGACACATCATATGGTCTCACATACCATCATCAATGGATTATTACTGTAAGAATCACCTATATGTCTCATTGTTATAACCATATCTTATGCATCATATAATGTGAAGGTCCAATCTCACATAGTGTTTTAAAAACCTCCTCACTATAAAATTTCATAAGCCCACACGACTTCAACTCTGCTATCATCTAATCACAATGTGCGAAAATCACAAACTATTCCTAATACAAAATAACATATGTACGTCATTATAACATAATAACCATGTATCTCAATAATGGAATTCTCATCACCATCCTCCTCAACCATACAATCACATCGCATAGATTATGATGGGGAACACCATACCATATATCTCAGACCATTCAAAAAACGTGCAAATGGAAAAAATGTAAACACGTGATAATATTATTAATTAACTATTTCACACAACGTACCATACCTAAATCATAATAATTGTTTCAAAAATACCATGCCATAACCGGACCAAGACATTTAAAAAGACAAGAAATTTATCATTAGAATATCAATATAATAATAATCCTCATTTATCATTAATAATTAATTAAAAGGGTTTCACATAGATAACACCCACTAATATTTATTTAATTAAACCCCACATATCACAAGTTTAATCCTGGAGAAATATAGGAACAAAAAAAATTATACTTATATGTAATCACTTATCGATCACTGGAATATGAACTCAATATAAATTAATTAAATAATGAATCTGACAAACACTCATAAAATAATTCAATTGATCTTATATGGAAATATAATTCAATATAGTGAGATAATAGAATGAAATAAGTAATATTAATCATATCCTTAATAAATGATATCCAATTCACTTGGTAGATCCTGAACGTGATCTCATATAAAGATGATAGTCCAAATCCTAAAGAAGGATGAAAAGATATACCAATGACTGGATGAGGTTCACACACGGTGGAAGAAAGAAGGACCAATAAATAAATTTGGAGTGATGAATACAATATTAATTTCAAGCCCTTTAATGAACCAGACGTTTTTCCAACATGTTTTGGCTAACTGTGTCCCAAAGGTGTGGTGCCATTATTCTAAGGGGTCACCCCTAGCATGGATTTGTGCATTGTATTTAAAAGCATGAAAATACTATTTCACATCTCTATAATTTATTGTGGGTTCTTTACATGATTTTATATCCACATCACACGATTTATTCAAACTGTCATCCATTTGAAATGGGACACATGTTTTATTCCATATTGTTATCACTAACCCTGATGTATAAATATGGCGAACATTTTGTCTCCTGATAATTGGATCTCAAATCTAATCACTCTTGAAACCAAAACATACCTTTTAGACAATGACTATGAGTTATTCCACATCCAAAAACAATAAAATAACACATTTTATATCTCAAAATTACGAATTTAATGGATATAAAAATGGTTTCCCACCATGAAAGACTAAATAATAATAATTACCAAGAAATTATGACATTCTAGAAAACATGATATGTCATATATATTATAATAATTGTTTTAAAACAAAAAATAATAACCATGGTCACATAATAGTGATATTATAAGTATATTTTTACATTAAAAATTGATAAATAATACTTTATATAGTGGGACAGAGTTACTGATTTTTCCATGTGAAATTATTAATACTTTGGCATTGGCACTAATTGTGACATGTACCACATATACCTTAATATAGATTTTCAATTTTGATTAGTCCTCAATCATGTGTATTAAACTTCTATATTCTAGAAACCATTAATTGGTACAAGTAATATACAATCTATTGACAACAAACATTTAGAAAATTAATGTTTTTCATAGCCACCAATTCATGGGTCTAGATATGTTATTAAAAATGTTTTTTGGAATCAAAAAAATTATAATAGGATTTCCATAAAGAAAATTAATAAATATGGGGATGGAAAAAATTTATCCTACATTAATATGAACTATTTACAGACATGGATGATATTGAACTAGGAAAATTTTAATTTATAAAATTACTATTTGATGTTGCTACTATCAAAAAAGAGTTGTGCACTTTGGTGTGGTTTGTTTACCAAGAATCATGGTCTATATTTACATAAAATTTATAAGCCTTTTATGATCATTTTTTTGTTTCTCATTTGATTTTTCATGTTCATGATTTTATTTTAGTAAATTAGAATTCATATCTTTTCCCTTGTTAAGATCATAATTAACATAAATATACAAAATATTCTCCTTCTTCATACATTAATAATCTTCTTCACGTTTATTGAATATTATTCTACCATGTTATAATATTCAGTTAAATTTTCACTAATCATATTTACATCATTATTAATTGTTTTATAAATACTATAAAAATGAATAATAAATTATGATATTGTATTTATATCACGAGATGTGTTTGCCCTAAAAGGCGTGTTTGAATTAACTTCTTTTTCTCTACTCGATTCAAATTCACTAGAACTATTGTCAATTTATCTGTTGGTAACATTTATATAGTTATATAAACTATCTAATTTATCCTCATATATTTTATTATACTCAACATTTTGACATTTATCCTTAGTATACCATTTTTATTTTCATTCCTAAGTAGTCATATCAACTGGATTATTTTACTTTTTCTTGTTTAATATTATATAAAAATTTCACATATAATTCAAATTTATGAATACTTTTTTTCTTCTTATAAATAATCTTTGACATCCATGCTAAATGATCCATTTTATCATCATATGTAAATAGATTCATCTTTATATTAGTTACCTTATTTAATTATCTCCTTTATATTAGATTTATAAATTGTAATGTAATTTTTTAGGAGAATATTCATCCTTGTTTATATCAAATAAACTACCATATATCTTTCATTTTAATGTAGTCTCATTTACTAGTAGTTTACTTATATCACATGATTTTGTAATAGAATATATTGTTCCTATTAAATGATTTTGTGTGAATCACAATAGTCTCATCACATGATCTTCATATTCAATTTTTGTCCCATGTGCTTTTATTGTATTAAAATTTTAATTGATTATATGATATATATAAGAAATTGATTCCTTAGGATTCATCTTAAAATTATCATGTTAACTATTATTTGTATTTAGGTGCATTTATGTTTCATTTTAAGTTTATATGAAACAATTATTGTTTCCTATATATCATTACCACTAGAATAAATAAAATAAAATTATACTCATGTTCCCATAATTAAAAATATATGGAATTCATAGATTTAAAATTATTTTCATAATAGAACTTATTTGATTATAACCAATATTCTCCAGTTGCATTTGTTTTTTTATGTTTATCCTCTATTATAGTTCAAATATCAAATATCTTACTCTAAATATGTATTTTCATTTTTATTATTCATTGATAATAATTGGTTCCATTAAAATAAGATGTCTACTAGAATAATTCCCCTTGAAAATTGTTAAAAATAATGATATAAATTAAAAAATGACGTAAATTTTGATCATTTGGTTAAAATTAGATCATAAGTTATATAAATAAAACATATAATACTAAATCTTTGTAAATGTGGACCACTCCAGAATTGTTTAATTGAGTTACAAAATATTTTTTTATATTAATTGGTTAAAAATAATGTCCCCCAATTTAAGAAATTGATCCTCATTAGCTAAAAAAGTTAATTTCTAAATGATGATCATTCAAAATATTTTCATAAATTTTAATATAACATAATTAATAAACATTTTAAAAACTATATTATTTTCATAAAAATTTACATGTTTGAAAAATAATATATAATAAACATATTAATTATTGATATTAAGGAAGTTTTTCTCAAATTTGGTTTGAACACAAAGAAATATTGTTCTAAAAAATATATATTAACAATGAATATGAAAACACATAGAAGATTAAAATATATAATTACTCTCAATATGAGACCAAATACTCAAAATATGGAAATCACATGTTGTAGAGTAGTTTTTAATGAATAAAATGCTTTAAAACTTGGATTAGGTTTTATAAAAAAATTAAACAGGATGTTTGTTTAATAAGTAAGGTCATTCACTATTCATTGTCGGATAATAAGAATATAATACACCGAAAACATATTAAATAGCTATATTTTGGATTAAAATTATATAATAATTAATCATAGAGTGTATTTAACTCTCTAATATTGTACAAGAGTCTATGTTAAGGAATAAAAAATCATAAAAATGAATTGAATGTGTAAAAAGAATAGTCTGCGAGAAGATGAAATATTTCAATATTTAAGATGTGATCTGATGATTTGCTGATTATTATTCTCATAATAATATTATTTTTTTGATGTGTAAATGTGATGTGTGAAAAAATATTTTATATGTTTTATTCATGATGTCTATAAGAAAATAAAGAGGTGGGTTCATATTTATAAAAATATATATTTGTTGTGTGTATGATTGTATTATTTATCAGTTTTCTCAATATATATTATCTATCCTCGACCATCATTAAAATTAATAATTTCCCAAATATGTCTATTAAAAATAATCATTAAAGATCCTCACACATGGAATGAAAACCATTTTCATTAAATTCATATGAACGTCATTTAATTATATATGGAGATGTAGTTGTAAAAAATTAGTTAAAAATTCATACTCACATTAGATATGTTATCATTAAGGAGTTTCATGGTATCATCTATAACAGATTCAACACATTACATGAATTTGGATCATAATTTATGAAAAATAAGTATGGTCGATCACTATTGTCATATGGGTGATAACATGAAATTTTGTTCTGCCATGGGATTTTTCAAATTCATTCATCTTCCCAAAATATATTCCAGAAGCCATGTATTCTTAATTACATTTCAAAAACTCATAATTTCTTTTATGGTATATTTTTATCATCATGAGGTTATCTCAAATCCAATAGAGGCTATGATTTTTTCATAAGGTCGATAAATTATATTTTAATATTTTGATAGTTTCTTGGTCTATTTCATTATCCTTTAAGGCCACATGGTTTCTTTTGTTGTCAATACAACTTTTCATGAATTCAATCATATATTATTAATTAAAATATATATTCTTGATTGTATAGTATGGGGTGGTCTCACTAACCTAAAATTTGATCAATGTGATTGAATTTTTTTTTCACACATCAGTTTCTGGAGATAAAAGGTGTGGTTAGTATAATTATATTTATTTTTCAAGAATCCATTAAGATTTCTTCCAATTACGATGCATCTAAAATTCGTTAAATATAATACTTTCTCAATTTCTACTTATTAGAGGAATGTTGGATAGATTCATCAAATGGATGTTTCATGTCAGAATATCTTTAAGGTATTTTTAAAAAAAAATTATATCATAATACATGGAATGTATTCGAAAAAACATACACAAGTTTTGTGATGACTAAAATAAGTAATTTTGGACTAATCCAAAAAAATTATGAAGTTTATCTCCAAGACAATAGAGATTTTAATATGGGTGACTGGATTGGGGAAACCTATTTAAATCATGTTTATAGGAGAAAAAATAAAGATCCAAAGAATAATTAAATGATTTAAATCAATAACCCCATGTTCTGAACATGTTCTTCTTGAATTATTGATTATAATATGTGGTAATTTTTTTTGGTTTTTTTGATATTCTTATTATTCATAAATTGATCATCAGTCTACTTATCAATATTCAGTGCATGTTTTGATTAATAAATATTTTTTTTCATGTTGTGAATTAATAATTTATATTTTATGAAAATGTGGTTTTCTACTTATTCTTCAGATTCCATCAATTATAGAATAAGAAATATGAACAACATTTGATTCTCACTTTTTAAATATTTTTTATTTCTATTTCCTTTCATTTAACATTCATCACATGTTTTTCACTAGATATCGAATTATCTTTTTGTGGGAACCTATTGATGGTATGATTTATTTTTGGGGATAAAAATAATAATGGTTTGTTAGATATCAATATTTGTGACACATTGTAGGCAAGAGAGTAGTGATGGGAATTTTATGGTGGTGATAGTGATGGTGACTTCATTGTAAAGATCATGTTGTTATTTCTAGAGGTAAGATGACAGATTATTATTAAGAAAAGATAGGATAATATCCTTCTATTATTAATTACATGGGTTTGGTCACCTTTAGTTGGGAATGTACTATGTTGTATATAAAGAATAATTGGATACCAAAATTTTAGAAGTTATGATATAACATTTGTTCTAAAATTAAAATAAATTATACAAAACAATTTTTGTCATTCAGAAGATCACATGTTAGACGGAGACCATTAATATTGTATCTAGTGTTTATGTGGATGTTAATTATCACACATCAAAGTTGCAAGGTTACATTTCATGTTCTCTATTGATGGATGGATTAACATGTAAATGTATATCATTCCCTAATTCGTTGTAACCACACATGTCATGTCTGAGATGGTGAACACCATATTTCCTTTGGAAACTAAATGAATATAGGAATAAGAAATATTTACAAGTACCATGACTAACATTTACACTATATATTTAATTAAAAATCATAATTTATATAAATAATAACATTTAATGTTATAACAAAGGTCAGGGGTAGAACCAGACATATTGTGATATGTTGTTCACCCCTGGAGCATGTTGTATACACTCTCTAATGGAGGAAAAATCTTGTGATCCTATTTATCAGTATTCACTATTATAATGGGTTCTTTCCCACAATTATATTATTTTTTCTTATTCATTTGATATATCTATATGGGGATACAGTGTGCAATCTCATCCTAATCACAAGATGAGTGGTCACCTATATATGTTAGTTATTGATCGATTCAGGTATCTCTTTGTTACATTAGGTTTATGATCATCTATATTTTTATTCACAAGGTAGGGTTTGGTATTTTATATATGAAATTAAATCCATTTGATAAATTTATTAGTATTATTTATAGATATGATCAGGAAATTCGTACATTCCCTATGTGAAATATTCTAACTATTTGTTAGCATATTATGGGTTAGAGATTATGATTCAATGTGAAAATAAAAAATGATTATTACTACTCAAATGATTTTCTTCTTTTTAGAATGTCCCAATGTGTGAGTTCACTTTTATTAATATTAACATGGAGATGCGATTAGAATTACAAGGCTGGTTTTTGGATTATGAGCTTATGATCTTACAATTAGAGTTTTGTTAAAAAAAATTAATGTCGCGGATTTTGTTTCCATCTTGATTTCTCTCCATATTATGGTATTTATCATACTCTCTCTTGGTTTCTCACTTTGATTAAATTTTTTGTGGTTTAATGTTGTAATACTATTTACATTTATATTGATCCCTACATGGGGTCTACCCACATGTATCAATTCTTATTCATAACAAAACCCATTCCACAGAGTGCTATATGGTATAAGTGTATGTCGATATTTTTTATTCTAGACGGACCATCAATGGATCCATGGGTTTCAATTTTTCAATAGTCCCATTTTTTTGTAAGAATATTTCACTATTTTTCTAAGATTTTATTTAGCCTAAATCATTTTAGTGTACTTTTGATACTTCTAAATTGGTTGTTAGTGGATCAAGAATGCTTTTTTTTCATCATATTATCATTAATTACTAAATTACTTAGTGGATATGGAAAGTGTGTTTTTAAACCTTCATTTGGATAAGTCCTCTCATGGGTGTGATATTCCTACTTAGTACTAGCCTCTAGCCCCTTATCTATATTAGGTGGGTATTGGGTTTCACTATCGACATACTATCATCTTGGAATGTGAGATAGGGATTATTCATGAATAAAATAATTTTTTTTAAATAAATAATTATTCTTATAGACAATTTAGTTTTGTAATAATAATTGGTTCTAGTATATTAAAATATTATAATCTAATAAAATAATGTGAATAAGTATAACAATCTAAGTATAAAGGCCTAGGGAAAATAAAAATATTAGTTGTTATTAAATGTGAATATGGATACACTAAAAAAGACCCAAGGATATTAGAAAAACATAATCATCATGTATAAGACAAATAAATAAAAAATAAGTGGTTAGAGAGATATGATAAATATAAATGGATGTAAATATACAAGAACATTATCCCAAAACATGGGGCTTGAAAAAATTATGTTTTAGTTTTCCCAAGGAAAATATTCTAGAATTATTTAAATTATACATATCATTATTACAGGGAGAATGAATTCTCATAAGAGGATATTATATCTTTTTAGATGAAAATTCATAATATTACATGAACACATTCTTAACCACTATAATTCTTTAGTTTATTTGGAATCATGGGACACAATATTCTTTATTAATTATATAGATTCAATGTATTAAATAATTTTCTTCCCCCTTTAATAATCATACTTAAAAAATATTATTTATAACCTGCTGAAAGGAATTATAATAAGAGGTGATTTTGAATGTTTAATATTGGTAATAGAGGGATATAGGTAATAATTACATGAGAGAAATAGAACAAGAAAAATAAGGAAAAATTTGAAAACTATAACATGCATATCAAGGATCATAATATTTAGTCATAGGATAGTTATTGGATGATCATAATATATTAATCTTAAGGGAGTCAAAGAACATGATATATGAGAGTATAAAACTTGATTAAGACATGGAATTTTTCTATAGAAATAATAATATAAAAACATTCCCCTCATAGTAAAGGATCATTTAAAAAACTTATTATGGTACTCTATGGGTGGTCACACCTCCTAGATGGGACAGACCACCTTCTGCAGTGGAATACCTTTCCTCATATTGGAATGGTTTCACTCCCCCAAATCCTAATAGTAGTCAAGTTTTACTCTGAACCACATTATAGCTGACAAATCCACTTATTAAACTACATTCACTCCCAATTTTAGTTGTGTATATCTAGTGATATATAAATCATATCATATTAAATTAGTGGGAGATATAGGACCTACCCATATATGGTTATAATGAAACCACCATCACATAATGAATATCATACATATGTGTAAAAAATAGCATAACACATTCATCATATCCAAACCCATGAAAATAAAATGGTATCATAATTTTTTTACCATAACATAACTAGTGGAAATGAAATTGATTTCAAAATAATTTAATCAATGAATACACCGAGGAAAAAAGAATTGGGATTCATAATGATTTTATCATGGTATAATCCATTTAAGAGAAATGGGGTCCCTAGAAATACCATCTAGATAATCATAAACCTTTTAGAGATATAATATGAATGGCTTCCTTGTATCATATCCATTGTAAATCATACACAACATGAAATATTATCATCTTTGATGGTAGATTATTTTGAAATACTACAGAGAAACATTATTTCATAAATAAGTATTCCACATGGAAATAAATTTTAAACATTAAGAATTTATAAAATAATTTTATTCAAAAAACGTCTTAGAATTTTATAAGAATCTTTAAAAACCATATAAAATATTTCTTTAGAAAAACACCCATAAAAAATAACATGAAAAATTATTCATAATGCCTTTTGTAAATAATTTTATTTTAAAATAACATTGAAACACATAAATAACTAATCATAAAAAAATATTGTAATAATTGCAATAATTTCTTATATTGCCTATACATTAAGAAAATATTCCTCTCACATTGGATGGTTAAATCAAAATAGGAAATTTATAGAGAATTATGTTAAAATTCATTTCATATCATTTTCAAAATGTAAAACATGGGTAAAAATATCATTAACAAATCATTTAGATGATGTTAACATTATTTTTAAATAAATTTAAGAAAACATGTTTTTAATATAAAAATATTATTTTTGACCGAAGAGATTAATAAATAAGATTTTTCTTAAAATCAATCCATTGAAATCATAAGGATATTAAAATATTAAAACTATGGGAAATCATGTATTCATTATAAATTACCAATATAGAAAAAATGAAAGTGTTTTCTAGAGAGTTGGATCATAATACATCATCATTCTATAAATAATCAGGAGAAGTCACAACAAATAATCATATTGAAACATTATGCCATTACCACTACTATAATGTTGAATTGTATGGTATATAAAATAATAAGATTAAATGAAACATATATTATAATGAAAATAAGTAGTTTCATGGTATAAAATGTAAAAGGTGGTGTATTTACACCACATAAAATAAATTTGGTTGGAAATTTCATATTTCTATAAAAATAGATATTATAAATCATGTACCATATTTCTCAACATCCATTTTATATGTTCAATAATCTTAATCATTAGGTAATCGACTTTGGTTTTTACCAATATCCTTCAAAACAAAAATGTATTCCAAATATATTGATTATATAAAGAGATTAGGGAAGTTTTATAGTGATTAGGGTAATAATTATATGAAACCTAAGGATTTGGAGGTTTGGAGAAGAGATGAAGGGTTGAATTTTATAATAGAGGTTGGTGGAATGCATATAGTTATTTTAAATAAAAGGTGTCACGATATTTTCTCACGGAACAAGGATCAAAAATTCAGTATTATTAATTGTTAGAAGTAATAGGTCCAAAATATGTCCACAATATAGTTTTTAGATATGGTATTTTATTATTTTTACCCTTATAATTTTAGTTTAACAGACCAGTAAACCCCTTTTTACTACAACCATGGTTATTAATTTTTATATTATTACAATTTTATTAGTGAAAAAATAAATATAAAATATTTGATAATAAAAATATTTTTGATTCTTAATATGAAATCCATTTTGAAAATTAAAATTCTTAGAAGTGGGAAATTTTATTTTAAAATTAATCTCATAGACTTGATGAGAAAGTGTGTAGTCAATGAAAATGTTTCCAAAACATTGCAATTTTTTCATAAAAAAATTAAAAATTAAATTTTTATAATGACATGAATTGTATATATATATATATATCTTATTTTAATTTAATTTAAATCCAATAACATATAAACTTTATATTTATAAACAATTTCTACGAATGGATCATATTTAATAAAATTTTACTATTTTTCACTATTAGTAAAAAAATGAATATTTAAAAAAAATATTAAAATTAAGATATTAATGAAATTAATATTTCAAAAATGTACATTTATTTTAAAATTTATTATTATAAGATTAAAAAATAAAAAAATGCGCAAAAGGGGATAATATTATTCATAAGTGTAAAATTATATCTATTCTTCTCTATTTTCTAAAAAACATATATAATGAATTATATGAATTTTATTTAATATGTAATATATAAAATTCTATAAAATTACGTAAAAAAATTGATTTGTTTTATTTTTTGAGTTAGAGAATGTTTGTGTGCATAAAAAAATTTCTAAAACGAAAATTCTTCATTTTCAAATTGAATTTACATTGATTTATATTTAATTGGTCATCAAAAATATAATTTTATATACGCATTTTGACAATAGATTTTTTATTTTTTTAATAATATTCGTATACTTCATTCCAATTCCTATGTGATAACTATCAGGTTAAATAATAATGTATTTATTATAATTCATGTTTCGTTTAAACTCATCGTTGTTTGTAATGAAAGATAAATTCTTCTTTTTTTGTAACTTAAGATAAACTCAATATTTAATGTAATTAAATAAATATCAAATATCAAATTAATTTGAAAAATAAATTTCACAAAAAATAAATTGGTATTATATTCTAACCCTTTTAATTCAATTTTTCCCTTGAAACTCATCCATATTGATACAATACCATAATGATACTACTACCTCATTACATAAATCATGTATACACATAGATTCCTCAAGATATTGATTTCACTACAAAAAAATGACTATGAGAGTGGTAGTATATCACAATATATTATCTTTTCGATCTAGTATCTCAATCAGTTGTTTCTCATAAGAAATATAATGCTCCAATTTTACAGCCTCTAAATATTATATTTGTGAGGTATCAGGTATGTACATCCTCAATATTG
This sequence comes from Viscum album, assembly GCA_963277665.1. Classification (NCBI taxonomy): domain Eukaryota; kingdom Viridiplantae; phylum Streptophyta; class Magnoliopsida; order Santalales; family Viscaceae; genus Viscum; species Viscum album. The sequence continues at coordinate 1,111,346,624 of OY728145.1, forward strand.
ATACATAGAGAACATCCAGAACCTATAAGTGGTTTTGTATAAGTTCCAAAAGATAACATATTATCCATATACAATAAATTATTTTAATTGGATCTGTATACCTAGTCCCTATTATTCCCTGTTTTCATCCATGGAAAAATTCATATAATGACCTTCTTACCAACATCAAAATCCTGACCTCATCGAGGATTTTTATTATAACATTTTTTTTAAAATTTTTTTTCTTACATGTTGAAGACTAGATCTAACTTTATATGTCATATAATCAGTAATATTAGGTAGATTTTATATTTCTTTTGGTAACATCATTATATTATATACGAGTTCCACACAACATTCCATAAATGGATGCATATGGAACCCTATGAATTATTGAGTGAATAGTATTGTTTCATGAAAAATAAACATGAGAATATTTTCTTATCCCAACATATTTTGAAATTTATAGAAAAAGATATAAGAATATTATCTATAGTTTAAAATGTTCTCATAGACTGGACTTCATTTTGAGTAAGATAAACAATGATAATGCTCATCTCAAAATGATGATCTTTTTAAAGGCAACTGAAAATCATCATTGTAAACATCAGATTTCAAAAAAAAACACTTGACCATTGTACCACATGAAATATTACCAATTCCATTAATTTATATTATCGTAAATAAATCCAAATAGATATCTCCATTAATAATGAAAAACTCTGTTGAATATTAATAGTGATGTGATAAAAACTATAATCACCTCCATAGAAAATATATGATAATGACTAATGTTTACTAATACCTTTAATCATATGTCCTCAAAGATAAATCGCATTCATCCATAAATAATTTTTTCACTTAATATTGACAAAACAATGGGTTATATTACCATAAAGGATTCTTAAAATATCATTGATCTCGACAAACTCCCATCATAGAAAACAAAAAAATTGGTGTTAATTAGATTGCACTTTTGATCGACCATTATTTTATATACCAATGGTGGTATAAAAATAATTGTATGTTAATAATACATGTTTACTTACACACATATAAACTAAATTCACCATTTATTCTTCATCTAAGATATTATCTAATATGAAAATATTTTCATTGGAAGCATGGGTTCATACTTGTACTGATGAATCGAAAACACAACTTCATTTTTCCATAATCCATTCAAAGGGATATAATCAAATGTAATTTATGTAATGGATGAATTTAATGATTTCTATAAGGCTCCTTAAACAAATCATGATATTCCCAACTATGGATCCTAGGATATGTATTCTATATTTATGAAGATTTAATTAATCCATTATGACTGAATCATATTTACATATTTACTATCTCATCAAATGTGGAGGTTTATTATCATCCACATTATACCTTTTATCCTAGTGTTGATTCTCATCATTTTAAAACACATTTCACATGGAAAACTAGTGTGTGGATGTTGTATTATGTTGTGAAAGAGATCCATTCATTTCATTAATTATCATCTTTACATATTACATTGATCTAGCCCTATATAGATAAATGTTGGTGTCTCCAATCAATTAAATTGGAATGATTACTCTGAATCAATTCTTAATGGATATCAAATTTAGTAGTCTGGGTAAACCTGATACATAAATGAGACTTTTATTACAAATGTATACACTAATTATAATATATTTTCATCATCATTCTATATAATGATATTCATGGATAATAGCTAATCCCTATTGTAAGTCCCAAAATATCATTCATTTTATGATAATGGAATTATTGGAGATACAAACATACTAATTGGGAGATATAATACTCGGATATAGAAAAAATATTCCATAATAAATATTGAATACATTTGACTAAAAATTATAGAAAAGAAAATAAATGAACACCCCTGCCGTAATATCAATAAACTAAATGGAATAACATATTCAATATGGAAATATAATAAATGTAAGAACATTCCATTCAAATAATGGGATAATAATAAATAAATATGGAATGATATGAAACTGAAATACATGCCATCTATGTAACAAAAAAGGAAGTGTATCGATATATATGTTGATGCCCAATCTCATGGATGAAAAATAACTATAAACAATTGAGGGAAAATATTTCATAATGGATGTCATTTATATGACAAATGAAAACATATACCACAATTTCCACTCACAATATTATTTAAAACTATAGGTATAAAATCAATCAATTTGAACAACTTCTTAGTTTTAGTAGAAACTTCAAATTCATTGAAGAGGTATATAATGTTAGGGATCCTCTCATCATTTCCTTTCAAAATAAATTTTCATATTTGAAAAATATAAATAAATAATATACATTAGAAAATAATTATATTGAATTTGAAATATTGATTTATCAGTAATTACTCATTTAACTAGAATATCTAAAATGAAATTTGATTTAGGATATAGTAATACCCATGATAAATGGTTTCGATAACTTAGAGAATTCAATTCTCATTGATCAAACAATAATATAAATTTCAAGGGTTCATAATGAATGAATCAAGGAATTGAATGTGAATACTATCCAATCCAATTAACTCATAAACCATAAGGAGTAATAAAAAGGATGTTATAAATACCACAAATACCAAGATTAGTTTAAATAGTGTTTTTTATCATTGATGAAATAAAAGAATAAATTTTAAAAAAATTATTGAGGAAAATATAATATTCATTTGGAGAACAATTTTGAATATATTTTTCTTTGAAACTACCGTTGGAAAAAATTATTTTTACAAAATAATTTTAAAGAGTATTAATATGATTAAAATAAATGATGGTAGATAAGTTCATACTTGTTATATAGTGAAAAAGGATTATTCTTTTTCATGGAAAATTGATTTATATACTTTTTGAAGAAAGAGGAAAGGATATTCCTTTTAATAGATTTTAAAAAGACAAAAATAGTAAAAATGTATTCACAAAATCATTTGTAAATATTTTTTTTACAAATTTTAATAAAACATATATTTTATAAGAAAATGAGTTATCTGGATAAAGAGTGAAATGAAGTCTGATTTTTGTAAAAACATATTATAAAACACTTTGAATACCAAAGAGTGTATAAATAGTATTAATAATAAACATGTCCAGGAATTATAGTAGGATAACGAGTGGTTTTATTGAATAATGGTCCAATATTTACCAAGAATGGAAATACCATTGAAAGATCGTTAGTATTAGTCTTGGAGAAAATAATATTTAAACATCCCAAAGAATCTAATAACATTTTGAAACATTTTAAATAATAATAGTCACGAATGAATAAAAATAATGAAACTTATAATATTATTAGAATGGTGGAATTAATTATGTATCAATTCAATTGAAATATATAATCCACATAAACAAAACATGGTACATAAAAACTATCAAGTCCCAACAAAAAATAAATTGAGAGAAAAATCCATTACATATGAATTGAAAGAACAAAATGTGATAATAATAAAATGATACATCTAAATGCAGTTAATAAGAAATAATTAATTATATAATATAACATAATTGGTATGAGGTACTCCATATAAAATAACTATGTGGTGAGTATGATATTTATCTCATGGACGTAATAAGTGAGTTGGATGTCCTCAAAAAGTGTTTCCATTCAGGTGAATGTCATTTTACCTCATTTAAATTGTTTTTAAAAATGATAATGACTTATTCCAGAACTATATTAATACATATAATATCATATATTATCCTCTTATGATACATTATTTCCAGTTTTTTATAACTATGTACTAATTTAACAATTTTTTATTTTAATTAGCTATGTTTTCGAGTATATTTTAACTTTCTATTTTATGTTTTAATTATATATATCCTATATTATTCACTTATATAATGTAAATCATAATTTTAATGTCATATATATATATATATATTATATTTGTATGTATAACAAACAAAAATATTTGAAGATATGAAATGGAATTCACTGTTCATGGAGGCGGTAAGTCGTACATACGCATGAATGATACATACATTTAATTATTGTATTTTAATAGAATTAAAAGTAAATGATTTTAATATATATTTATTTTATAATTTTAGTTCCCTATTTAAGTAATATAATTCATATGTGTTTATTAAAATTTATTATTATTATGTTCCATGAATAATGTGAACGAATGACATCACAACGATGGGGTGGTAGTCCACAATTTCATTAATGATGTAATCATTTTTTAGAAACTAATGTATAAGGATATATGATTTAAATTTATAAAGTAAGATTAAATAAATAATAAATGTTATATATAATAAATATAAACATAGTATTCAGTATAATTGACACTATAAGAGGCGGAATGTAAAAATTATCAATCATCGTTTAGTTGGGTGGTAGTTCTTCATACACCTAAATGACATGTTCATTACCCAGTAGATTAAAGTGTGTGAATGTTTAGTTTGAAAAATTAAAATAAATATATGCAAGTATATTTATGATACTATTCATGTTATATTATAATTTAATAATTATAATTGAGTGAGTGTATAATGGAAATAAAAGAATGACGTTTTAGAGATTGAGTTCTCTCTTAATCAGGTAACTCATTTTGGTTTATACCAAAATGATCTCATGGAAGTATTTCATCCAAAATAATTTATTCAAGGAGAATATAAGGGATGTTTGGGAGATATATTTGTAGAGTTTGGTCATGAATATTTGGTTTTATAGGTGTGGGGATGTGTCACATAAATAATATATTTTATTGGTATTTTCAATTTATTTTCCATTCATGCATTGTTTTGGAGGTTTCCCAAACATTTATAGAGTAATGGGTAAGTTTTCATGAATTGGGAAAACCCATGAGGCCCATTCCTTATTTTAAAATAAATTTTCATTCTTTTATAACATGTTCATATTTCAAAAAAATTCATACATTCCAATTTCTACAAGGTCGCCCCTAATATATTAACACCACTATGTAAATTTGGATCCTTTAGATATCCATAAACATGGTGGATTTGGGATTTTATTTAACTATTTGGGAAACCCCAAAATCATATTTCCATTTTTAAGAAATCATTTTGTTTATTTAATATCATATTTAATATTTACTATTTTTAGATTATTCCACATCTATCTCGAGACCACTGAACCTAGGCACTCCCCTAATATTTTCTCTCCCTCTTAGGAGCTCTTTTTCATCGCAAAACAACTCCAATCATCTTAAGCATTCCCAATTCATGAAGACTTATAAAAGAAATTTGTTTTTATCATAAAACCATCATTTCTTAATCTTTTTCCCCATTAAAATTGCTACATTGTCTCATTATCCTGGATATAACCTCCAAAGAGGTTTATGCTATTTGACTATTCAGATACTGGTGTATTTTGTGATATTTCTACAAGATACCTCAAGTATGTTGGTCTTTTTCTTTCTTCATTAAATGAGATTAGGGTAACATTCAATGTGATTATGGTTTCTTCTATTATCCTTGGGGTTCCTAATGTCCATATGTTAGGGTTAGAACATAGTGTGTGATTTCTTGTCATTTGGGTGAAATATTTTGGATTTAGGTTGGATTTTACTACCTTGAGGTGCGGTGGTGGTGCAGTTTCTGTTTCACACCTTGTTTTAAGGGTTTTAACATACAATGTAGGTGGTTCAATGTGTAAAAAAAATCTTGATGAGTTATCATTCTGTATTTTCTAATTTTACATATTCCTCATATGTTGGGTGTGGTGATAATTCTGTTTGTGATTTATTTGGTTATGTATTTAATTTTATATTTTCCTTTGACCTTTAAATTGGATGTTTTCATGTGTAACTCATGGGGTTTTATTTGGGTGTATTTCATAGATTATCGAATTGGTTTACTAAATCATTTTTGGCCTAGTAATTCTGGTTTGGTAATTTATTAGAGTCATGTGGCACTAAAAAGAGGGTTTTTGAATAGGTTTTATGTCTATAAAATTATTATACTTCGGGAGAGCATTTTAGAAAAATTTGTGTTTTCATTTTTATATTTTATTGTATTATTCATGGTGATTTTATAACACATGAAAATAAATTTATAAATTTCTCTATCGTGGCTAATTCTATTTTGGATAGGAATTGGTATGGTATTGGTCTCAAATATCTGTTTTTATATGTTTTTTGTGCGCGATACATATTTACACCACTTCAATTCTTTTTATGAAAATTATAAATGTTTTAGTTGGTAAAAAAAATTGGGGAAAGGGGGCATATGTACTATTTGGTTTGTGTGTTCACCTATTATGTGTTTTGGAATGTTAAGTGATATATTATGATTTCAAATATTTTTAGAATGTTTGGAAAAAATTTAAATAATTTAATTAAAACTTTCCTTTTGAGCGAATCTTGTTTGTGGGATGTTTTGTGTAAGTTGGATGATAAAATGATTTTGAAGGTAAAAAGAGTATTATGTTTCATGTATCTGTGGGATTTTATGTGATGTGAATCAAATTGTAATTATTTTTATAAAAATGTTCAAAATATATGTTTTGATGTGTTCATGTGATGTGAAAAATGTTGTATGATATTTTGGTGTGTGTATGATTTCAAAACTCATTTGAATGAAAACGTGCAATTTGGGACCTATGTGATGTACATATTAGTCTATTTGGTTAATATGACATGTGTTAATGATATCTGAATGTGAAAATTATACTTATTGGATTGTTTTATTTATTGGATCATAAGAGGGAAACATGGGTATCTAGGTGGGTGGACGGGTACTATTATTATAGTGAATCTGTGGGGTTTGGACTTAGTGTCACTTAGAACGAATGATGAATACAACTCTAAAAAAATTATGATGATGATGATTGGGGACCACTTGGTTATGGGTATTTCCCTATTAGTTTCTCATCCATGAGAATATATATTTGTGATGGTTACTCTCACCCATATATGAGGTTCATGGGACCCACAATGATCTAGTGCCTAGGGGTTATTTCCTATTTCTTGTGTTCATTAGTTACATTGTCCTCACCATCAAAATATGGTATGGTTTTCTTGAAAATTTATTAGTGTTTACATTAGTTTTAATATTGTTTATTCTTAATGATATCACACTTGAAATCTATTTTAATTTTTAATATGCAAATTTTAAAAATTGTAACTACCATTTAGTGTTTATTAAATCTTTCAAGCTTTTCATCCTTGAATGTTTAACACATGGAATCACATAGTGATTGTATCCTACTGGGAATTGGCTCACACCCTACATACACCCTTGGGTGTAAGTAGACTTGGTTATTTTCTTATTGTCGCATGTTGGGTACAATTTTTTATTGCCAGTGGTTCGTGTTTCTAGTAGATCCTTAGTGGTGATGTCTTGTGGAAATGTATTGAGGGTGATTAATCCTTGTCTTGAGGTTGTTGTTGTATATCCATTTAATAATTTTTACCTTTTTAATAGACATTTTTCATTGTTTAAAATCATGTAATTTAATTCTGAAATTTTGTAAAGGATGGTTTTAGTTGAAAAAATCATATTTGTTATATTGAGTTCGTTTGTTTTTTGGTGTTTATAAAATTGGGTATATCATTCCCAATAACTATTTTATGATATATGTGTACTTGTTCCATCCCCTGGGGATTTGAGATGCCCTTTGGGCCTTGTCATTGGCTGGTATTGGTGTCGGTTTTGATGGCAACCAAATTTGGTTCATGACAAAATGGTATCAGAGGAGGTTCTGGTTAACTCTTTGGGTCACATTATTTTGGGAACATCTAGGATATACTGGAGTTTGGATTTTTGGGACATGGAAGTTCGTTAATGTGTTGTGTTTAAAATCACCACACCTCATGATGGGATTCGAGCCACCAGGGAATGTAAAGACATTTTTGTGTCTTATGGTTTTCTTGGTTTGATGATGATTAGAGCGAAATGAAAAGAGATTTGGGTTAGTGGTCTCCGAGAGATCGCAGGGTATGGAAATCCATGTTGATCCGGAGATATTTACATAAACATTATTTGTGATGGTGTAGTGATTGGATTATGGCCTCCAACAATATGTCCAAATCCCCCACTAAATCTAATTTCAATATGCACAGTATTATATCCTTTAGTTTTGAAATCTTGGAAGTCAGGTTTTAAAATCAAAATGAAATGGTTTTAAGAAGTGTAATTTTTTAAAATGATTTTCTAATAAATATAAAAGTTATTTAATTTTTAAATGATTGAACTGAGTGTTCATAATCATTTTGTAACTAAAAATTGTGTGTTTAATCCTTTTTTGAAAACAGAAAATTTTGTCAATGTTGGTTTTGAAAAAGTGTTTTAAATATAGTTTTCTAAACTGTTGAGAGGTTTTTTATTTGGATTAGATGATTTGAAATTTATGTGTATGAATTGAAAGTGAGTATTCATAAAAATTATTGTTCTTTTATGAAATTATTTTTAAGATGTAATTTGGGATTTTTTCTGTGGTTAGTAGTTTTGAGAAAAATGAGGTATTGGTTGACTATTTTTGTTTTCAAAAGTGGAAATAATTTTTTATATTAACCTTTGGTATTTCCATGAGCGACCACATGGATGGGGTTATAAGGGATGATGGATGTTTTATGGCATGGATAGTGCAGTTCTGGGATGGATATGAGTAGGGTGCCTGGTGTGTCACTGAAACATTCATGTGTGAATCCAATGGGGTACCAATCATGGATACGGTAACCACTGAATCGTTTATTTTCAAAAATATGATTTTAAAGAAGAAACATGATATATTTATGACTAGTTAGGTATGGTGTGTGTTATGTGATTTTTTTTCAATTTTGATGTTGTCGGATGTTTTGAGTCCAATAACCCCTTCTATTTGTACTATGTTTTCGGTTTGTGTTTGGTCTATAAGCTGTGCTGAAGGTCCAGTTAGTAGTATATTATTTGAAATGTTTTGGGATGCCTTTACATGGGTTCATTTTATGTTTTTGTATTGGTATTGTGTAATATATTGACCAATGGACCATCATGGTTGGGTCATAGGGTTTAATATTCAGATAAGTTACGCCCCATTAAGGGTTAGTGAACTACTAATGTGTTTCGCATGTTGTTTCGTCATTGGAAGATCCTTCTGTTGATCAATGTAATGAATATTTTTGTTGAGATATCTTGATTTATTCTACAACCTTTCCTTTCATTGATTGTTTATCCTCTTTTAGAGGGATATTGATCATAGAAGGTTTAAAAATACCTTATCTTCTTAAGTTTCTTGATTTGCCGATGGTGGAGTGGTCTGGGGTTGTTAGCATGGATGAGTATCTGGATAGTGTCTAAGAGGTCCTCTCATTATTTTATAGTCTCTTAAAATATGGTGTTCACATTAAACTACCAGTGTGGGAAATTTGGTCCTGAGAGGATAATGTGGCCACTTTCTAGAATTGTGTGTTGTTTTGGGATGTTGTATAAGGTCCCTCTCCATGCACTGTTTATATCCGTCATCATGGTCCTATTCCATGACACCTTGTGATTTCATGTGCTTTATTGACTATAATGGTGAAAGTCGCGCAATCCTCTAAGAGTCCTTGTTATGTTGGGAGAATTCCTTCCCAGAAAAAAATCCAAATCATCCATTTTAGAGGAAGGTGAGTATATGTGTTATTTATTTCTATTGTTTCTCACTCGAAGAAACAAGATGGGATGTCTGTGAATCTATTAATACCTTGTTTCAGTGAAATATCGGGTTAGGGTAAAGTGAGATTGTAATGTGTTATGTCGTGGAAATCATATCAGGGATTTTAGTGTAGTTGTTGGTGGCACCTAAAGAAGAATTCTCCTTTAGGGGGGTTTCCAATGCCTAAATACGAGGCCCAATATTCATCAATCATTTGAGCTCCAGCCATAGGTCTCGTAGAGAACCTTGTTCATAGGCAGGGGAAATCCCAGTGTCTTTAAAACCTTTGTACAATTCCATGTCCTTTGTATGAAAGATAAGATGATTTTAAACATTTTGTGTTATTATATTTCTTATGTTATTCCTGTTCGGTGGAAATTAGTGGAGGGCCTTGTACCAATGTCATCACATAATGTCTTTCCCTCCCACATTGGTTTCTTTTGAGTCATTCGAAAATAGTTGGAAATTTGGAGATACATGATGAGGACATAGTTTTTACATGATTAGTAGAGATTGTGTGCCATGAAGCCATGCTGAAAGAATGATCTTCATAGTTAGTGCACAGTTTCCCAAACCGTGTGAACTAACACTATGCCCTTCCCAAATCATTAATTTTTTTGGTTCATTCTGTGTCAGCCTATGATGGTCAAATGAGATGGATGGATCTTATGGTGGGGAGTCCCACAATGATTCTCATGTATGTTACTTTGGAAATTTTGAATTTAAATCTATGCTTTGTACCAATGATTCCGTTCAGGCCTCTCTCTATTAGTGTTATTATTTATTCAAGGAAAAACATTTGCTTTTTCATATAGTGGGGAGAAAATTTGTGTCCCCCCATACCAGTAACATAGATTTATTCATGTTCTTGGCTTGGCGGTAGAGATTCTCGTTCGGTGCAATCTAGCTGCAAACAACTTCCTTGAGTAAACATTGGGATTGGAGAGTGCCCAATGGTTTCCTTAAAGTAAGGTAAGTGTATCCTTGTTCCATGTTTTTGTTTTTTTGGATGAATTGCATGAGTCCTGTTAGGATATTGTATGTGGAATATTGTTTTGGTGTAAAGTATGAATGTGATTAATCATTTCAACAAATTGGTATCTGTTTTGGTTGTGAGAGTAATCTTTCGTTATTTTTTCACTGGTGGTGTTTTGGCCTCTAGGGGTGAAACCTAGAAATAGAGTACCTCTTGGTTTCTCAATTGGGTTAGGTTGTTTCTTTGACCTAGTTATGACCTTACAGGGAAGAAATTTTTCATGGTGGGTAGAATTTTCCCATATATAATTTATATAAAAATATTTTTTAATTTATTTTACATTCATGAATTGTTTTAGGGGGTTCTTAAGCATTTATGGAGGAATTGGTGAGTTTTTATGAATTGGGCCAACCCGTGATCCCAATTCAATAATTTTATATATTTTTTATAACTCATTCATATTTCAACATTTTTCATCCATCCCAATTTCTACTTGGCCTCCCCAAACATATTAACACCACCATGTCAATTTGGTGCTTTTGGATATAAATAATACTGGTGGATTTTGGATTTTATTTAAGGAGTTGGGCAACCCCAAAAGCCCATTTACAGTTTAAAAAAACACTAAGTTAATTTAATAACATATTAAATTTTAACTATATTTCAGTGATTTCACCACTAACCTTATCCAAATGAACCTATGAGTGCCCCTAATGTATTTCCCCCTCTTCAGAGATCTTTTTCATCGTAAAACAAGTCTAATGATCTTAAATAATCCCAATTGAAGTTGATTTATAAAGTTAATTTGATTCCTTCATAACTCATTCATTTCACACTCTTTATTCCCCATTAAAATTCATACATGGTATCCTTATACTTGTTCTATCCTCTAATGATGTTTTCGCAGTTTGAAAATTCAGCTAATAGTGTATTTGGGGCGATTTCATCAAGATCCCTCAAGTATGTTGGCCTTCTTCATTCTTCATTCAATTTTCATAGGGTTACATACAATGTGACTAGGTATTATTCCTTTATAAATGGGGATAATAATTTCTATAAGTAGTGTTAGAACAAAGGGGTTGATTTTTTTTTCTCTTGGGTTAAATCTTGTGGTTTTAACTTGGATTTCACCTCTTTGACACGCGGCTGTGGTGCAGATTATGTTTCACACCTTGTTTTGAGGGTTTCAACATAAAATTTAGATGGTTCCATGTGTAAACAATTTTTGATGTGTTAGATTTCTATATTTTAGGTTTTTTATATTCCTCGTATGTTGGTTTTGGTGAGAAAACTTTTTATGATTGATTTGGTTTAGTATTTAATTTTATAGATTTATTTTTACTTGAAATTGTGTGTTTTCATGTGTTACTCATGGGGTATTATTTATTTGTTTTTCATATATTTTGTAATTAGTTTAAAAAAACTTGTTTGTACTTCCAATTCTGGTTTTGTAATGTATTAGTGTCATGTTGGACTAAAAGTAGTGTTTTTGAATAGGTTTGATGTGTATAACATTGTTATAATTCTTGAGAGCATTTGATGATAATTTGTGTTTTCATTTGTATCTTTTGTGGTATTATTCAATGTGATTTTATATAACTTTAATTTTATAAATGTCTCTATGGAATTTAATTCTATTTTGTATTGGAATTGGTACAGCTTTGGTCTTAAATGTGGGTTTTAAAATGGGATTTGTGTGGAAGACATATTTTCTCCAAATGGGTTATTTTTACAAAAATTCTAAATGTTTTATTTGGTTAAAAAAGTGGTAAATGGGTGAATATGTACTATTTGGTGTGTATGTGTTCACCTATTATGGTATTTTCAATATTTATGTGATGTTTTATGAAAGCAAACATTTTAATAATGATTTTTAAATTTTTGAAATGGTTTAAAAAATTGTAATGTTTGAGAGATACTTGATTGTGGTCAATTTCATGTATGTTTAATGATAAAATGATTATGAAGGTAAAAATGGTATAATGTGGCATCTATGTGTGGGTTGTTATGTGATGTGTATCACCTTGTAAATGTTTTATAAAATCATTTAAATGATTTTTTGATGTGTTGAAATGATGTGAGAAGTGTTGTTGGATATTTTGATGTGTGTATGATTTCAAAATTCATTTGAATAAAAAAGTGGATTTTGTGACTTGTGTGATGTACATGTGTTATGTTTGGTTAAAATGTGATGTTGAAATAATATTTTTATGTGAAATTTATACTTCTTGTCATGTTGAACTTGTTTTAGAACAAGAGGGAAACCCAATAATCTAGTCAGGTGGACGTGTACGAGTATGCTAGTGAATCTGTGGGGCATGGCCTCAGTTTCACATAGAAAAATTAAAACAAACAACACTAAATAAACTAGGATGATAATGATTGGGGACCACTATGTAATGGGAATGCTCCCTACAAGTGGATTGTGCATGAGAATGGATATTTTTTATGTTTACTCTCACTGAGATACGAGTTACCTAGGACCCACAACAAGATACTGCCTAAGGGTTATTTCCTATTTCTTGTGCTCATTAGTTACATTGTTCTTACCGTCGACATATAGTATGTTTGGATATAAAATTAATTAATGATCAAATTATTTTTAAATGTGTTTATTCTTAATGATAGCCCACTTTAAACCTATTTTAATGTTTATGTTTCATCATTTAAAAAGTGTTACTAGCATTTTATATTTATGAAATCGCAAAATCTTTTCATCACTAAATGTTTGTCACATGGAATCACATAGTGGTTTTATCCCACTAGTCATTGGCGCACACCCTATATACTCTCATGGTTGTAAGTAGACTTGGTTATTTCTTCAATGTCCCTTGTTGGGTATATTTACTAAGTGCCAATGGATTGGGTTTCTAGCTGGTCCTTGGTTGTGAGGTCTTGTAGATAAGGATTGAGGTTGATTACCCCTTGATTTAATGTGGTCCTAGGCTATACATTTGTGGTTTTTTACCTTTTTAATAGACTATTGTCATTGATTAAAATCTATTAATTTTTTTCTGAAATTTTGTAGAAGATGGTTTCAGTTGAAGATTCATGATATTTTTATTGAGTTCATTTGTTGTTTGGTGTTTATAAAATCAGGTTAATCATCCCCAAATGTAATTTTATGATACCCGGGTACTTGTTCCAAACCATGGGGATTTGGAACACCTTTTGGTCATTGTCATGTGCTAGGTTTGGGGCCAGTTTTGAGGGCGACCAGATTTGGTTCGTGAGAGGATGTGGGAGGAAAAGAGGCATTTTATAATGGGGGAAGAGTGTCACTCTTGTAATATTTTAATAGAATGGAACTCCATAAATATTGTTTTTTTTACTTGTATCAATAATGGTAAAAAGTAAATAAAAGTGAGGATAGGGTCTACATATTTCCATTAAATTTATCTTGTATGATTTTATAGGTCCATTATGGCCGTTAGTTTATGGTTTAATTTTTTGTGGTTTTTAATTAAACCTTAATCATTATAATTAATTTTAATTACATTCATTTTTTATCATGGTAAAAAAGTATGTTTAAATTATAATAAATTATAAATTATTATTTTGATATATATTGAATTCATTTGGACAAATTTCATGTATAGAATACGATGAAATTAATTTAAATTAAATCTCCCAATAATGACAATAATGTTGGTTTTCAAAGTAAAAAGGTCCTAATTATGAAATGTTTTTATATTCAATTTAATAGTGAAATAGAATTAAATGATGTACATTTAATTAATTGATAAAAAATTTATCTCATTAATATTTTAAAAAATAAATATATAATTTTTCCTTTTAAATATAATCGATGAAAAAAATTTAATTAAATTTCATTATTTTTTAGAATTCATTAAAAAAACATCACAAAAAATAACAAAAAATAAAATAAAAACCTAATTTTTTTATTCCAATTTAAAATATAAATTTTCTTTTTACATCTTATATTTATAAAATGGTTAGATATTATATTTAAAATATGATCTCTATTAATATGTTGTAAAATTACCTTTACAATAATACATGTTTTTATGTACAATATGTAATTTATTATTATCTTAGGTCTATCAAATCTATTGGAAAGTTATAGAAAATATCATACAGAAATTATAACATATATATATTTCATTATTATCATTAAATAATTATAATTAATTTAATTTATGACATAATTCATTTGGTAGCATAAAAATAATTGTATTTTCTTTATATAAAATTGGGGTGGATTTTAATTTATAATAATTTAGTAAACAATTAACTTATTTAATATTTAAGCAAACCATATATTTTTACTATTTAATTAATATTATTCATATGAACTAATTTAATAGCTAGTTGAATTATTAAATAATAATATTTGGAAGATATATTATTGATTGGAACCACCTGGTCTTGTGTGTGACATAATCTTTTGAAGATAGATTCTCATGCATGTAACACAAGATAACTCAATGTTAAATTTATTTAAGTCTAAATATATATATATTTAATTTATTTATTATATAATATATATAATAAATTTTCCAGATAATTTATTCCCTTATGCTCTTGGTATCATGTGTTATAAACACTATCAAATACAAAGGTTCTTACATTATTTTTTTGGGGATTCAAATTCTCGCCACCTTATTTAAATTACATCCTCATAATTTAAATATAATACATTGTCTAATATTTATTATATTAAAGTCCCACATTTTAATAATGTTTTTAGAACGTCCAATATAAATGAGATAATTGATATAGGGGTCACTTAGACTACCATGTAAATAGGTCTCTATGTAGGAGGAAATCAGTGGCAAGTTGAAAAACACACAGTGATGGAAAATGAAAACATTTACAGGGAGTGTATGGGGTCATTAATCATAATCATGTGAATGTTAAATAAATGTTTAGGGCCAAAAATACATAAATTTTCTCTGATTTAGTAGTACATTTTTTATTAAAAATTGAGGTATTAGTTCATCAATTTTATTGTATCATTTTTAAAGTGTTAAGTAATTATTTTACATCATAATAATAAAAGTAATTATAATTTCGTGAGACATTTAAATTTCCTTACCACAATCTCATCTTTTTTATGTTCTATCAAATTATAATTCATCCCTTATCTTAGTAAATGGGTGTCCAAAAAATAACCATGATCCCTAAATCACTAAAACATTTAACGGATCAAAAGACCCATAAATGAGTGACAATACAAACTATTGGTCTATAAATATTCTTTATATTCAATATGATTAAAATATTAATTTATAAACTAAAAATTTTAAACTATTGTCTCATAATTAACAATTATTCCTAATATGTTTTTAAATAATTACAGTAGACCTAAAATTCATGTAGGGTAGTTTTAGACACAAACCCATTATCATCCTTCAACTATGGGATCAAGATCTGTTGGCCTGCCGAATTTGATTGGTTATCACTCGATTTGTAGGTTCTCTTTATAAAAAACAATATTAATTTAATTTCCAAAATATATATAATTAAAATCCTTGATATATAATAATTTAATCAACTATTAACAATCATTTTCAAAAAAAATAGTATTTATATAATATCATAATCTTATCTGACTCATAGTATGATGTCGTTACTGATCATATCAACAAAAGGTTCTATTAATTACATTACAATTGTATTTATATAAATGTAATGAAGTATTAATCAAATAAATCTTTTATTTAAATATATTCTTCTAAAATCAAGAAAATTCCATAGACGTTTCTAGATTCAAATATCCAAAATTCCATTGGTATAATACATGAAAAATATAAATATTGAATACCAATTTTTTTTATCAAAATGTTTCCTTATTTATTATAATTTATATCGATAATATTATTATTTTGATTTTTAAATTATGAACTATTATCCTCAATCCAAGAAAACATTGGTTTAACATAGGTTATTAAATGTAAAAATCCTTTATAATGGTTTTAAAGTATGTTGCAATTATACTAATCATATTCTTGATAGATTCAATAAAGGTTCATAGTGTGCCCTATTTATGTGTACCATGTTACCTCATGTTAGAGATGGAACATATTTTTGGATTTGTCACTCCAATAGAATTTTTGAAATAACAAAGTGCACTTTTATTATCAAGATAACGATATATTATAAGGAACAGAAACATAATATATACATGAAAAAATATTATAGGGTGTTCCTCTATAAATATTCTCAAAATATTTCCTTAGGGTTATGTTCACTAAATTATGTTTCATAAATCTGGTTCCCATGGTTGATACTAAACATAGATAAATAAACTATCATGACCACTTCCATCCATGATACTACTCCTGAGCTGGCAATGGTGAAAGGGAGATAATTCCCCCCAAGTCCTGCCCCCAGTAGGCCCCGGGGCGACAACTAGCACCAAGTGTATGAGTTCTCACAAATATGGGAGGCATTACACTTTTATTATTTATGATCAGGAAATAAGATGAATCAAACTCCAAAAGAAAAAGGAACAAGTAAAAGAAAATAAAACACAAACCAATCCCACATCCATGTTTAATCAATTATCAAACAAGGTACAAGTACAAGAAAGCTCAAAAAGGTACAATACCAAAAGAAACAAGAGTTCAACAACTTCAACAACTCCAACTATCCCGACTAGTAGGGTCCCACACGGCCCTGGTAGTCCTCCTGGAAATTTAAATGTAAAAGAAGGGTGATCATACATGATTACTTAGTAGGGAAACCTTAATCTCTCATGAACAGGTGGGGAGACATCCTAATGTCCTGTGGGAACAACAGAAGAAACCAAATCCTATAAAGAATTCAATCCACCAAACCTCACTAGCCATGCTCACCAAAAACACAAAACAACATGTAGTAGTATATCAGAACAAGAATTTGGTACCCCGCACCATTTACCACTAGCTAGCTGCTCTTCCTAACAGCAAACCTCCTGACTCTACCACACTCTTCCTGCCCGCACAAACCTGGGCCTCTCAAACCACATATCCCACCTACACACAGCTAGGCATCACAAACCCCATATCCCGTCTGCACACACCTGTGCCTCATCCCGAAGATTCAATTGAACATTACACATTCCCGAAGAGTCTTGGACTGAAACCACCCCAATCTAAACCTACCCAAAGAGTCTTGGGTATAATGTCGCCTCATGCCATCAAATCCCATGAAAGAAGGAGCGTGATGGAGCTAGCACCTAAGGGGGAAACCGCCTCTCCCATGAAATGGGAGTGTTCGGTACAATGTCCTCAACATGGGTGGGGTGCGACAAAACAAAAAGAAATATATATACATATATATATATATACCAAACACACTGCCCAACCTATGGCTTGAAACAAAGAAACTGAGCACATGCCTCAACACTACTACTACGATGCATGCATACATCATACAATCCCAAGACCATTTTGGTTTTCATGATTCAGTAATATTAGTTTATTAATTCCTTATCTACTGGTTAAGTAACCACAACCAACCATATAAATCGTTCGTAAAACATATCCCTGCCAACCACAAGTCATGTTAGATAAAACACAAGCAACAAAAAACCAACCTTTTTATCATATGTCGATCTCCATGGATTGTTCCCACATTTAATTAATTATCTTTCCCCCCAGTTCATTTATCAACTATACACATTATTTTAATAACACAACCCATTACTGTAGACCTACAGCTAATATAACCACATCTCCATCTCCGTATCAAAAAACATGGCTCGTGCCACATCATCGCCCCTTTAATAGCATTCTCCGTAGCCCTCTGACCATTCTATCTGTAACAACCATGATTCACCCCCCATTAACACACCATGTAACCAAGCCAACACCCACATGTTCATTATTCTGTTTTCTCCAACCGGGGTGATCACCCAAGGGTTCCATATTTTAATTCGCCAACTTTAATTGATTAACCAATTTCCACATTCCACAAAGATTCCATCCACAAAACAGTCTGGAAAGATATGGAAACATTTAATCGCACAAGCAAAGGCCTCCAATGACCGTGATATTTAGTAGGTAGAAGCCTATTCAATTATCAACATAAGAACATGATATATAAAGATAATCATAATAACTTCCCCATCCCTATTCATTAATCTAATTATTATCTTTATTTATTGGTTCAATTTTATATCATCAAAACAAGAGGATACCCACCCCGCATGATGCACAAATTAGAGAGATGAAGGTATAATCCCTACTTCAACAGGTTCTGATCACAATGCTCCCTTGGATCAGCTTCAGAAGTCGTTCGTCAGCATCCTCGCTTCTATTAAACCAGGAAAAACCTCTTTCGGTAGAAGCTGGGAAGTAAAGGATGAAGGGAAAATAACATATCCAATCTCATAAGTTCCTCCTCGTCGTTACGATCCCATGTCCATGGACAGATTGTAAATCAGATCTCGGACAAAGAAGTTATGGAGGATAGGAGCATTGGAGTCTCTCAGGATAGTTCTGCTCGAAGGATATGGGAGGAGAGGAGTGCTTTGAAATGGAGGGGAGGCCCCCTACTTTTATAGGCAATAAAAACTAATGTACACGGCGTGTACTCGAACATTTCACATGGTCTCCACGCAGCTTTCAACATGATATTCAATGCGGTGCACGGTCGTTGACTGGTCAACAAACGGTTTGAGGGTAACGCGTATGCGGAAGGAACTACATGGCATGTAGTATGGGATAAACAGCGTGTACTCATTTATTTCACGCGGAAAGGACAGTGCCTCAACATGACACAAGGCCGTTGACTGGTCAACACACGGTTTGAGGGTAACGCGTACGCGGGAAGGAACTACACGGTGTGTAGTATGGGATACACAGCGTGTACTCATTTATTTCACATGGAAAAGACATGGATTCAAAATAGGGTATACCCAGAAAGGTGGTACATGGAGTGTACTCACACTACACAGCGTGTAATTACAAAATTCTTAATGGTGTGGGAAAAGTCCATTCTACCCTCCAGAACATTTCATGACCATATTTTCGTCAAAGGAAAGTCTTGGAGAGGTCCGGGCCATTACATCATATACCTCGTAAAACATTATCATCCCCAAGAATTCAGGAACCAACCCATAGGAACCCAACAAGATACCTCTTAGGGATCTCGTTATAAGAGGAACCCAACCAAAAACCCTAATCATATGTGTTAGGAATTCCCTCTCCTATGTAGAGATATTATCCACTGTAGGCGACACTGACTCCCCGGCACATGTTTAATCAGATACTCATTAATGTGTCTCGATTATGAATTGGGTCTTCCCACATCCATATATTAGGATTTTTCAACTAACACTACCCCCAACACTGTACAACCAACACAATGTCCGAACACGTGGCATGGGGAAATTCATTTTCCCTTGTCGATATATTGTCAGCTTTAGGCTACACTGACTCACCTACACATGTTTAATCAAATCCACATTAATGTATCTCGATTACGAATTAGGTTGTTCCCTTTCCCACATGTTTGGAAAAATTAAACACATGGAAATAAAACGTCTCACAACCAACAAGTCAAGCATTCCATATATCAATGGTACAAAGCATAATATCAAAACAAGGCTCAGAAGAATAATGAAAAACACAAGTCAAATAAACTATGGGTACTGATCATGCATCTGAGCCTCCCGCTCCCAAGAGCTCTCCTCGAGGCCTCCATGCCTCCAAATAACACAAACCAAGGAGATGGTTCGTCCACGGAGCACCTTCTCTTTACGATCCTCGATTCGGACTGGTCTTTCCTCAAAGGTCACGTCGTCTCCCATATCTAACTATCCCTAGTCGATAATGTGAGAGTCTTCGTGTAGGTACTGACGAAGTTGGGAGATTAGGAAGACGTCATGAACCTTCTCCACTTGAGGTGATAGGGCCAACTGATATTCCACCTCGCCGAATCGCTTCCGCACCTTGAAAGGTCTAATGAACCTATGGGAGATCTTACTCTCCTTCCCAAACCTCTAATTCCCCCGTTGAGGGGAAACCTTCAAGAAAACATGATCCCCAACCTCTAACTCTAAGGGCCTCCCCCGAAGACCAGCATAAGACTTCTATTGCTTCTGATATGCTTTCATCATCTCACGCAGAAGTTGGACTTTCTCTGTGCTGCTCTATACTACCACTGGCCCAAGAACACCTGTCTCTCCAACCTCTGCCAAACAAATGGGTGAACGACATGGTATTCCATAAAATTCTACAAACGTCGCCATGCAAATAGTATAATGGAAGCTGTTTTTGTAGGTAAAATCTACTAAAGGAAAGTGTCGAACCCATGATCCTCCGAAATCCAGAATGCTTGCTCACAACATGTCCTCCAACGTCTGGATAGTATGATCTGTCTGCCCATCAGTCTGGGGGTGGAAAGCAGTGCTAAGGCATAGCTGGGTGCCAAAAGCATGTTTTAACCACTTCCAGACCCATGAGGTGAACTGATTATCCCGATATGAGATGATAGTTTTCTAAACTCCATGAAAACGCACCACCTCATCTACGTACCTCTATGCTACGGTACTCACTGGGCCCGACTCCTTAATTGCTATGAAGTGAGCTGATTTTGTCAGCTAATCCACCAATACCCAGATAACATCATAACCACCCTGAGCTCTGGGTAATCATGTGATAATGTCCATTGAGATGTCATCCCATTTCCACTCTGGGACATCTAAAGGACACAACAAACCACTGGAAACACAGTGTTCTGCTTTTAATTTCAGAAACACTAGGCACTTAGCCAAAAACTCTGCCACTTCCCGTTTCACCCCGGGCCAGCAAAACTATTCCATCAGGCCTCAATACATTTATGAAACACTCGGATGCACCACCAATGCTGAGCTATGAAACTCACAGAAAAGTCCCTCACGCATCAACTCTGAAACAAAAAACCTTCCATGAAAAAGCATCTGATGATGGCTATACTCTAACCATCTTTCTGGAGAATTTCCCTAATCAATACGATCCCACATTACTTCTGCCACGATGTCTCCCCACTGAGACGCTTCCACGTGCTGCAACATGGTGGACTGCACCATCATCTGAAACAAACAACCTCTAACACCTTCTAACCTTGCATCCATGTGGAAGGAAGCCAACTCTCCCATTGCTTTCCAAGCATCAGTGGATTCCTGAACCACTTTCTTATGTGACATCTAGCTTAGGGAATCAGACACAACGTTTCCCTTACCATCAGTGTATGGGATCTCGAAGTCATAGTCTTGGAGAAACTTGACCCATCTTCACTACCGTAAGATCATGCCATGATGGGAGATGATATAACATAATCTCTTGTGATTCAAGAAGACCACAAAGCAGTCCTCAAAGAGCTAATGTTTCCACAACTTCAGTACGAACACCACTTCTGTAACTTCTAGGTCATGGGTGGAAAATTTACGCTCATGAGGGTGCAACTGCCTAGAACCATAACAGATCACACCCTTCTTCTGGATCAATATGCACCCCAAACCAAGGCCAGAAGCGTCACAAAACACCTCATACAACAACCCTTCCTATGGAAACCAATGTACAAGAGCACTGACCAACTTCAACTTTAGGTAGTCGAAAGATTCCTGGCACTGCTCACTCTATATGGAGACTAGGTTCTTCCTAGTCAAAGCTGACAATGGAGCAGCAACTCGAGAGATGTCTGAAACAAACCTCTGATAATAGCATGCCAACCCCGGGAAACTAATAACTTCTGCCATGCTCTTGGATGCTTACCAAGAATCAACATCCTCAACCATCAACGGGTCCACTGACACTCCATGCTGAGACACCACGTGCCCAAGGAAGTGTACTTATTGTGACAAGAACTTACACTTAGACAATTTCCCATAAATCGGGTGGTGTCGAAGGTCTTCCAAGACTGCCCTGATATGATCAATGTGCTCCTCCTATGATATTGATTAGATTAGGATATCATCGATAAACACAATAACAACCGGTCTAGAAACACTCGGAGGACAAAGTCCATAAGTCCCATGAACACAGCTGGTGCATTCGTAACTCCAAACGGAATCACTGCAAACTCGAAGTGCCCATACCTGCACCTGAAAGCCGTCTTTGATATGTCACTATCCTTTACCCTCAGTTGATGATATCCAAGTCGTAGATCAATCTTATAAAACCATCCTGATCCCATTTGACTGGTCGAAGAGGTCATCTATCCTTGGAAGGGGGTAACGGTTCTTGATCGTTACCTGATTCAACCTTCGGTAGTCTATGCATATCCTGAGACCACCATCTACCTTCATCATGAACAAAACTAGAGCACCCCATGGTGACATGATAGGTTGAAAAAAACCGTTCTCCATAAGATCTTAAATCTAAATCCGCTACTCCCGAAACTCCAAATGTGCCATCCAATAAGGGGCCATCGAAATCGGACGGGCACCAGGCTGTAAGTCTATCCCAAACTCAACGCCACTTCAGGGGGGTAGAGTCAGAACCTCCTTAAGAAAAGCATCGAGGAACACCTAAACAACCTCTGGAACATCCACCGTCTTTGTATCAGTTGAAACCACTAATACCACACCTTACAATGAATGGAGAGGCATTACATGACAACTTCCCACCTGATAGCTCCTATCGCCAGCAAAAGCTACACGTTGCCCATCCACGTCGCATAACATGACCCTTCTTTAGAAGCAGTCGATAACAAAACTAATATAAAACAGCCAGTCGATGCCTAGGATGACATCATATGGCAGCATATATAGCAAAAGAAGATCCCCACTATATCGACATGGTCCCAATGTCTGCCCACATCCCCGGCAAACACAAGATACGCTGGTTTGACCTCCAACTCGTGTACTCAGTAATAGGGGTAAGAAAAGTCTCTCTACGTCTAGACCCAAATTGTGGGCTATACCGGGTACAACGGAGGAGTGCAAAGCTCCCGAATCGAACAAACCAGAAACTAGTGTGCTGAACAAACAAATCATACCTCGCACCACCTCTGGTCCTGCTGGAGCTGCCAACTCTACTGAGTGAAACTGTCCACGCCCAGCTCCTCTGTCTCTCTTTTTATCGACCACCTCCCCGACCCCTCCCTGGTCGAGGTCCTTGAGGATCACCGTGAGGTCGGCCTCCTCCTGCATAGTCTACCCTTGGAGGAGCATGGTCCTGTTACTGCTGGAAGGGTCTCGCCGACAACTGGTGCTGCTGAGGCTGGCACTGATCCTGCCCACCTCCACCGTTCTGAGCTCGGGTTGGGCACCATCTTTGGATGTGCCCGAAACCTCCACAATAGAAGAACTTCGGTCCTAGGCTTGTGAAAAAGGGATGAAGACCAGATGATCTAAACTCGAACTGGTGGGGCCAGCTCCCCACTAGCATGAATCTGGATGGTCCGGTCGCAGGAGACCTACTACTGACTGCCTTCCCTTTCGACGATCCCGGTTGGATCCCCTATCGTGTTGCACCTCCATGCGAGTGCATCCTCTCTAAAAACTCTGCCTTAATCTGTACTGCCATGTAAGTCAGAAGGGTGAAGCGGGTGACAACATACTGGAGCGAAGTACAAAGTGCCTCCTCCAAACGTCTCGCCCGAGACTCCTCATTTGGAAAGAGATCTAGAGAAAAAAGTAGGAGACCCTTGAACTTGATCCCAAACTCTCATACTGACATACTCCCCTATTGGAGGGAGAGTAACTCCTACCGCTTCTCCTCCATGATCATGAACGAAAGGAATTCCTCTCGGAGCTCCATGTCAAAGTCATCTCACGGAGCCTCTGCATCTGACCTCTCCCTGAGGTAGTGCATCCACAACGGACGTGCCGCACCGCTTATCTGACTGACTGCTAGGGGAACCCAGTACTCCCTCAGAGCATAGATCAATGTAAAAGAGATCCTTAGATCCTAATTCCACCCCTCCATCTCCATATCCAAAGTACAACCCTTGTACTTCTTGAAGGTTTTACGGTGGAAGGAACAGAGAGTCTTCTTCCACTAACTATCTTTCTCCTCTCACCTAATCCCCAACTGATTGATCACCTAAATCTGTTGGGCCTCAGCTGTCTAAGTCACCCGGGGACGACTTCTAGGTGCCATAGCTGTACAGTAAACAAAGATCGCATAAGCCCCAGTAGCAAGAAAATTTCTCAAGGTTTCATTTTATCACTTTATTTCTTTCCCAGAACACCCAAATCAAGTAAAACACAATCATGATGATGCATGTCACTTCCCTGGGGTCTTTACCCTACGATCAATGCAGTCTCATTTTTTCATTATATAGGCTTAGAGTCCTTTCATCGGATCACGGTGGGGGCCATAAAATCCCATGTCCTAGCCGGTCTTACCTAGACTCTATCACACACCAAGATCTGCCAACACTGTCGCCCAACCATCCCATGTAATCCTCATTGTGCCTAACTCTATACTCCATCCTATCTCTCATCCTTCCTCTAATACCATTCTATCATGACCCCCTTCAATCAAAGATGCCCCTCTTGAGATGGAAATGGTGAAATGGAGATAATGACCCATGAGTCCCGCCTCCAGTAGGCCCCGAGGTGGCGAATTGCACCAAGGGTATGATTTTTAAAAAATATGGAAGGCATTACCCTTTTATTATTTAGGATCTGGAAATATGATGAGTTGGACACCAAAAGAAAAAGGAACAAGTAAAAGAAAATAAAACCCATACCAATCCCACATGAATGTTTAAACAATTTTGAACCATGGTACAAGTACAAGAATGCTCAAAAATCTACAACACGAAAATTAACAAGAGTACAACACCTTCAACAACTCCAACTGTCCCGACTACTAGGGTTCCACACGGCCCTGGTTGTCCTCTTGGAAACCTGAATGTAAAAATAGGGTGAGCATACATGTATAATTAGAAGGGAATCCTAAAGCTCTCGTGCAAAGGTGGGGA
The DNA here is from genome assembly GCA_963277665.1 of Viscum album. NCBI lineage: Eukaryota > Viridiplantae > Streptophyta > Magnoliopsida > Santalales > Viscaceae > Viscum > Viscum album. The sequence goes on from OY728145.1 coordinate 1,111,372,056, forward strand.
GACATCCTAATGCCCCGTTAGAACAACAGAAGAAACCAAAACCTAGCAAGGAATTCTTTCCACCCAACCTCACCAGCCACACTCACAAAAAACACCAAACAACCGGTAGTAGTATATACGAAAAAGTATAGGGTACCCCGCACCATTTACCACTAGCTAGCTGCTCTTCCTAACGACGAACATCCAGATGATACCACACTCTTCCCGCCCGAACACGCCTTGGCCTCTCAAAAAACATATCCCTCCTACACTCACCTGGGACTCACAAACCACATATCCCAACATCACACACCTGGGCCTCATCCCGATGATTCTTGGGAACAATAAAGCAGCCCAAAGTGTCTTGGGCAGAAACCACCCCAATCGAAACCTACCCGATGAGTCTTGGGTGTAAGGTAACCTCAAGCCATCACAACCTATGGAAGAAGGAGCAGGAAAGAGATAGTAACTAAGGGGAAAACACCCTCTCCCATTAAATGGGAGTGTTCATCACGACGTGCTCAACTTGGGTGGGGTGCGACAAAACACAAAGATACAGATATATATATGTATATACTAAACACACAGTCCCACCTATGGCTTGAAATAGTGAAATTGAGCATGTGCCTTGGCACTGCTACTACGATGCATTCATGAAACAAACAATCCCAACCCCATTTAGGTATTCATGTTTCAGTAGTATTAGTTTATTAGTTTCTTAACTTTTGGGAAAGTAACCACAACCAACCATATTAGTCATTCATAAAACACATCCTTGACAACCACAAGTCATGTTACATAAAACACCAGCAACACAAAACCAACCATTTTATCATCAGTCGATCCCCATTGATTGTTCACATGTTTAATTCATTATCAATCCCCCCCAAGATCATTTATCAAAATTCCACTTTCTTTTAATAACACAACACATTACTGCAGCCCTACTACTACTATAACAACATCTCCATCACCGTATCACAAAACAAGGATCATGCCACATCATCGCCCATTTAATATGATTTTTCGCAGCCCCACTTCCCATTCTATTTGTAACAACCGAGGATTCACCCCCATTTCACACAACAGGTAACTATGCCCACACCCATATCTTCATTATTCCATTTTGTTCAACCGGGGTGATCACACAAGGGTTCCATATTTTAATCAGCCAACCTTACGTGATTAACCTGTTTTCACATTCTACAAAGTTTCCATCAATAAAACGGTCTGGAAAGATAGGTCACCATTTAATTGTGCAAGAAAAGGCCCCGAACGACCGTGATTTTCAGTAGGCATAATCCTATTAAATTCTCAACATATAAATAGGATAAATGAAGATAAACACAATAACTTACCCATCCCTATTATTTAAGCCTCTTGTTTTCTTTGTTTATTAGTTCAACTGTATCTCATGGAAACAAGATGATACCCACCCTACATGATGGAAAAATTAGAGAGATGAAGGTAAAATCCCTACATTAAAAGGCTCTGAACACAACGGTCCCCCAGATCAACTTTATAAGATGTCCATTGGCGTCCGCCGCTTCTGTTAAACACAGAAAAACCTATTTTTCTGGAATATAGGAAGGAATGGACAAAGGGAAAACAAAAAATCCAATCTCAGAAGTTCTTCCTTGTCGTTACGATCCTATGGCTGCTGACGGATCGTAAATCGGAGCTCGAACGAAGAAGTTATAGATTAAAGGAGAATTAGAGTCTCTCAAGAGAGCACTACTAGAAGGCGAGCGGAGGAGAGGAGTTATTTGAAAAGGAAGAGATGCCCCATCCTTTTAGAGTGGAGGAAAAATAATGTACACGACCTTTACATTCAAGTACATGACGTGTACTTGACCATTTCACTCGATCTCCACGCGGCTTCCAACACGACATTCAAGGCGGCACACGGTTGTTGACTGGTGAACACACGGTTTGAGGGTAACGCGTACGCGAGAAGGAACTACATGGTATGTAGTATGGGCTGCATGGAGTGTACTCATTTATTTCACGCGGAAAGGACACAACCTCAACATGACACATGGCCATTGACTGTTCAACAGATGGTTTGAGGGTAACGTGTATGCAGGAAGGAATTACACGACCTGTAGTGTGGGATACACGGTGTGTACTACTTTATTTCACGTGGCAAAGACACGGCTTCAATATGGGGTATACCCGGAACGGTGGCACATGGCGTGTACTCACTCTACATGGCATATAGTTACAATATTCTAAAAGGTGTGGGAAAATTCCATTTTACCCTCTAGAACACTTCATGACCCACTTTTCGACAAAGGAAAGGGACGGAGAGGTCCTGGCCATTACATAAACACTATTGTAACTTGACCTCAAATAGCTTTAATTCACTGTCCTCTATCAAATACATTGGAATAATTATGTGGTATCAAATTTATAAGGGAAGAAAGTTATGTTGTCTTGGTAATCCAGATACATAAATGAGTCTTCTATTACCAGTGAATAAATTAATTATAACATTATTCTTTTTCATCTTGTTTCTAGAAAATTACCTTCATGGATAATCACTAATCTATCTAGTAAATCCTTTTATATCATTTATTTTATGATTCATCGATTCCAAAAGAATCACACAAAATAAATGTGTACTAAAATTCTGATAAAGAGAAGAAAATATATAGGTTAAATTAATTAATAAATGAGAGTAATAAATATGGAATGGTAAATAATTGAACACACAATCCATGAATTCAATAAACTGAATGAATGTACATAAACTGTACAGAAAAATAATAAAATGAGACACATTCTATTTAAATCAATATATTATGAAAAAAATATAGAATGTTATAAAAATGAAACACATTCCATCCATATGACTGAAAATGAAATGTAACCCTATATATATTAATAAAAATCTCAAGAATTAATAAAAAATGAATCTATATGATGGTATTTTTTTATTAATGGATGTTATGTCTATGGAAAATGATAAACTACACTACTAAGACCTTTAAAAATATGGATTAAATCTATGGATAGTAACCCAATCAATATGCACAACGTATTTGTCTCATGGGAATAGGTCGATTCCTCAAGGGCCTAATTAAATTCTTAGATCCACAAATCATTTCTGATATAAATTTTTGATAATACTTAATAATCTAAATAAATAATATTCCTTTTCAAATAACATTATTGAATGATAAATATAGATTTATCAATAATTACGATTTTAAATGTCAATGTATAATGGTATAAAATTAATAAAATAATATTGTCTATGATAAATGATATGAATAATCATCATAAATTTAATTCTCAATGATCATATGAAATTAGATATTTAATGGGGTCACCAATAATGAATAATGAAGCCCATATGAATATTATCCCAAGCTAATTTGATCATAAGAAATCGTGATAAATAATATGGTTGAAATCAATATAAAAATTCTAAATGTATTAAATATTGATGGTTTTTTATTGATAAAATAATAGAATAACTATTAAAAATTTTATTGAGGAAAAAATAATTTTATTCTAAATAAAAAATAAAAATATTATATATTTAGAAGCACTTTTAAAAAGAATTTCATAAAAAGATAAACCTTTTAAAATTGAAAATTATGATTTAATCTAATAATGGTGGTTAAATCCAGACATGTCATAGAAGGTACAAATAATTTTCCTATTATATGGAAAAAATTATTGAAAATGATTTATCGGAAATGAATCAAAGAGATCCATTAAAAACAACAGAAAATAAAATAATGGTAATATTTTATTTAATAAATTATTTTTTAATAGTTAAATTTTTTTAAAACATTTTAATAAACCTTGTTTTTTAATAAAACTGATTTCCATCTAAAGAGAGAAATGAAGTTGGGTTTCATAAAAACATTTTTTAATACACTTTGAGTACCCAAAACTGAAAAAATGATACAAATACTATAGATTAGGCATGAATAAAATTAATATAATCCAAGGGATTATTTAATAATGGTAATATATTTTTCACTATTTTAAATAACATTGATATATAATTTATATAAGTGTTTAGGAAAAAAATAATTAAACAATCAAAAGTGTCCCATTCCACATTGAAAAACATCATATCATAAGCCTCTTAAAAGAAAAAATATTAAAATAAACGTATAATATCAAGAGGATAAATTAATTCCTGACATATCATTTTAATTGATATATATACACAATATTAAATAATCTTGGTGCAGAAAAATAGTTATGTCTAAACACAATGTAAATTTAGTTGTAAATACCTTAGGTATGAATCAAAATACCAAAAATTGATAATAATCAATGAAACATCTAAATAACATGAATGAATAATTATTCATGATATTGTATACATATATTATAATTAGATACTCCACACACAATAAATAAGTGTGTAATATGACATTTCTCTTAGGGTTGTAAAAAGTGAGATGGAAATATTTATCTTGTGTGTCCTTTCAGGTCAACATATTTTAACCTTATATATATTTTTCTTAAAAATTAAAATAAATAATCCTATAAAAATATTAACAATTATGATATTAAATATCAACCACTTATAAAAATTTATTTTCCATTTGTTAATAACCATTCATTAATTTAAATTCATTCTGTGTTAATTGCCTGGTTTTTCGAGTATGTTTTGATTTTTGTTATATCTCTTATTAAATATATCATTAATTTATCATGATCATAATTTCAAACATTATTTCAAGGTCATATATATCTAAAAACCCATAATAATTGGAGATAAGTAAGGGAATAAACCATTCAATGAGACAAAGAGATGTTCGAATGCATGAACACATCTTTTATTTCTTTGTTTTCTTTCACTTGAATGAAATCTAAATGATAGTAATATATATTTATACTATAATTATAATAACATAATTATGTATTATATTATATAATTTTTTATTTAAATATTTCCATATTATGTTCCATTTTTATTGTGAACGTGTAACATCACCTTGATGGGGTTGTAGTCCATACTTCTACAAATGATGTTATCATTTTTATACAGAATAAAATGTACTAGGATTTGGGTTGTTAAATAATTGATGATGAAAAATGACATAACAATTATTATACATTAAATAAATTAAAATATTTTACAAAATAATTTCCACCATGATTGTTGGTAGTGGAAAATTGAACAATCGTCATTTAGTGAGGTGGTTGTCCACAATACACATAAATAGTATTTTCAATAACTATTAGATATATATGTGTGTGTATATTGATATAAAATAATTAACCTAATATACTAATATATTTTTATTATAGGTATTTTATGTTATCATAGAATAAGGATAATTTATGATGTTTATAGTGGAAATAAAAGAGAGGTGTTTGAGGGAGGGTGTTACCTCTTAATCAGGTAAGTCCTTTTGGTTAATACCAAAATGGAATCCTTAGAAGGAATTATTCCAAAATAGTGGATTAAAGGATGAAATTAGGGATGCTTGGGATATATTTTTTCCAATTTTGGTTGACCATATGTGTATTTAGATGTTTGAGGAATTGGGAGGAAAGAGGCCTTTTATAATTGAGGAGGAGTGGTACTATTGTAACATTTTAAAATAAAGGAACCCCAAAAACATTATTTTTATTCAAATTAGATCAAAAATTTTCCAAATTAAATAAAATAGATTATAGGGTCAAAATATTACTGGCCATTATAAATTTTACAATTTTATAGGTCAATTTCGGTTTTAAGGAAATTGTTTAGTCTCTTATTATGATTAATTTAACCTTAATCATTGTAACTACTTTTAATTTACTTTACAATTATATTTGGGAAAAATAATTATATTTTTAGACATTTTAAATTGTGATTATTCAAAATATGGAATAATTTTGGCCAAATTCTAATCATATATGTTCCGGAAATTAAATTAAAATCAATCCCACTAATGGGACAACAATGTGAGTTTATAAAGTACAAGATCTGAAATGATTTCCATGTTTTTATTGTCAATATCAATGTGAAATAGATTAAAATGATAAAAATAAGATTAATTGACAAAACCATAATATAATTATACATGAAAAAAATAATATTATAAATTATTATTAATAATAAATTAGATGAAAAAGCAGTTTTGAATTAAATTTTAGTATTTTTCACTATTCCTAAAAAATTAATCTAAATATAATAAACGAAATGAATTTACCATAAAACAATTTTTTGAATACTATTTCAAATATTAAGATTATTTTTACATATTAAATTTATAAATGGGTTAAAATTGGATTTAAAATTGATTTTCCAATAAAAGATGGAATAATTTCCTTCATAAAAATATAGGTTTTTATATGTAATATTGAGATTAATCTTATCTTATGTCTATAAAATATATTGAATTACTATGGAAAAATTTGATGAAATATATAACATATATATTTCATTAATATTATTCAATAATTTTAATTTTTGTATGAAAAAAATCCCTACTGAGTATAAAAATAATTATATTTCCATTATATTTAATTAGTTTATATTATAATTTCTTATTTATTTTAACATATTAATTCATTTTATATTTGGGTGAATTGTATTTTCATTTTTTTAATACTATTTGTAACCATTAATTTAAATAATATTTTAGGTATTACATAATAATTTTCTAATAATATATTATTGTTTGATAAAATTCGGTCTTGATTCTAACAAAAGCCATCAATGAAAGCTACTCTTGAATGTAACAAAGACAAACACGATATTGAGTTCATATTATTCTATAAAATATAAATATAATATATTTAAAATAATATATATTATATATTATATCGATATTATTATACATTATGTTCTTGGTGTCATATGTCTAACGCACTATCAAATACTGGGTTCTTAATTCAGTATTTTTAGTGCGTAACACATCAATTATAAATTGGTATTCATTATGTATAGGATTCAAACACTTATAAAACCATTTTGTTCTTTTCTGGAATTCCCTTGAGTTCTTCCTTCCAAATTTATATCATGTTGGGGAATGAAATTTCTTTTCACAATGTTATTTATTTATATTCTTATGAGGCTCAATCATAATATTCTTATGAAATACATTGGTATGTTTAGAATTTCAAATTTTAATTTATACATTCAAATGACATTTAATTAATTCAACATATCCACTTAATTATCTTATATGAAATTCCCATAGAATACTTATACTTAATCCACCATGGAATCCATATTTTATTCATTATGGACTGATAAATAAACCGTAAATGTACCATGTATGTCTTGACAATTTTGCTTCATAACTACCTATAGATTCCCCATCCTTATGTTTGAGATCTGAAAATTCCTTCACTGTCATTTCACATTGAAAAATAAGGATGTATATACTGAAAAATATGGTCTTAAACTCAAAACATTCTATGGATTTATTTACATCATCGAGACCTATATTCTTAATATGGTTCCACAATTTATATGTATCACCATAAAATGAAAGATATCAAAAATGACCTCTTCATTCACCAAACACTAAGGAATGTAAAATATATTTTACGTGTTATTTACTGATTTATTAGTGACTAGTGGATCATTGGAATCACAAAAAGAGGTTGGATGTTCTCTCTTGAAGGACTAATGAGAACATGGTTCCCTTCTTCTCATAGTTGGATGTACAATATGATTTATAGACAGAGAATATTTTGTGAGTATAAAATGAAGAGTTTTCTTTATAGATCACATAATGATTGGTTTTTATGGAATAAAAGTATTTCTTTATCCATCACACTCAACAATAACATTTCTCCTTCAATTATTGATCAATGAGTAAAACCCAAATCGATGTGTGAGGAATACTATTCCTAGTGGATAACCACGTAATCCTAGAAAGCCACTTATTAGACGTCTAAATCAATAATCCTTATTTATAAAAAATGACACTAATGGTTAATCCTATCTCATTCCTAGTCATCATATATTTAAATCCATCACGGTGGTTTGTATAGTGTTTTTTAATATCCAATGTATATCCCCCTAAAGTGTGACACAAGGTGTACAACAATGCCCTTTTTCATATAGCATGTAATGACTGAGTATATATCAATGAATGTTTTTAGGATTTATTACCCCTTCGTACATTTTTTTAGATCCACATCCACATTTATTACCCTGATTGGGTTGTATATTCTTGAAATCTAATTTCACTACAGTATACCAAAATTATTGTAAAACTTCCTATACATTGGAAAATACATATAATTATCCTTAGACATATAACAAGGAATATCCTTATAAATATACAAAGGGATAATGATAATGATCTGTAATCCTAGTTTAAAATTTTTTACTAAACATTTCATATAATTCAATATATGGAAACACATGATTCTCATAGATTGATATTACATCTCTATAGATGCATATTGCACACATTACATGAAAAAAATTCTTGGGGACTATAATGGATTAATGAATATGGAAACATAATGAAAATTAATATTAATTCATGAATGATCATAAATTTCTCTGTTAAATATCATCCCACTTATCTACTCATACTTAAATTCATGGCTCAATTCCTATATTTACATTTCATATTTATGGAAGTACTATTAAATGAAGAAAAAGATATTCTCTCATGAATGGTTATAGAATAGATGATAACATATATCAGGTTGACAATAAAGAGGAAATTTTCTATCAAATTGTTGAAGAAAAAACACATGTGGAATCAAAGGATAGGTCACAACAATCATATATAAATGGAAATGATATCTAAGATAAAAATAGTCATGGATATCTACAATATGAAGCAAGAATGGTAAAAAAACAAAAGATGCATGCATTAGATAATACCTGGTATGTAGCTCATGTTGGCCAAAGAAGAATGGGTCATCAAATATTTTTGATCTTATCCATAATTATTTATGAGGAATGATAATGTTTTTGAATATATGTGGAAATTTACTTTTTTCTATTCATTATCCATTTTGATTGAATGGATTATTTAATTGTTTTACACAGGAAAGGAAAGTTTCATGATTGCCTGAAAATATGTCACTAAAATACCAAGATTGATACTGGATGGAGAATCAATATTCCTTCACCTATCAATGTATGGGAAGACATATCCATTGAATTTGAAAATTACCTGGGGAAACATTGAATAAAACATACTGTAGATTTTGTGAGAAACCCACTACATAATGGTGTAGTTGAGTATAGTAATCTACGAGTGAACAACATGAATAGAACTATGTTTATTAAGAGTTGTATCACTCACAATTATAGAAAGAGGAAACTATTGAAAAATTGTATATTTGAAACCCAAAAAGGATATATATATATATATATATATGAGAAACCAAGACTCCATATGAGTTAAGTCTTTGAAGGAAACACTGTATGATGTATATTCATATTTTTTGAAATAATTTTATTATCTAAAACATAGGTGGAAATGATGGAAAATGTGATGATGTTACAAAATATGGAATATTTCTCAGATACTCATTGAATAGAAAAGACTTTGAACAATTATAAAATGGTTATGGAATAATAACGGAAATTATTGATGTTATGATCAATAATGGTAAGACCCCAAATTCCTCATGTAATTCTAATTCTGATGTTATAGAAGATAAGGAATAATGTGGGCCTAGAACATATCCAAATACATAATTAGAGGATTGGGTGAAAATAAAAATAAAAAGTCACATCATGATGTTAATTTAGAATTTGGATCATAAAATGAACCATTGATAAAAAAATGATTTTTAACCTCATATGAGAAATATTATTGAATAAATAGATCAATCCATCATTATGGGGGGTTGGATAGCACCCACACAGACAATAATAATGAGGAAGAATTCACAATATTCATTCTTATCAGTTGAGGAATCATCCCCATTTCAAGAAAGATCAAAATGAGGAGTTATGGTTTAAATAATTAAAATAAGAGGTGGATCAAACTTGTGATGTAGTTATGAAATTCGAAAAACACAATGTGATTGGTATATAGAGAAATTTTCAAGTTTATTTGATGATCATGGAAAATTTTCATAAATAGGGTATTACTATCATGTAATAGATATTCATAGATTTATGGTGTTGATGTTAAAGAATCATTTTCTCTGGTTGCTAGATTAGATTCCATCAAATTTTTTCATTCCATTGAGATTAAAATATGATTCAAAGTGTATCAAATGGATGTAAGAAATTCTATCATGATTGGTTTTCTTGAAAAACAAGCCTACATAGAACAACCAATGTGTTCTTTACTTGGTACTGATGAATTGAAGGTCTGTAGATATAATAAATAACACTATGGTTTAAATAAAGAACCATGATCATGGTATTCCCTACTAGATTCGTATCTAAATATAATCAGATTTATAGGAGGAAGAGTATATCACAATCTATATGTGATGAACTCTCAGAATGACCAGTGAATGATACTTGTTTTTGTATATGATATTATATTTGGTGGAATAAATAAAGGATGCATAGATGAATTTTACAGTGAAGTTATATCAGAATTTGAAATTTTTATGATTTGGGACCATTCAAATTTATTATGTCTATAAGTGAATAATAGGAAACAGTACATTTTTATTTCCCAATAAATGTATGAAATAGAGTTGTTGAATAAATTCAATATGAATGACTCAAAATTGATGTCGATTTCAATTGTGGTTGGAACTAAACCAAGAAGGAATGGAGAAATGGCCTCTGTAGATACCACAATTCAATAGATAATCATCTGATGCTTACTATACTTAACTATAACACGACCATATAATTTCTTTTCAACTTTCTTAGCAGGTTAATTCTAGATTAATCTGATGGAAAAAAATTAGTTAGTAAAAAACCTAATCATTATGTACATTCAAGGGACTCATAATTATCACTTATTTTTTACTATATGAAATGATAATGAACTATAAACCTTTTATAATATTTACTAGCCTAGATATGTGGTATATAAAATGTTCAAAACTGGTGGTAATTTCATTAATGGATTGAAATGTGTTGGTTTGTGCTGTATGAAACAACAAATAACTTTTCTCAATACTGTTGAAGCTGATTATATCTATACTATAAAATAATCTCAATTAGATACTCGGGATGAAAAAAAAAACTTACTGATATTAGTGATAATGTGAAATATCTAATGTTGATTTAGTATGATAATAAGAGAGAAATTTATCTTTTGAAGAATCCTATTCAGAATTATTGTATGATGTTCATTTAAATCACATATCAATTTATCAAGGAAAAAGTTGAAAAAGGACAAAATAAAATAAAAAATATTTGAAATGATGATCAAGTGACTGACATTTTGATTAATCCATTTTCAGAACATGTGTTTGAGAGGAATAAGTTGAACATCAGTGTTCATCCACCTTTGAGTGCATGAGGAGGTTGCAATATTCATGTCTCCCTTGTTCTATTAAAAATTTTAATCTATTTGTGGTAGATATGCTGGTTTATGGAGGTAATATTATCTATGAGGAGTGAAATTTGTGCACCAGAAATTCATCAAATAGGTTCCATGGGTTTATTTACAATGATTAATAATTAATTAATTCAATACTATGAGGTTGGAGAAGAAATTTGAATCTATAATGTAGTTGATATGTTTAAGTAAAAATGAGATGTGTTAGGATATTTGAGAAAAAGAAGGGCCTACAGGAAAATTGGGTCGGACATCCTTAATCATTCTAGGACATGATAACCAAATTCATGCTTCCCATACAATTTTCTACATCTATCATTTCCCATTAGACCTTATAGTGTTCGTTTAATTGCTTCTTGCATATTAGGTTTCGATAGTGTTAGATTATTTAATGATTTTATCCTTAGATTTCAAAAAAACCCAAAGGGGGATATTGATGGACATTAGGCTGTCCATTGTTGTAAATAGAATATGGCTAGTGTTTTTTGTCAATCCACATTGGGTTGATCAATGATTTATCATGTAAGGTTATCCTACAGTACAATCCAATTAAAGTGTTTAGTGTGGTGTAGTTTCCTAGAGTTTTCCAAATATTTTGGCATGAAAATAATGATTTCTTTTTTAGAAATGAATTTTTTTCTTTGTAGGAGTACATAGTATGAAAAATGCGAATGATTTTCATGGAATGCATTTGATGTAAGAAAAATGTTGAGTGAAAAAATTAAATAACGGATTTATACATAATTTCACTACACTGACCAATAATAGAAGTACACATATGATATAGAGAGAATGGTTCATGGGAACGCTGTTAGTTTTCAGATGGAATGTAGTTCGTGGAATTATTATTGTTCATGCAACGATTCATCATTTATTAAAAATGGGAGCTGATTTGGGATGTTATGAATGGTATTCATCATGGAAGAGATTAACCGTCTTGGTGGAAGAGTGTTGGAATGTAAACCACATAGGTAAAATGGTTCGCAGAAGGAGTAGTACATGTGAAGGATGTACCACATATAATATTTATATAAAATATATTAGAGATATTTCTAGATCAATTTTCTAATATAAGTATCCCTAATTAATTCAAAAATCAGTGTGGTTTTGATTATAAATCTGGGAGGAATTTGGTGATGTCCAAAGTGATTACTAGAAAGAAATAATTTTGAGGGAGAGGTCATTTTAGGTATGAATTAATGTGTTAGTAGAAGAAGAAGAGGTATGAAAAAGGATAATGGTTCAAATAAGAGGAAATGATTCATTGAATAAGTAGTTGTCCACGAAATGAAAATGGGCCCATATATAGGTGAAGATATGTGAATAGAAAAGGCGATCCACATAGAACTAGTTCTATGTAGTGCAATTTAGTTCAGGGATAGATAGTTCACAATATAATAGTACCTAGAATAGTGTATTAAATCCATGGGTAAAATGTTACTTTAGCTGATACTATATCTACAGTTGAGGATGAAATAATTTAAAATAATTGAGGTATTTACATGTCCATAAAATCTGTATGGATCCTCTAAAGGAAACAATAATGGGGGATTAGATAGAATTGATCTGATGGGCATAATGATCTATTCCTAACGTATTGTAAAGGATTTGTTCCTTGAACATAGTGACAACGTTTAAAATTTTTTACAAAACAACTAGTGAATATTAGTGGATTTGGGTAGGACATACACACTCTTGGTCTATTCTCCTTTGACTATCTCATACTGATAAAGCATATAAAAGTGATGTGTGGGATATCAACACGTGATTATTTTTTTATTTCTCGTTATCAACCTATTTAATAGGTTTCTAACAACTTTGTAACATGATTAATCACTTTTGAATAAAAATATAACACCCTGTTTCACCAATCCACTCTTAGGGTGTTATAGGGACATTTACAATCATCATTGAAATACCCCTTTTATGGTGTGGTCATAGGAACATCAGTAAAACTAGTTGGTTTTAGTATATTTTCACTCAACATTTACCGAATGTTATACCATGGTCAATAAGGTAATGAAGAAAACTGTAGAATCCTGTGGGATATGAATTTAAAAAATATATAGAGATATTTTAATTTATCTTCTATAGTGATCTACGTGTAACCTTACTCCCGAAGCCCGGAGTTGGTTCCTAAAACATGGTGTATAATTTTTTATAAAAAAATCATGATAAAATTTCATATAACATTCCATCACATGAAATATTCCCAGTATATGTTATGGAAAACCAAATACACATATTTCATCAAAACTGAATCATATATGCTTTATAAATCATCCACCACTCAAAGATGAGAAATATATTATCCCTATAAAAAATAAATAGAATATTTAGGGTGAGCATTTAAGAAACTCAATATGGGGATTTAAAACATTTAATGAAATTATTTTTTTTCCAAAACATCATTTCGAAATAAGTACAGAAATTTTCCCAGTATGAAAACAACATTTCTTGCAGCACTTTATCATCAATTTTCATATGTTACATAAAATAATGTTTAGAGAAATATCTTAAACAAGAATAATAAGATTTATTTAAATGAAACAGATAAAACAAATATCAGAATATGGATACTGGTATAAATATTAATGTAATGCAGCATATAATCCAAAAATTGATTAATCTAATTTTATGGTGACATTCAATGAACCATTAAAAAATTAAAACATGAAATAATAAATTCCTAAAATTGAAATTGTATCAACATCTTGATTCACATTAGTCCTAAAATTCTATTTGAGAAATTATAGAGGTATTGCTAACATGTAAATCATAGTTCTAAAAATAGGTGCTACACTTTCTTAATAAGTCAATTTCCATTTATATAAATCGTTTTGTCATGTTCATTTATTACCATTATTTTAAGTACAATATTCTTAACCCAGGATGATCTACTAGTCCAATAATAACATGGTTTAAATATTAATCACATATTGAAGAAAATATATGTGCCAAATATTCTAGAATATATTTTTTATCCTCGGGCTAGGACCATACATAATCATTATATCAAGGCCTCATGCCATTACCTAGTTTGTATCATTATACCAATAGATGCATCCCGATTATATAGCAAAACTCAACCATGCAATAATATATCAAATGCATTCATCATATGTCAAAATTTATTTAAATTAAAGAATATCATTCCACATTGATTTATTGAATTATGTCTCTTATTCAAAGTGTCGCATGTAATCTTTAATAATTATGTTATGTATATTATTCAAAGTTGTCCATAACACATTGAATAATTTATTTATCCATATTATTCAATGATTCCCATATCAAATTCAATAATTAAATTCTAAATCCATAAATTATTATAAGTGATAATATATTGATTGAGTTTGTCAGATGAAATAATAACTCTTAAATACAAAACACCACTATTCATGAAAGTAATCATTTAATATCCAAAAATACAAGTTTTTAAGTATAATATACATATAATTCATGTTAAAACAATACACTGATAAATGTAAATGTTTAAAATATTAAATAATAAAAATTAATATTATTAATTGTTTCAGATTCATCATGAATAAAAACAAAATATTTGAAAATTTATTATATTCTTTTCATGTCAGATATTGATTTATAAATAATTAAACATGCTTCACTATTCATGTTTTTGAACCTATATTAAACAATAACATCATCAAAATATTTATCTTAAAAAAATAGTATGTCTGTTAAGTCAAATCCATTTACTAGGTTTTCACTTCATGTACAATTTTTTGGCACCTAATAACAAAAAAATGTTTTCTTATTGTTTTTGAATAAATTTTTTATCATGTGTATTTTATAAAATCATCACCATGCTAATACCATCAAACATACTTAAATTAAATATGTAATGTATATTTGTAATTTTGGTTCTTATATATATAAATGTTGGTTTGAAGATTATATGAAACCATATATTCAGAAAGTGTATACATAGGATTTTTATAATCAAAAAATGTTTGGTAAATCCTTATAACTATGACACACATCAAAAATATTATCTCATCCCTAAATTTAAATTTTTTGAAAACCTAATTCCAATTAATATATATATATATATATATATTGTAACATCCCAAGTAAGTAATAAATTATAGATATTTTTATCTATGTATACTAGTGAATTAGATAGTGTTTTAGAGGCTTAAAGTGAGAATAAATCCAATCTTAATCATGGAAGACACTAATATTTTTAAAAGATTGTTTTACTGCCTTTTGATGACAAACCATTTTTAAATCTATCTTTTGAAAGTTTTATAATCTATTTTTTTCAAAATAAAATTATTCTTTTTGATTGGGACATCAAAATTTACTTTGTGTGAATTTTTGGTATTTTTCCGATAAAGTTCATTTTTATGAATAGTGAAAAATGTTGTATTTTTATTCAAAACTTATTTTTAATATAATTTATTTATATGATTATATTATCTTTTGAATTTTATTTTAAGTGAAATTAAAATATATTTTTACCGTTTAATCCAATAGTGGTAATTGGAATCAATTTCACTTTGAAATTGGACTTAAACTAGTGTCAATCTTTTGATACTTATTTTTTCATAAAAACATGGTATTTGTCATGACAGTGAGAATTAATTATTAAATTAATTAATTTAACTTATATGATTTTAGTTTTTTAAAATAGACATCATTTTTTAATTCATAATATCAAATACAGCTTAGGGTGATGATTTGGTATTTTTCTGAAAAACTTCAATTTTTGATGAATAGTGAAACCACTAAGTGGTAGTTAAAGAAACTGATTTTTTGTTTAAATGAAACATTGCCACTTCTGTGATTTGATTTTCAAAAATATGACATACATGGTTGTCATTAAGAAGTAAAATGTGGTTCAATTAGATTAAATTTTTTTGGAGAATTATAACTTTTATGTTTTTAATCGCAATTAGAGGCAATTAGTGCAATTTAAGGAAAAAATGATATTATAATAAAATTAAAATACAAAGCCACATGTCCTAACCTTATTTTATGTTTCATGGACGACCAAGACAATCCATGGGTCGACTTGGGGACCCCATGGATCCACTTTAGTAGGATAATGACATTAATATCTTTTTGTTTAATGTTAAAATTATAATTACACAAACATGAGTTATTTTACTAAAACGATTTATAAATGGGGTTATACAGGTCAGATATTTGGCTATAAATATTCATTAGAAAGCTAAAAAAATTTCCTACATCAGGATATTTGTTTTATAATTTTTAGACATTAAATAAATTAAATTATTTATGACATCATGATGATGCAGCGATTACCTCATTAATAAAGGATTTAAATAAAATGAAATGATAATGTAAAATCTATGATCTACACAAGGAAAAAACCTATTGGATGGGTGTATTTATAACCCTTATCACCTTACCCTCGAATTATATCAATGTGGGACCTTTTGAATCCGAAACTCATTTTAAAATAAAGTAACATTTCTTTACTTTCCAAGAGTTCCCCTCCTCTCCTCTTATAAAAGGCCCCCACCTCTACCTCTTTACCCACACTTCCAAAGCCATTGGCTCGGACAAACCCTACCCATTTTGTATCTAAAATTCCCTATCTTACTCCTTGAAGCCTCACTTTGGGCAGAAGGCTTCCCAAGGAAGCCTTTGATATTAAACCAAAGGGAGTTACCCGATTTTAACGAGATTAAAGAACGACCGAGTCAAGTCGGACCCGAGGTATGGGACTTCGTCTCAATCTCCTTTCATTGAGGAATATTTTGTTTTATACACAAACTTATTTTATACGGTGTATAAAACCCATTGAATTTTACGTTTATTCAAAAGGAATATTTTTATACGAAGCATTTACTAAATGAAAAAAGGGAATGTTTTGGTCGTACGTATGTGGCGACAACTACTTCTCCGCCGCCATGACCATTATTTGAGTTTCGGCTTCCTCTACAATCCAAACCATTTTTTTAAAAGATAAATAAATAACAAGTTTTAAATTACTTTTATTTTGGTATTGAAAATGGTTTTCATAATGTTTTTATATTAATGTGTTGTATTGTTATCTTGTGATTGAAAGGTGGAAATGTTATGTTTCTTTTATGCATGTTTTATGTGATACGATTATGTTGAGGTTATTGGGAATTATTATGAAGACGGGTGGTTCCGTGATAAACTAAGGGCGGGTGATCCCGATATAGATCTCAAATGCATTGGGTAATGTGAAGGAGTGAACCGTTAAGGTTTCTCTGAAGATATTTAGGTAGTATACTGTGATGGGTATTCCAAACATAACCAAGAGGGTTACTCCCTACATAAGAATGTTATGAATTCCTCATGTTACCTTTATGTATTTTGATTTCTATGATTTATTCATGTTTTGATGAGGTATGTTAAATTTCTTATGTTTTATGGGTAAAGTATGATTTCATTCTTATGTATATATGTACCGATGTGTCCTTTCCATATTTTCATATCCCTTACTGAGCTTTTTATGCTCATCCCAAGTTTTTGTAATTTTTTTCACAGGTCAAGGGAAACGTACAAGATATGATGATAGTTTCAAGGAAGTGTCATGAAATAATCCATGTTTTATTTTAAATATGTTTCCATTAATGGGAAAAATGAATATTATCTTTTATGTAACCACTTTTCTTAAATGTGGAATGTAATGCATGTTTTATGATATAAATATCTAAAACTCTAACCCTAAAAAAATCCTCACGGTGTTATCTTGTAATAACTCAAGATTAAGTAATGTTTAATTCCGGGGCCTTATAGTTGGTATCAGAGGCCGGTTTAGATAACTTTAGGAGATAGAATTCTATTAAATGATTATCCAAATTTTTTTTTGAAATGATATACCATTTGAAGATTACCATGTTGCTTCATCTAAGAAATGTTTGTTCAGAATGGTTTTCTGCAAAGGAAATAGGTAAGCAGTACTTGGAAGGCATACAGAAGAAAATAACCATCCAAATCAGCATCTTGAGATGGTCATAATTGGAACTGAACAGTTTGTTGCAGTAATGGCGTAGTTGACTCAAGCGATAAATGGTGATGATATCCATGAACGAGATCAGCCAGATCAACTGCAGAGGAACATGTCAATGGTGGAACATTTCATAAGGCACTGTCCCCCGTCATTCAGAGGATCATCTGACCCTGTGTTAGCTGAAGGGTGGATTAAAGCACTTGAGAATATTTTCGATGTCATGGGGTGTTCAGACAATCAAAAGGTTAGTCATGATATTTACCATTTGGAAGGTGAACCAGATCAGTAGTGGTCGATGGTTAAATATATCAGGGACCCTGATGAGATTTTGGCTCTTGACTGGGATGAATTTAAAGGTATGTTTCTTGAGAATTATTTTCCTAAAGCTGTTCGACTTAGGATGGAAAAACAATTCCTGGAATTGAGGCAAGAGTAAGACTCAGTGGATGCCTATGAAGAGAGGTTCACTCGATTGGCAAGGTATGCTCCAAATTTTATCTGAGACCTTGATAGTAAAATCAATCATTTTTACTCAGGATTAAAACCAAAATATCGAAGGGCATTAGCTTATCGTGTGTTTAAAAGTTAATAATAGCTTGTTCGATGTGCTGAGAAGGTGGAAATGGAGTTTGCCGTTGATCAAGAGTTCTATAACAACCAACAGAAGAAGAGAGCGAGGTGGCAGGAGAAAGGAAAGAATTTTTCAAAAAAGTCTGATGGTAAGAAAACTAAGTTTCCAGTTTGTGATAAATGTGGTAAAAGGCATGCTGGGGAATGTCTTCTGAATTCTGGACTACTGATGTGGTAAGATGGGACATAATGATCATGATTGCACAGAAAAAGATCAAGGTGATGGTAAGTCCAAATTTTATTTACAATTAGTGAAATGTTTTAAGTGTAATTAAATGGGTCACTATGCAAACGAGTGTCCGACAAAGAGCTTGAGTGATGGGAAGCAGATAGACTATAATTAGAAAGGGGTGGTGAAATCCTTTGCAACTACTTCAAAAGATGTCGGGCCATTAAATGAAGTGGTATCAGGTACTTTGTTTTTTAAGATTATGCCAGTGTGTTGTTTGATTCAAGGTCTACACATTCATTCATATCTCAAAACTTTTCTAGTAAAATGGGAATACCATCTCCAGAAATGACTCCTGAACATGTGGCAAGGACACATGGGGGAAGTGTTAAGGGAAAACGAATTTATAAGAATTTTCATATCCTTATCTGTGGAAAGAACCTACTTGCAAACCTTATTGTTCTACCTCTAATAGAGTTTTATGTTATCCTGGGTATGGATTGGCTCTCTATTTACCATGCTATGATTGACTGTAGAGCTAAAGATGTTTCTTTTCAGAAAGACTTTCAGTTTGTTTATAAGAATGGACCCTTACAATTGATAACTTATCAAGAGTCCGAGAAACTTATAAAAGATGGAAATGAATTTTACCTTGCACATATTGTTGAAAACAAGGGAACTATTAAGATTAATGATGTTCCAGTGGTAAATGAGTATCCTGATGTTTTTCCTGATGAATTGCCTGGAATAATACCAGATCGGGAAGTTGAATTTTCTGTTGACTTAGTTCCTGATGCTAAGCCAATTTCAAAACCCCCTTATCAAATGGCTGAAATTGAACTTTTAGAGTTGAAGGATCGATTGCAAGATTTATTAGAAAAAGGTTTCATTCGACCTAGCACATCACCATGGGGTGATCCTATTTTATTTGTTAAAAAGAAATATGGTTCTATGAGACTTTGCATTGATTATAGATCCTTGAATAACCTCATTGTCAAGAACAAATATCCTTTGCCTCATATCCACAATTTGTTTGATTAGCTCCAGGGAGCTCAGTTTTTTTCAAAGATTGACCTGAGATCAGGGTACCATCAGTTGAAGGTAAAGGAATCAGATGTTCCGAAGACTGCATTTCATACAAGATATGGCCATTATGAATTTGTAGTAATGCCTTTTCGGCTAACCAATTCACCTTCTGTATTCATGGACTTAATGAATAGCATTTTCCATGAGTTCTTGGATAAGTTTTTGGTGGGTTTCATTGATGATATTTTGGTGTTTCCTAAAAGTAAAAAGGAGCATGAAAGACATTTAAGGGTTATTTTGAAAACCTTAAAAGAAATGAAATTGTATGGGAAATTCATAAAGTGTGAGTTTTGGTTGCAACAAATTTCTTTCCTTGGTCACATTGTTTCTAAAGATGGGATAACCGTTGATCCTGAAAAAACAAAGGTTGTTGAAGAATGGACAAGACCAACAAATTTAACAGAGATTCTTAGATTCCTTTATTTTGCAGGCTATTTCCGAAGGTTTGTTAGAAATTTTTCACGGTTATCTAGTCCAATGACTAAGCTAACGCGTAAGGGTGTTAGGTTTATCTGGACAAAAGAATGTGATGATTGTTTCCAGAAATTGAAAATAAGATTGGTGAATGCTCCAGTTTTGGAACTACCTTCCAGGAATGGGGAGTTTGTTATCAACAGTGATGCTTCATTGAAAGAACATCGTTGCGTCTTAATGAAAAATGATCAGGTAATTGATTATGCTTCATGACAGTTGAAAACTCATGAGGTAAATTATCCTACACATGATTTGGAATTAGTTTCTATATTATTCGCTTTAAAAATTTCGAGGCATCATTTGTATGGAGTAAAGTGTGAAATATATACCGATCACAATAGTTTAAAGTATATATTCACTCAAAAAGAATTGAAAATGAGACAGTAGAGATGGATAGAATTAATCAAGGATTATGATTGTACAATTCATTACCATCCGAGAAAATCAAATAAAGTGGTTGATTCTTTGAGTCAAAAAAGTAATGCTTCATTAGCAATTTTGTATTTGGAACGTGATCCATTGGTTAAGGATTTGATGAAATTTGGCATAAAATTTGTTGGTGTAGGATGTTCTTCTATTTTGATTCAGTTATTAGTGAAATCTTCTCTATCAGATAGAATCAAGCAAGCATAGAAGCAAGACAGTGAGTTGCAGAAAAAGGTAGAGCTGGTTCAGAAAGGTAAGTTTCCTGAATTCAACATTGATAAGGATTGTGTTTTGAGATTTGGAAAGAGATTGTGTGTGCCTTGTGATTCACAATTGAAGAGAGAGTTGTTATGTGAACTCATAGTTCTCTGTTTTCAGTTAATTATGGCAGTACTAAGATGTACAGAGATCTGCGGGAGTATTACTGGTGGGATGGAATGAAAATAGATATTGCTGATTTTTATGTGAAGTGTTTGAAATGTAAATATGTTAAAGTAGAGTGGCAGTTACCAAAAGGGATGATTCAGTATTTACCAGTGCCAGAGTGGAAATAGGAGATTATATCCATGGACTTCGTTGTGGGATTTCCAAATACCCCTCGAGGTAATAATTCAATCTGGGTTATTGTTGATCGCTTGACTAAATCTACTCATTTCCTTGCTATACGAGATACTTTTTCCCTAGATAAACTTTTCCATTTGTATCTTAAAGAGATAGTCAGGTTACATGGAGTTCCCCTCTCCATTGTATCTGACCATGATCCAAAGTTCACTTCTATCTTTTGGAAAGGACTTCAGAAGTCTTTGGGTACTAAATTAAATTTTATTACAGATTTTCATCCTCAATCTGATGCGTAGTCAGAATGAACAATTCAGACATTGGAGGATATGCTATGTTCTTTTTCTATGGATTATTAGGGAAGTTGGGACCAAAATCATTCTTTGGTTGAATTTTCATATAATAACATTTTTCATTCCAGTATACAGATGACACCATTTGAGGCATTATATGGGAAGCGGTGTCGAACTCCAGCTTTTTGGGATGAAGTGGGTGGTAGAAAGCTGATGGGACCAGAATTGGTAGAAGAGTTGGCAGAAAAAGTTCAGATGATACAGAAACACATGAGAACAGCTCAGAGCAGGCAGAAGAGTTATGTGGATAACCGGAGGAAGGACCTCTCTTTTGAGGTAGGTGATCATGTTTTTCTCAAAGTCACACCATGGAAAAGTGTGATGCGATTTGGTAAGAAAGGAAAGCTGAGTGCAAGGTTCATTGGACCATATGAAATTTTGGAGAGAGTTGTATTAGTTTCTCACCGAGTGGCTTTACCTCTAATTTTATCTCAGGTACACAATGTTTTTCATGTTTCAAAGTTAAGGAAGTATATGCCAGATCCATCTCATGTTTTGAGTCCAAAGGGAGTTCAACTGGAAGAGAACCTATCTTATGAGGAACAACCGGTCCAGATTCTTGACCACATGGAGCAAGTGTTACAGAATAAGGTGATTCATCTGGTAAATTTCTTGTGGAAAAACCATACAGATGAAGAGGCAACATGGGAATCTGAAAATGCAATGAGGGATAAATACCCCCACTTATTCGATAAGTAAATAAATTGCGGGGATGAAATTTTCTAAAGGGGGGAAGGATGTAACATCCGAATTATGTAATGAATAATAGATATTTTTATCTATGTCTATTAGTGAATTAGATAGTGTTTTAGAGGCTTAAAGTGAGAATAAATCCAATCTTAAGCATGGAATACAATAATATTTTTAAAAGATTGTTTTACTACCATTTGATGACAAACCATCTTTAAATCTATCTTTTGACAATTTTATTAGCTATGTTTGTCAAAATAAACTTTTTTCTTTATGATTGGGACATCAAAATTTATTTTGTGTGAATGTTTGGTATTTTTCCGCTAAAGTTTGTTTTTTTATTAATAGTGAAAAATGTTGTATTTTAATTGAAAACCTCTTTTTAATCTAATGTATTTATATGATTAGATTATATTTTTAATTGGTTTTGAAGTGAAATTAGAATATATTTTTACCATTTAATCCAATGGTGGTAATTGGAATCAATTTCACTTTGAAATTGGACTTAAACTAGTGTCAATATTTTGATACTTATTATTTCATAAAAACACGATATTTGTCATGACAGTGGGAATTAATTATTAAATTAATTAATGTAACTTATATGATTTTAATTTTGTAAAATAGACATCATTTTTTAATTTAGAATATCAAATATAGCTTAGGGTGATGTTTTGTTATTTTTCTGAAAAACATCAATTTTTGATGAATAGTGAAATCACTAAGTGGTAGTTAAAGAAACTGATTTTTCGTTTAAATGAAACTTTTCCACTTTTGTGATTTGATTTTCAAAGATCTTACATACATGGTTGTCATTAAGAAGTAAAATGTGGTTCAATGAGATTAAAATAAATTTTTGGTGAATAGTAACTTTTAAGTTTTTAATCACGATTAGAGGTAATTAGTGCAATTTAAGGCAAAAATGATATTATAATAAAATGAAAATACATAGACACTTGTCTTACCATTATTGGATGTGTCATGGTCGACCATGAAAAGCCATGGGTCATCTTGGGGACCCCATGGAGCCACTTTGGTAGGAAAATGACATTAATATCTTATTATTTAATGTTAAAATTAAAATGACACAAACATGAGTTGTTTTAATAAAACAATTTTTAAATGGGGTTATACAGGTCATATTTTTTACTATAAATAGTCATTAGAAAGCTAAAAATATTTCCTATAGCATGATATTTTTTTATAATTTTTATACATTAAATAAATTTAATTATTTATGACATCATGATAATGCAGCTATTACCTCATTAATATAGGATTTAAATAAAATGAAAAGATAATGTAAAATCTATGACCTAAACATGTCCAAAACATATTGTATGGGTTGATTTAGAACCCTTATCACCATACCCTCGAATTTTATCAATGTGGGACATTTTTAATCTGAAACTAATATTAAAATAAAGCAACATTTCTTTACATTCCAAGACTGCCCCTCCTCTCCTCTTATAAAAGGCCCCCACCTCTACCTCCTTACCCACACATCCAAAGCCTTTGGCTCGGCCAACCCCTTCCCATTTTGTCTCTCCACTTCCCTGTTTTACTCCTTGAAGCCTCACTTTGGGCAGATTTCTTCCCAAGGAAGCCTTTGATCTCAAACCAAAGGAAGTAACCTGATTTTAAGGAGATTAAAGAATGACCGAGTCAAGTCGAACCCGAGGTATGGGACTTTGTCTCAATCTCCTTTCATTGGGGAATATTTTGTTTTATACAAAAACATCTTTTATAGGGTGTATAAAACCCTTTTGACTTTTACGTTTATTCAAAAGGAATCTTTTTATATTAAGCATTTACTAAACGACAAAAGAGAATGTTTTTTTCGTACGTATGCGGCGACAACGACTTCTCTGCCGCCGTGACCATTATTTGAGTTTTGGCTTCCTCTACAAGCCATACATTTTTTTAAAAGAAAAATATATAACATGTTTTACTTTTCTTCTATTTTGGTATTTAAAATGGTTTTCGTAATGTTTTTATATCAATGTGTTGTATTGATATCTTGTGATTGAAAGGTGGAAATGTTATGTTTCCTTTATGCATGTTTTATGTGATACGATTATGTTGAGGTTCTTGGAAATTATTATGAAGACAAGTGGTTCCGTGATAAAATAAGGGCGGGTGATCCCGATATATCTCTCAAATGCATTGGGTAATGCGAAGGAGTGAAACGTTTAGATTTCTCCGAAGAGATTTAGGTAATATACTGTGATGGGAATTCCAAACATAACCAAGAAGGTTACTCCCAACGTAAGAATGTTATGAATGCCTTAAGTTACCTTTATGTCTTATGATTTCTATGATTTATTCATGATTTGACGAGGTATGTTAAAGTTCTTATGTTTTATGGGTAAAGTATGATTTCATTCTTATGTATATATGTACCCATGTATCCTTTCCATATTTTCATATCCCTTACTGAGCTTTTTATGCTCATCCCAATTTTATGAAATGTTTTTCACAGGTCAAGGGAAAGGTAAATTATATGATGATAGGGTCAAGGAAGTGTCAAGAAAGAATCCATGTTTTATTTTAAATATGATTCCATTGATGGGAAAAATGAATACTATCATTATATTTAACAACTTTGTTTAAATGTGGTATGTAATGCATGTTTTATGATCTAATTCTCTAAAACTCTAAACCAGAAAAGATCCTCAATGTGTAATCTTGTAATAACTCAAAATTAATTAATTTTTAAGGCTGGGGCGTTATATATATATATTCATATAAAATTATATACAAATTGTATGTTTGGGTGTTTTCTCATCTAAAGAAAAAACCATACTAGTTTAAGCCTTTGAATCACATTAACAATGATCATTATTTAAAACACATATATACCTAATTTGAATGATATAAAACAAAATTAGTTTTATATATAAATGTATATACACAAACATGTATATATAGGTCTACCAAACCAAACACAATAATAAATAACAACCCTTATGAGTATAATACACATCAAAACATTATTTCATCACGAATTTCAGTTATATGAGAACCTAATTCTTGTTAGAATTAATAAATATATATATATATATGTATATATACATATTAAAATATATATACTAGGTGTATATATGGGTATTATTTATCAAAATAGAAGCTAAAAAACTCTTACACGAATTATTTGAATTAAGAACATTATTTAGGTGAAACAATTCATCATTCAAAAATCATAACAAGATAATAAGATTGGTAATTATATATATATATATATATATATTTAAAGATATATATATATATATATATATTAAATAATAATAACATACCTAAATTCAATGGTAGGGTTGATCCGAGTTGTGGTTGGAGAGTTAATGGGAGGATAAACACATGTACGGTTATGCTGGAGAAGACGGTTTATATATATGGGTAATTTAAAAATTTTATATAAAAAGATATATATTTTATATATGTAATGGATCAACATAAAAAATAATAATAGATACCAAATGAAACAGATCAAACTCTTTTGAAAAAAAATCCATTGTTACTGAAAATCATAAAGGGATTAGTCATTTGATAATATATATATATATATATATATATATATTATTGAAAACTTGAATGGGAACAAGATAGTCTTATATTAAAATAAATCTCCCTTGGGGATATGCTGAAAATAGAAGTGGAAAACTAGCTATGGAGAGGTATAAGAGGAGTCACTTGTGAGGAAGACAGAGTGGATGAGAGATATGTCTAATATAGTGGCGCGATGAAAAAGAATAATAAATGAAGAAGGAGTGTAAATTTATAAATAGTTTAGATAGACCGAGTCTGATCGAATGGGTGAGGAGAGTTCAACAGTTATAAAAAAGGTAAATGGTTGACATTAACCTTGTATTGATTGCACAGTTGTGGGGTACACGTGAGTTTTAAAAAGGGTTGACCAGCTAAGATCAGTCAAGTCCCAATCGAATGACTCATATTTGATCCCACATAAAAATATTTTTCCCACATCATAATAGAAGTGGTTTTTGTACCAATATATATTCATCGACCTTTTAGCCACATTCCAATTAACTTAATTACCCTCCCCTGTACCACCTCGTATCAGTTCTCTTACGTGAGCGCTCTTTGCCCACCCTTTTCCATCATGACTCTCCACACAGTGGATCCACCATGGTTCTTTATAAGACCCCTCTAGGTGTTCACTAGAACTATACACGGCTGGCCTATGACATATATAATGATAGTTAAGGATTGACCATCCCACTCAATTGTGGTATGTGCTACCTCCCCTGAACAACTGGTTTTCTTTTCTAGCCAATGGAAATTTTTCTGTAGAAACCCAAGAAAACACAATACATATTTAATAAAAAAATATAGAACCTATATATTAATTAATATATGTACATATATTATTTATACTTCCAAATTACATTATTTTAATATGTTTTTATTCCATTTTTGTTTCAAAACATTAAATATCAACATCATATATTCATATTCAATTAATACATTTACATTCATTTTCAATAATTATAAATTGAATCTCAATGTTTATTAGTCTTTTATTTTTGAAATCCAAATATTAATTACATCATCCATTTACAACCATAATTTCATTCAATAAAATATATTACATTTATAAACTTATAAAATTTTAAATCATTTAATATTATTAATATACATAAAAAATAGTATACATTAAATAATTAAAACACCTAAAATAACTAACATTTATAAAATTTTATGACTGTTACAAAAAAGGTCATCAAAAGATCTGAACGGCCAACAAATGCGATATTTGCCTTCACGGGCTTATGAATATTTGTTTTGGGTGATCCAAACATAAAAAATCAATTTATTGAAGATTGTGTTCTATATCCACATGATATATAGTATGGTATCCATTTTTCTTTTCCAAAATGTTTTTTCATTATAATATACCTAATAGAATTTCATTATTTTCATGGTATGTTTGTTGTGTTTGGTGGTCTCCCGGTGATTGTTATATGTATCATTGTTGGTATTCTAGTTTACGAAGGGTCTGGTGGGATTTTGGAAAAGTAATGTAGCAAAAACTTTATTGATTAAATTTTATTTTTTTATAGTAATATTTATTTTTGATGGCCCCATTATGAAAAAAATAAAATAATAATAATAAAAATAATTAAGAAAATATTATTCTTACAATATTTACTATGTTCGGTGTGTCACAATATTAACCCATCAAAAGAATTGCATCCTCAATATTCCATTAAACTCCAAAACTTCTACAATAAAAACTTTATACATTATCATAGATGTCCCTAAAATATATTTTTTAAGTATTATTGATTATGAAAATTGATTTACAAAAATTTAGTTTATTCATTCACTAGGTTCTCCACCATGGATAATCTTATGATGGCCTAATGTAGATTCTTAGGGTAGTTTTCAGTTCGTCAATTTCACTAGCCCATATTCACCTCGAACAGTTAGGTTCAAAACTAGTCATGAAACACTTGGGATTCCAGAGATATACATGGGAGGTATGGAATTCAGAGATTTCATTATGGAATCTTTCTTTATTGATCAATCATATGAATTTATTCCTAAGAATTATTATGTTAGGGAGTCTCCCATTCATTATAAAACTCAGAAAGTAAAATAAATAAGCTTCTTGAAGGTCACCATCCAAGGATGCTTCCCAGAACATCCCTAAGGCAAGTAAATTTTCAGACATTGTTCAAAGGAAGAACTGATATTCATGATATATCCCTCTATTCCTATATTATGAAAATATTGAATTTTCTATATTGGGATAGACATAGATATCTCCACGGTAGAACCAAATTATATTTGGTCTAATGGAAACTTGATAGAGGTGTTTTCAGGTTAGACATATGATCGAAAATGGAATGCACGACTTTCCAAATGATATTACAATTATTTGTCAAGTAAATCAGTATGGAGATACATGTAGTTTGTTGGTGAACCCACTCCTTCCATCTAAAAATTTTATGAAAAATTTACAATCATTGATAAATATAAAATTTTTTGTTCTGTTCTAATTTTCCAGAACTGTCTAACCCATTCCATTGATACCATCTATGATGACCCGACCCAAAAATCTAGGAGTCGGTGCGTAAAACAGGGTGTTTAAATTTTATTTAAAACATAATGTTGATTATACTACACATCACATTACATCAGAGATAATATTATCTGTATGGGTTCTGGAAAACTAGACACATGTGATATATACCATCAAAACTAAAAGAGATAAGATTCATAAAGGACCCACCGCTCAAAGATGAATTGTATTTATCCATATAAAAAATTGCAAACATAGGGTGAGTATTTAAATTGATCAGTAATGGGTTTTAATACCAATTAATTAAATAAATTTTTAAAAGCATCCATTCAATATAAATATAAAACATTTTCATAAAATAAAACAAAATGTCCTAAGAAACAACATTATCAATTTTAAAAGGATACATAAAATCATTTTTTAGGAAATATCTTAAACAAGAATTGATACATTTATTTAAAATATAGAGATAAAACATATATCAAAATAAGTATACTTATAAAAAATTCATTGAATGCTGTATATAATCTAGAAATTGGAGAAATAAATTTATGAATTACATGCATGGAATTAGGTAAAAATTTGTATATTAAATAATAAATTCATAGATTTACAATTTTAACAATATAATAATTCACATAACACATAAAATTTAGTTTGATAAGTGACATATTTATTACAAACTTATGCATCATAGTTCTAAAAATATGTGCTAATCATTCTATATAAGTGACTTCAAATGTATATACATCATTATACAATGTGTATTTATTACCATTATCTTATTTAAAATATTCATAGAAAATGATATTAAACTTTTTGAATAATAAATTGGTTTAAATATTAATATCATATTACAAAAAATGATTATGTCGGACATTAAAAAACTTTTTCTCAAGGCCTTGTGCGAAGAAAATACATTCTCATTCAATCAAGGCATCATTAAATGACCTAGTTTGTATCCTGAAAATAGTCAGTGCATCGAATGGAAATAATGGGCCTCAACAATCACATAATCAGTTCTATGTATTCCCCATATATCTAAATATATTTTAATCAATGTTTCTCATACCACTTTAATTTAATAAATTTTGTCTCTTATTCAAATAGTCCCATAAGATGTTTAATAATTTGAATTTTTCTCTTATTAAAAGTCTCACATACATATTTGAATAATTAAATTCTAAATCCAACCATTATCGTAAGTTATAATATATTGATAGGGATTATAAAATAAAATAATAACTATTAAATTAAAAAACCCTTATTTCATGAAAGTAAACATTTAAAATACAAAAATTCAAGTTATTGATCTTAAGATAGTTATGATTCATGTTCAAAGAATACAATGATATATTGAAGTGTCCAATAGATTAAATAATAATCTATACTAGTATAATTTGTTGAAGATTCATCATAAATTAAGATAATATTTGAAAATGTAGAACAATAATTTCATGTGGGATATTGATGCATAAATAATTAAACACCCTCTAATATGAATGTATATAAACATGAATTAAACAAATGATACATTCGAATAAATATCCTAATATTAAAAATTTAGATGTATGTAAACTCAATTGCATTAACATTGTGATGAATTATTTTTTTAATTTTTTGGGACCTAGAAAAAAACAAGGTTTTGTTATTATTTTCCAATAAAAAATTCTATCATGGGTATTGAATAAAATCATCACCAGGATAATACCAATAAAACATCAAAAATAAAACATGGCATGGAAATATGTAATTGTGGTTCTTATATATACATGTCTATTAGATGATTATATAAAACCATATATACAAAAATTGTATACACGGAATTATCTCAATCAATATAAGGTTTGGTAAATCCTTCTAAGAATCGTAAAATTAAAAAATATTATCTGATAAATTAATATCAATTATTTGAATACCTATTAAAAATTAATATAATTATATATATATATATTCAAATAACGATATATTCAAATTGTTTATAATGGTAATCCACATCTAAAAAATAAAATGATGATAGATTAAACCATTGAAAAGCATAAACAAGTATCTTCAATTAAAACACAAATATACCTCATTCGAATGATATAAAACATAATATCAGTTATATATAAATGTATATACACATATATGATTATATATGTTAAACAAACCAAAATAAAATGTAAATAAAACTCTTTATGTGTATCACACACTTAAAAAAAATATTTCATCACTAATTTAAATTATATGAGAAATTTCTTCCAATTGAAATTAAAATCTATTAATACATAAATATTAATGTATATACACACATTGTATAATTTATTTTTTTATCAATATCAAATCTAAAACAACTCTTACATAAACAGTATATATATATTTTTTATATAAAATAATAAAACAAATAATAAATTA
The DNA here is from genome assembly GCA_963277665.1 of Viscum album. Taxonomy (NCBI): domain Eukaryota; kingdom Viridiplantae; phylum Streptophyta; class Magnoliopsida; order Santalales; family Viscaceae; genus Viscum; species Viscum album. Next base: position 1,111,403,263 of record OY728145.1, read on the forward strand.
AAATAATCAAAGGGACCCAATGAACCATATCTATCAATTTAGATAATACAAAAATATTAGTCAGTGAAAATCCTAAATGTATTAATCGTTTGAGAATATATATATATATATATATATATATATATATATTGTAGAAACTTTTCATTGAAACAATAATTGTTCATATTAAAGAAACACCCATGGATACTTTGGAAAGAAGAATGTGGAAACCAGACTGTGTAGAGGGATTTGAGGACTCATGGGTGAGGAAGGCACAATGGAGGAAATAGAATATTACTAGTGTTGTGTGAGGAAAAAGAAGATTGAAGGAAGAAGGTGTGGAAAATAATGAACTGTTTAGATTGACTGAGGACGACAATATTGCTGAGGAGAGATCCATAATTTTACAAATAGATGATGAATTGAGAATAATCGTGGTTTGATCATATTGTCATAGGGTAACTGCGTGTTTTAAAAATGGTTGAGCAGCTGAGATCAGTGGTGTCTTGATCTGATGACTCAAATTAGATCCCTCTTAAAAAAAATGCATCCCTCGTCGATATTGAAATGGTTTCAGAACCACCTTATATACTGTGACTTCTCAGCCACATACCATTTAAATCCCTTCCCCCACACTGGTAGTGCCTCGTATCGGTTCTCTTGTGGGCATGTTCTCTGACCAACTGTTTCTGTCATGTCACCCTACATTGTGGTGTTGCCTTGGTTCTTCCATGCACTCCATACGGGCCCTCTCTAGGACTCTACATTGATGGCCTATGCCGGTTGGCCAGGGAGCCAATTCTCATCCTCCTCACTCAATAGTTGTGTTTTCGGCCTCCCCTGGCTGGCTAGTTGGCATGGCCTACCAAGGGACATTTTTTTGTAGATATCCAAAACGACACATTATTTATAAAAATAGAACATATATTTTAACGAATATATATACATATATTCTTTAAATTATACAATTAAATTATTTTAATATGTTTTATTCATTTTTAGTTTCAAATTAATAAATTTCTAAATCTAAATTATAACATCAATTAATAGATTTGTTTTTATTTTTACTCATTTTAAATGAAATGACATGGTTATTTGGGTTATATTTATAAAATAAAAATTTGAAATAAATATTTCATTTAAAAACAAATTAAACTAAATATTATACTTTTATAAAATTAAATAATTTACAAAAATTTGAAATTATGAATATATGTAAATACTTAATATACATTAAATAAAAAAAAATACATAAAATACCTAAAAGTTAAAAAAAACTATGATCATTACGAAAATCAATCATCATCTACAGATCTCAATGGCTAAAAAATTCATAAAAAACATCAAGGACGTATAAATACATGTTTAGGGTGACCCAAACATGAAAAAATAATTTGGTGATGTTGATTTTATATATCCCCTAGATTCATAGTAGATTTTTAATTGTTCTTTCCATTATGTTTTTCATTGTGATAGACCCAAAAGACATTCACTATTTTCTTGTTCTAGTTTTTGTGATTGGTTGTCTCCCCTGGATTCTAATAGGTCTCCAAGTATGTATTTTGTGTTAGTGAGGGTCGGTTGGCCATATTTCAATGTATGGTTTTAGTATTTCTATTGAATAAAACAACTCTTATTTTTTCAACCAGTATTTATTTTTGATCACAACAATATTAAAAAACAAAATATTAATAATAATAATAATTAAAAAAATTTTATTGTAAAAAAATAAATACGATCGGGGAGTCCCATTATAATTCTTCATAGGGGACGAAGGATCTCATATTAATTAAATATGTATAGAAATAAACTTCAATGAATACCTCGATCAAATTAGATGGGTGTTTGATTGTTTCTCCTCACCTTGGAGTGTTTATTTATTGCTCTGAACATGAACCCATCTATATCACCCACACATTCTCATGAATATATATCTATAAAATAATTATATTTTTTTATCTACTATTGAGCTATGATGATTCCATTGATGTCATTATGTTTAGTAAAATCTCATCTTTACAATCAATGAAGAATATCAATGATCGAAACCATGAATAACATTTTTTCTATCATTGATGTGGTAAGAGGTGGGATGATATCTCTATCCACTGTAATGAATTTCTTACCAAAAATGATTTCTCATTTTCTTATATAGTGGAGATAAAAATATCAATAAAGGGTTTCTCAAACCACATATGTCTATCTCCCACAAAATAAGTTATAAATGACATGTTATGAAAAAATAATTATGTCACAATGTCATTTTTATTTTTATCACATACATTTAATATATATTAAATATATTACATGATATAAATGAGACATTAAATCAACTCACAATTCATACAATATTAAACAACCCTTGGATATTAAATAATATTTATCTGTATAATATGTTTTTCTTGTATTTACATAAATCATTAGAAATTATATTTTAAAAAATCAAAAATATTATTCAACACTCAAATAAAAATGAATTTAATAATTATCCACTGATCAATAATACTTGGACAGCACTCAGACATCATGTAGGGGCCCACCAAATCTAATTCAAAAATTGTCCTGAATATGGTAGAATCTTGAATATGCTATTGTGCTTGATCATCCAGGTCCTTATATTGATAGTAGTGAATCCCATTAGCAAACTAGGCCATGAATCTAACAACATGTCAAGGCCTTTAAAGATACACTGAAGTAGTAATAGAAACATGAACTATAATACTAGAAAAAACTATCTAATGTAATCTAATTTTTATGTGATATGCTACAAATAAAGAGACACATTTTTTGTAATCATTCATTAATTATGTTTTTGACCTTACTAGACACACATACCTTATACTACCATATCAATGAATTTAATCATGGTATAACCATCATAATCCATTATCCCCATGATGTCACTTCATCAACTCAGAAGTAACAAAATCTATCTTAACCATGCATCCAATGCCATACCACAAGGACACACCCAAAATTATCTAACACTCATAAATTCATTTTTGGGTTTTTTTTCATTTCATAAATGTTCCTAATCAAATTTATGACATTGATAATGCTCTCAATTCATCCAATCAACACACATGTTCATCGATAGGATAATCAAATGACACCTAAAACATGGGGTGTCACTATCAGTGGGTTATTTCTCTTAATCACACCTACTAGAGATCAACATGTGAATCTTTTATGAGAATAAATCTCAATTCTTATGATGCACTTTCACATGATAGTCATACATCAAATGTGTTCAGCAAGTATAATGTATCATGACCAAATAACATATGTTTATGATTAATTTCAGAGTATCTGGAGGTTATACATACAGAATATGGGATATTATAAACTATTTATATATAAATTAATCAAGGTAAATAACAACAAATATTGTGGGAATAGAATCATTGAAACTATTTTTTAAATTAAACAACATGTATATATCAATATTTATACATCTAATAGAAATAAATATAAATATAGAAAAACATTTGTCGAAGGGAACCCACATTAAAACTATCAAGTAAACAAGAATCCACTACTAGCAATGCACAACCCACAAACTCTAACATGGGAATTGTTATACTACTAAGATATGAATTCCTCCTGGGGTGTTCCCAGTAATCCATTGTGATTAATCTTCTTACTGTTAATTTATCTCTCTCGAAAAAATACATCAAGAGAAGAATCATATATTGTATATAATTTTACTATAGTTTTACATATTATCCTTGGAAAACTCCACTATCACACAATTAATAGAATTATATGGAATATGGTGTACACCGATATATAGAACAATAATGTAATGGAAAAATATGTGAATCCTGACCACCATCATACCTACATCAGAAGCTTATATATGCACATATTATTCTATATAATTGGTGGCCATAGATAGTTTTGTGATATCTTGATCTCTGTACCACTATTTAGGTCAAATTCATATTCTGACTACGATTTCAGATCATTATGACATATCTTGACACTAGTATAGGTGTACCCTATTATTTCTAGATCTTCATATCCTATGTACATTAGGTATAAACCATTTTACTTCTCATGGACCCCAATAAAATTTTCATTGTTTCCCAAATAAAATCACATGGATTATCTTAATATCTTCTTATAATGCTTAAATAAAATGACACATAAAATTGTTAACATAGCATGCCATACATGATAGATACATCCCATAAGGAATAATGAATTATAGTAATTCATTATATCTCCTCTTGTGTTTTTGGACACATTTTCCTGGAGAGTTTGAATCCAAGTGGCACTGGAAAAAATCACCACATTTTTTTCAAAAATATATATTCTAAAGAGCATTTCAATATGTTCCCTCTAACATGGAAAAAGGGTCCTCTATGGTATATCTCAGTAGATATAGATCCATAGAATGTAGATTGAATCACCTGAGTACTTCATGGATATGTGTTAATTTAACCATATATTAACTGACTATAATAAATTATCTTTTGTTCCCATAATTAGTTTTTCATAAACATATAATACTAGGAAAATGGTTTAATTCCCATTGACCTACTTATAGACACATAATTTTCTTTCACCAATACAAAAACCAAAATCCCTAATGAAGTCATAAAAATGAACATTCCCTGATAATGGTGTGTGGTTCAACCAAATAATATATCTCATCCTATTGAACACATTATTGGTATTTTTTAGCTTAATAAACCCATTCAATTTATTTCATATAGACTCCATTAACCTATACCCCCTTTCAAAAATCAGATTTCATTCCCTATTCCAAATCACATAATCATTGGAGGAAGGTATTAAATAGTGTCTTAGAGGCTTAAAGTGAGAATAAATTCAATCTTAAGCATGGAATACAGTAATATTTTTAAAAGATTGTATTACTAACTTTTGATGACAAACCATTATTAAATCTATCTTTTGACAATTTTACAAGCTATGTTGGTCAAAATAAACTTATTCTTTATGACTGGGACATCAAAATTTACTTTGTGTGAGTTTTTGGTATTTTTCGGATAAAGATCATTTTTTATGAATAGTGAAAAATGTTGTATTTTAATTGAAAACCTCATTTTAATCTAATGTATTTATATGATTAGATTATATTTTGAATTGGTTTTGAAGTGAAATTAGAATATATTTTTACCATTTAATCCAATGCTGGTAATTGGAATCAATTTCACTTTGAAATTGGACATAAACTGGTGTCAATCTTTTGATACTTATTATTTCATAAAAACACGATATTTGTCATGACAGTGGGAATTAATTATTAAATTAATTAATGTAACTTATATGATTTTAATTTTGTAAAATATACATCATTTTGGAATTCATAATATCAAATATAGCTTAGGGTGATGTTTTGGTATTTTTCTGAAAAACATCAATTTTTTATGAATAGTGAAACCACTAAGTGGTAGTTAAAGAAACTGATTTTTCGTTTAAATGAAACTTTGCCACTTTTGTGATTTTATTTTCAAAAATCTGACATACATGGTTGTAATTAAGAAGTAAAATGTGGTTCAATGAGGTTAAAATAATTTTTCGTTGAATAGTAACTATAAGTTTTTAATCACGATTAGAGGTAATCAGTGCAATTTAATGAAAAAATGATATTATAATAAAATAAAAATACCTAGACACATGTCTTACCATTATTGGATGAGTCATGGACGACCAAGACAAGCCATGGGTCAACTTGCGGACCCCATGGAGCCACTTTGGTAGGAAAATGACATTAATAACTTTTTATTTAATGTTAAAATTAAAATGACACAAACATGAGTTGTTTTACTATAACAATTTTTAAATGGGGCTATACAGGTCAGATTTTTTACTATAAATATTCATTAGAAAGCTAAAAATATTTCCTATAGCATGATATTTTTTTATAATTTTTATACATTAAATAAATTAAATTATTTATGACATCATGATGATGCAGCTATTACCTCATTAATATAGGATTTAAATAAAAAGATAAGATAATGTAAAATCTATGACCTAAACATGTCCAAAACCTATTGGATGGGTGGATTTAGAACCATTATCACCATACCCTCGAATTATATCAATGTGGGACATGTTGAATCTGAAACTCATATTAAAATAATGTAACATTTCTTTACATTCCAAGAGTGCCCCTCCTCTCATCTTATAAAAGGCCCCCATCTCTACCTCCTTACCCACACATCCAAAGCCTTTGGCTCGGCCAACCCCTTCCCATTTTGTCTCTCCACTTCCCTGTTTTACTCCTTGAAGCCTCACTTTGGGCATATTTCTTTCCAAAGAAGCCTTTGAGCTCAAACCAAAGGGAGTAACCCAATTTTAAGGAGATTAAAGAATGACTGAGTCAAGTCGGACCCGAGGTATGGGACTTGTCTCAATCTCCTTTCATTGAGGAATATTCTATTTTATACACAAACATATTTTATAGGGTGTATAAAACCATTTTGACTTTTACGTTTATTCAAAAGGAATATTTTTATACTAAGCGTTTACTAAACGACAAAAGGGAATGTTTTTGTCGTACGTATGCGGCGACAACGACTTCTCTGCTGCCATGACCATTATTTGAGTTTCGGCTTCCTCTCGAAGCCATAAATTTTTTTAAAATAAATATAAATACCATGTTTTACTTTTCTTCTATTTTGGTACTTAAAATGTTTTTCATAATGTTTTTATATCAATGTGTTGTATTGATATCTTTTGATTGAAAGGTGGAAATGTTATGTTTCCTTTATGCATGTTTTATGTGATATGATTATGTTGAGGTTCTTGGGAATTATTATGAAGACAGGTGGTTCCATGATAAACTAAGGGAGGGTGAGCCCAATATATCTCTCCAATGCATTGGGTAATGTGAAGGAGTGAAATGTTAAGATTTCTCTGAAGAGATTTAGGGAATATACTGTGATGGGTATTCCAAACATAACCAAGATGGTTACTCCCTACGTAAGAATGTTATGAATGCCTCAAGTTACCTTTATGTCTTATGATTTCTATGATTTATTCATGATTTGATGAGGTATGTTAAAGTTCTTATGTTTTATGGGTAAAGTATGATTTCATTCTTATGTATATATGTACCCATGTTTCCTTTCCATATTTTCATATCCCTTACTGAGCTTTTTATGCTCATCCCAATTTTTTGAAATGTTTTTCACAGGTCAAGGGAAAGGTACATTATATGATGATAGTTTCAAATAAGTGACAAGAAAGAATCCATGTTTTATTTTAAATATGATTCCATTGATTGGAAAAATGAATACTATCTTATATGTAACCACTTTGTTTAAATGTTGAATGTAATGCATGTTTTATGATCTAATTCCTTAAAACTCTAAACCTGAAAATATCCTCAACGTGTAATCTTGTAATAACTCAAAATTAAGTAATGTTTAAGGCTGGGGCATTATATATATATTCATATAAAATTATATACAAATTGTATGTTTGGGTGTTTTCTCATCTAAAGAAAAAACAATATTAGTTTAAGCCTTTGAATCACATTAACAATGATCATTATTTAAAACACATATATACCTAATTTGAATGATATAAAACAAAATTAGTTTTATATATAAATGTATATACACAAACATGTATATATAGGTCTACCAAACCAAACACAATAATAAATAACAACCCTTATGAGTATAATCCACATCAAGACATTATTTCATCACGAATTTCAATTATATGAGAACCTAATTCTTGTTAGAATTAATATATATATATATATATGTATATATACATATTAAAATATATATACTAGGTGTATATATGGGTATTATTTATCAAAATAGAAGATAAAAATGCTTACACGAATTATTTGAATTAAGAACATTATTTAGGTAAAACAATTCATCGTTCAAAAATCATAACAAGATAATAATATTGGTAATTATATATATATATATATAGATATATATATATATATTAAATAATAATAACTTACCTAAATTCAATGGTAGCGTTGATCCGAGTAGTGGTTGGAGAGTTAATGGGAGGATAAACACTTGTAGGGTTATACTGGAGAAGACAGTTTATATATATGGGTAATTTAAAAATTTTATATAAAAGATGTATATTTTATATATGTAATGGATCAACATCAAAAATAATAATAGATATCAAATGAAACAGATGAAACTCTTTTGAAAAAAAAATCCATTGTTAGTGAAAATCATATAGGGATTAATCATTTGATAATATATATATATATATATATATATATATTATTGAAAAACTGAATGGGAACAAGATTGTCTTATTTTAAAATAAATCTACCTTGGGGATATGCTGAAAATAGAAGTGGAAAACTAGCTATGGAGAGGGATAAGAGGAGTCACTTGTGAGGAAGACAAAGTGGATGAGAGAGATGGCTACTATAGTGGCGTGATGAAAAAGAATAATAAATGAAGAAGGAGTGGAAATTTATAAATAGTTCAGATAGAATGAGTCTGATCGAATGGGTGAGGAGAGTTCAACAGTTATAAAAAAGGTAAATGGTTTACATTAACCTTGTATTGATTGCAAAGTTGTGGGGTACCCGTGAGTTTTAAAAAGGGTTGACCAGCTAAGATCAGTCGAGTCCCAATCGAATGACTCAGATTTGATCCCACATAAAAATATTTTCCACACATCATAATGGAAGTGGTTTTTGTACCAATATATATTCGTCGACCTTTTAGCCACATTCCAATTAACTTAATTCCCCTCACCCGTACCACCTCGTATCAGTTCTCTTACAGGAGCTCTCTGTGCTCACCCTTTTCCATCATGACTCTCCACACAGTGGATCCACCATGGTTCTTCCAAGACCCCTCTGGGCGTTCACTAGAACTATACATGGCTGGCCTATGACATATAGAATGATAGTTAAGGATTGACCATACCACTCAATAGTGATATGTGCTACCTCCCTTGAACAACTTGTTTTCTTTTCTAGCCAATGGAAATTGTTCTTTAGAAACCCAAGAAAACACAATACATATTTAATAAAAAAAAATATAGAACCTATATATTAATTAATATATGTACATATATTATTTATACTGCCAAATTCAATTATTTTAATATGTTTTTATTCCATTTTTGTTTCCAAACATTAAATATCAAAATCAGAAATTCAAATTCAATTAATACATTTACATTCATTTTAAATAATTATAAATTGAATCTCAATGTTTATTAGTCTTTTATTTTTGAAATCCAAATATTAATTACATCATCCATTTACAACCATAATTTCATTCAATAAAATATATTACATTTATAAACTTATAAAATTTTAAATCATTTAATATTATTAATATACATAAATAAATAGTATACATTAAATAATTAAAATACCTAAAATAACTAACCTTTATAAAATTTTATGGATGTAACAAAAAAGGTCATCAAAAGACCTCAGCGGCCAACAAATGCGATATTTACCTTCAAGGGCATATGAATATTTTTTTGGGTTATCCAAACATAAAAATTCAATTTATTGAATATTGTGTTCTATATCCACATGATATATAGTATGGTATCCATTTTTCTTTCCAAAATGTTTTTTCATTATAATATACCTAATAGAATTTCATTATTTTCATGGTTTTTTTTGTTGTGTTTGGTGGTCTCCCAGTGATTGTTATATGTATCCGTTTTGGTATTCTAGTTTACGAAGGGTCTGGTGGGATTTTGGAAAAGTAATGTAGCAAAAAATTTATTGATTAAATTTAATTTTTTTATAGTAATATTTATTTTTGAAGGCCCCATTATGTAAAAAATAAAATAATAATAATAATAATAATTAAGAAAATATTATAATTACAAAATTTACTATGTTTGGGGTGTCACAATATTACCCCATCATAAGAATTGCATCCTTAATATTCCATTAAACTCCAAAACTTCTACAACAAAAACATTATACATTATCATAGATGTCCCTAAAATATATTTTTTAAATATTATTGATTATGAAAATTGATTTACAAAAATTTAGTTTATTCATTCACTAGGTTCTCCAGCATGGATAATATTATGATGGCCTAATGTAGATTCTTAGGGTAGTTTTCAGTTCATCAATTTCACTATCCCATATACACCTCCAACAGTTAGGTTCAAAACTAGTCATGAAACACTTGGGATTCCAGAGATATACCTGGGAGGTATGGAATTCAGAGATTTCATTATGGACTCTTTCTTTATAGATCAATCATATGAATTTATTCCTAATAATTATGATATTAGGGAGTCTCTCATTCATTATAAAACTCAGAAACTAAAATAAATAAGATTCTTGAAGGTCACCATCCAAGGATGCTTCCCAGAACATCCCTAAGGCGTGTCAATTTTCAGACATTGTTCAAAGGAAGAACGGATATTCATGATACATCCCTCTATTCCTATATTATGAAAATATTGCATTTTCTATATTGGGATAGACATAGATATCTCTACGGTAGAACTAAATTATATTTGGTCTAATGTAAACTTGATAGAGTTGTTTTCAGGTTAGACATATGATCGCAAATGGCATGTATGACTTCCCAAATGATATTATAATTATTTCTCCAGTAATTCAGTAGGGAGATACATGTTGTTTGTTGGAGAACCCACTCCTTCCATCTAAAAAATTTATGAAAATTTTACAATCATTGATAAATATAATATATTTTGTTCTGTTCTAATTTTCTAGAACTGTCTAACCCATTCCATTGATACCATCTATGATGACTCGGCCCTAAAATCTAGGTTTCGGTGCCTAAAACAGGGTGTTTAAATTTTATTTAAAACATAATGCTGATTATATTACACATCACATTCCATCACAGATAATATTATCTGTATGGGTTCTGGAAAACTAGATACAGGTGATATATGTCATCAAAACTAAAAGAGATAAGATTCATAAAGGACCCACCACTCAAAGATGAATTGTATTTATCCATATACAAAATTGAAAACATAGGATGAGTATTTAAATTGATCAGTAATGGGTTTTAATACCAATTAATTAAATACATTTTTAAAAGCATCCATTTAATATAAATATAAAACATTTTCTTAAAATAAGACAAAATGTCCTAAGAAACATCATTATAAATATTAAAAGGATACATAAAATCATTTTTAGGAAATATCTTAAACAAGAATTGATACATTTATTTAAAATATAGAGATAAAACATATATCAAAATATGTATACCTATAAAAAATTCATTGAATGCTGTATATAATCATGAAATTAGACAAAACAATTTATGAATTACATGCATGGAATTAGGTAAAAAATTTTATATTAAATAATAAATTCATAGATTTACAATTTTAACAATATAATAACTCACATAACACATAAAATTTAGATTGATAAGGGACATATTTATTACAAACTTATGCAACAAAGTTCTAAAAATATGTGCTAAACATTCTATAAAAGTGACTTCAAATGTATATACATCATTATACAATGTGTATTTATTACCATTATCTTATTTAAAATATTATTAGAAAATGATATTACACTTGTTGAATAATAAATTGGTATAAATAATAATATCATATTACAGAAAATGATTATGTCAGACATTAAAAAACATTCTCTCAAGGCCTTGTGCGAAGAAAAAACATTCTCATTCAATCAAGGCATCGTTAAATAACCTAGTTTGTATCCTGACAATAGTCAGTGCATCGAATGTAAATAATGGGCCTCAACAATCACATAATCAGTTATATGCATTCCCCATATATCTAAATGTATTTTAATCAATGTTTCTCATACCACTTTAATTTAATAAATTATGTCTCTTATTCAAATAGTCACATAACAAGTTTAATAATTTGAATTTTTCTCTTATTAAAAGTCTCACATACATATTTGAATAATTAAATTCTAAATCCAACCATTATCATAAGTTATAATAGATTTTTTGGGATTATAAAATGAAATAATAACTATTAAATTAAAAAATCCTTATTTCATGACAGTAAACATTTAATATAAAAAAATTCAAGTTATTGATCTTAAGATAGTTATGATTCATGTTCAAAGAATACAATGATATATGGAAGTGTCCAATAGATTAAATAATAATCTATACTAGTATAATTTGTTAATGATTCATCATAAATTAAGTCATAATATTAGAAAATGTAGAACAATAATTTCATGTGGGATATTGATGCATAAATAATTAAACACCCTCTAATATGAATGTATATGAACATGAATTAAACAACTGATACATTCGACTAAATATCCAAATATTAAAAATTGAGATGTATGTAAACTCAATTTCATTAACATTTTGATGAATTATTTTGGAATTTTGTGGGACATAGAAAAAAACAAGGTTTTGTTCTTATTTTACAATAAATTTTTTTTCATGTGTATTGAATAAAATCATCACCAGGATAATACTAATAAAACATCACAAATAAAACATGGCATGAAAATATGTAATTGTGGTTCTTATATATACATGTCTGTTAGATGATTATATAAAACCATATATACAAAAATTGTATACACGGAATTATCTCAATCAATATAAGGTTTGGTAAATCCTTCTAAGAATCGTAAAATTAAAAAATATTATCTGATAAATTGATATCAATTATTTGAATACCTATTTAAAATTAATATAATTATATATATATATATATATATATTCAAATAATGATATATTCAAAGTGTTTATAATGGTATTCCACATCTAAAGAATAAAATGATGATTGATTAAACCATTGAAAAGCATAAAAAAATATCTTCAATTAAAACACAAATATACCTCATTCGAATGATATAAAACATAATATCAGTTATATATAAATGTATATACACATATATGATTATATATATTATCTAAACCAAAATAAAATGTAAATAAATCTTCTTATGTGTATCATACACTTCAAAAAAAGTATTTCATCACTAATTTAAATTATATGAGAAATTTCATCCAATTAAAATTAAAATCTATTAATATATAAATATTAATGTATATACACACATTTTATAATTTATTTTTTTATCAATATCAAAGCTAAAACAACTCTTACATAAACATTATATATATATATTTTATATAAAATAATAAAACAAATAATAAATTAAAATAATCAAAGGGACCCAATGAAACATATCTATCTATTTAGACAATACAAAAATATTAGTCAGTGAAAATCCCAAATGTATTAATCGTTTGATAATATATATATATATATATATATATATATATATTGTAGAAACTTTTCATTGAAACAATTATTGTTCATATTAAAGAAACACCCATGGAGACTTTAGGAAAGAAGAATGTGGAAACCAGACTGTGAAGAGGGATTTGAGGACTCACGAGTGAGGAAGACAAAATGGAGGAAAGAGAATAATACTAGTGTTGTGTGAGGAAAAATAAGTTTGAAGGAAGAAGGTGTGGAAAATAATGAACTGTTTAGATTGACTGAGTTCGATGATATTGCTGAGGAAAGATCCATAATTTTAAAAATAGATGATGAATTGAGAATAATCATGGTTTGATCATATTGTCGTAGGGTAACTGCGTGTTTTAAAAATGGTTGAGCAGCTGAGATCAGTTGTGTCTTGATCTGATGACTCAAATTAGATCACTCTTAAAAAAATGCATCCCTCGTCGATATTGAAATGGTTTCAGAACCACCTTATATTCTGTGACCTCTCGGCCACGTACCATTTAAATCCATTCCCCCACACTGGTAGTGCCTCGTATCGGTTCTCTTGTGGTCATGTTCTCTGACCAACTGTTTCTGTCATGTCTCCCTACACTGTGGTGCTGCCTTGGTTCTTCCATGCACTCCATACGGGCGCTCTCTTGGACTCTACATTGATGGCCTATGCCGGTTGGCCAGGGAGCCAATTCGCATCCTCCTCACTCAATAGTTGTGTTTTCGGCCTCCCATGGCTGGCTAGTTGGCATGGCCTACCAAGGAACATTTTTTGTAGATATCCAAAACAACACTTATTTTCAAATATAGAACATATATTTTAATGAATATATATACAGATATTCTTTAAATTATATAATTTAATTATTTTAATATGTTTTATTCATTTTTAGTTTCAAATCATTAAATTTCTAAATCTAAATTATAACATCAATTAATACATTTGTATTTGTTTTTACTCATTTTAAATGAAATGACATGGTTATTTGGGTTATATTTATAAAATAAATATTTGAAATAAATATTTCATTTAGAAAAAAAATTAAACTAAATATTATACTTTAATAAATTTCAATAATTTACAAAAATTTGAAATTATGAATATATTTAAATACATAATATACATTAAATAAACAAAATACATAAAATACCTAATAGTTAAAAAAATTTATGATCATTACGAAAATCAATCATCATCTACAAATCTCAATGGCCAAAAAATTCATAAAAAACATCAAGGACGTATAAATACGTGTTTAGGGTGACCCAAACATAAAAAAACAATTTGGTGATGTTGATTTTATATATCCCCTAGATTCATAGTAGATTTTTCATTGTTCTTTCCATTATGTAATTCATTGTGATAGACCCAAAAGACATTCACTATTTACTTGTTTTGGTTTTTGTGATTGGTTGTCTCCCCTGGATTCTAATAGGTCTCCTAGTATGTATTTTGTGTTAGTGAGGGTCAGTTGGCCATATTTCAATGTATGGTTTCAACATTTCTATTGAATAAAACAAATCTTATTTTTTCAACTAGTATTTATTTCTGATCACAACAATATTAAAAAAAATATTAATAATAATAATAATTAAAAAAATATTATTGTAAAAAAAATAAATATGATCGGGGAGTCCCATTATAATTCTTCATAGGGGACGAAGGATATCATATTAATTAAATATGTATAGAAATAAACTTCAATGATTTCCTCGATCAAATTAGATGGGTGTTTGATTGTTTCTCCTCACCTCTGAGTGTTTATTTATAGCTCTGAACATGAACCCATCTATATCACCCACACATTCTCATGAATATATATCTATAATATAATTATATTTTTTATCTACTATAGATCTCTGATGATTCCATTGATGTCATTATGTTTAGTAAAATCTCATCTTTACAATCAATGAAGAATATCAATGATCGAAACCATAAATAAATTTTTTTCTATCATTGATGTGGTAAGAGGTGGGATGAGATCTCTATCCACTGTAATGAATTTCTTACCAAAAATGATTTCTCATTTTCTTATATAGTGGAGATAAAAATATCAATAAAGGGTTTCTCAAACCACATATGTCTATCTCCCACAAAATAAGTTATTAATGACATGTTATGAAAGAATAATTATGTCACAATGTCATTTTTATTTTTATCACATACATTTAATATATATTAAATATATTACATGATAGAAATGAGACATTAAATCAACTCACAATTCATACAACATTAAACAACCCTTGGATATTAAATAATATTCATCTGTATAATATGTTTTTCTTATATTTACATAAATAGTTATAAATTATTTTTAAAAAAATCAATAATATTATTCAATAGACAAATAAAAATGAATTTATTAATTATCCACTGATCAATGATACTTGGACAGCACTCAGACATCATGTAGGGGCCCACCACATCCTATTCAAAAATTGACCTGAATATGGTAGAATCTTGAATATGCTATTGTGCTTGATCATCCATGTCCTTATATTGATAGTAGTGAATCCCATTAGCAAACTAGGCCATGAATCTAACAACATGTCAAGGCCTTTAAAGATACACTGAAGTAGTAATAGAAACATGAACTATAATACGAGCAAAAACTATCTAATGTAATCTATTTTTCATGTGATATCCTACAAATAAAGAGACACATTTTTTGTAATCATTCATTAATTATGTTTTTGACCTTACTAGACACACATACCTTATACTACCATATCAATGAATTTAATCATGGTATAACCATCATAATCCATTGCCCCCATGATGTCACTTCATCAACTCAGAAGTAACAAAATCTATCTTAACCCTTCATCCAATGCCATACCACAAGGACACACCAAAAATTATAAACCTCTCATAAATTCATTTTTGGGTTTTTTTCATTTCATCAATGTTCCTAATCAAATGTATGACATTGATAATTCTCTCAATTCATCTAATCAACACACATGTTCATCGATAGGATAATCAAATGACACCTAAAACATGGGGTGTCACTATCAGTGGGTTATTTCTCTTAATAACACCTACTAGAGATCAACATGTGAAAATTTTATGAGAAAAAATATCAATTCTTATGATGCACATTCACATGATAGTCATACATCAACTGTGTTTAGTAAGTATAATGTATCGTGACCAAATAACATATGTTTATGATTAATTTCAGAGTATCTGGAGGTTATACTTACAGAATATGGGATATTATAAACTATTTATATAAAAATTAATCAAGGTAAATAACAAAAAATATTGTGGGAATAGAATCATTGACTCTATTTTTTAAATTAAACAACATGTATATATCAATATTTATACATGTAATATAAATAAATATAAATATAGAAAAACATTTGGCGAAGGGAACCGACATTAAAACTGTCAAGTAAACAAGAATCCACTACTAACATTGCACAACCCACAAGCTCTAACTTCGGAATTGTTATCCTACTAAGATATGAATTTCTTCCTGGGGTGTTCCTAGTAATCCATTGTGATTAATCTTCTAACTGTTAATTTATCTCTCTCGAAAAAATCCATCAAGAGAAGAATCATATATTGTATATAATTTTACTCTGGTTTTACATATTATCCTTGGAAAACTCCACTATCAAACAATTAATAGAATTATATGGAATATGGTGTACACTGATATATAGAACAATAATGTATTGGAAAAATATGTGAATCATGACCACCATGATACCTGCATCAGAAGCTTTTATATGCACAAATTATTCTATATAATTGGTGGCCATAGATCATTTTGTGATATCTTGATCTCTGTACCACTATTTAGGTCAAATTCATATTCTGACTACGATTTCAGATCAGTATGACATATCATGAAACTAGTATAGTTGTACCCTATTATTTCTAGATCTTCATATCCTCTGTACATTAGGTATAAACCATTTTACATCTCATGTACCCCAAATTTTTTTTCATAGTTTCCCAAATAAAATCACATGGATTATCTTTATATCTTCTTATAATGCTTAAAGTAAATGAAACATAAAATTGTTAACATAGCATGCCATACATGATAGATACAACCCATAAGGAATAATGGATTATAGTAATTCATTCTATCTCCTCTTGTGTTTTTGGACACATTCTGTTGGAGAGTTTGAATCCAAGTGGCATTGGAAAAAATAACCACATTTTTTGTTCAAAAATATATATTCTAAAGAGCATTTCAATATGTTCCCTCTAACATGGAAAAATTTTCCTCTATTGTATATCTCAGTAGATATAGATCCATAGAATGTATATTGATTCACTGGAGTACTTTATGGATATGTGTTAATTTAACCATATATTAACTGACTATAATAAATTATCTTTTGTTCCCATAATTTATTTTTCATAAACATATAATACTAGGAAAATGGTTGAATTCCCATTGACCTACTTATAGACACATAATTTTCTTTCACCAATACAAAAACCAAAATCCCTAATGAAGTCATAAAAATGAACATTCCCTGATAATGGTGTGTGGTTCAACCAAATAATATATCTCATCCTATTGAACACATTATTGGTATTTTTTAGCTTAATAAACCAATTCAATTTATTTCATATAGACTCCATTAACCTATACCCCCTTTCAAAAATCAGATTTCATTACCTATTCCAAATCACATAATCATTGGAGGAAGGTAGGAAATGTAATATTCTAATAGATTTTAGAATTTATTCTATTTAGAAGGTCTTTTCATTTTATATACCTTAATATTGTATGAAACTATTCTCTTCAGTTCATGCCTTATTTTTATGGAATTTATAATAAATGTTTATATTTGTTTATGAAGGCCTATTTTCACCCAATGGGTTTTACATCGACTATGAGGGTCTATGATAAACAATACCTTTTATATATATACTAAATCTCAGAATGAATATTTTATTGAATATTAGTAGAATCCATTCCATATACTTCATCATTATATGTTATATTCTCATCATTATCAAGGATTAAAGTGTCACCTAACTCGGTGAAAAGAAAACAAGAACTCTCTAGTTCTCAATCCTCTCGAGTTGACATGTGCATTACTTGTGTCTCAATAATATCATTATCTCCCACAGAATCTATTAGATATTGTTAACATACAAACACTCATCCATGTTGAACATCTAATTCCTCAATGCCATTCATTATCTAACCATTTCCATTATAAATGTATTAAATTTCTAGGAATAAGGTATTCCTTTCCACAATCACATTGTATTTTAAAGGGTTACATAGGTAATATAATTTTTTTAGGATTACATATTAAGATGAACATCATGCCTCTAGATTCTAATTTGTTTCTAGGTACATTTTTTAAAATTTTTAATCATCCCCATACACGCATGTGTAATACAATGGGTTTCTTTGTACAAAACAAACCCAATGGAATATCATCTACCAAAATAGATGGTACTCGATTAAGGTAATATGCCAATGTCTGCAACGCTTATCTCCATGTGGATATTGAGAAATTTTCACCACTCATCATTGATCTAACCATTCCAATTTGGGTCTTATTCAACCTTTAATGAACATCATTCCACTTTTGGGTATAAGGAGGAGTTTGTTGGTATACTATCCCACATATAATTGAGGGATAAATAAAATATTGGTTAAGATATTATCCACCTCAGTCTATATGGATTTCCTTAATCTTCTTTGTATGATGGTTTTCAAATTCATAAAGATATTCCATGAACAACTTAAAGGACTCTATCTTTTACCTCATTTTGTGTATATAACATTACATATTTTAGACATTAAAAAAAGTTGTCGACTGTTGAAACCCACAATTTGTTTGGAATGGAGCCAAATAAGTAAGTATTGATCAATTATAGATATTTTGTGTCTCTTAATAGCTTCGAAAAGAAGGGTGACATGCTCATTTTCTCCTATAAACATAAAATACATACATATAGGTGTTTTAACTCAGTTGATTCTAAATACACATCTTGATATAATATTTATAAATAGCTATAGTTTACATGACAAGTATTGATGTTCCTTGGATAGTTTAATATTATTCCTCTTCGTTGGTTTTTCATTTATTTAAAATATAGGTTTTTGAAATTCAAGTACATATAATCCATTGTTATGATACACTATACAATAACACATGATATCCTTATAAAAGAGAAAAAATGAATTTCAAAACATAAAATATAATCCCTTTGTTCCCAAACACAATACTGAGAATATATTTATGGAATCCAATGGAACATCATAACAATTATTCAATACAAGAATAAAACCACATGAAAATGTCAAATGATAATCTTCCACAACCATGAATACTAGAATGCCAAAAATTTTA
Source organism: Viscum album (assembly GCA_963277665.1). Classification (NCBI taxonomy): domain Eukaryota; kingdom Viridiplantae; phylum Streptophyta; class Magnoliopsida; order Santalales; family Viscaceae; genus Viscum; species Viscum album. The sequence goes on from OY728145.1 coordinate 1,111,422,796, forward strand.
CCATGGGGATCCATCTCTCCCATTTAGATATTCATTAATATATATGGTTCATGTAATTAAATTTAAATATGTGATTTATTCTGTATATCCAATACCCAATTTACATATAATGATATCATACATTTAAATAAAAAAATAACTAACATAGAATTCTTGCATTTATTTTTTATCCCTTATATTTAATTATTATTTTAATTTCTTTTCCTGATACATGAGAAGAAAAAATCATCCTGATGATTTTCATGCCACTATATAATTAGAATATCATATTTATGTGTATAGGTGTCATCTAATTGGTTATTTCTGTGGATACCTTTGATTTTTCCTTCATTAACTTTTTCTATGTAAGGAATGATGAAATGGTTCTCTTCATATAATTATCATCTTAGAAAACTAAATCCAAATTATTTTGGAGGATCTTTAACTTTTTTTTCATAATAAAATTACAAATAAATGATAGGAAGCTTTGCGGTAATGAAAAAATAATGAGTTCAATTTTGAGTTCTTGATTTAGTATATAGAGAAGGCCATCAAGTATTTCAATGTACTGAATCATCTTAAATACATAATGTCCATCTTGATTACATTATATTATCTTTCTCATATAAATTTCATGAAATTGTTAATACATTACACTCTTATCATTCTCAAAATACAATCCTTGTTAATGAGGTAGCATCTTATAGAAATATTCATTCTCATTAATTTTCACAAATTTATTGGACAAAGATATAAAATAGAAACATGTATGCACACTACATAATATATATAAATTTTTCACCTACATTTATCCACCGTTCCTGCTCCTTAAGGAGGATTAGTATGAAGTGAGGACTCCATAACCTATGAATTCCTTTATTGGTGTTGTATAATGTGAAATTTGATATTATACTCATGAATGTTATGACTGATCATGATATTCTCTTTATCATATGAGTTATAATGTACTAGTGATGTTTGGAACTTAAATTTTATCTAAAATAAATATATTTAACACCCGTATACATTATATTGATTAACTATTAGAAATAATTGTATTATTAGTTGAATTATTATGTATCTACCACTATTTTATGTAACTACGGAATCCATCACTAATAGACTTATAATACTCTAAATTTTAAATATTATATAGGGAATGGTCATTGAAAACTCTCCTCATTGAAAAAAGTATTTGAATAATCCACTACTCAGGGAGTCTAATGGTATGAATTTGACTATCCACTCGAATTAACACACAATTATTTAATCTATTGATTGATGTCTCCAATTTTGAAATCCAAAAAATGACATTCTCAACACATTATGATACAAATTAAACAATACATATATGGATACATATTTTTTTCTCTCATTATTTAATTTAATCCAACACTCTCATAAGAACCCCAAGTAGTAGAAGACACCATCAACTTGGGATGATGAGCATATGCTAAACCAATTTTGGTTTAAGTTCAAATGATGAAAGGCACTTTTCACTTAATATTTCATTTAAGATTTCTTTAATTTTTTTATGAATTCAATCCTTTTATATTATATATGTTTAGATTCTATTTTAATTATCACAACATGATATGCATTAATATTTTACATTCCTTGTGCCTTTATGAACTCTTTCTATTTATTATTTTAGGTGATTCAAACAAAAAATAAAATTAATAAAAAAACAAAAAATGAATACAAAAAATAATTATCCCAACCCATCATGATAATTTAGTGATGGTATATTCTTCTAATCAGAATTGATCTACCAGGACATAGGGGTACCATACCTAAGTCAGATCACGACTCATACCACAACTCAACCCAGTCTAATTTATTCAGATATCATCTAGTGAACCCCTTCATCTAGTCATAGTCTGTGCTTTGTAGTGTCCCCATCAATTGTACATGAACACTCACACACATGTGAGGGGTATCAAGAGGAAGAAAACATATACAAATAGTTATAGATAAACATTATGTTATACATATTTAATAGTAATTTATTATGCACATAAAATCAATAGAGTTAATTAAATTTTACACAAATCATATGTAGGTATTATATAAGGAAATAAAATAAGATTTTCAATGGGTTGATCACTACTAATGACTAGTCAATGAGAAAACATATTGTGAGATAAAATAAAGGTACATTTAATTTATTTTTGAGGGAATAAATATAAATATAAATTAATTTTTAAAATTAAAATCATTTATTTCATTGAACTAGTTATTAATTTATTATTTTAATCCAAAATTGTATTTAATTAATTAATTTAATTTTACATGAAATAGAATTTATTTTTTCAATTAAAAAAATAATATTACATTCTTATAAAAAACTAATAAATTATTTTTTTGTATACAAATTTTATTGAGTCAAATAATCCACTTATGGACCTATTATGGGTTAGTATGACCCCATGAATCGTATTTTTGGGTAGGGTAGACCCACTACAGGGTGGTCTGGTATAGGAAAAGTAATCTAATCCCATTCTAGGTCATTCAAGAACTGGTTTAGTAGAGGGTGTCAAAATATGAATTGGGGGAAACCATGAAACTCTAAATAGAATAGGAATCCCAGAAATGAATAATATTACTAGATGGAGGCCCATTCCTGGGTAGGGGCATCTGCAAAAAGAGGTGTGTCATTAGAAGTTTCACATGTGGTGTTTTCACAGGGATTTGGGAATGCATCATAGGAACATAGAAGGTCACTAAGGGTGGTCTTGATCATGGTGGAGGAGGTGACAATAGTGTATGAGGAGGTGATTGTAACTGGCTAGGTGAAAATGGATAGAAATATAATTGGGTTTTGGTGATATGATAGAATTCTAGCACGATATATAGAGGTCAGTAGGATTGGGATGATAATGATGGTGGGCGTTATGGTCACTAGGGGAATGATTCTGTGAGAGTTGACAGAGGATATGGATGAATCTACACTATGTTGTTAGCTAGAGGAAGTCATGGGGATAAAACCTTTGGGATGGGAGACTTCTTCGAAAAGTCAAACCCTCAATTTTAATTTTTATGTAATCCATATAAGTATAATCCTTCCAATCTATGTATCACATAGTCCCAAAATTTTGAAGGTTAATTCTTCTCACACCATGCATCATCAACCCTATTGATCATTTTATATTTTCTTTCTGAAAATATTTCAAAATTCCGAAAAAAATGAATTCAATATAGTTATTTTAAAAGAATCTATATGAATCATAAAACTCACCAAGAAAATATTGATTCAACTAGAACATTTCTAGATCTACATTGTAATATGATAAAAGAATGAAAAAAATATATTTATATTTTCGTTAATATTTATCCATGAAAATTCATGTTTCCAATCAATATTAAAAAATTTATGAAAACATAACATAGTCATCCTAAATCATATCAATCCGCAATCTATTCAATGAAAAAAATTAAATACCTTCAATTAGTTTAATGAAGATAATTTTATTCAAGCCATAGAAAATTAATGATATCCTCATGATAAAAATTATTGATACCATGGCATGAAACCGAAGAAGTGGGGATAGGGATTTAAAAAAATTCATCATAAGATTTACATAAGTTCATTATATCTGATGATATAATCCCAGATAGAGGTACGAGAAACCCCAATGAATTAAAAATTCACCATCATAAAATTGAATGATGACCTTGTTCAAATTGGAATGGTGTTTATATATATAACCCCATCATAGAGAACTTATTGATTCATCCATACTTAAAACCCTCTTCATAATACACAAACTCATTATTAATCAACTAATTCATGAATCTTCAAAATCATGGTGAATTAATTTATCTTTGATGACTCCTTCATTGTCATGATGGTAACCACAATATCATCTCTTTGATTTATGAATGAGATCATAGATAGTAAGCTCAGATGAGATCATTCTCTATTATGTATGCAGAATGAGAAGATATGAGATATAAATCCATCAGAACTAATTTAATCATCAAAAGAGCTTCTGATAATCTCATATATATATATATAAATATAGCCAAAAATGTTTTCCATGCCCCGTATATATCCAACTCCCACTAAATAGGGTATGAATGAAATGTTTTGATGAACTTACTATGTCATAATGTCATTTATAATTTTATCAAATACTTTCATTATAAATTAAATATATTACATTATTAAATCAATCCAATAACTGAAGTCATAATTCCAACAATATTAATCAAACAATGAATATTACAAATTACATGTTCAAATTATTTTTAATGTATTTAGTTAAATCCATGTAAATAAATTTTGATAAATAAATTTTAAAAAATTAGTCTATACTCGGAAAATAATGAATTTATTTGTTATTCATAGATATTTAATACCTAGTCAACATTCAAACACCATGGTGGAGCCCACAATTTCATATACTCATATTCACAATAATTGGGAAGACTCTGAAATGATATTTTGTTTCACACTCTATTCCCTAATATCAATTATACTAAATCACATTCATATACTAGGATTATAGTCTAGCAACCCATGAAGGTCCCCAGATAGATGGTGAACAGTCCTAGAAATGAAAACCATTCAATGAACATGATCTATGTAATATAATATATATTTCATCCAATATATTTGAAAAAAAGATTCACCACTTGTGTTATCATAAATTCATGTTTTTTTTTGTTTTTTAACCACACTTAATTATCAATGATTCGGCCAATAATGAAATATAGTTTATTTAGGTACTACTGTCTTTATCTACTAGGATCAATATATCACTTTCCCAACTCAGAAGTAAAAAATTCTCCACATACTGTTCATCTAATAGAATACTACGAAAAATTATCCCAATAAAATCTACCTTACAACATCATCAGTTACATGCATTTTCCTAGAATCAATGAATGTGATCAAAGGGAACACATAGATAATGATATCATGTTTGTAAAAAAATACACATGTTAATAAACTAGAGAAACCAATGAAACCCAATGCATTTGGTGGTCCTATTGGTTGTATTGTACTTATGATCTCACCTAATAGTGATCACCATGTGAAATCTTCATTAGAAATAATATGAATTCTTATGGGGCCTAACACCCAATATTCAAGCATCAGTTGTGTCCAATAATTATTATGTATGTACACCATATGACATATGTTTATAGTTATTGTCACTGTATCTTGAGGTTCTCATTATAGAATGGGATCTTAAATAACCATTCTTTATAATAATTTTAATATTGACATTACATTATATATTAAAGAGAAAGAAGTACCAAAACAACTCTAGTAGGATAAAAAAAAATTACATATTCATATATATATATATGTGTGTGTGTGTGTGTGTGTGATGTTAATCAATGTACATAAATATGTTGGTTCTAGGGAACCGAACATCCACACACCCTCTTCCACTAAATCCAACTAGTAACATGTATCCACCTTCTATCTCTTACATGTGACTCACACTTTTAATGAGATATGGAGTATGTTATGGTTTTTTCATGTTATCCTCTATGGATAAACTTCTAACTAAAACATCATATCTCTAGTTGAATTTTTTCAAGATTTGAAACATAAAATGTATATTATTTATTCCATATTGTGATCTTTTCTCAATATAAAGTATGACTAACATAATTTTATCATAATAAACATGAATAGGGTTTTCTATTTTATGCCAAGCACAAGTGTACGAGAATAACATATGTGTCTCAACAACCTCCTTAATTGCACAATGTTATATTATTTACTAATATTATTTTATAGAATTGGTGTCCATGGATTTTGTTGAGTTTATTGAGCATACATAACCACCATGCAGGGAAATGACAAAGCATGACTATTATTTTTTCTCATTTTGTTATTTCTCAAAAATAATATCATTGAATTCTCTTACTACTAGTTCATAATATCCTCCATACACATAGAACAATACCTTTTTACATCTCCAGTAATTCATGATAGTTTTTATAGAATCACAATGAAACTCTCTTGGACAATGTTGATATCTTACAACCATGCTCAATGATAATACTACATAAAACATGATTCATATCACAAAAAATTATAGATCCCACTTTTTAGGCATAAAATATTATACTAATTATTTAAATCACATAAAATTTTTGTGTAAAAAATTAATTTGATTGATTGATTAATTGTGACATTAGTAACAAAGAACATTCAATAATCATGATTCATGATTCCACTAATAAAAATGTAGATGGTGCTCACCAAATTTATTGGAATAAATTGAATTAATAAACCCTTCATGTTGAGTCTTCTATATGTCTTCAACCAACATCCATATTAGAAAATAGTTTTTTAAACCCATTATTCCAATCTCAAAACCATGGAAGGATCCTGTTGCATGTTATATTTTGATGGGTTTTAGCATTGTTAATTATGAAAATTTATAATTGTACTCTAAACCATAACATTTTGTAAAACCGTTCATACCAGAAATTCCATATAGATATTGATTTCACCGTCCATGATTATTTTTTTTCTTGAGTACACATTTTCACCCAATGTTTTTTACAATGTATGGATTGTATACCAAAATACCAACATTATTTTGGGGCATAGAATACCTCAAAAAATGCATAACAACTTACCATTTTTTATCATCCTTGTCATATACTTCATTCTCATAGTTCAAAGTCTCATGAAAATCAAAGAGTATTCTTTTACATGATTTGGTGTCATGAAAACCATAATGATCTATTTCTCTGGCCTCTCTGTTTGGAAAACATTGTACTTGTGACCTAAGAACACCTACTTATCCCACTATGTCTTGTCACGATGGTTCAGATACCTACTTTGGCACATCATGATCATCAATTTTATAAAATTAAATCATTATCCAACTATTTCCATTGTAAATTAGTTCCATTTGTAGAAATATGTTATTTATTTCCCTATTAAATTTCATATCATAATGGATATATATTTCATATCCTTTAGATTCATGGAAATAATATGGACATGGAGACACATACTTGGGAACACTTCTTCATTTTTATATCATTAAATATTTATTGATTCTATTCTTGGAAATTAATTTATTCAATGAACTAATATATAGACATAAATAAATACTCATTACTCATTTAAAATAACTTTAAAACCCATAAACTCATACAATTTAGTCTCAATATACATTTTTTATTTATTGTCAGCACCATTCTAAAAGGAAATTTCAGTAAAAGATATAAAAAATTAATTCCAATCTCTAAACACTCCCAATAATAAAACATTTCATTTTACATTATCTACCAACTTATTTAAAAAATAAATACAATTGGTAATTGGTATCAATTAATACTTATAAAAGTTTCTTCAACCCTAACACTATATGTATTATTACCTATCAATGCTTTAGAAAACAAGAGTGGTCAATGTAGATAGTAAGCTATAACATCAAATAAATTAATTGATTGGTAATAATTATTTTAATAATTTAATTAAATAATTATAAAAAAAATTATTAAGATAAATATTTAAAAATATATAATATATATTTATGCTTTGTCATACATTTATAGAAATAATCATATATTAAATTTTTATTTTTTTATAAATTTTGTCTTATAATGTTTTGATATAAATTTTAACGATATAATAAATAAAATATTTATAATATTTATAATAATAGTAAATAAATATTGACCATTGTTTTTAGAATCATATTATTATTGTAAAAAATATTTATTATTTTAAAGAATAATATTTTAATTAATATTGAAAATTATGAACGAATAATATTTATGGTGTTAAAAAAGTTTTATAAATATATTTATTTTATTATTTGCCAATAATATTTCTAATTAAGATGTATTTTATTAAAATTAATTGATATTTTTTAATATATATATATATATATTGAAAAATGTTAATAGTTAAAAAAATTAATATTTCTTATTTAATTTAAAATATAATTATATTTTATTTTAACATATACATATAAAGAACATTATATAATATATGTTTTAGTTTATATAAAACAATGTATAATGAAATGAAATAAAAAATGAAATAATGGGAATCGGGATTGTATGGTTCGATTTCAAGACAGTTAAACATAGGTATGTCAAGGGGGTCGAGGGTATTCTTTACAACTCTTCTATTATGGATGATGAGGTATAGGTTTGTATTGAATGTTTTTTATGAGTCGAAACCAAATAGAGATGGTAGAGTGTTGGTCGTAGTTGAGGAAGCCGAACCCAATAAAATGCCCTATTCCATTAGAAGTATAGAGGAATCACAAATTCTTGACCACCATAAATGGGTTCCCAGTTTTATTCAACCACCAAATGTATTGATCATGTTTGGTTCTAGGGTTCGAGGGTGGATCAAGTGATTTTGTAAGATATTAAAATCAAAAGTAGGGTTTTGATCATAGATGGAAACGTTATTGTTGTCCTTTTTGGGTAAGTGTTTTATAAATCTATAATGTATCTTATTTTGAAATCGGAATCCTATTTGATTTTAGTATATTGTTTTTATTTTCTATAATTCTCCTATTTATGATCTTCGAATGACGTTCTTCCATCGTTTTCATGTATGTGGGTTCTTCTGAATAATTTTTTGAATTCTTGGAATTTTTGTTCGAATATATTTAGTATTCTACGTGAATAATATTTTGAATAAAACAATAACAATAATTTTTTATCTATTTCGCATAACAGTTTTCATTTTCCAAACGGTTAATTGATACACTGAACTGCTCAAATATTTTCAATAATATTTCTAATCTAGATCATACATTATAGACATGAGACCTTATGTGTTTTTGTATGATTAAATATCTATATTATATTTCGGATTTTTAAACAAGAATGAATGTGATCCACAAAATATTTTCACTAAGTTGTTTTTCTTATCAGAAACCCATCATGATATTTTTTATAAATTGAATAGAAATTGAGGTATGTGGGGAGAACGGTAAAAATAATCTATCCTACAATTGAATTTTCATTGTTCATTATATATTAGTGTAGGTGGTTTTTGGTGTGATGGCTAAGTGGATAGGATTGTGAGGCAGGGGTGGTGACACTATATTAATTATTTAGTATTTTATAGTTGTTAGATTATGTGAAATGAGTCATCTCCAATTAAAATAATGACTTTGTTCATAAATTATGTAAGGGGAAAATATTTATATTCAATAATAAGTTTATATTGAATTCTTATTTCTATATGGGATTTTTTAATTTTATTTTCGGAAATGTGTGTTTATTAATGTTTAATTTTATTGTTTTTTATATTTATTTTTTTTAATTATAATTATATTTGATTAGAATTTTATTTCTGTAAGAATTTTTCTCCAATTTGGGATTTATAATAATAATACACATTTTGGGGAATTATTTGAAAAAAACAATTTATTTTCAATATATTAACTTTTTGTTCAATCTTATCTTGTGAGGATAATTTTTAATAACATTTGAGGGGTATATTTATATTTATCAATGTTTATGTTTTAAATTAGATTTCATTTATGTTCTTGTAGGTTATATTTCATTTTATCGAAGATTTATGTAGACATGAATTTATTCTATAGTTATATATATCTATATACTTGTATAATTATATTTAATATAACCATTTTAAATAAATTATGATCAACAAAATATTAAGTATAAAATTATATATTAAGATTTTCATAAAATCTGCATCCCATGCGCAAATCTGATTATGTCATATATTGATGTTGTTTTGATGGAACATTATTAGTGCATATGAATATATATGTATTTTAATATATATATATATATACTTATACTCTTGAGAATGGAATAAACATTAAAAAAATTTATTTTTATAGGATTAATAATGAAATTTTTTGTTAGTGAAAAATAATTAATCATCTATATGGTTTTGAAATGTTTATGTAGCATAAAATTTGGTCGTACATAGTCTAATATGTAATTCTAAATAATTAATAGTATTTATATGATTATATATAAATAAATGTTAGAATGTTGATTTATTTTATAAGTATATATATATAGTTAAATCTAATTAAAATTAATATTTATATACAATTTTTTCGTTTTCATAAAACCCTAAACATGAATGTTGTAATTATGGTAGGGAATTGGGATGTGAACTCAATTCATATAGAATTTTTTAGACCCATGATATCCTTCAATGTTTGAGGTATCATTAATGTTATTGTTCTAAAAACATTGTTATATGTTTTCTAAAAATCACATGATTAATTTTAAAGCATTTTTTGAATCTATAAAATGTCAAAATTTATATAATATTTTAATGTGTAAATGATTTCAATTTTGTTTTCAAAAGATATTTTGAAAATTAATTTTATGTTTTTATATAAATAATTTTATAAATAATTTCCGAATTTTATTTGAAAATAAATATTTTATAAAATTATTTCAACAATTTTAAAACCACTTACTGAGAAATTGAATGGTCACAATTTTTTTAAATGATTTTCTAAAGTTTTATTTGACGATAAAATTAATATGTCATCAAGTTTAGAGTTAGAACTCAATGAATCATAGTCAGAATGTGTTTTATATTGGTTTAACATTGATAAAAGTAAGGTGTTGGCAAATCCTCCTTAACATGAGTCATTAAAAGGTCCCCGTTTGTGTAATCTGTTTTTTAATTCTTCAGTTTATTATATAATAAAAAATCACACATCAAATTTAAGCAATAAGTTAGGAAGAATGGGATCATTGTGTTATATTTGGTATTATAACAATGGTCTATACAACATTAGAGACTATATTTTTTATTTCAAATATAACAAATTCTATGCAATAGAGTATTCTTTTGATATTTTTTCCCCTTAGAAATTCATTATTTCTGAAGATGGAAATACAAAATTATTTAAACCCATATAATAAAATTGTGATGGAACAATTCATTTATGGGGGGATAATTTAACATCTTATATGTTAAAACATTGGCAATATTTACTAGATTAAATTGATGAAATTATAATACAAACAAAAATTTTTATTAGGTAAAATATATATATTTATATAAAATAACATTAAATTGGGTCATACATTTTTGAAAATTAGAATTCATTAAATTAATATTTTTAATTATGATTTTTATAATGTTTTTTAAATTAAATATATATATATATATTATAAAACCTTTATTATATTTATAATAAGCATATAAATGACTTTTGTTTTTAGAATCATATGATTATTTAAATATATATATATATAATAATATTTGAATTAATAATGAAAATTATGAAAAAATACCATATATGGATTGAAGACTTTTTTTATAATTATTATTATTTTATTTTCCATTCATAAATATTTTTAATTTTTAATTATTTTATTAAAGTTAATTTAGAAATGTTTTATAATATATATATAAGGGAAAATGTTAATAATATAAGATATTAATATGATATTTGTAATTTAAAATATAATTTTACATAGTTCTAATATATATTTTTATATATATATAACTTTTTATTCTATAATATTTACTTTAAGTAAATAAAAAATAATGAAATGAAATTAAAGAATGAAATGATGAGAATTTGGATAGTAGGGTTTGAATTTCGGGGATTTGGTCCAACATTAGTAAGGTGAGCTGAGGGTCTTCTTCAGATTTCTTCGATGATGGAGGTTAAGGATCATGCATGGATCGATCATCTTTGTATGAGTTGAAACCGAATGGATATAGTCTAGTGTTGTTCATGGTTGAGGAAGATGAATCAGTCCAAAATCATTTTTTGATCATAAGTATTGCAACATCTTGATTTCTAGACCACCGGAATAGGGCTTGATGTTTAATTAGACTACTGAATGTCATGATCATGATCATTTTTAGGGATCGAGGGTGTATCAAATTCTATCTTATGATATTTGATGCACAAATAATGTTTTGATCATAGATGGAGACAATGTTTCCATATTTTTCTAGTATTAGTTTTTTAAATATGTAATGTAATATATATATATATATATATATATGTATATTATTTTAATTTTAGTATATTGAATTTATTTCTATCCTTCTCAAATTTATTATACTAGGATTAAATTTTCTAGTATTTTCATGTATTCATGTTTTTGTGGATCATTCCTTAAAATCATAGATTTTTTGTTCGAATCGATTTTCTAATCTTGGAGAATTACATTTTTAATAAAACAACAGAATTAATTTTTAGTTGTGTTTGTATACTATTTTTAATTTTTGAAATAGTTCCTTTATACAATAATTCTGCTCAATTATTTTCAGCACCGGATCTAGTCCATATCATTGTTTTTTTACATCAGAACTATTGCGTTATCATATGTTTAAATACATAAATTATTGTTCAACATTATCAACAAGAATGAATGTGATCAAAAAAAATTTCCTCAAATTTATTTATCATCTACAAATCTGCCTGATTACTCTTCCTAAAGATTCGATAAAAATATGACTTTGGGGAGACTGGTAGAAGGAAACTATCCTTCTGATGGTTTTACATAGTTCAGTAAATCTGAGTGTATATAGTTTTCTATAGGAAGGCCGAGTGCATTGGTTGGTGAGGCAAAGGGTCATGACATTTCCTTCATTCTTATGTATTTTCCACTTTGGAAATTTTGAGAAAGAAGTCATATCAAATAGAAATAAATACTTTTTCTCATAATTTTTTTATGAGATAAATATTTATTTTTAATAATTACTGTATTTTGAAATCTTATTTTTGTAAGCTAGTGTAAAATTTTATTTTCAAAAATTTCTCATTATTATTGTTTTATTTTTATAGATTTTATTATTATTTTTAATAATTTTTAAATTTACATATGAATTGAATATTAGTTATGTTAGAATTATTTTTCCTAGTGGGCTTCACATTAAAATTCTACATTTTTAGGAATTATGGGAAAGGTAAAAAAATTTAATTTAAAAAGTTTTATTTTATGTTCAAACATATTTTATAATTTTCATTTGTTAATTACATCTTGCTGATATATTTATATTTATCAATGATTATTTTTAAATATTATTTCATTTAATTCTGCTAACAGATATTTATATTTATAGAAATTATATTTAAAAAATAATTTATTCTCTTTTTATACATTTATATATATATTTATATATAATTTCATAATTTTCAAGTATGAAACCATTTTAAATAAATTATTATCAACCAAATATAATGTATAAACTTATAAATTATTAATATCATAAATTTATCATGTCATGTTTATGAGATTAATAATTATATTTTATGTATTTCAATAATAATTAATCATATATATGTTATGAAATTTCTATGTAGGATAATTTTTGGTTGTACAAAGTCAAACATGTAATTCACAATGAAGATTAGTATTTATATAATATATTTAAATAAAAGTGAGAATTTTTTTCTTGTATGATTATATATATATATGGTTAAAACTCTAGAGAATATGTATATATATATATAAATATTGTATAATTTTTTTATAAAACCCAGAACATGAATGCGGTAAATATGGTATGGAATTGGGGAGTGAACTCAATCCCTCACTAAGTGGGTATGCACATGATATACTTCAATGTTTCGGATTACATTTATGTTTTTATTTTCAAAAGAAAGAGATATGTTTTATAAAAATCAATGTATTAAATTTAAATAATTTCTTAAATGTATGTATTATCAAAAATTATATACTATTTTAAAGAATAAATAATATTTTCTTTTCCAAACGAATTTCCAAAAGGGTTTTTATTTTATTATTTAATTAATTTTAAAACAAATTATCAATTGTAATTATCATATAAATATTTTATAAAAGTATTTCAAAAATAAATGGGAAATTTAATGACCACCCATTATTTTAAAATAATTTTTATTGGTAGCATAGTGTTTTAGATTTTGATGTCATCGCTTTCAGATTTGGCATGCGTGGAAACATAGAAAGAATTTGTTTTATTTATTACCAACACTCATAGATGTAAGGTGTAGTAAAAAAATAGACTATAGACTAGTAATAATTCCTTGTTTTTTCATCTATTGCGTAATTATTCTATTTATATTATATCAAAAAATTACCCATCATTTTTAAGCACTGAGTCTGGAATGTTCAAGCTTGGGGCGTTATATAAGTGATACCTAATCTATTTAAATTGGTTATATTAGTAATTAATCAAATTAAAATCATAATTTAAGAGAGTTAGTAGAATTATATGGTGAAACAATTGATGATACCTCTTGTGATACAAATTCTGATACACAGTATTATGAACATTATCACCATAAATTACATGTATGTACTCCAACACATAGTTTAAAACATATGAAGTGAATTTAATGGTATATAACATCGTCGGTGGTTTTTTTATCTATAATTTTGGTAAATGAATAAAAATTAACCACTATATATTTGAATCAGAAATGATTACTATATATGATTAATTATGATAATATGCATTTTTCATTTTGAACACCTTAATGCACATTCTGTTACAATTAATATTTCCATGAACCAATTTTTTTTCATAGATTAATATAAATTATTCACATGTCTTCCCTCAATGGAAAGAATAAAAAATAATTATATTTATTTATATATTAAATTATTGATTCTACGATGTTCCAAAATAAGAATAAACCTAATTTTAGTTCTCTATGTTGTTATCCAGAGTTGGCTACATCCCCTACTTGAAAAATGATGATATTATTTAATACATAAATTTGATAATAGATAGATTAATCCATTTTGGAATTATCATATTACTGTTTTTATGTGTAGATAGAAAATAATCCATGTTTATCAAGGATGGTTCTCCAAATGATTCATAGTTGAATAAAAGTAGGGAAATCAAATTAAGAGAGTGGATTCATATCATTAGTGCCCTTAATTGATACCATACTAACATTCTCAGGTTCTCCCAATCATTCTATACTTTATATGAAATTATATTCATTTAATGTATAATGGAAACACACAACAGTATAGAGAATTATGTGGATTTCTTCTATTCTAAATTTAAAAAGAAAGGATGAGTGGTTTTTCTAAAGCATGATGCTCTATTTTCTCTAGTATTCATGCTTACACATATGATTTAAATACATTCATTAGTATTGGGTTACATATTTCCTAAATAAAACATTTATTTATATGTTTTGGTTCTTATATTTATATATATATAATAGAATATTAATCATTAGATGAATTCTGAAAATGCCCATACCCTCTCTTATAAAAGTAATACTATTATTCTATTTGATTATTAATGAAAAATCTATATGGTTTGCCCAAAATATTTCTAAATATCCTCCCAACATTCCTCATTTCATACTATAATCCTTACATTGTTAATAAATCCAACGAATGTTGTTATTCTGGGAAAATAAAAAACAGATACCCAATGAAGAAGTAATGTTAAACAATCAATGTTTTTATTTTAATTATTCCTTAACAAATTAAATTATATTTCATTATTTTTTTTATAATATCCCCAGTTCATTAAATACTTTCATATGTTTTTATATTGCTTTTTTATACTGCACGTACACAAAATTCCATCAAGCAGGTAACGAAATTACAGTTTGTTTGTACGTGGACTAGAACCTCATGAAATAATAATTTTTATTTTTTCATTTACCGTTTATCATGGATTGAATTATGATAGAAATAATATTTTTTTATGATATATATTAAAATTATGATTTTTTAGTTATTAATTAATACATTCATTACTGCATTCCATTTTTTCTAAATAATCTATCTTCATATCTAGACCTGTGGACTACCACGTCTTTAAAGAGATGGGATTCGTTCACAATTTAAATGGAATTTATTAATGATGGTTTTATTAATATTATAAGATATATATTAATTAATAATTTAAATTAAATGGAAATATATATACATATTTTATTTACAATGAAAATATAATGGAAATATTATTCCTGCATATGTATGACGTACCATCTCTATTAACTGGGTATTCCATTTCAAATTTCTATATTTTATAAATTATAAATTATTTTAATTTTCTGATTATATATGATATTTATATAATTATTTACTCAACGGAATGAATTATATCATTATCTAGGTAAGTGTATCAGGAATAAAATTCCAAAACATATATAACAATGTTATTACCCGAAATGTAACATTAAACTTGAATTATTCATCAAAAGTGTAATAGAAGGTATTAAGTAAATCATATTTTTTGTGATATAATTGAGAAACATTATTTAATTGATATATAATTTATTATGATTTATGAAAAAATATATTCTAATGTTTTCTATGAGTGTCAAAAAATAAGTTCACAGATTTATAGTCTATCTTTATATTATTGGTAAAAATGTAATAATCGCCAATTATTTTTATTGTGTAGTGTTTACACTATAATATTACTTGTTACATCATGATATTACTCTATTTAATGAAATTAAATCGTTCAATATACTTTATTATTTTATGGGGATCGTGATTCTAAAGTTACTCATGTAGTAAGGGGATTTCTAGTCCCACTTTTATTTCTAAGAGACTTATTACATATTCACAACTAATTTCTTCTACCTATTTATATACTACCCATTAATGTAATGTATTAAACTGACCCTTGATTCTTTATTAATTTACAAATCCTTTTGATTATACGTGATATATGGGGTCTGTGGTTCAAATGATACTAAATCGATACGGGAATTTTGTCTCAATTTCCTTCATTGAGACACATATTATGTTATCAACCATTATTGTTTTGAGAGATTTATGTATATCCCATTAAAAGTTTTATAAATAATATACATATTTTTATTATTTTATAAGATTCATTTATCATTATTCTCTCTTTGTACAAAAATCTATGTTTCTCCCAAAAAATGCATTCTATAAATATTATAAAAGTGATTTAAATGATCATTTATAAATTTTCAAGGAAAAATGGTTTAAAAATGATTAAAATGTTTTCAAAATATAAATTTATTAGTTATGAAGTACATTTTCAATGAAAAATGTTTTATAAATCTTTTCTCCCCTTCAAAATCATCCTTAATTTCCCCACAAACAACAATGAAGTATGTGGTGTGACTACTTCACAGACAAACTTTCCTTCCATGGACCATCCTGGATTCTTGGACATATTATTCTTCTATGAACCACATATCCTCTACAGACGGATGATGTTACTTAGATTGGATGTACTCAATAGACCATATATCCTTTTCGTGCTATTGTTCCCTGCAAAATCTGTAACATCCCAGGTAAATAAAGAAATTATACATTTTCATTTTAATTTCTATTTTTTAATTAATAATAATTTTTAATTTAAAAGGGAGTCTATGATTGATAGCGTACCTAATACACAACAATGGGTTTCTTTGAAATCTTATGTTTTACACAATAAATAAAATATTATTATTTTAAATAGTAGTTAACACCTAACAGTTTAATGGAGGTAATATATATAACTAACTACAATATTATTATACAGGTTTTATATATGTTTTTACATTTATCCAATCAATGTTAGAGGCTTAAAATGTGAATGAATCTAATTTTAAACATAATTTACTTTAAAAGGATGATATTCCGCCTTTGGATGGAGAACCCTCATTAAATCTAGTTTTGGTCACTTTTATATGTTTTATTTGACCAAACTAATATCCATCATTAGAATTTAAACATCAAAATTTACATTAGAAGATATTTTGGTATTTTTTTGATAAAATTCATTTTTAATGAATAGTGGAAAATACTAAATTTTAATTCAAAAATACCTTTTAATCTAATTTATTTGTATTGATAGATTATATTTTTAATTGGTTTTAAGGTATAATTAAATTATATTTTTACCATTTAATCTATTTTTGGTCATTTTAATTAATTTCTCTTTGAAATTGGACTTAAACAACTGTCAATCATTTGATAGTTTATATTTCAAAAAAAACATGTTTTTTATTTTGAAAATAGTAATTAATATTATGTTAACTAATACAACATCTATGTTTTTAATTAGGTAAAATAGAAATCGTTTTTTAATTAAAAATATAAAATATGGCTTTGGCCGAATTTTTTATATTTTTCTGAAAATCATCAATTTTTAATTAATAGTGAAACCACTTATTAGTAGATAAAAATATATTTTTTCATTTAAATGATATTTTACCGCTTCTGTGAATTGAATTACGAAAATCCGACAAACATGGTTCTTATTAGTATGTAAAATATAGTTCAATAAGTGGGAAAACTTTTATATAATAGTATCTTTTGAATTCTATTTACAACCGTTAAAGGTAAATAGGATAATTCAATGTAAAAAGAATAACATACTAGTACACAATTTGAATAACATTTTTCCTAACCTTATTGGATGATTCATGGCCTACCATGGACATCCATGGGTCTATTTTGGGTCCCCATTGAGCCACTTACGATTGATAATGACACTTTCTTTTAATTAAATTAAAGTTAATGTAAAAATGAAATATCCAAATATCTTTTAGTAAACTATTTTTTACATAGGGTTATAAAAGTTATCTTTTAGTCTATAAATATTATTTGAAAAGATAAAAAGATTTCCTATATCTTGGTATTTTCTTATAATTTTTAAACATCAAATAAATTAAAATATTTATGACACAATAATGATACAGTTTTTACATCATTAATAAATGATTTAAATAAATAATATTATACTGATTAAAACAATATCCAATAGAGCTCCAATTCTTATTGGATGATTTTTTAACCATGAGTTATATTATATTTTACTTTAATTAGTTTGGGACCTTTAGAAATATAAAATAATTATATAGTAAAATAATATTTTTAGACTTTCCTAAATATCCCCTCCTCCAACATATAAAAAGTCCTCACCTCTAACCCATTCCTTACATTTCTCAAGCCCCATAGTTAATCCAACATAACCCAGATAATCTCTAAAGATGCCACTCGTCCACCTAGAAACCTTAACTTTGGGAGAAGGAACATCATGAAGTCTTTTTCATTCAATCCAAAGGAATGGTACCCAAATTAATGGTAATTGTTTCTCTTAAACTGTTTTCATTTATTTTACATCACCAACCCTAAAATACTTTTTATTTTTTAATTTAATAAAAAAAATATTTTTAATATTCTAGGTTGTTTTTATGAGAATGATCTGAACTACATTTACACACAACTCCATCTAGTTTGTAATGAACATTATGTTTCTGTCGACGAAAAACAAATGCCTCACGAAACAATGATTGTTCAATATTCTCCTACCACCACTTATGGTGGTCATTATGATGCCTCTATATTTATATATGATATATATTACGTTTATGCTTTCATTATGTATCTATATTTTCCATTTATAGCATAAATTTTTGGTTTCAATTATGGGTAAATGCGATAATTTCATTTGAGGAAGTGCAGACTATCGCCCCCTCCAAATGATATACCTTGATAATGCCATATGTGGGACGTATAAATTATATATTTTATAATATTTTATAATATATTATATGAGAAGTATTATATACCTATGTATCATTATGTTTTAATTCCACTAAATATTAAATAGAATGGGACATAGCGTTCTTGCGTACGTATGACTTATCGTCTCCATGAACGGTGCATTTCATTTATAAGCTCAATTTGTTATATACTATTATTAAAACATGTATATACTGGATATATATTATATTAAAGATATCTAAATAATGAATACCATTCTGGATATTATGAAATTTTGACCACATGAACAAATTGTAATTATAAGAAGTCCATTTTTGACTTAAGTACCAAATATTGAGAAATAATCATTATTAACATAAAAGATTAAATAATGTAAATAACATGGTAAGATGTTATTTAAAAGGAAGGGTACACTTATAAAAGGTTATTAATCATGTAGAAATTAAATTTAGTTTATTATTCAAGACATTAAATAATGAACTTCAAAAGTAATACACGAGTTAGGAGACTTCAGGTCAATATCCATTCATTGATGCATATTTTGTTTTATTCACACCATTATTTTATACAGAGTACAAACCCATTTTACATTTAATTTTATTCCATTAGAATATTTTATTTAGTACTCATTTTATTAAAATCCTAAAAATAATTTATATTTTAATGTACATGTTGACAACAACCCTTTTTACTACAGTGACTATTATTTGATCTTTGACATCAATAACTAGTTGAAATGTTTTTTTAATAGGAAAATAAATATCAGATGCTCTTTTATGTATTTTGGAATTGAAGATGGTTTTGATATTAGATTTTTTATTTAAATATTTTTAAATGATATAGTATGATCGAAATGTGGAAATGTTATCTATATTTTATATTTGTTTTATGTGTTAGGATTGTGTTATGGTTCTTGGGCATTATTAACATATACAGGTGGATCAATGATATTTTTAGGGTGGGTGAGCTCGAGATAACTCTCCATTGCATTGGGTAACATGACGAAGTTAAACATGAATGTTTCTCCTATAAGGTTTAGGGAATATACTATGATGGGTATTACAAATGTAGCTCCCTACATTTCTGTGATAGCTAAAATATATGAATGATATGGAAGCCACAAGTTACCTTTTTGATTTATTTTTTCGAAGTGTGATTCATAAATATTATGATTTCATGAGGTATGTTAAAGTGCTTATGTAATGTATGTAATGATAAAGTGATGTTTTATTTATTTGTAATATAACCCTTACTGAGTTTTTTTCTTCATCCCATGTTTTGAAAGGTTTTTCACAGGACTTAAAGATGAATAGGGTCAAGATGGGATCACGAAAATGGCATGTTGTATAAAACATGAAAGTAGACATGACTCTTTTTTAGACTTTTTATTTTTTGATAAAAATGGGACTATATAGAAGTGTCTATATTGTATCTTTTAAGATGTAATGTAATGATAATGACATAATTCTATAAAACCCTAAACTTGAAAAGATCATCAATGTAAATAACTCATTCAATTCATGATTATGTAATGTTTTAAGGTCAGGTACTTATAGTTGGTAGCAGAGGTCGGTATAGATCCCATTAGGATATATGTTATTGTTAAATTAGTATTTATAAATTAATTTATAATAATATTTAAATGATACCATTTACATATTACCATGATGCATCAACTATGATATTTCCGAGTTTAGAATGATTTTTTGTAGAGGAAACATGGAAGAATTGATGGTATTACATCAGGAGGAAGACAACCTTCCAAATCAACAACTACAGATGGTTGGAATTAGAATTAAATAGTTTTTTGTATTGATTTCACGATTGAATCAGGCTATAAATGGTAGTGGAATCAATAAATAATATTAGCCGGATCATCAATAGTGGAACATGACAATAGTGGAGAATTTCATAAGGCCACATTCCCCATCCTTCAGACGACTATCTGACCATGTTCTATTTGAAGGGTGGATTAAATCCCTAGAAATTTTTTTATATGTTATGGGATGTTCAAAACATCAAAAGGATAGTCTCTTCGTTTACCATTTTTATGGTGAAGTTGATCATTGGTGGTCGATGGTGAAAAATATTAGGGATATTGAGGAGATTAATGTTATTGATTGGGATTAATTCAAAGGTATGTTTCTTAAGAAATACATTCCTAAGGTGGTTCATCATAGGAAGGAAAAACAATTATTGGAATTGAGGTAGTGGTATGACTTAGTGGATGCTTTTGAAGAAAAATTCACTCAACTGGCAAGGTATGTTGTACATTTTATATGATATCATGATAGTAAAATCAACCATTTTTACTTAGGATTAAAACCAAATTTTCAAATGGATTTATCTTCTCATGAGTTCAAAAGCTATGAAAAACTTTTTCGATTTGTGGATATGGTGGAAATGGAGTTTTCTGATGATCATGTGTTCTTAGACAAACAATAGAACAAGTGGTAAAGGTGGAAGGTGAAAGGGAAGAACTCTTAAAAAAAGACTGATGGTAAGAATATTATGTTTATAGTTTCGGAAAATTGAGGTAAAATCCGTGCTCAAGAATGTCTTTTGAATTCTGGTATGTGATGCTGATGTGGTAAAATAGGACATAAAGCTTGAAATTTCACTAAAAATGATTATCATAATTGTAAGACAAAATATAATTTACAGTCAGTAAAATGATTTATGTGCAATGAAATGGTTCATTATGAAAATGAGTGTCCAATGAAGAAATAAAATGTGTTAATGCAATAGAAATACAACCAGAAAGGGGTGGTGATATCCTTTGAAACTACTTTCGCTGATGTTTCCCCATCAAATGAAGTTTTATAAGGTATATTGATTGTTTGTTCAAATTATTCTAATGTGTTATTTGATTCGGCATCCACGCATTCATTCATTTCTAAGAAGTTTTCTAAAAAATATGGAATTCCATCTAAATATATGAATCATGAACATATGGTTAAAATGCCAGGGGAAATGTTGGGAATTAATGAAATTATATAAACCATCATATCCATGGGTGAAGAGACAATCTACCTGCAGACTTTATTGTTTTGAATCTAGTAGAGTTTGATGTTATTTTGGTTATGGATTGGGTTTCTGATTATAATGGTAAGATTGACTGTAGATCTAAACATTTTTCTTTTTAGAATTATTTTTAGTTTCAGTACAAGAATGATCCCTTACTTTTGATAACATATCAGGAAGCTGCGAAACAAGTAAAAGATGAAAATAAATGTTACCTTGCACATATTTTTGAACAAAGGGAACTGTTATGATTAATGATGTTCCAGGGGTAAATGATCACCATGATGATTCTTATGATTAGTTTCCTAGTATTATACTTTATCTGGAAGTTGAATTTATTTTGACATAGTTTGTTATGATAATTGAATTTCAAAACCCCTAATCGAATAGCTCAAATTTAACATTTAGAGTTAAAGAATAAACTTCATGAGTTATTATATAAAGGTTTAATTTGACATAGCACATCACTATGGGGTGATCCTGTCATATTTTTTAAAAAAATATTGTTAAATTTGACTTTTCATTAATTAAAAAATATGGAATAACCTAATGTGTAATAACACTTATCCATTGCTTCATATCGCTGATTTTTGTTTCAGCTCCAGAAAGCATAGTACTTTTTGATGATTGACTTGAGGTCGGGGTACCATCAGTTTAATGTAGTGGAAGTTAACATTTCAAAGACCGCGTTTCATTACAGATATGGACATTATAAATTTGTTGTTATGCCTTATGGTTTATCAAATGCACATGTCGTATTCACAGATCTTATTAATAGAAGCTTCCCTATTTTATTGGATAAGTTTGTTCTTGTATTTACTGATAATATTACGGTTTATTATAAAATTAAAGAGGATCATGTTGGTAATTTTAGGGTTGTCTTGCAGACATTAAAAAAATAAACTATTTGGGAAATATAGAAACTTTGAGTTTCATTTTCAAAAAATTTCTTTCCTTGGTCTCATCGTTTCAAAAAATGTCATAACTATTGATCCTACTAAATCAAAAGTTGTTGAACAATGGCCAAGACTGACAAATATAACATAAATCCCTAGTTTTCTTTTTTTGACAAGTTATTAATGGAGGTTTGTTTAGGATTTTTCACTGTTATCTGTCTCACTGGCTATGTTAACACGAAAAGGTGTTATGATCTTCTGGACAAAATAATGCGATGCTTTCTTTTAGGAATTGAAAAGAAGATTGGTAAATGCTCCAGTTTTTACACTGCTTTCCAGAAATGGTGTTTTTTATATACAGGGATGATTCGTTGAAATGACTTGGATGTATCCTTATAAAAAATGATAAGTTCATAGTTTATGATTCCCATTAGTTGAAACCTCATGTGTAAAATTTCCATACACATGATTTGTAATTAGCTGTTGTTGTTTTTACTTTATAAATTTGATGCATAATATTTTTTTAGTAAAATGTGAAAAATATATTGACCACAAAAGTTTGAATTATATATTCACTTTGAAATAATTGAGCATTAGACAGAGGGTATGGGTGAAATTAATCAAGAATTATGATTCCATGATCCTTTACCATCAAGGAAAATAAAATAAAGTGGTTGATGCTTTGAGTTTAAAAATTAATGATTCATGAACCATGATTTTTTTTGAATGAAATCCTTTGGTCCTTGATTTGATGAAACATGGAATAAATGTAATTGTTGTTGTAGGAAATAATTCTATTTTTCTTCAGGTGTCATTGAAATGATCTCTCTCAAAAAAAATATGTAAGTAAATAACAAAGATAATGAGTTTTAGAAAAATGTAGAGTTGGTTCAAAATGGTATGTTGCGTTAATTTAACATTGATAATGATGGTGTTTTGTGTTTTAGAAAGAGATCATGTGTGTGTTGTGATTCACAGTTGAAAATGAGATGTTATGTTAAGCTCATAGTTACCCATTTTTAGTTCATCTTGCTAGTACTATGATGTACATAGATCTTGAAGAGTATTACTGGTGGAATGTAATGAAAATAGATATTTTGGATTTTACTGTGAAGTGTATGACTTGTGAGGAGGTTAAATTAGAGAGGTAGTTATAAAAATAGATGCTTCAGTCTTTAACAATTCTACAGTGGAAATGGTAAAATATATCCATGGACTTCGTTGTGGGATTACCAAAGACATCTTGATGTAATTATGCAATCTAGGTTTCTGTTGATTGATTGACTAAATCTACTCATTTCATTACTATTCGATATACAATATCCTTGGATTAACTTTCTCGGTTTTATTTTAAAGAGATAGTGAGGTTTCATGGTGTTCCCCTCTCCATTGTAACTGATTGTTATCATAGGTTTACTTCTATCTTTTGGAAAGGCCGTCAAAAGTCATTGGGTACTGTAATAAATTTTTGTACATCTTTCAATCCTCAATCATATGGGAAATCATAACGAACCATTCAGACATTGTAGCGTACATTATGTGTTTGTTCACTAGATTGTCGGGGATGTTTGTAGTAACATATTTCATTCATTGGATTTTCTTATAAAAATAGTTTTCATTGGAGTATACATATGGCTCCATATGAGGCATTATATGGAATGAATTTTCAAATTCCTACTTTTTTGGATGATGTATATGAAATGATGTTGATGGGACAAGAAATGGTAGATGTTATGGAAGAAAAATGTTCAGTTGATTCAAAAACACATTCGTACAGCTATGAGTGGGCAAAAATTTTAGGCAGATAATAGAAGGAAGGATCATTTTTTTGAGTTAGGTGATCATGTCTTTCTCAAAGATTCTCCATACAATAGTGTGATCCATTTTTTGTATTAAGGGAATGTTGAGACTGACGTTCATTGGACTTGAATAAATCCTTGAGAAAGTATGATCAGTAGTGAACAAAGTAGATTTACCTCCATATTTGTCCAAGGTACACAATCTTTTTCATGGTTCAATGTTGAGAAATTATATGCCAGATCGATCTCATGTTTTAGGTCTAGATGTAGTTTAGTTAGAAGAGAATCTCTCGTATGGGGAAGAACTAATCCAGAGTTTTGACCGTGGAGAGATAGTGTTGTGGAAAAAGATAATTCACGAGGTAATGGTTCTGTAGAAAAACCATATGGTTGAAGATGAAATGTTGGAATCTGAAAATGATATGAGGGATATATACCTTCATTAATTTGATAAGTGAATAAAATTATGATGATGCAATTTCCAAATGGGGGAAGGATGTAACCTCCCTGGTAAAGAATGAAAAAATACATTTTTCATTTTAATTAATATTTTTTCAATTAAATATAAATTTTAATTTAAAAGGGTTTCTATGTTCGATAGTGTACCCAATACGAGACAACAGGTTTCTTTGAAATATTATGATTCACACTAATAATATATTATTATTATTTTAAATTTTATTTAACAACAACTCATTATAATATAGATAATAAATAAAATTATGTAAAATATGATTATACATGTATGTTAAATGTTTTTACATTTATCTAATAAAATTTATTAGCTGAAAATTTAAATGAATATTTTTTTCCTACATTATTTTATTTGGTTGATTTACCAAATTTTGATGATGGACCCACATTAAATATAGTTTTGGTCACATTTATATGTTCTATTTGACCAAAATAAAATTCTTCTTAAAAATCGAGACATCAACTTTAGATTGGATGATATTTCGGTATTTTTCTGAAAAAATTCATATTTAATGAATAATGAAAAATACTATATTTTAATTAAAAACCTTATTTTTTAATATAATTTATTTATATAGATATATTATTATTTTTAAATAGTTTTAATGATTAATTAGAATATATTTTTATCATTTAATCAAATTTTTTTCATTGGAATTATTTTCATATTGAAATTGGAAATAAAGCAGTGTCAAACTTTTGATATTTAATATTTCATATACACATTTTTTTGTTTTGGGAACCAAAATTAATTTTAAATTTACTAATCCAACATATATTTTTTTAATTTGTTAAAATTAGACATCATTATTGAATTTGAATTTTCAAACATAGGTTATGCATATTTTTTTATATTTCTCTGAAAAATATAAATTTTTTATGAATATTGAAACCACTAAGTAGTATTTTAAAACATAGATTTTTCTTCTTTTTTTTTTGAAATTTTACTACTTCTATGTATTGAATTTCGAAAATCTGACATGTATTTTTTTATAAGTATGTTATATTTATTTCTTTAAGAAGAAAATAATTTTTGGTGAAAAATATTTTTTGACTTTTATTTACCGCGATTAAAGGTAAATATGGTAATTTAAGGAAAAATGAATATCATAATAAAACAAAATTACCTTAACAATTGTCGTAACATTATTTTATGAGGCATGGCTGACAATTTTCATTTTTGGGTATACTTTGAGACCCCATGGTTCCACTTAAGAGTGATAATGACAGTTTATTTAAAATAACACAATGTAAAGGAAGAAATGACATAAAAATAACTTTTAGTAAATTAATTTTTACATAGGTTTATATAAGCTATCATTTCGACTATAAATATTATTTGGGAAGAAAAAAAATATTTTCTACATCATTGTAATTTTTTTATAATTTTTATACTTCAAATAAATAAATTTACTTATGATACAATAATGATGCAGTGTTTACCTCATTAAAAAATGATTTAAATAGAGAATATTATAAATATATAAAAAATCCAAAACCTGTTAAATACTTTTTTATTGATTTTATTTTGACCCTGAGTCATCTAATATTATACTGTAATTTGTTTTTGTCATTTTAGAAACTGAAAATAAATATATAATAAAATAATATTTTTACACATTCCTAAAGAGCCCCTCCTCGCCATTATAAAAACATGTCACCTCTATCCAATTCCTCATACATTTAAAGCCCCTTGGCCCATCCAACCCCCACCCAATTAAGCTCTCAAAATACCACTCTTCCACCTACAATCCATAAAATAGGTATGAGGCACTTGAAGATGTCTTTTTGGTTCTATCCAATGGGAAGTTACCTGATTAAACAGAAACAATTTCTCTTAAATTCTATTCATTTATTTTACTTATCTAACCCCAAAACTATTTATGTTCTTTTATTTTATAAAAACACCAGTATCCTCAATATACTATGAAATTTTTATGATGTTTATTTGAAAAATACTTGCACACACCTCTATCTAATGGGTAATGAATATATTGTTTCAGTGGACAGCAAACTAACGCCTCACAAAACGATGACTCTTCAATATTCTCATACTACCTCTTATGGTTGTGATTGTGATGGAAATATATATATATATATATATATTATAAATTATGTTTATTTTTTCTATATTCTTCTTTATTTTCCATTTATAGATATTTTGTATGGTTTCAATTTTGGGTAAACGCGAAAATTTCATTTGAGGAAGTGAGGAATACCGCCCCATTAAAGTGATACAACTCGTTAATTCCATATGTGAGATGCGTAAAGGATGTAGTAAATAATATTATATATGATATTATACTTTTTTTATAATATACCTATATATAATTATTTTTTAATTACATTAAAATATGATATTGAAAGGGAAGTAGCATTCATGCGTACATATGGCTTACGATCTCCATGAACAGTGAATTTCGTTTGTTACCTACAAATGTTATGTACTATTATTAATACATGTATATAATGGATATATAGGATATATATGACATCTAAATCATGGATATAATTCTGGATATAATGAACTTTTGACCACATTAACAACTTGTAATTATAAGAACATTATTTTTGTCTCAAGTACCAAATATCGAAACAACAACCATCATTAACTTAAATGATTACATAATGATCATAACATGGTAATAAGTTATTTAAAAGGGATAAAAACTTCAAAATTGATCATATGGAATTATAAATAAACATTAGTTTATTATTTAAGAGATTAATGAACTAATGGGTCATTTCGGACAGAGGGTAAGGGACACAATCTCTATCTACATTAATTGAGGCATATTTTGTTTTGTACAAAAATTCTTTTAAACAGAATATAATCCGCTTTGACAGTTACTTTTATTCAAAAGGAATATTTTCATTACTATGATTTTTATTTAACTCCATAAAATAATGTTCTAAATAACATATGTTGTGACAATGACCCTTTCAACAGCCGTGAGTTTTATTAGATCATTGTCTTCCTTAAGAAGACAAAGTTTTATTAAAAGGAAAATAAATACCATTTTCTATTTTATATATTTTTCTATTGAAAATTGTTTTGATTATGGAAATGTTATGTGATTAATTTTTAACGATATATTATTATAGAAATATGGAAATTTTATCTTTACTTTATGGTGGTTTTATGTGTTATGATTATGTTATGGTTCTTGGTAATTCATTACGTATACAGGTGGTTTCATGATAATACTAGGGAAGTTGAGCTTGAGATAGCACTCCAATGAATTGGGTAACTTGACAGAGGTAAATTTTAATGTTTCTCCTATGACATTTATGGAATATACTATGATGTGTATTTCAAATGTAACTCCCTATATATCTATGATAGCTATAATGTATGTATGATATATATGTTACAAGTTACCTTTTGGATTTAAATTTTCTATGTGTAATTCATAAATATTAGGATTCCATGAGGTATGTTAAAGAGATTATGTTATGTATGTAATGAATAAAAATGATTTATTTCATTGTTTTATAACCCTTACTAATCTTTTTACGCTCATCCCACGATTTGAGATATGTTTCACAGTACATAAAGAATAATCGGGTCAAGGATGGGATCAAGGGAAAGTCATGATGTCTAAAACATTGAACTAGATGTGACTAAATGTTTAAGAGTTTTTTTTTTGTGAAAAAAATGGGAACTGAGTTGATGTGTCTACTTTTTATCTTTTTAGGTGTAAGGTAATAGTAATGACATAATTCTCAAAAACACTATACCTGAAAATATCCTTAATTTGAATTATTCATTTAAATCATGATTATGTAATGTTTTAAGGTTGGGTCCTTATAATATCGATTCCCCAACAATAATCATGAAAACTATCGCAGAATTTCTTCCCTGATAAAACACCCTTTCACGAAATATTCCTGCAAACAACTTCCCCTTTCACAGAATTCTCCCTTATACACTTTTTCAAACATAACTGAATTATTCATGAATCGATGATATTTCATAATGGTATTCACTCTCTTTTATCATATTATTAATGGTACTTATATATGAAAATTGATCTAAAAAATCCTTAAATTCGATATACCCAAATCATAGATTTGGTACAACCTTCAAAGAGTAATTTTTTATGTAGTCTACATAGATCCTTTCATCCCTCACAATGGTAGATTACTTCTAAAAATGAATATATTTCTCAAATTAAATAATATTTCCTTCCTGAAAACATCAGTCTTCCCATGAAATATGATCCTCTAATGAACAATTTTTTCATCCAAGATCCACGTAGTGCGCTTCACAGTCCGCGTAGCGTTGTTATGAAAAAATCATTCCTTCTAGGATATCTGTCACTATTCCTCCAACCTCTTATTCAGTCTACAAACTATGCTTCAGAGTCGGTGATCATGATTTGGGGATAAAACAACCCTTTTCCAAAAACAAAACTCAGGATTCCGAGGACCAACAATTTAGCAAACACTTGGAAACTGCAACACCTTAAAAACCTATGTCAAGAATCACCAACCATACTAATTCATGGATATATGAATTTATCAAAAACAATAACTACTGCAAACACTTAGATGAATTCATTAGTGATTTTACCAATAATTATATTTCTATGAAATATATTCTCTATCACTCTCCATAAAAACATTACAGTTATATTTCACTTCAATGTTTTGTTTTCATTTACCATTTTTGTTCTCATAGGTGGAAATATTTTTATGATTTAATTGGGTAGGAAATAATTTTCCAAAATTACATTTTTTTTATAAGGGATTATTAGTATTCATTTTTATGATGTGGTATTTTTTGAAATTACCATAAAACAATAAACCTTTCATAACCTAGAAAACATTTGAAGGTGAAATTAAATTTAACGACGGGAGGTGGTAGAATGAAATACCAAACGTTTTTATGAAACTTTCACCAAAACTAATTATATTTAATTTCAGTTTTTTGTTATATAATACACAATGTTAGTATTGTTCTACACCCAACACACACATAGATTTTATTAAATTCTAAACTTATTTTCTATGAAGCATAGTTTTATTATTATACTTAATTAAAAATTATAATTATAACAATTCCATTAGAATGGAAGGTATGATTAATCATAAAGGAATTATGAAATTATTGTTCACATGGAATTATTTGAAAAATTAATTATAAATTAATTTAATTCCCCTTAATAAAGAAAAAATTCTTTTTTAAAAAATAATAAAAATAATTACAAGTGTGATTCATACCAATAAATCAACCAATAATTCTGGTTGAATTTTAATAATTATATATATATATATATAATATATCTTCAATATAATGTTTATCATTCATCATATGTGTTATCTATATTTGGTATAAAAATATATCTAATTTTAAATATAGAAGATGTATTTTTTTTAAAAAGATAATATTTATTTAATTTGATGGTGAGGTTGTTTTAAATGTAGTTATTGAATAATTTATAAATTATATTTAAAAATTATATATAAATTTAACTAAGAAAAAAATAGTTCGGTTTATTATTTTTTAGTTTTCTGATAACATTCATTTTTTAACCAATATTGAGACATATTTCATTTTAAAAGAAAACAACCATATAATATAAAAAATTTATTATGTAAAAATAAATTTTTATTTTTCATAATTATAATTAGATATAAAATTTATCATTTTATCTAATTTAGTTCATTTCATCAAATTTCACATTGAATTTGTATTTTCAAATATTTCTATATTTTGAACATTTTCACTACCAAAATTTATTTTCTCACCCCATTTACGGGATTAGATTTCAATTATTTTTATAAATTTATATGTTTTTAATTTTGAAAGAATTATTTATTAATTGTCATCATAATTTTAGATTTTTAAAATTGGATCATTCTATTTTTAGGATAATATGAATAAAATCATTAAAAAAATAATATCCCACTCAGGAAGGTAAATAGGATAATTAATATAAAAAATAGTTTTATAAAACATAAAAAACTACCATAACACATGAAAAAATGTTATTGGTAAAAATTAATTCATCCAATAACATATAAGGATCCATATTTTATAATTTAATTTAAAATTTTCCATTAAACAGACATAGATCATATTAAAATCAATAAGAGTGAAAAATTTTCACACTCTTAATTTTATTCAGTATAATATTTTTAGGATGGGGTTAAATAGAAGATATTCCTGAATATATATATATTAATAAATCTAAAATTTTCATATAAATCATGGAAATTCATTTTTAAATATTAGTAAACAAATAATTATAAAAAATAATTACAAATTGTTGATGCATTAATTATTATATTAAATAAAAAAGCAACTAAATTATAATAAAAATATTAAAATAAATATAATTTGGCTTTACTACGGTGAAAAATGAAAATTATAGGCATATACAACATGATAATGGTTTATTTAATTAATTAGTTCAATGTTATCTTGTTGTTTTCTTTTTATTAAAGTAAATGTAATTTATTGTTTCAAAATTGATGTTTATTATATTTTATTAAAAAAACATTACATAAATTATTTATTAATCCCACACATAATAAAAAAATGTATGGGATATGGCCGAAAATATCATTCATTCTCTATTTATGATATAATTGAAACATTTTATTAAAAATCACATCATAATAATATAGAATATATTTTTAAACAGATAAAATTAAAAAAAGATTAACTAAGCATTAATCAAAATGAGATTGTTTAAAATAACATAAATAATTGTTAAAAAATTATTTTTTATTTGAAATTTCACCATTATTATATATTATATCTGAATAAATAAATATTAATTGGGATTGTGTTTGTGTTTTTTCAATAATTAATTATAAATTATTCTTATAACAAATTTAAAAAGTTTCATTCCCCCCACTTTTAAAAGGGAACCTATTTTTCTAGTGTATTCACACATTATATCATATATTTGAAAAAACTAACCAAATATCCTAACAAATTAACTCACGTCATCATAGAAACCCTTCATTTGGTGGAAAGACAACTTATTAAGTCGTTTTGGAAAAATGAAAAAGAGATACAAAAACAAGAGGTAATATTTGTCATCAGATGTTTTTGTTTTATTTCAACTCTTGAGCCCCTAAAAGGTTTTTATAATAAACAATATTTCGTCAATATAATTTTTTTATACAAAAGATTTGACAATAATTACACACACTTCTATCTAATGTGTCACGACCCGTCCACAGTACACGTGTCGTGACTACCTGATGCCTGCCTCCCATAGGCCAGGGGCTGGCAACTAGCACCAAGGCGTAAATCACGACAAAAAGGGGAAGGCATTTCCTTTATAAATTAAAAAAGAACCACAGAGTAAGCAAGAATAAGTGGACACTAATTAAGACTGGGTACAATAGTAAGTGTGGAAAAGTAAGTGGGCCAGAATACAAACTCAAACTGAACGTAATATACAACTGGAAAAAAAAGTAGAACTACTGAAAAGTAAAGCAGCAACGTCGAGCCATCCACTGGAAATACCACCTGAAGGGTGGGTACAGATAGCCTCCTCAGCTCCTCGTGTCTAGTCGTCTGCTCTGTGTACGTCCTGCCCAGTGGTCCACCTCCAGCTACTGAATTTCTCCACAATCCTCAACCATGATCAGCGCTGTCTGTCGTCTACATCCAACACAATGTAGTGCAGGCATAGCCCGTGCATGGGTGAGTATACGCTACTCAGTAGGGACCCCGAGACCCCATAAGATCTCCTAGAATCCACAAAGGATAATCCACAATGGAAAGATACAATCATGAAGTAACATCCAACACTACTTAGGTATATGACCATACATATACCTAAGTCATCAGTTCTAGTTCATCTCAAATATCTGAGCCCAAGTCTGATCACATCTACACAGGATAGCACAATCCAATCCACACAGGATAACACAACCCAATCCACATATGAAGTCAAGTCAATCATATAGAAGATATTGATTGGATGTCAAGACTCACCTCACACATGTATACTTCTTCGTATGGTGATAGTGATGATCAGATATAGCCGCAGATTCATCTAAGCTGGGACCCACGTAGGATACTAAACCAGCTAAGCTGTCAGACCCACATAGGATACAAACCAGCTCTTTTCCAGACCCAGATAGGATTGCAAGAACAGAGTCAAACACTGTCAGACCCATGTAGGATACAAGAACAGTAGTCATCGCCATCGAACCCATGGAGGATTTCAGTACAGTATTCATTGCTGCCAAACCCACGGAGGATTTCAGTGCCATCTTCATCACTGTCATACCCACAGAGGATTTCAGTGCAGTCTTCATCACTGCAGAACCCATGTAGGATTTCAGTGTAGTCGTCATCGCTGCCGAACCCACGGAAGATTTCAGTGCAGTCTTCATCATCGACGCAGTCACAACAAGCTCTAGGGTTCCCACACACATCATGATCGATTCCGGGAGGGTCCGCTCCATGAGCCATGGGGGTCGATACATCAACTGAAATGTAGTCCGAAGTTTATGTATCTCAATGTTCCTTCTTGACAAAAGGAACTCAACATGACAGACGGCGCGTCAATCGGATGCCTAGTCTGAGAGTTATTGGCTTTTTCGTTCCAGGGCCCGGTTGCTT
The DNA here is from genome assembly GCA_963277665.1 of Viscum album. NCBI lineage: Eukaryota > Viridiplantae > Streptophyta > Magnoliopsida > Santalales > Viscaceae > Viscum > Viscum album. Next base: position 1,111,456,974 of record OY728145.1, read on the forward strand.
TTTAAGTCAAAACAAACCCGACCGCACTCCAACTGCATCCAAACCTCGAGCGGATTAATCCAAAAGGTCTGTCTCACTAAGAGGAATCTAAAAAATTCAACGACACGACAATCGGACGTCCAGAGCTCATGTTATAAGCGTTTCTCCTCCGAGGGCCCTGTTGGTATTGCGTTCGAACCAACGAGGTCATACCCAAAGTTCACCGAAACCTTGACTGTAATATACCTAAATGACCAACTCGACCAAAGGATCACATCGAAAGTGATGGTGCGTCGATCGGAGGTCCTTAGCCCATGTTACGGGCGTTTAAATGAACTATCCGGTTTTATGTGGGTTTTGGGCCCAGACCGACCCGGCCAAAGACCCCCTGGGTCGACCCGACCCTGGTCTGGGTCCGAACCATTAGGTAGCGGCCTGGCCCAGCCCATTTGGTGCGGCCCACATGGCTATATCAGCACTGGCCGAGCCGCCGAGGAAGGGACGGCACACTGCCCCCCTGTTTTGAAACAGCGACCCCCACGTGGTGGCCGCTCCCTTTGCCATCCGGGGGGTTACGACCCCCAGTTTTCTTAGATATGGCCGGCCGAAACGACAGGCCAGGGTGATGCGCTGGACCAGCCGGTCCCGCCCCCTATGCACCGGCAGCAGGAAGCTCTGACCGCCCTCTCCTGTTCTGCTGCGGCCACAGGCCGCAGCCTTGGTCCGACCGGCGTGGCGCGACGGCGCCGCGTCCCTCCGCCGCGGCTCCGCTCTGGTCGCGGTCTCTTTGTAGTTTTCCGGTGCAGCGCCCCTTTATCGTGGCCCGACTATGGACGCGACTACGTTCGGCTTCAACAGCGTGGCATGATAGCCCCGCGCTTCTTTGCATTCATTCCTCTTCGTTCTGGCGCGGTGCGACGGCACCGCGCTGCCTTCGTTTCAAACCACATGATAATCAACAACAAAGTAGAGGGAGGAGGTTCGGTCGTGTTCATGCAGCCTGACCTCCTCCCGTTATCTTGATAACAGGTGGCTAGATCATTAACGTTGTACGCCCAAAGGTAAAGACGATAATCGGCAAAGAAATATCCACGAACATAAGTTAACCCCTACCTCAAGGAGTTGTCAAACGAAGGTCATCGCAGAGAAACGACATCATGGAAGACGGTGTTGTGGATGACGGGTCACGGAATGAGGATCCGTATATGTTGACAAAGAGCATCCGAATAGTTGTGGCGTCTCCCTTCCTTTGAAACGGGAAGAAGAACGAAGGATGGCATGTCGTCGTTCTTCGGGAACAGGTGTGACGACATTCTTCGTCGAGGTAGAAAAGTTTTTCACAGAAAAGATGAAGTTCTTCAAATGTGAAGAACCCCCCCCCCCCTCTTAATGCAAAGAAGAAACCAACAAATAAAATAAGGCCTTTGACTTATTTTATTACTTTTTCAAACAATTTTAAAATTCAAACATTCAAAAATGAATTCTCTTTATTTAATTAAATGTAACATGTCAAAATTAAATGAAGTTATAAGTTTGCAACATTAATGGAAAGAGAGGTTTTAAAAGGAGTTAGATAAAATAAATAAAATGGTGGGGGCTCGTTTGGGCCCCACCTCATCTTAAATTCTCACAAGGGAAGTTTGAACATAAGTGGGTCCCACCCCAACTCCCTCACATGGACTAAACCAGTTATGAAAGTGGAATAAAAATCGTAACATGATTTTTATTTCACTTTAAACTTAGTGCATTTTTTAACAACTACACCCGAGCAAACGCAACTCACAAAAAGTTGTTCCTAAGCAATTACCGGCATTGTGGTTTCATAGGTGCCCTCAGATTTTGATTCCGAGCACCGATTCAAAAGACAAAAAAATCATCTCGTTCATTCACTGAACGCACCCGAGCTAATCTTCATAAATTGATTCCGGGCACACCGGGCCTCAGAATCAGGTGCCGTTAGAAACTGCGTACTTGTAAAATCCAAAATAAAATTAAGAAAAAATTTCCCTTGAAATTTACCAGTTTTTAAATTACTCCCACCTTAGGGCTTTACGTCCCCGTAAAGATTCATCACAAACTAGGGAAATAAATGAGGGTACAAAACACGCATCTGAGCCTCCCTCTCCCAAGTTCTCTCCTGGAGGTTCCCATTCTACCATCTGATGTACACTAGAGGAATCAACCACCCACATAGGACCCACTCCTATCAATCCTCGAACTCCACCGGGACCTCCGCAAAAGTAGCCCCATCGTAAATTTCCAACTCCCCATGGTCGATGATATGAGTCGGGTCGTGCACGTATCTCCTCAACTAAGATACAAGGATGATGTCGTGCACCCAGTTCAACTGAGGTGGTAAAGCCAGGCGATAAGCCACCTCGCCTATACTACTAAGAACCTGTAATAGTCCGATGAAGCGCAGAGATAACTTGCTACCCCTGCCAAATCTCTGTAATCCACATCGGGGTGAGACCCGCAAGAAAAGGTTGTCTCCATCCTCAAACACCAGTGGCCTCCGCCTCCTGTCAGCATAAGACTTCTGCCAGCTCTAAGCTATCTTCATCCGCCCCGGGATGACATGAACCTTCTATGTCGTGGCCTGGACCATCTCTGGTCCCACAAGTGCTGACTCCCCAGGTTCTATCCAGCACAGAGGTGATCTGCAAGGTCATCCATACAATGCCTCATATAGTGCCATCCCGATGGTGGAGTAGTAGATATTGTTTTACGTGAACTCCACCAAGGGTAGGTGGTCCTCCCAGCTACGACCAAAGTCGAGGACACATACATGGAGCATGACCTAGAGAATATGAATGGACCTCTCTATCTAACCATTCTTCTGAGGGTGAAAGGAGGTTCCAGGATGTATATGCATCTCGAATGACTCCTGCAACCCCTTCCAAAGCCGGGATGTAAAGTGAGAATCTCGATCGGAGACAATAGATGATGGAACACCGTGAAGCCATACAATATCATGAATGTAGAGACGTCCCAAGCTCTCTACTGAGCCCTGCTCTCTGATGAGTACGAAGTGGGACGACTTAGTGAGTCGGTCGACAATCACCCAAATAGAGTCGTGACCTCTGGAAGTACATGGATGTCCAGTCTTGAAATCCATAGATATCCTGTCCCACTTCCACTTCGGGACCTCCAAGGGAAACACTATGCCTTCCGGTACCTGGTGCTCTGCCTTCACCTGCTAACAGGCGAGGCATCGGGAAACGAACTCAGCTACAACCTTTTTAATACTTGGACACCAGTGCTATCATCTGAGATTTGGGTACGTCTTCACCACTTCTTGATGTACCGCCAAAGGGGAAGTCTGAAACTCTCTCCGCACCTCCTCCTGTAAATCAGCTAGTACCATGGTACTTCCTCTGAAAAGGACGGCGTGACCTCCTACTATAGAGAATCCATCAGGTTCCCATCGTGAGAATATCTGCGTACACTGCATATTAGAGTCAACATCCCCAAGATGTTCCTCTCTGACCAGCTGAAGTAGTGGAGGAGTGACTGTGAGTGACTGAAGAAAGGCTGCTCCAACTCTATCCACGAAGGATATCTCCTAAGCAGCTAGCTTCTCTGTCACCTCCCCAAGTAGTTGAATGCCCGTCCTCCTACTGAGAGCATCGGCTACTACATTCCCTTTTCTAGGAGTATAGTCTATATCAAAGTCATATTCAGGGAGGATCTAGAGCCACCGTCGTTGTCATAGATTCAGGACCTTCAACGAGAAGATATACGTGAGACTCTGGTGGTTAGAGTAGAATTTAAAGCGCTCACCCATCAGATAGTGTCACCACATCATCAGAGCGTAGACCCCTACTGATAACTCCAAGTCATGGGTAGAGTAGTTCTGCTCATGCTTCCACATCTGACCTGATCCATATGCGATCACTGCCCACTCCTGCATCAAGAAACAACCGAGTCTGGTCCTTGATGCATCGCATTAGACTACGTAACCTACTCCCTCCTCTGATAGCATCAACATAGGTTTGTTGGTTAATCTTTATCTCATATCCTAGAAGCTTTGTTGACTTCTTTCGGACAACAAGAAGGGTTTACCCTTCTTCCTTAACATTCTGGAAAGCTACAAAGATTTCTCCTTTGCCGAAAAAAGAAATCCGGTCTCATCCCCTGGATGAACCAGACTCCTTGCCTAATACAGTCAATCCCGTCATGATCAGTTAATTCATTCTATAGATGACGTCGTAAGGCCTCGACGTTGCAACCATGAGATCCAACCATTTCTCTCGCCTCCAAGGGTTTAGTCACACTGTCGGCATCAGTGTGTGGTCACTGGATCTCCTCCATTAGGAATCTCGTATTTGAGGGTCACATTAATAGATTTTAAACGAAACCTCTTAGAATTAATATACAAAAGACAAGAAAGAAAATGTCACTATTTCAAGTGTCTTTTATTACTGCAACTCAAAGTACAAGGTCAGAAAGAAACAAAAAAACGATGATAGAAGCATTATGGGAAAAGGCCTCCATGCCTGGAGCTAGTCCCGCACTTGTCCACCCCCTTATGGAGCTCCATGATTGTAAGCTTCTGCCGCCTGAAGTTGTGCTCTCCCGTATAGTTGGGGTGGAACTCCTGGTGGTGGTGGTGGTAGAGCCTCAAAATTTCATCCTCCACCTGCCGCTGGACCAGGTCCTCGGCGTCGTCCGCCTTCTCCCTATGGACCACCCCGATCGAACCACTGCCCCTGCCTGGGTGGTCCCTCAACCGTTTTCTGCCCATCTGCATGGCGGATCGGGCATTCACGAGACATGTGGCCCTGCCCGCCGCATGCATTGCACTGTCTGCCACTAGTAAGACCAGTTCTGCTGCCTGTGCCCCGCACCTCTGAGCCAGTATCCTATGGTCATCTGCCTGATAGCCTGGTCTGCTATGACCTTAGCGACATTTGTCTATTTCCGGCTATAGAAGATTCCGCTACGTGTCGCCCTGCGGTTGGCCTCGCAGCTGACGTCGGCTGAGCAAGAAATCTCTCCACAAGAAGGGCTCGCTCCAGTACTCCTGCCTGTGTCTGAATGTTGAGGGTGATCATCTACGCCCTGATCTCGTGGCTCAGTCCCTGCTCTAAGGTCCGGGCTCGGAAGAATGGGTAGCGTACCATATTTGTGGAGTAGCGCGAGAGATCAGTAAACCTCTCCGAGTACTGGGCCACGGTCATGCTGCCCTGCCGTAGCTGTAGTAACTTTTTAATGCGCACCGCACGGAGGGTGGCTGGGATGAGCTTCGAGCTGATGAGGCTGTCCATGTCTGTCCAAAGGAGTGATGCCACATCGTGCACCTGGAGGATCAGGCTCCACCATCTGACTGCTGATGCGTGTAGGAGACTCACTACAAGGATCACCATGAGGTCACCTGGTGTCCCCACTAACCTAAAAACTCGAACAATAGCCTCCATCCAATCCTCTGCTGCCTAAGGTTCTATCTCCCCATGGAACCTGGGCGGTCTCTGACGTTGAAACTCATGTTGTTCACTAAGGTGACGTGCACTATCAGCGGCTGGTGTTGGTGGCATCGGAGGCTCAGCGGGTAGAGGTACCGCTGATGCCTCTGCCGAAAAAGAGCCCTGCACTGAGGCCTCGTCGCTCGGTGGGATTTCATCATGCACAAAGCTCAGAATCCTAGCTGGCTTCCGTCGTGGGGCCATCCTGTAATGAAGAAGGTGTGCCATGGTCAAAATAGTATATCAGGTGAGCTGACACAAAGTAATCTCAATTAAAACTTTTGAAACACACACGCAATCAATGTTTTCATGCATTGAGTCGAAAATCAGAAGTTAGGGTCCTGGTGTACGGATACGTCGGCCGCTGCACCATCACTTGACTCTCTGGACTGATAACCACACTCAATACCCTTAACACTATTTCTTCACATAGAAGAAAGATTAGATTCCTGAGTTCTGCGGTAGAACCAAACTCCTCTGATACCAATTTGTCAAGACCCATCCTCGGAACCCATGTCGTGACTACCCCATGCCCGCCTCCCATAGGCCAGAGGCTGGTGACTAGCACCAAGGCGTAAATCCTGACCAAATGGGGATGTCATTACCTTCAGAAAGTAAACAAACACCATAGAGTAATCAAGAAGAAGTAAACACTAAGTAAAACTGGGTACAATAGTAAGTGCGGTAAAGTAAGTGGGCCAGAATTCAAACCCAAACTGAAAGTAATTTACAACTAGAAATAAAGTACAACAACTCAATAGTAAAGTAGCAACGTCGAGCCATCCACTAGAAATCCCACCTGAAGGGTGGTTACAGATATCCTCCTCAGTTCCTCAGGTCCAGCCGTCCGCTCTGTGTACGTCCCGACCAGTGGTCCACCTCCAGGTACCGACTTTCTCCATAAGCCCCAACCACGATCATCTTTTTCCGTCGTCTGCATCCAACACAACGTAGTACAGGCATAGACTGTGCAGGGGTGAGTATACGCTACTCAGTAGGGACCCTGAGACCCCCGAAGGTCTCCCAGAATCCACAAAGGACAATCCCCAAAGTAAAGATACAATCACGATGTAACATCCAACTCTACATAGGTATATTCCCATACATATACCTAAGTCATCAATTCCTGTTCGGCGCTAACATCCGAGACCAAGTTCGATCACGTCCTCACAGGATAGCACAATCCAATCCACACAGGATAACACAACCCAATCCACATAGGAAGGCAGGTCAATCATGTCGAAGATATTGATTGGAAGTCAAGACTTATCTCACACATGTATACTTCTTCGTAAGGTTATAGGGATGATCAGATATAGCCACTGATTCATCTAAGCTGGGACCCACGTAGGATACTAAACCAGCTAAGCTGTCGGACCCACATAGGATACAGACCAGCTACTCTGCCAGACCTACGTAGGATACAAGAACAGAGTCAAGCATTGCTAGACCCACGTAGGATAGAAGAACATTAGTCATCGCCATTGAACCCACTGAGGATTTCAGTACGGTCTTCATCACTATTGAACCTACAGAGGATTTCAGTGCAGTCTTCATCGCTGCCAAACCCACGAAGTTTTTCAGTGCAGTTTTCATCGATGCCGAACCCACGGAGGATTTCAGTGCAGTTTTCATCGCTACCGAACCCATGAAGGATTTCAGTGCAGTCTTCATCGTCGTCGCAGTCACAGCCACCTCTAGGGTTCCCGCACACAGCATGCTCAATTCCGGGATGGTCCGCTCCACGAACCAAGGGGGTCGATACATCAACTGACACGTAGTTCGTAGTTGATGTATCTCAATGTTCCGTCTCTACAATAGGAACTCAATGTGAAAGACGATGCGTCAATCGGACGCCTGATCTGAGAGTTATTGGCCTTTTCGTTCCAGGGGTCTAGTTTGTTTTTCAGTCAAAACCAAGCCGACTGCACTTGAACTGAATCCAAACCTCAATCGTAGTAAGAAAAAAGATCCATCTCACTAATAGGAATCCATTAAAGTCGACGGCACATCAATCGGACATCCGGAGCTAAAGTTATAAGTGTTTCGGCTCCGAGGGACCGGTTGGTTTCGTGTTCGAACCAACCCGGTCATACCCAATTTTCTTAGAAACATTGAGTGTAATATACATAAATGACTATCTCGACCCAAGGATCTCATCTAAACTGACTATGCATCGATCAGAGGTCCTTAGCCCACATTACATGCGTTTGAACAAACTATCCAGTTTTAAGGGGGTTTGGGCCCTGACCGACCCGGCCCAAGACCCCTGGGGTTCGCCCAAACCGGGGCGACCCGACCCGGGTCTGGGTCTAGCCCAATAGGGAACAGCCCGGCCTAGCTGGTGGTGCCAGGCCTGGCTGGCACGGAACGCATGGCCAGCTCGGCACTGGTCGAGTCGTCGTGGAAAGGGGTGGGGGCGCTGCCCCCTGTTTTGAAACCGCGGGCCCCACGTGGTGGGTTCTCCCTTTGCCAACCGGGGGTTATGACCCCCCATTTTCTTGGATCTGGCCGGCCAAAAAAGCCGACCAGGGTGTCGTGCGGGACCTGCCGGTCCCACCCCCTGTGCACCGGCGGCCGGAAGCTCCAGTCGCCCTCTCATTTTCTGTCGCGGCCTTGGTCCGACCGGTGCGGCGCGACGGCACCGCGCCCCTCTGACGCGGCCCCACTCCGGCCACGGTCTCTTGGTGGTTTTCCGGTGCGGCATGGCGGTGCTTCACCCCATCGATACAGCCTGACTCTGGCCACATCTTCGTTTGGACTCAATGGCGCGGCGCGACGGAGCCACGCTTCTTCGCCCGCGTTCCTCTTTGTTCCCACGAGGTGCGACGACACCACACTACCTTCGTTCCAAACCACATAATAATCAACAACAATGTAGGGGGAGGAAGTTAGGTCGTGTTAGTGCGGCCCGACCTCATCCCGTTATCTTGATAACAGACGGCTAGAACATTAACATTTAATTCCCAAAGATAATGATGATAATGGGCAAAGAAATATCCACTAACATAAGTTAACCCCTACCTCAAGGAGTTGTCGAACGAAGGTCATGGAGGAGAAACAGTGTCACAGAAGACGCCGTTGCGGAAGACGGCGTCGTGAAAGATAGGCCACGGAACGAGGATCCATATATGTTGAAGGATAACGTCTGAATTGGTGCGGCGTCTCCCTTCCTTTGACACGGGAATAAGAACGAAGGATGGTGCGTCGTCGTTCTTCGGAAAAAGGTGTGACTGTGTTCTTCGTCGAGGTAGAATAGTTCTTCGCCAGAAAGTTGAATTTCTTCCAATGTAATGAATGTACCCCCTATTAATGCAGCAAAGCAACCAAAAAATAAAATAAGGCATTTGCCTTATTTTATTATCTTTGCCAACATTTATAAAATTCAAACATTCAAAAATGAATTCTCTTCATTTAATTATACTTATCTTGTCAAAATCAAATGAAATGATAAGTTGGCAACATTAATGACAAGACATGTTTTAAAAGCAGTTAGGGAAAATAAATGAAAAGGCGGGGGCTCGTGTGGGCCCCAACCCATCTTAAATTCTCACAAGGGAAGTTAGAACATTAGTGGGTCCCACCCCACCTCCCTCACATGGACTAAACCACTTATGAATGTGGAATAAAAATTGTAACACGATTTTTATTTCACTTTAAACATAGTGCATTTTTTAACAACTACACCTAAGCAAACGCAACTCCATAAAAGGTGTTCCTAAGCAATTACCAGCACTGCAGTTTCAACAGTGCCCTCGGATTTCGATTCCGAGCATCAGTTCAAAAGATAGAAAAACCCACTCATTCGTTCACTGAACGTACCCCAGCTAATCTTCAGAAATTGATTCTGGGCACACCGGGCCTCAGAATCAGGTGCCGTCAGAAACTACGTACTCGTAAGATCCCAAATAAAATTAATAATGAATTTACTTTTAAATTTATGGGTTTTTACATAATGGGTAATAATCATATTGTTATTGTGTACATCAGACTGCCACCTCACAAAACGATGATTTCTTGTTTTTTCTTTACCATGTATCACATTACGAATTATTGTGGACATACTAATTTTTTTTATATTATATATATACATATTATATTTATTATATATGTATGTTTCTGGAACTATTACATAAACATACCTTAATTATTTCCATTTTTTTGATATGATTACTTCATTTTAGGACATGTAGACTATCACATCCAAAATGTGATTTTAATCATTCAAACATTATATAGAATGTATTAATTATTGGTTTAGTAAAAGTATATGATATATATAAAATAATAATTCTTATCTAATGAAAAAATATATATATATATGTCATTTTCTATGAAAATAAAATTGAAACATTGTTTATGTGTGCGTATGAGCTACCATCTAGATTAGTGGTTTATTACATTTAATATTTCTATCTTTTTTAATGATTTTTTATAATAAACCAAGCTTTATGTACAATGATATTACATCACATTTTTGGAATACTTAACAAATTATACACACACAGTCCCACCCATAGTATTATTCTAGTTTCCATGGGAATAATAGACACATTCTTCCAATATGGTGAATGATCTTATGTATCACCCATACAGTTGATCCCCTTTTTCACCCCAAACTAAAACCTTACTTTATAACCTAGGTAAATTAAAACAGAAAAATATGATCTCAAATACTCATTATGGGTAAATAATGAAGACTTGTAAACAAAATTATGACAATAAGGTTTAGAAAACAATATCATGAAAATAGAAGATCACACCAAATGTTTCAATGATCATAAATGTGAATGATGGCATTAAAATTGGAAATTAAGAATACATGAATCATAACGAAACAAAGAAAATAATCCATGAAAGAAAAAAATAACAGTATGAAAGAGAGTTGTTTAAAACTTATAAACCTATAATATCATTACCTATAAGATTAAACATTTTTCTATAAATTATTATGTCACTTCATGTGGACTACACTTTCCAGGAAGGATACACCACCATTCTCAGCAATAGTTCATTCTTTATTGGGGATTAGTTTTCCCATCATTCCATATTAGATCGGGTTTCTCCATATTTACATAGTGTTTGGGTTTCACAATCATCCCATATTGTATCAGGATTCCCCATATTTCTATATTGGATTGGGTTTCACCATATTTCCATATTGGATCACCTCGTCGACTCGATTCCAATTATTATCAAACGAGAAATAAATATCTACACAATTCATTGGATGGAAATATATTTCCTACTAATCTCATAAAGAAATCTTACATACATGTGTTAAAATATCATAAAAAAATTATATCATTACCAATCAAGTGGAATAGATTTCATTAACATGTAATCATATCATAACCTTTTAAAGATATACAAGATTCATAATCGTTTCATTAAAATCATAAGCTATGAAATGAAGTGGGTATCATAAAAATCATTCCATCTTAACATTAACTATTTTGATAAACCCTTTGAATGGTTTTCTATATCACTAATAAGTTATTCTATCTTCGATAGGAAATCATTTTTAATGATCACTTGAAAAATATCTTATCCTAAAAATCACTTAAAAATTTTCAAAACCCTTTTCTTTGAATGCATATAATGGATGATTGAAAAAATTTAAAACATTGTTTCCATTAAAAAGAATCTTTTAAAACATATATATGATGAAAATAAAATAATTTTATAATATAAAAAATGTATTTGATGTCATTTAACTTGAAAATTATCTAAAAAGATCTTTTAACATTTTTTATGATAATAGTCTATAAACATATCAAAATGTCTCATAACACAAAGAAAAATTTGAATCATAATCCCCATGAAATAATAACATGAACATAAGTATAAAAAAATGAAATGATTAAAATTCTAGATATTACATAGAAAATGGAATTACTAAAACCTTGTAAACAAATATAGTTTCAAAACAAAACACATGTCTCAAAGAAGAAAAATTGTGAAAAATATACTTTACTCATTTGGTACATTTTGGACTATAAAACCGTTTAAAAAGGAATCATAAAATGTATATGTCAATAAAAATTAAATAGTATATAAAAATCATATAATATATTCATGTAAATTATGTACACAACAAAAATTAAATCAGTGGTGAATATGGCATGTATCTCACGAAAATAACAAGTTAGTTGGAATTTCCTTACAAGTTTATAAGCAGTAAAATCAAATGAACATTAAATGAAATAAAATTATATTTCTGTGAAAATAAAATTATATTACGATTAAAACTCAAAAATTATATTCATAGTCAATATATACACAATTTAGATGAAACAAGTAGTGTGTGAGGCATGTGTATGAAAGAATTTAATATTAGACAAAAATACCTTACATTAGGATTGATTTCCTTTATACATGTCTAAAACTACTTTATATTGGTTAAATATTATTAATAATGAGAATAATCATAATAATAGTAATTATTTCAAATGTTATTCATTTAAAACTTTATATTTCTTGTTTATTAACAATTTCAATTGAAAGAATGTTTCAGGTAATAACCCCATTATTTATCGTAGATGTTATAATACATATTTACTAATCCTATTACAATGATAAATATTTACCTAATTAATGAATATAAAACAAGATTAATATATCATATATATCTATTATATAAATATATAATATATAATATAAAAATATGAAATAGAATACACTTCTCATGGAGATTGTATGTCGTACATATTCATGAATGTTTATCCATTTTCTTGTCTTAATGAATAGAATAATGTAAATGAAAAAAAAAATATATTATTCCATTATAATTATTTTTTCATATATTTAATATTTATGTATTATATACAACATTTTGTAATCATTCTTCAAATGGTTAACATGTAATATGAATCTCATCATGCTATGAAGATGGAAGGCTATACATTTACACGAGAGATAATATAACACTCTTAATGGTAATAGGGTGAGGAAATAGATGAAATTTTAATTAAAAAGAATCAATATAATGTCATATTTGTTATTTATATATGTTATATCCATCATTATACCCATCCAATTGATGTGGTGATAAAAAAATTACCCCACGATGTGGATATAGTATTCCATACGTACAGACATGGGATACATTCATATTTTTTAAGGATGAATGAAAGAAGGAATACAGATGTTAAATAATCATAATAATATATCACGATATTTATTTTATTAGATTAATTAATTTATGATTCAATTAATATAATAAGAGGAAGTTGGATAAGAATCAAATTTAAAAGTGTCGGTAAGAAGAATAACTCTTCTTCAAAGATTTCCACCTATATATCATCTTACGAACATATCTATAATGAAATTATAATATATCTAAAATATTTTAATTACATAAAATTATTCCATTTTTAACTAAAATGCATTATTTTTCACAATTCTTCAAAAATGAAATTTCTTATAAAAATACTAAAAATTCATCCTAATTTAATTTTGACACTCAAAAATTAAATATTATTTTTATTTTAAAGAATTTAATTTCTATGGCTATTTAAATCCAATTTTATTATTTATAAAAATGAACATAAAACCATTTCCTCTATAATTAGCATGGTTTATCATATAATGTAATACAATCATATTTATTTTATATAATTATAAAAAGCAGTATTTGTTGTTACGTAATGTAATAAATATTAAAATGAATAAATTATAATGAATGAAAAAAATATTCCAAAAGTATCATGGTGTTATATTCTACCCCACATAAAATGTTTTTCACACATGAAATTCTTCTGGGTTATCACTATTTTAATACCTGAAAGTTCCTTTTTATGAAATCCCACATCATAAAAATGTATTTTAAAACATTCTATTAAAAAGGGAAATTTGAAAACATAAGGGTTACCTAGTAAAACTCATAACTGAGTTTGCACAGAAGAGAACATAAGTAATAAGTGAAATCATGTACATGGAATTTAAATCTAACTATAATGTTATGATGGGGAATGATAGATAACATGATGAGAAGAAAGATCAAAATCAAAAGTCTTAAAATCTACGATGAACTAAGGGACCATTTGAGTCATTGGAAGGGATGGTTGTAGGATATAATTTTTTTGTTTTAAGGAAATTTTCACTAAAGGTGAATAATTTTATTTAAAATATATACTTACATAATTTTTTCATTATCTCACCAGTTTTCTTTGTATTATTTTGTTCCACATCATCTTTTATTCCTCAAAATGATGCTAAATTTAAAAATCTTGAAGCATTAATAGATCTTGATATTCATAAATATAATGGTAGGTTATTCCTTATGTCATTATCAAAATAATATGGTTAGAACAAGTTATAAAATATGCATAACTCATCCTATAGTGAATTTATAATTTAATCATACAAATATTATATTAAGTTCAACATATAATTTACATTAATGGATAATCCCACAATCCTTCTTGTCATGACCCATATCCCGAGGCCCGTTCCATGAATACCCTAAACCCACCTTCCATAGGCCAGGGGCTAGCGACTTGCACCGAAATGCGTAATCCTAAAAACTAGAAAGCCATTGCATTTATAAACGGTAAACAGACACAACCAAGCACACATCAAGATACGAACACAAGTAAATTTTATATTATAAGGTGTTTTTATAGTTTGAAAAGGGGCCAGAATACATGACCAACTAGAAAGAACAAGAAAATTGTAAAGTACAAGTATACTGTACAACTACACTGAACACTCACCAAGGATCCTACCTGAAGGGTAGGTACAACTCTCGAATGGTCGCATATGTTGTACGCCTCATCTAAGGTCCACCTCCGACCTACCTCCAGTCCTAGTACCCTCGTCCTCAGCCAGTTCTATTCATTGTATTCACCAAAAACAACAAGGTGCGGGCGTAGCCCGTGCATGGGTGAGTATAACAATATATAGTAGGGACCCCGAGACCCGCGATGGTCTAACAAACCCACAAAGGTTAAACCACCAAGCATGAATACAACTGACAAACCAACATAAATATATGCCCATACATATACCTAAGTTATCATGTATACCCATATCAATCACGAGGAAACACAGGGTCCATCTCAAAAGACCAAATCTCAACTTTTCCAAAATTATGGAATACCATGAAGGTAACTCCCCAAAGGATTGTACAACAAAGTTAATTCCACACATAGAATACCCCAAAGGTATCATTTCAATGGTAAGTACTTCAAATGTATGAAACAGAGAAGAATACCACAAATGTAGCACCATGAAGGTATGTACTACAATGGTACGCCACCCAAAATAATATAAAAAGGCATCACCATGACGGTCAGTACAACAAAGGTAAAGACTCAGATAACACCAGGTATAAATTAGGTACAGTAGTAGAGATGATTAGATGTAACTACAGAATCATTTTACTCTATTAAGAGGCAGAGCCACATAGTATCCTAAATCATCAGACCCACATTCGATCATTGTACATCGTCATACCCACATTGGATCCAAGTATATCAATAGACCCACAAACGATCCTAGTACATCATGAGACCCACATTCGATCATAGTACATCGTCATACCCACATTGGATCCAAGTATATCAATAGACCCACAAACGATCCTAGTACATCATGAGACCCACATAGGATCCTAGTTATAATGTCCCGGTTCTGGAAGCCACCTAGAAGCGCCCCGTACCACGTTGGTCACATGGCCACAAACGCATTTCCCCAAACACCAGAGGATGCTGACTAGCAGCGAGGGCCTTGGGTGTGTTTGTAGGGAAACTATGCCCTCATTGGAAGAGTACACAATGGATGTAAACAACACATACAATTGTGGATGCAGTAAATACCCAACAACAGTAAACAATGGAATATTTAAAACAATAAGAAACTAGAGCACACATATATATTTCTAATGATGCATGATACATAGGTCTAGGAATGTATCCAAACAATTCATGATACATATGTCTAGGAAAATTTCCAAAAAAGTAAAAATACTGAATACAATAGTAAACCAAAGTACAAAAGAAAAATAGATAATCATATTCTTAGCATCTCAATCTTTTTCTTGGTTACATTCTCTCCTTCCCCAATGCATATCATGTACCTAAAATCGAAGGGTGCTTTCCCTTGTCTATACCTGTAGAAATATAATCTGTTTGGGCCCAAATTCATGAGTCAAACAGGGCGTGAGACTCAATCCCAGTAGGAAACCGCCCAAAGATCTGTTCCTAATATTCATTGAGTATATCACGGGTAATAGTACAGTAAGCAGTAAAAAGTAACAGTAAACATGATGATACACAATAACAAACAATCCACATATCAACAAGCAGCAGTGAAGCAAACCCCTTACCACAAACAGGAATCCCTCTGGGATGTACTCATAGCCATCTCCTCTGGTCCTATCCAAGATGTACCAAAAACCCTCTTGGAAGTACACTCAGCCTAACCCCTCTAGTTTTGTCATAAAAAATTATAAGACTCTTTGAGGAAGCACGCTCAGTCAATTACCATTATAGTCTAAGGTATTTCGGGACTCTCTAAGGAAGATCACGTGGCTGATTCCCCTTATAGCCCCAAGGTCTAGAGGCTCTCTATGGAATCTCACTCATTCAATTCATCTTATTGAGTCAGGTCTATCACACACTCTTTGAGGAAGCTCATTCAGTCACTCCTCCTGTAGTCTATAATGCTCACGAATCTAGTAGAAATCTCACTCAGTATATCCTTCTATGGTATATATTATCCATGACTCTCTAGAAAGATCACTCGTTCTATCCCCTATAGTCTATAATGTCCAGTACTCTCTAAAGCAGCTCACTCATTATATCCCCTTAAAGTCTATAGAACCAGGTTTTCATGACCCCGTGAAATTCAGGGCATAATAAGGATATATGGACAAGGTCAAACTACAGAGTTACTTGGCTAACCAGTCTATAGCAGAACAAGCATGTGACGGAACAATACTCCATCCTATGATCACAAGGCCTGGAAAAAAGGTATAAAATCCAAAGGCAGTACAAGACCAAAAGGCCGTAAACAGAACAAGGCATGCGAAAAACATCCAAGAATGTCAATTATCCTTATACATAGCGAAATTACATCAACACAAGCTTACAATAGAGGCATGAAAAAAAACCTTGGAAAAACAGTAAACACACAATACCCCATTCAAGGGTATTCATGGAAATTGTACATAATACTCAATCTTCCAATGGAAAGGCACAAACTGCATACCTTGATTCTAGGAGATCGATATACATGAACTACAAGGCTTCAATCTCCTTAGAACATATTATATCTACGAAAACACCGAAAACATTCAACCCACAATAACTTGGAAAATATGAGGAATTGGAAAACAGTTTTATAGAAGAAGGAAGAGCATACCGATGTGGTTCCAACGCAATCGACTATGGTCGATTCAGAGAATGGATGGAGGCTCGGAGGATTAGAGGAAATTAGTGGCCATACAGTCTCTCCTGGTTGAATAAGACCTAGAAGAAAATAGTTCTAGGGTTACGACGTGAACCCGATGTGTTTACAAAAATATAAGAATGTACACAGTGTGTACAATTGGAGTACACAGTTTGTACTAGGCTTTTCCGTACTCCACATTAAGAGGCCTCTACATCACCACACAATACATTGTGTGTGTCCCGAACATGGCCACCACAAGGCCATGCGCAGCATCGAAGTACACGGCGTGTAATAAAAAAATTTCTAGAAACACAGCTTTTCATATGAACTCCAGAAAATAGAAAAACATACCAGAAACGAGGTTCTAGGTTCTTACAAACATCCCCCTTAAATAAATTCTTCCCTAAAATTTCCTAGAGAGGTGTGGAAGAAGAAACCCCTAACATCTCCGGCCATAGAGATCGCACATCGGCCTCCCTCTCCCATGTCTAGTCTTGTACTCACCCTTTCTGCCCTATCACCTATACTAGAGGAACATACATACAATGAATAACCTTCGTACTAGAATCGAAAATCCAGATAGGATGCTCCTAAAATGATGCATCTGATTTGAACTCAACCTCTTCAGGTTGAAAGACAGGAGATAGGTCTGAAAAGTAACATTTGAGATAACAAACATGGAATATGTCGTGCATATAACGGTACCTCTAAGGTAACAACAATTGATAGGAAACCGGCCCAACTCTCTCCAACACCTCAAACAGCCCAACGTACCTGGGTGAATGTTTAACATGTCTTTGAATCCTCTTGTGTCTCATCCTTGGTTCGACAAGCAGGAAAACCCAATCCCCAACCTCGAACTCCAGAGGTCGTCTCCACTGATCTTTGTAAGACTTCTGCCGAGATTGTTCCATATACATTCTCTTTCGAATCAAATCCATCTACTCTATGGTCTCCTAAACAAGGTGAGGTCCTAGAAAAGCTGCCTCTCCTGACTCCAGCCATCATAATGATGATCGGCATGCCCTACTGTACAAAGCCTCATAAGGTTCCATCTAAATAGTCTACTGAAAAATGTTTTTGTAGGTGAACTCCACAACCGGGATATTCGTCTCCAAATAACCTCCAAAGTACAGAATGAAATATCGTAGCATATCCTCAAGCTCCTGGATCGTACGCTTAGATTAGACATTAGTTGGGGGATGATATGATGTACTCAAAAGTACATGTGTACCCAAATCCTTCTGAAGCCCATGCCAGAACTGAGAAGTAAAACGTGTGTCCCAATCTGTAACAATGGAGTGTGGAACTCCAGGTAGACGTACAATCTCTCAGATGTACAATCTTCCCATGTCATCAACATTGATGGTCTCCTTGATTAGAAAGATGTGAGAAAACTTCATAATAATGACGATGATAACCTAAATTGTATCATTCCCTCGAGGTGACCTCAACAAAACAGTCATTAATTCCATCGCGACATCATTACACTTCAACTCCGGAATGGGTTGCTATAGAAAAAAGACCTGCTGGTCACTGATGCTCTGATTTCACCTGCTGAAAAGTTGATCATCTCAGAAAAAAACTAGAAACATCTCTCTTCATACCTGGCCACCAATACATGCGGTGTAGATCACGATACATCTTGGTGACGCCAGGATGAACTACCCAAACTGAGTAATGAATGTACCACATCAGCACCTCACATATGTCTGCTGGTACCCATACACATCCATAGAAATGCAAGATCTCAGCCTCAACAAATGTCCATCTAGGAAGAGGGTCCTCCCCAGACACAATCTATAATGACCCATACTTTATATACATTGTTATTACTTCATAATTGAATAATACTTATCACAATATATAACAAAACCATGATTGGACCGTATAGGTATAGTGTATTTAGAAACTGGGAAACATAAACAACAGGTTCATAAAGCATATACATTGTCTCTTATTTATTTCATAAAATCTAGAGTCCCTTTTGGAATATCCTACATAATACCATTCTTCCTGACCTAGGGAAAAGATAACATACAACAGGGTGACCTCAATTTCTCAGTAAGGGTAAACGAAGGAAGTTTCAATCATATCATATTCATAAAAACATAACATTTTGAAAATCATAATCCGCAAAAGAGATAATAATATCAAAACATGGGAAAAATCATTGTAGTGAAATGTAATCCCAATAATCATAACATAAAACATGAAAAATTGTGGCATACAGATATAATCATATAAAATCAATTCATATTAGTCAAGACATATTTCCAAGACTATCATAGCGGACATAGTCCATTTCTGAACCGAGTTCACTCCTCGTTCCAGTCTTGTATCATTGAACAGGATTAACTTTCTGTTATATCCTTGTCTATATAAATAGATATAAATCATTACCCAGTGCATTGGAGGGAGATATAGGTCCCACCCATCTCATAATGATACCACTTTTATGTGTGCCGTAAAATCATAAATCAAACATTATATCATAACCCATGTAATAAAAATGGGATTCTTAAACATCATTCCATCATAAAAAAACCATATAAGATAAGAGGAATTCATAAAAATAATTCCATAATAACATAATCAAATCAATGTAAAAATAGGGATAGGAACAAAGCCCTATATTATCATAGAGGGAAAATAATTTTGATAAAACACTTGAACTCCATTCATGATGATAATATCTTTTCTACTTCAAAACCATTTTACATTTATCGACATGTCCTTCAATTTTAAACTAAAAGAAATTAATTAAAAGTAAAAATGAAAACTTATAAACGAATCATCATGGAAAAAATTTTCTATGAAATCATAAAAATCCATTCATGCATTATAAGTTAGAAAACATTCTTCTCATACTTTGGTCGGAAAAGTCAAAAAGTATTTCATACAGAAAATGAAAAAATACTCCTTTCATATGTTTTAATAAAAATTCACCAATAAGTAAAGTTTGATATATACCATTGTAGGAGGATATAAATAATATTACATATTGAGGAAACATGGATGTGGATGATAATTATGCCCCTGTAAATTCTGAAGTATAAACAATATCGGATAAAAATGAGACTATGAAATTTTCCCATACCTTAGGTCTGATTTTCTTTTTACGTGTCCGAACCTCCAGTATAATGATTTTATTAATGTCATTGACTTATTACGGAATCATAATCATTGTTATGATATCATATATGGTCATATTCTTAGCTTCTTATTAGTAATATCTCATTGCTACTTGTTATTCAGGTGTTCATTGTTTTGTGTTCTTATGCGTGCTTTATCGAATAAATTCTCATTCCACATTTTAGGTTAATGAAAAATAATTTATAGGACTGTTGTAGTATAATATATATCATATTTATTAATTCAATTCATTTATATAATCATGGTTTAATTAAGATCATGTAGAATGAATCACATCACATCGTGGAGACGGTAAGTCGTACGTACACATGAGGGACAATATCGTTCCCTTAATTATTGAATAATCATGGATTGGATGATATAATATCTCAGAATTAGTATCATTTTATAATAATAATATATAGTTATTCTATATACCATTATACCAATCCATTTAAGGTGGTGGTGGAAAATAGATTACACCACGGCGTGGAAACGGTATTCCGTACGTACGCACGCTTGGTGATTTCATTTTCCATTCGATGGATAGGTGGTGAAATAGGTTTGTTTCATATTCAAAATAACATATCAGTATATTATTGATAATTATTTTATTAATTTATAATGAAACAAATAAATAAGAGTATGTAGAAGAAGAAATAAATTTGAAAGGACTAGTAAAGGATATTACTGCTTCTTCGACGCGCCTCTTCTAAACCTCCTCTTAGGGAACTAAAGGTGGTCTTTGAAGAATAACATGACCACTGGTGTCTTACTAGGGAAGTGGAGAAGTTAATTTGGTAGGGTTTGGCCAAGATTGAAGTATCAAAATGGTGTGAAGAGGAGAGGGAGGTGGTTCCCTTTAATAAGAGGGTTGAGGGGCACATTATGAAAAACATGAAAAATTATTTTATAATAAATTCATATTCGGTTTATAATGGCACCAAAGTGCCTCATTTAGAGTCTAGGGTGGGGATGGGTCTAAATCCACTCAACCTATAGTTTTTATAAAATTTTAGGTTACCATTTTAACATTATCATTTAGATTTAACTCTAAGTTAAGTAATTTATCTTTTACCATGTCTTCTTGTATTCTTACATTATATGGTTAATAACTTTACTATAAACTTAAAATAGAACCCCAATTGGTTCATTAATGTCATATATATTATTATATAAGTGTTTTTTTCTGAACCAAATATTTTTAGGAATATAATATCAATTAATAATTTAATATTTGTTTTAAAAACCCTTTTATGTCAACTTTGACACTATTTGGTATTTGGATTTTTCGAAATTTATAATAGCATTATTACTTCGAAAAAAATCATCTAAAAAGCCTTAATATATATTATTAACCTATAAAATTAGTTTCATACATTAAAAGTCTAAAACTACTTTTTTTGGGTATTTATAATATCGATTATGTTAATTTTTCATTGATAGGGTAGTTACTGTATCATCATTGTGTCATAAATAAATTAAATTATATAATATCTAAATATTTTAAATAAAATACTATTATGTAGGAAATATTTTTATCTTTATAATAAATATTTACTGTCGAATTTATCTTATCTATACCCTTATATTAAAAATGTTTTACATATTAAACTCTGATTTTAGTTCTTTTAACTCTTCATTGAAATAAATAATAATAAATGTATTAATCTAATCCAAGTGGACCTAAATGGTGATATTTTATTTATAAGGTTATTTTTATTCGAATTAAACTTATCCAATAGAATTAGGACATGTGTTAGGGTAATAATAATATCATTTTTACCCATAATTACTTTATTTACTTTTAACTGTGGTTAATAAAAGTAAAAAGTTACTATTCAAAAAAAATTATTTTGATTTTATTGAACCACATTTTACTCCATGATATTTACCATGTCTCTTGGATTTTCGAAATTCAACTAATAGAAGCAGTAAAATTAACTTTTATGTAAATTTGAAAATTCTCAAAGGAGGTGGGTAAAAGATGGTAAAAAGTTCAATAAAATTTTTATATATAAAAAATTATTATAAAATAACACCAATTTCTTACAGTGAACATATTTAGGTATTATTTATATATTTTGGCCTATCTAAATTTAATTAAAAAAATATATATTTAAATATCAATTCAGTTTTAAACAATAACTCAATGTTTATCGAAATTCATCAAAAATTGAATGTTTTTAGAAAAATACCAATTATTCACCCTAAGCTAATTTCGATATTCAGAATCCAAAAATGAAGTAAATTTTTAATGATAAAATTTAAGAAAATTCAAAAAGTGTGTATTATTATTCATAATAGCTAGTTTATATAATATTTTAATAACATATTTTCGTTTAGTGATACTCGGTATTGCATACAACAGAAGCTATCGAGGAAGGTTTCTCTTTCGTGTAACACAAGCCAAGACAATTTTGTGTGTAGTGAAAGATTCATTTGGTGTTGCGTATAACATAATACATAAAAATAAAATATTTCTCATTAAATCTCAGGGTGTTCAATTCTACCCCCTTAAAATGAATTTCACCCTCATAATTCATCACCTTGTAAAAAGTAGATGTGGATACCTCAACCTCATCATATCCTCATGTTCCCATGTAAATAATTCTAATTGGTAGTTCCTCCATAAAACTTTAAACAAGCGAGTAGTATGTTTCGTAAAACTTTTTCACTTTGATTCAGAATCTCTATTGGTTGTTCTTCATAAAAAAGATCTTTCTCCAGCGGTACAACTTCTGAGCATAGTAAATGTGAAGAATTAGGTATGTACTTTATCAGGAGAGATACATGGAACACATCATGAACTTGAGAGAGATTTGGTGGATGTTCCAATCAGTATGTTACCTTCCCATCACGATCCAGTATTTAAAAAGGACAAATATACATAGGGCTCAGCTTTCACTTCTTTCCAAATGTCATTACTCTCTTCCAAGGAGATATTCATATGAACACTTTATCACCCACTTCAAAATCTTGGCCTTTTTTCGGTTGCCAGAATAATGTTTTTTTCGACACGGACCTTCTCTTATGTATTATTGAATAGATCTTACCTTTTCTGGAATCTCATCAACAAGATCATGTCATAATAGCTTTATTTCCCCAACTTCATCCCAGGAAGTCAGATTTTTGCATTTCAATCGATAGATTACTTAATAAGAAGCCATATGAATACTAGAGTGACAGATTTTGTTATAAGAAAATTCCACTGAAGGTAGGTGTTTATCCCAACAACCTTCGAAATCCATAGGGGAAGCTCTAAACATGTCTTCAAGAGTTTGAATTTTCCTCTCAGACTGATCATCGGTCTAAGGATGGTAAGAAGTGATTAAACTCAACTCTGTATCTAGAGTACACTGAATACTTTTCCAAAACATAGAGTAAACCTCGGATCCCTATCAAATATAATGGATAGTGGTACTCCATGCAATCGTACCACTTCCTTCACATATATTCTAGAAAGATAATAAAGGGATAAATCTTCTATAATATCAATGAAGTGTGCCGACTTCATAAGATGATCATCTATAACACAGTTAGCATTATTGCATTTTGATGTTTTAGGAAGTCCAGTGACAAAGTACATAGTGATATTTTATGATTTCCAATCTAGTATGGGTAATGGTTGAAACATCCCCTTAGACTTATGTATGTCAACATTAACTTACTGATAAACCAAGCATCGAGAGATATTTTCCGCAACATCACTTTTCATGCCATCCCACCAGATGTACTCTTTCAGGCCCCTATACTTCTTCGTGCTTCCATGGGAATAGATAATGAAGAACTATGAGCCTCATACAATATTTCCTTCTTTAATTATGGTTTGGGAGGAACACAATCCTGATTCCTAAACATTATTATTTCAACAAAATCAATGTAGAATTCAGAATCATTTCTCACCTTCTTTTGTAACTCTACATCTTCTTTCTATGCCTCTTTAATCTTCACATAAAAAGATGGTTGATCATTCATTTGAGAAAGATAAGATTTTTACCCTTCTATTATAATTCATAGATCCATCCTTTCTAAATCCATAAATATTGGATCTTTTGTGATCCTCATCATGGATAAGCTATCATTGTCATGTCGACATAATGCATCTAGCACCTTGTTTGCTTTCCCAGGGTGGTAATGAATTGAAAAGTAATAATATTTAATCCTCTCCAACCATCTTATTTGGCCCATATTCAGCTCCTTTTGTATGAAAATATACTTTAATAACTTATGATCAGTATAAATATCACGCATGTTACCATAAAAATAATGCCTCCAAATCATTAATGCAAATATTACTGTAGCTAATTCCAAATCATTAGCTGGGTAATTTTGCTCCTGGATTTTCAAATGTCTTAAGGTATAAGCTATCAACATATCATTTTGCAAGAGAACACACCGAAATCCCTTCTTGGATACATCACTGTAGATCACAACCCTTTCTCCCCTACAAGGGATTGTGAGAATATGTGCACTGGATAACCATCTTTTTAACTCCTTGAAATTCTCTTCACACTCCTCCATCCACACAATCATAAATCCTTTTCGAGTCAACCTGGTGAGTGGATTTGATAATCGTGAAAAATTGTTCACAAAATGTCGCTAATAACCTACCAAACCACAAAAACATCAGATCTTAGTTATTATTGTTGGTCTAAACCATCTTTCGATAACCTGTGTTTTTGTTTTATCCACAGATATCCCCTGTTTTGAGATTATGTGACCCAAAAATAAAACTTTTTAAATCCAAAATTCGCAGTTGGTAAAGTTGTCATAATTATTCTCCTTTTTAAGGTATTTAATACAATTCTCAAGTGTTCTTCATGTTATTCCACTCTCTTAGAATAAACCGGAATATAGTCTATCCAAACTACCACAAACTGATAAATATATCCTCTAAATACTCTCTTTATTAGATCCATGAAGATAGCAGGGGAATTAGTAAGAACAAATGGCATCACTAAAAATTCATAGTGTCCATACCTTATACAGAAATACATCTTTGGTATATCCTCCCTTTTGACCCTTAATTGATGATACCCTGAACAAAGATCAATCTTGGAAAAGTATTGAGCTCTGTGTAGTTGGTCAAATAAGTCATCAATGCCTGGGATAGGATATTTTTTCTTGATATTGATCTTGTTAAGTTCTCGATAATCAATGCAGAGTCTCATTGATCCATCTTTCTTCTTAACAAACAGAACATGTGCCCTCTAAGGCGATGAACTAGGGCATATGAATCCCTTATCAAGATTATATTGGAGTTTCTTCTTCAATTTCTGTAACTCAATTGGTGCCATTCTATAAGGTGTCTTTGAAATTGGAATAACACTCGATATGAGTTCGATTGAAAACTCAACATCACGATTTGGTGGAAGTCAAGGAAATTCCTATAGAAAGTCATCATCAATCTCCCATACAATGGGAATATTCTTAATCATGAGTTTCTCTCCAACCATATGAGATAAATAACCTTCATTTATTGGAATCAAGACCCATAATATTAAATAAAATTCCACTCGAAGGATATATTCATATTTGCATCGATTGATGATCATAGATTGATCGGGAATATGAAATGTAACTTCCCTTCTTTGGAAATCGATATGAACTCCATATAAGGAAAGAAAATCCATGACAAGAATCACATCAAATTCCACTATAGGAAGGATCATACGTTTTTCTGGAAGCACTTAAACGCAAACGTCAATTGGAGAAGAATTATAAACTCTTGATGCAAATATTGTGCCATTAGGAGTTTTCACAGCTAACTCAACAGCTAATTTTTGAGGTAGTATGGTGATACCCTTGGAAAATTTTTCAGAAATAAAATAACGGGTGGATCCAAAATCAAATAAAACATTTTCTGCATTAGGGTGGATGATAAGTGTACCTTTTACCACTTCGTTATCGTACTCCACATCACTGATAGAAATTGCAGGTGACTTTTCTTTGCCTTTGGCCTTAAGAGTTTGTTGACGTCGATAATCATCAACAACACTTGGATTAGGGTATTGAATAGCATAATTCCAAATTTCCTTGCACATGTAACATTGAAGTGTATGAGGTGAATTCTGTGTAGCCTTATCTTTGAACGCATCACTAGACATCTTTTTCCCATCATTGTTGTATTCAAATGTCTGATGACCTTATTTTCCATATTTGAAACATTTACATATCCCTTTAAGAAAATTGCATCCATGTTTATTTCCACACATTGATCATAAGGAAAAACTCCCCTTCTTTTCAGTGTGGTCTTTAGATCTCTCTTTGAATTTCGTTTTCCTCTTCTTGTCAATGAAATATATCAGATGGGTAACTCCAATATACATCTCAACCTTTAGAGCACATCGAACAATTTCCTCGTAGATAATAAAGTCCCTTACGACAAACTCCCTTTGAAGAATTGGTTCTAAGCCACTAAAGAATCAATCGATCTTACTCTCAGGTTGGATAATAAATCTAGAAGCATACCTTGCATGTCTTGTAAAATATTCTTTGTAGGTACCAACAGATTCATCATCCTTTTTCATTAGTTCACGAAATTCGTTCTCCATCTTTGATCGAAGATTATGAGGGATGTACATTTGGAAAAATATGTTCTTGAACTTTTCCCACTCCATGGACTCAATTTCGTCTATTTGCCTCATATTCTTGATAAGATTCCACCAATGATAATCTTCACATTACAAAGGATATACTGATAAGATGACTTTATCATGCCCAGAACATTGATGAACTGAAAATATCTTTTCAGTGGCACTGATCCACTGTTCATCCACTAATAGATCAATAGATCCACGGAATGAGGGTGGACGCTGCCTCATGAGGGATTCAAAAGAATTTTTCTCTATCCTTTGCTCGTTTGGAAGTCATGGATGATTCATAGCATGAGAAAGTTATGTGATCATGGATAAAAGATTTTCCATTCCAGCTCCCATAACGTTTGTTTCTCAAGAGGAAAATCATTGAATTGCTCATCACATTCAGCATTACCATGGGTCCTTCGAGTTCCAACTATTGACTAAAACCAATAAGCATAGTGTGAGAAACACTAATCATAATAGGAAAACCAAATAATCAAGATTATAGGTTCACACATACGGTCTTATCATGGGTTATTCATGGCCATTTCTAAAACACTAATATTGTGTTCTATGCTTAGACATATCCTCAGGATTCTTACTAAGTCGATCACATCCTAGTTTCCAATGGTTGACTATACCTTTCCTCTGATACCAACTATAATGACCCATACATTACATACATTGTTATTATTTCATAATTGAAGTATACTTATTAAAACATATAACAAACCCATGAAAGGATAGTATTGGTAGATTTTCTTTAGAAACTGGGAAACATATACAACAGGTTCTTAATGAAGCTACATTTTATCCTATTTATTTCATCAAATCTAGAGTCCCATTTTGCATATCCTACATAACACCCTTCTTCTTGACCTATGGAAAAAACATACAATAGGGTTAGCTCAAATTCTCATTAAGGGTAAACAATAGAAATATCAATCATATCATATTCATAAAAACCTAACAATTTTAAAATCATAACCTTCAAAAGAGATCATAATATCAAAACATTTGATAAATCCTAATACTGAAATATAATCCCAATAACTATAACATAAAACATGAAACATTTCTGTATAAACACATAATCATAGAAAATCATTTCATATTAGTCAAAACTCATTGCCAAGACTTTCATAGAAGACAAATTCCATTTTTGAACCGAGTTCACTCCTCGTTCTAGTCATTTATCACTGAACCCAATTAACATGTCGTTCCAGCCATGTATATCCCATGAGATATAAATCATTACCCAATGCATTGGAGGGAGATATATTTCCCACCCATCCCATAATAATACCACTCTTATGTGTGACACATAATCATAAATCATACATCATAGCATAACCCATGTAATAAAAATGAGATTCTTAAACATCATTCCATCATAACATAAACCATAAAAGATAAAGATAATTCGTAATAATAATTCCATCATATCATCATCAAATCAATGTAAAAATAGGGATAGAAACAGAACCATATATTTTCTTAAATGGAAAATAATTTTGATATTACACTTGAAATCCATTCTTGAGGAAAATAACCTTTCTACTTCAATTTTTTTTTTCATTCATAACATGTCATAAAAATTTAATCTAAAAGAAGTTAATTAAAAATAAACTTGTAAACTCTTAAAGGAAACTTCATGGAAATAATGTTCAAGGAAATCATAAAAATCGATTCATGTCATATAAGTTAAAAAAATTCTTCCCATATTGTTGCCAGAAAAGTCCAAAAGTATCTCGTACTGAAAAAAACCTACGATTCCTTTAATATATTTTACTAAAAATTAACCAATAGATAAAAATGTATTTAAACAATATTAGGAGGATATTAATAATATTAAATATTTAGGAAACATGGATGTGGATGATAGATATGCCCCTGTAAATTCTGAAGTATAAACAATCACGGATAAAAATGAGATTGTGAGATTTCCCCTTACCTTAGGTATGATATGATTTGTACATGTCCAAACCTCCTGTATATTGATTTAAATAATTTAAATGACATATTCCAGAATCATACTCATTTTTATGATATCATATATGGTCATATTCTTATCTTATTATTAGAAATATTTCATTGCTATCGGTTATTCAAGGGTTCACTGCTTTATGTTCTTATGCGTTTTATGTCGAATAAATTCATATTTTTATTTTTAGGTTATAGATACATCATTAACAGAATGTTAGTATTTTAATATATATCAGATCTATTCATTAAATTATTTTATATAATCATGGTTTAATGAAGATCATGTAGAACAAATCACCTCGCACTGTGGAGACGGTAAGCCGAACGTACCCACGAGCAACGATATCGTTCCCATAATTATTGAATGGTCTTGGAGTGGATTATAGAATATTTCAGAATTAGTATTAGGTTATAATTATCATATATAGTTATTATTTACACCATTAAACCCATCCAAATAGGGTGTCATTGTAAAACATATTACACAATGGCGTGGAGATGGTATTCCGTACGTATGCACGTGTGGTTATTATATTTTCCATATGATGGATATAAGGTGAAATAGGATTATTACATATTTATAATAACATATTAGTATATTAGTGATACTGATGTTATTTATCTATAAAGAATCCAATATGGAAGAGGATGTAGAAGAAGAAATAATGTTGAAAGGATCGGTAAAGGATATTACCTCTTCGTCGACGGGCCTCTTCTAAACCGCATCTTAGGGCACTAAAGTAGGTCTTTTAAAAGACCAGGACCTCTAGAATGTTTCTAGGTAAGTGGAAAAGAGAAATTGATAGGGTTTGGCTTAGCATGAAATCTCAAAATGGTGTGAGGATAATAGGGAGGAGGTGCCCTTTTATAAGAGGGGTGAGGGGCCCCATAGAAAAAACATAAAATATTATTTTATAATAAATTCATATTCATTTTATAATGTCTCCAAAATGCCTTATTTTGAGGCTAGGGTGTGGAAGGGTCAAAATCTTATCAACCAATAGGATTTAGACATGTTTAGGTTACCATTTTAACATTATCATTTAGATTTAACTCTATGTTAAGTAATTAAATTTTAATGTGTCTTCTTGTATTCTTACACTATATAGTTAATAAAAATACTATAAACAACCAATTGAACACCAATGGGTTCATTAATGTCCTATATATTATTATATAAGTCTTTTGGAAAAACTGTAGAATTTTAGGAATAGATTATCAATTAATAATTTAATATTTATTTAAAAAACACTTTTATGTCAATTTTGAAAATATTTGGTATTTTGTTTTTGTTAAATTCATAATAGCATTTTTACATCAAACAAAATTCATCTGACCAACCTTAATATATTATATTATCTTAGAAAATTAGTGTAATTCATAAAAAGTCTCAAACTAAATTTATTTGGGTATTTATAAAATAAATTATGTTAACATTTCATTAATAAGGTAATTATTTGCATCATCATTGTGTCATAAGTAAATTAAATCATTTTTAACCTCAATTAACCTATTTACAATTAACCGTGGTAAATAAAAGTAAAAAGTTACTATTCACAAAAAAATTATTTTTATCTTATTAAACCACATTTTAATCCTTGATATTAACATTGTCTCTCGGATTTTCAAAATTCAACCCACAAAAGCGTTAAAATTAGGTTTTATGTAAATTTTCAAATTCTCTTAGGAGGTGGGTAAAAGACGGTAAAATGTTCAATAAATTTTTATATATCTAAAATTGTTATAAAATTACTCCAATGAATTATATTTAACTTATAGAGGTATTATGTATCTATTTTGACCTAAAATAAATTTAAATAAAATAAATAATTATTTAAATAAAAATTATGTTTTAAACTATAACTTTGTGTTTTTCACTATTCATCAAAAATTGAATGTTTTCAGAAAAATACCCAAAATTCACCCTAAGATAATTTTGATATTCTGAATCCAAAAATGATGTCCACTTGGAATGATAAAATTTATAATATTTCAAAAGGTGGGTATTACTATTCATAATGGGTAGTTTATATAATATTTTAGTAACATATCGTTGTTTAGCGAAACTTGATATTTTGTACAATGCAACCTATCGAGGAAGGTTGCTCTTGCGTGTAATGAAAGCCAATACAGAGTTGTGTGTTGTGAAAGATTACTTTGGTGTTGTGTATAACTTAATACATAAAAACAAAATATTTCTCATAAAATCTCAAGGTGTTACACACTATCCCACATGAATAGACCTTCCGAGTCTGATAGCTGCCTCATCCGTACTCGATCAAGAAGTGTAGATGTAACAACAAAATAATATAGAAAATTATACCCCATTCAGTCGTTCTCCACCAAATTCATCTTAGAGAATAGATCCATAAGCTTCCACACAATGCTGGACTCCTGAACTGCATGTATCTGAGTTCTCATACTCAACGCGTCAGCCACTGCATTGCCCTTTCCTTGTGTATAGGCAAGCTCAAAGTCTAAGCATTGAAGATAATCGACCCCCCTTCACTATCTTAGATTCAGATCATACTGAGGAAAGATGTACTTGAGAATTTTTTGGTCAGTAAACACCAAAAAGTGCTCTCCCATAAGATATTGTCTCCAACAACGTAAGGCATGAACAACGGCTGCCAACTCTAGATCATGTGTTAGGTAGTTATTCTCATGTGGCCTCTACTGTGAAGACATGTACGCAAAATGTCAATCTCCATGTATAAGCATAGCTCCTAGCCCGATATCTGAAGAATCACAATATAATTTATATCTCTATCCATGCTCTGGAAAGACTAGTATCAGTGCTGATGTCAACCTCCCTATCATCTCCTGAAAGGCCGACTCACAGGAGTTTAAACATAAGAACTTTTCCCATTTCCTGGTCAGACCTATCAGTGGTGCTGCTAGGTGTGAAATGTCTTTTATCAAATGCCTGTAGTATCCATCCAACCCTAGAAAACTCCTCTCGTCAAATACATTATTCATCTTCTCCATGGAAACTACAGCTCTCACATTCTCTAGGTCTTCTGATACTCGTGTGATTGAGATAACATGAACCAAGAATTGAATTTCATCCATCCAAAAATGGCATTTCCATAGTTTAGAATAATGATGATGCTCTCTCATTGTACTCAGTATGTTATCAAGATAGGTAGCTCTATCATGTTGAGTGTGAGAGTACCCCAAGATGTCATCCATGGAAACCACCATGATAGAATCTAAGTATGGATTGAACAGTCGGTTCATCAGTTCCATGAAAACTGAAGGCATGTTCATGAGACTGAACCACATAACCATACACTCGTATAGACCATACCTTTTCCAAAAAGCTGTAAGAGGTATATTAGATGGTCTAACGTGCAACTGAGGATAACCAGACCTCATGTCAATCGTCGAGAACACTCAGGATCCTCAAAGCTGATCGTATAGATCATCCATCCTCGGAAAGGGATATCGGTTATTGACCATCAACCAGTTTAGCTTCCAATAATCCACACACATCTTAAGGATACCATCTTCCTTCTTCACAAACAGGATAGGAGATCCCCAAGGAGAACTATAGGGTCGGATTAAACCCTTTTCCTGAAACTCCTCCAACTGCTTCTTGAGCTCCTATAAATTAGGTGTAGCTATACTATAAAGTGGAATGGACACTAGTGCTGCTCCTAGCATGATCTCAATATGATATTATACCTCAAACTTTGGAGGCAAACATGAAATGTCCTGTGGATAGACATCCCTAAAATGATCCACAACTGGAGGAAAGCCTAACTATGATGTCCCCGGGTCATCCAGATAATGACTAGAAATATGGGCTATAACTCCTCCTATCCCATGATGCTCAGGTCATGCTTGACTCGCCTGGACATCCCACAAACCTATATGAAGAAAATATCCATCCTTTGGTGATATGAAACTCACCCTGCGGCGATAACAGTGGAAAACTACATGAAAGGGAACTAGCCAGTCAATTACAAGAATGACATCATAACTCGTCATCTCTATGACATAGAGGTCCCATATAAAGTGGCAACCTGCAACCTCAAGAGGGAACTCTCTGCACTAATTTACGCTAAACGTTCTAGTCCACAACGGGGTTTCTAGATTCAAAGTATCGACAGAGGAAAGGATACAGAGCCGAAGGCTCTCTACAATAGCAACCGAGATACAGCTGTACATAGAAACAATATCAAAAAGAGACGAAGATGAAACTGAGGCTACTAAGATCGTACCATGAACTATAAAAGTTTTGGGATCCTGCTCCAGATGGGTCAGCTACACAGTGAATGTATGACCTGTATAGCAGCCCTGCGACCCTGGCAGTTCACTATGAGTTGATCCACACCACTATCGCTAGTATCCTGGTGAATGACCACCATGGTCGTGACCTCCACCTCGGCCCACACAGCCGGGCGAACTCCAGTTCCCAGAATAGTGTGTATCTGGTGATGCAACTCCCAAACACGGTGTCATAGAAGTAACCCTACCACCAACTATAGCTGAGAAGATCTAATAAAAACACTGAAGATGGGCTATCTTGCTGCAAGATCGGAACTCCATCATGTCTCTATGGCACTGAAGCCTAGTATTCCCGCTCCTCCCGCATTGGTAACATACTACTAGGCCACCCAAAGATAAATTCATCCTACTCTAATCTCCTTGAGCAGACTCCCTGTGGTGCTTCCTTCTATCAGTAGGAGGAATACTTGCTCTAGAGGTTGAACCGCCCTGGCTCACTGCTCAAGAATCCCTCATATTGTGCTATGTGATTAGCACCTGGTTGGTGATAGATATTATAGAAGCCCACCTGATGATGTTCACCTACGAGAGGATGTCATTCCCCAGACCATCCTTGAACTTCATTGCAAGGAACAACTCAGGGCTTCCTAGAATAGGCGTGAAATGCTCCAGCTTAGTAAAGCGAGACAAGTACTCCATAACTGCAAGGGTAACCTACTCCAGACTCATAAACACTAGGGATCGATCGGACCTCAAGGTATCTAGGTAGAAGTAATCGTAGAATATGGGACAAAACTCATCCCAATTCATACTCTGCTGGTGCCCTAACTGTGAGAACACCTCACACCACCTCTTGGCAGATCCTTAAAGCATATAAGTAGCAGGCATCACCCTATTCTCAGGAGGTATCTTCAGATGCTCGAAAAGTGTCACCGTGGCATCTAGCCATGACTCTGTAGCCTGAGGGCCATTATCCCATAATAATGTAGGAGGACACTGATGCTAAAAACCCCACGTCAACTATTCAATCGACTGGGCAGGAGGAAGCACTCCCTGGAAGGTCTGCATTATCCTCATAAATTATACCCTAAACAACACATCAACGCTTACAACTAGTATAACTGATGGTGCCAAGGAAGGCACATCAGGAGGATCTATAGGAGGTCCCTAATCGGCCATATCTAGTTTCTGATCACCGCATGACATCTGACGTACAATCGGAGGACGTCTCGGAGGCATAACTCTGAATGGTCAAATGAATTCCTTAGATCATGATTATAACATAATGAGAACACAAGAGTACAAGATGGTAATAAGAGAAGGACACATTTAGTTTTTACAAAATAATAATTCCCAACATGTATAAAAACAACACGGCATGTTCTTTTAAACCATTCACATGGGCGTGTAATTTTGCCACATTTGGTCGTGCAACGCCCCAAGCACACGACGTTTTATCCCCACACACGACATGTACATGAACTCTATTCCATGCCATAGTCTCCTTACACTGCTAACCCACACAGTCCTCTTAATCCTAGACTAAGATGTGTGTTCACGAATGACTCGGCATGTACTAGATAGGGTTTTAGTGACCCGTGTTCATAGGTACATGGCCAGCTACAAGGTTCACTATTACACGGCGTGCTCCCTGAGAACACGACATGTACTTTAAGGATTTCCCCAACCCGTTTTTTTCGTGACATGTCTAAAGTATTAGGATACATGTTACGGCATGTAATAACGGTACACGGTGTGTAATTTCAAATATTCATCCATCTGTGCCATTAGCCACATGGGTAGACACACGGTCACTACAACACGGCATGTACATACCGTACAAGGCATGTTCCTGAAGATTTTTTACAACCTTGTGTTTCATCCAACACAGTCAGTGACACGGTCAAAAAACTACACAGCATGTATTAATAAATTACACAACATGTATTCTACTTATTTCTGTTCAGTAGCTCAAAAACTACTCTAAAGCCCAGAAAACACAGAAAACAAGAGTTATGGTGCCAAATTCTGATCCATGAGGGCCCATACTCCACGCGAATGAGAGTTTGGCATCTTATTCAAGTCTTAAAAAGTCAACCAGGCAATAATCCCCCAAATTCTTGATCCATGAGGGCCCATAAAATCTCAAAAAAATAATTTGGCATCCATTTATGCAATGTACTATACAAACAAATTCTCTATCAAACAGAAGAGATTTTACCAAAGCATCTATCACAACAGAATGAATAATCTACCCAACGTCTATCACAACAACATGAAATCGCTAATGCATCCTAGATGGAATGGTAAGAATGCGTGTAATTTGATTTCTAAAAAGTTTCTATATGATGAATAAGATGGAATACTCTCATCTCATCGGGTTGTGATAGAAACATGACAGCAATAACAACAACGGTAACAGAACACGGCATGTCAATCACAGATAGGTGAAATCATATCAACAGTAAAAATTGAAAAACAAATAAAATTGCAATAAACAAGGTAGTATGGATTTTCCTTGTACACGGGTTAGCTATGCACAAGCAAAACGTATTACCAAGTAGCAATTCCATCCTATCCCTGGCTATATGATTCAAACAGTAAGCCAAGAGAAAAAAATTTCTCTAATACATCATTGTAACATGCCGGTTCTAGAAGCCTCCTAGAGGCACCCCGTACCCAGTTGGTAACATGGCCTCAAGAACATTTCCTCTAATTAAAGAGGCTACGGACTAGCAGTGATAGCCATGAGAGTGTTAGTGGGGAAACTATTCCCTCATTGGAAGAGTACACAGCGGAAGTAAACAACACATACAATAGCAGAATTATTAAATATCCACCAAAAATAAACATCAGAAGACATAAAACAATAAGAAACTAGAGAACACAGATATATAAGAAATGATTCATGATACAAATGTCTAGGAAAGCATCCAAACAAGTCATGATACATACGTATAGGAAAAAATCCAAACAAGTCACAATTCAGAATACAATACTAAACAAATGTACAAAAGAAAAATAGATAAGAAACTCCTTAGCATCGCAATCCTCATCTTGGTCTCATGATCTCCATCTCCAATATATGTCATGTACCTAAAGTCAAATGGTGCTTTCCCTTGTCTATACCAACAATAATAAAATCTGTTTGGGTCTAAAGGCATGACCCAAAAATGGTGTGAGACTAAATCCTAGAAGGCAACCACCCGAAGATCTATTCCTAACAGTCAGTGAGTATATGGCATATAATAGTACTGTAAGCAATAACTAGTAAAAATAAACAAGATGATACACAATAGAAAAAAATCCATAGATCAACAAGAAGCAGTGAAGAAAACCCTTAACCACAAACAGGAATCCCTCTGGGAAGTACTCACAGCCATCCCCTCTAGTCCTATGCAAGAAGTACCAACAACCCTATGGGCAGTTCACTCAGTCTAACCCATCTGTTTTGGTCATAATAAATTTTAAGACTCTCTGAGAAAGCATGCTCAATCAATTCATCTTATAGTCTAAGGTAGTCATGGACTCTCTAAGGAAGATCAGGCGATCTATTCCCCTTATAACCCCAAGGTCTAGAGACTCTCTGAGGAATCTCACTCGGTCAATTCCTCCTATAGCCTTAGGTCTATCACAGACTCTATGAAGAAGCTCACTCAGTCAATTATTCCTATAGCCTTAGGTCTATCATAGACTCTCTGAGGAATCTCACTCGGTCGTTTCCTGCTATAGACTTGAATGGTTTAAGAAAATTCAAACAAAACAAAGAATTTGTGAGGAATCTCACTCGGTCAATCCTCCTGTAGTTTATAAAGCTCAAGACTCTACGAAGAAGCACAATAATACAGTCCCAATGTGGTCTATAATACCCATGACCCTAAGGGAATCTCACTCGGTCTATCCCCTATAGACTATAATGTCCAAGACTCTCTAAGGAAGCTCACTCGGTATATCCCCTTATAGACTATAGAAACAGGTTCTCAGGGCGCCGTGTAAGTCAGTGCATAATAATGATATATGGACAAGGTAATCTTACAGAGCTTCTGGGATAACCAGTCTAAAGCATAACAAGCGTGTCCTGGAACAATACTCCAACCTATGGTCACAAGGCATGGAAAACATGTATAACGACCAAAGGAAGAATTAGAACGAATGTTTGTAAAGAGAACAAGCTTGGGATAAACACCAGAGAATAGAAATTATCATTATACATAGCCAAATTACCTCTAAACAAGCATACAAAAAGCCAGGAAAAACAACAGGGGAAAAAAAGTAAACACACAATACCCCGTTCAAGGGTATTGGTGGAAATTGCACATAATACTCAAGAAATCGAATGGAAAGGCGCAAACAACCCACCTTGATGCTAGGATATTGATATACTTGAACCATGAGGCTTGAATCTACATAGAACATTGTAGATCTAAGAAAATGAAAAAATTTATAAACGCATGATAACATGAAAAATAGGAGGAATTAAAAAATGATTCTCTAGAATAAGGAAGATCTTACTGCAGTGGTTCCAACACAATCGATGACGGTCGATTCGGAGAATGGATAGAGGCTCGGGGGCTCGGAGGAGATTCATGGTCGTACGCTCTCTCCTTGTCGAAGAACACCTAGAAGAAGATAGATCTTTGGTTAAGATGTGACCTCAGTGTGTTTAAAAAAAATAAAGTACATGGTGTGTAATTTTGGAGTACATGAAGTGTACTAGGATTTTCTGTACTCCACTTTAAATAGCCTCCACATCACCCCACACGACCGTGTGTGTGGCCCGGACATGACCAGCACATCACCTCGAGCGGCATTGAAGTACATGGGGTGTACCTATAAGGTGCATGTCTTGTACTTAAAAAATTTCTAGAAACTCATATTTTCAAAAAAAACTCTAGGAAAAGGAAAAACATACCTAAAACGAAGGCCCGAGTTTTTACACAAGTACATCATCAGACCAACATAGAATCCTAGTACATCATCATGCCCACGTAGGATCATAGTACAGTAGACCCATGTAGGATCCTAGAGTGGTCCCACATGGATTCCTTGTGTGGATCCATGTGGGACCCTCAATCACAGGCCCACGAAGGATCCCAAAGAAATGAACCACAACAGATCCCTTTCCCATTTTACAGCCAGCTACATAGTTCCAACACTATGCTCGCATGATTCTGGGAGGGTCTTCTACTCAAGCCACATAGAGATACTCCAATTGGCATGAAGTACCATGAATAAGTATACCAAAGTACCAACACATAAAAGGTGTCTCAATGCAATAGGTAGTGTGTTAATCAGATGCACGGTTTGTAAGTTATTTTCCTTTTAGTCTCGAGAGCATGGTTGGATTTGTGTTCGATCCAACCCAGCCAAACCCCAAAATTGCCAAAAACTCATGTCGGTTATACCAAAAGTATATTCTCGATCCATGGGTTTTAGCACTTCAGACGGTATGCCGAATCGACGAACAAAGCTGATGATATTGCAGAAAGAGTAGAATGTGTAAAAATTGGTCTACTGCTAATCCGAATCAATCAAACTGACCCAGCCTGCACTGGGATCACAATGCGTTTGCCCATGGTGATGCTTCCCATAATGTGGCGGCCCACCACAACTAGCCGAATGGCCTACCCCTCTTTTGCGTGGCTCAGTCATGCACCATGCATTCGCAGGTGCCCGGTGTCGAGCCGGCTGTTCCTCGCCTAACCACTACGGCACAAAGTCTTGGCTCATCTCCACAGGGCAGTGCAGACGCACACCATCCCCCCACCCTTTTCATGGCTGGCCGGAGTGTTGGCCACTGCCCTTACTTTACCGTGGACCTTCTCCTACAACGCAGTTGCACCACTGCCATCTTTGTGGATTGCCGCCGATCCAAAATCCCACCAGTTCCAATCTCCGCTATCAGACTCTATCCTCTTCCATCACTAATAACACATGAAAACCCTCATGGTAGTGGAGAGGTCAAGCCATGTTATTTTGGCCCGCACCCTCCTAGTTATAGAGGTAGCATGCAACTCGTAATTCTTGAATCACGAAGAACATCAATAATGTGTAAGGATGGTATTCAAGACAACAAACCATATCATGTCATTAATTGAGGAGGTCATGAGGAAGAAGAAGAAGTCATTGGGGACGGTGTTGTAAGATTTCATCGCTTCCACATGATGACTCCCATCATTGAAGAAGAATCATCCTCATTCGTCAATATGAGAGTTTGTTCTTCATTGGAGGATAAGTTCCCCCAATATTCTCTCCCAACATTAACCCTTTTCCTACACATTTCCCATGAAAATGAAGAGACAACCAAATAAAACATGTTTATCAATTTAATTTTTTGGAATAATTAATTGGCACAATTAATTGAAAGGCTCATGCATAATTAAATGGGTTGCATTGAAATTATTAAAATTGAGGACCCCAAGGGACAGAACACATATTCATTTAATTAAAGAGGATCATCAATTTGTGTAATTAATGAGACTCATAAATCCTACAATGGGTGGTTACACATTTTGTGTAACCTAAAATTTAATGTCCATCATTAAATGCCCGACCTCCCTCAGGTGGTCCCAGCCAATATAATTTAAAAAGGATGGTGACAATTTTTAAAATGTTTTTTATTTAAATCTCCCATGAAAACCAAAAAAAACATTCACTCTCAACTCTACTACAGTCGAGTTGAAGCCTCCCTTATGTTAATATCATTGGTGTGATTTCAATGGTGTCCTCAGATTATGATTCCGAGCACCGGTTCAAAATTTACAAAATCCCACTCTCACATTTATTGAACATACCTAAAATATTCTGAAATTCATTCTGGGGATACAGGGACTCACAGTCACGCGGCATTAATTTTTGTGGACTAATAAAATTCAAATATAATTAAAAAAAATATATAGAAACTTCCGAGTCATTAAATTCTCACCACCTTAGGGCTTTGCTTCCCAGAAAGCCACATCACAGATGCTATAAAAACATGTGGGGGTACTGAGCGTGAATATGAGCCTCCTGTAACCATGTGATCTCCTGGAGGTTCATGTGATGCCTACACACACACACCAAATGTATTGACCTCCCACGAAAGACCCTCTCCTATCGATCCTCAATTTCTACTGGAACCTTGGTAAATGCCACCCCATCATCGATATTAATCTCTCCATGGTTGATGATGTGTGATGGGTCATGAATTTATCTCCTCATCTTTTATACGTGGAAAACATCGTGCACTTGGTGCAACTGAGGTGGAAGGGAAAAGTGGGAATCCACCTCACCAACTCAGCAACTGCTTTCTTCATTTACTGCCACAAATGCTGACACCGTAGGTCCTCTGACAAGGATGATGTTCTCCCCACCTTCAGAAAATTCATTAGGAACATTTCCTATGGATATCTAGGCATGTAGAGCATCAGAGTCTATTTCCCCATGTTTTCCTCCCGGACTCATTGAAGAAGTGTGGGTCTGACTGTAATAGATTGAAGATAAGATGCTCCATCTCAATCCATGTAGGATATTTGTAAAGCCGCTAGATGCTCTATCATCTCACCCATCAACTATAGGCCAGACCTCATACTGAGTGAATTTACTACCTGGTTCCCCTTCCCAAAATTATAGACTATCTCAATGTCATAGTCCGGGAAGAACTCTAGCCACTCACGTTGGGAACTAAAATGTAAGGACCCAAACTTTTTCAATCGAAATGTATTTAATATAAATATGTCATAAGAGCACATGAAAACACAACATAATGAACTACTATGTTCTACGTGACCTTTAATAATGAGTTTTTTCACTTCTGTATTGGGAATTTTGAAAATGTGGCATACACGGTTGTGTTCAAGATGATTTTTAGAGTCAAATGAAACCAAAATAATTTTCATTGAATAATAATCTAACCGTATGAATATTAACATACCGTTATGATTATTTATATACCTTAATGAATAGTATCATTACATATGATTGTATAAAAATAATATTCGAGTGAAAGTATGATGTACCAATATTTTATAATAAGTAAATGAATGTTTTAATATTGGTTTTTTAATAATAAATTATGATTTTAATTAAATATTATATTATTTATATTTATAAATTTATTTTTGAAAAGTGGACATCATTTTTAGATTCTAAATGTCGAAAAATGTTTGGTGTAAATTTTTGGGATTTTTCAGAAATACATGAATTTTTTGTGAATAGTAAAATACATTAATTTACCGTATAAATACATTATAATTTAAACTCACTATTCCTGACATCACAAGTGATTCAAGCACTCAAATCTCGAACTCACATGCCCCATTTACCATTCTTTATAATTTATGACTCATTATTCCTTATCTTTGGAGAAATTAATAAACTATTGAGTTTTTTATTAAGGAAACCTCTCTCCCCTCTACTATAAATACCACCCTTCACACATTCATTTACTCACACATATCAATCTTGAAGCCTTTTCTAAACTCTTCCCAAACATCTTCCCTGTCCCCTTCCCTATGTCAAAGAGAATATGGTCTCAGAAAAAGACCATGCATAGGACCCTTACAGAGGATCTCAAGAGGAGGATTCAAGAGGTAATTTCCCTCCATCTTCTTATTTTCTTATTATCTCCCCACCCATCATTGCCTAAATTTTATGGTAACTCCAGTGTCACATATATATATTGGCCTATTATGATACTAATGGGATATTATATCATCCAACCCCCTTTATCCTCTTCTTTTTTTTATTAAATTTAATGTTGTTTGTGAGGTGTTAATTTTTCACCTTCAAGAATGACATGT
Source organism: Viscum album (assembly GCA_963277665.1). Lineage (NCBI taxonomy): Eukaryota > Viridiplantae > Streptophyta > Magnoliopsida > Santalales > Viscaceae > Viscum > Viscum album. The sequence goes on from OY728145.1 coordinate 1,111,498,533, forward strand.
ATTATTCATCCATTTCCTCGTTCAGATCTGGTCATGAAACCATTTTTATGGTTTAACCTGAATATTTTATATGTATAATGTCTTATTTAATTTTTGGAAACTAACTTATGAACATATTACTAAATGATAAATTAAAACAACCTCTTTGTGATCGAAAACTCGCCTAAATTAACCCAATAAATCATCATTTAATTTTTATCTAATGATTCATGCACATGGTATATAATATAATTCATTATAAGATAATTTTAAATTATGTAATGTCATTAATAATATTTAACATCATTTCTGGATCTTTACCCATGTTCTACCGAAGCGTTCATTTATGAATACTAGTTAACGACTCAAGAAGATCATAAAAACGAACATTAATGAACAATGTTTTTAAACCCTATAACTCACCAAAGAGACCATAAAATGATGTAATGAAAACCAAATTAACACTATTAATGTATAAAAGGTTCCTAAAATTATAATTAATTAATATAATGTCATTATATAGGTCATTAAAGGGAAGTAAGCGTTCAAATACAAGGTAAGGGGAAATTCTTGAACCCGAATTTCATCCTTAGGGTTCTCCCTATTTCTCATAATTTTTTATATGGTTACTCCAAAAAATTAATTTCATCATCATTTTATTTCATTTTCTGAGATATACATGTTTGACACTATTATTTATGTCAAACAAAATTTCTTCCAAAAGAACTCTTCTGTTATGAACTCACCTTTTACTTGTCATTCAAGGTTGATGGTTCTTTTATCATGTATGTAATTTCCTCTTTGTTTTGGGAACAGAATGTTTATGAATGTGTTCATATGGGATGAAACCCATTACAATACTTGGGTTAGTTATATTAATTATTGATATATTTTCCATGTGGCATGCATGATAATGATAATATTATGATGTGACGGGTGCACCTTGAATTATATAGCACAATATGAATGTTTGAATGTGACGGGTGCTTCCGGAATTATAAAACGCTTCAATGCATTGGGTAAAGTGATGAATCTCATGAGTAAATGTTAAATGAGGTGGAAAATTTGATATCTTTGTTCACAATTATGTGTGATAGTTATCCACTAAGTCATGATGTTTCATTTTTATGCATTACCACACTTCTATTATTTTATTTATGCTTCCTCTCATGATCATGATATTTTTACAATGTTATGATCAGGGTCACCCCATGATATATTGTTCTTATCTATCCTCTTACTGAGGTTTTAGCTCAACCCTTTTTATTTATTTCCTCAGGTTTCTATAAGTACTAAAGAGTGGACTAGTTCCAATTAGAATCTAGAGAAGAAGAAATTAAATAAATGTTTATGGTTGATGATATAATTTCTAGTTGTGGTCCTAGTTTTCCCAAGACACTAATTGTTTTGATCCTCTATTCGTAATATTATTATGTTGTTTATCATAAAATAATGTAATAATAATGTAAGAAAATGTCGGGTCCCTATAGTTAGTATCAGATGCGTGGTTTAGTTAATATGGGTATTAGGTTTAGTGAACGCTAGAGAAAACTTCTAGCATGAGACTAAGTACAAATATGCACACATGAATCTATACATAGGGATCCCCTATGTTATGATTTCAGTTAAAATTGTGAAAATGAATAAGTTATGTATTCATGAATTGTTGACTTATGTTTTTTTTCAAAACTTTTCTATTTTATAAAATGGGGGGAACCAGGAGAAACTAGGACAAAAACTCGTGCGAGGTCCAATGGAACGATTGCCCAGACGAAATCCACAATTATTTGGGAGGTGGTGTTCAGAACATCATGACGATGCTTACCCAATTATCTCAGGTTATGAAAAATCACCATAATAATGTTGAACTTCCTCCTTTTCCAAAGAAAGATCAACTAGCTATCAAATGTTTTATATGGTAATTAAAACCGATGTTTAGTGGATTTTATGATCCTCTAGTTGCGGAATAGTGAGTCAACTCCATGGAGAAGATCATTTCTATGATACATTGCTCTCATATGGAAAAGGTTACTCTTTCTGTATATCTTCTATATGGAGAGGCCGATCACTGGTGGGATTTGATTAAGAACCCCAAGCCAAGGGAGGATATTAAAGAGATGGAATGGGAGGTCTTTATGATCACGTTTCTTAATAAATATTTCTCATGATCTTTTCGCACAAAGACGGAGAGAGGATTCATAGATCTCAAGAAAAAAGAAGGAGAATCTGTCACAACATATGAAGTGATTTTCACAATGCATGAAATGTACGCTTTAGGTTTTATTATCAACAGTGATAGATAAATTGGTAGATTCTTCAGTGGATTAAAACCACACCATAGAAAGGCTCTTTCAATTCGAGACTTCTAGAGTTATGAAGAAGTGGATAGGTGTGATCTCAAATTTGAGATATAGTTTGGAGTATGGTCACATGGATATGGTGATAAGAAACGAATGATGGATTTTCATTCTGATGGATCTAAAGATAAATGTGGATTGAAAAATAAACAACCCACATGCCAGAAATGTGGGAAGTAGCACCATGGGAACTGCCTTAATGGGATGGGGGAATGACTCATGTTTGGGAAAGAAGGAAATCATGTTCAATTGAGTTGAAAAGACATGAAATGGAAGGTTATGTAGGGGAATAAAGGAAAGAACCACCCATAGTTCAATAATACAACTGTAGGTAGCTAGGGAACTATGATAGGAAGTGCACTTAACCTCAAGTTCTTGTGGGTAGATTAGAGTCAGCATCCACCAAATCTAGAGGAACAAGGGAAGGCTTTTGGAATCACTACAACAGAACTGAAGTAAAATTATGAAGTCGTACAAGGTATACTTACTATTCAATCAATAATGGAAAAATTAAAATTTGATTTTGGTTCTATGCATTCCATTATATCATGTAATTTTTTTAGAACAATAGAATCAAAGCCATGAAACCATGAAGTTGAGATATCTGTAAAAACACCAAGTGGTGCAATCATTGAAACCCAATTGTTTGACTCTTATAATGTTGGCGTATGTGGGAAAATTCTTCCGAAAAATCTAGTAATACTTCCCTTGGTGGAATTAGACGCTATAATGGGAATGCATTGGATGTCATTATATAAAGCACATATAAACTGTCCGGAGATGGAAAAATCATTACATATTCGGAACCATCCCATGCTCCTCTAAAAATTCATGGAAGATCAAGAATCTCCATTGAAAAATCCTTCAAATCTATGGATGATGATTTCCTACGATAATCATACCTCTAAAAAATGGTTGAGTCATGGTATGGTGCCAACCTTGTGGAAATGCCCATCGAAAGGTAATACAGTGATTTATTTCCCAAAGAGTTACCCAGAATTCCCCCATATTGTGAGGTAGAGTTATCAATTGAACTCATACCCAGATCTACTCCTATTTCGAAGTGTCCTTATAGGATGGATCCTATCGAACTAGACGAGTTACTGAAGTAGCTACACGAGAATCTAAAAAATGGGTTCATATGCCCTAGTGCATCACCTTGGGTGCGCCAGTGCTATTTGTGATGAAGGATGGAACAATGCGGTTGTGTATCGATTATCCGGAACGCAACAAGATCACTATAAAGAACAAGAATCCTCTTCCGAGGATTGATGAATTTTTTGATCAGTTAAGTAGAGCTCAATACATCTCAAAGGTGGATCTTCGTTCTCGATATCATCCGTTAAAGGTGAAGAAGAATGATATTCAGAAGACTTCTTTCCAGACAAGGTATAAGCACTAAGAGTTTCTGGTGATTCCTTTAGGACGTACTAATTCCCCTGAAATAATCATGGATTTGATGAATAATGTCTTTAGAAATTACCTCGACATATTTTTGGCAGTGATTATTGATGATATTATCATCTACTCCAAGTGAAAGTAGGAACATGAAGAAAATATAAGACTTGTGCTGGTGACATTAAGAAAGGAGAAGATGTACACCATGTTCAGAAAGTGTGACTTTTGGATGAATAAAGTCACGTTCTTGGGACATGTGACCACATGTGAAGGAATTTATATTGATCCATCAAAGACAAAGGAAATTTAGTAATGGCCTAGGCCCTCTAGTGTTATATAAATATGTAGTTTTCCTGAATTAGCTGCGTACTAATGACATTTTTTGAGATACTTCTCATTATTTTCAATCCCAAAAACTATGTTAAAAAGGACAGTGGGAAAGTATGTATGGACGGAAGAATGTGATGGAAGCTTCAGGGAGCTAATGAGAAGATTTATCACTACACATGTCCTCTCACTACTGAAAAGTGGAGAAAGATTTGTGATATAGAGTGATGCTTCAAAGAAAGGCATGGGTTGTGTACTCATGAAAAATGAAAATGTGATAGATTACATCTCATGATAATTGATGATCCATGAGCAGAACTACCCAACACTTGATCTAGAGTTGGAAGCCATGATATTTTCCTTGAAAATCTGGCAGCACTACCATTATGGTGAGAAGTGTGACATTTACACAAACCGGAAGAGCCTAATGTATATATTCACACAAAAGGATCTCTACATGTGTCAAAGGAGATGGTTAGATCTATTCATGGATTACGATTGATCTATTCACTAACATCTGGGAAAGCCGAACAATGTAGCTGATTCTCTAAGAAGAAACGAACACGCTACTATATCCATGTTATGGATTAAGAAAGACCATATCATCTTAGATATGAAAAGGATGGATATGGAAATCATAAGGATGGGGTGAAATCCTACCTTTTCCAAAATTATTGTGCATCCATCCATCCATGAGATAATTAAGAAAGAACAAAGGAATGGCATGGATATACAAAAGAGGGTGAATATAGTAAATTAATAGAAGCTGCAAGAGTTCCATATTGACGATGTTGGTGTGATTCGGTTTGTAACATGGCTTTTTGTGCCTTCATCATCCGGGATAAAGAAGGATCTATTGGAAAATGCGCATAGCTCAATGTCCTCTATCCATCAATGGAGTATGAAGACGTACTTTGATATCCAGCAACACATCTGGTGGGATAACATGACGAAGGAGATTGCAGAATATATATCAAGGTGCTTGGTATTTCAGCATGTCAAAGAAGAGAAACAAAAGTTAAATGGCATGATGTAGCCATTGCCTATACCAATGTGGAGATGGGAAAATGTTATTTTGGGATTTGTCACAGGTCACCCAAAGACATCTAAGGGAAATAATGCGATATAGGTTGTGGTTGACCGACTCACAAAGACTTCCCATTTTATCGCTATTCAGGAAGATCACTTTTTTGAACAACTTGAAAAGATATATGTGAAGGAAGTGGTGAGACTGCATGATGTTCCACTCTCAACTTTCTCTGACCATCATCTAAGGTTCATATCTAAATTCTGGAGGAGCCATCAACATGTTTTGAGTACTGAAATAAATTTCAGCATGGCTTATCACCCCAAATCTAATGGCCAGTCTGGAAGGACTATTCAGATACATGAAGATATTCTAAGAGAATACTCTCTAGATTTCAAAGGTGGATGGGATCAACATCTACCATTGGATGAAATATCATACAACAATAGCTTCCACTCATGTATCTAGATGGATATATATGAAGATCTGTATGGAAAGCGATGTAGAACTCCAACCTGATGGGATGAAGTTGGGAGATGAAATCTACTTGGACCCGATCTTGTGCAAGAGATGACATAGAAGGTTCAAGTCATCTTGAAACAGATCAAAGATGATCAGGGTTGGTAAAAGATCTATGCCAACATCCATTGAAGGGACATGGATTTCGACGTTGGAGATAATGTATTCCTTTGAATATCACCATTGACGAGAGTCATGCTGTACAGAACGAATAGAAAGCTATTCCAATGGTACATTGATCTCTTTGAGATCCATGAACATATAAGAGACATGGCCTATCGGTTTTCACATACACAGAATATAGATCAAGTTCATGATGTGTTTCACGTATCACTATTGATGAAGTACATATCAAACCATCACATATACTAAACTTAGAGTTGGTAGAATTGGGAGATGATATCTCTTATGAGGAGCATCAAATAGAGATTCTGGACCAGAGACACAATGTTATATGAAAAAACACAACCCACCTTGTCAAAGTGTTTTGGAGTAACCATATGTTTGATGAAGATACTTGGGAACCAGAAGTGGAGATGAAAGATAAGTACCCTAACCAGTTGGTATAAAATGAAATTTCAAGGGAGGAATTTCACAAGGGGGAAGAATGTAATGATAAGATCTTTTCAATTGAAAATACCTTCTTATAAATATGTCATAAAATAACATAAAAACACAAAATATCGATCTAATAATTGCTAAGTGATATTTAAACATGAGTTTTTCACTTCAGTATTGTGAATTTTAAAAATATGACATACATGGTTGTGTTCAAGATGATTTTTGGAGTCAAATAAAACAAAAAATGGTAAATAGTAACCTACTCTTATTAATAGTAACATATCCTTATGAATAGTTATGTACCCTAATGAATAGTAACCTTACCTATGATAGTATAAAAGATTATTCGAGTGAATGTATGATGTACCATTATTATAGAATAAATAATTGAATGTTTCAAAACTGGATTTTTTAATAATAAAGTATGATTTTAATGAAATAATAAATTAATCATATTTAGATAATTATTTTAATAAAATGGATATAATTTTAGGATTCTACACGTCGAAAACATTTTGAGGTATATCTAAGGGATTTTTCTGAAATACGTGACTTTTTTGGTGAATAGTAAATTAAATTAATTAAGTGTATAAATCAATATAATTTAAACTAACTATTCATGACCTCACAAGTGATGAAATCACCAAAATATCGATCTCACATTCCCCTTTTACAATTATTGGTCATTTAAGAGTCATTAATCCTTGTCTTTCTTGATATTAAAAAACTATTTAATTTTATATTAAGGAAACACCTCTCCCCTCCACTATAAATACCACCATTCACACCCTCATTTCCTCACACATCTCAATCTTGAAGACATGTCTAAACTATGCCCAAAAATATCTCCTATACCTTCCACCATGTCAATGAGCTACTGGTCACATCAGAAGACCAAGCTTAGGCCCCTTAATGAGGATCTCAAGATGAGCATTCAAGATGTAATTTCTCCCCCTATTCTTCATTTCTTATTCTCCCCCACCAATCATTGCCCATATGGTATGGTATCTCCATTAAGATACATATTCTGGAATTTTATGATACTAGGGGGTTATTATATCATCCAACCCCCTTTCTCTTATTCTTTTTAATTTATTAAAGTGAATGTTGTTCGTGAGGTGTTAATTTATCTCTTTCAAGAACCACTGGTCTTATTATTCCATTTCTACCTTCAGATCTAGTCATGAAACCATTTATTTGGTTGATACTGAATATGTTATATGTATTATTTCCTATTTAATGTTCTCTAACTAACTTATGTACATATTACTAAGTGATAAATTAAAACATGTTTTTTGTGATCGAAAAACCGCCCAAATTAACCCAAACAATCATTATTTAAATTTTTATGTAATTATTCAACAACATGGTATATAATATAATTAATTATAAGACAGTTTTAAATTATTTAATGAATTTAATAAATTTTCATATCAGTTCTGGATGTTTTCCCATGTTCTACCGAAACTTTCATTTAAGAATACAAGTTAACCACCTAAGAAGGTCATAAAAATGAACATTCAAGAACGAAGTTTAAAAACCATATAACTCAAAAAAAAGACCATAAAATGATATAATAAAACAAAAATAAACCCTATTCATGTATTAAAGGTTCTTAAATATATAATTAATGAATATAATTTCATTATACATGACATTAAATAGAAGGAAGGCTTTAGATTCAAGGTAAGTGGAAACTCTCGAACCCAAATTGCATCCATTGGGTTCATCCAATTTCACTCCATTTTTTATATGGATACTCCTAAAAATCATTTTTTTATCATTGACTTTAATTTTATGGGATAAACATGTTTAGCACTATTGTTTATGTCAAACAAAATTATTTCCAAAATAACTCTTCTTTTAAGAACTCACCATTCACTTCTCATTCAAGGTTGATTGTTCTTGTATCCAGTATGTTATTCCCTATTTTTGTTGGGAACACAATGATTATGAATGTGTTATAATGAGATGAAAAAAATTCCATTCCATGGGTTCATAATTTTCATTATAGATATATGTTCTATTTTTCATGCATTATAATGATAATATTATGATGTAACGGGTGCGCACTGAATTATAAAGCGCTATATGAATTTTTGAATGTGACGGGTGTGCTCGGAATTATACAACGCTCGAATGAATTGTGTAAAGTGATGAATCTCATGATTAAATGTGATATTATTTAGACAAGAAGATATATTTTTAACAATTATGTGTGGTGGTTAACCACTAAGATATGATTTTTAATATTTATTAATTTCCACAATTATATTATTTTATTTATGCCTCTTATCATGTTCATGGTATTTTTCCCATGTTATGATTATGAACACCCCATGCTATATTGTTCTTATCTATCCTCTTACTATTAATTTTTCTATCCCCTTTTGATGTATATACTTAGGTAACTGCATGTACTAAGGAGAGGACTAGTGACAATAATAACCCAGAGAAGAAGAAATTAAATAGATGTTTATGCTTACTGATGTAATTACTATGTATGGTCCTTGTTTCCCCAAGAAAATAAACCATTGGATCCTATACGTGTAATGTTATTGTGTTTTTATCTTAATGTAATGTAATAGTAATGTATGAAAAGGCTGGGATGCTATATGAAAACTCAAAACTCATACTGCCACGAGGGTATGGTTTTCTAACTCAAGAGTTATCTGTTGCACAATCCTAAGAAAGAGTTTATCCTCTCCTGCATAGTTTTCATTTTTCAATGACATAGGAAAAACTCATCCCAAAATTGTAGATAAACCACAACAATTTATCCTAATACAGTCATTCTGAGTTTGAATTATGGATGTCCAGTCATACCCAAAATATCGTGGTAAGCCCTCGACACTGCCACCAAGAGGTTCCAACATAAACTCTCACCTCTAGGGTCGGATCACACTATCATAATAAGTGTGATTATCGAGTCTCCACCCAAAGTTATCTCTATACATGAGCGTCAAGTCAATGGTATAACAAGAAAATATAGGTCTAGGGAAAGATTTTTGGAAGAAAGGAATGATTGATACCTATGTCTATTGAAATGGAAGCTAGTAGTATATATAGACTATACCTCAAATCATTCCTAGATCCCATGGGCCACACTCCTTGAACGCATGTAGACACTCTCTTACCCTATCCTCTAGCTCATGGAGCCTGGTGGGGACCACAATGGGGGTGGCTGTAACATATCGAAATGTACACCACCTCATGCTACTTACCTAGCTCTGCTTCCACGTCTGCAGCCCTGCAGATTCATCCTTCCCTAACACATATTCTTCCTAAAACATTTTGAAACACCCATGTCTCAAATACTGGCTTCAGTTTCCTGTTTTCCCACTACTAACATTCACTGGTTGTATCTGCATAGCCAAAGAACATTCAACCACATAGGCACTCTCTAGCACTCCAACATAAGTAGGAAATCATAGAGGAATAGTGTTGTATCAGATGTCATTAAATACAATGCGCTAAAAATTCCAGGACTCAAAGCACTAGTCGTTTCATATTCATCGAGTACCAGGAATGATCGGCATGCCTTGATGAATACTCATCTACCGACATGCCGTCATGCCGAAGCTTTAAAAGATCTGGAGAACCCTCAGCCACCTCCTCAAGCCAGTCCTCAGGTGCCTGTGTGTCGGGCTCACCTCAGATACTAAGGGGTATTCGATGTTGAATCATGCATAAGGAACTAAAACTATTTGTGTCCTCTACAAGTACAGCTGGTTGTAACTACTGACAAACATGAAATGATATAGCTGACATATTGCCCAAAGGTACTATCAAGGGTAATGGTCCCCGTACCGAAGCCTTATCACTATGCAGACCATCCTTATGGTCACTCACTAAAAAGACTAGTAGCTAAGATCATCATTTTCTATACTGGTGTCACAACAAGTATGAAAACTCTAGAAACCTCATCAACCCATCCCCCATATGCATGGGAAACAATCTCGCCTCGAAACCTCAGATTACTTTACTGGTGGAACTCGTGCAATGATCTCATCCAGGTTTCATTGTCTACTAGTGCGGCTCGTGGTAATGGTTTCCCAATGAGTGGTGGTGTTGCTGGTACACCAACAGAAGGTGCGAACATTATAAGAGAACCCTACATTGGATTCTTGCCGCTCGGTGGGTCATCATCATGTACTCTTTTGGGAATCCCAGCTGGATATCTATGAAGTGAAATCCTGATAAGGAACATGTGTGCCATGAAAATTTAGTTTTACCGGGTGCGCTGACTCAAATTAATAAAAAATAAATCTTTTCAAAACACACGCAATTAGTGATTTCATGAAATGAGTCAGAATTCAGAAGTCAGGGTCCTGGTGTATGGATATTCAGCCATTGCACCAACACTGGATTTCCCAAACTGCTACCAACACTCATAATACCTAACACTATTTGAAATTAAAATGATTTGAGTCTAAGTTCATCGGTAGAACCGAATCCTCTAATACCAATTTGTCGTGACCGTCCCCCGGGGCCCATGCTATGACTACCCCAATCCCTCCTTCCATTGGTCAGGGACTGGCGACTAGCCCCAAAACGCATAATCACCAAAACAAGGAATCCATTGTCTTTATAACATCTAAGAACATAAAACCCAGCACACATAAATATAGAAACTTAGGAAAATTGTATAGTATAAACAATGTGTACAGTAAGAAAAAGAGTCCATAATACAAGCCCAAATGGAATGTACAAGAAAACTAGAAAGTAAAAGTAAACTGAACGACTCCTGTGAACAACCACCATGGATCCTACCTGAATGGAAGGTACAATTCTCGAATGGTTTCCTCTATTGTACTCCTCATCTAAGGTCCACCTCCGAGCTACCTCTTGTCCTAGTACCCTCTTCCTCAGTCAGAGTTGTCGGTCTTCTACACCAAACACAACAAGTTGTAGGCATAACCCATTCCAGGGTGGGTATAACGATACTCAGTGGAGTCCCCGAGACCATCAAAGTTCTCAAAAACACACAAAGGATAAACCAAAAAGCATGAAAACATCCGACAACCCTACTTAGTTATATGCCCATACATATACGTATGTTACCATGTATACATATCTCAACCATGAGGAAACATAGGGTCCTACTCAAAAGCCCCAAACTCAACAGTTCCACAAAGTAATACCACAAAGGTAACACCACAAAGGTAATTAACACAAAGGTAACACCACATTGAGAATACCACAATGGTGTCACTACAAATGTAAGTGCGAAAATGGTACACCCCATATAAGAATACACAAAGGTATCGCCACGAAGGAATTCAAAACAATGGTATGCTACACCGAAGAATACCACAAAGGTATCACCATGAAGGTATGTACCACAAAGGTAATGACTCTACTCACACCAGGTATAACTTACGTATAGTAGTAGAGATGACTAGATGTAACTACTGAATCATCATACTCGGTTAAGAGGCATGCCCACTTAGGATCCAAAATCATCAGACCCACATTATATCCTTCTACATTATCATACCCGAATTGGATCCTAGTACATAATCAGACACTCATAGGATCCTAGTATATCATCAGTCCCACATAAGATCTTAGTACATCATCAGACCCACATAGGATCATAGTATATTATCATTCCCACATCGGATCCTAGTACAAAAAACCCACAATGGATCCACAAGTAGTCCTTTATGGATTCCTAGAGCGGATCCATGTGGGACCCTCAATCACTGACCCACGAAGGAAACCAAAGAAAAGACAAACATAGGATCCCTTTCTCATTTTACAACCAGCTACAAGGTTCCTGCAGTATGCTCTCTTGATTCATGGAGGGTCTTCTCCTCAAGACACATGTCGACACTCCAACATCCATGAAGTCCCATGAAAAATAATACCAAAGGACCGCCACATAAAATGGGTATCAAGGTAATAAACGATGCATCAATCACACTTCTGGTTCCTAATTTATTTTTCTTTTAGTCTTGAGGGGCTGATTGGATTCATGTTCGATCCAACCTGGTTGTTCCACGAATTTACCCAAAACTGTTGTGGGGTATACCAAAAAGACCGTCTCGATCCATGGTTTCATGCACCATAGGCGGTTCGTCAAACAGACATTCGTAGCTTAGGACCCAGACCGTGGGGCGCCGACCCGCCACAACTAGTCGGATGACCAACCCCTCTTACACACATCACGCCTTCGCCAACGACCACCATCGAGCCGACCATGCCTCTCCTGGCCATAGTGGCACATGGTTATGGATCTTATCTAGTAGGTTGTGTGGGCACGCGTTTCCACCCTTTTTTCGTGGTCGTTTGGAGTGTCGGCCCCACCCTTGCTTCGCCACGACCGACAGGCCGCGACCCTTCTCAAATGGTGCATTTACTCCACCTCAATCTTTGAGGCTTGCAATGGTTCCTACCAATGCTCATGAATCCCACCGGTGACAATCTCCGTTACCATTCGTTGTCCTTCTCCATTGTTTTCGATGCTTTCGCCGGTGCGCGCGCATCCGTCTGTGGGGGTCGCGCTGCGAGGCCCCACATTCCCGCTTTCCAAAGGCGGGCGGAATTCATTCATTGTTCAGGTACGTCTACTCCTTGATCAAAATGGGATGATGGGATGTCGGTTCTTCCTCCCGTGGATTCCACCACGGAACTCGTCACCTAGTCCGGGTCTCCCTCATAGATTTAATACGTTTTTCGTGAATCTAATTCCCAGTGCCATATCTTCATGGACGTCGGTTAATTACACTACTTCCGTCATGACTTTTCATGGGGTCTTGACATTGTAGCAACCTTCGGTCAGAGTAGACGGCAGCATCAGGCATGTCTGGGCGTCTCTGGGTGTGTGGACATAGGGGAACCTGTATTCTTCCTCATAAGAGTGCATCTCAAGGGTGCAGAACCCGAGGAATGTATCTGAGGGTTTCCTCAGCTTCCCGTGTTTAACAGAAGGTATGTTGCAAGGTTAACGTCTAGCAGATACGGTTAAACCAAAGGCGTGTCTTCCGAGGGTTTCCTCAGGCATCTCAAGTTTATCACGAGGAATGCCAGGAGTTTAACGACTTACATAGATGAAATGAGTCTGATCAGAACATCCCATAGAGACGGATCAGATGGTGGTGTACTCCCTAGAGGGGAGATGTCACACCATAATGGATGATCTGAACACCACTGAGGACGGATCAGGGGAAGTGCGCCCCAGGATGGGGGACAACATGGATTACCATTGTTTGGGATTGAACCTCTTGGAGGTTTCCTACGTACCCTTTGTAGAGGACATGGATCAAAACCCACGTAGTTCGAAATGGTGTCAGTGAACCGACGTGAAGGTGGACCTTGGTCTGATGAATATCATCAGCGAACCAACGTGAAGGTGGACGTTGGTCCGATGAATGTCGTCAGTGAACCAACGTGAAGGTGGACCTTGGTCCGATGGGTATCGTCAGCGTACCGACGTGAAGGTGGACCTTGGTCTGATGAATGTCTTCGGCGAACAAACGTGAAGGTGGACCTTGGTCCGATGGGCATCGTCAGCTTACCGACGTGAAGGTGTACCTTGGTCCAATGGATGTCGTCAGTGAACCAACGTGAAGGTGGACCTTGTTCCGATGGATGTCGTCAGCGAACCAATGTGAAGGTGGTCCTTGGTCCGATGAATGTCCTCAGCGAACCAACGTGAAGGTGGACCTTGGTCCGATGAGAGATGGGCTTGAACCTCAGGAAGGCTTCCTACATACCACGCCTTTACATGGATCAAAGACCTCGTAGTTCAAAGGGTTTCATTAGTGAAACGACGTGAAAGTAGACCCGTGGGTCCACTAGTGGTGGGTTTGAACCTCGGGAAGGTTTTCTACGTACCATGCCTTGACATGGATCAATGTCCTCGTAGTTCAATGGATTGATGGAATACAGTTTAACGTCATGCAGGATGATAGTGAACCCTAACGTGAATAAACGACGGGCAGTGGGTGTCGGCGAACCGACGTAAATGAGGGACCTTGGTCTGATGGGAGATGGGATTGAACCTCTGGGAGGATTCCTATGTACCATGTCTTGACACGGATCAAAGTCCTCATAGTTCGGGTTGAAAATGGGGACTTGGCACACCGACAAGGAGACGGTCTGGGCCAATGCTTGTTGGTCTTGAACCTCGGGGAGGCTTCCTACGTACCATTCTGTGACACAGATCAAATTCCTCGTAGTTCGGGTTGTGGAATATAGTTTAACGTCATGTGGGACGGGGGTGAACCGACGTAAATGAGGTTGGAACGACCGGATGGTGGGTTTGAACCTCGTAGAGGCTTCCTACGTACCATGCCTTGACATGGATCAAAGACCTCATAGTTCGGGTTATTCACAACGACTAGCCGTCGGACTAGGATACAGTTTAAAGTCATGCTGGATGAATGTAGAACACGACGTGAATGATTATGGGTGGGCTTGAAGCTCAGGAAGGCTTCCTACATACCATGCCTTGACATGGATCAAAGACCTCCTAGTTCATATGGGGCTTTGTCGGCGAACCGACGTGAAGGTGGTCCTTGGTCCAATGAGTGGTGGGCTTGAACCTCTGGATGGCTTCCTACGTACCATGCCATGACATGGATCAAAGACCTCATAGTTCATATGGGAATGGGTGTGCAGTTTAATGTCATGCGGGACACGGGGGGGGGGCATACAGTTTAACGTCATTTTGGACGAGGGAAAAACTCGACGTGAATGAACGACCGAGCAATGTGGCTTGAACCTCATGGAGGCTTCCTACGTACCATGCCTTGACATGGATCAAAGTCCACGTAGTTCCCTATGCGTGGGGGTCAGGGTCAATGCTCACTCTAAGCCCACTTGATTCATGATCAGTGTGAGAAACAAGAGGTTGCAAGGACCTGACAATCACGTCGCGAAGGATGTGTCGGTTAGAAGCGAAGAGGGGCTTACACATTAGGTGGCCCATGGTGTTGGGACTTACTCCAGGATGGATGCCCAGGGAAAAGGATGATGATAGTTTCGGGAATGAGCCTTGAAGAAGCTTCCTATGTATCCTCGTGGAATGGAATCAAAGTCCACGTAGTTCTTCTGATGACGACTTACCACTGATCAGGGGTTTCAATGTCATACCGCTGGATTGGGTCATAACGGCTTACCGCTGGATAATATCACAACGGCTTACCACTGCATAAGGTTGTAACGGCTTACCGCTGGATAGGATCACAATGGCTTACAGCTGGATAAGGTCGTAATGGCCTACCGCTGGATAGGATTACAACGGCTTATCGCTGGATAAGGTAGTAACGGCTTACCACTGGATATGATCACAACAGCTTACCGCTGGATAAGGTCATAACGGCTTACCACTATATAGGATCACAACGGATTACCGCTGGATAAGGATGTCAACGGCTTACCACTAAAAAGTGATATCATAGGCTTACCGCTTATTGGGATCACGATAGTGGATGAGGCTTATGCGAGGAAGCTGCCCGAGTGCCGCTAAGGAAAGGAAATGGGGAATGGGGCTTATGCGAGGAGCTGCCTGGGTGCTGCTATGGAACAACAATGGTGAATGGGGCTTACGCTTGGAAGCTGCCTGGGTGTGCCGCTAAGGAGCGGCAATGGTGGATGGCGCTTATGCTAGGAAGCTGCCCGGGTGTCTTCCTCATGTCTGGCCATGAGGGAATCCCAACTCACTTGTGGGTTGAGGAATTTAACTATGCACTGGTGCACAAGAGGGATAATACCAAGGGGCGTTGGAATCATGCCACTGTAGTCATGGCATTGATCATCTTACGCATGGAGCATAAGGCATCTCTTGTTTGGAACAGGAGGCATCCTACGTTAGGAACATAGGGCTTACTACAGTTTAGAGTCTTGTAGGAAGGACTACTAGCATCTCATGCTAGGGGCATAAAGAATCTCTTATTTGGAGCAAGAGGCATCCTACGTTTGGAACATAGGGAGAATACTACAGTTTATATTCATGTAGGTAGGACTATTGGAATCTCATGCTAGGTGCATAAGTCATCTCTTTCGTGGAGCAAGGGGTATCCTATGTTTGGAACATAGGGATAATACTACAGTTTATAGTCTTGTAGGTAGGACTATTGGAATCTCATGCTAGGAGCATAAAGCATCTCTTTCTTGGAGCAAGGGGCATCCTATGTTTGGAACATAGGGAGAATACTACAGTTTATAGTCTTATAGGTAGGACTGTTGGCATCTCATGCTTGGAGCATAAGGCATCTCTTGCTTGGAGCAAGGGGCATCCTATCATTTGATAGATAGGGAGAATACTATAGTTTAGAGTCATGTAGGTGGGACTATTTGAATCTCATGCTAAAAGAATTATCCATCTCTCGTATAGGGGAAGAGGCATCCTATCATTTGATAGATAAGGTTTACTATAGTTTATAGTCATGTAGATAGTACTATTAGGCAGAAGATGCATAGAAATGGTTGGTGTTGGGACTTACGTAAGGGGCGGCCCTTTCTGGTTCAACCTGGCATAGGAGCCAAGTGATTGGGTTTGGAGGAGTTGCCTGAGGAATGGTTCGACTCAAGGCACTCAGGTAATTGATGATGAGAACCTCAACTCACGACATAGGAAACAAACCAAGAGGAATAAATTAACCGATGGTGTTTTATGGTGTGTGGAGGAGTGTATCAAATAATGGTATTCCATAGGTTGAAGGTGGGAGCTCATAAGGGTGCAATGGAAAATCCCGGCAACCCGGCCCGAAAAGTTTGCGGTGCGACTCTCCATTTTTCATGGGGGTACGTGATGGTAGCGAAGGGACTGGGCCGGAGGTCCGGGACCGCAGCCCGACACTGACCCTGAGTGGGGGTGCGGGGGCGTAGCCCGTGTGGTATGGACCGGTGGGCGCGAAGGTAGGATCCCAGCGAAGGATGAGTCTTCCCGAAGTAGCTTCGCAGAGCATGGCCTCGTTGAGTAATAGTCTCTCGCGGAGCAAAGGTGTCTCGTGGAGCAAAGGGCTCTCGCGGAGCTTGGTCTCGCGGAGCAACATCGTGGAGCATGGGCTCGCAGAGCAAAGGGCTCTCGTGGAGCTTGGTCTCGTGGAGCAGCATCACGAAGCAGAGGCTCGCAGAGCATGGACTCACGGAGAACCCGCTCGCGGAGGAGCAATGCGAAGGAAGCTTCTCCCAGAGCATGGCTTTGCGGAGCCGCAATGCGGAGCTACGCTCAGACGCCCAAGGGGCGAAGTGGCTGTGGTCGTCCTTCTGGAGAAGGGGGGTGAGCTTGGTATTTATAGGCAATGGGTGCCGCGAAGCTGAACTCCCGCACCGCCTCAGGTGCTTTGCGGCATGCTCGAGAACGTCAAATTCGTTCACGGAGAGGTACCGCCTCCGGAGCTTCGCGGCGGGCTCGCGAACGTCAAATTCGTTTGTGGAGAGTTACCGCCTCCGGAGCTTCGCGGGACCGTGATTCTCGGGTGCTTTGCATCGGTGCTTCGCATCCGTGCTTCGCGATGGGTCTTCGCGGAACATCGCGAATGTCAAATGGGTTCGCAGAGCCCCTCTCCTCATTACTTCGTGGCGGCGCTCCACCATCACGGAGGGGGGCTTCGCGAATGGGCTTCGCGAACCAGATTTCCAGCCAAACTTCAAACGTCCATAACTCCTAATCTGTAACTCCGTTCGGGCCCTACGACCTACCAAATCGAAGCTTATGAAAATTTCTACGATCTTGGATCGTGTATGGAAGCATTTGGGAAATTTCAGGAACGAGTTTTCCGGGGTCTACATCCATTATAAAGAACACATACAAAACAACTATGTTGCAGAGAGGATAGTCCATATTTGTTTGGCCCACACACTTCGCGTTAGTTCGGTTGCAAGAGGCTCATAATTCATGAATCATGAATAAAATCATGAACATGTTTGGTGTATTAAAAAAAAACCTACCTAGTCATTTGTTGGAGGAGGTCACAGGGATAAAGACGAAGTCCGTGGAGATGGTGACATCGCCATTTGTTGCTTCTGCATGGTGCCTCTGATCCTGGATCAAGCGTCATCCTCGTTCATCAATTCCCTAGTTAGTTCTTCATTGGATGATGAGTTCCTCCGGTGTTATCCCCCAAATCTCACCCTTTTCCAACATATTTCCCAAGAAACTAATTATCTAACAAAATAAAACATGTTTATTAATTTAATTTTTTCGCACAATTAATTTGAACAAGTAATTGTAATGCGTTGGAATAATTAAATGTGTTGCGTTGGAATAATTAAAAGCGTGTATTCCAAGGGACATAAATATTCTTCAATTAAATAAATAGGTTAATTAATTTGTTGAATTAATGAGCCTAATAAATCCTATGATGTGTGGTTATACATTTTGTGTAACATGACATTTATTTTCCATTAGTAAATGCATGAACTCCCTCGGGTGGTACCCTCCACCAGAATTCAAAACTGATGGTGGGATATTTTTAAATGAAAATAATTTATTTTATTTATATCTCTCACAATAAACCACAAAACCAACATCCACTCTCGACTCAACTGCGGTCAAGGTGAAGCCTTCCATAAGTGAATATCGGTGTTGTGAGTTCAACAGTGTCCTCATATTTCAATTTTGAGCACCAGTTAAAAAGTTACAAAAACAAGCTCACAAGTTTACATAACATACCTAAAAAGTATTCATAAATTCTTTCTTGTAAAACCAGGCTTCATAATAACACGCCGTCAATTATCACGTACTCATAAAATTCCCATATAATTTAAAAAATTACATGGAAATATATGGTTCATTACACTTCTGAAAGATGAAAATCTGAACATTAAAAAGAGTTTCACTAAATCATCTTAACAATTTTCTCCCAAAGTCAGTTCTTAGTTGTCAAATTATAAACATGTGAATATCATAATCATGTATTCCTTTGAAACATTGTAATTACAATAATTACTATAAAATCATAGTAAGAAAAAATTATGGCATAAAAAATTAATTATTTAATCAAAACATAAATACAATAATTCAATAAACAGTATCCCTAATATCCTAAAACATCATTTAGTCATATAATTCAATTCATAATCAATACAATCTCATTTATAGTGAGACATCAATTTATGGAATTACAATATCGTCATCCACATATTATGGGTTATCCTTCAATTAATCATGTGTCTTAAAAAAATATCACATTTCCACCATAATAACTTTTATAGGTTTCTATAACTATAAAATATTTAATTATTATTCATTATTGAAAAACATAAAATCAAAATAATTAGATATTTCATGATTTTTATAACAAAATATTTGAATTCCAAAACATATAAACCTCAATCATCCATCATTATTCTTAAACTGCCACTTATGCATCATCATCTTCTTATATAATGAAAAATTCCAAGAATTTGAAATATAATTCTTGTCATAAGATTACTAAACCTCAATCCAGTAATGATTCTAATTTTTAATGTAAACAATACTATTACAATATCCAATATCTTTCACATGTCATTCACGGTTTCTTTACTGATAACCGTATAACTCATACTAATATGACCTTCTAAATTCTCTTATTGATATTCTCACATGAGAATTAAATATTAATAATTTCAATACCATCCATATCCGGATCATTAAATGTTTTCCTCATTCCTTCTAGTAAATTCTATTGACGAATACCATAAATTTTATTGCGAGAAACTCTTTTATAATAGGAAAACAAAAAATCATAAATAATATCTTATTGGATATCTATGTAATAGAAAATATGTCATCAATCAATGACAATATAGGTTTATTATGGGTTATTTATAAACATATTATATTTGAATAGTTTTTTTATTTTTCTTAAAGAGTGTGTGAAATCCAAATCAAATCCCATAGTAATGTCAAACATGGTATGCAACAAGGGAAATTGTTGTGTACAAGTTTACGCTGACTGAGACCTTTTGGACCTTGTCATATTTTTTACACATTGGTAAATCTCTACCAAATCTAGATACCCATATTGAATTTATATATGGATGAAATTCTTGGAGTCCATTCTCTATATACTTACGAAAATTTCAAGGATATTTTTACATATTATTCCACATCCTTATACTATTATTTAGAGACATCCCTAGACATATCCCTATAAAAATCTATAGGGATGTCGGTAAGCATTTCTCATCATATCCACCAATGGATGAGTAATCATTTAAATTAATATCAACTATAACAACTCATCCTTGATGTACATGTATATTACATCACTTTTGGAGAATACTTAAAACATTACAAAAATACACACACAATCACAATATCAGTTCAGTCTCATTGGATACATTGAACAAATTATTAATAGTTGGTGAAAGATATTTTATGTCTCTCACATGGATCTTCCTCTTAATACCCCGAACTAAGTCCATTATTTGTAACCAAGGGAAAAATCATAGGAATTTGGGTGTTCCCAAATGCTCAACAAGGAAAAATAAGGGAGACATGTGTACATAATCATGAGCATAAGTGTATGAAAACATGATAATGATAAATGAATATCAAAACCCATGTCAATGATCTTAAATAAGAATCATAGAATAAATATTGGCAGTTCATAAGACATGAATCACAATTAAATAAAGAACATAATCCATGAATGAATAAAAAATTGAAAAACATGGAATTGTGTAATAAACATAAACATGTAATATCATTCCATATAATTCAATATGAATTTCTATAACCCAATAAAAAACATCAGGGGGAGTACCCCTACTAGGTAAAAAACACCAACATTCCTTGTCACAATCAGTTCATTGTAAGGGATTAGTTTCCCCATCATTCTATATTGGATTAGTTTTCACCTTATCCCCATAGTGTATCAATATTACAAATATTGCCATATTTTGTTAGGATTAATCATCTCCCCATATTATATTAGGTTTCCCCATCATTCCATATTTTATCAAGCCCATCATCTAGATTACCATCATTATTGCATGAGACATAATAGATTTTAAATTGCATTAGATGGAGGTATAGGTCCCAACCGTCTCATAATGTAACCATATACACATGTTCCTTAAAATCATAACAATAATATCATAACCATTAAAAAATGATGGGTGTCATAAACATGTAATCTTATCATAGCCTATGGATAAGAAACATGTTTCATAATCATTTCATCAAAATGATAACCCATGAAAAGAAGATGATTTCTTAATCATAATGAAATAAAAATATAATGATTTTGATTAAACAATGCGAATGGTATTAATAATCTATAATAAAGTATGATATATTATATGTGGATGGATTTTTAAATATCTATTATAACATTAATGTTTCTTAAAAATCACATTTTAAAACATAAAATACTTACAAAACCATTTACATTGAAAAAATATGAAGGAATATTGAAAGTATTTTTAAATACGTTACCCTGAAAAAATATAATTTAAAACATAAAATTTAATCCTTGGATAAATTTTTAAATATAAAACATTCATTTAAAAAAATTCCCTTGAAAATGAACTTTAGTTAAATTTGAATTACATTTATTAAGTAAAACAATATTTAAACACTTCAATGTCTCCCATACCAATTTAGAACATTTAAATAATAATAACCATGATTTGATAACATTACAAGAAACATTAAATATCATCTAAAGATGGATATTCTAGATATAAAATGAAGAATTTCAGTATATAAACCCCGTAAAATTACATTGGAGAATAAAAAAACATGAGTCTCAATGAAAGAAAACTGAGACAAAACTACCTTCCTTATTTGGAAAACATTGAACTATAAAACCCCAAAGAATATAGATAATAACATGGATATGTAAATAACTATAAATTAATGAATATTATAATAATAAAATTCATTACTAATATGTATTAACAATATTTGAAATTAAAGAGTAGTGAATGTGGAATTTTTCTCACGAAAATAACAATTTAAATGAAATTCCCTTACAAAGATATAATCTGTGGAATGTTATACACCCTGGAAGAATGAAAATTAAATGGATATAAAGATAAAAAAATATTATTGTTAATAATAATAAATTAAATTCATTTTATATATGTACACCACGTAGAAGAACCATGTTGTGTATGAGGAATGTGTCTCACATGATCAAAAGTGAGCTAAAAATCACCCACTATCGGTCTGATTCCCTCCGTATATTTCATAATCTAATGTATAGTTGTTTTAAATATATTATTAACTTATATCATAATATTAATAATAATTATTATATCATATATTACTCAATTATAACTTTATATTAACCATTTATTAAAAATTTCATGTTAATGTAATTTTTTGGGTAATAAACGCTTAGTTTATATTACATGTATTGACCTTAAATTCATGATCATTTCACAACGATCATGATATAATTAATTATATAATGTAAAACATGATTTAAATAAAATATTAATTTAGTATATATATATATATATATATGATAGATTTATGAAATTTAATACCCCATTCATGGAGACTGTAAGTCATACATACACATCAACTCTATTTTTGTTTTATTATTGTACAAAATGTAATACGGTAGATGAAATATATATATATATATATATATTATTCCATAATCCTAATTATTTAATATATTGAATATATATTCATTGTATAGTTTTTTATAATAATTCATGAATCTTTTATGTTGGAAGATGAATCGCATCACGTTGTGGATACATTAGGCGGTACATATGCATGAGCGGAGGTATTGTTATATTAATAGTATAAGGGTGATGAAATATATGGTTAATTAATTATAAATAATCAAAAAAACTTCTTATATATTATTTATATCCATTATATCAATCATTGTACCCATAAAAATAATTTAGTGATTAAAACGATATTACAACATGGTGTGGAGATGGTAAGTCGTATGCATGCACCCATGGTGCTATCATTTATTTTGTCAGATGAATTAATGCTGGAATGTTGTTCAAACATAATCATAATAACATTTTGGAGTATTGGTGATGATGGAGTTATTAATTTTTAATGGAATTAACACATGATGTGTATGTATAAGAACAAACAATTTAGAAATAGTTGGTAATGAGCTTACATCTTCTTCAATGACCCCCAAATATATCTTCTCTTAGGGACAAAATAGTTTGTATTTTCATATGAACAACCCTTAAGAAATTTACTAGGGTTGTTGAGAAGGGATATGTGACATGTTTGTCCAGGCTAGAAGGCTCACTATGGTGTGAGGATGTGACATAAGAGGTTCCCATTTATTATTGCGGTGAGGTACATTTTATGAAACACTTGAAATTTAATATTAAGATTATTTTGTCTCTGAAAACACGGAAAAATTTAATTTAGAACTGTTTAGGTCAAAATATTAATCTTATATTTTGTATTTAATCGTCAGTTGATCCCTTTATCTTTTACCATGAAAAGATCAATTTTTAACATTTTAGGGTTAATATAGTTACTATAAAATTCCAAAATAACCAAAAATGTATAGTCGATGAATTTTTGACATTATTATTATTATTTGGATGAATTTTAGTTTTTTATATTTTTTATCATTTAATAAAATATTATTTATTTGAAAGTAACATATATTCCAATTTTGATACTACTCATTATTTTCCTTTTTAAAAACTTCGTAAAACAGTGATAACTTCAAAAACAAAACAAATAATATATCACTAAAATATTAATTTTTTCTTAAAATTCATTTTTATCCATAATTTTGTTATATTATATTTATATCAACATAATTAATATAATTTTTTTGAAATTTCCATTAATTAAATAATTACTTCATCATCTTTATAATATATTTTAATTAAATCATTTGTTCTTAAAAATAACAATTAAATAATAATAATGTCTAGGAATTTATTATCATTTAAATTACTATTTATTGTTGAATTTAAATATTGTATGAGAAAATATGAAAATTATTTAATTATAAAAATCATATATATGACATTCTCAACATTACATTAAACAAAAAAGATAAATTTCATATTTTTACCGTAGTCTATTTAAAGGTAATAATTTTCACTTGGGGTTGATTTTGGTCAAACCACACCCATCCAATGAACATAGGACGTGTTTTATGGTAATTTTATTATATTATAATAATGTTTTTACCTTTAATTACATGATTTAACATTAACCATGGTAAAAAAAATAGCAAAGTTACAATTAACTAAAAATTAGTTTGTTAGTATTGTATTGTAAATATCCTAATTATTACCCATTTTAATGTCCATTATTTAAATTCAGTTCACATATGTGATAGGACTAGGATTAACACTAATCCTATTGATGTGGAGACAAGGTGGTAAAAATAACATTCAAGACATTAATATGTTTTTATATCTAGTTTTATTATATGTTTTTTAAAACCATAAATCGGATTAATATATATATAAATGATCTAGTTTCACATTAAAATTTTATTAATATGTAATAATTATTCAAAATATAGTTTCTAATTAGATTCTAGTACTTTTCATTATTCCTCAGAAATTTAACATTCTTAGAAAAATCCTAAAAAATAAACATATTTTTATTTAGACATTCTGAATTCAAAATTGATGTTTTTTAGCCAATTAAATTTATATTTGTGTTTAAAATTAAATTTTATGTTCAAAAAAGTATATGAAAATCTGTTCCTTTTGAAAAAGTATTTCTCAAAATATAAACATTATACAAAAAATTATCTATTTCATTATAAATAATTTCATTTTATGTATAAACATTTAATGATAAGATATAACTATACATGTTAATATGTTTAATGTCAAGGTTATGAATTCCTACATTTAAATTGTTAGAATGGTAATGTTTTCTTCGTATAAACTCAGTATTGCGTGTAGCCCCACCCATGTTGGTTTTTATTGTAATGCAAGATTAACATGGTGTTACATATAATTTAATCCAAACTTAGTGATTTTATATAATAATAAAAATATATAATAAGTGTTATGTTAAGTGAAAAATATCAAAAATATTAAATCAAATTGAATGAAATAAAAATTAATAATTTCCAAAATCTTAGGTTTTTATAGTTATTAATATTTATTTTCCATATATATCTATTATTTATATCATGTATTAAATTATTGACAAAATTATGGAATTATATAATTAATAGTATTAATAAAAACATGTCAAAACATATAAACAGTTGAAATGACATGAAATGTAACATCAACCTGGAATTATTAACATAAAGGTAACAAAAATATATAAGTAAATCATATCTGATATAATATAATTTAATAAGTATAAAAGATGTATAATATAGTAATATTTATTTTATTGGAGGTCATAATGAGTACAATGAGTGCTAAAAAATAAGGTAATGTATTTCCCATCCCACGATATTTTAGATAGACATATGCAATAATCACCAATTATTCTTTTTTTTGTGTGTATATACTAGCCTATGACCAATTTTTTCAAAAATTTCATTTATATCATGATATTATAGGATTTAATTTATTTTATTATTTTACTGTGATCATGATTCTAATGTTACCCATGATGTATGGTGATCTCGAGTCTCACTTTTAGTTCTGTGAGACTTAGGCCATATTCCCCATTCATTTATGTTATGAATTTATATTCTTGAAATTAATGTAATATGTGATCCTTATCCATAAATTTTATTTATTTTCATGTCCATTTGATTACATTTCGTTCAAGGTGTAAACTGTTCAAATGATACTAAACAGGTAAGGGAGTATTCTCTCATTTTTCCTATATAAAGAGACAAATTATGTAATGATCCTATATTCTTCTATGGGGCGTATATATTAACATTCAATTTTTTTTATCATGAATATCATTATTTTCATGATAATATATGTTTCATGTAAGGTTATTCACTGTATTATTATAAAGCATTATTTCATTCAAATATTGTTTTCTACAAATGTTTTAAATTTGAAATTATCACTTATGAATTTTCATGGAAAACAATTTCTAAGATGAATAAAATGTGTTCATAATATTGAATTATATATTTTAATGAATGTATTCAATGAAAAAGGATTTCTAAAATATTTTTGATTTAAAAAGTGTTTTAATGAGAAATTTATATTTTCATAAAGAATTTTTCTAATAATATATTTCAAAATTATTTTATATATAAGATAGAATCCAATGGTTTTACTTTTGATTTACTCGGGAAATTATCTAAGGGTAACATTCATTGTCTTTATCTGAATGTTTTATATTTTTATGACATAATGGTTATGAATTTTGTTAATTTTCAAGGACTTGTTTTGTGATGAAATTTTTATGAAAAAACTTTCATTACATTTGTTTTGATGGTACCAATGATTTATGATCCTATAGAACACATATGTATTGTATCCATTAATTGAATTGTGCGAACTATATCACCCACCAATTCATTGAGTAATGATAAATGCACTATGGGGTGAAAGGGTACATGGGAGGCCTTCATATGACTTCAATAAAATGATACACATGAATTCATCCAAATAACCTAATAAAAGAGTACATGGTATGTCATCCAAAATCAAAAAAAATATGGTACACTAGAGTTCATCCTAAACCCGCAATAAGGGGGAAACTGAGAGGTAATCCTAATACTACAATAAGTGGGTAATTGGGAATTCATCCTAATCCTGAAACCCAATGGTTCATTGAAGGTCATCGTAAGACCAATGTAGGTACGCATGTGATTTTTTTAATCATAACATAATATAAATTTATTTGAAGGTATCATTGTCATATAAATTAATAAGATTATGTATATAATACAAATTAAATGTAATATTCTAATAGCTTTCTTTTATGTAATGTACTCTTAATTTCCTCAACATTCTTTCCTTATGAACTTCCATTTTTATTCCATGAATCATGTATTAGATATTTTATACAGAGGGAATGATATTATAATGATAATCTCATGTTATTATAACCATATTTTCATGATTATACATATGTATATCATTTCATTAACATTACTAAGTATCTGTGATAATAATTTTTAATGTTTTCTTTTACCCATGTTATAAATAAAGGTTTTTATGTTTTTGTAATAAAGCGAAAGATCTTTGTGGGGAACATTGAAGATACATCACCAAATTAGAATAATGTGTTCCATGTTTCCAATGTAACTATACTATTATGGTCCTTAGGCATGTGTTTGTGAATTGAAATGAGTATTCATATAAAATCATGTATGATCCAGGTGTATAAATTAGTGGTCATTATATTCCCTTCCTAACATGAATTGACTAATCTCTAGACAAACCTTGATTGACTTCTTAACATGAGAGAGCATGTATTCTTAAAATGTCAAATGGAAATCGCTTGATCTAGTTTACTTGTCTGAGAGTCATTTCATATACTAGATGAATATCTAATGGTTTTCACATGAATATGGATTACATGTCTAGAGGATATCACAAAATCTCAGAGATCATAATGGTACCAATTGAATTACCTCAGTTGACATGTATAGAGGGTTTACAAGATCCCTCCAATTCACCAATGTTTAATAGCGAGAGTTGGATGACATGCTTAGAGGATGTCCATAGAGTTGTTGGGACTAGTCTCATTGGGTGATTCACGTCTACGTTGACTATTTTGGTGGTAATCATAAGATATGGATTGACTTCATAGAGTGTGTCGCAATATCCAATTATCTTGTCATTGTTCTATGATGAGACTTAGTTGATATATACTAGTGTCTTCATATGAGTTGGGAATCACATATAAAAAACACTACATGGTTTTGATGTCGAACCTAGAGGGCTTCAAAAAAAAATGGGTAGTATGTATTGGGGAACCATTTGACATAAATTGACATGTCCAATGAAATTTTCATTATCCAAATAGTATAACCAATAAGTTAAACAAGACATGGAAATCATGTCTAGGTGATTTCTCCTGACATTGGTTGTTCATGTGATTAATATGAGGATCATCACATTTGATATTTGGTTATGTCTCTTGTACTTTATTCTTTATCCCAAAGTTATATTTTTAATGTATTGAATTTTTTCATAGTTATCTTTTTTATGTATTGTGTGACCTAGAAGATATGTAGGATGATCTTTACATTCCCTTTTATAAATCCATCTCGTGATGTATGAGTGGTCACATGTATTTATTTATACATGGTACATGATCAATCTATTTGTTCACTATAACATACCTGATCAAAAACATCAAAGACATGAAATAATTCTCTCTAAGAAATCATCTCTAGTACTTGGGAGTGTTAGTGCATCTGGATGATAAAGGTCAATGTCTTCATTGATGATGGGGAGGGGAATTTATAGGCACCACCACCAGGGTAGTTTTCTTATCTTCAAAGAATTTATCAACTGAATATAGGATGGAATTGTGAAGGGCCACTTTTTTATGCGTATATTTGAGGAACTATAGTGAATCACTCGACATGTGTCAAATGTCCTTCATATACTACAAGTCCATCATTTAAATTCATCTTTTATTGGTATATTTCCAATTAATGGGTTCATTCCTTATCATGTAGACTTATCGAGGATCATTAATATTTATAGGTTGGCATGTATAGGTAATTTTGTGAGATTAGGATGTTTATTTAAAGGCCTTTACAAGATCATTGATTTATTTTTTGAAATATTATGAGAGATATGGATGGCCCATCAGAGGGTCTTCTTGAGACTGAACAATCTTCTTAACAGTTAATGTTAGTCCATGTTTCAGACAACCTTGGTGAGTCAGGTGAGTATTATGACCATGATAGGTTCTGATCATTCATTTATTTATTTCAATTTTTATATTACAATGTTTTGGAATTTTGTGGTGTTACATGACTGTTGTTGAATATAAAAAATATACCTCATGGTGATGAACTATTTGGAAAAAAATGTTTTATGGATAATTTTTATAATTACATGGAAAATTCCACCTATTTTTACATTAAATTTCAATGGGGTAGCACGAGGTTTCATGAATATATTTCTATCTCTTCATGATTTGTTGATTATATTATATAGAGCTTTCATTATATTAGGCATATATGTCGTTGGGTGCTTATAGAATCTTGAAGATCTCCATGGGTGCATCATGTAATTTTTTTGCAACTGAAAGAGTCTTGCACCACCTAATTTTTTTCCATTTTATATTTTATAATGTCTTGTGAAATCTTGATTTTTATTTAATATTCTTTATGACAATCATTTCTCATAATCATTGATGTGTCGTGTGAGTTTTAAAATGGGATTAGGATCCCACATTTTGAATATTTCCCTCATATTTCCATGGATTTTGGATGATTTTCATGAGTTCAT
Source organism: Viscum album (assembly GCA_963277665.1). Lineage (NCBI taxonomy): Eukaryota > Viridiplantae > Streptophyta > Magnoliopsida > Santalales > Viscaceae > Viscum > Viscum album. Next base: position 1,111,527,966 of record OY728145.1, read on the forward strand.
CGTTCAAAATGCCACTTGTCCTGGGGGAGTGTATCTAGATGCCACAATGTGACCATCAGTTTCTTAGTGAGCCTTTGAAAAGTAAATAAGACTTGTTCTAGGGACATTGTGGAACCTTCTGAATACTATTTTGTTTCCTTGTAAATCTACATGAACTCCTACTAGTCTTGTGATCATGTACCTCATAGGAGATCATGTGATGCACTTGATAATGTTATCCTTTTATTCCTTTTCATTATATTGAAAATAATTACCATATATGATACATTTTTATTAATTTAATTTTCAAATGCTCATATGGTGGGCTTCTGAAATTACCCCACACATGAGATATATACTTGGGGGCAAGGTCTTAGTCCAGAGGAAAGTTAACGCACACCTATGTATTTTGTGCTTTCACAAATCTGTGTCTCGGGCGGTTCTGTGTCTTCCAAGAAATCATTATAATTATAAAAAATTATCTATATATATGGGTTTAGAGAGGGTTTCATCCCCCTTATACTCAAATTCCCAGAGCACATGAACCCTTATTCTATTGTGTGGCCTTTTATCAATACAATACCTTTTGACTTGATCACAAGATCATCTCATGATACCTCACTGTGACCCCATTTCGTGAGTACAGACCAGCAAGGCATATTCTTCCATGATTCCAAATTGAACCAACCCTTAAATTTCCTTTGGTATTTTCTTTATCTTTTACTATGGGGACTCTCGATCTTCTTGAAGGTTCTATAGGACTTTATGTCCTGATCATATTATCATTTATCTATTTTAAGTATCATGATACAATGTTAAGGTCATGTGATCATGAGACTTCTAAAGATTTATGTTTTTTTGAAATTCCTGGTGGGTTTATATGACCTACATGTTCATTTGGAGTCACGAGTTTTCATGAATACCTACTAAGTCACCCGATGCACATTATTCTACCAATTTTATGCCTTTGAGTTGAAAATATTTTATTTTACTCTTTCTAAAATATGCCACTATTTTTTAGATATGTGTTCTAGTTTTCAACATAATTATTCTTCATTGGATAATATTCTTTCCATGATTTCAGATATCAAAATTTTGTCACCTTGTTTTTTTTGGGATTTAGATATTGAGTTTTGAAAGTGGTTCCTCCCTTCTAGGTTCTAGGATTAGACTATATCACACCAGCATCATATATATAGGTTTGGCTTGTTTGATGATGTTTTCATCCCATCTTCTGACTAAAATATGATGTCTGATTGGTGTACACATTATATGGGTGTATTTTGATAGAAATTTATGAGGATTCATGGCTGGTCGCATATCAATCGAATGTTTTTTCCTTCATGTCATAAAACACTCTCTTGGGCTTGGATGGATGAGATTTAACTCATTTTACTTTTTACCAGAGTTACTCAAGTATATTAATTTCTAATCTGAACAAACCAAGTGGAAAATTTTGTTTTAAATGGGATCTATAACCTAGAATTATTTTTAACAATAATGAGCATGTCCATTCTAGGCGATACAATGTTGTTTCGAGTTCGCTAAGCAGTAATATAGGTTCCATATTTATGAAGCAGTAACGATTAACCAATTTTTTGTTTATCTGCAGTCTGATATTCTCAAGAATGGATACTATATTAGTTCCTTAATGGAAAAACATGAAATTAATCCAATTATATTATAGGAATCAGCCTATATGATATCTACCAACTAGGTGGGATCCCCCTTCATGGAGGGATGTGCGATGATTTTCTCCCAACTAAAGATTTTTGGGATGAACCCCTATAGGTATATGTTTTATCAAGGTAAATGGTAATCATTTTGAAGGAGAAGCTGAGAAATTACCAAAATATACTCTATATTATCTCTTCAATGTATGGATCATCATTTTCCTCTATCATAGTAGAGTCATGCCAACTACTATACACCCCCATTGGTTCTATTCCTAGAAATTTCATGAGAGTTTTTGCTCACATTGGGCCATTATTGAAGAAGAGTACCATACAACTTGAGGATATCATGTGAAGTCATATATCTCTATGAGACTTATATTGGAAGACTTTATTAAAATTTTCATAAAGAAATGGCTCTTACCATATGGGGAAACATGTCCATGAATTCTAGTAAGTACGTTCGTTATGAATGTTTGACTATTGGAAGGGTGGAATATAAATCTGGTGGTGTCATCCCTGACATACCATTAACAACACTTATGATTAATTCAATAAGTAATCATAACATATAGTATTTGTGGACCTTTCTAATTTCTATTTGGCTAGATAGGGGGGAATTTCCATTGTATGAATACTACAATTCCCTTGGGATACTTAATGCCTTATCTAGCCCCATATTGGCGAACACATCTATGGTGGGGAACATGTCATTAGAAATTGATGAAGTTATAGATGTATTTCTTTAACATAATAGCATTGGTTTCAACCCTACAACACATCGACTGGGATGACCATTGACAATGAAAGCAACTCTCTTGATAAAATTTCATACAAGATCATTCTTCGAAACATATTTCTTGCTTCATGGATAGAATAGATCATCACCTCAGAGCCATATACACCTTATAATTTTTATTAATAGTTTGGATGATCCCAATGGGTTCCCCCCTTATGTTTGGTTGGGGTGTGAGGAGAGTGACATCGTGAGATACACTGATAGCTTTTGATGATGTTGGCGCATGATGAAACTGATGTTGGGATCATTTTTCTACCAGATGACTCTCCTACATTTATTAAATAGTATTATGACCAACAATGGGTTGAAGCCTATCTGGATGGTGTGCTGAGTTGACTGGTTCATAATTTGGACAATCCATTATCTTCAACAACCTCTCTGAGAGGGGAATCATTATTGTTTATTAAAAACACAGGAGAGACTTCAAGGAAGAACCCCCATTCTATAGATGATCATCCTAATAGTGGGACTGGATATATAAAGAAAATAAAACCTAAAATACAACTAATGAATGATTATTCTATCAGGTATAGGCTATATGAGGCCACCTCCTCTATTTCCTTTATATATCATCCACATTTTACTCCCATTTGTGTTCCCATACAATTAGTCACAAACTCTCTGTTATGTCATAGGTTTGTCAGACAACATATTCACACCATCAGTATTGAGACCCCTTTCCAAAAATTTAATTAACACGAGGAATGTCTTCAGAAACTATTTCTTACTCAAGTAATGTTGTACTGATTGCCGACCACTGTTCAAAATCATTATTCAAATTATCTAGAAACATATACATATGGAAACCAATTTTAGGGGTTTTCATGATCAAGAATATAAGTCTCCACATTCCAGATAGATGAAGGAGCCGTTGGAGGTACTAGATTTATGTCGATGGATTTAAACTAATCTAAATTCTCAAATGTATTATTGGACAACAAAAATATAGAGATATCAGGAAAAATTTCTTTCATGAGGCCTAATCATTCATCATCATCATCATCCTCATTTGAAAATGGTTTTATGTTGATTGAGGATATGACTATTTTTCCCGATACTCTTTATACTATGGATAAAGTAAAAGAGGAGGGTGAGTGGACCTCCATTATTAAATTGATTCTTCTCAGTAGATTCTTGCGGATTTGGAAAAATTGATATAACAAATCATATTGTATTTCGACCCTAGATATGCATCATTTTTTGATTATATTCTCATAGAGACTCTGAAATGTGGTGATTTCTACTATCACTATGTATGTATAATTGGATTTTATGAAAAATCATTTATTATTTTTTATTTTCATCAGTCATGATGTGCATGGAATTTATCTAGTTTGATATTATATGCAACACCAATGACACCCTTCCATTTTATAATATCATGTACACCATAATTGCAGGACCCAAATATATAAATCACAATAAATTATTTTTTATAAATTATCATCATCGACAGTCAACATGATAAACTTTATTTATATATTAATTCCGTCAATCTTCATATCTCAAAATTCATGGATAGATATTTTGGGTATATAATATTTCCTGAAGGGAGAGTTCTCTATATTTTTTCATATATGATAGGATTTATTAGAGAAGCATGGTTTCTGACAAGTCCATATGGTGGGTCGTGAAACATTTATAATTTTTTTAGAATAAATAACTATTTTTATATAGTTTATGGTTATTTTTCTTCTATCCTTTATCTTTGTAAATTAATGTATTTTATGTTATAGATTCTATAAATATGGTTTTTTGTATTTTATCATGGACCCTCTATTGTTAAATGTTAGGGTCCTTGAGACTATATGTTTTATTTTTGTAGGTTAGGGACTTTAGGCTCAAACATTGTATCCCTGTAGTTTAGTTTATTTTAGCTCAGAACATCGATTATGGTAGTTTAGGGTCTTTTAGCTCGAACCTCATATCATATCATATTAGATTATTCTATCTTGGAACATCTATCGCAATAGTTTATAGTGAATTAGCTCAGAAATTATATCATTTTAGTTTACGGTATTCTAGATCATCCCTTATATCACATTAGTTTAGAATATTTTAACATAGACATTATAATTCATTAGTTAAGTATATTTTAGCACAGACCTTATATCACTGTATTTTAAAGGCATATAACTTGGACTTGATCAATGATCATGGAATATGGTGCATACATTCCATGATTGACCCAAAATATTATGGTGTTTTGAGCTCTGTCGTAGTGTTTTGAAGGCCCATGAGGATCATAGATCCTTTCTTATAAGGTGTGGGTGCCTTTGGTTGGGTGGTTAAAGACCTTATGTGTTGGTAGTATTTACAATGAGATGTGTATCCATGCATTTCCATGAATCATGGATGGTTTATGGGGGTAATATTAGTTGATGGAGAATAACATGGAATGCTAGGTGATCCTGGATAGTTAGGGTCATGAATGTTTTATAAAGAATCAATCAGCCAATTGATGATGTTGTATATAGAATGAATGTTATCCAGTAAGGGTTCTAGAACCATAGGGAAGTTCAACTATTTTTTTGATTCATGATCCCTAGGCCAAATTGTTTGGAATCATGATATTTGGGACCTAAATATTTTGGCAATGGTGTGTCACATTATGGATTTGATAAAGACAACAAAATATGGTGACGTAGCATTGAGGATGTCATATATACAAAGTTATTTTGGTACGGGGATTGTATGACAAGGTCCAATCTGCATCGTTCAGGAATATGATATGGGACCATCATATCAGGGAATAACCCAAACATGTTTGGATACTGAGTGATGCCTCCATGACATCAAGGATCAAAATTATTAGAAATCCCTTTCTATAGAGTGACACATTTGTTTGATGAACATATGAGCTTATGCAAAAAATATAGGCATACATTCATGGTCAATAAATGTTTCCCAAGAATCTAGTTATCCTATTCCAAGGGGCATGGGTGGTTATGGTGATCAGATGCTCCAAAATCCTTATATGTGAATTATGTGAAGTGTAATATCCATGAATGGTTAAAACACCACAAAATTTGGATCACATCTTAGAAAAATTTCTTATATTTAGATGAGATGCAATGAATAATTAAACTAACTTCCTCTTGATCCAATGGGTCCTACGAGCATATATTGTCTTTTACTAGGGATGTAATGTTGTCCCTATGAATTCATTTTATGATTAATTTGTGCCGTAACATTATCATAATCACTGAATAGAAGCATTTAGTGAAGAAGTACTGGACTTTTTATTTGGAATCCTTTATCGGCCATTCAACTTGAAAATTATTTTGTCTCATTCAAAATCACATTAGAGTATTGAGATTTAGACAATTATAAGATAGGGTTTAAGGTTTTATATATTCGAACAAAATGAAGACAATTTAAGGACACGACCCACATGGACCTAATATTTATGATAATATAAAATATCCCCATTAGGATGCCTACGTCCAACAGTACATCAAGATACTTCAGAGTTGAAGATAAAAATGTTTTCAATCCTAGGTTATGATTATAAGGTTATGAAATTTTTTAGGGGAAATCATACCTAGTATAACCTAGAACACATTAAGGTGATAAGATCCACCATGTTAATATCATAGCTTATAAGGATCTAAAAGCTATTTGTTTTTTTGTGGTGAATATCATTGATGACCATAAAACCATATACAGTTTCCATTGATACATTCATAGTAAAAGAATGAGTCACATAAATGTGGTTATCTTTTACAAGATCCATGTATGGTTTTTGAAACAAATGGCCCCCAAGACGGGAAATACGATATATAGATGGAGTTTCTTTTAAAAAATTATGGATTAAACTCATACTATGGATAGACAGGGTATTTCTATTGTATTCTATTAAAAAAGGATGGTATGCATAGTTTAAAGACACGTAGTTGAGAAGTAATCATATCCCTTCATTTTAACATTATGTAGTAGGGACATTTTTCGGGTAGATTATAATTATGGTGTAATGACAATATTTGTGCAGTTTTCTCATCACGTGGTAAGGAAATTTTATTTTTGTAGTTTTAATTTCATGCTACTATGATGTTTTCCTTGTAGTTTGATGTCATGATGTAAGGACGTGGGATATGATATAAGAAATTATTCAAGACATATTACTTTTTCAAGAAGATCGTATGAATATTTGACATATACGTAGGAAAAATGATCTTGTAATAATAACCCATTTGAAGTTTGGGGTTCATTTAGTGAACGATTGTTGAAGATGGGACCAGCATTAGATACACATGAATTACTACATATCCAATGATAGTTTGAATCAATCTATACATAGTTCATGAATAAGGAATCAATTAATATTAATTTAGACCATATAGAAATGTGGAAAATTTTCCATTCATTTGTTAGATGGTCCAAGGATTGTAGATCAGGGTTTCACTACATAACTTTTGATGACATTAATCTAGTCACACATTGATCTTAAGGATCCTTTCAGTTTAATATCAGGTGGTATGAAAATTGGCTTCAAGATATGAAATGTTGTATTCTGGATATATCTATGATTGAAATTTATGAAACACTGCATATCCTATAATGATAGGAATGAATCCATATGTCGTTCTCAAAATAGAAGATTCATTATTAAGTTTGACCTAAATTCATTGAGGGGGAATTTTACTATATGATAAGACAAGACCTAAGATTGATGATCTGGGCACCAATATATAAACAATAGATACAATAATCAAGACACACATAGCTCATGAATGGAGCTGTTTTAGGAGTCCAACCGAAACCATATTTGTCATCTCGGGTGAGGTCTACATGAATGTACAGTTTTATATTGTAAAATGGAAACAAACCATAAATTTTAATTTCATTCTTCTGAGAAACATGATATCCATCATAAGGTCTTTCATTTAGGATCTTAATTATCATGTTGTGGATATTATTACATATTTGTGAGGGGAATACCTCACTGAATATCCTAATCTCACGTGAGAAATCATCTATGTGAGAACTAAAAAATAAGAAGGGTTCCATTCTTCATATAATGGAAATTAATGATCAGTTCGGGGATTTTTTTATCAATTGGTGGAAAGACCAATATATTGGATCGTGGTGCCCCTATATATGTCATTGAAATGAGAATCAATCAATATGTACTCATAGAAAAATCATGTAGTTTAATGTCGTGAGAAAAAAAACATCCATGATGTTTAGCGTCATGCGAAATGATATATGTCGTGAAGTTTAATTTTAAGTTGCAACTATGGGGATCCCCCAATGTGAATGAAAAATTATATTGGGGAAATTCAAATTGCTAGATGTTTTGGTTTCATTATGTATCCTTAGATAGATAAAATCATTCAACATGGGTTCTGGATAACCCATTAGGTTAAATGTCCTATGGAAATGACATAGATCCCTCAACACAAATAAAGATAGATGTCGTGGATATGTGCAGTTTTAAATCATGCACCAAGAAAATTTTTTGTTCAGTTTAATGTAATCAATTAAGGAATAGAGATTCCATGAAGGTTATGTTCCTACTACCTTGACGCCTCAGAACAATTAATCATCATGTGGTTAGGACATGGGTTATTGTGCTCTTTACATTAATGAAGTCAGGGATTCACTATATATTTTTACATAATTTAGTGAAGAAGAGGGTTATCATTTAGTTTAATGTCTTTATTCCATCACATATTCATATAATTTATGGTCTTATGTTAAGGATTATTGGAAACTGTGTACTTTAAATTCATCCTTCCAGAACATCTCCAAACTGTTTAACAACATGTGGTCAGGGTTAGTTATACCATGAAGATTAATGAATTTCATCCAAGATATCTACATACAATTTTACATAACGTGTTCATTGTTAAAGGTTAACTTATCATTTATGGTATTTCATCTAAGAATTTCGTATAGTGTTTAACATCGTTTCATTTGGAAGATGAGTGCTCTATAATTTAATGTCTGACTTTTAGGAATTCTACAGATTGTATAATGTCACATGGTTAGGATAAATGGGTATCATAAATTTTAGTGTCTTTCTCCCAGGAAGTCTCTATTTATATTATCATTATGAATTTATAAAAAGGGTATCACATTGTTTAATTTCATAATGTTGGGAAATCTATGTACATTTTAACATCAAGTGGTTAGGATGAAGGTGTACCATTTAGTTTGAAGTCATGATTCCAAGACATCCTTATATAGAATATCTTCATGTGGCCATGATTAGTGATATTGTGTATTTCAATGTCATAGTTATAGGTTTTCTCTATATAGATTTACATCATGTGGTCATGATGAATGTTTAACATGTAGTTTAATGACATACATACAAGAATCATCCATATAGTTTAATGTTGTGTGTCCATTATGAATGATTATTTATTAGAACAGTTCAAATTATTTCTTAGGGAACCTATCATTTGTGTGGGGGTGACACGCTCCATATCCATGTGGTGTGTGAGTAATCACTTTTTTGATAGACTTTATGTGTGATGTAAGGACCTTCCCAATTGGGATCAAACATCAAGGGCTTCTTAAAGGATAACATGGTGAAATAGCGATCAAACAACATTCTAAATTCTATGAATGAATGTAATAATCCTTCTTATAAATGGCTCATTCAATATGATTATAATTGAATTCATGGTTTGGAAATTTATGAAAACATTTCTCACCGAGCCTCTCCAATTCATCCAGCCACTTGTGCTATTTCTCAACATCTCAGAGATCTATAAAAATGGTATTTTGATAAATGGAAGCTAAACATATATGGAAAAAACATCCTCGGTCCCATACACCAATGAATATGGAATTACATGTCTCTATTAGCATGTGGTGTATGGGTAGGACAATAATGCTTGGAGGATCTTTTCTAGAAAAGAATTCTAATCCTCATTCACTATCTTCTCGAGTATATTTATAGAAGTGTTAATTAAGGCCACTATTAATCCAATATCTAGTTAATAACATAATTATGTGTTATTTCCCATGATACAATACAACTAGTATAATTTTTTCAACTCCTTAAAATATAATATGGTGTTTGTTTCCATAAATATTATGCGAGGGATTCCAATCATAGTGATGATATGGAGATTAATAATCTAATTATATAAATTTCCCTTAATTCCCTGATAGGTATTTATAAATCCTATTTAGAAATTAATTCTATTGAAGTAATGGTTTACTTGAACTACTTAGTTGTGTTATGGGGATATAGTCACACAACATCCATTCCCCAAATAAAAAACATCTCCCAATATTTGGATGTATATTGAAATAATGGGTGATTATGTATGAAGTATTCATGGAACTAGAATTCGTTAAATTTATTATTTAATTTGACACATTTTATATTTACGAATTCCAGTTTTAAATCATCCCCATGATTTTTTAGGAGAACCAAATCTCATACCATTGAGCATAATAGGAGCCAGCATGGAATTCATCCATGATGGTGGGAATATCTCCTTCATATATTCATATTAGTAGGATTTTGTCAAATATATACTCTAAGTTGGAGTTCTACCAATTTGGGCCACACTATAGGTTAATTTTCACTACACGACATAGAATATGTTCCCTTCTTACTCGTTCTTTTGGGAGAGTTGTTCATTGAATATAACTAAATCTATAGTGCATCGATATATTTTTCAATATACTTTCATCACACTTTGGGAGGATTTTAAATGATTAATTTCAACCATATCACAATCATTGTTAGATGATACCACTATTTAGTTTGTGATAAGAATTATTTCGTCCTCTTGATTAGGGTCTGCCAAGACTATGGAAGAATTATCTAATGCACCATCACGGTCATTCTACGATCAGGGAACATGATGAAGTATAGGTTAAAAAGAGAATTCATCCATTAGTCCCCTTATGTAGTTAGTGAGCGAGTCCAGTTATTCCTTTTTAATGTTATATTCTCCATTTATCTTCATTATCCATTGTTTTAAATTCAATTTGTTATTCAATTTTTTTATTTTTATCTTTAATTGTAATACTTTTCTAGTGATGAGGGTTTGCTATTCTACCTTGTTATTCATGAAACATTCATATAGTGAGAATACGTAGTGAAACGTTGTATTGTTTGTAGATGAATGCATAAAATATATCAACACCTGATTGTGTTTTTTTTTGCTATAAATTATTATTGAACATTTATATGATCCATCAAAATAAATATCACATGATTGTAATGTGTCATGGGTATAGAATACCTCCTCATCTAGATGCTCGGTGTCCACAAGTGTATTCTATAACATATAATGTAATGATAGGAAATTATATAGTGATTTCCCTTTCACCAATTTATATAATATTATCCAAATGTCGTATTTTTTTTGAATGACCTCCCATCGATCCAATCACCCAGTCAATATTGGATTAACAATGATTAACATGAGAGGAAAAATATGAGTGAAAAGATGGTATTTGTGGGGAAACATATGATGCCTCTGATTGTTCATAGTGAATATGAGTGTATGTAATTTATTCAGGACATCATTTAATATAATATATGTAACATGAATTGTTCAACTGATATATTAGAGACTATTCTCCCTCCTCGTATCATTATTCTATTTGAATTGGGATCCCAATGAGCATCCCATGGTGGCCACAATCAAGACGAATTGCCTCACTTACACATGTGAATCATAACATGTTATTGACGTATATACTTCTTGATATATTTAATATATTATTGGATTCATAATCCCATTGATTGGCGTCACCTTTATCATTACCCTATTGAATGTGAGATATTTTTCAACTAAATTGGCTATGAAACATCGAATAAATGTGAGTTAATCTTAGATACCCTACAATTATATTATATTTCTGTGGTTGAAATGACTAAAACAGAATTAGTCTTTTCTGGGTCGACCTCGATGCTATGGTGGAATACCAAAAATGTAAGGAATTTCCATAATTTTACCTTAAATTAGACTTTTAGATGATTTGCCTTCAGAATGTGTTGTCACAAAATTTTTATGATTGTTTGATGGTTTTTGAAGTTACCACCTCAATATAGGGATTTAACCCCCCACCCCAATTCATTGATATAACATCCATCTATTCACCAACAGAACATCTTAACGATTTGATGCATAGAAAATAAATAATTGGTTCTATCCTTATTTAAATCAATGATCATGAATTGATAAAAATGGTCTCAATGAGGTTCTAAAAACGTACTGAATTATTCATATTCATGAGTTATGTTTTTTTATTGGTAACTGAGTTCCAATCATGGAAGGAAATGTATTTGTGGCCAAACGTTTCATCGATAAAACGTTCATTGATCTATAATGGGAAATAATCTTTTGGATGCACTGACAAACATCTATAAAGTCAATTAAGGACCTAAAATTCCCATTTTTATTCTTGATATAGTTGATATTTTAAATCCATCATGGCTGTTTCACATCTCATACAATGTTTCCTTGGACTAATTTTTCAACATCCACCTCTACATTGGTTAAATGAGATGTCTACAACCATACGGATCTCTACATGAGGCCATAATTATTTTAGGTTTGCTGAGATGTTCCATAGGAACCTCTGGATTCAGTATAGTAATATCTATATATATTCATGAAAACACATATCATTGTTTCTTTAGAAATGGTATTTATATCACTTGATCATTTAAAGTTATGGTGGTATGAAATAGTGTATGTCACGAGTCTGCTTTTATTCCTAGGTTCACCTACCGAATTCGTCAATGGTGGTGGAGATTCCATCCATGATTGTGGAAGGATATTTTTTTGGACTTCCTCATCTTCTTCAAAATTTCTGACTATGATGGAACTCTTCGATGGAGATGGTAATATTGGGGGTATCTATTACATTAGAGGTGGGAGAGGCATTGAAAAATGTCTTTATCAACCCCTATTGATGTATTTGTTTCATATTGATTATAGTGATGATTTTCTACACTTTCACTAGGGATATGAGGAGCATAGAAATATGTGGTATATTTTATAACCATGACTTGATTTATGGGAACATCTTAGTCACTATCTATCATACTCCATGGATATTAATGGGTGGTCCCCAAGCTATTTAGGGATGTAACCAGTATAACATAATATGTCATTGGTTATATTACTCCAATTTTATATAAAACAAATTTCTCATATATGGATTCACATGTCTTGAAGGGTTATTTTTTAATATGTATTATGACAACCATTCCACACATGTGTTTTTCCAGACACTATTGGAATGTTCAAGGAACCTCTAAGTGGTTATAGAGCCAGGGTAGTCCCTGAAGAACATTTTTTGAGGTTTTGTGATTGAAAAATGTATACATAAATAATATCAGTGATCCCCAAACTAAACATGGAGTTTCATATATCATATATGTATTTGTTCATGTATATCATATCCATGAATGGTAATCATTATGGGAGTTAAATAACTTTTATTATATCATAGATGTCAGATTTTATGAAATGATATGAGGTTGATCCTAGAAACATTATCATTTTGATATATTCAGACATTGACTTTGATATATTTTCTCAAATAATATGGGTTTTGATGTTCTATAGGAATACCACCATTTATTCATGTCCAGTAAATGGGATAGAACCATGGAAATATGATGACATCATATCCAATTGATAATCCAAGACCACATCAACTTATTTCTCAAATCTTTTGGGATCTAGAGGTATTCTAAAAGTGCATCCATATGTTCATTTGAATAATGGATCCATAATCGGTTGAGAGAATGGATGGTGAAACAACCTCCTGTTTTAGAATATCATTTATTTATATAATAGGTTGGTGCTTCTCTAGGTGGTATTTATCATTAAAATGTGGCTCGAGAGAAATGGAATTTGAGTGGAACATTCCTTATTCATTTTATGAGTTCATGATAGCATGTTATTCTAGTTGTGTGGTTCATCACATGATTCCCTTTTTTCTAGGCTGTGTATGTAATCTAACACCTACTAGGAATTCTTATAAGAAAATATACCATGGGAAAAATATATAGGGTTATGAGACACCTTGATGTTATTCGTGGGATTAGTTGAGAAATTTCTCCATGGTCTTAGCTATATAAATATATATGTATATTCTATCAATATAATTATTATTGAAATATTGTGTTCCGCCACAACTGTGTTGTTCCATGAATCCACAATTTTTGTTTATGTGTCCTCTGTTTCCACAAATATTGGTAAGAAAATGATATGTTGAGGAATACTGAAAAATAGATAATGGTTCGTCCTGATGTTCCATGATGAAAGAATAAAACATGTGTTTTTATTATCATTAGGGTTCCATTTGTTGTGGTAGTGCCCATACTTTGTATATTGTAGAGAAGAAATCAATAAGAGTTCGAGCTGGAATTGGTGCAGAATACGACTCTTCCTCTTTTATTTCATCCTACTCTAGTGGCCATGCCCTATATTTAGAGACATATTTGATTTCACCATATTGGGTGGTGGGGATAATTTGGGTCTATCTAACTATAAACTTTGGGATCCATGATCTTGAACAATTGTCTCTCAAGTAATCAATTTGACAAATAACTATTCACATCTGGCTGTAACATTCTACCAGTCACCCTCCTCTTCTAAGTGGAAAATATTTATATAGGTGAACTACTCTATGGAGTTATATAAAACCATATATCCCTAATTTACCATTCCTTGAAGGACATCATTGATGATGAAGAAGTCATATATGTTTAGACCAGATCAACTATTTAAAGGGTTGTAGTCAGGATATTAAAGGAGGTTGAAATCATCTAGATTCTTGGGAAGAGGGTTCTTTAGTAGTTTATTATCCATTGATATCAAGAAATAATCTTGGAAATGTTCATTTTTAATAGAGTATTATTTATTCCACCATTCCCCAATATCCCAGGAAACCGTGATTTCATAGTGCTTCTAGTTGAGGATGATTTGGTGGTTGTCACCACTCGATAGAAGGTTTTGAGTGGTTCGAGACCTACATATGTTCTTGTATGAGCACTATCAATTCCTTGAGAGTAAAATCTCTAGATTTTTATTTTACTATACTTTTCCCCTATGAAGAGGCCATGATTCAGGATTTGAATCGGGTTCACTAAATGACATTATCAAAATTTTGTTCCATTTATGAAAAATCCTAGAACCCACGATGATTCTTTATTGGGATTAGAGGTGTCTGCAGCTCATCCTAGATATTTTTGGAATAGAGTTCAAGATGTTTTCGCAATGAGATACGAATTCTAAGTGAGAAGGTTACACCCTACCACCATTCTATGAAGTGAAAAACCATCTCATTTTTTCATTTCATATATTCCATTAGTTAGAGGATTATTGTTCTTCTTAGATAAGAGATGAAAAGATAAATGAACTGTTAGGTAAGTTCATTTCTTCTTATAATATATCGTGTTGAAAAAACTATACTAAACATAGGATATCCCTATAAGAGATTGTATGAAACACCTCATCTATGTTTCCACCTATTTATCGTTACAGTCAATAATTGGACAACAACAAGAGATAGAGTTTGGAGTTATTCATTATTGAATTCAAAACAAATAAAGGTATATAATTTAGGATTTATAAAAATTGTTGTAGGTAAGGTTTCATATACCTACTCAAGATATGGCTTCCTCTCAGGCTGCATATGTGCATGTTTACTATCAATAGATTCCATTCAATTATCAGAGAGTCGATGACATCACGCCACTCTAAAGGTACTATTTAATTAGGCTCATCACATGTACTAAGAGAGAAAATGAGTTAATATGGTGGATCCACCCTCTTATCCCATTGATTATTCATTCCTCATTAGACTGAATGATAACCCTTGTGAAAGAGAGGCTAGAACCACAACATATGGAAGTAAAGTTCATTCCCGACTCTATTAAATATCTAAACAAACATCATATATCTAATTCTAATCTAACTATCAGATACCTCTCTTGGGGGAGGGTCATATATGAGAGGGTGGATATTTTTCTTCATCTGAATATGATACCTGACATGGATATTTCCTCCCAGGTAGCACCTCATTAAGTTGTATGAGAGAGTGTTTCTCATTCTCAATTTGCAACGACTACTTTTCAAGTGATGGAACCTTCAATGTTTTGGGTTCATATTGGTATGTATCCACATGATTCACTTTTTATTAATTATTTCTCTCTCACATAGGTGGAAACATGGTATTCATGGGTGTGTTGTTTCAATGCCTCCTTTGGTTTCATGTGTGTGCATCCTTGGTTTGTTCATCCTTATCACCCTCCACTCATAGAAGTTTGTAGATGTAGTAGACCTCTATATATGTTTCTTGATACATAATTCCTATCATTTTGATAATGAAAAAATTCGCAATGTAATCTTGTGAAATGGTAGATGTACAATTACATTTAATGAAAAACCTAATTCATCAGTGACTTATTCATGGTAATTATTCGAACCCCTGAACATATTGGGCCTTTTTGGATTGCAATCTAGTTGTGGTATAATCACCATTCTAATATGATCCTTAAATATTGGTCAGTGAGTGATGAATTTTAGGATGCTTTAATTCATTATTTCATAACAAGTCCTTAATTGAAGAGGCATGTCTTTCAGCATGAGAAATTGAAGGGATTCCAACCATTGATTATTACCTCTAAACCTGGAGAAGATTGATTCTATCTATAGTGATGATGATGAAAAATTCCCCCCATCCCTATGGGAGGGGGTTATTTGGGGTCATAATTAGAATTTATTAATCATATTTTTGAGGATCCAAGTATCCTTGTTAAATATTTTGTGTCTATTAGGATGATCATTGATATACATATTCCCCTAGACCAGTGGGATGGGTTTGATATGGAATCTTCATTTCATTCTCTAGGACCCACCCAGGGGGTGATGAACCTAGTGATAGTGATTCAGATATAAAATCCCACAACCTAGTGTTAAGCGATGTAGCTTGAATATGCAACTTATATGATTGAAATCATCTGGGTAATTGAAGATATAAGAGGTGGAGGTAGTAGTTGATGTTATCCCAACCGGGTGAGTTGGGATTTCTCAAGGATGGAAACTATGGAAGTGGCTAAAGTGGCCAATTTTATGTGTCAAAACTATGCTCATGGATATGTTGGGTGTGATGGTAGCCCGTGATGAGTACCATTCGTCATGGGAATTTTTTAGTTGACTGTAATCTCATCCCATTGTGTTTGTAATGTATTACTATTTCATTGAGGAGGTCATTACAAATATTTTATTTCTATCATCTCCCCATTTTTGTGATTTTTTCACATCATTGTAATAGGGGAATTCTATTGTAGTGAACAACTATCTTTCACATTACCTAATACGTTTATTTCACCCGAGGATATGAAATTATAAGCAGACATATATGAAGGGTTATTCAATAAAGGTGAACAATATAGTGTAATTATCATTATTTAACCCATCATTGGATGCAAAAATCTGGTAATTATGGAGAAATAAGTCGGCAAAGGATTTCCATGAAGTAGAGAGAAACCCTGCATAGGGGTTATTTCATCCACTTCCACTCCTGGGTTTCACTCTATGAAAAATGTGTCCATTTATGGATAAAAATATTATATTGATGATATGTATGTGATAATCATATCCCTGATAGGGGATATGTCCATCCTTTATTCCATGATGTGTAGACCACATAGTTTGCAATAGATAAATAATAAACTCATTTATCGCACATATGGGACCTCATTGTTAAAATTTGTGTGCGGAAAAGACATGATGGGGTGGATTTTTTCAGAAAAATCCCTCTATATGTAAATTTACACATACCCTTTGTCTTATTTTCATAACATCATCAGATCAAACCATTAATGATGACTTTGAGGGACACATACTTAATAAATTGGAGTTCTTCTAAATGTTTATGGGGAATAATGAATGATTGATGCTGATGTTTCGAGAACCTCTATATATTAAGGAATCTGAGTTTTGAAAACCTCTTAATATGATAGTTTCAAAGAAATGAAAGGATTTTCTTATCAATGGAAGACAATTCCAAGGGGAGGTTGACCATAATGGTTGTCATATGTAGAGTACATGTGATCCATATCCAATCTATCTTGAGGAGAACTACCATGGTAATAATTGTATTTGACATTATTGAAAGTGTTCATAGATCCTTTTACTGATTAGAATGTTTCTTGAATAACATTATTGACACTATAATTGAGAAGATTAGGAATATGGGTCATCTTCTACATTGTGGCATGAATATGATGAACCACATTTTGTAATTTTGTAGGTACATGAGCCTACTATATGATGGTTTCTGAAAATTATTTAGAACATCATGGTTTCATGGGATTATAATCCTATTGATGAGAAGCTATTGGAATATTCCCGTGAAATTTTAAATCTTTAACAAAAATATATTCCTATCCCGAGGCATGTTTTCTTCTCACCTGGTGTGATGCGATCAAAATTACAGAAACTTCTAGATCAGTAGCTGTGGAAATAATTTTCTAGTCATTCTATCATTAGTATGATCCATTCCCAATTCATGTAACAATATAACATAGTGATACCCATTTGGAGATTCATATGAACCCAGTACGAATATGAATTCTTCACTAGAATATACCAATGGACCATGGGAATGCGAGAAGGGAAACAACCTCCAACTATATTGTATCAGAATGATGTCACTTATGTCATTCATTGGCACAAGTTGAAATATGAATTGGGATATCATGATCTTCAGGAATATGCATGGATGATTCACTAAATAGAAAAATATCATGTTCTCAAATACGTGTCATTATAACTTGGCTATTCCATTCATAATTGTGGATTTTAGCCTCATCTTATATCTTTTTCTATATGCCACAAGACTTCTCTCATACTAAAATGATCATGTCTCGTTGCACGTACCCATCTCATTAAGTAATCCCTGGGTAGAACATGCATATTAACTCAATATTATGCCTTTATAATATGCTTTTAGCCTTTTTTGATGGAAATTTTCCCTTATATCGAGGCATCTTTCACTATCACCTAGTACCCCCCTAGGAATGGGAATATTATCCTTGACTAATACCTCTTCCATTACTCATATATGATGATAATAATTCTAAATGGGATAAAGAATGTGTCTTTTCCCAATATAAGCCCCTTGATCATAATGTTTTTTTTGAGAATCCATTGTTTTAGGGATAGTAATTCGAGCCTCCCCAATATATGTTCCTGGGTTGATATATTCCATTTAGTTTATTAGATATTGGTAATATGTATTTGGATTTCATCAAAGTGTTTTTTGGGATATAAGCCTGATAATTTTTCATCTCCACTACATACTGGTAGATATATTTGATTGAAGTTGGTATATTTAGTAACTTATATCACCTTTATTCTAATGGAATATTCCTATGTGATTCATGTATGGGGTTAGGAATATGCATGAACCCCATGCATGCTACATGAATATTACCACAAAGATATTCTTAGTGAGAAAGGATATGAGCATACATGTTAGTTACTTCTGGAATATTCTTAAATAAATTATTATTAGGTGTGTGGGTATGATCCCACTGATTATTATCCTAAACCTTCCTCTTATTTTGTGCCAGTCTTACAACTCGTGGATTTTCATTATAGGTGGTAGTGTGTAAGGTGGTACTTATAGTATGTGACTAGTGGGTAACAGTGGGATGGGGTGGAGATAATGGTAGATGAGAGGCCTCAAGGGAGGCCACTGAATCATAAGATAGTGGTATTTGACACCATTCTCAACTTTCATTAGATATTTAATGTGCTGAATGATTCAAATTGGGGATATGAACATGATGTAGTTGGATGTGGAAATAATGGACACTATATTAGCTATAACATTTCTAAGACAATGCATACACTTCATATTTAGTGCTTTAATAAAATCGCAAGTAATATCAAGCGTCAGGATTGTTCCATGTCTATGGCACTCCCAAACCATGATTTTCACCAATTGATGCTTAGGTTTTTAGGAAGGTGTTATAATTTGGAACCCCATGGAGGTTGAAGCCATAAATGGTTTGACGAAATAATTATTGGATGATGAATTTATCACAAAACATGATGTTACTGACACAATAAATATTTTCAGTCTTGCATACATTATTGAACAATGTCACTGATTAGTGAAATATCATAGGATTGATGTTCTCCATCATGTATTCAGGGTTAACATAATTTTAATATTATTCATAATCCAACCATTCTGCTCGTATAATCTAGTCGATGTAAGGATGGGCTTATCTCTTTAGATACCTAGATACATTAGATAACCTATAGAAATTATGAATGTGTTAATAGATTTTTTTTAAATGAAATAAAGCATGTAGACACCTGATTAGTTGATCATCTTGTTATTTGATAGAATCACGTCATGATAACCATTGTTTGTTTGTATATTCTGTGAAAACCAAATAGCATAACATATAATAACCAAATCCTTTTTTATTTTAGATATTTACATTGGGTTCACCATTTTATTTCATATTATATGTAAAAAAATTCCTAATCGATAAGAACCCAATATTTTTTTATTTGAGAGATTCACCTCAGGTTTACCAATTTCAATTTTGTATAGTGTGAAAAAAATCATGATCGATAATAAACCTGCCATTTTTTATTTGAGACTTTTATGTCAAGTTCATCACTTTTTTGGGTATATTGTAAAAATCAAATGGATTGGTGTATAACAACCCAATCATTTTTGTATTTGGGAGAATTAGGTTATATTTACCATAACTATTCTAATATAGAAGAGATTAATGGAAACTATCTTCAATGTAGACTTTGTTCGGCCTAATGGTTGATTGTGATGGGTTCCTTTCTTTTATTATCATTAATGTCGAGTCACCATTGTCATTCATATGTATGTATCTGATATTATTCATCCATTACCTAGTGATTGACACCTTCTTATATGAACAAAACTGTAAAGACCCGTAGCTTGACGTACATGGACATTACATTACATTTGCAGAATACTTAGTACATAACAAAAACACACACTAAAGGATCGTAATAGTTTAGTGTCTTTGGAAACTCGGAGTATAATCTTCTAATCGTGGGGAAAGATCTTCAACATCTCCCATAAAGATCTTCCTTTTTATTTTACCTAAAACATTTCTTTATATCCTGGGGAAAAGAAAACATAAAAGGGTGAGCTCAAATGCTCAGTAAGGGTAAACAAAGGAAATATCAATCACATAATTTTCATAAGAACATAACATTTTTGGAAATCTTAACCTGCAAAAGAGAGCATAATTTCATAACATGGGATAAATCATAGTAATGAAATGAAATCATAACTTAAAACATTACTCATTGTGGCATACACACATAATCATAGAGAATCATTTCTTGTTAGTCAAGACTCATTGCCAAGACTATCGTAGTGGACAAAGTCCCTTTCTGAATCGAGTAATCCTCGTTTCAGTCCTGTTTCACTGAACCGGTATAACCTACCATTCCAGCCATGTCTATCTCATGAGATATAAAATCTTTACCCAATGCATTGGAGCGAGATATAGGTCCCACCCATCTCTTAATGAATCCATTCTTATGTGTGCCACAAAATCATAAATCATATATCATTGCATAACCCATGTAATAAAAATGGGATTCTTAAACAACATGACATCATAAAACCATTCATATAAGATAAAAGAATTCATAAACATAATTCCATCACAACATAGTCAAATCAATGTAAAAATATGGATAGAAACAGAACCCTTTATTGTCTTATATGGAAAACAATTTTGATAAAACACTTGAATTGAATTCTTGAGGAAAATATCCTTTCTTCTTCAAAATCAATTTCTTTTCACAAAACATCATGCAATTTTAAAAGAAAGAGATTTTATTGAAAATAGTCATGAAATATTTTGGAGGAAGGTTCATGAAAATAAGGCTTTATAAAACCATAAAAAAAATCTGTTCGTGCCGTATAAGTTAAAAAAACATTCTTCGTACTTTTGTCGGAAAAGTCAAAAAGTACCTCGTACGAAAAAACGACAAAAGATTCCTTTCATACATATTACTAAAAACTCACCAAAGGGTAAAAATGGATTTAAACAATTTTAGGTGGATGGAGATAATATTACATATTGATGAAACATGGATGTGGATGATAAAATACACCCCAGTAAATACTTACGAATAAACAATCTCGGATAAAAATGAGATTGTGATATTTCCCTTACCTTATGTCCGACTTGCTTTGTAAGTGTCAAAACCTCCTGTATAATGATTTAAATCATGTTATTGACTTATTCCAGAATCATATTCATTGTTATGATATCATATATGGTTCACTTATGACATTATATTACCCGTTCTTTTGTAAATTCCATGTTAAAGAAGCGTTTTGGGTAAAATCGTTTCATTTATCTTAGGTGTTTTGACTTGTTGTTATTGACATCACTATTACTTATATCATGATTTACTTACTTCCAGAATATAAAATATGATTTATATATCATATATATTCAGTATATATATATATATAATAGGTAGATAAATAAAATGAAAAACACCGTTCATGGAGACGGTAGTCCGTACGTACGCATGAACGCTGTTTTCCTTTCCTTATTGTCTTGAAATGGAAGTAAGTAGATGACATACATATTTATATATATACATAAATCCAGTAGCTTTATAATGTCATATATTTCATTATTATTTCTTATATATACATTATAATCATTCTTAAATGGTTAACATGGAGAATGAATCTCATCGCGTCGTGGAGACGGTAGTCCGTACGTACGCACGAGCAATGATATCATTTCTATAAATATTGAATTGAATTGGAGTGGATTATACAATATATCAGAATCAATATGATGTTTTAATAACTATGTATAGTTATTCTTTACACCATTATACCCATCCATGTAAGGTGGTGGTGGAAAATAGATTACACCACGGCGTGGAGACGGTATTCCGTACGTACGCACGCGCGGTGATTTCTTTTTCCGTAGGATGGATAGATGGTGAAATAGGGTTGTTTCATACTTATAATAACATATCAGTATATGAATGATACTGATGTTATTACTTCATAATGAAACAACCTAAGAAGAAGAAGTGGAAGAAGAAATAAAGATGAAAGAATTGGTAACGGTAATTACCTCTTCTTTGAAGCGCCTCTTTGAGACCTCCTCTTAGGCACTAGAATTGGTCTTTGAGGAAGACCAGAACCTCTAGGATGTTGCTAGGGAAGTGGAGAAGAGATTTCGGCAGGGGTTGGCCGAGCGTGAGTGCTCAAATTGGTGTGAGGAGGAGGGGGAGGAGGTGTCCTTTTATAGGGGAGGAGAGCGGCACCTTAGGAATATCTCAAAATATTATTTTATATTAAAGTCAAAATCGGTTTATAATGGTTCCAAAGGGTCTTATTTCGAAGCTAAAGTGGGGATGGGTCGAAATCCTATCAACCAATAGAATTTAGACAAGTTTAGGATATTATTTTAACCTTATCAATTAGATTTAACTCTAAGTTAAATAATTTAACATTTACCGTGTCTTTTTGTTTTCTTTCACTATATGGTTAATACACTTACTATAACATGCCAAACGAACCCCAAATTGTTTATTATTAATATATATATCCTTATCTAAGTCATTTGGCCGAACCTTAGATTTTTAGGAATAAAATAACAATTAATAATATAATATTTGATTTAAAAACTATTTTGTGTCAATTTTGACACTATTTGATATATGATTTTTGTGAGAGTCATAACAGAATTAAATGTTCGAACCAAGTTAATTAAATCAACATTAATATATCATAGTAGCCTAGAAAATTAGTGGAATTCATAAAAAGTCTCAAATTACATTTATTTTGGTTTTTATAACATCAATTAGGTCAATATTTCATTAATAAGATAATTACTGCATCATCATTGTGTCATAAATAAATTAAATTATTTAAAGTCTAAAAATTAAAAATAAAATACCATTATGTAGGAAAGATTTTTATCTTTCTATTGAATCTTTATAATCTAAAATCCAACATATATAACCCTATGTAACAATTGTTTTGCTAAAAGTTATATGCTTGTGTCATTTTTGTATTCATTTTAACTTAATTAAAATAAAGTGTCATTATCACTTACAAGTGGATCAATGGGGTCCCAAAATCGACCCAAAGATGCCCATGGTCGACCATGTATCAACCAATAGGGTTAAGACACGTTTTAGGGTAATTTAATATTATTATAATATTATTTTTTAACCCTTATTTACCGGATTTACCCTTAACCATGGTAAATAAAATATTTACCGCAGTAATTATTCAAAATGTCTAAAAATAAAAGTTACCTATTTACACAATTTGAACATCCTGATTCCAAATATGGAATCCATTTTTCTAAATTCAAAACACAGAAGTGGCAGAAATTAATTTAAAATTAATTCCCGCTGTCAAAACAAAAAGCGTGTTTTTAAGAGGTAATAACTATCAAAAGATTGACACTTGTTTATGTTCGGTTTAATTGTAAAATTGTGTCCAATGACCAACATTATATTAAGTGGTAAAAATATATTCTAAATATAATTTAAAACCATTCAATATTATAATTTAACCACATAAGATATTACGATGAAAAAAGTTGTTTTTAATTAAAATATAGCGTGTTTTTACTATTCATTAAAATATGAAAGTTATCGGAAAAATATCAAAACTTTATCTAATGTAAATTTTTTCATCCTGATTCAAAAGAAGAATATTATTTTGTCAAATTGAACATATAAACATGTCAAAAACTATATTTAAAGTGGGTGCGCCATCAAAAGGCGGTAAAACTGCATTTTTTGAAAAATACTTATTTTACCCGAAAAAATTTATTTTGTTCTTATACCATGTTCTAGAAATTTGTAAGATGAATAATAATGTTATAAAATTCAAAATTTAGTCAATACTATTCATAAAGGCTAGTTCATGACAATATTATAATAATATAACATTGTTTATTAAAACCCGGTATTGCGTACAACACACGCTATCGAGGAAGGTCGTGATTGCGTGTAATGCAAGCCAAGTCAGGGTTGCGTGTTGTGAAAGAATCCTTCGTTGTTTCGTATAACAGAATCCAACCATATTTCATTTATACATTTAATATATATATATATATATACTCAATGTTGCGTAGAATAACTATTATCAAAATTGTGTGTAACACGATACAAGAATAGTGTTGCGTATACTGCAAGCTAATACGGTGTTGCGTATAGCACAAGGTAATCTTGGTGTAGAATACAACACAAGACATTAATGAAATTAAAAGAATACTTTTCATAAAATCTCGGGGTGTTACATTCTACCCCCCTTAAAATGAATTTCGCCCTCGAAATTCGTCGGGATTATAAATGGTTTACTATTCGAAAGTTTCTTTAATAGAAACCCACATCGTAAAAAGGAATGTCAAAACCAATCTTTAAAAACAAAAGTATGAAATGTAACGGTTACCCAAATAAACTAATCATTGGGTTTCCACATAGGTGAAAATATGGATATGGAAGAGAAATCTAACCATCATGTTCTGATGGAGAGTGGTAGAGAACATGGCTATGGAAAAGCCAGTAATCACAAATCCATATATTTGTGATGATATAAGGTACCATCTGATTCATCAGGTATAAGATCATTAGGACAACATTTTTGGTTTTCAAGATCATTTCCCCTAAAGTTGAAAATTTGAATTAGAATAAATACTTACTTTATTTTGGTACAATCTCACTGTTGTTCGTGCCTTGAACAATTTCCACTTCATCTCTTAAATAAATGAAGTTGAATTTGTTATTCGTGAAGTGTTAGCAGATCATGTGATAGAATGACAGGTCATTCCATCTGTCTCAAACAAAAGGTTAGCAAAACTTATATATATAAGTCGATCTATAGTGAGATTAATCATATATGGTTCCTAAAATGGACTTATACTTCATATATCATACTGCTTAATATAATAAAACTAGTTTCTACTAAACAGGGACTTCCTGTAGGTCAGTGGTAGGCGATAAAGGCCAGTCGCACTTCGGTTGTGGGTTCGATTCCTACAGCCTTGTCCGAAGCGATGGGCTGTCGCCCGTCCTGCAGGTTGTCCTTTTTCTAAAACTATATTACTATAACATCCCATCAATAATATCGAGAAAACTTCTATCCTTAAACAATACTAACTTATGTCCAACATAATCCATTCCAATCTTTAGGATTATCCATAATACTGCAGTCCACTATCATAACATAGTGATAACGATTACCAGAGATTTAACACCATCGTCGATCCCCATAAGATAAGTCTTGTTGGTCATATTCTAAACATTCAAAGTCCTTAATCATGTATTCGCTTGAATACCTTAGTGAAAACATGAATGCAGTTTAAAGTTAACACTTTCCACATACCAAAATCCTCAAAATTCTATATACTCAAACCATGATATCACTTAGTCCTTATATCAATCATGAGCTCATGAATACTATTAAACATTTCATTTTCTTGTTTTCCCTTCATTATGCGCATATCATCTTATTTCCAAAAATATCTCAATCACTTTGAATACCACATTAAACCAATACATAAATATTCCAATACTTCATGATACAACATTATTTTGGAATCCCATTACATAAACGCTTGATCATTCCACCACATTGTTATCATATTCAACATCGCCAATAGTGATCGCATGTGACTTCCCTTTGTCCTTTGCCTTCAGTGGTTGCTCATGTTGATCATCACTAACCCTTGGATTAGGGCAATTATTAGCATAATGCCCCATTTCCTTGCACTTGAAGCATTGAAGTGTTGGTGGTGCGTTCTCTGCAGTGTTTGCTTTATTCACATCATTAGAAACCCTTTTTCCATTACTTCGACACTCAGCTACTCGATGACCTTCTTTTCCACACTTAATACATTTTCTAGTCCCTTTAAGACAATCTCCACCATGCTTCTTTCCACACTTTGTGCATAAGGAAACATTCATCTTCTTTTCACCATTATTCTGAGATTTCTCCTTGAACTCCATCTTTCGTTTCTTGTCAAAACCATGAGATGGATATGTAACACCAACTTCCATTTCTACCTTGATAGCACAACACACAATTTCTCCATAGCTACTGAAGTCTCTTATAGCTAATGCCCTTCGAAGACTTGGTTTTAAGCCACTGAAAAATCGATCAACTTTACTTTCAGGTTGGATGATAATGCCAGATGCATACCTTGCAAGTCTTGTAAAATTCGCTTCGTATATACCAACAGATTCATCATCCTTCTGTTTCAGCTCAAGAAACTCCTTTTCCATCTTCGTTCGAAGAATACGAGGGAAGTACTTACTGAAAAACAAGTTCTTGAACTCGTCCCATTCCATGGACTCAATTTCATCTCTTGGCCTCGTATTCTTGATAAGATTCCACCATTGATCAGCTTCACCTTCCAAACGATATACTGCTAAGATGACTTTATCATGTTCAGAACATTGAAGAACTGAAAATATTTTTTCAGTAGTACTAATCCATTGTTCAGCAACTAATCGATCAGTAGACCCACTGAAAGAAGGCGGACGCTGCCTCATGAAGGATTCAATAGAATGTTGCTCCTTCCTTTGCTCGTTTGGAAGTCCTGCATGATTCATAGCTTGAGAAAGTTGTGTGAGCATGGCTACAAGATTTTGCATTCCAGCTCCCATATCATTTGGTTGCTCAGGGGGACAATCATTGCATTGTCCATTGCATTGATCAACACGGTTCCTTCGGGTTCCAGCCATCGTCTAAAACCCCAAAAGAATAGTGTGAGAGTCAAAAATCATGCTAGGGAAAACAACATAATAAAGGGGTAGTACCCTCAATATCTAACATCTTAGTTTAAATTCTAAGATCGTTAGCGCAATTCTAGGACTATAACCCATGCGTATACTTAACCTTAGAGACATCCCTAGACATACCTTAGAAATATCTCTAGGGATCTCACTAACGTTTTCGCATCCTAGTTTCCAAAGGTTGACTAAACCTTTCCTCTGATACCAACTGTAAAGACCCGTAGCTTGACGTACATGGACATTACATTACATTTTCAGAATACTTAGTACATAACAAAAACACACACTAAAGGATCGTAATAGTTTAGTGTCTTTGGAAACTCGGAGTATAATCTTCTAATCGTGGGGAAAGATCTTCAACATCTCCCATAAAGATCTTCCTTTTTATTTTACCTAAAACCTTTCTTTATATCCTGGGGAAAAGAAAACATAAAAGGGTGAGCTCAAATGCTCAGTAAGGGTAAACAAAGGAAATATCAATCACATAATTTTCATAAGAACATAACATTTTTGGAAATCTTAACCTGCAAAAGAGAGCATAATTTCATAACATGGGATAAATCATAGTAATGAAATGAAATCATAACTTAAAACATTACTCATTGTGTCATACACACATAATCATAGAGAATCATTTCTTGTTAGTCAAGACTCATTGCCAAGACTATCTTAGTGGACAAAGTCCCTTTCTGAATCGAGTAATCCTCGTTTCAGTCCTGTTTCACTGAACCGGTATAACCTACCATTCCAGCGATGTCTATCTCATGAGATATAAAATCTTTACCCAATGCATTGGAGGGAGATATAGGTCCCACCCATCTCTTAATGAATCCTTTCTTATGTGTGCCACAAAATCATAAATCATACATCATTGCATAACCCATGTAATAAAAATGGGATTCTTAAACAACATGACATCATAAAACCATTCATATAAGATAAAAGAATTCATAAACATAATTCCATCACAACATAGTCAAATCAATGTAAAAATATGGATAGAAACAGAACCCTTTATTGTCTTATATGGAAAACAATTTTGATAAAACACTTGAATTGAATTCTTAAGGAAAATATCCTTTCTTCTTCAAAATCAATTTCTTTTCACAAAACATCATGCAATTTTAAAAGAAAGAGATTTTATTGAAAATAGTCATGAAATATTTTGGAGGAAGGTTCATGAAAATAAGGCTTTATAAAACCATAAAAAAAATCTGTTCGTGCCGTATAAGTTAAAAAAACATTCTTCGTACTTTTGTCGGAAAAGTCAAAAAGTACCTCGTACGAAAAAACGACAAAAGATTCCTTTCATACATATTACTAAAAACTCACCAAAGGGTAAAAATGGATTTTAACAATTTTAGGTGGATGGAGATAATATTACATATTGATGAAACATGGATGTGGATGATAAAATACACCCCAGTAAATACTTACGAATAAACAATCTCGGATAAAAATGATATTGTGATATTTCCCTTACCTTATGTCCGACTTGCTTTGTAAGTGTCAAAACCTCCTGTATAATGATTTAAATCATGTTATTGACTTATTCCAGAATCATATTCATTGTTATGATATCATATATGGTTCACTTATGACATTATATTACCCGTTCTTTTGTAAATTCCATGTTAAAGAAGCGTTTTGGGTAAAATCGTTTCATTTATCTTAGGTGTTTTGACTTGTTGTTATTGACATCACTATTACTTATATCATGATTTACTTACTTCCAGAATATAAAATATGATTTATATATCATATATATTCAGTATATATATATATATATAATAGGTAGATAAATAAAATGAAAAACACCGTTCATGGAGACGGTAGTCCGTACGTACGCATGAACGCTGTTTTCCTTTCCTTATTGTCTTGAAATGGAAGTAAGTAGATGACATACATATTTATATATATACATAAATCCAGTAGCTTTATAATGTCATATATTTCATTATTATTTCTTATATATACATTATAATCATTCTTAAATGGTTAACATGGAGAATGAATCTCATCGCGTCGTGGAGACGGTAGTCCGTACGTACGCACGAGCAATGATATCATTTCTATAAATATTGAATTGAATTGGAGTGGATTATACAATATATCAGAATCAATATGATGTTTTAATAACTATGTATAGTTATTCTTTACACCATTATACCCATCCATGTAAGGTGGTGGTGGAAAATAGATTACACCACGGCGTGGAGACGGTATTCCGTATGTACGCACGCGCGGTGATTTCTTTTTCCGTAGGATGGATAGATGGTGAAATAGGGTTGTTTCATACTTATAATAACATATCAGTATATGAATGATACTGATGTTATTACTTCATAATGAAACAACCTAAGAAGAAGAAGTGGAAGAAGAAATAAAGATGAAAGAATTGGTAACGGTAATTACCTCTTCTTTGAAGCGCCTCTTTGAGACCTCCTCTTAGGCACTAGAATTGGTCTTTGAGGAAGACCAGAACCTCTAAGATGTTGCTAGGGAAGTGGAGAAGAGATTTCGGCATGGGTTGGCCGAGCTTGAGTGCTCAAATTGGTGTGAGGAGGAGGGGGAGGAGGTGTCCTTTTATAGGGGAGGAGAGGGGCACCTTAGGAATATCTCAAAATATTATTTTATATTAAAGTCAAAATCGGTTTATAATGGTTCCAAAGGGTCTTATTTCGAAGCTAAAGTGGGGATGGGTCGAAATCCTATCAACCAATAGAATTTAGACAAGTTTAGGATATTATTTTAACCTTATCAATTAGATTTAACTCTAAGTTAAATAATTTAACATTTACCGTGTCTTTTTGTTTTCTTTCACTATATGGTTAATACACTTACTATAACATGCCAAACGAACCCCAAATTGTTTATTATTAATATATATATCCTTATCTAAGTCATTTGGCCGAACCTTAGATTTTTAGGAATAAAATAACAATTAATAATATAATATTTGATTTAAAAACTATTTTGTGTCAATTTTGACACTATTTGATATATGATTTTTGTGAGAGTCATAACAGAATTAAATGTTCTAACCAAGTTAATTAAATCAACATTAATATATCATAGTAGCCTAGAAAATTAGTGGAATTCATAAAAAGTCTCAAATTACATTTATTTTGGTTTTTATAACATCAATTAGGTCAATATTTCATTAATAAGATAATTACTGCATCATCATTGTGTCATAAATAAATTAAATTATTTAAAGTCTAAAAATTACAAATAAAATACCATTATGTAGGAAAGATTTTTATCTTTCTATTGAATCTTTATAATCTAAAATCCAACATATATAACCCTATGTAACAATTTTTTTGCTAAAAGATATATGCTTGTGTCATTTTTGTATTCATTTTAACTTAATTAAAATAAAGTTTCATTATCACTTACAAGTGGATCAATGGGGTCCCAAAATCGACCCAAAGATGCCCATGGTCGACCATGTATCAACCAATAGGGTTAAGACACGTTTTAGGGTAATTTAATATTATTATAATATTATTTTTTAACCCTTATTTACCGGATTTACCCTTAACCATGGTAAATAAAATATTTACCGCAGTAATTATTCAAAATGTCTAAAAATAAAAGTTACCTATTTACACAATTTGAACATCCTGATTCCAAATATGGAATCCATTTTTCTAAATTCAAAACACAGAAGTGGCAGAAATTAATTTAAAATTAATTCCCGCTGTCAAAACAAAAAGCGTGTTTTTAAGAGGTAATAACTATCAAAAGATTGACACTTGTTTATGTTCGGTTTAATTGTAAAATTGTGTCCAATGACCAACATTATATTAAGTGGTAAA
Organism: Viscum album; assembly: GCA_963277665.1. Taxonomy (NCBI): domain Eukaryota; kingdom Viridiplantae; phylum Streptophyta; class Magnoliopsida; order Santalales; family Viscaceae; genus Viscum; species Viscum album. The sequence goes on from OY728145.1 coordinate 1,111,559,056, forward strand.
AATATATTCTAAATATACTTTAAAACCATTCAATATTATAATTTAACCACATAAGATATTACGATGAAAAAAGTTGTTTTTAATTAAAATATAGCGTGTTTTTACTATTCATTAAAATATGAAAGTTATCGGAAAAATATCAAAACTTTATCTAATGTAAATTTTTTCATCCTGATTCAAAAGAAGAATATTATTTTGTCAAATTGAACATATAAACATGTCAAAAACTATATTTAAAGTGGGTGCGCCATCAAAAGGCGGTAAAACTGCATTTTTTGAAAAATACTTATTTTACCCGAAAAAATTTATTTTGTTCTTATACCATGTTCTAGAAATTTGTAAGATGAATAATAATGTTATAAAATTCAAAATTTAGTTAATACTATTCATAAAGGCTAGTTCATGACAATATTATAATAATATAACATTGTTTATTAAAACCCGGTATTGCGTACAACACACGCTATCGAGGAAGGTCGTGATTGCGTGTAATGCAAGCCAAGTCAGGGTTGCGTGTTGTGAAAGAATCCTTCGTTGTTTCGTATAACAGAATCCAACCATATTTCATTTATACATTTAATATATATATATATATATACTCAATGTTGCGTAGAATAACTATTATCAAAATTGTGTGTAACACGATCCATGAATAGTGTTGCGTATACTGCAAGCTAATATGGTGTTGCGTATAGCACAAGGTAATCTTGGTGTAGAATACAACACAAGACATTAATGAAATTAAAAGAATATTTTTCATAAAATCTCGGGGTGTTACAAAAACATATAACTTGTCCCTTTGGAATTTGATACCATGGAGGGAGGAAATTAGTACTCTGAGGAGGGTTTTCATTCATTAGGAGGAATCCTACATATGTTGTATATTATAGGAATCAAATCCCATCTAGTTTATTATCATATGGTGAAAGAATTTGTGAGACACATGGTATCCAATTAATTTATCTCGAGCTTTGATAAAATATTATAAGTATCTGGATTATAAAATGAATCATGTTTATTATAGTCCACTCATGCCCTTGTGATTGGACCCATTGTCGATTCCCTTATGTATAGAGTGATTATATCATTCCATTTATCTAGGTATTCATCTTGAGAAGGCCAGGGATGGGGGAGATTCAATATTCCAATGATGTGTTTATTTCAAATCCTGAATCCCAAGTGAGCTATTTCTTGGTTTGAGAAATGGGGGATAACAAGTGATGAAAATCAGTGGATATGGATATATGAAATATTTACTCAGAAATCCATTTAAATGTTTTATTTTTATTTTCAGGAATTATGAATGGATTTTATGTATCTTGGTTATGGAAGGAATTAAAGATCACATAGTTCATTTGGTTTTTCAGTCCATTGACATAGGTGGTAGAGTAATCAGTCCATGATAATGATTTGGTTCCACTGGGTGAAATGTTAGAGATATTGTAGGACATAAAATGATGTGGATTCCCATTTGATTGAGGAATCAGGACATTGGAAGGAATCTTATATATCCTAGTTATTTCAAGAATCAGAGTCCTCTTGGTTCTATCAGTTGAGGCCTATACACTGACATTGCAATTTTATTTTTATGACATAGGACTCAAATGATATGATCATTGAAAATAATTAAGAACAAGTGATCTATGATTGATGTCAGAAATAAGGGATAGAAGATAGTCAAACTCATTTCTTGTTAATGTGAGACTTATGTTTTGGGAAAACACATATGAGGTTTGATATGGATCTTGGGCCTTAGGAAACTCATGTATATATATTGGTTAGTTAATGAATTAGAGTTCTTGTAGTTCATTTGATATGGTATTACATAAAAATATTTCCTTATATATTCAATGATAACACACTATGGATTTAACAAGTGTATCATGGCATTGTATGAACTATTAACCTAACCTTAATTTCTTTCCTGACATGTCTTAAGTAAATCTCGTGATCCATTTGACTTATCTAAGGGTTATCAAATAACATTGATGACATGTATGAGGGTTATCGCATGATCATGGGTGACTTTTCTAGAGGAAATCATGGGACCCGACAGACTCATCATAGAAGCCACCGAATTAACATAGATGGATTGTCCATAGGGTATATCATGATCCTGTCAACTCACCATAGGGTCATTTTGAGAGATGAAAAACATTCTTGGAGTGTGTTGTGATTGTTAGTGTAACATATCTTGGATAGTGATGCATTTCGAGGCTTACATGATGGGGGAATATCATGAGATCAGTCCTATGTGTGTGGATGTAGTTGCACGAGCTAGTTGTCATGGCTAAAAGATATCGCGAGACTCATCTATCATGTTATGGTGCTTCAATATGAGTTGTGGTACACATTTGAAGAACACCATAATGTTCAGATGGTGAGAACGATGGGAATCAAAAAACTAGAGTGTCATGACCTAATAATGTCGCATAACCTGTGTTTTTAATGTGAATCACATGAGGATCAACATATATATTGTTTTTTTATGACTCACATACATTAGTCTTTATCATTTCCTTTTTCTAAATTTTTTAGGTCGGTTTTTTGTTATATTTTTTTATGTATTGTGTGATGTAGTATATATGTGGGATGTTATTCATGTGTCCTGCATGAACTCCTCTTTGTGATCTATGTGTAATAATAGGAAGTTCATTATTCTCGGTGTATGATTTCAACTATTTTTCTCAAGATCATACCTAATCGAAATATTCCCACTCACTAGATCATCAACTATAGGAAATACACTGTGGTTCATTGGTTCACCAATGCATATAGATGAAAATGGAAAACAACATATTTGATGTTGGTGGAGGGGTTATAGGTTTACCCCCCCCCCCCCCCACCACCACCAATTTGTTGAATCTTTAAGTTGAGTGTATTACTGGAATCCATGTTTGAATTAGAAGAGGGACTTGACGGAACATGTCTACATGAGTTCCTTCAATCAATCATTGTAGGGGAATTGATTGAATTTCGGCGACCAAAAAAACATCCCATCAATGTCTACATTATTTTATTGTTTACAACTAAATGAGTCTTTCTGAATCATGCAGATGTGCCGAGGTTATTCAATATTGTCATGCCAAAACTACAAATTAATTTCTTAATATTAGTATATATTCTAAACGAAATTAACATGATCTTGGATCCCTTTTATGGGATATTCTGTGTGGAAAATATGACCCTTCACGGGGCCATTACAAGATCTAATAGCATTGTCAAGGGGTCTTGCGATACCGTGATATGGTGAAACTAATCACATAAAATGTGTTTTACGACCACGAGAGGATCTTGGGATTCCAGTAATAGTTTTTTTTATATGTTATATATGTTGTGGATTTAATGAGGATGTAAGAGTGTTTCTGAAGACAAAAAATCTTCATCCTAGTGGTGAATAGAATTCCCATGAAAAGGATTGGTGGAGACATGAAATAATTTCATTGATAGTTCAATCTGTTTGACCTTATTGAGTCAAATAGGTAATATGATGTCACTTGGTAATGTCCAAGTCTCGTCGTATGATGAGGGTGACATGCCATCAATATTACATGAGATTAGGAGGACATGTCGATGGGTTATTGTGTCATCTTGGGGATTGTGGTGGGTGTGTCATGCAATGTTATAAGACCACAAGGGGCTCCCACCACGTCCCCTTTATTCATTAGTTATTTTACAATTTAGGGAGATATTGTGAGTTTATAATAATTTCATTGAGGATAATCAATATCCTTATTGGTGATGCATCATGAATGTTTTACAACCATTCAAGGAAATATAATTTTGAATATTTTTCAAATATTTAAAATTATTTGGGGTAGTTTGTTAGTCATTTACTGGTTGTGAAGACACATGAGAATGGAGAGAATTCATGGTTGTTTTCATGTGACCATTTGTTTTATGGGGTTCAATAAGAAAAGAAAAGTGACTTGTTTAAAAAACATCGTAAGAACTTCTGTAGATTATGATCTCTAGAGGACCATCTACATGACTTTATACATGACATTCACCAACATGTCTCTTAGTGGTTCACATGTTCCTCTTGATCATATACTCCTTGTTCTTTATTTCCATTTTGGGGAACAAAATACCAATATTCAGATATTTATTCTCTCATGTATTTTCTAATTCTCATTTGGATATCATCAATTTGGATTTTGTAATGGGTTTATATAGAAGAGAATCATTGGAAGATTTTTCAAAGGCCTGAATTATATGAATAAAATCTGTGTATCAGAGTCATTGGAATGAAATAATGTAAAATATCATGGAGGTGGTACGTGTTGTGTGATGAAAATAACATATTTAAATTATTTTTCCATGTAAATTAATTGAAGGACCATATCTCATAGAAAATTACTATTGGATTTATAATAGGAGATATTCAAGAGAATATAATTATTTGAATAAAAATCTTATTACAATAAAATTCCAAATCATTCAATACATACATATTTATAATGGGGAAACCTATGTTATGGGTCTCCCTCTGCCCAGTTAAAAGAGGTGTTTGATTTTCTTTAATAATAAAATGAGGATTTGGCCCCAACCTTTAAAAAATTATGATTAGGAAACCAATAATTCATTAAATAATGATAGAATTAATCTAGTGTAGCATTCAAGGAGGAGTCAAAAAAAGATCTCAAGTAGGTTTTTGATGATATTCATATTTATTTTAAGGATATATCATAGGGTAGGGTGTGACCATTGAGAAAATGTTGAATTATTTAATTATGGTGAATCATATAGGATTCTGATATGTTTGATATATCATCAGTGTATTCCCCATTGAGTAGACCAAATTTATTTACCGAAAAAATATTTTGACCTACTCTTATTTTGATAATTTTATTACATTATGAATATGAAAATTAATTTTAAATGATTTATGAGTTTTTAAAAACATTGGTATAATATCTTTTTAATCAATAGAAAATTTTCACACTGTGATTCAAAAATCCACTATCAAGGGGTCTTACAATACAAGATTGTATTATAAAAAAACATAACAGAAATATATTTTCACATAACCCCTCAAATTTAATTGATATTTAATCATTGTTTTATTGGATTTTTTATTTTAAAATCCATATGGGGAAAATATTTTTAAAACTGTTTGAAATGATAGTTTTTGATACATTATTAATGAGTTTTAAAGAATAGTTCAGTGATCATATATAATATTCCTATATTTTGTTTTATTGATTAATAGTTCTACATAAGGTATACATGAGGTAGTTGAATGTGGAGGGGTATATGACTATAATTGTGTGATTATTTTTCAATTTCCTAGTTCTTATATTGGAGATCACCAAAAGGGGACTATGTATACAATATTGTTGTTTGAAACTATATTATTAAAAAACATTTAAAATAAATTATTTTGGGGTCCTGAGATCCAAAATATATAGGTGCGTAATGATTAATATATTATTAAATCATTATAGTAAGCATCGAAATTGTATCTATTAATAGAAAATTATAAATTAGGTTTTTCGATGTAGTTTTATATTAAAATGTAATTTCATTTTTTTCTATAAATAGTGTTTCCATGTTATTTTTTCATAGGAAGCATCATACAATTGAGATATCCGTTAAAGAATAGTGTAAATATTTTTTAATACTTATAAATTTTATATATATAAATATGAGAAAATTTCTAGTGGGGGTATTTATTGAAAATAATTTTTAATGATTTTATGATATCATAGAGTAACAAAAAATTTAGTTTTAGAATAATGACTAAATTGATATTATTATTTTTAAAGAAGTTTTTTGAATATTATTATGTTGTTGTATGTTGTAAATATGTGCGTTTTAAATATAGTGAAAACATGTTAAAATATATTTGAGATATTTTAATATGAAAATAAATTAGTATTGATTCATTAATTGAATTAGTTTTAATTAAAGATATAATATAGGTGTAGTAAATTATCGATGCACTAGGAAATGACACAGAAGCAATAGCCTTATCATTAGACATTTTATTATGGTATAATGAGATAATGATTACAAACAATAATGAGTTCATCATACACAATGATTCTATGGGTGTCAGTTATCCATTTAAATAGGGTAAAAATCATTTTAGGTTTAGGAATTAACTATTTATTTAAATTTGTTGAATAAGAAGTCCATTTCCCTGCTCTCTCAAATAATTACCCCTATTTTATTTTCATATTTTGTTATCTTTATTTATGATTTCATCAAGAGTTGTTCCATATAATATATTCAGTTAATGGTATCTATCACTTTTTTCATTATACCCACTTATTCCAAGGATTTTTTGATAAATATACTATACATATCATATGTTTTTTATATTTTTTGCATGACCTAGAATATACATCATTTCCAAATGGGCTCTGATATAGACTATAGTACGACTCGATGGAAAATCCCAATCCATAATGGTTTATGACTGACACCCAAATGTCTAATGACAACAAGAGGGAACAAAAATACCAACCAGGGTATGAAACATGACACATATATATATAATTAAATCTAAATATGAAATGTTCCATCTTCTAATGAATTTCGTAGGGTAGAAAATTTTCAAAAGGTAGTAGTGAAAACCCAAAGAATATGTATACAGAACTACCAAATGGGTGGCATACCAAAGTATTCAACATTAATCCATGTTTTACGTTGAAAAACTCCAATGGTCTCACCACTAGATACTCATGTCCAAATATGAAAAAACCTCTTAATATTACTATAAGGCCTTATCCTATCTGGCATCATATAAAATAAGCTCTACAAAGCACTTAGGTAGAGACTAGGGTGTGTTGTATTTATTCTCAGTTGGATCCCACTTTGTTTATCCATAATAATCCATTATAAAGTAATCAAAATATGCTCAAATTTATTAAAATATCAAAGGATATTCAGTTTGACAATTTTATATAGAAACTATGGTAAAAAATCTACCTTTTTTCAAAAATCACACCTATTCAATTAATATATTTTCAAATAATAAATTATATAAAACTTTTACATTTTTCCAAGAATTTATCATACCATGTATAAAATATTAAAAAAAGAAAAAAAGTAATTTTAAACAACCATAGGATAACAAAGGTCATTCTAGCTAGGTCACAAAATTACAATAAAAAACAATGACTTGTGAAAACCTAACTCTTTAGTGATAGTGCATCCACAAATAAGGGATGGAGGAGCATCCAAAAAATAGACCCCTATAATATCATGGTCAAGGTAATAAATCCAATTATCTATATTATATTAATAAAAGAGCATCACTAGTATGGAAACCCATTAAAATTTAAATGGATATGTCCCATTACAAAACTGTCGACATATGTACCCAATAATTTCATATTAAATATCAAATAAATTTAAAATTGTTTTTTAATAATTCACCAAAAAATATGAAAATCAATTTTAATTAAAAATATTCTTCAAAAAAATTTCACAATTCTCTGATAAACACACTTCTTTTACAAAAACAATGTGAAAACATATATTTTCTAAATACCCATTTTTAAACATGTAATATAGAAAATTAAAGGACTAAGATATTATTTTGAAACGCATTTATGAAACCAGGAGCATTAAATATTTATGAATCATATTCTATAGATGGAACAACTTGTCTCGTTATTGGAACACAAAACCCCTATATAGTTCCTACACAATATAATGATATAAAGTTCATGAGAATGGGAGAGGAGGCCCTAAAAATGATTCTAACAATATATAGAAGCTTTTAAAAATGGAATGTGTTAGAGGATATTTTGTACCCACACATAAATCAAGAATCAGATGTCACATAAAAAATTATGATAGAAATATTCATTGTAGTACAATCGCACATGGGATCTAGTTTATATATAAGATGATCATTACAAGACCAATATATCCCTTGAACCTATCCATGAACCACAACCAGATACGATAGAATTTAAGTGAAATATAAGAAATCTATCAAACATTCCAATTTGGTGATAACTAATTTATTCATGATATATACATAATGAAATGAAGTATAGAGGGAGATCACCCACGAAATATATCAATATTTAGGCATATTTTTGAATGAAAGTTGATGGTAGGAGAATTAACAAAAAAATATGGGAAGCCAAAAAATTCAATATATTGGTAATGACTAGATTCATGATGTAAATCATTGATTTATGAGGTCATTATTAAAAATGGTTAACACATTCAATAATTGATCAACATGGACTAAAATACCGAAATACCACTTAATAATTTGAATTATATATCCCATTTTAAATATTTTCCACATCTTAATCCCACATTTATGTATTAAAAAAATACATATGAATTAGGAGTATTCAGTCCTAGCATGAAAAAAATAATATATCCCTTTTTCTAGATTTTGAATCATCTCCTCTTATGACCACAAAAAATATTCCAAAACTCATTTGAGGAAACCATTTAATAATATTCCTCATATAATATGAGATGTAAATTATAATATATGATTTTACAATTCTATAAAAAATTTAATTTCTTCACCTGGAACTCATGTGAAATGTGGATAAATATAAATGGTATAAAGTAATCACTTCCATAGAAATTAATACACTCCCAATTCTCATAATAATCTAATAAAAGGTTCTTTGACAGATTAAAAAATTGTATATATTTTTCATTAAATACATTCATTAATTAATAATTTATCACCACTAGTTGTTCAATGAGCGAGTCGTCCAACAACAATTAAGCCTCCACCCAATTAAAAACATGGAAAGGATTTGGGTGATACTTTTTGATGTGGGATATATGGAAAACCTCTTGAAGAACCATCAAATGCGATGTTATATCCAAAAAATAATAAAAAATATCCAAAAAAATTTCATCACAAATTTTTCAGCATATCTCAAAGCCAAAATACCATTTTTTTCATAAGACAATGGTGACTGAAATGATGAGATACATTAAATAAAATGAAGATACCAATTTAAAACTATATAGGTTAGTGTCAATGATCTAAATAATAATTATTCCAAAACTAATTTATATTTTCCTCAAGATCATGATTAGATCTCAAATACACAAGGATATCATCTAAAAATACCATGAATAAGTTGTTGATATACTGATGAACTATCATGTTTATAGAATCCAAAATCACATCATGAGTGTTAGACATGCCAAAAGGAATTACAAGATATTCAAATTGGATGTACCTTATCTTGAAAGAGGACATTGGGATGTTCCACTCATTAATTATGAGCTAGAGATATCCTAATTGAATAACGATTTATGAAAACTACTTCACCCCCTTTAAAATATAAAATATGTATATACATGAAAAATGGTCCTTCTTCTTAATCTTCTACCGATTTCTCTTCTGATATTCAACATAGAGATACAAACAAAAATCTACCTTCTAGGTAAGGAGAATGGGAGCCACTAGGGCATAACAATGGGATGTATCAATCCCTTAGTAATAAGACCATACAATAAAACCTTGAGCTCTTTCATCCCCATAGGTCCCATATTAATAGATGTTTTAGAATCAGCTATAAACCTAGAACAATATCAATAGATATATATACATCCATATAGCTTAAAATTATAGATGTCACATTGGAACAAGTTGAGGATATAATATAAAATAGTGGAAATATTATTGAATAAAAATCAATAGGAATAATAGAAATTTTTAATAAAATCCATGACCTCTAACCCAGAAGGACTCAACCAATTATGCATCAGATCCCACTATAAGCAAAACACAATAGTGCACCCGTTGGTAGAAAATAATGAAACAAGCCAATGAAAAATGTAAATATCATGTTAGTGAGAGAAAAAAATAATTCAAAATGCTGACATTGAAAATAAAAAAAATAAGAACCATGAAACACAGAACAACACTGCATCTTATATTAAAAGCATATATGATGGAAAATAAAACACCTACTCTAAACATATTAAAATATGCATTTAAATCAACATAAAAATTTACATGATATCAATAGAAAGATTGAATAAAACAAATAAATGGATAGATATGAATTTGTGTAAGGTACATATATAAAAAAGATAACTTTCTATTAAATATTCATAAAATATAGTATTTCTCACTATAGCTGATAACACATTAATGTTCACTGGAAACTCATCTACTATGTGAAGGTTCGTCACTCATGTGGCTTGTGGACACATAAAAAGTGGATATGATGATTATGGAAATGCCACTACAGACTACTGATATGATAATCCTTTACAATAATGTGGAATATAATAGTCATGATAGAACCTCTATATATTTATTTGGAAACCACAATCACTCTGTTTTTTGTTTATGATAGATAAAACCATCGAGTATGTGATATCTTGACAAACTACTAACCATTCAAGAGTATACAATAGGTTGTTTTTGACGGTGATGAGGAATCACACTATTGATAAAAACCTACACTAAATTATTTGTCTTCAGGAAACATACCCATCGTTCCCTATATAAAATTGATAATACAATTGAGTTTAATAGATGATATAGAGAATCCAATTTTTTCTTCTATATTCATTTGTGATATCAACGTCATATTGACTATTTTATATAAGTGGTGAGATATAGTAGAAAGATATATCTTCTGATTTCAGTTGGAAAAACATTATTTTGTTGTGATCCTTCAACTAACAATCATCACCACCTCCAGAAATAAATTAACAATCTTTAAGAAATTGTTTGTTTACATTAACACCAAATTAACAATCTACTATAAACTAAGGTACTCAAAATTCATTAATATGATTAGATATTATCAGTAGAACTTATGAAATAATTGGGTTTTTATGACCTTCCATTTGAATCCTCAAATATATTTTCTTGACCCATGTATTCCCACCACCGCATACATTATCAATGATTATTGATGTGATTTCTTGGTCCTGGTTCAATAATAAATAATCAAACATGGTTGGCCACATGGACAAAAGAACACCTCCTTGTGAAAATGTGGTATCTAAATAGTAGTTTGGATCTATAATGGAATGATGGGGAAATTATAAATTCATTATTAGAGTTCAAATAATATTAAATATAAACGATAAATCAATGAAAATATACTAACATGGATGTGTGGTAATTATACATCAGGCATTGAGGAACAGAAATAAGTAATAAACAAAGTCATATTCAGATGAAGTCATTTCTATACAAAATGACCAGTCATACATTATATCTAGGATCCATATAATTCATGTAGAAATAATTGAACAAGATTTCAAAAATAATAACCTTGAATAGAATCCTGATAACTAACACAATCATTTTATCTAATTATATATTCAAATAAAAAATAATTCATCCATAATTGGGACTGTCCCATTATCCATGCCTACATCTATGAAGTATTATTGGGTATCCAATGGTATTCCTAATAGGGTATTAGTAGAACTCCGTACCCCACCAGTAAAGGTTGTTATTGAAAATTAATATTGGGAAATTTTAAAAAGTTACAATGTTCTTTCATGATTAAGTGAAGCTCATTGGCAATGAAGATAAATAATATAATGGGGAAATATACAATGGAAATGATCTGGTAAAAATATTAAATCCCTAACATCATATTAAGATAGTTTCTCTTATTATTTATATATAACTTACCCAGATCCCAAGACCCTTGTTCAAGGTGTCCTCAATGAGTCTGACGACAAACTCCAATGTAAACTCATTATAAAATACATTGGTACCCATGGAGATAATTCCACCCATCTGTCTCTGAGGACCTCAATCCAAATCCAATGAGAAAATTCTTGAAATTCTTGTTTAAATAATATTATAGTGATTCATTAGGAATTATATAATAAATATAATTATATAATAAATTAATTGGGTAAAGAATGTGAACCACATATCATTCAAATAAATGTATCAGTTGAAACCCTACATGTTCACTCAAGGTATTCCACATTAGGAATCCAAGTATTACCCTTTATTTCCCACTCCAATAACCATATCATCAAGGATTAAAATCGTGTATAATAATTTATTTAATAATATTTCAATGACATAAAATTATAATTATTAATGTTTGGTAAATATCTAACAATGATATAATTAATATCTATATAATTTTACAATCTATGGTTATATAATGTATTATATTCCATTTATCATGTTATATCATCCTTTATAGTTTTGTGTCTAATAAATAATGAAATACCAAGTGAATCACCCATCCCATATCATCATTCATTTAATTCAATTGGAAATTCATATAATTAAAATATATTAATTTAATGGAGTACCAAAACCCTAAAAAATAATTAGGTCAATTTATAACATGTTAGTAGAAAATTCATCAAAAAACACATTAGTAGTGTTTTTTATAATGAAAGTTATATTTTTAATGAAATTTATTTTATCCCGCCCAATGGGTTGTTAGAGTTTAATTATTTAATGTTCATTGATGTCAATGTGTATCATGCGACATAATTAATAGGTTTTCTTTTTTTGGAAGTTAATTAAAATTTTAGGAGAAAAACATGAATGGTCTAGAGTGAGAAATATTGAAAATAAATTTATACTCATATAGATCAATAGATAAATGTTCTGGGACATGTACATTATACCATTAATCGTATTCTTGTCTAATATTTTCTTTTATAATTTGTTTTTAAGGATAAAATATTTGAAAACATACAAACATGTAAATAATAGTGTACATTAGGTCACATGAAAATAACATCGCTGATGGTGAATGGAACAAATAATGGAAGGTAGTAGAGTCTTATTCTTGCTAAAGTGTGTCTGATTTGTTGAATGATGCTTGTATCAAATGATGGAAAATTTTGATAGCTCAAATCCCAATAGGATAAAAATTAGGAATTCTAGAATAGTTATGTTGTATGAAAGGAAAAATAGGATGGAAGAATAATGGTTAAACTCATGAGGGGAGATATTTAATTATACCTTTATTAAAGAAATTATTACCATAATTAATTTCATCCACGTGATTAAAACTATCCCTGGAACATATAATTTCATGGTCTTGGGGAAAAGTTTAAAAAACTATATTCACACGATTCGTGGTAATTGTCCATGATATGAAACCTCCCATGGTTCAGGCACATGACTGATCAAATCATACAAAAACAGTTTTTAGCCCTCTCCAACAAATCTCAACATTCACGTGGACCGATACAATACATTCAATAATTATTATAATAATTATCTTCTATTTAATGGTCCAAATGGTAGAGTCACATTTTTAGGAAAACCATGAATGCCATGTAATTTCTACAATAAAAAAAATTATTCCCAAAACCAAGTCCAATATCTCACAATACATCAATAAACCCTTTACTAACACCAGTTTATAAAAAAATTAATATTTTAAAATGAAAATTAAATAATATATACCAATATGAAAAATGAAATTCATACAACCACCCCTCTTTCTAATCACTCCTACCTAATTGAACTTCTATGGGTGGTTGAGAAGCAACCAATAATAACACGACAAATGAGCTCACATACTAGACTTTCAAAACAATGTCTCATCATACATGAAATATGTGATCTATAACATAGAAATTGATGGAATAAACTACTATGAAGAGCCTTCATGCTACAATCTGTTATAAAAATTTGATACTCCTCAAAAGAAGCTCCACCCTCAAAATCAACATCATTAGATTCAAAAAATGAGATGTGTATAAATGATAAATATAGAGATTAGAAACATTTAAAAGTTATGTGTTACACTATAATGATGAGAAATAACTATCCAATATGATGCCATATTTAATCTCCCTTGAATTTCGAAATGGTTGATGAATCCATGTACCAACATATCTTGTTTCTTTATTTTTTAATGTCCCAATATAGGAAAGACATGGATGTAGACCCAATATCTTACCCCAAACACTATTTTATGTAAAAGGAAATATAAAAAAGTAATAATAATAGATAGAGATATATCTATATGTTTATATATAAATTTCGTATTTATTTTATATTTAATGAGACAATATCACAATAGTGTATGCTTCCCTTCATCTAGTCAAAATATATGTTAATGGCATGTTCTTATTTATAGTGACTCATATGAATCCATTTTGATTGTCACATAGAGAATATTTCTATATGTTGTATTGACTAAAGATATTTTATTTTCCAAAGAACATATATAAAATAGAAACACAATCAAAGAATTTCCTCTGGTATAGGTATAGTACATTCAGACTGACCTAAAATATATGAGTTGTATGTTATATTCAGAAGTACCTGAAAGGAATCTACACTCTACATTGCATCCCAAAAACAATAAGTGAATCAAGCGTCCCAATTTAAAATGATGGTATCTATAACCTCATTAATGGATATATTATCTCATAAATAAAGACTATCATGTTTATTAATAGGGATGATATGTATGATTCCAAAGGAGATTGTGACCATTGTTTTCTTGTCCATGATCAACCATACAACATCACTATTATGATGAGACTTTATAAGGATAATATAAAAATAAAAAGTGGCATCTTCTTATTTCCTCTTTAGAGTGGTTTACAGTTATAAATAACCAATAGAGAATTGGTTTTCCAAATTAACCTACTAACAGTTGGAACACAGAGGGACATAACCCACTCTCAACATTTTCTTCCTAGGCCACCAATACTAATGGCATGAGACATGCAACATCATGGTGATCCCTGGGCTCACATCCCATTTTGAAGATTAGTTTATCACAAAAAATTGTATTACATTCTATATGTATCATGAAACATGCTTGAAAATATTCGATCTCATCCAAATAAATTCTTTATCCAAGAGGTTATTAATCACATGAAAAACATTCCAACAGAAATAAAACTTTAATATTAGAAAAATATATCCAATTCAATGGATCATGATGTTATGGTGTCACTAATAAAGATATGGGAATTGGATAACCATGTAACTACAGAAATTCAATATTTATTTTCAAAAGAAGGTTAATTAGTTTCTATTCACTAGGGGATTCCTTAACATATTGAATATTTTTCATTCAGTTCATAGTGTATGTTACTGAATTTCATGCTCCCATTATTTAACCAAGATCAATAGTTAATGAATAATGATATTTGATCTATATTCATCATCATATGTTCATTCCATGTATATTAAATATATAGTATACGATGTTATGGTATTTATATAGTAAAAACATATCTCTTATCATACGATATATCCAATAGCCTAAATCACGAACAAAAACATCTATCTTTAGCTCACTCCATGGGTAATTGTTCAGGTTATCCATCAACTATCAAGACCCCTATACCATGAATAAATCAATATGCATCAAACCTGATCTCATCCCAAATCCTAATAAATAAAAATAGAGTGTGAAACCTATTATAGGCTCCTATAAAATAAGTATCAGTGTTGAATTCAAATTTCTTATTAACTCCTCAATGATCTTCTCACATGCTTTAGAACAATCAA
This sequence comes from Viscum album, assembly GCA_963277665.1. Taxonomy (NCBI): domain Eukaryota; kingdom Viridiplantae; phylum Streptophyta; class Magnoliopsida; order Santalales; family Viscaceae; genus Viscum; species Viscum album. The sequence goes on from OY728145.1 coordinate 1,111,574,495, forward strand.
TCATTACAAACCTCTTGGTGTGCATAGTATGTGGTTCCACAAGGCCATATATGTTCTAGATTAAACCCTAAATGTAATTTTATATACCCAAAAAAATTTATATATAAATATAGGTCTTGGGATACACCCATGATAATATCTCTCATCATTTTTGGATATAAAATTACAGCTAATTATAATATAATATGACCCAATAAGTGATATTTAAGATTAAAAATGTTAATTATTGTGGGATTGGAATACCACATGTTATCTTTTTGCATAGTTATTATGATTTTACTTTTTTTGAATAATAAAATCACTTTAGATAATATAATAATATTTTATTATAAAATATTACCATAAATGAATCAAGATAAATGGGAAAAATATGAATTATAGATACTATAAAAATGAATGGTTTATTAGTTACACTGAATGTCAAAAAAAGATTATTTATATTTCTCTTAGCCTATTTGGAATTGTTTAAATGAAATATCCAAGGAACTAACTAGAAATTATTGGTAGCCAGATCTGAAATCAATCTGTGAGAAGATTTTATCTCCTTAGAATGAAAATCTATTTGAGGATGTGATTATTGGTTCTTAATAATAATTAATTTAATTTATCGATAATCCAACAATATAATAATGGTATCATCCACATTTTTGAAAAAGATATGTAGTCCCCATGTTGAATTAATAGATCATATAAAACCATTGACATATATCTATAAACAATTAATAGTTTATTTTCTTTTTACTATTCCACCGTAGAAAATCGCGATAATTTTATGAGTTCCCTACTTCTAGGATAACATGTGGATACCCCTGAAGTCTTGAGCCTAGTCTCACCCATGTATTACTATACATGATTTACTTCACTTAAGTTAGTATCAGATCACCCATGAATAATTGCATGCCCATACCTACTTAGGCACCCCTCTTTGATTCACTTACTCTATTTTTTCTACTAGACATCAATCCATCATCAAACCCATCCATGGAAAAGATTATTCATTATTGTAAACTTGTTTGAATGGGATTTTGTTAATACCTCAAACAAAACGTCATGACTATTCAATATTTTGGGAATGTCACATTAGTGTGTCTCCAATTTGGGTTTGTATATCCACTATCAGAGGATTCTCAGACCTTTTTTATAATGGTGTTAGGATTTTGGGAGTGTTTGTGGTTTTTTATATATCTAGAGTCTCAAAAAAACATTCTCCTTAGAATAGTGTTAGTATGTTCCTAGTTTGGGGAATTAGGATTTAGGTCTCGAGCTCTCCCTAATTGAGGACCCGGAACCTCAGATCTCTGGTAGGGAAGGAAACATTCTTGCACTAATTTTCATGAAAGAAATGTAGAAGACTCACTCACCTACCAAGATCAATTAAAAGGAATCCATCCTGGTTGGACCCCGGTCCAAAGTTAAGTTAATAGTGGGAAGGCTAATTGCCTCACCCTCATCCACAATCGTCGTTATATGTAGACACCTCTTCCACTAGTGATGGAGGAATTGATTATATTTCATGGTTATATCATTCACATCCTCTTGTCTCTTGCACCATATATAAATTAAATTGGGTTAGTGATTCGTGATGATTACAACATGTGCCCAAACACACACATTGAATGTTCTATGAGAACACTGATTCCCACCATAATTGGGATACATAAGAATCCTTCTTAGGTCCCGAGCTCACTGGATATCCTCTACATGAATCCAACCCTATTACTCTTAATTTGGGAATCCTACATAGGAATAATCCCCCAATTAAACACCCAAATCATCAAGTCATCATTTTTGGGAAGTAATCCTAAATTTATTTCTCTCAAAGTATGATACTCTCCGTTGAGACTTATCAAACAACATGGTCTTTGATTCCCATCCACATTGGATATGTTGGAAGCCTCTATGAGGTTTACAGACAATATTTGAAACCAACAATATTCTCCATGGGCTATATTCCCAACATGTTCTAATCTTATATGGAAAACCATATTCATTCCATGATTATTGGGATATTTTGGGATAAGTCCCACTCTATACTTTAACAATGAACCTTTTGCTTAGATATCCTTACCACATGACCATAAATTGTATGGTTAGGTCCTTATCACATGACCTTAAAAGGTATCATGGTTCCTATTAAGCGGCACTCGACAACGAGGGTTCTAATTCATTTCACAAGGATATGTAGGTATCCCATTTTTTAGCACAATCCAAAGATCAAAACAAACATTCATCTCCATGGATGAATGTTAATCCTAGAGTGCCCACTGAGTGGAAAAAATACTTGTATCATCATAACGATTACTAAATGACTCTTTTAATAGTAAATATAAGTATACTGTTGATAGAGAACCTTGAATAAATATAAGGCTTTCCATTAATAAAGAACCATGAATAAATATTTATGATTATATATTTTACACATGTTAATATGTGATTGAAAATTCCAAGTGAAACTTATGTTATACTTGTGAATTAATAAGGATTCCTGAAAATATCTTATATTTATAAAGAGATTCTCTGAGATGACAAAGGTCCCCCCCCCAAAGATAGTGATCTCTCTGATATCCCATTCACCTGGCCAATCTACGTTCCTATGTATTGTAATGTTCAAAATTAATGAATGACTGCCTTTGTAAAGAAGGGCCCCATTGGATAAAGAACTACTGGATATTTCCAATTCCATGAATAAGTCTAATTGAAACCACCTTGAAGTATTGATTCTTAAAACTAAGACATATGTTACAATGAAATACAAAAAAGAGGGTTGGGATGAAACCACATAGGACCATTCAGGGAAGTGAATAACTCTTCCATGGCCTTTTCTAGTCAATAAAACCCTATAAAGTATGTTTCTATTTGTAAAAACATAGTTTGACCTATTTTAAGTCACCATGGAATTACATTACCCACATGTCACTCGATTTTGAAAGAGAAATAATGACAAGGGTTTGGTTTGATTAACTTTACCGGTGGGGAGGAAAACATTATATTCCAAGGTGGAGGTGTAACCTATTTTCAGTATAGACAAGGAGGATAAGAGATATACTCCAGAAAGATAATGGACAATGTCTGATGGAGGGTTATTCTTGTAGAGATACATCCTCATGGGTGAGGAGGCCAAAAAATAGTGTAGGTTGGTGAAAGGGTAGTAGTTGGATGGAGGTCACGTTCCCCCCCCCCTCGATTTTTTGATATCTGATGCGACCATGAGTTAAGAGTGTGTAGGTGGATTATGATGTCTAGATGGATTGTAATGGAGATTCATGTCTCTGTTGGGACGAGCATCAACCCAAAAGTCGCCTCAATGATTCACTGGTCATCACGCATGGGAAGAGATATCAGTGAGACTAGGCTGTCTTGTAGAGTATGTATTTTTTTAAACAATACAATATTTTATATGGGAGATATTATTGAGAACAATACTATATCTCTTTATGATGATTTTGATCCTCAAAAATATCATTATTTTTTTATTCAAATAATTTTACTTTGAGAATTTTTCCAGAAACAAATATTATTTATTTATCTATTTTGAGAAAATATTAATGTGTTTAATTCACGTGGAATATTGTGAATAGTATTCAGAAAACGTTTTTAGCATTTTCTACAAACAATGTTCATGCCCTACATGTTCAGGAATTACTTGAGCGTCTTCTGGAAACATTATTCATACCCTACATTAAATCATGTTGTGTAAGGATGGAATCTATCTTTTACTTTTTCGGTTATTAGTAATGTATGGTCAAGCAACCATACATTATAAAAAAAATCATCAAATAAGGAATCTTACATTTGGAAGGGACAATAATTTTGGAAGGATCCATACTTTTGGAAGGAAAATTACTTTTTTAATAATAATCCTATGTTTGGAAGGAACCATACATGTGGGAAATCAGAAAATTATATAAGAAGATCATTATGTGAGTAAGGATAATTAACATTGTTTCATAAAAGTATGGTTTATAAAACATAATTTTGTGAACAACAAAACATTTTAGAGTTGATGAGAAAATTATTGTTCTTCAACATTAATATTTTGAACAATCAACCTTATATGTTGATGTGGAGAAAAGTACGGATCATTAACGTTATGTTAGAGATAAACCTTATGTTTTGAACCTAACATTGATCAATTTAATGTAATGTAGATCAACCCCGTGTTTGGCATCGGATATTTAAATTATGACTTTAATAATGAAATGGTATTTATACATATTATTATATTGATTCAAGCCACATTAAAAAACAAAACCTCAAACGTGTATTTGACTAATTCAAATTCAGTTATTTATGATTCAAAGGGTAATTTTAAGAGGATGTTTTTATGTCGGATTTTTAGGGGAGTTACCAGTACACTGTTATTCAATATTTTGAATATTGCGATTCTAAAGGAAACTTTATTAGATCAAAATTTTAAAAATAGAACACTCAACTTTATTCTATATATACCTGTGTTATTTTGTATTACAGATATAGAGGTGTATCATCGAAATTATATTTCATGATCTTGTGTTATTAACTACTACAAATTACAATGACAATTGAGAATTATAGTCCTATTGTTACAAATATCAACAAAACTCTTTTTTCCGATGATGAAAAATCCAAATTGAAGATTCCCCGATTCAATATCGAATATATTTTGTGAATTATATTTCTTCATCTACTACAACAGGATAGGATCAGTCCAACTTTTAACTGATGACCATATTTTCTAATGAAAACGATAAGTCTACTATCAGTTTCATATTCTTTCAATTGTAATGAGCTACTATAAATTATTTCAAACAACAAATACCCTTTTACTTTGAGTAGTCAGCTTATCATACTATGATATGTATTTGGTTTTGTGTATAAATTAGATGGGTATGTTTAGCCTTAAAAATGCAAAATTTTCAACTGACTTCACACAGTTGTGCATTTTTTTTAAAAACAAGACCAAATAGTGAAAATCACCAAGCTCATGTAGTAGAGGATTGGGGGAGTGGATTAGGGAACATCTGTTCCCCAAACCACTATACATCATGTGTTCTATGCTATTTATTTTCTGCTGCTTAATCATTCTGATAATGTTGAAAGGATAGATCATGATCTTGGGATGAAATTGTAAAAGACACAATTCACCACCCTTATGTATATTTGGTATAACCCGATCCATTAATTGGTATCAAAGGATGATATTCTTTCATAGCTATAACATGCTGAAAGAATTCAGATTATAATAGAACAATGGTTGATACAAGAGAGGGTATGTCAATGTTTCGAGCTCCTAACTTCAACGGTGTAAATTATGGATGTAGGAAATCAAAGATGATCATTTATTTAAATATTATTGGATATAAATTCTTATAAAAAATTCTAAATCCCTATGTGATTATAGTGAAAACCTGAAACATTGAGTACTGATAATGAAGTAGAGTATGAGAAAAACTCAAAAGACAGGAATTCTATCCATTATGTACTTTGACCAGATGAATTCAGCAGAGTATAATAATTCCTAAAAACATATAAAATGTGGAAAACTATTGAAGTTTCTTATTATGTAGCTAAAAATGTCAGACAACTGAGGTATTCTACTTCTCAACTCATATTTGATACATTCAAAAAGTTTTAAGGAGATAGAATCCACTATATGAATGTTTGGTTTAAAAAAATTGTCAATAACACCACTACTTTGAGGGATCCAATTAAACAAAATTATCATTCTCTGAGGGTACTAAGAGTACTACTACTAATATGGAATAGAATATCTGCTGCTATAATACAATCTGCACCAGTAAATGATTACATAATGATATAGTTAATTTGAAATCTAATGATGTTTGTAGCTGAGATGTAGGATGAAGAAAATGAGCATATGGTTCAGATCTAGAGAGAAGACACTACCTTAAAGGTTTCATCTCAAATCAAAAGCAGAAATCTGAGGAAAATGTAAATAAATGTTAAATGAGAATGTTATAATTCATACTATTCATATGTGGAAGTGGTTCAGATATCCATAAAAGTTTTATTTTTTATCGAAATAAAAAAGGTTTTATAAATTCATTGAAAAAGAATGTGAAATAAGTTAGATGTTATGATTAAAATAAATGTGATTATATCAATCCTGGTAGTACAAAATTAAAGGAAGAAAAGATGAAGAAATTCATTAAGAGATATTATTAAGAAAAAAAGAGAAGAAATAAATGAAATCTACATAGAGTGTATTTAAAGACTCTAGCAGATTATATGAGTCTGATTCAGAGGAAGAGGAAATAAACCTGAAAGACAATATGATTTTTAGTGAAGAAACTGATGAGGTAAAAAAAATTACTCATATGACTCTAATTAAATATTCTAAAATGATAAACCTATAGCTTACTGTGATATTCGTGACAAGAAATATTATTATTTATTCAGGAAACACAAATATTTAAAAAATATTAATAATGCTGTTTTAGGAGAGAGTGATACAAAGATAAAGAAACATCAGGATATAATGGAAAATAATAACATAATTAACACAAAATATATCTATAATGAAAAAAATAGAAGCACTACAAATAGATGTAAAACAAAAAAATGCAGCTCTTATTTTTACAGAAAGTGATAATACAAAAATAAAATTCATGGAAAGAATGTGATTAAAAACGAATGATATGGAATATGAAGTAAAGGTGAGAAAACTGAACTATACAAGAAATATTTTTTCCCAAGTACAAAAGCTAGAATTTTCAACTACTGTGGAATAAAAGGTCACGTGTCTAAGAATTTTTATTTAAGGTAGCCACGAATTAGTGGGATTAAGAAGGCCATTTATGAAGGAAGTTAATTTAATTTTATTGATTATACAAAAAAAGCATTTCTGGATTCCCAGGTCTGTTCTAGATAACAATACTGGACTGAATAGAATATGGGTACCAAACCTAATCCTTGTTTAATTAACATAGCCAAAAGTAGGTCATATAAGCCAAACTGAAATATGGTATATGTACAGTGGCTAATCTAGACATATGATTGGATTATCATCAAATTTCAGAACTCTAACTCAAAATTATTGTGGTCTAGTAACATTGCTGACAATGCCAAAAGAAAGATTATTGGAATTGGAACTAATGGAGATCCAGAATCTGTCTCAATCAGTAATTTACTTTATGTAAAAGAATTTAAAGAACCTAAAATGTATCTATTAACTAGGTGATGATGGTAATGATGATTATTTTGATAACAATTACTATTCTATTTTCAATGATAAATTGATTAAATTTATAGCACCAAGAACTAATAATGTTTATACTGTGGATGTAAATTCATTGTGTAAACAATAAGTAATATTCTTAACTACTACGATAAATGAATCTTCAGTCTAGAATATGAGACATGGACCTTACAATATATATTCCTCACATATGTTATCTATGAAACAATTAATCTCTAATATTCCTAGTCATAAATTTAAAGTGATAAATTAAGTGATGTATTTCAACTTGGAAAGTAGCATAAATCATCCATAAAATCTATTATCAAAATTGTGACATCAAAACCTCTAGAACATATCCATATGGGTCATTTTTGGCCTTCATGGGTAGAATTATTGTCTATTAAATTATATCAGTACGTTTTAGTTGATGAATATTCTATATTTACTTGGATTTAATTTATAAAATATAAAAATGAATCTTTGGTAATATATGAAAGTTTTTACAAAGTGGTTCAAAATGAAAATGCAATTAAAATAATTTCATTAATTATTTCTCATGGTGGAGAACACGAGAGTTGGGGATTTAATTTTTTTCTCAAATATGGGTATTAAACACACCTTCTATACACCAAGAACACCACAAAAAAATAGTATTGTTGAAAAAGAAATAGGACATTTCCTAAAATGGAAAGTACTATGCTAAATGAATACTGTCTTCCTACTTATTTTTGTGCAGAAGCAGTATGCACATCCTGTCTTATATTGAATAGAGTTTTAATCATCATTATTTTCAAAGATAACCCATATAAACTCTAGAATAATAGAAAAACTACAGTGAATAACTTTATCATTTTTGGATGCAGGGATTAAATCGTAAACACCAAGGACAATTTTGTAATGTTTGATCCAAACTCTGATGAAGGCATTTTATTAAGATATTCTGCAACTTCCAAATCCTTTAGAGTTTTTATTAAAATGTCAAGGATTGTTGAAGAATCAGTTAATGTGAAATTTTATTAATATGATCCCTCTAAGAAAAGAAATGAACTAATTGATGGACCTGACTCTAATGATAACATGAGACTTGAAACATGAAATATTATTTTGAAAAAGACATAAATAAATATCAGTCTAGTTCTGAAGGACATAAAATTGAATAACTTAATAGTGCAATACCTAGAATGTCTGGAACCCTAAAGAATCACCTTTTAAAAAATGTTATACTAGACATAGACATCGAAATAAAAACTAGAAGAAATGTATGACATCTTGTTGAATTCTATGCCTTTCTATCCCTATTAAAAACTATGATATTAGAAGAATTAGAACTTGTTTAATGATGGATTGTATCAATGAAAAAAGAACTAAACCTATTCATGTGAAATGATGTTTAGAATTAAGTTGAAGGACTTTAGAACCATCTATTTATAGGAACTAGATGGTTCTTTATAAATAAAAATGATGATCAAGGAATAATAACTAGAAATAAATCAAGACTACTAGATAAATGTTATAATAAGTAATAAGGTATAGACTATGATGATACCACTACACCAATAATTTTTTACCTATAAATATAAGGGATAACATAATCATAACCAATCAATAAACAGATTTGGTATGATAATAAATTATATATCTCATTTAAAATTGTTATAAGTATTTTAAAAACAAAATATGAAATGATAATACATTCCCAACATTTCTATATAATAAATAACATAACCATAACCCACCTGAAGAAAAAAAAATTATAGTTAGACAATATATAGTCAATATACTAACAATAATCAATATATGAATATAAAATAGGAATTACAATAAATATATTAATTTTAATAAAATCGATAATTATCATTCTTGGTGGTCATCATATAATCATAATTATGTAAATTGTGATGTTCCCACCATAAAGAGAAATGTGTATATTAATATGTTCATAATAGAATAATATTATCATATTAAATCCAATAAATAGAATTGGATATATTCCAATGTACATATTCACAGTGTTACAAGGAAAACCAGCAGGATGTTAACATTGAATAAAATTTATCCTTATTAAATAATGCATTGAACTATATCGTAAGAGAGGGGATTAAAAACCATATTTTTTGATTGTTTTATGTTAAACCCCCCAAAATATAAATATATATTATATGATAAATCATGAAACATGATACCCATGAATTTATATTAATTTTAAAATGATCATAAATATTGAATCGAAAACATAATTAGTTGTTATAAAACACTATTTACAATGAAATAAAACATGGTGTTAAAATGCATATCTAAAGGTCTCCATAAAAAGGTACATTAACCAATATCTAAAATCAATTTCTTATATAATAAATAATTGATAATTTTCTATAAAATTATATATGTTTTATATTTTTGAATTATATTTAAATAGAAAAATCAGATGGATGTGAAAGGATGATAATCTTTTTTATTATATGGAAAATAAAATTGTTCCAAAATGACTTTATAATAAAAAATGAGATGAGTATGAATGATAACAATAGAGATTAGAAACATTTAAAAATAATGGGAACCCTATAATGATGAGAAATAGTTATCCAATATGATACCAGATTTAATCTCTCTTGAATTTCGAAATGGTTGACGAATCCATGTACCAACTTATCTTATTTCATTATTTTTCAATGTCCTAATATAGGAATGACATGGAAGTAGACCCAATATCTTAACCCAAACACTATTTTATGTAAATGTAAATATAAAAAAGGAATAATCCTAGATATAGATATATCCATATGTTTATATATAATTTTCTTATTTAATTTATTTTTAATGAGACAATATAACAATAGTGCATGCTTCCCTTTATCTAGTCAAAATATATGTTAGTGGCATGTACTTATTTATAGTGACTCATATGGATCCATTTTGATTGTCACATAGAAACTATTTCTATATGTGATATTGACTAAAGATATTTTTTTTTCCAAAGAACATCTATAAAATGGAAACACAATCAAAGAATTTCCTCTGGTATAGGTATAGTACATTCAGATTGACCTAAAATCTATGAGTTGTATGTTGTATTAAGAAGTACCTGTAAGGAATATACCCTCTACAATGCATCAAAAAAAAATAAGTGAATCAAGAGTCCCAATTTGAAATGATGGTATCTATAACCACATTAAGGGATATAATATCTCATAAATAAAGACTATCATGTTTATTAATAGGGATGATCTGTATGATTCCAAAGGAGTTTGTGACCATTGTTGTCTTATCCATGATCAACCGTACAATGTCACTATCGTGGTGAGACTTTATTAGGGCCTACAAGACATTTCTTATTAGTGTTTCTAAACTTATGAGTCTATTTAAGGAGTAGACAGGATTCAGTTGGGAAAATATAGGGTAAAATTTTTTCACTTAAAAGTTTCATTACTATAATTTTTACTATATATGGGTTTTTGGAATAGATCAATTATTTTCAACCCATTTTGGAAGGAGTAGTTAATTGTTTTAATCACTTTATTTATTTTAGGATATGACCGATCAATTTAATTTTTTTATGATTACACATCCTATCTCATGATATGTTAACTATAGAAGGATATTATATTTACTTTTGAAAAAATGTATCAGTGATGGGTGATCATTTGAGACATTACAATGTTCTAAAATTTCGTGAAATTTTTTATATAGTTACAACTGCATTGCTTCTTAGGAATTTCAATCATTTATTGAACATTATAATCTTCTACAAGTAACTATTATAGGAAATGACATTAATAGGTGTAGGTATACTAGGAATGGATGTTAAAAAAGTAATTTTGATTGGTTATTTATTAAAATGGATGATCATTAATCTGCAACTGGGATCTCAGTGTTTATGCTTCTGAAGCATCATTCTAATCACAATCCCCTAATTTTGGATATTTCTACAATGAAGATAAAGTTAAAACCTCTATTATAATGGTTTCATTATAGATATATTGATGCTTATGATATTAGGGATACATTATTGTATGCACAGAATTTGGAAACAATTAGAAGCCCCTTTCTACAGCTTTTTTGGTAACCTAATCCCACCAAGATACTACATAAATAATGGTGGAATAAATCATTTTCTATGTTGTATGATGACATAAAAGGGGATCAGGAATATCTTTCCTGTAGTGAAAGATTAAATCAACATTTTTATGCACTCTCTTGGGATGAGATTAAAGGAAATAATAGGAATGATGATCTTTTAATTATCAATAATGGTTGAAATAAATAAATTTTATTGTTAAATGGTTTAATGGTGGAGATAGAAACTAAATTCTCTTTTATAGACTAAACAAGTTTAATAGATACACAGTTGGGAATAAATAAATCATTATAACTATAACAAATATACTTCTAAAAATGATATTGATTAGGAAACCATGGAGCACATCATAGTTCATTACTCTAACAATAGTCATAACAATACACAATATATAATTGATGGAAACACTTAAGGAATCAAGGATAACCATAATCATACTCGGCAAATATCTATATCCATTGACTATGTTAAGGAATTTCTATACTGAATTAAAATTGAATGGCCTCGTTTCTCATGTGGATTCAGTAAAAAAATTACTATGTTCTATTTGGATATATTTCAGGATTATGTTACTTGGGTGATCCAAGATATTTTCATGCATTCTTATATTCTTAATGGATTAAATTAATACATCATTACATTAATACCCAAGATGAATAGTTCAATTGATGTCAATGACATAAAGACAATATCCCTTCGAAATAAGATTTATAAAATCACTAGAAAAATCCTTATTACTTAGAATGGTTACATTGTGAATTGTTATATATCTATGAACCAATTAGGATATTTATATATAGGGATTATTCTATATTTATAGTTCAAAAAATCATAGGGTTTCAAAATAATGAGGAGGAAAATGAAAGATTAAAACTACACTATCAAAATAGAAATCTCCAAAATGGATTGGAACTTTGAAATAGAGTTTCCACAATGATTTTCCCTGAATGTATGGTATCTCAAGTGCTTATAGGAAGCACATTACTTCCCATCATAATTAATCTTGGATATAAATTATCATTAATGGAGAATATATATAATAATTTAAGTGCACTATAGGTTGGAGAAAAAGTGATCCACTTCTAGGTATTCTTTTTCCTATTTTGGAAGACTATTTGAGTAGATGCATTAATGAGTTGTATCAAAATGATCGTTACCATCAAATGAATGTTGTTAGAATTATTAATTCTCCCTCCCATATTCTATATGTGGATAAAATTATTTTCCATGGATCATATTTGAGGAAGACCATAACTACTACCAAATCCCTTTTTCACATTACGAGGATGTTTTTGCACAATCTATAAGCTTGGAAAAATCATTCATCACTTTTGGCGATGGAATTCTTATTAGAATGGAAAAATGATTAATAAGTATATCATCATAGATGTTAACATTACAATTTAATTTTATTTGAATTCCTTTATTTGGGTAAATGTTAAGGGACCATATTTTGTAGGTATACAATTAAAAATTTGTAGTGAAATGATATGATGGAATAGGAAAGCCATATCCAATGATATATTGGTGCACAATGTCAATTTTGTGATATCATCTAATTTTTTTTATTTCTCAATTCATTGATGGCCCCTAAGAATCATTGAATAATTTCAAGGGGTTGATAGGAACATTATTTGGAGTAGATTTTCCAGAATAAGATTTTTTCACTATTTCATGGAAGGAGTGAATTAAACCTATTGAATTCATGGAATACAAAATATCAATGTAATGAATGATGGGTTAATTTTGAAATTTACATGTAGTATAATCTATTTTGATATTCCTTGTGAATTTATATCAAATAAGTTCAAAGGGTAGTTGTTGCATAGTTATAGATATTATATTGCATCCTCTGTTTGGGAGTAACTAATTCAATATTTCAACAAAATAATTCTTGAATCCAAATGGATTTTATATATTGACTCTCAACTCAATTGATGGAGAATCACCTATGTTGAAACTAGACAAAAAAATAATATTAACATTTGACTAAGGATTCTAATATTAATATTGGAAATACATTATGAAAATATTATATTTTTGATGAAATGTTTTCTTCATCAATCAGCCCTAACATCCAAAACTATATGTTCATAGGTTTTAACACAATCATATGGAATGAAAATATGCATTGGAAAATGAAAAATAATTATTAATATATGTTGGAATGTTTTTTGTGAATAGGACATTATAATGGATACTAAAAGTCAATTCTTGTTTCTATAGCCTTTAAAATTTCATCAGTTGGGACGATGAGGAAATACTGGCTACTGACTAAAGAAAATATCACGAAATATGTTTATCATCATTCTTTTAAATGCTAAATTTTCCATTATAATGAGGTTTGAATAACTCATCTTATTCTGGAATTTTATTTTTCTCATGATCTTTTAAAATAAAAAACTGATTTTTTTTCCTATAACTATATAGACACATGTAGCTCGATGAATTCATGGATAAAATCTTCGATGCTATCTTAAGTAAATAAATTCTTGACCTCTTTATTGCTTTTATTTCCTTTATGATATCTTCTATATGGAATGCCTGAATCCTGAATCTCTTTAATGGAATGAAACCCTTTTCTCAAATGTGAATGAATTCACTACACAAGGAGCTCTATGAGGCTTCAATAATGAAAATCAGAATTATGTCAAATAATTTTCATGATTCGAATATTTTCTAGTTTATTGGTGTATTAGGATATCCAAGGAAGCCCATAATTGTTAAATTAATCTAGTTTATCCATATAATTAGTTAATGGATTACAGTTATTCTCGAATCGGTGGCTTCTTTTACGCCTGGACCATCATGTTGCTGAAGGGTATTTCATCCACATCATCAATTCATCAAATAATGATTCTATAATATTACTAGAATTGGATTGGCATATAAATAATATATCCTTGATATGGTCTATGTAATTGAATATGTTTTCTAAAACAATTGGATTCCATTTTGGATTTTATTTAACTCAGAAATTGCTATGAAGGCCCAGGAATCAAGAATAGTGGAGGAGCCTTAATGAATTTGAACTCTTGGGGTTTACTGTCTTGATAAGGCTGACCACCACAACATATTAATTTTTCATGCACAAAGAGAAGAATATTAGGTGGAAGATGGGCTATCAAACAAGTAATTCAGAGAAATTTATATGATATTGTCTTTCTAGGCCCTTGATTATTATGTTTCAAAGGTCGATGCATATATGTGCGACATTGTTCATTCTAGTATATGTAACAATACCATGTAATAGTTGACCTTGTAAACACCTTAATATATTTATATATATATATTCTAATGACTATTTCTATCTAGAATCTGGTTGTTCATGGTATGATAGCTATAATGGTATAATTTAATTTCATGTTAGTTATTGTTACAATTCATGAACATGAAATTCAAGATTATCATGTTTTAGTGATTCTTAATGAATGAATGGTTTTTCATTATATAATGTGTTTACAGTGATATGGAAAGAACAAAAAAATAATATTTATAATATTTATATCTTATTATAATATTTTATATGTTCTCATATTCATACATGATATAAATTCATATTATTGTTCATGTATGTTTTTAATCCAAACCAATCAAGAAATAATTATATTCATTGATAATTATCATTTGGTTTAGTTGTAATAAAATTATAAAATATAATAATATAATTATTTATTTTTTATATATTTGATATATCATTATTTTATATAATTTGAAATAGAATATTATTTATATATGGTCATTACTCATAAAATAATTTGATTATTTTCCTCTTAGTTCACTCATTTTAAATGATTTAATTAAAGACAATCATTTTATGGTCATACCATTTTAATATTCCTCAATTTGTCAAAAAAATTACCTAATTAATATTATAATAATTATATTTATCCATAAATCCCATATTTATGACTATATGTGTAATGTATCAATGGAAATATGAGTTTAAATCAATCGTTTCATGGAGGCAGTAGTTTGCTTGTAGAAATGGAAATTGATTTTTTTTTCATGGAATGGTTAGAATTTATAAAATTCATTATTGTTTTGGAAAAATAATATTTATATAAATATAATAATAATTCATGAAATTCCACTTTATAGACATCCCTATTTTTTGGTGAATGAAAAAAACATATTTTGTCATTGATGCAGTTGTTCACAAAATGAATAAATAGTGGTTTCATTTTTCATAATAGACAAGAGAAAATTTTATCTCTAATTATTATAAAATAATAATACCATTCAATATATAAAAAATAATTATTTCATTACAATAGGATTTGAAAATAATAAATTGAATAGAAAAAATATAAAATAAATTAGTTAACTAAAAATGATTACCCTGTAATACTACAAAACATTCCTATCACCATGATGAAATTTAGTAGCACTAGAAAAAATCACAAATAAAGACAAAAATTATCAATGATAAAATATGTGATAATAAAGGGAACTCATTATGATTTATTTTTTACGTTCTTATTAAAGGTAACCATTATCAGTGCCTTGTTTTAGCATAGATAAAGGAAACCACTATCAATACATTATATTTATATTTGATAAAAGGAACAAATTATCAATAAATGTTTATAACTGAAAAAACTGTCATATTATTTGCATATTTTGTTAATGAATAATTTCTAGAATAAAATGAAAAATTAATCAAATATAAATAAAATGAATAAATTAAAAAAATATGAACTTCTTTATAAATTAAATATTTATGAACACAAAAATAATTAATTTAATGTCATTCAACATCATTTTTGAAAATGTTATTAATTATTATATTGATACTATTCCTTGTAATGTTATTCATATTATTAATATTTAACCATTTTATATCTCGGAGGATATTATTATTTTTGAATCTGCTTAGAATGTGAAGCGAAATTCAAAAAAATTTCGTAATTACTACTTTTATAACTCCATTGTTGTCATTAAATTGCTTAAATATTTAGATAAGTCTTGGATTAAAACCTCAAGGCCCACTCTTATTTGGTGTCTTTCCTACAATAGGGTTTCCACTGATTCTTGTCTGAAATTTTTGGGAATCCAACATTACTCAAAATATCATCATTGTAATCAACATAGAGAATATACTAATCACTATTTTATATCATTGATTTCTTCCACTACTCTTTGGAACTAAATTTTTTACATTTTTTATGGCAGATGGGTGATTCATGACTCTATCAATGCCTATCTAAAGTGTTGTCTTGGTATGGATAACTCCCAACAAATCCGGAACATGTTTTGTGTTTGGTATCCAAAGATTCATATTTTGATCTGGTATGATAGAAATTCAATTATTCTAAATAATTTCTCACCCAAGAGTGATGAAGGTAGAATGAGGATTCTCATCCCATTTCAAGAAGATACATTTATTTAGAAAGGGAGTTTCAATAACATTGTGGTAGATTTTATGACCCAGAGGCATCATTAGGTAGATCCCATTTTCATACAACTAAGACGCACTTTTGAGGTTTTCTGGATATCACCACTCCCATGGTGTATTAAAATCAATGAGATGGATCCCTTAATTGAAATCCAGGACCCCCAGGGTATGACGCCATCATCAGAAATCTCCTTGGTCAGATAGTTGGGTGCTTTTTGGTGGATGCGCTTCTCCAACCTATATTTAATTTGGAATGCTAAGTGTGATTCAAGCCATCTTTTTCTCCGTGCACCAAGGATGGAATAGATTGTGTATTGAATGTTATTCTACTAATATAATGAAATACATTTTAAATGGAATGATTCATCTATCTTGGCCGCTTACTACATGGTGGATCAATTGCCTACACTCTCTCCATGATATCAACTACATTGCAACACATACCTACTATGTGGAAAATACAGTTGTTGATGGTCTCGCCAAAAATTGAGTTTTGCAGGACATAACATGACTGGAAGAACTCTCAAGAAACTTGTTTCCTCTCCATGTTAATGATTATAAAATTATTTTATATTTTATCCTCATGTAATCTAATTTTCATAAATAATACTTTCTTCGGTCTGTTGACCAAAGCATCACATTATATATTTATATATATAAATATTAATTCATTTGTATACATAAATGCAAACACAAATATTTTTATTCAATACATAAAGCACATAAACCTAGTATTTATGTAATTTATTCTAAACTTATTATATTTAATAATTACATTTTTTACATGATACATTTAATATATATTAGGTTACTAAACAATGAATTTTATTTATTTGTTTTCAATACTAGTGATGTGGTATGCATCTGTAATGTTTTTTTATTTTTTTATTTTATATATGAATTTGATTATTTTCTATTATTTATATATATATAAATATTTACTATGTTTTTTTATTCTCTATATCCTTACATCTACATCAATATATATATATATCGATATTTTTTAATTACATATTTTTTGTTATTTAATCATCTCCATTTTTTTGATATTTTTAATGTGTACCTTTTTGAATTATTCAATTTCACTAATTTTTATAATGTATGTATTTAAGATTATATTTCTACTATTAATATAAAAAATATATTTATAATTAAGTATATATAAAAAAATTATTTATAAATATATATTTATTATTTTTAAAATACTGTTAATAATTAATTTTTTTTTAAATAAGTATTTATATAATTATAAATAAGTAATTTTAAATATTTAAATATTAATATAATTAAAATAAATTTACTTATATAATCCCATAAAATTTATAATTTAATTTCAATTTATATTAAATTATAATAAATTCATAAAAAATTATAAAATTAAAATTAAGTTATTCATATAAAAACACTAACAAAACTTTTGTCAATGAGTGTTTAGAACCGATAAAGGTCAATCATTATTAGTACTAAAATAGCCCTCTTAAAATATATATTTATCAGTGCTATAATGTAAGAGTTGATTAATATTTATTTTATAAGCGTATTTTTAGTTATAATAAATCTTTATATTTATCAACCCCGAAAAATATATGATAAATATTCATAAAATAAGTGATTATAAATTTAGTGATGAAAAATAGTATCATTATCACATAATTTCAATGAGAACTATCCAAATAGTCCAAAATCAATTTAAAAAACCCAATACCATGACCCATTTACTCATGGTTCTCAGGACATTGATGTACTCCAATACTAATGGGGGGGATCCTCTATGTTCCTTGTGATTAATCAGGACTATAATCTAATGTATGTTATTTTCTTCTATTCCTCTTTCGTTATTTAATGTTTTGGGTTCCTCATTTTTTGTTTTTCCACCTTTCATAAACATGTAGAATGGTGCATCTCTTCTTGTTTCTATTGAAATACAATGAGTGTGGTTATATTTCATCGTTTTTTCATTTCTTGCATATTTTATTATCTAGCCCATATGACCTTAGGGACACACATTGGTGGTTTATCCTCATGACATTAACAAGGAGGCCTATCACCCCTCTAAATTTTATATTCATTTTAATAATATTAGGTTCCACAATTCAGGTAGTTTCTCAAATTTAATTCATCACATATACTATATTATATATTCTAATGTCATAATTATAATGATTTTGAAGGATTAGGGAATACCACTATGTGATCCTCATTTATTGGATAAGAACATATAGGGACCAAGATAAAGGTAAAAATCTTTTAAATACGTTTTTTTTATTTATGTTATTCATTAAAATTTGTATTAACTGAAATGGGTTATTTATAATTATGATTTGGATGAATAAGTTTATATTGAATTTAAAAATAAATTCATTAATTATTCTAATTCCCAAAATTAATATTATTACTCATGTTGTGACAGTTGTTTTAATTAATTAAATATTTTTATTAAGATTTAATCATAGGTCACAAATAGTGATGGAGAATTTCCTTAGTGGGAAATTTGTACTCAATCTATTTTTAAAAAATATTCCTATATTTGATAGAGTTGAGAATTCATTCAGTAAATGGACAAAAAATTAAAGAATTCATAGAAAGGTTGTTTTTCCAAAAATTAAGTGATTTTCCATGGTGGTATAGATAATCAAGATATATATGAGATGTGATTTATTAGTAGTTTTACTTTTCAAAATAGAGATATAATTAATTCATATAATAGAAAATGAAATTGAACAATCAATCAGAATGGTGAATTATCATAAATAGATGAAGCATTGATTAAAATAAACATTTTATGGGTTGGATATTTATTTATTAAAAGTCATGTAATTTTTCATATGTCTCCAAAAATCACAAAATATTTATATGATATTTTACTAATGTAATTTAATCCAAAATATAAATTTAAGCTTTTATATACTTTTATTAGAAAAATTTTCATCTGAAAACATAGATTATTTTAGGGAATTAAATATTTAAAATTGTATGATTGAATGTGGAAACTTCTCATAAATTTATTCTCATAAATTAGAAATCATAACTAGAATAATATATGGATTGCAACATATATTGAAACTCTCAAAGAATGATGTAATCTGACATCATGA
This sequence comes from Viscum album, assembly GCA_963277665.1. Taxonomy (NCBI): domain Eukaryota; kingdom Viridiplantae; phylum Streptophyta; class Magnoliopsida; order Santalales; family Viscaceae; genus Viscum; species Viscum album. The sequence continues at coordinate 1,111,594,243 of OY728145.1, forward strand.
AAATGTTTGTTTCTATGAGATGGAGGTCAATCCTCAAGGGAATCTATGAAATGTAGATTGACAATAAATGGATATAATCCTCCTATTGTAATTAACCTTTTGTTTCATTCTATGGCAAATCATCCCTTATTATTTGATCAATGATTACCAATTGGTTAAGGTGCAATGACTCCTTTAGTGATTGAGGGTCCTCAAAAATATATTATGAACGAAGTCTAGTGTAACATCCTCAAAGGTTGGAATACCTTTTTAGAGGGATACCACCTTCCTATATTATATTTTTTCAAAATATAATATCATTAACACTCATAATATAATACATCAGTAGACATTATTTTTGATCTAATTCATGATATGTGGTATATTCTTCAATTAAGGGATGTATATATGGTTCCTATAATATTTTTTTTGAAATATATAAAAATAATAAATTTACGATTGCATTGAATAGATTTATTTCATATATAATTGTTAAAAATTTCAGATCCATACTGAGAATATGTTGAAAAATTCACCCAATTAAATGATGTATGTTATTGGAGGGATCTTATGATGGATTAAATTTTTTTTCGAAAATTTGACGTCGAGGAATACATCATTACATTAAAGTGATTTCAAATATAGGTTGGGTGATATTCAGTTCATCAAGATCATGTGAGTGAATATATTCTAATTACATTTCAATTTAGGAGAATTTTTCAGTTATTCAATTAGTATAGGTTCCTATGAATCATTAATTCTTTGATTCTTGACTTCCACCTAGCTCAGGATGATGGATGGGAATTATTCTTTCAAATTTAATTCCTCCAATCAATTTAGATCCATGATTTATTAGTGGCGTACCTCTTGAATAGTGATTGTAGAAGACTAGTTTGAGAGAGGGAACATATAGCCTCAAATAAATCATTAGGAGATAGAAGGATATCTATCATATGAAGACATATTAAATAAAGCTATTTAAGGTTAGTTGTTCTTTGGTATTGATCAATAATATCTATTTTCCAAGAAGCAACAATTTTCATGAAAGATGCATGCAATTTTTAACTTTTATGCATGAATTGTATTACATTGTTGTTTTTATTGGAAAATTAAATATTTGAATACTCATGAAGACAATGTATTTGGAACATTATGATATTTACAATCAAAAGAAATAATAGACTATTGATGAAAAAATATAGAATTATTACGGGATTAACAAAATGTTAATGAGAAAATTAAAAAAACAATAATGGAACAACATCATAGTTTTGACTAAAATTATCATGGAAATACGTTAGAGTATAAATTTTGTAGTTCACTGGTATCCACATGTTCATACTATTAACCCCAAAAAAGTCAATGTTAATAAGTTATAATGGGTTCCCAATGAGGAGTAGTTTGGCTATAGGAATTGATTCATGGAAAATTGGCAATCCTATAGTGAATGAAAATCCATTGGAATAATATAATTGTAATGATACAATATAATTTTTCAAATTTACTAAAAATATATGTAATGAATCATTGATTAATTTTCATTAATCCTTATATAATTTTATTAATTTAGAGGAATAACTTATCAAAATTGTGATAATGGCCAATGAAAAAAACCTAGATAATTCTATGCTATTCAGATGATGTTACATCAAAGGGATTTTGTGGGGAAATTAAATCCCCACATATCACATAACTATAAACACATTAAAAAATATGAAACATGGATATAATTGAAAAATCATTACAATAAGAAATCATATCAGGTTCATTGTGTTCGAAAATTTATTATATGAAATTATTTATTTAATCCAACATGATTCAACATTGTTCTTTTATGAAACATAAAAAAGAAATAAATTTAAAGAACATGAATCAAAACAAGTGTACCACTATTACAAAGGATGTATGGGGAACAATTCAGTAGATAAAAAAATTATTTTTTTTAAATCATCAAAAATAGGTTAATTATCCGATTTTAAACAACATATGTTCTTTTATTTATGTATAGATTGTCGAATCAGAATTTCAAGCCACATTCATCCATTGTAATGTGCTCTGGTAGGAGGATCATGTAAATAATAATGGTATATTAGATGACGAAAACAAGAAAACAGAATAGGATGCATGTGTATGTATAAATCAATTTTTAATTTTTTATGATTTATATCAATATAACATAAAAATAAAAATAAAAATAATTTTATATGGTTTATAGACAATAATAGGTAAAAGTTCTACCTAAAGAAATTTCATTTCCAATCACTTTTATGTGGTCTAAACAATATGGTTGCAATATATGATTTGGTTTTGGAGTCTCATCACAGTAATTTTTTTGAAGATAAAACCAAATGATGATATATATAATACAATGAGACTAATGATGTAAAAAATAAAATCACTAAAAGATATTATTTTTGTAGTATGGTTTGACATCCCAATTTATAATAAAGGATCAAGAAGAACTAGTGGTGGGGAAAATATCTACACATGAACTAAATGATCCCACTATATTTGAATCTAGTCATTGCGTAGAGATGGGTACCTTTCCGGAGGAAATCAATTTTTTCATTTCTCTTTCTCTTAAATGTGAATAAAAAAACTTCAAATAACATTATATCACTAATATTCTACAGGGTACAATTGTATGTGATTTTTATCTCTCCACACCCATGTAAATCCATGTGGCAATGGGTACAATGTATAATATCATTGTATATGAGATACACAATCTACCCATCAACAAAAATATCAAGAGTGTGGGTATTGAGGTAGAATATAAGTTTATTGTTGATATTCCTTTTCCACATCATGGTCCAGATATTACAATAGTTGACGATGATATTGGAGAATTCATAACATGACTGTCTTACATTATAGAGATAGATATGATGTGTATATAAAAAAAATTTCAAACGAAAATACTTTAACAATTAATGATAAAGGTTATAATGTGAGGTATGATATTACTTATGGATACAACGGTGGAGAAATGATAGGTTAAATCAAGAAAATCTTGTGAATCAACTAGAATAAAATGACATTCTAAAATTATCTTCCCCCTTCTAGTTCCAGATAAGAATTTGATATCCTTAAAATGCCACACATGGAATACATTTGAAATTATGTAAATGTATTAAATTTAATATGATGATGAAATATGTGTAGATTATTTAAAATATGGAATTGGCCTTGAGAGTAACAATTATATTCCTATGAATGAATGTTTGAGTGTCTTAGTTGTGATTAAAAATAAAAAGGTACATTTTCATAACATGTCTATCCAAATAGATAGCTTAATATATTTATTAATTTTAATAGTTATTTATATTTGGTAAAGGAGTTTGTATTACAACTATATAACTGGAATATCATTTAATGAATGACTTTGATTATTTAATCCCCCTATCATTTATACACAATAAAGTTCCTTGATTGAGGAAGATATTGAAATGAAAAAAGTCGAGTGACCCTATGTTTTTAATAAATAATCATTAGCTAATAAACTCATTTTTATATCTACAAATATATGGTTGGACTCTAAAATCTTATTACCTAAAATATATTTCTAATTCCCTCAATAATTAATTGTTTTAATTTTTTAAGAAGCACTAGATTCTGATAACAGTTAACATAAACACCCCCAAATAATTATTTTTTGGATTTAATGAATGGAATTTCAACCAACAAATAATACATGACTTATGTGGATAACATGTAATAAACTACAATAATAATTTTGTTGATAAATATAGAATTATATTTTTTATCAATGTTTTAATGATAATTTTGGTTTGATGTGGTTGTCCCCAAATATAGGCTAGATCATGGCTTGGAGTCGGTGTCTAACAATCTATAGCATGTGGATTAATAAAAATGAAAAAATATTATGTATATATAAAAATATTTAACTATAAAAAAAATTAACACGATATAATTATTTTATCAAATTCTTGTAATGTTTCTGACAGAAGAAAAGGAATTCAATTGTAGAGATTGTGTTTGAAAATTTATGAGTGAAAAAAATAAAGAATGAAAGGATCAACATCACTCAACATGTAATTCCTTAAATTAACTATAATTTTATTATATATATTTCATCATCATTTGTTGCTATATATATTCACAGTACTATCCTGATTGATGGAAAAAGAGTTACTCAAATGAAGAAATAAATATTTTAGAGGCGATTGGGTAGTGTACATTAATGTTTAATGTATGATAGAAAATCTATTTGATGATTACCTACTATATTTGTGATATAGTATGAGTTTTGACCTTCCAATGATAATTGGGGATTGAAACATTAATTTAAAAATTATTATATATTATTTATAATATCCTTCTCATGGAGAACTGTAATGGAGGACATCAAATTGTTTAGAATCTCTTACCTACAATCATTAAAATAGTTTGTAAATCATAGAGGTAGAGGTGGAGGTGGAGGTATAGTAAAAATCATAAGAAGAGGTGAAGGCCAAGTCATAGTCGAAGTCCGAAAAAGAGGATTATATAGAGGAAAAGACCAAGGAGAAGAATAATGAGATGTAGGATAAGAAGTAATGACATGAAAAAAATTCAAATTTATTTGAATATATGTATAATAATGATCATACCATGATTTTATTTGAGTAAATTATTTTAAAATTAAACACATCACAATCCACATATGGTAAGATTCATTGGGTGTTTTTCTAGTTTTAAATGAAATTTTAGTTAAAACCACATATTGCGTACTCAAAACCGAGAAAATGAATTTAGATTGTTTTGGTACGTTAGGAAAAATATCCATACATCATTTGTGACCTTTGAGGTCACATAATTCTCAAACTGATGCACTGTGTGACCAGTATGACTTTAAATTTATGTTATTAGTTTAAAATTTTCATTTTATTACAAAAACTTTTGAGTCACTAAAAACTAAGAAAAACACCCCCAGATTGCCTTGATAATTTCGAATAAGTATTAATAATTAATTTTTAACATTTACGAATTAGACTCTTGTCAAACCCATACACGAAGCCACTTATATGTCTCAAGGTGAATGTTTTCAATTGAAAATTACCTTTTAATAAAGATAACGTGTGGCATAATCAAAACCAAGGACACACATTCTGATTGTTTTGATACATTTGAAAAAATTCACATTTGTAATTTTTGATGTGAATCATTCATCTACACCTCTATGTGTTGCATGGTGTGACTGGTATAACACCAAATGTTCCTTTTTTATTTAAAATAATCAACGTTTTCTGAAAGAAATAATTGACATAATCAAAACTAAGAAAATGCATTATGATAGTATTGGTAGACTAGGAAAATAGTCCATAAGTCATTTGTGACATGTATGAATCAACTACACCACAATATGATGCCTGGTGAGACGTGTATGACTCAATATTTCTGTTACCAGTTAAAAATTGACATTTTAATACAAAAAAGTTTCAAAACCTAAAAATTTAGCTAATGTTATCAGATTGTGTCGATAATTTTTTAAAACATTTCATATTTCATTTATATTGTGTGTGAATCAGTTTTATGTAATTCCAATACAAGATGCCACCTATATGGATCAATGTGTTTGTTTCAAGATTTAAATTACATTTTAGTTAAAAACACATGTTGTGTACTCAATACTAGGGAAACAAATTTTTATTATTTTTATACTTTTGAAAAATGATTCATGAGTCATTCAGGACATGTATCATTTAACCAGGCCACAATATGACACATGGTGTGACTGATATGACACCGAATGTGTCTGTTATATTCAAATTTAACATTATTTTTTGTGAAAAAACAACTAACATTCTCAAAAATGCGAAAACACTTTTGAATTGTTTTGTGCATTAAGAAAACAATTCATATGTCATTTGTGACATGTATAGATCTAACACATTAAAATCAAATTTATGGTGTGACCTGTATGAATCTAGGTGCATATTATTATTCTAACATGACATCGAATTTAATAAAATAAAACTAATAGAATTCTCGAAAATGTGAAAATACATTCGGATTGTTTTTCTACTTTAGGAAAATTATACATATGTTTTTCTGACATATAGGAGTCAGTAACAACCGAATTCAACTCACAGTGTAACTAGTGTGACTCCAATTGCACCTTTTTATTCAAAATTTATAGTTATATTAGTAAAAACACTACAAAACTCAACAATAGTGATTTATTTTTGTTTTATTAGTGTTAGAAAATTTATTTTATTTTATTATAGCATTAGAATATTAGTTTGTATTTTTTTCCACCGATACAGTGTGTTTTTTTGCATACAGCACCTATTTTTAGTGATGTAGTGTGCTAAAACATTACACATTACTTTTTTATTTCATTTTTCATATGAAATGCACTAATAACAATAACCATTTTCTGAACTTTTAAAAGCGCTGATAATGTACATATTAAATTGTTCTTAAAGAGGAATCAATAAAGACAATATTTATTAGTATATAAAAAAGTGATAATAAATAATACTTTTAATATTGAAAATAATATTTCCGATAAATCAATCTTTTAACATCACATTAAAAAGAAATGATAAAGGGACTATTTATTAGTTCAATATAAAATAGCGTATAAATAGGGTCCTTAATCAACACTTTTAAAAGTTCTAATAAATGTATGATTTTTCAGTGCTTTTATTAACATTGATTAAAACACTATTTATCCCCATTATTAGTTCTGAAAAATGCCATAATATTTAACTAATTATAATGTAGTCAGCACTTTTACAGTGCTGATAAAGGCCAACTGTGTATATATTAATGGTATGTTTCATAGTAGTGCATGGGGAGTGCTTTGAGATTTTGTTAAAAAATTTGTTAGAAAATGGATGTAATAGGCTAATTCCTTGTGACAGGAAACCCAAAATATAGAAATATGAGTCAATATAAATTAAAAAGGGATGGTTATAAATATAAAATATAATATTTTGAGTGTTATTGAATGGTTTTTGATAGGCCCCTTTATAAGTTTAATGATGTTAATTTTTGTAAATATTACAAGTCAATACATAAGGAGTGAAAGGTTAATACATTATGTTGATCCATTAATAGTCAATAATTGTGTGTATGGAGAGTTTATTTCATTAATATCTCAAAAACTCAAATAAATAATATTTTAAAATTCTTCAAGCCCATGAAACCATTAATTATTATTTTTACTTATCTATAAATATTGTAATTAATTGTTTTTCTTAATTTTAATTATTCATTTTCACTAAAAATAAAGTGGCCCTTATTATATTGTTTCTAACTAATAGTTCCAAATTTTTAATCCATTTTATTTTATTTATTTTATAAAAATTATATAAATAAATTTTGATTTTGTAAATGTGTACTATAATTTTTAATGAAAAATGTAACATCTGTTTTACTATGTCCATTATGGGTTTTTATATCTAAATAATCATTTATAAATTGATATATTCACTTATAAAATAAATTTATGGTTTTTAAATTGCATTCAATAAATCTAAAGTCATACTTATATAAAAATAATTTCATTAAACTAAAATTATTTTTAAAAATTTTGTTTTCCATCATTCAACAAAAGACAATTGTTTTTTAGAAAAAAACACAAATATTAATCAACATAATATATTACTATGATTAATCTGGATAGAATTTTAACATTTCCAAATCTAAACTATAAATTTTAAAATTTAACATTTTGAAAAAGATAACATGTACGGGATAACTATTTTTAGAATAATATAACATTCCTAGAATATTGGAAATTATCAAACATATTTTGTTTTATTTAATTATTAATTTATTATTAACCAATTGTTCCCATAATATTTATCTTATTTTCATTAATTGTATATTTCATTAAATTGAATGGAATAATACATAATTACGAAAATTTATGGAATAATTTTCTAATGACGAAATTATCATACTAGTCAATTTATGTGAATTAATTCGTCCTTAATTTATAAGTGGAATATATTTTATTTATACATATATTTTATAAAGAGGTCATTAATACTCATTCCCAAAAATATAAAGTCTATATTTTAATAATAATTCATAAATATTTATATTTAATATTAATATAATGTTGTTTCATTTATGTTTATTATTGTGTATATAAAATGTTATTTAAAATATATATATAATTTAAAAAAATTAAAATATAAAAATATATGGTGTTTATAAGGCCCCAGCCTTAAACCTTACTTAATCTTGAGTTATAACATGATTACACATTGAGGATCTTTTCAGGTTTAGAGTTTTAGAAAATTAGATCATAAAACTTGCATTTACATTCCACATATAAACAAAGTGGTTACATAAAGATAGTATTCTTCATTCCCATCAATGGAAACATATTTAAAATAAACATGGATTCTTTCTTGACACTTCCTTCACACTATCATCATATCATGTACCTTTCCCTTGACCTGTGAAAATCATTTCAAAAAAACTTGGGATGAGCATAAAAAGCTCAGTATGGGTTATAAAAACATGGAAAGGAATCATGGGTACATATACACATAGGAGTGAAATCATACTTTACCCATAAAACATAAGCACAATAACATACCTCATCAAATCATGAGTAAATAATTGAAATCATAAGACATAAAGGTAACTTGAGGCATTCATATCACTCTTACGTAGGGAGTAACCCTCTTGGTTACGTTTGGAATACCCATAACAGTATATTCCCTAAAATCTCTTCGGAGAAACCTTAACGTTTCACTCCTTCGCGTTACCCAATGCATTGGAGAGCTATATCAGGCTCACCCACCCTTAGTTTATCACAGAACCACCGGTTTTCATAATAATACCTAAGAACCTCAACATAATCATATCACATAAAACATGCATAAAGGAAACATAACATTCCCACCTTTCAATCACAAAATATCAATACAACAAATTGATATAAAAACATTATGAAAACCATTTTCGATACCAAAATAAAACAAATATAAAACATGGTATTTATTTTTCTTTTAAAAAGAAGGTATGGCTTATAGAGGAAGACGAAACTCAAATAACGGTCACAATGGCAGAGAAGTCGTTGTCGCCGCATACATACGACAAAAACATTCCCTTTTTTCGTTTAGTAAATGCTTCATATAAAAAAGATTCCTTTTGAATAAACGTAAAAGTCAAAGGGGTTTATACACCGTATAAAAGAAGGTTGTGTATAAAACAAAATATGCCTCAATGAAAGGAGATTGAGACGAAGTCCCATACGTCGTATCCGACTTGACACGACCATTCTTTAATCTCCTGAATAATAAACATGAGTTAATCTCTACTTGGTTAAGAACCTTTTTCAAGTTCATTATTCCTTTTATACCATGTTATGAACATCATGTAATCATTTATGTTAATAATGTTCATTTTTTCAGTATTTGGTTCTTAAGTCAAAAATAGACTTATTATACTTACATGGAGTTAATTTGGTCAAAGGTCAGTTATATCCAGAATGATATTAATGATTTGGATAACATATATATCATATATATTCATCATATACATGTATTTATAATATTACATCACATTTGGAGGTAAGAAATGAAATGTATCGTTCATGGAGACGGTAAGCCGTACGTACGCATGAACGCTACTTCCATTTCTATTTCGTATTTCTGGAATGGAATCATAATGATATAAGTGTATATTATAATTACAGTATAATAACATATATAATATCATTAACTTTATCCTTTACACATCCCACATATGGTATTAACGAATCAAATCACTTTCAGGGGGTGGTAGTCCGCACTTCCTAAAATGAAGATATCGTGTTTACCCATAATGGAAACAATAATGGTATGCCATAAATCAAAAATACATAAGCTTAAGGAAAGAATAAACATATTATATATCATATATAAAAATAGTGACATCATAATGGCCACCTTTGAAGGTGTTAAATAAGTATTGAACAATCATCGTTTTGGGAGGCAGAATTTCGCCATCCACGGAAGTCGTATGTTCTTTAACCATTTTATGTAGTTGTGTGAGAGTGTAGCTCGAATAAATCTTATAAAAACATCCTAGTATATTGAAGATACTGGTGTTGTTACAAAATAAGTAAATAAAAAGAGTTTAGGGGGTTGGAGAAGCAAAATAAAACAAATGAACATGAGAGAATGAATTACCTTTAAAAGTGTAACTCCTTTTGATTTGAGCCTAAAGGCTTCCTTTGAAAGGATTAATCCCAAAGGGAATCCTCTAGGATGAGGATAGGGATGTGGAGAGAGTAAATGGGCAGGGGTTGGCCGAGCCAAAGGCTTTAGGAGTGTGTGAAATGAGGTAGAGGTGAGGGCCTTTTATAAGAGGAGAGGAGGGGCACTTTTGGAAATCATGAAACTATTATTTTATTTTCAAAAGAGTTTCGAATTTATAAGGTCCCACATTGATATATTTCGAAGATACGATGATAAGGCTTCTAAATATTCCCATCCAATAGTTTTTGGACAAGTGTAGGTCTGAGATATTACATTATCTTTCCATTTTATTTTAATCGTTAAATAATGAGGTCATCGCTGCATCATCATGATGTCATAAATAATTTAATTTATTTAATGTCTAAAAATTATAAAAAAATAATATGATCTATTAAATCTTTTTAGATTTCTAATGAATATTTATAGACAAAAATATGATTTGTATAACCCCTTCTAAAAATTATTGTAGTAAAACAATTTATGTTAGTGTCATTTTCACCTTTATTTAAAAAAAGGCATTAAAGTCATTATCTCACCCAAGTGGCTCCATGGGGTCCCCTAAATCGACCCATGGGTTTTCTTGGTCGGTCATGACACAACCAATAGGGTTAGTACATGTTTCAAGCTCATCTCATTTTATTAAAGCATTATTTTTACCTTAAACTACACTAATTACCTCTAATCGCGATTAAAAACGTAATAAGTTACTATTCACCAAAAAAAAATTCATCCCATTGAACCAAATTTTACTTCTTAATGACAACCATTTATGTTGGATTTTTGAAATTCAAAGCATAATTATTGAAAAATTTCATTTAAACGGAAAATCAGTTTTTATAAGTACCACTTAGTGGTTTCACTATTCATCATAAATTGAAGTTTTTCAGAAAATTACCAAAAAATCAACCTAAGCTATATTTGATATTCCGAATTCAAAAATGAAGTCTATTTTACAAAATTAAAAACATATAAGTCACATTAATTAATTTAATAATTAATTCCTGTTGTCAGAGCAAATAGCGTGTTTTTATGAAACAATAAGTATTAAAAGATTGACACCAGTTTAAGTCCAATTTCAAAGTGAAATTGATTCCAATGACCACCATTGGAATAAATGGTAAAAATATATTCAAATTAAAAATTAAGACAAATTCAAAAGATAATCAAATCATATAAATAAATTAGATTAAGAAGCAGTTTTGATGTAAAATGTAATATTTTTCACTATTCATTAAAAATGAACATTGTCAGAAAAATACCAAAAATTCACAAAAAGTAAATTTTGATGTCCCAATCATAAAGAATAAGTTTATTTTGACAAACATAGCTTATAAAGTTGTCAAAAGATAGATTCAAAAATGGTTTTCCATCAAAAGGCAGTAAAGCAATCTTTTAAAAATATTAGTGTATTCTATGCTTAAGATTGGATTTATTTTCATTTTAAGCATCTAAAACACTATCTAGTTCATTAATAGACATATATAAAAATATCTATTATTCATTACTTTCTTGGGATGTTACATCCTTCCCCCCTTTAGAAAATTGTGTCCCCGCAATTTATTTACTTATCAATTAAATGGGGGTACTTATCCCTCATTGCATTTTCAGATTCCCATGTTGCCTCTTCCATTATGTGGTTTTTCAACAAAACCTTTACCTGCTTAATCACCTTATTCCATAACACTTGATCCATGTGGTCAAGAATCTGGACTGGTTGTTCCTCATAAGATAGGTTCTCTTCCAGATGAACTACCTCTGGACTCAAAACATGAAATGGATGTGGCATGTACTTTCTCAACATCGAAACGTGAATAACATTGTGTACCTCAGATAAACTCAGAGGTAAAGCCACCTGGTATGTAACTGATCCAGCTCTCTCGAGAATTTCATATGTTCCAATAAACCTTGGACTCAGCTATCCTTTCTCACCAAATCACATCGAACTTTTCCATGGTGATACTTTGAGAAAAACATGATCATCTACCTCAAAAGAGAGACCATTCCTCCTGTTGTCTGCATAACTCTTCTGCCTGCTCTGAGATGTTCTCATGTGTTTCTGAATCAGCTGAACTTTTTCTTCCATCTCTTCTACCAATTCTAGTCCCATCAACTTCCTTTCACCCACTTCATCCCAGAAAGCTGGAGTTCGACACCGCTTCCCATATAATGTCTGAAATGGTGCCATCTGTATACTGGAATGAAGACTGTTATTATATGAAAATTCAACCAAAGAAATATTTTGGTCCCAACTTCCCTGATAATCCATAGAACAAGCTCGTAGCATATCCTGTAATGTCAGAATTGTTCGTTCTGACTGCCCATCTGATTGAGGATGAAAAGCTATACTAAAATTTAATTCAGTACCCAACGACTTCTGAAGGCCTTTCCAAAAGTTAGAAGTAAACCTGGGATCACGATCAGATACAATGGAGAGAGGAACTCCATGTAACCTGACTATATCATTAATATACAAACGTGAATGTTGAACTAAGGATAAATTATCTCGTATCGTAAGGAAATGAGGAGACTTGGTCAAGCGATCAACAATAACCCAGATTGCATTATTACCTCGAGATGTCTTCGGTAATCCCACAACAAAGTCCATGGTTATATTCTCCCATTTCCACTCTGGCACTGGTAAAGGATGAATTATCCCTTTCGGTAACTGCCGCTCTGCTTTAACCTGTTGACATGTCAAACACTTCATAGTAAAATCATCAATATCTCTTTTCATTCCATCCCACCAGTAATACTCCCGCAGATCTTTATACATCTTAGTACTGTCAGGATGAACTGAAAACGGAGTACTATGAGCTTCACATAACAACTCTCTCTTCAACTGTGAATCAAAAGGCACACACAATCTCTTCCTAAATCTCAAAACTCAATCATTATCAATGTTGAATTCAGGCAACTTACCTTTCTGAACAAGCTCTACCTTTTTCTGCAACTCACTGTCTTGCTTATGTGCTTGCATGATTCTGTCTGATAGAGATGATCTCACTGATACCTGAATCAAAACAGAAGAACATCCTGCACCCACAACTTATATGCCAATGTTCATAAAATCCTTAACCAAAGGATCACGTTCCAAATGCAACTTTTCTAATGAAGCATTACTTTTTCGATTCAAAGCATCATCCACTTTATTTTCTTTTCCTGGATGGTAATGAATTGTACAATCATAATACTTGATTAATTCTAGCCATATCCTTTGTCTCATGTTCAATTATTTCTGAGTGAATATATACTTTAAAATTTTGTGATCGGTATATATTTCACACTTTACTCCATACAAATGATGCCTCCAAATTTTTAAAGAAAAAACAACAGCAGCTAATTCCAAATCATGTGTAGGGTAATTTACCTCATGAGTTTTCAACTGTCGTGAAGCATAAGCAATTACCTGATCATTCTGCATTAGGACGCAACCAAGTCCTTTCAATGAAGCATCACTGTAGATAACAAACTCACCATTCCTGGAAGGTAGTGACAAAACTGGAGCATTCACCAATCTTCTTTTTAATTCTTGAAAACAATCATCACATTCTTTTGTCTATATAAACTTAACACCCTTCCGAGTTATCTTAGTAATTGTACTAGATAACCTTGAAAAATTTCTAACAAACCTTTGGAAATAGCCTGCCAAACCAAGGAAGCTAAGTATCTCGGTTACATTTGTGGGTCTTGGTCAGTCTTCAACAACTTTTGTTTTTACAGGATCAATAGTTATACCATCTTTAGAAACAATGTGACCAAGGAAAGAAATTTGTTGCAACCAAAACTCACACTTGCTGAATTTTCCATACAGTTTCTTTTCTTTTAAGGTTTTCAAGATAACCATTAAATGTCTTTCATGCACCTCTTTACTTTTTGAAAACACCAAAATATCATCATTGAAAACCACCACAAACTTATCCAAGAACTCATGGAAATTTCTATTCATTAAGTCCATGAATACATCAGGTGCATTGGTTAGCCCAAAAGGCATTACTAAAAATTCATAATGGCCATATCTCGTACAGAACGCGGTCTTCGGAATATCTGCCTCCTTTACCTTCAGCTGATGGTACCCCGATCTCAAGTCAATCTTTGAAAAAAACTGAGGTCCCTGGAGCTGATCAAACAAATCAGCGATATGAGGGAAAGGATATTTGTTCTTAACAGTGATATTATTCAAGGCCCTATAATCAATGCAAAGTCTCATAGAACATTCATTCTTTTTAACAAATAAAACTGGAGAACCCCATGGTGATGTGCAAGGTTGAATGAAACCTTTCTCTAATAAATATTGCAATTGCTCATTTAACTCTAAAAGTTCAATTTGAGCAATTCGATAAGGGGGTTTTGAAATTGGCTTAGCATCAGGAACTAAGTCAACGGTAAACTCAACTTTCTGATATGGTATTATTCCAGGCAACTCATCATGAAAAACATCAGGATACTCATTTACCACTGGCACATCATTAATCTGAACAGTTCCTTTATTTTCAAAGATGTGTGCAAGGTAACATTCATTTCCATCTTTTACATGTTTCTCGTCCTCTTCATAAGTTATCAATAGTAAGGGTTCATTGTTGTACAAAAATTGAAAGTCTTTACGAAAAGAAACTTCTTTAGCTCTACAGTCAATCTTTGCATGCTAAATAGAGAGCCAATCCATACCCAGGATAACCTCAAACTCTACTAGAGGTAGAACAATAAGGTTTGCAAGTGGTTCTTTCCACAGATAAGGATAGGAAAATTCTTATAAATTCTTTTTTCCTCAACATTCCCCCCAGGTGTTTTTACCAAATGTTCAGGAGTCATTTCTTGAGATGGTATTCTAATTTTACTAGAAAAGGATTCATATATGAAAGAATGTGTAGACCCCGAATCAAACAACACACTGGCATAATCTGAAAAAACAAACAAAGTACCTGATACATCATCATTTGATGTCCTGACATCTACTGAAGTAGTTGCAAAGGATTTCACCACCCCTTTCTACTTGTAGTCTAACTGCTTCCCATCACTCAAGTTCTTTGTCGGACAATCTTTTGCATAGTGACCCATCTCATTGCACTTAAAACATTTCACTAACTGTAAATCAAATTTGTTCTTACCTTCACCTTGATCCTTTTCAGTGCAATCATGAGCATTATGTCCCATCTTACCACATCGGTAGCACATTCCAGAATTCATAAGACATTCCCCAGCATGCCTTTTGCCACATTTATCACAAACTGGAAACTTAGTTTTCTTACCATCAGACTTTTTTTGAAGAATTCTTACCTTTCTCCTGCCACCTCGGTCTCTTCTTCTGTTGGTTGTTATAGTACACTTGATCATCAGCGAACTCCATTTCCACCTTCTCAGCACATAGATCAAGCTTTTCATAACTTTTAAACTCACGATAAGCTAATGCCCTTCGATATTTGGGCTTTAATCCTGAGTAAAAACGATTGATTTTACTTTCAGGGTCTCGGATTAAATTTGGAGCATACCTTGCCAATCGAGTGAACCTTTCTTCATAGGTCGCCACTGAGTCTTCCTCTTACCTTAATTCCAAGAATTGTTTTTCCATCCTAATTCGAACAGACTTAGGAGAATACTTCTCAAGAAACATACCTTTGAATTCATCCCAGTCAAGAGCATCAATCTCATCAGCGTCCCTGATATTTTTAACCATCAACCACCACTGATCTGCTTCACCCTCCAAATAGTAAATAGCAAGACTAACCTTTTGATTTTCTGAACACCCCATGACATCAAAATTCTTATCCAATGCTTTAATCCACCCTTCATCTAGCACAGGGTCATATGATCCTCTGAATGATGGGAGATATTGCCTCATGAAATTTTCCACCACTGACATGTTCCTCTGTGGTTGATCTGGCTGATCTTGTGTATGGATACCACCACCATTTATCGCTTGAGCCAACTGCGCCATTACTGCAACAAATTGTTCAGTTCCAATTCCGACCATCTCAGGATGCTGATTTGGAAGGTTATTTCTTTTGTATTCCATCCTAGAACTACTTCCCTGTTTCCTCTGTGGAAGACCATTCTGAACAAACATGTCTTAGATGAAGCAACATTGTAATCTTCAAATGCTATATCACTTCCATTTGACCATAAAAAAAATATTTTTGGATAATCATTTAATATAATTCTAACTCCTAAAGTTATCTAAACTGACCTCTGATACGAACTATAAGGCCCCAGCCTTTAAACATACTTAATCTTGAGTTATTACAAGATTACACATTGAGGATCTTTTCGGGTTTAGAGTTTTAGAGAATTAGATCATAAAACTTGCATTTACATTCCACATATAAACAAAGTGGTTACATAAAGATATTATTCTTCATTCCCATCAATGGAAACATATTTAAAATAAACATGGATTCTTTCTTGACACTTCCTTGACACTATCATCATATCATGTACCTTTCCCTTGACCTGTGAAAGTCATTTAAAAAAAACATGGGATGAGAATAAAAAGCTTAGTATGGGTTATAAAAACTTGGAATGGAACTATGGGTACATATACACATAAGAGTGAAATAATACTTTACCCATAAAACATATGCACATTAACATACCTCATAAAATCATGAGTAAATCATTGAAATCATAAGACATAAAGGTAACTTGAGGCATTCATAACATTCTTACATAGGGAGTAACCCTCTTGGTTACATTTGGAATACCCATCAAGGAATATTCCCTAAAATATCTTCAGAGAAACCTTAATGTTTCACTCCTTCGCGTTACCCAATGCATTTGAGAGCTATATCGGGCTCACCCACCCTTATTTTATCACGGAACCACCAATTTTCATAATAATGCCCAAGAACCTCAACATAATCATATCACATAAAACATGCATAAAGGAAACATAAAATTCCCACCTTTTAATCACAAGATATCAATACAACACATTGATATTCAAAAATTTTGAAAACCATTTTCAATACCAAAATAAAAGACAAGTAAAACATGGTATTTATTTTTCTTTTAAAAAGAATTTATATCTTGTAGAGGAAGCCGAAACTCAAATAATGGTCACGACGACAGAGAAGTCGTTGTCGCCGCATACGTACGACAAAAACATTCCCTTTTGTCATTTAGTAAATGATTCGTATAAAAAATATTCCTTCTGAATAAACATAAAATTCAAATGGGTTTATACACCGTATAAAATAAGGTTGTGTATAAAACAAGATATGCCTCAATGAAAGAAGATTGAGACGAAGTCCCATACCTCGTATCCGACTTCACCCGACCATTCTTTAATCTCCTGAATAATAAACTTGAGTTAATCTCTACTTGCTTAATAACCTTTTTCATGTTCATTATTCCTTTTATACCATGTTATGAACATCATGTAATCATTTAATTTAATAATGTTCATTTTGTCGGTATTTGATTCTTAAGTCAAAAATAGACTTCTTACTCTTAAATGTTGTTAATTTGGTCAAAGGTTCGTTATATCCAGAATGATATTAATGATTTGGATAAAATATATATCATATATATTCATCATATACATGTATTTATAATATTACATCACATTTAGAGGTAAGAAATGAAATGCACCGTCCATGGAGACATTAAGCCGTACATACGCATGAACACTACTTCCATTTATATTTCGTATTTCTGGAATGGAATCATAATGAAATAAGAGTATATTATAATTACAGTATAATCACATATATAATATCAATAACTTTATCCTTTACACATCCCACATATGGTATTAACGAATCAAGTCACTTTCAGGGGGCGGTAGTTCGCACTTCCTAAAATGAAGATATCGTGTTTACCCATAATGGAAAAAATAATGGTATGCCATAAATGAAAAATACAGAAGCATAAGGAAAGAATAAAAATATTATATATAATATATAAAAATAGTGACATCATAATGGCCCCCTTTGAAGGTGTTAAATGAGTATTGAACAATCATCGTTTTAGGAGGCAGAATTTCGCCATCCACAGAAACCGTATGTTCTTTAACCATTTGATGTAGTTGTGTGAGAGTGTAGCTCTAATAAATCTTATAACAACATCATAGTATATTGTAGATACTGGTTTTGTTACAAAAGAAGTAAATAAAATGAGTTTAAGGGTTGGAGAAGCAAAATAAAACAAATGAACATGAGAGAATGAATTACCTTTAAAAGGGTAACTCCTTTTGATTTGAGCATAAAGGCTTCCTTTGAAAGGATTATTCCCAAAGGTAATCCTCTAGGATGAGGAGAGGGATGTGGAGAGAGTAAATGGCCAGGGGTTGGCCGATCCAAAGGCTTGAGGAGTGTGTGAAATGGTGTTGAGGTTAGGGTCTTTTATAAGAGGAGAGGAGGGGCACTTTTGGAAATCATGAAAATATTATTTTATTTTCAAAAGTGTTTCGAATTTATAAGGTCCCAAATTGATATATTTTGAAGATAAGATGATAAGTCTTCGAAATATTCCCATCCAATAGTTTTTGAACAAGTTTAGGTCTTAGATATTACATTATCTTTTCATTTTATTTTAAACGTTAAATAATGAGTTCATCGCTGAATCATCATGATGTCATAAATAATTTAATTTATTTAATGTCTAAAAATTATAAAAAAAGAATACTATATATGAAATCTTTTTATATTTCTAATGAATATTTATATACAAAAATATTATTAGTAAAACCCCTTCTAAAAATTGGTTTAGTAAAACAATTTATGTTAGTGTCATTTTCACCTTTATTTAAAAAAAGGCATTAAAGTCATTATCTCACCCAAGTGGCTCCATGGGGTCCCCTAAATCTACCCATGGGTTGTCTTGGTCGGACATGACACAACCAATATGGTTAGGACATGTGTCAAGCTCATCTCAATTTATTAAAGCATTATTTTTACCTTAAACTACAATAATTACCTCTAATCGCGATTAAAAACATAATAAGTTACTATTCACCAAAAAATTACTTTCATACCATTGAACCACATTTTACTTCTTAATGACAACCATGTATGTCGGATTTTTGAAATTCAAAACAGAATTATGGAAAAATTTCATTTAAACGGAAAATCAGTTATTATAAGTACCACTTAGTGGTTTCACTATTCATCAAAAATTGAAGTTTTTCAGAAAATTACCAAAAATTCACCCTAAGCTATATTTGATATTTTGAATTCAAAAATGATGTATATTTTAAAAAATTCAAAACATATAAGTCACATTAATTAATTTAATAATTAATTCCCGTTGTCAGAGCAAATAGCGTGTTTTTATGAAACAATAAGTATCAAAAGATTGACACCAGTTTAAGTCCAATTTCAAAGTGAAATTGATTCCAAAGACCACCATTGGATTAAATGGTAAAAATATATTATAATTACACATTAATACCATTTCAAAAGATAATTAGTCATATAAATTAATTAAATTAAGAAGCAGTTTTGATGTAAAATGCAGTATTTTTCACTATTTATTAAAAAATGAACATTGTCAGAAAAATACCAAAAATTTACAAAAAGTAAATTTTGATGTCCCAATAATAAAGAATAAGTTTATTTTGACAAACATAGATTATAAAATTGTCAAAAGATAGATTCATAAATGGTTTTCCATCAAAAGGAAGTAAAACAATCTTTTAAAAATATTAGTGTATTCCATGCTTAAGATTGGATTTATTTTCATTTTAAGACTCTAAAACACTATATAGTTCATTAATAGACATAGAAAAAAATATCTATTATTCATTACTTTCTTGGGATGTTACAGTGTTTACATTCACACTCAATTAAATAAATTGGGTCCTTTCAAATTGAATCATAATATTAGATTAATTTATATTTGTAACTCAAATTTTAACATAAAAATATACATAATATTTATAATACTTGGGTATTTTATTTTTAACCTTGTATACGGCAGTTGGGGGGAAATTATATGAAAAAGGAATTGGAAAATTTAGAGTGAAAACATAGTAACTACTGCATTAGTATTAGTTGCATAGTCTCTACCATATTATCATAGTTTTTGGTTATCATTGGGCCTAGGATTGGGACATTGAGTAACATAATGTCAAAACCAAATGAAAATGAAGAAAAAAATAATATCTTATTTGATTACATTACATTAGTGATGTATATGACCTTCGTATCCAAACCATTATAATTTTGGTATCCCAACAAGGTAATTTCCCCATTTGGCTTAAATATTCTTTAAAACATTTTTTTTAAATAATCATATTTGTTACCAAAGTTTTTATAGGATTCAATCATTATCTTATTTGGGGTATTTTGGATTTCATTAATTTTCACATTTTTAATTATAATTCATAGTATATAGTTTGGTATAATGACATGATTTCTCAGTTCAACCCATTTACTTTTAAATTTTTTTGTTGGGATAGATTCCTTATTATCGATGGAATCAATTTTTAACTTGGTTTCTTCTAAATGTAACCATTAACAAAAAAAACGAGTTAAAATGATTTTGGATAATTATATAAGATTTTTTATAATTAAAAAATTTAGTATTTAGACGTACAAGGTATCAATAAATCAAATAATAATATTTCATATTATTCTCACAACTAATCTTGTACAGAAACATTTCATCAAATATTGCACTCAGGTTGTCATATGTCATTCTCAAATGAACCTATAATACTACTAGATAGGTTTATTCATACTTTTTTTACCTAATCCACAGATTCATTATCATAAATCTCCATGAAAACTTTTAAAATATTCAATTATAAAAAATGATTTAAATCCATGCACTCAAATTCCAATATACCATTTTTCATGGAAAACACATATATATTAATATGTAAATTAAATTTTGATTCACTATATTCAAATACTTGTTTCACATGTTCACATTCCTATTTGGTTATATAACATATACATATTTAAATCCTTCATAATGTGATATAAAGTGATTGTTAATTAACCCATATTATTTCCCATGAGTGTCATTCCAGGTGTAAAGTTATGCATATTTGTCTTCACCATTGTGAAGAATTATATATTAACTAATTCATTGATTTCAGTATTGATACCCCTAGTAAAACATTTCATGATCTGGTATCCACTTATACTGTCCATATATGATGTTATTCATAAGAAAAACACACAGAACCCAAATTAGTAAAACATAATGATGTTATTCAATATATAATAGTCTCTCTAATACATATAACTAGGGTATTCACTAAATTTTTCTTTTCGAAACCAAAAATAAATTTTTTATTATTATCATAAAATTAAGAGATATGATATCCCAAAGGGTTATATATACTATTGAAATTAAGATCAGCAGTAACATATTAACACTTACTTTAACTTCAATAAACATCCTTCTCACCAATGACATCTAAACCCTACATTAATACCAACTGGGATACCTCAGACCCACAATCCATTGTGAGGTTCCATAAAAAATTTCATTGCATATGTCATTTAAACAATGTATAGAATCCTAAATAAAATTGTCCCAATATTACAATACACATGTCAAAAATTCCTATATATAAATTACCAAAACCATTTTGGTTTATAGCATTATAGAATATTTTCAATACAAAAGTTAATAAATATTATGTTCTTTTAATTAAATTGATATTTTTTCCACTTCATGATAAAATTATTAATCTATAATAACTCATTAAAAGCTACAACAAATTCATTCACACATATTCTCCATCTAAAAAAGTCATATTTACTACATTTCATTATAAACTAGAGAATAGAAACATAAAAAGGGGATATGTCAAATAATAAAAATGGAAAACATATAAATGAACCTATAAAAAATATAACCATTGAATAAATAATGATGTATGAGTAAAGAAATTCAACAATTACATAATCAATTGAATCTAAGAGTATTCTATATCCATGAAAATAAATTAACATATAATGAACTATTATTACTGTACTCATTCTGACGGAACTCAAAATGTTGGAAATTTTAAACATGTTATTACATTATTATTCAAATAATTCATTCTGATATGAGGAGATAAATAAAAAAACCCGAAGAAGTTTTTTCTAAAGATAAATTTAAATTCGTTGGGAGGTTATATGATGTAAATAACTAGCCTTATATTGTTTATGTCTAATGAATTCAACAAATGGGAAAACAAATAAAAATTCAAAAATAAAAATTTTAAATTATTTTCAGTATAATAATAATAATATAAATAAATCCATTAATTAAAATTATGTTTAAAAATTGGTTAACATGATCATAATCCATCTGGAATAAAGATTTACAGTCAAACAATAAATACTAAAATTCCCAATAATCATCTGCAATAGAATAAAAACATGAAAAACACGAATACATTTCTCCATGTTAATAAATGTGTTAACAAGATCATAACACATCCATATATAAAATGTTAATGGTCAAACATTAAAGTGTAAACATGATAATAATAATCTATATTTGAATATAAACTTTTAGAAATCTAATAGTATTCTCCATGTAAATGAGAGGGATAAAATTATTTCTATGCAAAAATCATCCAATATAAATTATATAAAATAAGATGCTGACAATATTTATAGAAATTTTTATACTTATATGTAAATACATAAATAACATGACCTAGATCATTCCAGATAAATATGGTGGTTGGATTCAAAACAACATATTTTTATTTTTATAAATGGTCCTTATAAGGATGTAGATATAAATAAAAAAATCATTTCAAAAGAAAGATCTGAATAGTAACATGCCGTACTCTATCAAGAATTTAATATTTTAATTCCATGAGATCCTACTCATAAAATATAAATATTAAATTAAGGATAAATCTTGATACATGATCTCTAAGAGGGTAAATCTTTTTGAAATTGATAATGGAAACAGATGTGGAAAAACTATTTTTCAAAAACTTTTTAACATTAAAGTAATGGATGTAATTATGGGTCACATCCAAAAGTATTTTTCAATAGGTGAATTGAATATTATTTTAAAACCATGTCATTTTAAATGCATATAAAATATGTACAATAAGGGAAATTATCATTATATTGGAGAAATGTGTTGTGGAACGAAAAAATGAACGAAAAAACCCATTTTTATTATTTAAAAAAACAATATTCATTAATCACTTTGTAAATTGAGTATAAAATAATTTATATTAAAATATATTATTGACATAAATGTAGAAAAATTACTATATAATAACATATTATGGTGGAATCAATGAATCATATAAGTAACTGTTCCATGAAAAAATTAATATAACTCAAGAAAAAAACATCAGTAATCAATATAAATATAAAGAAACATACTCTTATAAGTAAATAATGTTATACATGTTATTATGTGGTTCATATTTAAATAAATAAAATAACACCAAATAATTTCAATTGGTTTTATTTTACACCATTTAAGACAAATTGGACTATTATAACTCAATCAATTAAAATTGAGTTAATAAAAAGCATTAAAATAAGGGAAAAATTATTATATTTCATTTTATTAAATTAAAACTTTTTTCTAATTATTAGGATTAATAAAAAATTTATGATAGTGTTGAATTTTAGAGTAGTTTATAAACCATTAAATGGAAAACAGGGTGCATAACATACACATGTATCATGGAATTAATTTTATAGTCAGAGAACCCATGTGACATGTGTAAAATTTTAATAAAAACCCATTATAGGTGTGGGTTGTAATGGAACATAAAACGAAATTATTAAGATATGATTTTTATATGATATCTCAAATAGTCAATATATAAAAAACATAAATGAATTTACTATTTTAAGACAAAATTTGTCTCAATAAGAAGAATTTGAGAAGAAAACACTTACTTATATGATGATTCGATATTCAAAATACCAAATCATCCAACATAATAAAATAGATTTCATTTAATACATATTAATGTAACATATAATAATCTATAATTATTTATAGTCCATATTTATAAAAATTTTATTAATAAAAATTAGAATGTTTTTACTTAATTTGAAAAAAATATGTACATACTATTTATTACATTAAACTAGTTTAATAAAAAAAATATTCATCCATGATACAATATTAATCATTTAAAAATGATTTCTTGTAATATAATATATATTCCATGATATTTATAATGGAATAAATTAATTACAATGTATATTTTGTTACAACCCATGATGAGTAAATCAATGACAACCATGTTTTGGTTATACATAATGAATGAATGGAGTTATTTTAATTTTGGAATTTAATTTTGATATAACCATACAAAAACCAAAAAAAATTAATTATATGTTTATATCATATTACAACATCAAATTAATTTTTCATATTAAACCATGGTAAAATTCATAATTTCTTTCAAGTAGTTTTTTAAAATGACAAAAATGTGAACCAGTCATGATAAATGGATATTATGAGGTGGTTTAGTCATAATATCATCATACGAGAAGAATAAATTTATTATTTAGATTTAATTACTCTGATATATTAAAATTTTAGTGAAATTTATAGGCATAAAAAATATATAAACATATTACATATAATGAAGAGATCATTTTCCTTTTAGTTCACCCATTTTAAATGATATAATCTGTGATAATTATTTGTTGATCATATCATTAATATGATATCCAATTTTTCACAATATAACCTTAATTAAATCATGTAAATCATATATATGCTTTAATGCAATCCACATTACCATACATGTTTAGTGGTTGTGAAAAGAAAAATGCGGATCAATAGTTCCACAGTGTAATTAGTGCACAACTATGTTTGGATGATGAGACCATTATCATCAGATATGAAGAATAAGAATTATATTTTATCGTTTAATAATAATAAAAATTATAAAAATTCATAATTATTTATAAAATTTACCATTTTGAATATAATTGTATTATGGTCAAGAAAAACAAAACATGGCACATCGTGAATGAGGGAGTCTAGACATCACACTAATGTAAGTTTAATTTCACTTAACATACTAGGTAAAAATTAATTATTGTTAATTGATATATAATAATAATATTACATATATATCATATTCTAATGTAATAACATGTGTATTTTGAAATTTTAATTGATAAAAATTAATATTATAGAATGATTTTATGTAAAAGTGATTACTCACATTGAGCACGTAGAGATTTACTCTGAAGATCCTCTATAAATTTTTGAAATATGCTAATATCCTGTGACTAGAATCTCAAAAAAAGATAAATACAAATATAATTGAAGGAATTAAAAAACGTTTTTTTGAATATTTATATTTTTAGTAGTATTTAATGGGTGATGCTAATCCCATTGTATAAGTGATGAGAATGGTTTTCAGTTAATATTTTAACATAATATAAACAGTGCACATGTAAAAAATGTCATTCAACTAAAAAATTGAAATTTTTTGAAAGGATCTCCCTATAAGGTTGAGAATATCTCAAAAATTAATTAATATTAACTTTCTATCATTACCCACCATCACCAAGATTAGAAAAGGGATAGGAAATCGCCAGACCCTTCCTTATTCACGTTGAAGTTGAGATAATGAACCATGAGTTGAGCCTTCAAAAGTCCTCGTAGTGGAAACTTACACTAAGGGTATATACTCATTTGTAAAATAGAAGGCATTACCATTTTTATTTAATAAAATTGGATGAATAGTCGGTAAATTCCAAAACAAATCAATAACTGAATATAAATTTATATCCAAAAACCCATTCCCATATGCATGACTCAAATAAAATGATAAAAGGTACATGGAACTCTAATTTATAATACATAAATGAAAGAAATGTAGCAACAAAAACTTCTGAAATGAGAGCTAGTACGGTACGATACGTTCCAAAAATTCCTCCATGAAACCTGAAAGTAGTTTTATATATGTAGGGTGAGTATACAGGTATACATAATAATGAAAACCAAAATTAGTCATATATAATGGGAGGAGGAATATTCATTCCTAGTGAGAAATAGAGATAACAAAATAACCTAGCATGAAATCTATCAACCTAGCCTCACCATGGAACACTCCCCAAATAATGAAAATCAGGTAAAGTATTAGTTATAACAAATCAATATTTGGATACCCCACAATGCTTTCCCACTAGTTATTTAGGACATCCTAACCATCAGACCTCCACCATAAGTCCCAATATAGTCCCACTACCACCCTAACTACATCCTTATGGCCCACCCCAACCCTGAATCCCAACAACAAACACCTCGGTCACAACTACCTCACATCACTACACCCACATACACATTGGCCACAATGAACTCATGTCACTATGCCCATAGAGAGCTAGGAGATAACAACCACTACCAGTACTGAAGACACCAGGGCCATATCTTGGAAACACATGGGAAACAATCCTACACGCACAGACATGGGCCAACCACCATCACACACCCTTCTCAAAGAGTTTTCAGCCATAATATACATTAGGCTATCACATCCTTCATAAAGAGTCTTGGGATACCTGGTAGTGTGAGAAGAATGTGGATAATAACTGTCTACTCATAAGAATGTTCAGAAAACACCCTCCACCAAAATATGCGGGTGTTGGGCATGAATTCTTCAATGTGGGTGGGGAAAGGATAAATAAAACAAGAAAAAATTTTACATAATTTTAAAAAAGAAGTCATTCCAACCTAAGGGTTCTAAAATTGAGATCTGACACATACACAACCAATATCACTATTATTCACATATGAACAAATACACAACAACCAGAACTAGTGAACAACCCATTTCTAGAGAAACAATCCCCTATTTCACTCATTCTCATATTTATTTTTAATTGATCCAATTAATAAAATAATTCTCCACTTATAGTCTATTTTCATAAACAACTATGGTCCAATAATCATTAGACTAATGAAAGAAATGACCAAGAAACAATTTAATCATTCACACCCAATTCTCTTATAATGTAACAACACCAAAAGGGATCTGTGATATCCATCGAAGTACTGGAACAAAACCAAGATCCATCATATGGTCGTGCATAGCCTCATATCCAGAAACCAATATCTAAAATATTAGAGATCACATATCTATCCACTCCACCCCACAATCATCAATTATAGAGAACCTTCATACCACCATAACAGAGCAAGAATGATTTATGATTTGGCCATTATAATTTATTATGTTCATTATTTATTTTTGTTTAGCTTGGGTGATCTCACAAAGATTCTTATTTATCAAGAATACATTTAATCAGATGAGATTTCATGAATGACCAGTTTCCATTTTATGTCTGTTCCATCATAAGATTTTCTAGAAAAAACAATCGTTCATTACTACGCAAGTAAGGATGACCAACGACCATGATTTTCAGTAGGCATAGTCCCATAAAAATCAGAAAATAATGAAAACATATAAACCGATACTACTACATCATCATCACATACCCTTCCTAATCATTAAAATTCCATTTATTACCTTTTATAAGTTTTTTGTCTTCCACATCCCTAAAAGAAATTATCACACCCACCCCACATGATGCACATTAAAGAGAGATTATGGAAAACCACTACATGGATGATCAATGATCGATTCTTATTCTTCACGCCAAGATCTCGGGATGCATGAATTGTATAGGAGAAAATACAAGGGCTCCATGGATGAGTGGGAAGGGATCCGGCATGATCTAACAATTTTTCATAGTAGGAAGTCTTTGGGAACACTAAGGGAGAGACCCAACGAAAAATAGAAGAGATTATATTTTCTTATGAATAAGTCTGATCATAAAATTTTGGATAAAATTTCGATGTACTTAGAAGTCATATTGTTACTCAACCATGCAGTAGGGATTTTCAAATATTGGGATTAATTGATATTAAATAATTATTTTCATTGATGGGTGATATAACGGCTGTGAGATAATTTATATCGTCTAAAAAGAGAAAAACCACGTAACAAAGGAGATGATGGAATGCACAGGGAAATGTGTGACACTAAGAAAAATGGTCACCAGTTATGGTAACAAAAGGGTAACCTATTAATTGGTGGTTTAAAACATCTCTCACTACATTAAATGGATTTTGAAAGGGTATTAAAATACCTTTATTTCAAAAGATAAGTTACATGGGGAATAACGGGAAAGAACACGGGAAACTGGGAAAATGGAAAAGGGTGGTTCAAAATTAGGTGAGAACCCATAACATGGCCACTATAATGGTGAAACTATTTCTGTGAGACACAGTAAGTGGTGCAACTATTTCAGTGTGTGATCGGGATAGTGAGACTATAATGGTGACATCGTCACCATGGCACAGTTTAGGTTGAACTGAGTTTTCAGAAGACTCCTTAATGAGCAATCGATGGTCACTAAATTTTCCTTGTCATTATAAATTTGGAAAATTAATTGACTAGCATTGTTTTTTCAATTACATCAGATACCTCTCAAACTATTCTCGCACCCAAGAATTCATGAGTAAACCCTAAGAAAATTTAGAACCACATCATAAGATATCCTTGATGGAAAACCCACCAAGTATTGTTCCAAGGTTTAAACAAAACATCGATATCTAGGATCACATCTTCCAAATATATATCCTAATCAACTATAGATATAGTACCTCTCCTCTCCCCAAGAAAACATACAAACATATAAAGGGCACATCATCCTAACTCACTTATTGGGTAGTCTCTTTTCCCATGTCAAGATATTATCTATTTTGGGTTTCACTGACTCTCCCACATGGGTTTAATCACATCCACCTTTACGCATACTGATTAGGGATCAGTTCCTCTCCTACACATATTGGAGACTTTTCACACACATTTAAAGAATGATGAAAAACATCACATATCTTATTTAACAAGATCAAGCATTACATCAAAGTCATGAATGAAAAAACACAAAAGCAATACTGAAAACATATATGGTTACATGGTATGAATTTGTGCCTCTCAATAGATGGTACACTCATGGAGACTACCATACCTCCACAAAACACGAACCAAGGGAATGGTTCATCCACAAATCACCTACTCCTCATGATCCAAAATCCTCAATGGTCTCTCCAGAAATGTTGCATCATCCTCGATATCCATCTCTCCCTATTCAAGGAAATTTGAACAATCATCTAGATACTGACAGAGTCGACACACATGGAAGACATCATAAACCCTCTATAGCAGCGGTTGTAGCGCCAGCTAATTTTACACTTCACCTACTCACCGCAACACCTCGAAGGGTCTAAAGAGCCTTGGAGAAAGCTTACTCCCCCTACGGACCCTCTAATTTCTATACTGAGGGTGAACCTTTATGAACATGTGGCCCCAATGTTTAACTCTGTGGGTATACACCTATTATTGGCATACAAATAATGCGGGTCATGTTCCACCTTCATCGTCGCATGCACAATCTGAACCTTCTTTGTTGTGCTTTGCACCACCTATGATCCAAGAACTCCTACTTCTCCAAATTCGGTCCAGCAGACAGGAGAACAAAACGCCCTTCAATACATGGATTCAAACGAATCCATTCAAATAGTTATGTGATAGGTATTTTTCTAGGAAGACTCTACCTGATTCATGTGTCGTTCCCACAATTCCACGATGTCCAAAAATAATTCCCATAGAATATCCTCCATCATCTAGATAGTCTTCTCTATCTACCCATCTATATGTGTGTGGAAATAAGTGCTAAGGAAGAGATGGGTGCCAAAACCATGCTTCAATACCTTCCAAACCCATGAATTAAAGAATTTATCCTGATTTAAAATGATGTTTTGAGAATTCCATGGAGCCACACAACTTCACTCACAAACAACCGTGTTAAGTTATCCACCACACTTGAATCATTAATAGCTAATAAGTGAGCTGATTTTATCCTCTAGTTCACCCCTACCCAGATTCTACCACACCCTCCCTAAACCTGGGGTAGTATTATGATGAAATCTATTGAAACATCATCTCACATCTACTCATAATTCTCTAAGGGATGCATCAAAATGCCCAGAACATGGTCCTCAACCTTCACCTACTGGTACATGAGGTACTATTCCATGAAATCATCCACTTCCCGCTTCACCCCAGGCCCCCAAACCTATTATTTTAGGCATCGATACATACTGGAAAACCATTTGTGTAATTATTGGTGGGGGAGTTAAGGAGGTCACCAAGAAATATGTCATTCATCATCTCTAATGTAATCAAATTCCCATGGAAAACCATTCGATTCTAACCATCTTCTGACCATCCTTCTGGATCATTGACTAGGCTAACACGATCATGCATCACTTTAGCCTCTAGGTCACCCTACTATTACTCCTCCTCCTATTATTCCATGGAATAATACACAGTCATCTAAAATAGAAAACATGTACCATCCTTCACTCTCATGATCATATTTAAATAATCAAACTCATCTTTTTCTTTCATGGAATCTTTTAAATCCCAAACCACATCCTTATGTGACTTCATACTCAAGGAATCCATCACAAAATTTCCCATTCCTATAGTGTATGTTATCTCAAAATGGTTTCCTTGGAGAAACTCCATCCACCTTCATTTTCCCACGTTCATTTCTCACTGGGAGAAGACACATTTCCAGCTATTGTGATCATTAAAGATCACGAAGCATTCCCCGATGAGGTAGTGATGCTACAAATTTAGTGAGAATAGAACTTTTTCAAGAAACATTTCATGGGTGGAATTGTTATATTCATTAGGATGTAACTACCTAGACAAATGACTTATCACTCTTCATTGTTTCATAAGAACACACCCCATTATGAGATATAAATCATGAGAGAAGGCATCAAATGATACCCATTTCTCGAGAAACCTCAACACTGTGGCACTGACCAGCTTCCCCATCAGATAAATAAAATTCATCTTTAACTACATACTCTAAAAGAAATCCTAGTAATTCTAGAATAAGGATTTCAAAGGCGGTATAACTTTAAAGAAGTTAGAAATGAACCTTCGATAGAAACCTTTGAGTCCCATAAAATGAAAAACCTATGCGAAATTCATAAGTGCTTACCAAGAAACTATCTCTTCAACCTTGTACTGGTCCATTGATATTCCATATAGTTACATCATGTTTTTTAAGTATGTGCATCTCTCATGTACAAAACATGAACATGGAAAAATTGTCATAGAACTAGTGGTTTTAGAGGAATTCCAAAACCATCTTCAGATACACATCATGATCATCATATGATCTTGATTATATAAACATGTCGTTGATAAGGATAACTAAAAAATGGTCTAGATATTCATAGAAAATGTGGTTCATGAGCCCCTAGAACATGGCTGGAGAATTTATAACACTGAATGGAATCACCATGAACTCAAAGTTCACATTTCTGCACCTGAATATAGTAATCGATACGTCACCCTCCTTCATGCTCAAATGGTGATATCCCAACCATAGGTTGATCTTAGAGAACCATTATATTCCCTTCAACTAATAAAAAAGGTAATCGATCCTTGCGGGGTAACGATTCATGACCATTACATGATTCAGCCTTCGGTAGTCTATGAACAGCCTGTGACCATCATCTACCTTCTTCGTGAACAAGACTAGATAACCCATTATTTACGTGGTCGATTGGACAAAACACCTCTTCCATATGTCATAAACATAGATATAAAACTCTCACAACTCTAGAGGTGCCAACTAATAGGGATCCATATTTATTGGATGGGAACCAGTTTGAAAGTCTATCATGAACACATCATCAAGTCGATATTGTAGTGTCACCACCTCTTCAGGGAAGATGTCCAGGAACTCACTGATGATCACTGGGACTTACACCAACTCTGTATTTGCCGACTCCACTGACATATCAGATAGAATAAAAATAATGGCCTCCACTCATCAGCTTCCATGCTGGAAACCCTGGTCCCCAAAGAATGTTTCAAATTGGCCACCCATATCTAAAAACAGAACCATTATCTGAATGCATTTGAATACAGCCTGTGCGGGAAACCACAAGTCAATACCTAAGAGGATATTGTATGGTTTCATTTGAAGTAGAAAGAGATCCACACATTTCTAACATAGACCAAAAATAACTTTGTGTCCTCGAAAAACATCAAACATAATGGTCTTACCTCTAACTGTAATACTCATCACTTATGGAATGGATAGTCTTTCTACATCTTGGCCCATGTCATGGGATAGACGGGGTATATAAAAAAGATTTTAAAGCTCCAAATTCCATCAAGGAACATTAATGAGTACTAAAATTCTGATCATTCCCTCAATGACCTCATGCCCTACACAAATTTCAACCTCCATGGTGTCTAAATTCCACTGCACAGCTCCCATATCGCTCTTCAGTCAGACACCTCCTGGACCAGGCCCGGGTCGAGGTCTATGAGGTGTGCCATAAATTTGGCCTCCTACAGAAAAGTGTGCTCTCTGTGGAAAGAGAGTCCCCTTACCCTAATTCTATTGCTGAAAAGGCCTTTCTAGTAACAACTACTACTAAGGATGGTGCTAATCTCTCCCACCTCCACTATTATGTAATCGGTCCGGGCACTAATTATGATGATTCCCATGACTTCCATAAATAATATACCTTGGTCCTTGGATCATGGAGAAAGGGTGATGACTAAGAGATCGAAACTAGAATTACTGGGGCATGATCCCTTTTGGACAATACATTAAAGGCCCTGATGTTGGATCCATGTTTCAAAAACCATCCCCTTTTACGAGATCAATTGGATCCCATCTCATGGCACACCTCCCACATGTGCATCTTCTCCACCACCTAAGCCTTCTTTTGAACTTACATATAAATTAGTAGAGTGAAGGGAGTGACAAAACACTGAAGGGAAGGATATAGTGAATCCTCTAAGCATTTTCCTAGGAATCCTCATCATTGAAGTGGTCTAGAGAAAAACGTAGGATACCCTTGAACTTTATCCCAATGACCCTCACTGACAAAATCCCTTGCTGGATGGAGAGTTACTCTATCCTCTTCTCAGCCATTATTATAGACTAAATATATTCCACCTAAAACTCACATTCAAAGATAGTACACGAAACCTTTACCTTCTTCTTCTACCAGAGATATGGAATCCACCACTGATGCAGCGCTCCCCACACCTGGCTTAAAGACAGAGAAACCCATTACTCAACTGGGGTGCAAATCAAGTGAAAATCAATCACCAGCTCTTTAATAAAATTCTCTGTCTCCGTGTCTGAGATGTTGCCATTTTACTTTTTGAGGTTCTTCTGCTGAAAGGCATGAAGACTATTCTTCCTCTAGTAATCCTCCTCCTCTCGATCAGTATTCTGCTGATTAGTCATATCCTACTCCTTAGACTTGATCACCCACAAAACTAATGGTCGCCTTCTCGGTGACATAGTAGCAAGGTAAACATGGAAATACATAATTCAGGTTAGTATGGAAAAATTATCATACATTTTTCATTAATTTTGTGTTCATTTTAATCTACAAATACAACAAAAATACACAAGAACACAAGTCATTATGATGCATGTACCATTCCTAGGGTCTCAACCATGCTATTTGTGTAGCTTCTCTTGGTCTTTTGGTAGGTCATATGTCCTTGCATTAGATCACGGGGGCCCAAAAATCCCGTGACCTAGATGGTCTTCCTTTCCCTATTTCATTCAACACGATTTCTTAACATTTTTTCCCTACCATCCCATCATATTCCCACTGTGCATAACCACTATCTCTATCCAATCTCTCAAAAAAAATGATCCTCTGATACCATTCTATCATGACTTTCCATAACTAACATAGGGAAATGGATATAAAATTACCATACACTTCCTTATTCATGTTGAATGAGAGAAAATGACACCCCCCCCCCCGAGTCCCATATTTAATAGGCCTAGAAGTGGTGACTTGAACCAAGGTGATATAATCATACATAAAATGGATGGAATGACCCTTTATTATTTAATAATATTGAGAGTTATGATGGTAAATACAATAAACTCCCTAAATTGAAGGTTAAAGTAAGCCCAATAACATGTTCCCATATACATGATCAAAATAAAATTATACAATGTACTGGAAATCCATGATGAAAAAGACCAAATGAATGAAAAGTAGAAACAAAAACTCATGAATCTTGATCCATTAAGGTTCTTCACTGTCCCAAAAGTCCTCTTAGAAACTAAAAAGTAGTTTAATATACATAGGGTGAGTACATATGTATACTCATTAGGATAAAAATTATCTCAAGCACTAGTGGGGAGGCATTCTACTACCCCTTATGAAATATAGATAACTAAATCCCCTATTGAGGAATCTATCCATGCAACATCACCCAGGTACACTCCCCCAATAATTCAAATCAGGAAATGTAATATAAATAACACATCGATATTTGGGTACCCCACACAATATTCCAACTGGTTATTTAGGACATCCTATGTGTCGGACCTCCACCATAATTTCCCCTTTAGCCCACTACTTCTTCAAAAACATCCTCATGAGCCACCACAACCAGACATCCCACCTCCAGAAACATTGGCCACAACAACAACACCTCACCACACTCGCAGTCATCTAGGTCACAAAAGTCGCACATCACCACGCCCCCATACACATAGGCCATAACAACCACTAACACACATGAAGACACTTAGGGCTCATCTCAAAGAATCATAGGAAACAAACCTACCCTAACACACCTAGGATAACTACCAAAACACACACTTCTCAATGTTTCTTGGGATATAATGAACACTAGGTTATAACAGACTACCCAAAGTGGCTTGGCCTACAACAAAGAGGGAGATGGAATGAGCTAATAACCATCCACTCATATGAATGTTGAAAAAACCTCCCCAATGAGATAGGGGTGTATAGAATGATTTAATCAACATGAGTGGGGTGAGAATAAGAAATACAAGAACTAAATTTATATATATACTAAAAAACTCATTCATCCCATCCTAAGTGTTCTGAAATAGGAAATCATCCATTACACATCCATTCTCGCTACTATTCTCACACTGATAAATACTCAACATCCGAAATTAGTGCATAACACATTTTTGGAGAAACATTCTCCCACTGTACCTATTGTCATTTTCATGTTCAATATATCCAATTAAAAATATAATTTTCCACTACTGGGAAACTAACAGTCCCCACAACATTAAATGAAACACCATACTAATGAAGGAAATGCCCATGTAAAAATTTAAGCATTCGCACCCGGTTCTCATGTAATGTCACAAAAAAATAGATATGTGATATCCCTCGATGTACTGAAACCAAACCAAGCCCCAAAATACATTCCTACATTGAAATAGATCCAAAAACCTACAACTAATCAATAGGAGATCGCATCCCCATCCACGTTACCCCAAAAGCAGAAATGAGAGAAACCATGTATACCACCATAATAGAGCCTGGATTCTTTCAGATTTATCCATCTCTATTTAATAATTTCCTTATTTTTTTTGGTTTTCTAGGGCCATCACACACAGATTCTTATTTATCGGGAATATGTTTAATCAACCGAGATTAAAAAATTAATCAGTTTCTAGGACACAACCTTTATTCACAAGAATATCTGAAATAATAGTTGTTCATTAGTGTGAAATTAAAGACCACCAATATCCATTATTTTTAGTGGGAATAAGCCCTTAAAATTTAGATGACATGGTGAGATATAATAAAATTTTATTTTTATAGGAAAATATATTTTTTAGTATATTAACCATTATAATCCAAATATCATTTTAGATAATAATTAAATTATAATGATCAAAATATTCATGTAAATATATTTTACCGTTATTAATCAAAAAATACATTAAATATAAACTCATGTATTATTAAAATAAATGTTTTGGAAAATATTTTTTCCATCAATAAATTATATTTTTATCTATTTTAGGTCACCAAATTGAATTTTAGCCAAATAAATGAAGCATTTATTTGGGTTATAAACATTTATTATAAATAGAGTACTCATATTAACTATTATAAATACAATATAAGACATTCATTTTCATATATAAACATTTATATTTTATATAAATAAATCATTGTTTCACTTACATTCATTGTTGTATATATATATTTCTATTGAATATATTTATAATATTTAAAGGATGTCATATATTAAAATCATGACAAGTAAAAATTTAAATATACTGATTTTTTACTTTTAATAAATGAACGAATTCAATAATCTCAAATGTTTCAAGTCATGGTTAATCCTAATATAACTTGATCATGAGGATTTTCTTTCAATGAAATTCTTTATAATGAATGTGTTTCTATTATTAATCATTTATATATTGAAGAATCATGTAATAGATTTGTTTAAATCCAATTGAATAATGAATGATAGGTTTTGATCGTTATATAATTACTTTAGAATATTAGTTATGGTTTTTTTATTTTTAATCTGGATTATATAAAACACATTAATACATGTCAAAAATGGGGTATTCTCAAAAAAATTATCAATTTTTAAAAGACAATTTTGAATGGGAATATTTTGATGATTTTATATTCCATTTAATATTTATATTTTTCAGGTGTGTTCTCTGTAATCTTTTTTTTGTTTCTTTGTTTTCATGAAATATTGGTTGTGGAGGAGTATCAATATCATGTTCCAAATCAACAATAAAATGTTTTTTTTAAACAAAATTGGAGGAGGGTCACAAGGTGTGATAGTTACATACAATTAGACTTATAAATAATTTTAGTTTCTAAATGAAAAAGGTAGTGTTTTTACTGAATAATGATCAACAAATTTCTATCATGGATAGTATAAATTTTAATGTCCCTAGATAATGGAGATTTAATTTTTTAAATGGAATCTAATAGATCTAAGATGATTATTCAATTATTGCTGAAGAAATTGTTGGACTAAAGAATATCTTATATCTTCTATTTAATATAAATTTTATGTTATATTGAGTTGTCTATAAATAAATACCAATAGATTACTATTATAAGTAGGTATATTAATGTGTTAATGATGATTCATTCATGTTATGTAATAACTTTTTTTACATAGTGACACATCAATATTTTATACAAGACCCAAACATATCATGGGATATGATACCCACATTTTTTATTCATTTTTAAATTCAATTATAATATTATTTATATATATATTAATTTCTATTACATGTGGGTGAGGATGTGTCATAAACATTTAGTTTAACTTTAATAAAATAAGGTCACTGATTCTAATTTAATAAAAAATTGCAAATTAACTTTTGGGAAATTTGCAACCTTATTATCAATTATTTTAAAATAATCACCAGTATACTATATGTGTTATTAGATCTATATTAATTATTTTTAACTATTTATATCAAACAAAGAAATAGACGAATAATCAAAATTCCTTTAATATCATAGAAATACCAGTATTTGTATGGAATATACTATTATATATTGAAGAAATATATTATTCATTCTCTTATTTCGCTATGATAATATGTTATTAATGAAAAAAATATTTGATTCGATCAAACTAATAATGATTCTAATATGGAATATCTTGTTAATATAATTTTTCAACTACATTAAAGTGAATGGAATTCAATTATTATGCTTTCATCTAAAAAGTTTTATAAAAAGATAATGTAGGTCAAAATTCCATTGAAATATTTAAAAAAAGAATGTATCATTTAAAGGAATAGAAAATTAAAATAATCTTGATTATTAATCTTATATCAATATATATAGGATGATAATGAAACTATTTATGAGTATGTCACATGGTTAACAAATATTTTTTCATCATTTGAGGATTTAGAGACACATTAAATGATTCAACCATTCTCTTGAAATTAACTCTAAAATACTAAGAAATATTAGTAACATTCATTTCTACATTGGATTATATTGATTGAATATCCATTGATGAGTTGTATAGTATTATTTTTTTCTAAAAAAATGAGAAGATATGTTGTCTTCATGAATAATATAATGGAAGTTAATGTGACGAAATTAAACAAATTGAGTGATATCATTGTTGAATATAATTAAATAATATATTTAAATACATGGGAGGTTGATAAATTTTTTTATTTATATACCATGTATCTTATTTTAAAAAACCATAGAAGATTAATTTGTTAATACATTGGTAATATTACTTTTAAATGTTTCAATTCAGGTGTATTTTGATATGTTATAGTTCATTGTAAAAAGAATGTGAATTTTATGATAAATGATGATGAGAAAAAATAAAATATCCAAAAATAGGTATTGGTACTACCAAATTTGAATTAAATGGGAAGGACGATGTTACCGACATTGAATAAAAATAATATAATGACAAGATATGATGACCACAATGTCACATTGAATTAAAAATTGAATCGTTACATATATATATTTTATGTCACATACATGAATTATTTTAATGTTAAATTTAATTTAATTTCCATTTATGCTTTGTTTTGACGTTTCTCATGCTTTTATGGTGGAATTGGTGAGTTTTCCTGAATTCGGCCAAACCGTGTACCCAATTCCATTTTTAAAAATATATTTTGTTTATTTTATAAAATTTTCATTTTTTAATATTTTTCACTCATTCTAATTCCTAAATTGTCTCCCCGGACTTATTAACACCACCATAGTATATTTTAGCCTTTTGAAATTCCAAACCATGGTGTATATGGGATTTTATTTAAGGGATTGGGCCTTCACAAAAGCCCAAATACAGATTTAAGTATAAAATTTGTTTATTTAATAACATATTCAATTTGAAGTTTTTTAGTGATTCTAATCCCCACACCTGCCCATTGAACCCAGACACGCATCCAGTATCTTTCCACCCTCTTTGGAGCTCATTTGTATCGCGGTTTAGGTCTAATATTTGAAAGCATTCACATTTCATCTAGATTTAAAAAAAATTTGATACCTTCATAAATATTTTATTTTTCACATATTTCCACCCATTCTTGATCTCAATTCACCTTACATTTCTCCTTCCAACCTTAATTGAATTTTTGTCTATTTTAAAATTCATCCACTAGTTTATTTTGGGTGATTTCTTCAAGAACCCTCAAGTGAGTGAGTCTCCTTCATTATTCTTTAATTTTTCATAGGGTTTCATTCAATGTGATTAGGGTTTTTCCCTTATAAATGAAGTCCCAAATTTGCATAGGGTTAGGTGTAAAACCTATGGTTTATCCTTGGGTTTTCTTGGTCTAATGTTTTATTTTTAGGTTTGATCTACCCTCCTTGAGGTACGGTGGTGGTGCGTTTGTGTTTTCACACAAAGGTTTCAAGGATTTCCTTTTTTATGGTAAGTGATTCCATGTTTATGAAATTTTTGTGTATTAGCATGCTGTATTTATCATATTTTCAGGTTTATATCATTTTATTATTGCTGAAAAAATTCTTTTTAGAGGTGTTTGTATTGAAAATGAATTTTAAATTCCAATTGTATGTGAAATTGGGGGTTTTCATAGAAATGTTTTATGAGTTTATTTGGAGATACCCTATAACTAATTGCCTGATTTTAAAGAAATTTATTAGGGCATAAAATTATGTTTTGAATGTTTATATCCCATTTTTTCTTCTAAAATATGTTATTTTGGTGATGTTTGATAAGTGAAGTATTTTTTGGCACCATTTTGGTGCTAAATTGGTTGTTTTACATGACTATTTGATGATTTTCCTAATGGGGTTGTTTTATAACACATGTAATAGGTTTATAGAAATTTTTTGGGAACTGTTAATTCGGTATCGGTAAATTTGAGGGTGCACATAGTGTGAAATGTGGGGTTTTCATGGAGTTTTGGATGAAAAACGTGGGTTTTTGAGAAATTGCATTATGGAAAATCAAAGTGTTTTGTTGTGTGTTTTAAGTAGTATAAAAAGTGTGTAGCTAATATAATATTTGACTGTGAACAGTAGTGGTGTTTTATATATAAATGGGTTTATTTATCATGCTCAAATAGTTTTAGCACAAAGGGGGATGCCCGGGTACATAGGTGGGGCGGATGTGTACTAGTACGGCTAGTGGACTGGATGGGTTTGGTCCCTCATTCACATAAAATTTGTATAAAGACAAATATAACTAATCTATATGGATTATTATTGGAAACCAATATGTTATTTCTATTTTATCTACTAGTGGCTCATGCATGAGAATAGATTTTACTATGGTTACATTGCACTGAGATACGAGATACGTGTGGCCCGAGACTATCTTGTGCTTAGGGGTGTTCCTGATTTTGATGCTCATTTGAATTTTGGAATTTTTCCTAGTAATTGGGTGTATTTGTAATTATATTGTAGTATCTAAAATTCCTATTTATATTTGTTAAGATTCTGAATGTTTTATCTTGAAATTTTTTTTCAATTTAAAGTTGCATTTCTTGGAATTTGTCGGAGCTTTTCATTGCATATTAAAACTGCTTGATTTTTCACCTTGTATTGCATGAACCATGGAATGATTGGGTGGTATCCTACTGGGATTAGGCTCACACCCTTCTTACACCCCTTGGGTGTAAGTAGACTTTTTTATTTTTGACACAGGTAAAGGAAAGGCATTGGGTGATGGTGGTTCTGGGTGTTAGTTCCCATCCTTGGGGCGGAGTTGTGGAGATGACTGGTGGGTGATGACCCCTTGTCATGTGGAGTCATTTGGGTTTTTTGATGATATTTTTTATGTATTTGGAACATTTTTTACTGTATTCAAATCGATCTATTCAAATCTGGTTTTTTAAGACTAGTTTGGCTATAAATTTCAGAATTTATATTATGGATCGTTTTTAAGGATTTATTCTTTCATACTTAGGTAAATCGTTCCCAAACCTAATTGTTTGATATTAGGGAACTTGTTTCATCCCACGGGGATAGGGAACACCCTTAGGGCCTTGTAATGGGAAGGATTTGGTGCCAGTTTTGGAGGCGACCAGATTAGGTTCGTGACAAAATTGTATCAAAGGGGGTTCTCTCTCTTTGGGTCATATTGTTTGAGGAAGAGTCTGGATAGTCTGGAGGAAGAATTGTTGGGACTTGGAATTCCAGTTATTTGTAGTGTGCCTAATTACCACACCTCATGATGGGATTCAAGTTTCCAAGAGAAGTCGGTATTTATCTAAGTCCTTTGGTTTTCTTTGTTCGATGATGATTAGGTGAAATGAAAAGAGAGTTTGGTCAATGGTCTTAGTGTGATCGCATGGCCTGGGAATCCATGTGGAGCCAAGGATATTCCCTAGAACACTCTCTGTGATATTGTTGTTATTGGAATACGGCTGCAAACCATATGTCCATGTTACCCACTGAAACAAGTTTCCTCTCGCATTGTTTTGTGCTTTAGTATTGAAAACTTATCACTTTGGTTTTAAGAAGCGTAAAGTTTTTGTGAAATGATCATCAAATAAAGAGGGAATGGTTTGATTTATGAAATGGCAGAACTGAATTTTCAGAATTGTTTTCAAATGGAAATTGGTGTGACTACACCACTTTTGAATGTAGGAACTATATTGATGTTGGTTTTGAAATGTGTTTCCAATAAAGTTTTCTATATAATCCAAGGGTGTTTTAATGGGATGAGATGTTTAAAAATTTATCTGAATATCTTGAAAGTGAGTTATTTTCTAAATGGTCATGTCTTTCTGAAATGTTTTTTAAGATGTGAATGGGGATTTTGATCTTTTGGTTGGCAGTTTGAGAAAAAAGATGTATTGGTTGACTGTTTTGGTTTTGAAAAGTGGAATGATTTTTTACATTAACCTTCGGGTTTTCCATGAGAGACCACATGCATGATATTATATGGGATGATGGATGGTTAATGGAATGGTTGGATGAGTTATGGGGTGGATATAAGGTGGTTTCCCATTATAGCACAAATACATGCATGTGTAAGGACCATTGGGTACCATTGGTGGATAGTATAACCAATTAATCATTTATTTTCAAAAAGATGATTTTAAATGTGAAACTTGATATATTTATGAATCGTTTGTGATTTTGTGTATTAGGTGTTTTTTTAAATTTTGATGTTGTGGGATGTTTTGAGTCCAAGAACACCTCCTGTTTTTATTATGTTTTGGGATTGTGTTTGGTCGGTAAGCTGTGTTGAAGGGCCGGTTAGTGGTCTCTTCTGAGAAATTTTTTGGGATGATTTTATAGTGTTTCCGTCCTTGTGTTTGGATTTGGTTTGTGGTATATATTGACCAATGGACCATAGTGGTTGGGACCTTAGGTTTATTCTTTGGATAAGGTACACCACATTAAGGGTTAATGCACAACTGAAGTGAAACCCGGATTTTTTCTCCATTCAAAGACCCTACAGTTGATCAATATAAATAATCTTTTTTTAGATTTTTATATTGAGTCTACACCCATTCCTATCCTGGTTTTGTTTATCCTCTTATAGTGAGAGGGTGATCAGGGAAGGCTGAAAGAGACCTTATCCTCTATTGTTTCCTGATTTGCCGAAGGTGGATGTGGTCTAGGGTAGTTAGCTTGGATGAGTATATGGATGGTGTCTGAGAATTCTCTCGGTCCATCATAGTCTCTTCGAAGAAGGAGTTCACAATAAACTACCATTGTGGAAAATATGGTAACAAGAGGATATTGCGGCCGCTTTCAAGAATTGTGTGTTTCTTGGGGATGATGTAAAAGGTCCCACTCCATGCATTGTTTATACGAGTCGCAATGGTCATGTTCGGTGAAGCCTTGTAATTTCATGCACTCGATTGAAATTAAAGGTGAAAGTCATGAAATCCTTTAAGAGTCTCTTTATGTGGCAGAATTTCTCAATATGAAAAAATTCAAAATATTCTATTTCAGAAGAAGGTGATTATAGGTTTTATTTACTTGTATAGCTCTCACTCGAAGAAACAAGTATTGATGTGTGTTCATTTTTTAAGCCCTTGTTTTAGTGAAATTTTGAGTTTGGGTAAACTGAGTTTGGAATGTGTTATTTCTTAGAAATCATATCATGGATTTCAGTATAGTTGTTGGTGGCACCAAAAGAAAAATTCTCATTCAGGGGGGTTTCCAATGCCTAACTCTGAGGTTGAAGATGATTCAATCATTTGAGCTCCAACCATAGGTCTCAGAGGGAAGATGACTCGTAGTCAGGTGAAATCCTAGGGTTGTATAAACCCATGTACAATGTATTATCCTTAGTATGAAAGATAATAAGAGTTTAAACCACTAGTTTTATCATCATTTTTCCATTGTTCCCATTCAATGGAAATAGGTTGAGGGCCTTGTACCCATGTCATCACCAAATGTCATTCCCTCCCCTTTGGTTTCCATTAAGTAATTTGAGAATGGTTGGGAATTTGGATAGACGTGATGAGGGAATAATTTGTGTATGATTAGTAGTGACCATGTTCTAGGAAGCCATGCGAAAATAATGATTAGCACAGTTAGTGCAGAGTTTCCAAAACCGTGCGGACTGACCCTATACCCTCCTCAAAACATAAAATTTTTTTTTGTCTTTCTTTGATAGCCCATGTTGGTCGAGTAAGATGGTTGGATCTGATGGTGGGGATATCCACTATGACTGTCATGTACGTTCATTGGTAAAATATGAATGGAATTATACCCTTTTTACTAGGGATTTCATTCAGGCCTCCCCCTGTTAGTGTCTTCATTCTGTCTTGGAAAATAATATAGGTTGCCTCTTATGGTGGGGTGCATATTTGTGTCCACGCTTACCAATTGATCATATTTATATATGGTCATGTTTGGGTGGTAGGTAGTCTCGTTCAGAAATATCTAGATACCAACATCTTCCTTGAGTAATCATTGGGATTGGAGAGCTCCCAATGGTTAAGATAATGTAAGATATGTGTTACCTTGTTAGAAGTTGTTGTTCGTTTGTTTTAATTGCTTGATTATTGTTCAGATAGCGTTCGAGGACTTTAATTTTGGGGTAAAGTATCAATGTGATTGATCA
Source organism: Viscum album (assembly GCA_963277665.1). Classification (NCBI taxonomy): domain Eukaryota; kingdom Viridiplantae; phylum Streptophyta; class Magnoliopsida; order Santalales; family Viscaceae; genus Viscum; species Viscum album. Next base: position 1,111,638,280 of record OY728145.1, read on the forward strand.
TTTCAGTAAAGTGGAGTAATTATGGATTTTGAGAGTAATCATTCATTAATTGATCAATGGAGGTGTTTTCCCCTTGGGGCGTATCATGGAAAATTAGTACATCTTGGTTTATCGTTTAGGTTTGGATTTTGTATCTGGCCTTGTTATAGATTTATGGGGATGAAAAGTTTTCATATTGGGGAGAATTGTAACATTAATGACTTATTTTAAAGATAAATTTAATTAAATTTATATTTATTCTTTGTTTTTTGGGGTTTCTCAAGCTTTTATGGTGGAATGGGTGAGTTTTCGAGAATTGGGCCAAACCGTGAGCCCAATTCCAGATTTAAAAATTAATTTTGTTTCTTTTATAAAATTTTCATTTATTTATATTTTGCACCCATTTAAATTCTTAAATGGTATCCCCTGACATATTAACACCACCATTTTATTATGGAGCCTTTAGAAATCCATAACCAAGGTGTATATGGGTTTTTTAAGGGATTGGGCCTGCCCGAAAGCCAAATTCCAATTTTAGAAATAAAATTTGTATAATTAATATCATATTCAATTTTATGGCTTTTTTCAGTGATTGAAAGCCCCACACACACCTATTGAACCCAGACGCACATCCAGAATCTTCCCACCATTATTGGAGCACATTTGACTCACGGTTTAGGTCGAAACATCTAAAGAACTGACATTTCGTCCCTATTTAAAAAGGTAAATTGATTCCTTCATAAATATTTCATTATTCACATTATTCCAACCATTCCAGTTCTTCATTTACCTTATATTTATTGTTCCAAACTCAATTTAATTTTTGGATATTTTCAAATTCATCCACTAGTGTATTTAGGGGGATTTCATCAAGAACCCTCAAGTGAGTGAGTTTCCTTCAAATTTCATTCATTTTTCTTAGGTTTTCATTCAATGTGAATAGGGTTTCATCAATTATATATGATTTCCCAAATTTTCAGAGGGTACTGTTTCAAACCTAAGGTTTATCCTTGGGTTTTCTTGGTAAAATATTCTATTTTTAGGTTTGATCTACCCTCCTTGTGGTGCGGCAGTGGTTCGTTTGGGTTTTCGCACAAATGATTCAAGGGTTTCCTTTGTTTTGGTAGGTGATTCCATTTTTTTGTAGTATTTTTGTCTTAGAATGCTATATTTATTTAATGTTCATGTTTATATGATTTTATTATTACTGAAAAAAATTATTTTAATATGTTTTTTTATTGTAAATGAATTTTAAATGCCAATTGTATATGAAATTGGGGGGTTTTCAAATATTTTTTTATGAGTTGATTTGGGGATGCCATATAACTACTTGGTCAGTTTAATGACAATTATTATGGCTTATAATTATGTTTTTAATGTTTATATACATTTTTTTCTTCTAAAAAATCTTATTTTGGTGACGTTTGATAAGTAAAGTATTTTTTGGCACAATTTTTGTGCTATATTGGTTGTTTTACATGACATTTTGATGTTTTGCCTAATGGGGTTATTTAATAACACATTTAACTGGTTTATAGAAATGTTTTGGGCACTGTGAATTCTATATTCATAGATTTTAGTGTGCACATAGTGTGAAATGTGTGGTTTTTAAGGAGTTTTGGGTGCAAAAAAGCGGGTTTTCGATAAATTGCATTATGGAAAACCAAAGTTTTTTGTTGTGTGTTATAAGTGGTATAAAGAGTTTGTAGCTACATTACTATTTGAATGTGATAATTAGTGGTGTTTTAAATTTAAATGGGTTTAATTAGAATGCTTAAATTTTTTGAGCACAATGGGGGAAGCCCGGGTACCTAGGTGAGGCGGATGTGTACTAGTACGTCTAGTGGACCTGATGAGTTTTGTCCCTTTTTCAGTTAGCATTTGGATAATGACTACTATAACTAAACTATATAGATGATTATTGGAGACCAGTAGGTTATGTTTATGTTCCATACTAGTGGATCATGCATGAGAATGGATTTTTCTATGGTTATATTACACTGAGGTACGTGGTAAAAGGGGTCCGAGACTATCTAGTGCCTAGGGGTGTTCCCGATTTTGTTGCTCATTGGATTTGTGGTATTTTCCATTGTATATGGGTGACTTTGGAATTATATTTCAGAATATAACATGCCTATTTCAATGTATTAACATTCTTAATGTTTTAAATTGTAAAATGTTTTCAATTTAATGTTTCATTTCTTGGAATTTGTCGCTACTTTTAATTGCATTTTAAAACTGCTTGACTTTTCACATTTTATTGCATGCACCATGGAATCATTGGGTGCTATAATTTTGGGATTAGTCTCACACCATAATTACAACCCTTGGGGGTAAGTAGAAATTATTATTTTTGACCCAGGCAATGGAAAGGCATTAGTTGATGGTAGTTTGGGGCGTTACTTCCCATCATTGGGGCGGAGTTGTGGAGACAGCAGGTGGGTGATGACCCCTTGTCATGTGGAGTAGTTTGAATTTTTTATTATGATATTTAGTTGTGTATGTAGAAATTTTTTTACTGTATTTAAATCCATGTATTCCATTCTATTTTTTAATTGAGACTTGTTTGGCTATAAATTTCAGAATTTATATTATGGATTGTTTTTAAGGATTTATGCTTTCATACTCAGGTAAATCGTTCCAAAACCTAATTAATTGATATCCAAGAACATGAGAAAACCCATGGGGATAGCGACCCCCATTCATGAATTGTCACGAGTTGGATTTGGTGCCAGTTTTTGCGGCGACTAGATTCAGTTCGTGACATTTTATTTCAATAGAGTATGTCAATGTCAATGAGAAATTTAATGGTTAATTTTACTATGGGTATTCCAAATGAATGTTAAATGTATTTTAAAATATAGGATGGGGGATATATAAATATAATGATACCAAAATATTCATGTTCTATTATTGTATGATTGCATCTAGAATGAATTATATGATATAATGATCATTTCACCAAATATATTGAGGATAAGATACGAGTGATCTTCTAATGGATGGGAGATACGTTCATTTGAGACTACCCAATTTGGAAGTAACATATAAAATAAACAATTGTTATAATATTAGTTAGGTGAAGTATAATTTGAGGAAATTTGCTAGATAATTTTCAACAATTAATTAAATGGACAAGATAATTTATTAGATCATCGAAAGAAATAATTTAATAGTGATCCATGATAATGTGGATATTAAATATTCAATTTGATATATTGATTATCTGAGATAACATTAGCCTAAATTTATTTCTAAAATATAAATAATATACAAATTAATAAATAATTATCTGAAGTTATAGGATAGAGGAACCACACTATAGAATTGAATATGTTCTAAATATTGATCCATTATATTTGTAAATAGAATCCTATATGCATGGAATTGGAAAACATATAATGAACAAGGATAAATAAATTTAAATATATAATTGACGCTTTTTGTGCCAATCGAGTGGGTGAGTTATGAGATGATGTTCAAATATAATGATATCATGATTGATGGAAACAACTAGATTCCCATTAATATTGAGAAAATATATTTAAATAATTATAGGTTTTATAGGTTTGATGTTTTGTCGTGATAAATGTATACCTTTTAGCGTCTTACTAATATATATAAAAGTTCATTTACATGACGATGATGACATAATTTTCATTCATGAAAATAAATAAACTTTAAGATGTCAAATATTACATTAAATATTCACAAGCATCATGTTTTTGATATTAAAATATATTTTTTGTTAGACTTAATGGAAAATCTATATTAGAGTTTTTAAAGAATTTATTTTACATTATAGTTTATATATTTTATGATAGCATTAATATGAATTTATATAACTTTTATGGTGCTTATAGACATTATATCTTTTATAATTTTATAATAGCATGGTTTTATAAAAGAATTTGTTCACATGAAGAGAAACACTGGATTTAATGGGAGGGAACCAATGATAAAAATAAAAGAAGTATAGTGGTAGTTATAACAAGAAAAATCAAAGGTTACTTGATTAAAACATATTAAAATATTTGAACCTAATTTTATAAATAGTAGGTGTAGGTTCCAACACAATTCACCCATCCCTCTTTGGGTGACTCCTTGGTATACAAGAACTCCATGTGGTAACAAAGGAATGTAGTTTCTCTAGGTCTAGATCAAATGTTATTTAATTATATATTTTTTATGATATATATATATTTTTTGAATATTTGTGAAATCAAAAAATATAACTCTACTATAATATATAAAATGTATAACTAACATAAATAAAAAGTAAGTTATACCTTCTGATATAATGATGGGGTTCTTTTTTTCGAATCATTAATTAATCATGAGAATAATGAATCAATAATGATATTGAAATAATAATCATATAACTATTCGAAGGATAATATTATGTCTAATAAATTTAAGTGTTGAAATATTAATAATGAAGAAATATCAGTGTTTCACCACTAAATGACTAAATAAAATGGTTTTATGATATTTTGTTTGATTAATATACTAAATTACTATTTATAAATGTCAATAATTATATGATAAATGTACCTCATGATGTTTTTTATTATATATTCCCACATGTAATGGGGATTATATTAATAAAGTAAATATAGGAATATGAACATGATGAGATTGAGAATTCATTTGGAAGGATGATAGAAAATAAAAATCCCCGATTGTGTTGATTGCAGAAATAGAACAGTCTATCTACAATTTCATTAAATGATTTTCCCTATATGTGGATAAGTTAAAAATAGATCAGTATAATATTTATACTGATTTAGAGGTCTTTTAAAAAATTATCCTCAAATTATAATCAATTATTTATCTCTATATCACTTAGTAATAAGTAAATTATTGATGTATAAATGATCTTGAATGATCATTGTTTATTTTGATTAAAATTCAGGAATAAAATATGTTGTTGGTAAAATATAAATTATAAGAGAATTTAATATCTTTCTATGACTATAATAAAATTTTAATTAGAAATATCCTTATGCTTTTTTTTTAAATTCTGAAACATGCCATTTTTTCATTTTGAATTATAACATGATACAAAATAAAATAATAAAATTAGTAAGGAGATTATAACTACTCCAAATAATCTATCACGTGTTAGGAAGAGTGTATAGTCATAAAAAGATCATCCTTATGTTAGATCAAAGATTAATGAAAACAAATGTTATGATGATTATGAATGAACTAATTCCTATAATTTATATAGTGAGGGTTTTAGTTATGAATGAAAACAGTCCATAAAAGGTTTAGAGAGACCCTCCACTTTTATAAAGGGAGATATAAATAACGAAGAAGGATGAAAACCCCACTAATTTTCTAAATGAATAATTTTTACATCTAAGAATCAGAAACACCATCCTCTAGACAGCGAAGAAATCAATGAATTAAGAGTGTATTTTTTGGATACTCATGCTAGTTTTGAATGATTGTACACCAAAAAATAAATTATTTAAATAACATGATAGCTATGATATATTAGGTAAAGACTATACAAGGGTGGGTGTAGAGATGATATTTAGAGGATTCTAGCTATGTATAGAAAATCCCTATAAATTTATAAAAATAAATTGACATCTATAAAATTTTAAATTCATTAAATGTTGTGTTGATGAATTTAGATATAAAATCCCTATACTAACACTTTTTTATCCATAAACACTATTATTTTTATATTTTTTCATTTCATATCAATATATGAAAAAAAATTCATCCATCCAAAACATAAATCACAAAAAGAAATTCTTTGATCATATACATACCAAAATAGTGTTTAGCACTATTTTTATAGATAATTATAACAATATATAACATAAAAACTTCCATTCATAACGAATGAGTTCCTAAAAATCAGTATCATCTCTCACTATGTTCCAAATACATAGTTACCATCTTTTTCAAAACATTCTTCAAACCTCTCTTCGCAATATTGGGAAATGGAATCCTAATAAGGTTGACATAAAATGTACATAAAGTGTAAACATAACCATTAAAAAAAATTCATCAATTTGTATAGGATGAGATTAATTTTATGATTATATATTCAATGATATTAAACATAAAATTAAATAATTCATACATATAAAAACATGTATAAAAAAGTATGTGACACAGAATAAAGTATTAATAAAGGAATGAGTCCTAATAATCATTAATCATGTGCCATTTCATTTGAATATTGATCAAAAGAAATAGTAAAAACCCATATAAAACACAAATAAAATGTTTTTTATCTTGGAAAATTATTATCACTAATACATTACATGATCCCTTACATATATGGTAATAAAAAATGGAAAATACATAAAATATAGTAGGGTAATCCTATTAACTATTTAAATCCATCATATGCTACGAGATAATCATATTTATCAGACTTCATCAACATTATACACATTTTTAGAGGAATATATTGGAATGTCCAATCATTATGAGATATAAAGAGCTCACTAGTCATCATAAATAATATATATGAACCATAACATAATTAAAACATAAAAATGAATATATTATTTAATATAAAAATAACCATTGTTCTTTAATAACATGATTTACACATGGAAAAGAGATGGGAACCTCCATAAGATTCATTAAACTACCATAATTTAAATCTAGAATGAATATAAATGGTATCATTAGAACATGTCCCACTTTTGAATATTTACAATAAAGTTTTTATGTCCTTGAAGAACTAAAATACCATAAAATTTTTAGTAAAGCATTCATGTGGAAAACAATGTTTTAAATTTGAAATCACATTTTTAAAATAAACATATTTTTAAAACATTAAGGAAAAAAATTTCATTGAAAATAAACATGGATTATTTCAAATTTATATTAAATAAAATCGCGATTTCACCAAAAATTTATTTTTATTTATGTGTTAAAATAAAACATCACTTCTACACTTTGGTAATGAATGTCTGAATGTGGAAGATGAAAAATGTTCACAAGATTTAGTTTTAAAATAATTTTTTCCAAATAAAAATATAATAGAAAAACAACTGATGAAAGCACTGAAGTGTAAAAAAGAACAACCATGATATCATTTGAGAAAAAATGACTATGTAAAAAATTTTCTAATTGAAAGAGGTAAAATAATGTTTAATTTTCATAAAATCATTTTATGAAACATATTGAGTACTAAAGAATAAATGTTAATAAGCTATCAATATTCCATAAATCAGTAGAGTAAGTGATAATTGTATGTTTTTTATCAAACTAGTCTCATATAATATCCACAATGGAATTTCACAAATATTTATTTCTTATTATAAATGGATTTAAACACAATCCTCATAAAAATTTTATATATTTTGAATAATAATCCCACTAAAATAATAAAATCAATTGAAACATTAAATAATATTACTATAGGTAAATAAATTATATAAAATTTTATTTTGTAAGTCCATTGTTTTCATAAAATGATGTTATGTGTATAATATAAACACATGTACCAATGAAAGATTATTTGTGATGAATACCACTTAAAAATACCAAATAATTGAATTGAAAATTAAAAATGAATAAATTTTGGGTAATATTTGTAAATATATATAATTACGTAAATTATAAATAAAAAATTTATTTTTATCACATAATATATAATTAATATAATCAATGATTAATTGATGTAACCCAATTAAATAAATGTGAGATATGAAATCAGGTACTACTTTGTAACATTGAAGCAAAATCCCCTTGGATGAAATAATTTCAATTATAATATAAAATTAAATTACATATTAAGGATTAATGATACCCATTTCTTTAGTGTATTATATACACAATCCAAATTAAATTAGGTTAATAACATTGAAACATTCTTTTGAGAATCTATATTGAGTTGAAATACCCTACCTCAGTTATAAACCTTCCATGTATTATGTTTAAATCATGTAAAATAAACATATATATATTACTTCATTTTTTAAGAAAACTTTTCTAATTTAATCAATTATCCATAAATAATTTATTTAATTTATTTTAATCACATATTTAAATAATTAATTTGGAATGTGAAAGCAATGGGTTTTGAGGGAATTTACTTCAAAATTTCAATATTACTTTGTAATGTTAAAAATGGTAAAATTTAAAATTGTTCAATCATATGAATAATATTAATCATGAAATAATTATAATTTCAATAGACCAATAATTCTATTAAAATAAACCATGATATATGGTTATGTTAAATAAATTAAGTTACAATCAGGTAGATGATAGGTCATACATACGATAGAGTAACATTTAAATTTGTCAACGAATATGAGATAATGAATGAATACATTATTTTAACATTAAAGAATTCTTATTAAATCATAAATATAATATTTCCTATTTAAATATTTTTTCAAATACTATCCACATGATGTGGTTATTAATTATTAATTTTCATGATTTATGGAGGTGGTAATCAACACATACCCATGAATAATGTTAACATTTTTAATTGGAAGGAAATATAGAAAAATAGATGATATATTATACATAAATAAATATTAATATATAATTAATATTATATATATTTATTAAATCTATCATTATAAACATCAGTGAGAATATGTGAAAGAAAATGGTACACATCCCTTCATGGATGTGGTACACCACATGTACACACAAATTTTGCTTTCATTCCCCATAACCTTAAAAAACATCAGTATAGAAGTGATATTTATTTTATTATATCACCTAGGTTTAAGAATATTTTTTGGGTATAAAAATAAATAATCTAAAATATATTTAGTTGGACGATTACCACTTCTTCGTTCGACCTCCTTTGGATCATTTCTAAATGACCCTTTGAATATTTATTTTGAATACTAAAACCTATTATTAATGTATATACAATCATAAAAGATATTTTTAAGGGTTTTTTAGATATATAGGACTAAATGTGATCTATGAATATAATGTAGGGTTTTATAAAATTTTTGGAAGGTTTATTTTGGAAATTCCAGAAATATTATAAAATAATATGTATCTAACTACTGTTAAAAAGTTTTAAATGTCATGGATTTGAACATAAGGATTATATAGTCTTATTATCATTATAGAATCAAATTTATAATGTTATATATTCTATTTTAAACATTATATTTTTTCACCTCTTGGTATCCAAATTTATCCTTAAATATGGTAATTCCTTTTACAATATTATGTTGTCATAAATTTACTTAAAATATTAAAATAGTATCATAAATGGAAAAGGAATAACATTTTATTACCATTTATCATACTAATTTTCATCTTGAAATATCTTTATAAATTTCAAATATTTTTTTTAAACTTAAAATATCATTAATTCCATTTTGGACACTGTTCATTTATATTTTCGTTAATGAACAAGAAAAAGAAAATTATTTCAAATATAAAAATTTAAACCATCATATAATATATTGTATTGATGTATAAAATTCATCATAAATTATAAATCACCAAAAATATTAATTTATTATATTTTGAAATCATTTACATCACTTTTCAATAGCTTGTACAAACACTTAGTTGACATTTCATAATATTTTTAAACAATTATATCATTACATAAAATTAATAATTAATTAAATGTAAACGATAAATCACATAATCATTAAAATAATCATTTATAGATGAACAAATAATTTTTCAGTTGAGAAAATATTTAAATTATTTAAAAACAAGTGAGTGAATAATAAATCATGTTTACCATATTAAAAAATATTAATTATACATATTCCAAATAATGAATGTATTTTATTAGATTCAATTCATTGAAGTTGTAATATTTTATTTATATGAATTCCATACCTTGCGATGAAAATAGATTTTATAGAAAAAAGAATTTTTATGTTTACTTTTTATAACATATTCACATATAATATTTATTGTGATAACATATATTGGGTTATAGTTAATCAAAAGGAACTAATTAACTTTTATCAATAGTCAATAATAAAATTTTACTTTTTAATTATATGGATCCAAAATAAAATTTCAATCCAAAATTAGCATTTGTCACTCTTAATTGAAAATTGAAAAATTTTATAATATCATAAAAAAATCATCCAATAGTAATTTGTGAGGCAATGAATTTTTAAATAAAGGAATATTTATAATATATATTGTTTATAATATTTAATCATAAAAATAAAATGAACCCATTTTTGAACCAATAGTATTTTTGAATCATGATAAGAAATGTTTTTGAAAAAACGAGTCCTTATTTCTAAAGCATTAATTAGTAAATTTTTATTGGGTAACAAAATTATATAAAAATAATAATTCTCCTAATCCTATTCGCACATAAAAATTTAACCTATATTTCATAACAATAAAATATAAATATTAATATTTCATGGTTTTTTTTCTTCTTATTGTTTTGTGTTGTATATGAAATCAAATATAATGTTCTTTGAAAATCATATTATTTTACAATTACACCATTTAATAATTTTTTCCATCATAATTTAAAATTTTTATTTTCATTTTTCTGTTTTACAATTCAAAATATCATTCTTGGAATCCCACATCATAAAATGGGTTAATAAATATTTCTTTTAAAATTAATAAAATATAGATATGAATGTTACATATAAAACATAGTATGAAGAAATAATATATTGATTTCCAAAATTCAATAATAACAAAAATTTCAATGAAGAAAATTCCATAATCAAAAAACACTATATCACAAATAATAAAATATCAATGAATATTTTAATCTAAATAGTTATCTCATACCTTTTAGTATACAAACCAAAAAATTAAATATTATCCTTCCTAAATAATACATCATGGTAAACCTAATGGTTATATATACCTCATCCTAATAAGATATCTACCAAAATATGATTAATAAACTTAAAATCCCATAACATAAAACCCCAATAGTTATATATATTCCATTAAACATCAGAAAAAACATAAACACTTAGACTCATGATGGTATCCTCAAATATTAATATATGTAAACCTGAAATTTAATAATCTCCACAGTTACCTAAAAAAATATAAAATTAAAAATAGAATTACAATGGACTTGCTCTTTTATAATATTTTATTAAACATCATCATTCAATCATTGGTTTTGAAATTAAAAAAATTGAACAAATTAAAAAAATTAAAAAAATTTATAAAAATCATAATTAAATATTGGATTAATTACAAATCAAAAAACCGTTTTGGAATGGTGTTTTGGATAATTATTACACATTATTATTTATTAACTTTTATATATAAACAACTGGTTTCTAAAAATATACAATAAATCCCACCATATTGGTCACATCTAGTAAATTAATATTGAATAACATACATAAATCTATTATTTGAAATCTTGATAAAGTAAACATTGTAAAGGTGAGATTAATTGTTTTGTAATTGTAGACATAATCATTAAAAATGTAATATCATTATTTTTTATAATAGAATGGTGGATTATACACATGAGCCTATACCAATGGATTGAAGAAAATATTTTTTTAGGTGTTCCTATCATAGCGGTTCAGGAAAATATTAGGGATAAGATGATAATATTATTTATATCCCATTGGTTTTAAAAAACCATTAGTTTAGACCGTCCAGAAATACACACCCACTTCGGCGCCCTTCCACCAATCCATATCTCATCTAGATAACCATAATAACATCAGTCAACATTCCAGTTTTTCCAAAACCATCATATATCTCATCAATTGTTTTTTTATCTCATTATTAATTACATATAAATCAGTTAAGTCCAAAATCTGTTATGTATTATATCAAAAATCAATTTCATTTTTATTAAATATCTAAAACATAACAGTAGATTATTATTTTTTATTTTAATTCATTTTAATCATGATTAATAAGTTTTTATTTAGGCCTTTCTTTATCAATGTCATGTTTATTTGGGTATGTTCAACACAGTTTTTTTTTGTTTGGGTTTATCCAGTTCAATTTGGAATAGTTCATTATTGTCTGTTTTGCTTCATTGTGGTTGTGTTTGTTTTCATTTTAATTTTTTGCAGTTTCATTTGATTCATATTTTATTCATATATGATTTAATCATTATGGTTACTTGTGTTAATTTGTTTTTGGTTCAATTCTATTAATTTTGGCTTTCATTGGTTTTCTATGATTTATTTTGGTTGTATTTTTCAAACATCAAGACCCTCTAGAAATATTTAGATCCTACATGTACTAAATTATTTTTATGAAATAATTTGAAATCAAAAACCATGATAAGAAAAGAATAGAATATAATAACATCACTCTAATCAAAAATATCAATCTCAACATGACCCATCATAATCTAAACTAAAAAATAAAACTAAATGAAAATATACATTATAGAATTTAACAATAATCAATTCGAACCAAATAAAAAATAATAAAATATATTGTCCAAAATAAATCAACACTAACTAGACCAAATCCAATACACCTTTCACTATTCCAAACTAAAAAAGTGGTAACAAATCAAACATTAATGTTAATTCATATGAAAGACTCAATCAGAAAAAAATGACTATAAATTACCCAAATAATCCAACCTCAAATTTGGTGAATTGGATTAAAGTAATCAATAACCAAACACAACCAAAGTGAAAATAAATGACATAACATAAAAAGATATTCTACCAAACCAAATTATTGAAATGTGAAATTAACATAAATACATAACCCATAAATAAATATACAAAATATAAATGAAATTAGCATACCCTAATAAAACAAATATTACAAAACTGACTAATCATAACTTATCTATATGATAACTGAAACCACTAATCTAAACCAACTGAACTGAACTAAAATGACTAGATCTGACCAAACTGGACGTGAGTAGACATGAAATATACTAAATACGTCGTACTAAATTAAAAGATATATAACATGACTAAATAAATCATTACTATGTTATATTTATAATAATTGAGAAAAATTAACTCACTTCAATAATCCTAAAACCCCGAATAGGCATGAACTGACCTAAACTAAATAAAAAAACCAAAACCCAATAAACTAAATTGACTATAACTATACCCGACAAAAAGAAACATTAAAGACCAAAACTATTCCAAAAAAAATTGAAATTACAGAACCAAATATAATAAATGTGATGAATTATTCCAACCCATCCTAAAATAATCCAAATAAATGAAATTTAAAATACACTAATGGAAATGAAAAAAAAACAACTTCCTTAATCCAAATGAAATTGAATTGAAGAAAGAAAAAGTGAACAGAAATTAGAGAAACCTATATAAATAAGAACTATACCAGATAAATGACATATCATAGATTAAATGTAAACCATAAAAATAAAAATATCTAGAAAAGAAAATATTTAAAATAAACTAAGCAAAACTGAAACAAATTGAATGGATCATAAATTTACGGAATTGAACCAAACCATATCATATAATTCAAAACAAGACTTAATATAATTGATTTGAGCCAAAATAAATTGGGCTAAATTTTATTGAACTAACTCACATTAATATACTCTTACTTAATATTATGCAGTCCCCTTAAAAATTGGATTTCTCACCAATTCCAAAGATTACTACCTACACAAACACAACACTAGAAACATTCTATAATATACATAATCAACCCATGAATTTTCCCCCTATCATCTACCCATTTAGAGTCATTGTCTACCATTCAAATGAACAAAATGTATATAGGGTTATTAATTCAGATTCCCCAGCCCTCAAACCAATCATTGATAACATGGAACTTCAACTGAAGGAGAATTATCTATATAAATCCTTGGATTAATCATACCTAAAAAATTAATAGAAGAACCATTCATAAATTGATCTCATAGAAGATAAGGATTCACATTTACATCCATGAGTATGATATTTAACTAATCATGGATTCATCCATCCAATATTTATAATTTATGTGTGCACAATAATAATGTATGCTAGAAATTAAAATCAATTACACATGAATTTATTGAACTAGAATAACGTTAGTAAAAAAATGAAATGAATATAAGGAAAAATAATATAACAAATTATAAATAGGATTTTGGGTAGTTTTATGTATAGTTATTACTAATTAATATTCAGTAATTCTATATCATTTTTTTATATTTATAGTATTTTGTGATATATGTAGTAATATTTGTACTTTTATATTATGACACTAATGTAGACTATTGTGTTAGTTTTGGTTTCATATAAATAGTACAATTCTCATTCCCTTAAATATATTATTTATTTGACATCAATATTGTTTTAATTATTTTTTGAAATTTCATATAACATTTTTTTCTAAATAGATAGAAGGTGGATGTATGAAAATGATAATATATAAAGTGATTTTCAAAACATGTTGGATAGTTTTTTATATTTTTCATTTAAAAATCGATTTAGATTGTTTCAATATAGACTTATTTCAATTTGGTTCTGTGAGAAGACATTATTAATTCATGAATAATTTATAAAACTTATAACCAAATATTTTTTTAAATAGAATAATATGTGTGGTACCAAAAAACAGGATAAAATGTATTCTCAAAATAATCATGATTTAAATGAGATGACTGGGATAATGAATTTATTAGTTTTCTAGTTTCGATTTATTTTTCACCATATGATATAAATGATTATGACCGAGGAATACTTCTACATGAGACCACAAGATATTGATAATGAAAATGATGATGTTGACAGGTTGAAATTTTTTGAATGATATAGTCATGACTCGAGTATATCTGCAATGTGGTTAAATGTAAAATATAAAATTTTTAATCTGAATTTTTTATGGGGATACAATGATTGGTATTTATAAAAATATTATATATTATATTATTACTTTATAGAACGAAATAATTCTATATGATGAATATATTAAATCAAGCCATTATATAGAATGGATTGTAGTTGATGAACACAGATTTTTTAAAAAGAGAATTAATTGGTTCTCAAATTATTGAAACTCATTATGGAAGGAAACTGTTAATTATAATGATTGTATAAAATGTTTAACATCCCAATAGAATTCAAAACCTAATGGAACAACATCATCTATTCCAAAAAATGTAATGTGGATCATTCCATTGATTCCCAGTCTCTAGAATCATATCATTTAATATGAAATATGATTAATCAATTTATTGAATGATTCTGAGAGCTAGAAGGATAATATTGAGTTTTTTCATTCTACATATAGATTTTCATTGATGAAATTTGATCATCAATATCCTATTTTTTAGCTAATTTGTGTAATATGTGGTTGAGACTATCATGTGATGGTTTTAATCAATTTTGGATGATTTTTACTTTATACTACACATTTATATTTTTATTACACATTTATAACACTCTTCTATGAATTTTAATATTAATTCATATCACATTCATGAGTACTCATTTGCAGGACATCTAAACCTGAAAATGATATATATATATATATATATATATACATTTAACCATTAATAAATGTGTTGAATCAATATTGTAATGTGGGAATTCACACAAACTGTTCTTGTTCTAAATAATTATTTTCAATTAGTGATGCTCAAATGTTGATGATAAATTATGTTTATTCATATAAAATGTTTTCCATTTGGAGAAAGAAGGGAAAACTATAATTTCCTATTAATATGATGAATTCATGATCTAGAAGACCTGTATAATACTTTAATTTTTATTTTATGAGATAGAGAAAATTATATCTAATGGATAATCTAGATAGTAACTATCTTCAATGGATTGAAAATACCATTAAGATAGAAAATCAACCTCATATTATGTCTTGATCTGACGTTCATAATGAATTGAAAGATGATAATATTTTCATCAAGAAGGGTTATATGTAATATATAAAGTGGAATATTGTTTCCATTGAAACAAATTACGATTTGATAAAGAAAAGTATCTTATTTGAGTTACCATATTATCTAACCAATTTTTTAAATAATTTCTTAGAAATAATGCACATTGAAAAAAATGAAAAATGTTTCGTCCAATATTATTAAATGTAAATAGGAATACAAAATTAGATTTATGATCTCTGCATGGCTTTCTAGATTGGGTTATTAGACAATAATTGAATCTTGTGTGTAATAGAAAAACTAAATGGAATGTTCTATGTGATTATTATATTATGGAACCTATATAAAATAGTTATTTCTATTTATATACTAGAGAATATTAATGTTCCTGATGTAAATTCCAAATATATATACAAATGGTTCAAAAAAAAATATATTTGAAGATGAAATATTTGAAGTCCCATTAATATCATTTCATTATGATTGAGTAGATTCCAAAATAAATTTTTCATATAATGTCTAATAATATAAGGGAGGATGTTATTCGTTTTTTTCCATTTTTATAAAGATAGTTTCTATATGATTTATCAGTCATCCATGTAAAAACAATTGGATGAGGATCCATTATTTTTTATGAGTTGGATATTATATTTCATTAACCATTATTCACATGAATGTAGAATATACCTATCTATATTCCTATGAATATTTTCTTGGTGGTCCAGTTTCATTTTATTTAATGTGTATAACAGAAATAAATATCTTCACATTTAATAATAATATTTGGAATAGGTATCATACTGAAGGTTCTATCATGAATGGTTACATAGAACAAAAATTTATGGATTTCTTTTCAATATATTTTTTTGATGTGACTATGAGGTAGAATAGACCAATGGGAAAATAAGAAGAGTTATATGATCAAATTGAACCTAGTTTTCCTTCACTTCCAGAAATAGGGGAACTCTTTAATCATATATATTTTCCTCCATAATCCACGAAGAGCGCTAGATGGTAGATAGAATGATTTTTTTAGCTGTAACTTTTTTTATTACAACATCAAGTATGTAATGTTAACATGTATATGTTATCACCTATATTTTAATTGTATAAATCTGTAATCTATTTCTATTTTTCGATAGGGAGAAAACAAGTGAACAAAATAAAGCATATGAGATTATCTTTTAAATAGGTATAAAATTTTTATAAAAAGTTGGTTGGTTTGATGAGAACAAAACATGATGGTTCTATGGTATCTTCTACACTAAATAATTATTCTAGTGCTTTATGTATTAAACATCTATTTATAAATTTAACTTTTTATTGATTAATACGGAAATTTCTAAAATTGGATTATTACTCTCATGGTCAGGTCACAATGATGAAATTTTAAAGGGTTTATTCTATTATGAGTCATGTAAAATTTATTTTTGATCATTGATTTTGAGTTATTGACATGAATCACACTCCATCTACTTATCATCCATATATATTGGCATCAAAAGGGAAACTTATTTTTATGTAAAATATCATCAAAAAATATTATTTGGTGTCATTATTGATGTAATCCTCAGATATGTTTTTTATGAATGGGATGAAGAAATATACACCATACGATCTCCCATTGGACATATTCAATTTGTTATATTATGACTATTCATATTTTTCAGTTGTTAGTGTTGATTTGGAAACAAATGTATATGGTAAGAAATATATAAAATCATCCATCTATGTTCTCAAATATTTTTTTTGTTGTCATATTTTTTCTAGGTAATTACAATTCAAAATTATTTACAATTAATTAAAAATATTTTGTATCAAACATGGAATTATTTTGAATTTTGAATATATAATATTTATAGATTTCATTGATTATTATTTTTTGATATAGAATTGAAATTTATTAGAACCTACCTTACCAATAAACTAAAATAATTATATTGTATAAAAAATATGAATTGAATTGAATCTTATTAAATTATTAAGAAGAAAATCAATAATTATTAATATAATGAAGTAACTAAAAAATGGATTAAATAACTAACCTAAAATATGATCATATTAAACTAACTTACAAAAAATATAAAATGACTTAATCAAATGTCTATAATGAACCAAATGGCTTAATCAAACTGGAATTTGAATAAAATGATAAAAGAAGAAAACTAAATCACAACTATTATAAAAATTCTAATTATAAAGTATTTATTATTCTAGGACATTTATTTTATGTTTTGATATTAATCTCACTAAAAATAAAATGCATTTGTCATATCACATTATATCATTTTTTGGTTAGAAAATTAATATCATTTAAAAAATTCATCTTTTTTCCTCTTTATTTTTTATCTAACACAACATTTTTGAATGTATAATTAATTACCTATTTGTTTTAATTTGTAATAAAGGAAAATATTAAAGCGATACAAAGGAAATGTATGGAAAATAATTATTGCTAAATAAGAGAGATTAGATTCCCCCAATTTGGTACCTATTATGAGTATTTTATTTCAAATATATATAAAAATGACCTATAATTTCATGGGACTAATTATTTAACTTTTAATCATGTTACACTACATAGTTAATTTTTATTCTTCGGTCATCATAGTGACACCAGTGATCAGCCGGACAATAAAAGGGGGTGGTAATATAGTAATTCGAACCACTCACCATAATGGATCACACCATGTATCTTCCTATGAATTACTGTATATTTCACCTACTTATCCCAAAGTGTCCTTCGAGATGCTCACGATATTTAGGCATCATATGTTATTAATGATATATTCATCTAATCCTTCTCACATATATTTACCCGATCTTATAATAAATTATGCTCTCCATATATATAATATATACACACATAGGTCTATTCCACATATTTTTATTCTAATACCTTCAACTAGAAGTTCTATATTCAAAATCCATTTAATTTTAATCGGATACATTCTGATCCTCCAGGGAAGACATCAGGTCCCAATCCCTCTGTACAGGTTGTCATTCCTTCATAGCCTATGGAACCATTGGAACCAACTAATCATATTATATCTATAATATTTGTATAACCTTTTTAATTTTTATGACCATACACTATTTTCATTATAATATATAATGATATAATTTTTTCCTTTCATAGATAAATCTTCCACTGGCTGACATAAGCATACTTTCATTGGTGCATTGTGTAAGTGATGGCCATGGATTCTGATTTAGTACAACGTAGAAAATAAAATGACTGAGATAACAATGTAACACTATATTTTTTTATTGAACCACTTTCCAAATTCTTTGAAATCATTAAGATCATGAAATTATCAAGGAAAAACTTTATAATGAAGTAAATGATATTTATTATGAGATAATGGGTAATAATATTTATTTCATATTCTCAATCCAAAACCATAATGGATTTTTTAATTAATATTTCACTTATTTATTTCATAAATTACATTTATTAAAGTTATCTACATTCAATATAACATATTTTTTTACTCACATGTATTTATGATTAATATTTCATGCTATTTAACCCTAATATCAATGTACCTAAATATAAGGAATGTGATGGGGATATGTTCCGACCTCATATTTTTTGATTTAGTTGAATTTTTTATTCAGTTTTGGATTGAGAATATTATTATAATCCTTTATAACAAATTTATTTACATCATTATTTATTTAATTTCAATAAAAATCCTCCTTTCCAAATATTGAAATACTTTTAATGTTTTTATTTCTTCCATATTATTATCATATAAATATGGTTGAAAATTTTGATTCATAACATCATTTTTAGTCACATACTTTCTTATTATAAAACATATTTAGGTATAGTAATTAATTTTTCATTAAATTCACAATATGATTTGATTTTAGATTTTTATTATTTCACATATATAATATTTTGAAACCTTATTTTATTATAAAATTAAAATATCTGAATTGAAATATGATTATTCAAAATTGTTAAATAAATATCCAAAAATTTACATTCGCATCTCTTGGATGGTGGATTTTTCGAAATTTTATTTCAAATAAGATTTGTTGGTTTTCCTTTACTACCAATTAATTTTTATGTTCCCTTTTAATTTCACCATTGACTGAGTTTACATATTCTCTTCTTGATTATTATATTCATTAATAATTATATACATGTATATAAATATTGATCATGTATCATGGGATTGAAATAACATTGTGGATATTATTAATGTTCAAATTTTAGAAAGGACAAGAACCTAATGTATGCCATAGGATTTAATGATAACCTTCATAAATCGGACAATATAACCCTTATTTACAGACTATCCCTCCCCCATATAAAGGTATGAACCATTATATATTTACTAGGTACTACTATTTATTACTCTATTCACTAGGTTGAAATCCTCCCAAGTTTTAAATTCACGATTCATAAAAATTACTGTATCCACCTGTTTGATTGAATACATGATAATCAAATATAAAAAAACAAACTAAACCTTACATTCCCAACCAACCATTATTTAAAAGAATTAACCATGTTGAAGCAATTAAAACTAAACCAAACTAAATAAAAAATACCGAATCAAATAGATGTAAACATTCATGCAGTAAAATTGATTGATTGATACAAACTATCATTATAATTAAATATAAAAAATAAACTACAATAATTATCTAAGATTTTTATTATAAAAAAACATATAGTTACCAATATAAAGTGAATAAAATAGAGACCAAAAAATAAAATCTATGCTGATACAATTTGTCTTATAACTATTATAACCAAAATCAAACAAATAATAAAAATATAATATAATAGAATTATATTTTATAAAAGTAAACTAAATATTCTTATAAATCCCATGAAAAATATTACTAAAAAATAATACATCAATATATATTTAAATTTAATTTAATATTATAAAAATTTAATATGTTATATAATGAAAATCAAGAAAAACTATCATATGATTAATCATGAAAAATTAAATATTTATGACATAACTCAACCTTAATAATCTAGAACTAAATGAATGTTAAACTATAGAAACTCATAATATAAGACCCTAAACAAATCAATGTATCATGAAAAATCCAATACCATCATTACTAAATAACTAATAAATAATAAAAAATTAATACCTTACTTAAATGACTTGAATTAGAAGAAATTAAAACTACACCATTATAATGGAATCTAATATTAAATAAAAAACATAATTTTACTAGTATAAGCATAATCCAAAAAAGTGTATTAAATATTAATAAAATAACAATAAAAAATTTAAAATTAATTTGATATAAATAACATTAATTCTAAACTTACTAAATTAAAATATTGTAACATATACAAAATTAAATCGTATTAGTGGTAAAGGGAAAATTTTAAATTTAAATTAAAAGTAAAAAAACAAATATAGTAGAATCAAAATATATAAATATGACCCAAAATAAAAAATTGAAATAAAATGACAAAATAATCCATATTTAATGAAATCATAAATTATTAATTTAAATTGATTATAACTGAACCAAACTATATGTAATTGAACCAGATATTAAAAAATTGAATTTAATAGAAACTAAATACAATTATACCATGTTAAACTGAATTGGAAAAACAAGGTTCAAAATAATTCCTACATTAAATAATCCAATGATAAATACAAATTGACCTTGTTTAACAAAATAAATAATAAAACTTATTCATTAATGTGTCTTAGAAACATACACCAATATTGACTGTATAATGTAAATAATATCCATCAATGAAAATTATACCTGGATTTTCTTAATTTTGACCACTTTCACATAAAATCATAGAAATATAAAAACAAGTAGGTGAACATCAAGCATACATTTCACCCATTCATTTTGACATATTATACAAGTATTTAATATCAAAATGTATTCATTACTTTCATTATATATACATTATTATATAACTACTTTTTTTAAATATTTAAAAAAAGAATATGTACAAAAAAAGATTCTTAAAATTCCACATTATGTTAATTTATAAAATCATTATTTAATCATATTCTCAATTCTATCAATTTTTATAATAAAATTTCATTAATTAACTGACTAATATCTCTATATCAAGGAGAAATAAGTAATTTTAAAAAATCATATTGAGTTATTTATTATATATATTTTATTTTAATTATAAATAACATTGATAATATTATTATAATGAATATTCTAACCCCCGACATCACCTCATAATACATTCCCATTGAATGAATATAATTCATTTTTATTATTAACCACTCAATTATTTAGTTACTAAATTATATTTATTCAAATTATCTTCATTCACTATAATATATTTATATACTCTCATGTATTTATGATTATTATTTCTTACCCTTTAACAATAAAATCAATGTACATAATTATAAACAATGTAATGGGGATATGATAATACCAAATATTCGTGGATTTAGATGAAATTAATTAATCTGTTTTGGATTGAGAATAATATTACAATACAGTATACGAAATTTATTTACATCGATATTTATTTAATTTCAATAAAAATCATCTTTACCAAATATTGAAAAACTTTTATTGTTTTTTACTCCCATATTATTTTCATATAAATATGGTTGAAAATTTTGATTCTCAAAAACTTTTTCAGTCACATTCTTCCTTTTTATAAAACATATTCTAGTATAGTAATTAATTTATCATTAAATTCAGAATATGATTTTTTAAATTTTTTTATTTTTTCACATATATAATATTTTGAACCTTTATTTTGATATAAAATTAAAATTTCTTTTTGGAAATATGATTATTCAAAATTGTAAAATAAATTTCCAAAAATTTACATTCACATCTCATGGATGGTCTATTTTTCTACATGATATTTTAAATATTCATTCGTAGTTTTCCTTTAATTTTTTTTAATATAGGATATTATTAAACATTATGTATCAACTGATCATAAATTCCCTAATATTTCTATTATATATGAATCATTTTACACGAATCAACTCTGTTCAAATTATCCTACGTTTTTATCCCATTAAAATTATGTATCATTTTATAAATCATTGAATGAAATGTATATAATTTTTGTGATTATTAATTCATGTTTTATATATTTAGAATTAGGTGATAGATTTTCATGTAGTTACCTCTTTTGTCGGTTACAAATAATATATAATTATCTTATCTAGTTGTTTTTTAATTATTTAAAATACACAATAGTATTTATTTGAAATATTTTAATGGGTAACTAAATTAAATGATTTAAATGAGAATTTTATATGAATATATAAAATTAAAAAATTGTGAAATAGTTTTTATTTTCGAATACCACATTATTTGTTATCAAAATATGTTTATCCTAATAAATTTATAATATCCAATTTTAAACCATAGAATAATAACATAATAAAACTAGTAAGAAAATCTAAAACCATTGTATGAATGTTATTAGTCTTCTACAACTTATATAAATACTTAATAAAAATCATGTACTGCAAAATAATCAAATTCAAATTTATCTGAAATTAATTCATTGATTATGAAATTTAAGTAGAGATAATAATTACATTACATTAATTTAATGAAAACCCAATATAAATAACAATGGGAAAATAAACAATATTCAGAAATTATTCAACAGAGTGAATTCAAAATTGAACTATAAAACTTTCCAATTCATAGAAAAAAACTAATTTAATAAAATAATAACAATTCCATAAGAATTTAATTAGAAGAAAAATGAAATAATTATTTAGTAGGGGGTCCATATGTCTATATTAGTTCACTAATACAATGTACCTAGATGAAAAGTTTGAAAAAAATGATGGTACCTTTTATTACTCACTACTCTCACTAAATCAATGGCCCAATCAAATACCATCAATCATGTATCTCATATAAATAAAAAAACATGTTTTAAATCCAATTCATTATTTTTTAGATTATCATTATTTAATTTTGAAAAATAAAAATCGTTGAAATCAGTACAATATTACAATAATTTTGATGTTCCTTTTTAATATCACTTAGGAAAGAGTTTCCTTATTCTCTTCATGAATATTAAAATCAATTATAATTATATACAAGTATAAAAACATTTTCCATGTATAATCGGATTGACACCACATTGTGGATATTTTTCATGATCAAATTTTTAAATGAAATGTACATAATTTATTCCATTGGATATAAAGATACATTTAAGAATCAGTCTATATAACCCTTATTTACAGACTATCCCTCCCCATGATAATGGTATTATCCATTATATATCAATCATGTATTATTATGTATTAGTTTGTTCACTATGATTAAATACTCCCATGTTATAAATGCATGATTTATAAACATTATGGTATCCACCTCTTTGATTGAATGCATGATAATCAAATTTAAAATATATAACCCAACTCAAACACACGTAATCATCCATTGTTTAACAAAAAATGAAATTAACCATGTTGAACCAATTGAAACTAAAAAAATTTGAATCTAAAATACCGAATCAAATACATGTAAACATTCATGTAGTAAAATTGATTAATTTTTATAAACTATCATTAGAATTAAATATTTAAAAACTACAATAATAAGATAAGATGTAAGATGAAAACACATATAATTACAAATGTAAAGTGAATAAAATAGAAACCAACCAATGAAATATACGTTGAAACAATTTTTCTTATAACAAACCTATCCAAAATCAAACAAACAATAAAAATCAAATTGAAATTAATTTTATTTTATAGAATTAAACTAAATACGACAAGAAATCCCAATCCAAATTATCCAAAAAATTAATAAAACCACAATATAGATTTATATAAAATTTAATATAATAAAAATTCAATATGCTATATAATGAAAATCCAGCATAACTATCATATGATTAATAAAGATAAATTAAATATTAATGGATTATGAAGCCATAAATAAACTAGAACTAAATTAATGTCAAACTATAGAAACTAATAATATAGGACCATAAACCAATCAATTCATCATGAACAAACCAATTAAAAACATTACTAAATACCTTATAAATAATAATAGATTAATACATTATTTTAATGACATGGATGTAATCAAATTCAAACTACTACATTATAATAATAACAAATATGAAATGAAAAAAACATAATTGTATTACTAAAAACATTATCCAAATAAGTGAATGCAAATTTACTACATAACAATAAAACAATTAAAATTAAATTGAAATAAATACAATTAAATATAAATTTACTAAATTAATTTAATGTAACATATATGATATTAATTCATATGAGTGGTAAAGGAATGAAATAAAATTTAAATGAAAATTTAAAAATATAGTAGAATCAAAATTTATAAATATGGCCCAAAATAAAAAAATAGAATTAAAATGATAAAAATAATCTAAATATAATTAAATCATACATCATTAAAATAAATTTATTATTACATAACCAAACTAAATATAATTAGACCATACATTAAAAAATTGAATTTTAAAGAACTAAAAAAAATTATACCATGTTAAACTGAATGGGAAAGACAAGGATCAAAATCAATCTTAATTTAAATAATTATAAGGTATCTAAAAATTGATATTATTTAAAAAAATAAATAATAAATATTAATCATTAATTTGTCTTAAAAAACATACTCAAATATTGACTATATAATATAATCAATATCCATCAACGGAAATTTTAACTTTATTTTCCTTATTTTGACCCCTTTAACATAAAATTATAGAAATTTAAATACAAATAGGAGAACATATAGCATACACTTGACTCTTAGATTTATTATATTATACAAATATTTAATTTAGATTTGTTTTTTAGTACTGTCATTATATTTACAGTACTATATAACTACTTTTATTTACTATTTAGTAAAATATTATATACTAATTAATCCTAAAATTATAATTTATGTTAATTTATAAAATCATTATTTAATCATATTCTCAGTTATACTAATTTATAATAAAAAATTTGATTATTTGACCAAATAATATATATCTATCAAATAGATGTCAGTGAATTTAGAAAATCATATTGAATCATTTATTATATCTATTTTATTTTAATTATAAATATCATTTTTAATAACATTTTTTCAATTATGTATTTTTAAATATTATGTATTTCCTGAGGGTGGTCATAGAAATTAAAGAATGAATTCTTCAATTTTTTACTCAATTATAATGAATAATGATGAAAGTGTCAAAACTTTATGGACACCATAGCAAATTATAATTTATAAATTGATTATTTGATATTTTAATGTTATTTTTGTAACTAGTTACTCCATGTTTATTTCTAATAGTGTGATTTTGAAGTCATTGAAGATTAAAAAGCTTACAAATCTGGGCCAAACGATCACTTGAATCAAGTTCTGGGAGATGAGATCCATGGAAGAGTATATTCTCTACCATGGAATTGTATTGTCTAGACTTGATATTGGATCACTTCAAGTACATGAACATGTTTTATAGAGGCTTAAAATGATAATTTATGGGTAAGATAGGCATTAGATGAGGCAGAGGTGGCTTAAAAATGGTCATACATGAGAGTGAATGGAATCGATGGGAAATTGACAATTTTATAAAATTTGTAGAAGTCACAAGTCAATAACATCCTCCAGATAATTCCACATATTGTGATGCACACATCTCAGAAATGCATACATGAAATAGTGAAATGGGAAGAGGTCCTAGTGGTGGTCCAGATTATAACATTCTTGTAGATGGTGATGGTGGAATAATGAATGATGCCGAAAGTGATTTTTAGTACCATGAAAATGATGAATATTAGGATGACATTGAGGATGACCATGTGGATGATGGTGAGAATGAAAAATAGGATGATGGAGAAAATGTTGGTGAGTATGTTGAAATGGGTGACGATGACGATAGTGATGGGGGCTAGATGGATCCTTTACGTTTTTAATTTTATTTATGAAATTTTATATTTGATTATTTTTATGAATGAATATATTTTATGTGTTGAATTGGATTCATCACTAGATTAATTCATTATTTGTTTCTGGGTGTTATCTTTTTTTGTTTATTGGTTGGTGGGGGTTATTTTTAGGAAATACCTCAAGGAGGGGTGTTGTTTTTCCTTGTGGTGGCTATTTGGGATGGTTCTAATGTTTTTTAGGTAGAGTGGTGGTGCTATTTATTTAGTAATTAAGTCGGTAAAATATCTACATTTTTTAGAACCCATGGTATAGGTCTACAACAATGGTTCACAACATTTTTTATATACATATACCATTTGATCGAAAAATCCCATTGGTAAACTAAAATTCTATTAACCCTATACCAATAGTTCATAAATAAATGTTGGTATAGGAATTTCCCAATAACCAATTTTCTAATGGTATAGAGGACCATTTCCATTCTCTATACAAATAGCTATCCAACATATCCCATTGGTTTTAAACAATTTTTAGAAAAAACGAATTCTACAAATGTGAGAATAAGTTTTCTATAATGTTATTATTACATAATCAATGTTAATAAGAATAATATTATATAGTTCATAACCATAAAAACCTAGTTCATATAAATTTGGATATAAAATTAGCATTTAACAAAGTCAAGGGTCATAAGAATCAACAATCATGAACCATGTGATATCATTATTGAGCAAAAACAACTAAAAAACTCCAAGAGATAAAAATAGATAATATTGAAGTCACATATTTTATATCCAATTATTTTGAAAAAATTAATTAACACATTTTCTTTAAAAATAACCCTAGAAAAAATAAAAGGAATTGTCAAAAAAAGTTATTCACCAAGGTGAAAAAATTAATTTAATCGGAATATGATAATAGATTTCATTCCATTCAAACATTTTTAAATGTTCCCATATGTTTCATAAGAATAACATAAAAAAGAATTTATTTTGAATACAATTTTAAATATATTCAATTATTATAGAATAAAAATTATAAAATAAATGAGGTGTGAAAAAATATTCTTGAATTTTGTTATAAATAATGGATATGAAGGAACATAGTTTTCTAACAAAAAGATGAGAAATAAGAACAATATTTTTTAAGAATCACTATCTGACATTTTATTTTGAAAATGAGATGATTATAGTGCCAAAAAACAAAATTACAGAAATATATAGTGTATATGAAAGATTAAATGGGTTTATAAAATAACAATAAAATAACAACCCCAATATAAATTCATGAAAAACAATTTTATTAATATTGAATGGAATCATATACCACTTACCACTTGGGTTAATTTTGAGTTATAATCCCCCACTATTTAATAAAACCAATTGATACATTATATCTCACTAAAATATTTATATTTAAAACATATCATGTCATATGGAATGTATAAAAGAATTATAATATAATTCAAGTTCACAACATAAATGTATGTCCAAAAGAAATATAAATGAAAATCAATAACACTGATAGTGACCATATAATGGAATTGTTATCAAATAAATAGAGATATTATGTGTAAAAAATTACAATCCAAAAAAAGTGGAAATAACACTAAAATAAATGTTATTTGATTACACGGATAATATTGAAATAACATAACTAATGAATACTTTTTTTAACCAATGAATAAAAATTGAGTTACGAATTCTCGTACTTTATTATAAGATTCATGTCAAATATACAGTGTTAAAATAATTTTAAATATAATTTAAAATTACATTACGAATGAGAGAGGCATGATAATTTTTATAAATTATATGTATATAAAAAAATTATAAATGATTCGAATGACATTAAAACATGTATGAATGATGGTAAATTGAGATGAAATCCATTATGTAAATTACATACAAAAAATTTATATCCTTTAAATATTGTATAATAAAATTATGTATTTTATTTTATTTATTAACATCCTTTTATATGATTATAATATTATTAATAATGGATTTATTTGAATTATTTTAATAACATATTTTAATCCTTAAGTAGTTCTTTTAATGTCAAGAGTTTTGAAGTTGTTCGATTAATAATTACATAATAAATTTGTTATGTTGATTAGGTCCCATGTGGTAGTTTATGGATAATATATATAATTAATAGTTATACAATTATATACTTTATGAATTTATTATAATTTTAAAATCATATATTAATGATGGTTAGGAATAATGAAATAGTTATAGTCATTGAGATATTAAGTCATTCATACTCACGAGCAACACATGTATTTTCAATGATCATTTAGGGAGAAAATGTATCTATTCATTTATAATTAATAATTAATTATTATATCAATAGTATCATATTATCTATTTAAATAATTTATATATACAATCCATGAGAGGTAAATTTATAACATCACATTGTCGAGGTGGTAATCTACATGCTTGGAAAAACTATGACAAAAATTTTAATGGATTGAAAAGATAGAAAATAATTAATATTATATATTCAATGAATGATAATTATTTCATTAATATCATATAATTTCGTTAAACACATAATTATAACACTTATTTTGAGTAATTGAAGGAAAATGAATCACATTGGATTGTTGAGGTGATAATACATACATACACACAAACATTTTTATTTATTCCCCCTAGAATAGAAATGGATATGAATAATTGTTTCGCCTTATTAATAATAATAATAATGTACATAGTAGATAATTATGTTATTTATCATCATGGTTTATCAATTTTTAAAGGGGTAGAAGAAGAATTAAATTGAAATTTGTCATGTCAGATGATTACCTCTTCTTTGATAGACCTCCATTTGATCATTTTTTATGGACCTTTGAAATAATATTTTATATAAAAAACTGTAATAATTTTTAAATTAATTTAGGATGATAATAGGGTTGTTGTTTTAGAAATATATGTCTTGATTTTTTTATATAATATAAATGAGGGGTTCCCTTTTGTAATATAGGGGTGGGTCATTTTTTGAAATTTAGGAATTATTATTACATAAGATGTGTCAAAATGAAGTATTATTTTTATAAAAATACATGTATTCACAAATAACATCATTAGTATCTCAATATAATAATAAAATATAATTTATATTTGTCTATATGTTTTTTAAACCATATTTTTTTCTTTAACACCATAATTAAAAAATTTTAAACATTACCAGAGTAATGAAATTTTCAATATGAATTAGTAATAATATTACTTGTATGAAAAAACATTGGAGAAAAAGGATCAATTTAAAAAATATATACCATATGTCATCCTAATTGTCATATTTCATTAATATTAATGTTTTTATATAATTTAATTAAATTATATTTTACATAAAAGTTCATTAATGTTAATATTGACACTATTCACTTATTTTGAGTTTAAATATAAATATATTAAAATTGATTTGGAATATAATCATTTAACACGTGTAATTTTAACATATATTGAACTAATATATTAATGGGAAAAAATAAATTGAAAAAAAAAGAATCACATTAATATTTTTTAAAATCATTTATTTGATTTTTATACTCCTTGAACAGGAACATCTATGGCCATTGCGTTAGCATTTATGGTAGTTATTTTATCACCCTAAATAAAAAATATTTTACCGAGGTAGAAAATAATAATTAATATTTCAAATAATAATTTATAATTAAATATAATTTTTTATATCCTTTAAAACTTATATTAAATGTAATAGAGTGACATTGCTGACATGATCCTTTACATAAAAAACTATAGCAGTAAAAATTAAATAAAAATGAAAAATGCCATCTTTCATAAATATGGATGATTAATTAATTAATATTCTCATAAAAATTTATTTAATTATATATATATATATATATATTATGCCCTATCACATTAGATTTGACCATAATTACCCCATTTCACATTTATCGGGGTATCAAATATTTAATATATTTTAAAATTTCCAATTCATATAAGTTGAATAATCTCATTTAACATTTAACCTCCTAAATATGATTAAATGAAATTCCAGAAATATGTTGTTTTGATTAAACACATGTTATCATGAAAATTTAAATTATAATGATGTTCATAATAACATTTATTATTTTATGAATAATCCAAATGATCTGATTAAATTTTATAACAAATTTAACAGAGATTATTACTTTGTAATAACTCATATAAAATGATTGTTTTCAAAAATAATAATTATTTTTCAATATTCATTGAAAATTAATTCTTTTCATAAAATTTACAAAACATTAATTGTAATATAATTTTGAAATTATGAATTCAGAAATTATGTATTTTTTATAAAATAAAATATGATAAATTATGGTATTTAATTATAACACTTTCTTCAAAAAAGCAACGAAATCCCTTTTTGATGAAACAATATTTTTAAATCATAAACTGACTTTTAAAAAAATATTTGTGATTATTGAATAATTATTAAAAATTATATTTTCATTCATTAGAACTTTTTTATATATTTAATAATTAATTTAATATTTTTCATACCATCATAGTTATTGGATATGTTATAATAATAACATTTAAGTACTAATATTTCATGGTTTTTCTAGTGGTCCATGTTTAATATGTTTTCGAACATATAGTTGTTTTAAAATATTAGGATTTTAAAATAGAGATAAAATCATACAAATTATTACAGATGATTTACATATACCTCGGCTAATTCAGTAATATCTTCTGGATAGAGGAATTTATAGTTATAAAAAATGAATGAAATATAGATGGTATATTAGCTATTTAGAGTAATGAAAAATAAGTTACAAAGATGGTTGTGCATAATAAAAATGTAATATTATATTTCATCACCAATTTATGAATCTTTGGTTATGGTAGAACAGTACACTTAGATAATATTTGTAATAAAACCGTTAACTGTAATTTTAGTGGAGGCAATTTAATGAAAATAGAATAATCAATCCATGAAGTACTCTTGAATGTTATGTTGGTAGATGAATTATATGATGAAGAAGATTCGGTTTATATGAACTAACTATAGAAGGGTAACATACTAGATGCTATGAAATTATATGAATTTTATAAGATGGTTGGACACTGTCTACCTATGTGATTGAAAATATTACCCAGCCTAGTTAAATTTTTAAATAATAAGAGTAATTCATCAAAAGATACAATGTTTGATGATAATCATAAATACCAGAATAAATAGAATGATTAATATGTTTTGAATCTATCCATGAATGATTTCCAAGAAAAATATTAACTACATAGGAAGATCATAGAGATTTAAAATATAAGTTTGAGTTCCTTAATTTTGTGTGTAAAGAATAAAGATCCACATTATATGAATAGAAATTATAAGTGGAATAAGTCCATGCTACATAAGAAGTTTTTTTAAACGATGTTTAATGGTGAAATCATAAATAATAATAGAGATAATGTGAAGGGATTTTCTAGGTAGATAATTATCTTTCTTCCAGATTTTTGTAATTAATATTTATCTAATAAAAATATAATTTCTTTTTGATCAAAATAATCATTAATTATAAATTGTAATTGATAGTTAATATATCCAAGGGAGTCCTAGTGTAAATGATATTAAATAAATTATAAAACTAAATAAAAATATAAATCAAGGATGACACATTATGAGGTGTTCAAAATCAGTCATTTCAGTTGATATCAACAATGTTGATTAAGGAATATGGTGTTATCCCATTCTGGGGATGTGAAATTTATATAAGTGATTGAAACATCCAAACAATTTACTATATTCTATTAAATTAATAATAGGAATGATAACATGTTCTACAAACAATACTGATCTAAAATCCCATGATATATTTAAATAAAATATTACTATTATAATATAGAAAAAAATTAAAAAATAAAATAGTATGTAACCTTATTATGAAATCTATAAAAAATAACAATGAAATAAAATCATGTAGAATATGTATCCTTAATAATTATTATACAAGTGAGCATAGAATGGAGGTATATGTTTTATGGTTCTCTCTATTCCCTGATCAGTATGTATTTAATCAATTTTTGTATGAGATAAATCATACGAGAGAAGAATTCATGAGCATATAAAATGATAAGATATTAACGGATGAAGAACCGCCAACCTCTACAAATACTAGAGCATACCACGTGAATAAATATTTTATAGGGATCTTCAAGGGATGTGTAACTATAAATTAAGATTATATAAGAAGATATTCATTCACGCCCTCCAAATGATAATAATACAAATTCAAAAAGGATGGAATACTCATAAATGTGTTTTATTTTCCCCAAAAATGAAACGAATGAATAAGGAATCCAAAGCACGTAGATCACGTGAGCCTGCAAGAGACATGTGATTGTGTGACCTTCATTGAGTCATGTGAAGGAAACTTTTGTAGTGGATAGCCTACAACATGTACTACAAAGCCCCACATGATAAGTGAAACGCCAATAGAGGCACTTCAGTCACATAACATTCATGTGGTGACAATCTAAAACACACCCCATGCCTCTTGTGTTGTCAAGCATTTGAACATGAAAATCCAACCAAAAATATTTTGAAAATAGGATGGAAACATTAACAATGTTGGGGGCCCGTAGTGGTTATACAGATCAGGTGAAAGATAACTGATGGGAAGTATTATTTTCATTTAGATCATCCAATAAAATCCACAAAACATCCAAACCATTTTATAATAAAACAATTGAAAAAAATGGTTGGAGATACTTATGATTGCAAAAGACATGTAACCCACTACTAGAGGCCCATATGAAAAAGTCAGACACCAGTGATATGGATGCCTCATCTTGTAAAACCCATTTAACTTGTCAGCATCATTGAATTAAATTTCATTGGTACATCTAGGAGACCTTTTGTTTTCTATTTGGATCCCTAAGAATTAGGTAGTGGCTCATGATATGAAATTCTAGCAGACCCCAACATATCGAAATATTTTCACGTCAAACTAAATCAAAAAATATATTAATTTCCTTTGAGAATACACATATAATATTACATGACTCACCAAAATTTGAAGAAACAAATAATTAAAATTAGAGGATGAGGTGGTGGAATCCTCACATGGATGAAATACATTAACTAAGAGCTAATAAATTATGTAGCAATGGCCCACAGGACACCCGAATAGGATTTATAATCTAATGGACACCCCCGTTCAAGAAATCATTGCCATTAGAAATGTCCAAAAAAGGAATCAGGCATCTCATGATGGTATTACGATATGACCTTTAATTTTATGGAGTCCCTTAGACATGTAAAAATGAAAATATGGAAGTCCATTGACATGACCACATTATAAAATAAGTCTCTATTAATTGAAAATTATACAATAATGAAGGTACTGATTAGCGGGACTACCAGTCACATAAATTTAGGAGGTTCACTCAAAGAAATCCATAGTGGTGACTCGTGAATATGTGTAGAACCATATCCCATTGGTGACTCCATCCTGGATCCATGACAAAAAATTATACACAATCTATTAAACAATCAGTTTAGAGAGGTTTATAATTCCCAACCCCAGCCTCGGATAAAAAGGCATTACTTTTGGTATTAGGCACAACATTAAAAACCATGACCAGAGACGATTTATCAAATCATTAGATAATGTGAACATAATGTCTCCTATTATGTATCATACAGTTGAAAATCCTTTAAAATCATGATCAATTAATAATGTACTTCATGTGATCATTCATAGATCATGTGAAGGTCCTCCTATAGGCAATGTAAATTACATCCAATGTGACTTTTGGATCATGTGAGACTCAAAATAAATTGACTATTAAAGAAATATAATTAATTCACAATATAAAGGTCGTATCAAATAATAATGGTGGAATACAAAAAAGATGTCTTTTAACCCTTTTGCGCATCACATGAACTATAAAAGACATGTGACATTATTGAGACATATTACCCTAATATGAAGATATGCCTTCTGATTTCTACATGGGGCAAGGATAATCATTTAAAAATGTCAGAGAATGTCACATAGTCCCTTGGGGAATGTCCCCTTAGTCTATTGAATACCCAACATAGTTTTCGATCGAGTCAAACGACTCCCTCCAGATGCATGGCCTAACTCGTATAATGGGTATTTCTAATTTCATTCATGTATCATTGTCCCATTTAGAGATGTCAAATTAGCTATCACGAGACCCTATGGTTGAGTCAAATGATTCTCATGGCACCCTCCAGATATGTTGGATATGACTCATGATGTCCTTAAAGGATGTTATCAAAGACAAGAACAAAAACCCTCTGAGATGTGTTGTACTAGCTTCAGACACCCTCTATGTATTCTAGCTAGCTCTTGAAATAATACCATGATTGGTCGACTGGATAATGGGAAACCCTCAATATATGTCTCCCAGGTTATAAGATGATATATAGAACAAACCATCATGATCTTTCGATGTACTCCAGAAAATTCAACAGGGTCATGTGAGACACTATAGAAAAGTAGGCTAGGTCATGATGGACCCCCATGGGATAATAAAATTATAAGACCTAGTTTTTATGCCCTAATAAACAGGGGAATCCTTGTGTTTCATCCACAATAATAGGGAACCTCGATTACTCTTATTCATTCCATATTAATGATATACAATACACATATTCATGTATCAATAACCTTATTGATAATCCGAGTTGATCCGAGAATCAGAAAGCAATGACACAAATCACTAACAATCCGATGTTCTCATAATGATCATGTCCCATTGGGGCATAGGGGGTTGCATTGGTCATGTTATGTGCACCATAAACCTCTATTATATAAGGGTATCATCAATGTGTAATCTCTAACCAATCGAAATATGATGAAAATAATTCCTACCATAACTAGGATATATAGGATGCCTCCCCAAGGAAAAATTTCCATATTAATCATAAAATGGATATCCTTGGTGTGTAATCAATGATTGCTGACATAATATAATATATCCACAATGATCAAGAAACCTTAGTGCATAAGACCAGATCAATTGAAAATCTATCCATGTATATTACCCTAGATTCTCAAAAACCATAGAGATATTAATAATTTTCCTTAATGAAATAATATTCCTTATACCATCAGTGGGTTAAGGTAAAATAGAAGTAGGATAAATATAATTCCCACAGTAACTGGCACACATATATTTCATTCTTAATGATCTATCTCCAACATGAATCCACTTTTGTGTAGGTCCGTTACTATAAAAAGTATTCCTAGATTACAAGATGATGACTATCCCACAGGTCTACCTTTCTTCCACATCCATTAGAAGACGTGGAGGAGATTCATACAAATACATCATTTTATGTACAAACTCTGGTCATTCATTTAAAGACCTCAAACTCATCAGTGTGTTTGGGATGAATTATACTATGAGAACTTTGATTCCCACTATATCTGATATATTTAATAATCCTTCTTGTCATAATATCCATACCATATCCTCTATAAAATGGATATCCATACCCTTTAATGTGAAATTTTAAAAAGTAATCCCCCTGAAAATATTTTCTCATGAAATGTGTCCTATCTACCACTATATCTTGTTCCCACAGAAATCATGTATCACATGGGCTTAGTGACTAGTGATGATTGTATCAAAATCCTGTTGATATTTCCCCTAGTGGGGGAAATCCTTGGGATGCAATTCTGACTATACATCATATCTTCTGAAAGGATTCATATTTCTGATGGAGCAATATGATGTAGTCACATAAATAAGTGGGTCACCTTGTGTCACAATTGTCGTATTGATCAGAAAAAAATAACCCGCTATAAGAAATACATAGAAACCAATTCATATTTTAATCATTATATGTATAATTCCTAGTTGTGGATTGATAACGATATTCATTTTCTTATCATATGATGTCCAACTCTATGGATGTGTCAAATCATATGGCCATAAACTATGTGAAATGAAATACATGGATTTTGATTCCTGTTTTAAATTGATTTGTATAATGGATCATAGACGTTTAATCTCATCATCATGAATCCATGATCCGCACTAGATGAGAATAATTTCTCGAGTATTCAAACATAGAAATTATCAAAATCATCAAAAATAACATAGAGAGCAAAATAGAAGCTGTGAAATACACAAAATTGTTTCTATAAGTATATTTTTATAAATATTTGAGGACACATGGGTAACCATCCCAGTATTGCAGTCTTGTAATTATTTCACAAACATATATTAAATATATATGTGTGTCCCAATGTAGGAAAAAATTAACCCAAAAATATCCGATGAGCCCTAACTCCCATCGAATTAACCAATTTGAGTTTCTGAGAATACTTTGGTGTAAAATCCCAATGGATGGCCTACATTTGGAAAGCAGTTTCATACCTATTAATGGATGTGTGAACCATTTTTAACTTCAATAGAAGTTTCATAAAAAATGAAAACCTGATGTGTGGCATTGAGCATTGATGTAAATCACCCACAGTCAAATAATTGACTAGAATCCCATTACATAACTCTTCTCATAATGAAACAGAAATGGTAAACACAACATGAATCTGTGATGTAACAAATGATGGGTTATTATCCATTGGACCATATTGTTTTCCCCCAGAGGAAAAAAACAATTATGAACTGAATGTGAAACTCTATAATATAAATAAATTATTTATAATCCATTAATCCATTATTTTTACCCTATATGAATATAAAATTGAGAAGCCTATCTTGAATATCTAAATTTATGGGAGGACTGAAAGATCTTGTATTTGGACAAGTTGTTTAAAAAACACTAAAAAAATAAGTAAGACCAGAATGATCATATAAATAATCCACTATAACTAGTATTCTCAAAATTCCATCCTCATATAGACAAGTCCAAATGAGTAGAATTCCCAAATCAATAATAAAATAACAAATGAGTTAAAAATGAATATTTAATTGAAATTATTAAATCTAGGATATTTCAGTTACCGGTCACCTTGTTATTTGTTTTCTTCCAACTTAATGATACTTCTCTCAGCATCCTAGTTTGAGAAAATATATTTATCATCCATCATTCGATCTAGTAAATCATCTATGACTGTAACCCTTATGGGATGAAAATTGATCTCAACTACTCACCAACTCCAACATCATTTGGATAACATGATGGTCCGAGAGTACCACCAACATAGTAGAATATTAACCATAGAATCAATAAGTGAGGTTCTCTAGGAAATAATGTTTTTGAGTTCATCGCCCATGAAAGGTTGATGTTATAATAGTAACCCTTTTCATTAAAACCAACATCATTGAGATATTATCTGCAAATAACGACAACATCCACCTTCAGTATTGGATGGGGGTCATGAACAAAAATCATGCTCTTTTTTGGTTTAGTTTATTCTGAATAGGGAATTATACATCCACTATCGCCAACACAATCCATCTACTTCGCAGAAATATCTTGTAGATGGATCCATCTGACACACATGATCCTCTGATTCCCATTCATAAGAAAAATGGAAGAGACATTGGAGGAGGAAGGAATCGAATATCCATAGAGGTATAATATTTCCAATCCTTCTGATGATTCCTTCAACCCTATTCTAAACGGAACCAGTAACTAGGATCATATACCATCTCTCTTAGAACATGTTTGTGGAAATATTCTCATAGTAGAAATAGGGGAGGCACATATCCCTACCACCTAACATGAAGCCAATCAAAACATTTTGATAGGTAAATTTTGGATTGTAGTTAGAATTTGTATCCTCTTCAATCAAAAAAATATTATAGTGTATAATGGAGATTGAAGACATGAACACATATATATCTACACGCACTTTGAAAATATGACAATATATTTTAGGAATAGATTAATGAATCTAGAGACATATTTCGATAATGATTAAAATAATGGTAAAAGAAGACATTCCCATATCAAAATCAATGGATAATCAACACAATGGTCATTGAAAACTAGTGGTTGTACAATAGATATATCACATTCTCTCTCACATCCATGGGGATAATTAGAATACTCATATAATTTATGAAGTGTCATACTAGGTTCATATTCATGTTCTAACCAAGGCACACCATGTTGTAGCAGAACACACCTCAGGACAACGGAACAAGCCTATAGAAGATTTAAGGTATCATTTTCAAAAGGCCTTATATCAGATTCATATCCCCATTCATGATGGGGATCACCATGTGAAAGGGTAACATGCCTCAGGATTGACTCATATTCCCATCGAAGAAGTCATGAATCATACTACCAAAGAATATGTTCATGAATATATAGCTTTTATATACTTTCCTAACATAGTGAGAATAGAACAATCAT
Organism: Viscum album; assembly: GCA_963277665.1. Lineage (NCBI taxonomy): Eukaryota > Viridiplantae > Streptophyta > Magnoliopsida > Santalales > Viscaceae > Viscum > Viscum album. The sequence goes on from OY728145.1 coordinate 1,111,677,284, forward strand.
TAAGACATACACATATTTCTAAAAGTAAATCATCCTTGAAAATTCAATTGGGTTACTTATATAAGGTGATTATTCATACTTCATATGATAAATTAATGTGCCAAAATTTTCCATTGAAATAGAAAAGGAGGACCATATCACTTATCCAATTCCTATGGTCTATCACCATATTCCGTTGGGGGATTTATATTTGGAATTGCCTAATATTGAGGTTAAAATTTGGGCAAACCATGTGAGAGAAGCACATTCCATAGGGAATTATCATAATATAGTAGAAAATGACAATCGACATATCCCAAAGGCATTAGATCGGGCACATAATCCTATTTTGAATGAGTCTCACAAAGTGATAATGAATCATGTCTTGAGAAAATGTAATATTACTATCCATAATGATATAGCTCATCATAATATTCCACTACCTTCACTGTAGAGGGATCATACTCCAGAAACATCAAAAAATTATAAGAATGATCTAACAACCATTACGAAACCTAAATATTCTAAACAGGAGGTAGAACATGTCCCATATTAAAAATATGAAAAAATTTGGTATGCTTGAGGTTGTTAGAGACATATTCAGAACATCATGATGGTTTATAAACTATTCAATAAAATAAAATGAATAAAATGTTACTCACCATGATAGAAATAGATGTGCTAGTGTGGATATTGATCTTACAGATTCTACTCTTAACATCCGCCATGGTCAACCAATCAGTGAAAATGACTCCCCAATGCAAGGAAATCATCCCCTATCCCAGAAACCTTTATATATGATGGTGTCCTAAAATAAGAAAGCATAATATTTATAGGTGATTAAAAAATTTGGTTTAATTATATATATTTCATCATCATTGTCATGCTACACTCCATTATCATGCCTTTAGGATCATCGTCTATGGTTTGACCAGGGAAAAGATTGAATGTCTGATGAATATGAGACTGAAATTCACATATGGAGAGATTTATCGAGAAAAAACCATCCCATCATGTTCAAGACACTCTATATATTTCATTATGACAACCTAAATGATCTAGAAAATTAATGGATGCCTCATCTATATAAAAATATTTGGGCTACGAATCAGAAGCTAAAGGTAGGTCAACTCTCTTAAAAAGGATATGAGGGTCACCTTCACACCAAAATGATACTATGTTGTTAGGTGGATATTTCATTTATCTCCACTGTATGAGATCTAAGACAATAAAACCACAACACAAATTTTCAACATCCTGGATACCATTTCCTCAAAAGTCATGGTAGCTAATCTCTAAATGAACATCATGCATTCGTATTATTGGATTGGAAAAATATAGAGCATAATACATTTCTCTACTCCTTGAACATCAAAAACCCTATGATATGAAATCATGTAATGTTATGACCATAGAAAATTTTAGTTGACTAAATACTGCATCATCCATCTTGTCACTATAATTGAACTCTCCCACGTCAACGATGCCTAGACATCACATACTAAGAGAGAGTACTGTAAAAGAGATTGTAAACTGGACCCCTTGAACCAAAAAATTCAGTATTAAACATGATGATTGATGTTCTGACCACCTGTGAAACATCCCATAACCAATGGTTCACATCATGGGTTCCCATCACACCCATCTCCTATGTGAGCACAACTACACTGCATCAAATGGACCATTGTAGCAACTGTTATATAAACCATCTAGGAGAAGACCCATCTTACTGGTTCTCGGGAATATATACATCACCTCAAACTCTCAAATGGTAAATTCATGAGAGAATGTGTCACACAACGACATCAACTGCAAGCAAACCACAATTCCTTGAGATGGGAGAATTTATATCTCAATAACCATCAACTAGTTCATAGTCCCTTGAGAGAACCCTATATACATTACATGTGGTTCCATATCAACCCCATCCCATAGGACTGGGGGAATTTAAATCTTCATTGGAATCATAAGAGTCGAGAAGAATCCATCAATAGTTATTGGATAATCAATAATAAGACAATAAATGCAAAACGTTCCCATGTAGCCCCTCTTCCATAGTGTGGGTGTATTCCAATGATCACCAACACCATAGGGATAATCATTCTTCTCTAGTTGGGGGTGAAACAATCCAAATTAATCATTCCACCAACTCCTCCAACTGCAAGATGAACCTCGGCTGGTTGTTCCTATTCGGAAATCATTTATGGAAACTCCCTCAAGATCACAATTTTATAGAACAAGAATGCTGAAGAATATTGAAATACAATATTAACCCACTGGGGTCACAAACCAATAAATCCCCACACATCAAAATTATTGAATAACAATCATAGTATAAGAAATATAAAATCAATATGTTGCATTGAATGTAATGGTCCAACCACCATTACCTGATATGCCTCATTGAATATCCTCACTAACAATATGAATGAAATTGTTGATCAAGAAAAAAATTCATAGTTTCATAATATGGAAAACATAACCTAGTAAAAGTGTTTTATGGAAACACCAAATGCGATTTCACCCACACGGAACCAAATATGGTTCTAAAACACGAAACATAAAAATAATGAGTGTCCAACAACATAGTAGAAATCAATTAGTGAAAATGATAAAAGTGACACTATATTCCAAATTCCTTATAATGGGGATGAGGTTTCTTCTATGAAGGAAAATATATCACAATATGAGAGAAATATAGAAGATCTCAGATAGCTCAACAATGACATAATCTAGAAAAATATTTCCTCTATGTATCATCATAAAAAAAGAGATGAATATTTTCCCTACCATTGATGATCCACAAAATAAGGTGGTATCTATGTATCAAATTTGATATTATTCTTGGATTTTAGTTTAAATGAATTAGGAAGAAATTTTTTTTTGACTTCCCAGTGTTTTGGTAATGACCTCTCCCACATCCAAAAAATCATTCATTGTGGGGTCGAATAATGAATAATTTTGATTTGAATGTGGGTCCACCTCATCAGCCCCCAACTGCTCCCTAAAAGAAGTTGATGGCTCAATAACTAATTCGTATAAAGATTCCTAATTTCATCGAGTCCTTGGATACTCAAATAGAGTATATGGAGGGTTGAGAAACACATGTAAAACCTGAGAGGAATCTATATACTCAATGGGAGGGTGAATATATACATCGAATAAATATTTTTTCCTAACATATCTTATTTTTATGGTATGTGTGGCCCCGTAAAACATCATACACACATCATTTCATTATTTGGGCCTATGATTGGCCCTCAAGATAAATAGAAAGTGAAAAAACTAATGTGTTTTGTACCAACTCTAACATGACTAAAATATCTATGGTAGTATAATCTGCTAGTAGTATTTGTTGATAGATGGGAGTACATTCAACATCAGTTACATTATCAATATTTTTGTACATTAAAAATTGAAAAATTTCATCCTAATATATAAAATAAAATGAAGAAAATGAGATTTTTTATGATATCATAACACGATGGAAATTTTTAACCTTTTCTCATAGAATCCCGCTCTATAAAAAAACAGTTGGACATCAACACTAAAAATCAAAGGTATGAGTTGTAGACACCTCTGATCCCCGTGATTAATCCAGATGGGTTATGATAATTCACAAAAAATATTAAAACACCTTAAATATGGTATGATGAAAAACCATACCAAAACCCGATTCATTATCACTAGATAAGGGAAATTTCCATACATAGTAGAATATACAGATATCACTCTCTAACCACTATCAATTCCCATCCATTCACCTATGTAGGATCTAAACAGCACATCACCTCCAATAGAGGGATTATAACCACATAATCATCCATGTTTAGATGGACATATAAATTAGTGTAATCCTAGAATTGGGGAATAGATGAACAAGTTATACTCTTTCTGAAATGATAATCTCCTCGATTATTTCATTAAAGTAATAGAATATTACCTTCTCAAGCATCAATAACCTAAGAATCCTAATGGGGTTAACCAAACTAACCAACTCGACTAAATCACATACCATAAATTGTTGGGTTATACTATTAAGGACTGTTTCTTATACAACGATGTCCATCTAGGAATCATTGATTCAAGATAGGTGGCAATAGACAACATCTTAGATCTTGTGTCTTGGAAAACTGTTGTTCGATCAGAAGAATAAGATGGTTTGAAGAATGTAATTACTAGGCATGCATGAATGTTTGAAAACTAGATGACTAAAAAGATAGTTGAACATGATCATTCCATCCTTATAGAACACTTTCTCAAATCCACGATAGATTTGCCACTAAAGGTAGAATCCGAAAATATTACTCCTAATGGTGGCCGTTAATATAGGAAGAAACTAAAGAGGTGGAATCATAAAATTCTCCAAGGAATACCTAACTATTGTAGTTAACTTCCCTACAACATCTTCTCTATGAGAATTCCCAACCATATGGAATTATCGACATAAAATGTGATCTTCATTGGTTATTTCAATGCCATACACTTGGAATACCCCTTCTATAATGATGAATATGCCTCAGATTATGAGTTCCCTTCATATAATAAGGGATGGTATGTTCTCCTATTCCAGATCCTAGGATACAAGGGACAATACTTACATGGTTAAACTCAGTATTCTAGATATTACCATGGTGAACATATCATCAAGTGAGGCTCATGGATAAGTGGGTCAGAAGGACATAGAAAGAAAACAATGTTATCTAGAACCTTCTATTAGTCATCCACATCTAGTTGTATTTCATATCTACCTAGTGAGATTTCAATCAATTCCACCGAGTCAATAAAAAATTATAGCATGAACTACATTATAGGAATCACATATCTCCACTACTTATGCACAGGAGCAAGGCCCATCTACCTTATATGCCACATCTATGGAATTTCAAGACATGGAGTAACACCATATTAGAATGTTATAACCTTTAACGTGTAATTAAAATATTCTTAAATTGATTGATGTTGTCCAAGGAATGCTCTCAAACAACAATGTTGTCCATTTGTCAAAATATATTAGAGTGAAACAATTTGAATCCCTCTAGATCCTATAATATATTAAGACTGATGTAGTTGTGGAGGAGTTCTATCGAGGGGATACCATGTCCCCTAAATACATTTATCCATCATAGTCAATGATCATGTTATGGAGGAGGCCATTCAGGGGAACATCATGCCCCTATATTTCTTGGGATGACTCAATAATGTTATCTCCCCATGATATATAATTGATAATGGTTCTGGAATCACTCTAATAACATTTTGTACCCTCCTTCATTTGGGATATTTTGAGGGATACCTATCTCCCACATGGATTTCCTTTCCAGGGTATGATAAATGGGATACTGGTCCTCTATTGAAGATCAAACTCAAATCCAAATTGGTGAACTCAAATCCCAGTTCAGTGAACTCAAATATAACATTGAGATCCTGATTATCTTCTAATACAATGCATATAATGTCCTATTAGGGATGCCTTGTATCCATACACACATGGTGATACCTTCAAAAATCCATCAATGAATTAATTATGGCATCCATGGAAAACTTGTCATAATACATACAGACAACACTCCCTTAATGACATGTGGACCACTTAGCCTAAAGAATATTTCGATAATAAAGGATAAAAGATAACAATGGTGAAAATGATATACAGTTCATAGCCCCAAATGGTTTTCTAACATCCATTGAGAATCCCTAGAGTAATTTTGACCTTTACTAGAAGACTTAAACTTAACCCTATAGGTATATGTACCTTCCTTCCCTACTGACAGTGTAAATATAAGTCAGCTCTATAATATCTCTAGGATGAATCAGATAATGAGGGATAATAATTTCTAATATAATGGCATCTCTAAACCTGATAGGGATGGATTATCCCACATATTTCAATCATGGGGGAAAAATTCTCTACGGACTCACAATTAGTGGATGATTTGGATGACCATAGTAATACCCATCCCAAAGTAAAAGAAAGTTTATTCACCAGCATAGATGAGATCAAACATATAAATTTGGGAATTAAATATGATTCATGACCTTCTCTAATTATATCTTCTATATCCATCAAATATCATGATATGTGCACTTCATTTCCAAAGAAACACTGATATGTCTTCACATGGAACAATAAAAATAATCTTAGACTCAAACTAGATGTGGCTACAAAACATCTTGTAATAACCAATTATCATCGAGGATTAAATCATTTAGCAAGGTGGATGTAACCCTATTATTCCACTAATGTAGTGGTGGAAGTTATCAAGTTTATCAATGAAATCTTTTTACGAGAACTTTAATACCAAAAATGTATTACCAACATCATCCCCATAAAGTAAAAGAACTAGTATATTAGTGTTAGAATTGACTTCAGATAACTCAATCTACATTTCCTAAAGAAATAAGTCCTATTTCTGATCACAGAATTCTTGATTGATAAAACAATCCAATACCATTCTTTAATGGAACAGTTCACATGTTACAATCAGATCATGACGTCCCTTGAAAATGAATAATCTAAAAATTTAAGAGAACTTCAAGGGATATTATGCAATCATTTCATGCTTTTTGGATTAATAAACACCAGTTCTACATATCATCATTCCATGCATCAAATCTATATTCCATTCCTAGGATGTATATGCAAATGTTATGGTAATGCCATGGTTTTAAAATAATGATAGTGGTTTGGTCACATCATAGATCTTGAAATAAAATTATTCAAGGTGTGAAAACATAGTGTTAAGATGAATCAATTGATATTTGTTTCTGGGCGACTTTAGGGAATTTTCATAGCATCATGGTATGAAACCCAAACATCAATTGTTGAATTTAAAAGACTAGTGATATTTTAGAAATTTCACCCAATAAATATCAAATGTCTTAGAGGGACTCGTTGTTAACCTTGCTTACATTCTTATATTAATAGACAACCTGGCTATGATATCTCTCTCTTTAACTAGGATAATGGAGAATTGGATCTCATATAAATGAGACAATGTCTTCGAAAAATCCATTGAAAGTGTTGAGTTTTACCTTCTACCCTCACCGGTGTTGATGCCTCTGGTGGAAGGGAGCCCACTAATATCATTTGTGTCCTCCATAGAATACTCATTGGGTACCCTCCTCTAATAACATAATACATGCACGCATACACCATCTTATGTATCCACCATCCAAGATAAACGTGTTATGGTGGAGACAATCTTTCATATCACACATCATATAATGGTTTTTTTCTTCATTGAATGCGATATAGAAGAGATAAATTATGATATCACCACCCCAATGCATGATGATTAAATGACCACCAAAAGAGAGACAATGCCCATAATTGGTAATATAAGAAATGGGAATCTACAAAATGGTTGATTTGAATGGAACAAGTATTACACTATGCAACAAATTTCACACTTCAGGATAGTCAAAATTAGATGAAATCTATATAAAAATGAGGAATTGGTGGAATCATCCTTAGATTCATACTAGAAGGATATATCCATGTTGACCTGTAAGAACTCCATGAAAGATCGTGTGGCTCTCATAAATCTATTACTAGGCTCTACAACCAAATCCGGATGCTGGGATATTTCTATGAATTTAGGATATATCACATCCTGGAATTCAGCAAATAATTTCAGGTGTTCAAGATTCCAAAAAATTTCATCCAATGGTCCTTAGAATATATATATACCAGGAAATATGACTAGTCATTTTTTATTTTGGGAATGAATGTTGAGGTACCATATTCCCCAACCACAACTACGATATTGAAGTACATATTTACTACAACCGACATCATTTCAAAATTATATGAGGTGATACCCCTAAAAAAATTAGAATGAAGAACCTCATCAAATTCATGACGACTCATACCAACACAAGATTCAGAGTCCATCATTAAATATTGACAAAAAATGATACCAAATTCCCATATTTAGGTTTAACGAAGCACCACCATGAGTAAAAAATTGAGTCCAATCACTCATATAACTATATTGTGGAAAAAATGGGTAGACCGATTCCATTAATAAATCATTATCAAATATATTCTAGTATATGGTGAACAAGGATAACAAGTGTTGGAAAAACAATCTCCAATATGATTTATTAGCCTACCACACCACAAGGTGTACAACTACTCAAGATACTCCATACTCACTATTGTACTTGACTGAGGTAGTATTGACCATAGAGGCACATCTCCCTTACCCACCAATAGCCGCGTATAGATATCTCTCATATGATGAACAACAAAAAAGTAGCCAAAGAAATTAAAATGAATATATGAGAAATAATTTTCCACACTAGAAAACATGAAGATACATTAGAATCAGATCCCAGGGGCATTTTATAAAAATGGTCTCTATTAATCATTCGTCTAAGGAGAACTAGTGGTAGCACAGAGATCCCGAATGATACAAGGAATTATGCACACCAAAAATGGACCACTCATAGGAGGAGCCTTATGTATTTCAGATGGTTTTATATTGAATCCTACTCATTAGCCACCATAGATGGGGAGAGTTCCACACCACCCACCTATGATATATTTATCATGATAGAAATCAAATAGTTGTAATCATATTGGCACAAACATCAGAGTAAGACCCATCATTTAATAGGACAACAAGTTATAAAACTGTATAGTGGTCATTCTAACCACCTAACCATAAATTGTATGGAGCATTTCCTTAAAACATGACAGTGAACTATAAAGTGTTCTTCACAGCCATAAGAAACAAATGTACACTATTCCCAATGAACTACTTGTGGATTGATTCCTACTATCACATGACTATTGTTATGCTCAAACCTCTATTAATTAGGTCATCCATATGAACACATAACATTCAAATTGGGTGATCCAATGTCTATACAGTAATGTAGTAAAATGGAAAGAAAATTTTCATACACCATGATATAAAACATCTCAAAAACATAACATCAATTGTCATTAACATCGGGAGATCTGTGTTATTGTTGAAAAATTTTAAACTACATTACTTACAAACCTACTGGATTATGAAAAACTAAACAGATCACTTATATCCATTTTAATTCACATTAAGTCATCCAAATCCATGTAACATGACATTAAAATGGACAGTTCTTCAAAAACAACATATGACTAGATTCCTACCATCAATGGAAATACAGTGAATCACCAACCCTTATTTTCCTACCAAACTAAAATGAATTTCCATGTAAAGTGATTCTCAACCATTCCACATGGCATAAAACTACAATGATCTCAAATAATCTTGATCCTTCACATTGGGTGATCCACGCCTTTCATGCATGATGTTAAACTAATCATTTGAATTCTATTTATTCTAATGATGAACAACATGGGTCTCTTAGAACTAAATAATGTTGGATACTCATTTATAATGAGATATATAGGTATGCATCAGTCATATATCATGGTCCAGACAGCACATGGTTTAAAATTCCCTCATCATATTCTTAAATTCATATGAATGATGTGAGGTATAATTTTTTATTTTTTTTTCTCACATTGATTATAGCTCCCACGACCGTAGTTTCCATATAAAGGGATTTATGACACATACAAGGAAAAACAACATTCTATTGGACAATCTTGATCCAGAATTCATGAACATAAATGGAATACCATGAGTTCTCAAATCATCATGTTAAATAGAACAATTTCTAGAATCTTCACATTAAAAAAAGAAAATAGTCATGTAGACCCCTCTTGAGAGGACAACTATAGTGGGTTTCGTCTTCAACCACATCTCATTTAAATCCATCCATCCCAATGTAGATAATAACATGTCCTTCCAGCTAGAAAATACATTTCACCTTTATTGAAGAACTAATTTCTATTTTATTCTCATTTTCAAGAGTAAGATATAAACACCTAGACATACATTCTTGGTCACAGGAAAAACATCACCACTTTTTCGGCTTGTTCCATATTCATCCTTACCAAATGACATTGAACTATATGATTTTGTAAGATATAAATGTTGCTTGATTCCAAACATCACATGATATGTTGGGACATCTATATCACTAATCCTTCGCCCTACTAAATAAATAACAGAATTAATGGCAACCACTACATAATTGTTTGACCTGTATAGTGTATTTCCCATTCAACAACTATGTGTGGCATGATTCCTGTATTCATAAGATTCATTGTGATTCTCAAATTTCCAATGAAGGTCCCATTCTCAATAAATAAATATAAATATTTCCTTATTTATATAATAGTTCATACATGTTCTTCAAATACATGTTTCTTAATTCCCATCAAAAATGGATACATAGTGAAACTAATGATACCATTCATGGGCGTAATTGTATTATAATCATTTCCTGAAGGTGGATCCACATCCTCACCATATGACATTAATGTGCATGACAATTAAAATCTAAATGTGGGTCGATTATCATTTTCATGAGATATATAGTGATGCCCTAACTTCCACAATTCGGTAAATCCACACCATTCAAATCCATTAATAATTGTTCATCTTCATCCTCAATGCATTACGTTAAAATACATGGTATTTCAAGATGTATGTGGGTCATTATTCTCATTATTATGGGATATGTAATGAATTATAAACCTCCAACATTGTCCCTTATAGTAGAAACTGATAATAAATGCACACTAAATACATAGAAATAATGTTTCTCAAGATCCATTTTCCTATGTATGAGTTAGATCTACATACGAATAATGTGTTCACATAATATGTCATAGATCTTTTTTCACATTGATCCAAAAATCATTACTATAAAATTTTAAATTTCAAGGTAATACATCATTACTGCATTATATTAAATTGTATGAGAATATTTATATACCACATTATTATAAAATACAAAGAATTAGTTTATTACATGAAATTTAACTAAAAGGAAAACATCTTGGTCACATGACATTTAAACTACAAAACAAATATGTCCATGTAACATAATTATAAATATTAATGAAAATATCCTTACTTCATGATGTTATAATATATAAAAAAATCCCCACTATATGATAATAAACTATGTAGTCCATCACCCATTTATCATTACATATCAATTGACCAAAGGAGTCTTACCTCTGGAAACTAGTGTAGGGAATTATTTCAACATATTAACAAACAACATCAATCCATGAACCGAACATCATGAATTGAGTAACTCATTTTTTCAAAATCCCTTTATTTACATTGGGATAAAAGAAAATATGTCTCTTGTTTCATCCATGTTGAGGATTTATATGTTCTTGAGACCCAAAAAATGGTGACATCATCAACTAATTTAATGGGGTTTCTATTTCATGTGATCATAAAGTAAGTGAGGCAGAACCGAACAACTTATAGTGTTATAAGACATACAAAGTATTAATGTCCCATTTCATTACTCAGGACCTGAGAACATTAATCGATGATTTACAACATTTTCATCTCCTCCAAAGAAGTTTTATTGAAGATCACATAACATTTGGTATCCTATGTAACATTATTTGTAACATCAACCATATTTGGTCCATGTGAGTCACAACCATAAAAATCATACCCATTTTTAAAATATATACAACCTTATACTTTTTCATATAAAGGTCTAAATCAATAGACTATAAACTCCTTGTGAAGGAGATGCATAACTTATCCTGATGAAAACCCACAAAGGGAATCCTAAGGAAAAGTCAAGCCATCACTCTCTAAAATTTTCATCTACATAGTTTATTAAACAATTATTTCACTCATAAATTTTTCAGAAAGCTCATATGTTTCACATTTATTCTTGAGTAAAATCCAATCTATGGTCTCTATTTCCCTTGGTCCGAAACTCAATTAGAATAATGGTTTATCACATCTGCTCACTATGAGATTATTGTTTTCTAGGAAATGAAACAAATTTTTGGGTTCATGAAACAATATTGTATATTAAATTCATAAAAAACACTATAATGCCATCGATGTTTAATTTCTCACAATATTCCAACAATATACCTGTAACAGGGACTCCCTCTATCAAAAATGAAATCATTTACCCTGAAGGACCTATTAAATCTTTGTGTCATTTTCTTGACCTCATGGTATAGTAGAATCTCATTTAACATGTTACCACTCGTTTTATTTCCCAACAATTAACTCAACAATCCATATTCTATTATATACAATTCCAGTAACTGAAATATTAAGGTAGATTTAAATTCAATGAGGTTATGTCACCATATTTTCACCATTTATCACATCCAGAATGGACAAATCCTTTCTTGAAAAGTCTGATGGACCACACCATAGGATTTGATACTTAAGGGAACAGGGATGAAGATTTACATTATAATATATATCTTCTTAAGTTGATAGATCCATTCCTATAATTATTTCTATCTATTCCGAAATTCAATATCTAGATGTTTGAGTCTTCAAAAATCATATATTACCCTTATAAAGAAGTGGATATCTTCTTTACTTTTACAAGATATCGATGAATAAGGTTATTGTAGAGACCGATAGCCTGACTTACATGGACATTACATTACTTTTGAGGAATACTTAGTACATAACAAAAAACACACACACAAGGACCGTAATAGTTTAGTTTCTTTGGAAACTCGGAATAAAATCTTCTAATCGCGGTGAAAGATCTTCAATATCTCTCATGAATATCTTCCCTTATTTTCCTAAAACCATTCATTATATCCTGGGGAAAAGAAAACATAAAAGGGTGAGCTCAAATTCTTAGTAAGGGTAAACAAAAGAAATATCAATCACATCATATACATAAGAAAATAGCTTTTGGAAATCTTAACCTGCAATAGAGCTCATAATATCATAACATGGAATAAATCATAGAAGTGAAATGTAATACCAATAATAACAAATTAAAACATGAAAATCTATGGCATACACAGATAATCATCATTTCGTGTTAGTCAAAACTCATTGCCAAGACTATCGTAGTGGAAAAAGTCCCTTTCTGAACCGAGTTACCCTCGTTTCAGTCCTGCTTCACTGAACCGGTATAACCTACCGTTCCACCCATGTCTATCTCATGAGATATAAAATATTTACCCAATGCATTGGAGGGAGATATAGGTCCCACCCATCACATAATGATACCATTCTTATGTGTGCCACAAAATCATAAATCATACATCATTACATAACCCATGTAGTAAAAATGGGATTCTTAAACAACATGACATCATAAAACAATTAATATAAGATAAAGGAATTCATAAAAATAATTCCATCACAATATAATCAAATCAATTTAATAGTAGGGATAAAAACAGAACCCTTTATTATCTTAGATGGAAAATAATTTTGATAAAACACTTGAACTCCATTCTTGAGGAAAATATCCTTTCTTCTTCAAAAACATTATTTCCTTTAATAACATGTCATAAAATTTTAAACTAAATGAAGTTGATTAAAAATAAACATGAAAACATGTAAGGGAATCTTCTTGTAAATAATGTTTTAAAAATCCATTCATGTCGTATAAGTTAAAAAACATTCTTTGTACTTTTTTCGGAAAAGTCAAAAAGTACCTCGTACGAAAAATGACAAAAGATTCCTTTCACATCTTTTAATAAAAACTCAAAGAAGGGAAAAATTGGATATAAACTATGGTAGAAGGATGTAAATATTACATATTGAGAAAACATGGATGTGGATGATAAAATGCACCCCAGTAAATTCCAAGGTATAGACAATCTGAGATAAAAATGAGATTGTGATATTTTCCTTACCTTAGGTCCGATTTGCTTCGTAAGTGTCTAAACCTCATGTATAATGATTTAAATAATGTCATTTACTTATTACAGAATCATATTCATTGTTATGATATCATATCTGGTTCACTTATGACTTTATATTACCCGTTCTTTTTTAAATTCCATGTTAAAGAGCATTTTGGGTAAAATTGTTTCATTTGTCGTCCGTGTTTTGACTTGTAATTATTCATATGATTACTTAGATCATGATTACATAATTCAAGAATATAAAACATGATTTATATATATATATATTCAGAATATACATATATATAATAAATCAGTAAATGGAATGAAATACACCGTTCATGGAGACGGTAGTCCGTACGTACGCATGAACACTGTTTTCGTTTCCTTATTGAATTGAATGGAATTAAGTAGATGACATACATATAAATATACATAAATCTAGTATCATTATTATTTCATATATTTCATTAGTACTTACTATATATACTTTATAATCATTCATGAATGGGTAATCATTGAGATTGAATCTCATCGCGTCGTGGAGACGGTAGTCCGTACGTACGCAGGAGCGATGATATCGTTCCCATGGTCGTGGAATTGTGTTTAAGTGTATGTATACTATTTCAGTATAAATATAACTTTATAATAATCACATATAGTTACTAATTACATCTTTATACCCATCCAATTAAGGTGGTGGCGGAAAATAGATTACACCACGGCGTGGAGATGGTATTCCGTACGTACGCACGCGCGGTGATTTCCTTTTTCTGTAGGATGGATAGAAGGTTAATTAGAGTTTTTTCATATTTATAATAACATATCAGTATATAAGAAATACTTATTTTATTACTTTATCATGAAACAACTAAAGAAGAAGAAGTTGAAGAAGAACGAAATTGAAAAAGACCGGTAATGGATATTACCTCTTTTTGACGCGCCTTCACATAACCTCCACTTAAAGAACTAAGGATGGTCTTTGAAGAATACTAGGAACTCTAGGATGATACTAGGGAAGTGGAGAAGGGAATTTGGCAGGGTTTGTCTGAGCTTGAATGCTCAAATTGGTGTGAGAAGGAGAGGGAGGAGGTGCCCTTTTATAAGGGAGGAGAGGGGCATCTTAGGAAAATCTCAAAATATTATTTTATATTAAGGTCAAATTCGGTTTATAATGGTTCCAAATGGTCTTATTTCGAATATAAAGTGGGGATGGGTCGAAAACCTCTCATCAAATTGGATTTATACAAGTTTAGGTTATTATTGTAACAGTATCAATTAGATTTAACTCTAAGTTAAATAATTTAACTTTTACCGTGTCTTTTTTTTCTTACACTATATGGTTAATAAACTTACTATATCAAGCCAAAAGAACCCCAAGTTGTTTATTATTAATATATATATTCTTATCGACGTCATTTGGCCGAACCTTATATTTCTAGAAATTAAATAACAATTAATAATATAATATTTGTTTTAAAAAACTAATTTATGTCATTTTTGACACTATTTGGTACATGATTTTTATGAAATATATAACAGAATGATAAGTTAGAACCAAGTTACTTAAATCACAAATAACATGTCATATTATCCTATAAAATTATTTTTAGTCATAAAAAGTCTCAAATTACATTTATTTGGGCAATTATAACATTAATTATGTTAATATTTTCTTAAAAAGGTAATTACTGCATCATCGTTGAGTCATAAATAAATTACATTATTTAAAGTATAAAAATTAAAAATAAAATACCATTATGTAGGAAATATTTTTAGTTTTCTAATGAATATTTATTGTCTAAATTATATTATGTATAACCCTATATTAAAAATGGTTTAGTAAATAAACATTGATTTTAACTCTTTTAACTCTTCTTTGAATTAAATAATAATAAATGTCCTAATCTAATCCAAGTGGGCCTAAATGATAATATTTTACACTTAAGGTTGTTTACGGTCGAGATAAACTTGTAAAATAGGATTAGGACATGTGTTATGGTAATATTAATATCATTTTTACTCTTAATTACCCTATTTACTTTTAACCGTGGTAAATAAAAGTAAAAAGTTACTATTCACCAAAAATTATTTTCATCTCATTGAACCACATTTTACTTACTGAAATCAACCGTGTCTCTCAGATATTTGAAATTACATTCACAGAAGCGGTAAAATTAAGATTTATGAAAAAGTTAATTTTTTTAACTACCACTTAGTAGTTTCACTATTCATCAAAAATTGATGTTTTTCAGAAAAATGCCAAAATTTCACCCTAAGATATAATTGATATTCCAAGTTAAAAAATGATTTCTATTTTAAAAAATTTCCAACATATAAGTTGCATTAATTAATTTTATAATTAATTTCCGCTTTCACAACAAATAGCGTGTCTTAAAGAGATAATGACTATCAAAAGATTAATACTTGTTTATGTCTGGTGTAAATGTGAAATTACATCCAATGACCAACATTGTATTTAATTGTAAAAATATATTCTAGATATACTTTAAAACCACTCAAATTAATAATTTATCACTATTACTTATTTCAATTAAAAAAGTTGTTTTTAATTAAAATTTAGTAATTTTCACTATTCATTAGAAAATGAAAGTTATCCGAAAAGTACCAAAATTTCACCTTAGGCTAAATTCGATACTCCGAATCCAAAAATGAAGTCCATTTTGAGAGATAAAATTTCTAAAATTTTAAAAAGTGGTTATTACTATTCATAACGGCTAGTTTTAATAATATTTTAATAGCATATCGTTGTTTAGTGAAACTCGGTATTGCGTACTACACACGCTATCGAGGAAGGTCGCGATTGAGTGTAATACAAGGAAAGTCAAAGATGCGTGTTGAGCAAGCTCCTTTTGGTGTAGCGTACAACACAAGGTATTAATAAAATTAAAAATAATATTTTTCATAAAATCTCGGGCTGTTACAGTTATTGACCCACCAACTAATGGAATATCCTCCTGGAAACAATGGATCTTGGAATCCTTGGGAGCCCTAGTGACATTGAGGAATAACCAAACAACATTGATTATTAAGATACATACCCATTATGTTGTATTCATCCCATATCTATGAACCGAGCTATTGGTTCATCACAAAATTCACCCACAATCCAACATTCTAGGTGGACATAGCATCCCTAGTATTTAACCCTCAACCAATATTACATCCATAAATCATTTTCCACCATGGAGAATATTTCCCATTATCTTTTCTTTTGAATGTTATTGATGTATATGGGATTAAAACCACCCAATAAAGCCATCTATTCCTTGAAATAATTGAACTCTAATCCTTGTAAACCCTAGATACACCAAGCCAGAACCTAGAACCAATGTGTGTATTAGGACATTCCTAGCATGTGTGAACAATATTCCGATGTCGTTAAAATATGTTACATGCTCAAAGAACATTAATTATATAACCTAACATGATAAAAAAAATGTTCTAAAACTACATCACATAATGTTCCATGCAAAATGAATCAAATTTACTACACCCATATGTCCAAGTTCAAAGACGCAAAATTATAGTAAAAAAAGGCCGAATCTCAAATTCCCTTAACAAAAAAACACAATGTTCCCTGATTAATGGTCCAAATATATTTCAAACAAATTTCCATGTTTAAAGACCATAAATTACAGCACATAAAGTTCAATGCATAAGCACCCTAAATTACAGCACTAAAAGTCCTAAGCTCAATGTCCATAAACAACATCACAAAAAACACCCATAATGAATGAAATTAAACATAAATCTATAGAAATTCTAAGGTAAATACATATAATCTAAATCATTACAATTTTATAGAGTAAAATTTATAGTAAGTCCCACTACATGGAATTTGAAAAATCATGAAACCATAGAAAATCCTATAACATTTTGAAGAATACTGAGCACTATCACTCTGGGACATGTATCCTACCCAAGTAACCCTTTTACATATCAGGTTATCTCATGATAACTAAAATAGATATGTCAATAGGGAATCTTGTGATTGTAGTCATTCATGTGTACTTCAAAAAATAAATCTGTTATGATTTTAATTTTAAAATCCATACATTGAGGGAAACATGATGATATTAAAAGGATTGGAATAATTAATGACAATTGTAATATTAGAGAAATGAAATTTCATGAAAACTATGAATGAAATATAATTTTATAGTAATAAATAATGTTTAAAAAATTCCATTATTCACTAAGGAAAAAATGGGAGAATGTACATTTTTTTCTCCCCAAAATCTCAACAAATACAAAATGAATCATAGTGGTGAAAGTACGATAATTTTTTTCATCTTCACTCTTATGGTATACAATAGTATAGAGGGGGGGGGGGTGGGGTTGGAACATCATCTATTAATCCAAACACATATAGATGATTTCATTATGATAATGTACTTCCCATATCATAGATGTAATGAACTTCTTTAGACCATCCAAATTAGCATTCACACAATATTAAGGGTCGACATAGAAATATCTAGAAATAATGGCCCTTTGATTAGATGTATCTATAGAAGATTAATGAGAACTAAAATCCATTTGAATTAGAGTATGTGGAATATGGTAGAGGAAGAGAATATAAAATATAGTAAAAATCAAGTGACATAATAATCCAATGTCATCATTCACACGAGACAAATAGCAAGTGATTCGTAGACATAATAAGGAGTTAAAAAATCACCTGACATCTAATGGACTCATAGGTAGAATAATCCCCATAGGGAATCATATAATCAAATGACCCCTTTGGTGGTTTGCGATCACATTATTTTGAATTGGTTCCAAAAATCGCATGATATTCAACTGATCATGTCATCAGGACAGTGGATCCTGGGACACCATCAAGACAATTATAATACCCATGGAAAAATTCCAATAATCTATGGGATTATGGTTCAGGTTTGGAAAACACATGAACGAAAATAATATAATAATTGTGAGGGAGTTCTCGTGAAGAAGTGCATCATGATCAGGTCTCAAGATCAGGTCTCGTGAATAGGTATCGCAATCAAGACTCATAAAAGAGTCTTGTGGAAGGGTTATATAGTGGATGAGTAGTAAGTGAGGTCAAGAGGATTTATAGATTGTGGAAAATTCGACCTTCCATCCCTATATATATTGGGAATCCAATGGAATTCCAAGAGTTTCTTGGAAGACAAACAGTCTCCCATGACACCAGATTTTGACTCCAAAAATGAATCAGGAGGGCATTTACATTCCTAAAATCCAAGACCATGTCTACATGGACATCAATCCTGAGTTAGAGAATTTTATTGATGCCTGCAAAATGAGAACGGGAAACATTTTGGAATAAATGAATTCCATAATATGTGTATTATTTTACACAAAAAACCAGTAGAAGGAGATTGTGTAAAAAACACATGGATCATTTGAGCCTCTAAGAGACTGGTGATCACGCCAGTATTATAAAGTTAGATGAAGAAACCTGGCATAGGATATTGAACTTCGATGGTCCAATGAATCCCCTCTTCATCGGTCATTCTCTCATAAAGGTGTATTAGACACCTGATGGTCATGTTGAGTCAACCAGATACTCCTCCCAGCTACATGAGTTTTCAGAATTGAGCACTTGATAATCCAACCAAAAATCCAATGAAAATTAGAAGGAATGATTCCCAAAGATGTAGGCCCTATGTGGTCGTAAAGTTAATGTGACAAACCCCTAATGGGAAGGATAGTAATCATTGACACCATAAATTTGAATCTACAAGAACCTCAATCCATTTTAGAATAAAACAATAGAAATAAAAATGGAGGAGGCATGAGCAACTCAGGGTCATAAAAGACTTGTGTCAAGATCCATGCTGCATTCAAGATAACGAGAGAACCTAGTAACATGCCAAAATCATCTTGTCATATCCTTTTCGCTTGTCATCCTCATCATGTGAATTTCCTTGGGTTTTATAGGAATCCATGTCCTTCCCCATCGACTTCCTAAGGATAAACAGATGGATATTTCCCCAAAATGCTCTAACATCACCCATATGACCCATGTTTGTCACATGACAGTTCATAAAAAAATTGTAATTTCTTTTTACATTATTCATATAACGTCACCAGAATCCACAATATTTTAAAAATCTGTCAACGGAAGTAAAATAATGATGATATAGAGGAATCTTTCGATAATAATACAATTTAAAAACCCTCATGGACTGTGAAGTGTGCCACCAAAACACACCCAAACCATCCTCCCTGATCACAAAAAGACCCCATGACAAGCCCCACATGCCTTGCAAAATGTCCCATGCAAGGAATTGGTCATCTCACCATGTTTTTTAAATAGGAATATTTGTTTCAAGAAGTCACTGGTACTTGTCAAAATCATAATATAGATGTCCTTCTACAAGACTGTGTGATAAAATAACCCCCATTAATGGGAAATAATCCTATAATTATGGAATTGATAATATTGAATCGCAATCACTGAAAATCAAGTGAATCCCTTTATGTGACCCATAACTAAGACTCACGATTATGCATGACACCATTATCCTTCACTGACTCCATCCTAGATCTTTGAAAGATACATAAAAAATCTTGAGAACATTAGATATGATAAGGCCTATAAATCAATACCATATCCTCATATAAAAATATAAGAATTTTCACATCTAGGAACATCGTCACACTAAAAACCCACATTGGATTTCTCAATGTAGATGATCTCACAAATGACAGGTCTTCTGTTTGCTAATATACTGATGAACAACTGGAGTGATCATGTGACATATATAAATCCCTTCATATTATAATTCACAGATCAAATGAAGGACCTCTTGTAGGATATGTAAATAACTTCCACCATGACTACTATACATTGTGCGGATGAAAATAAATTGATACTGAAATAAAAATGAGGCTTTTGAAATATAATGGTTTGAACAAAGAGTAAATGTGTAAGACATAAACTAAAAAACATGCCATTTGACACTGATGTGATTTGCATGAACAATGAATTCCACATGATAAAAATGGGATGTGTCTCCCATATCTCAAAACACCCAATTAACATTCAACTTGGGTGATGAAATTTTTTTGTACATGACATAGCATGTCATATGGTTCAAATGGGTGTTCCTCCTTTTCCTCATGAATATCCCATGGGATTTTCTCTCGATCACTGTGATGTTCTTCAGGTATATCAACAGACTTATATAGTAGTGCCCGATCATTCCAACTAGGTATCATTTCCATATATGGTCATGTTTAATCCTCTCTCAGGATACCCTCAGGGTGAGTTAGCCATGACTCCAAACACCCTCCACACATGTTGGCAAGGACTCGCGATATCCTCCTAGGTTGATAGCCAATGCATTTGACAACTCTTATACTTGTCATAATAATTCAGGATGAACTCCATGTCTTTCATAGTTCCCTTAGGATAACACCCAAACATTATGACTGGATATTGCGACACCCTTATGAAATGTCAAATAGGTTATGCGATGTTTTGTCGAACATACCATATAGATCATGAGATGTCCTCCAAAAAAGTCATCTAGGTCAGCTGACACCCTATAGACAAGAATGCCTGGTCATGGGGACCTTCCAATACTTGATAACAATTTCATTCTTCATGTATACAACCATATCAATACAAAAATCCCAATATTAACCCCAAGTTAATAGGAAAAATAGAGACTCTGATTCCTTCCATATTCTGGATACATAGGCCACCTCATCTAGGTTAGAGATCAGTATTGATAATCTAGTTTCATCCTAGCATATAATTACAATCTCTACAGCAAATGGAATTGATCACATAACATCCAATTTTTATCACAATTACATGGATCATATGGGATTAGGTAGTTTCATTGGACTTTTTTAGACCATAAATTTTTAGGTTAGAATGGAAACCTCAATGTGTAAGACCTAACAACATGAACGATGGTGAATCTAATATCTTCCATAACATGGATATATAGTACACCATTATGAGGCCATAACTCTATATTATACATCCATATAGTAGAGTTAGTTCCTATGCATATATTACCGACATAATACAATATTTCCTAATTATAGTGTATCACTTGTTTGTATGCCCTGGTCATTAGGACATACATCGTTGTATAAACCCCTAGAATTTATAAAATCTCAAAGATAATAATAAAAAATTCAAAATTGTATAATCTAACTTATCCAATTAGTTGGTAATGGTATAAGTGAACTATAAGAAATATGATTCCCAATATAATAGGGATACATAGGATGACATCCAAAAGCACATTCACTAACAGGCATCAACATCAATGTAATTACCTTCCAATCCTACGAAGTAATCAATTACGAGATTAATATTCTCCTATCGGTATTACAATCATCATTAATCATCAATGGATGAGAATAAGACTCGTACCTGGGTATCATTTTAAATATAATCTTCAATCATTCAAATAAGTACCTCAAATCCATCTATGGATTTTGGATGGATTGAACTATAAGAAATTTTATCTCTGTCATAATAGTGATAAGTAGGATAATTTTTTGAAGGCCCGAGCTATATAAAATATCCTTGATGAGATGGGTAAACATAACCCTCAGAGGGAATATTCAGTACATAAGAATTATATCGATATTATCTCATGAAATGTGTCCAATATACCATTATCTATTGTTTTTGACATCACGTATGGCTCACATTGCCTTAGAGAATCATGATTATTATATCAAAATCATGTTGATATTTCCCCTATTGTGGGAACATCATTTCTATGTAAGTATGATTAAATATCATTGCTTCTTAAATGTTCCTTATCCATGGTGAAATAATCTAGATTTGCCTCAAATGCATAAGACCTGCCAAGAGACGTCATTTATGCATCTCTCCATACATAAATTCCCATTAAATGAACTATACAGAATATACCTCCAATATTAAGTAGAATTTGATAGACAACTCATTAAGGTCTTTTCCAAATATTCACGTCCTTAAAGTATGATGTTATACTTCATTGATGGGTCTAGACGTATAACATTAAACAAGGTCAAAAATCATAAATAATGTTTCATTCATGTATTTATAGGATATGTAGGAAGCCTTGTATAGGTTCAATCCCATTTCCAAGGAACCAACTACATCCCATGATGGAAATAAAATCTTGATTGCATGAACTAGATCTTTACCTAATGCATTATAAATAACTATCAGAGTGATAGAGAACCTGTGACATGATTGAGTTGTTCATATCTATAAATGGTCATAATATAGTCATTGATACATGGGTTACCATACATGTTTCAGTTTTGGGGAAGGATTTAATGAACATATAATAAATCAATAAGAGAGTCCCAGAGTTGGAAACAATTCCCCTAAAAGGTGTGATGAGATCGACCTCCCATTCCCTCAAACAATGTGAGTTACTAATTATTATTTAATATGAATCCCGAAATGACCACGTACATTTTGAAAGTAGGTCTCAACATAGTTAGGGATATGTGAACCATTAGGATATTATAGGTTTGACTAAAAACAAATTAAAACTGAAAAGAGGGATTTATGGATGCCTTAAACACCATGAAATCAAACCCATTAATAGAAACCCCTTTCATGCCTCAGAACATGAACAAATAGTTTTTTTAGTGAAATATGTTATTAATCACATTTATTTGACATATTTCTCTTTTTTATGTTTACTGGAACATATAGTTGTTTTTTTCTACAAATGAATTATTTAATTATATTTATTTATTTGAAAATTAATTTATATATTGTATAATTTTAAATAGATAAAAATAATTTCATTTTTGATATGTTAATTTAAAAAAATTAATTGTATTTATTTTATATTTAATATTTATTTTTATTATATGTGACATGTGAAAAATATAGTTTTTTATAGTTAAAAAATCTCATGATTTTTCATCATTTCTGAAAGACGTTAATTTTTATAAAACAATTTAAATGACGTAATATTTATTTAATGATTAAAAATTTATAAATTATTTGTAACTTAAGAAATAAATGTTAATTATTTAAGAACCTATGTAATAGATTATTTTAATTTGAAAAATATTTTCAGAAATTCAATTTAATATAAAATTATATGTTTAATATTTGGTTACAAAATAATTTATTGGACACAATAATATTATTTAATTATTATTAAACCATTTTATAGAATTAAAATCAAGGATATGTATAATTATAATATATTTATAAATTTTAAGGATAAAATTACATGTTTTCAAACAATGAGTTTTTACACATTACATGTGTTATTATTAAAAATAAATATTATTACAAATATAAATTGTATCTAATAAAATTAATTTCTTATTATTAATTGGTAGGACCAAATTTTATATTATGTACCCTTTTTAGGTGTTAAAATAAAATTGCTTTGGTAAAAAATAGTTACCATGGAAACATATAATATTGTAATAGTGTAAAATCTGTAATTGAAGAGAAATAAATTGTTTAAAAAAAGATATTAATTTATTGATTGAGTGATTGTTGACATTATATAATCCCTATAAAATTATAAATTTTTTAAAAACATGAGAATATTTTATTTTTTTGTGATTTGATGAATGAATTATTTTTTGTGAATGTCATATATATGGATTTTGATGAGCGGCATCCAATATTTCCATCAAATTAAGAGGTTAATGATTTATGTATCATGATACATCATTACATTATCCATCATAGATATGATAAAAACTATAAGTTCATCCTTTTTTGATATTCTCACAAACTAAACTGTGATCCTTCTTGGATATGCTCACTAACTAAAGGGTGAGATGTCAGGGATATGTTCGCAAACTATTTTTTCTACCTTCATTAATATTCTAACAATATGATGACACACTAGGATTATGTTTTCTCTATTCTCACTCAAATGAGTATACTATATTCTTATTGTCCATTATTGTTGACTCATGTTTCCAATCTATTTTTATTGATGATTTATTTTATTCCATTCCTTAATACCTGTTTTATGATATGTGATTTTTAGGTATTATTTTATTATGTATCTTGGTAATAAACTTATGAACATATTATTCAAACTTCTGATTATTTATTCATATCACATATGTTTACCCATTCTGATTATTTTAGTTAACCCATTCTTATGTTTACATTTTCCATGTATGGGAATAAAAGTAATAGGTAATATAAAATTAGTATGATATTTTGGAAATATATTATGGATTATGTCATGGAAGAAGTTTCAATTTAATAAAATGAATAGGTGTCATATATGTCAAATTTGATTTATAAATATTCTATACGCAAATCTTAAAAGGTTTTTTTAAATTAAATGTTACATTATTTTTTAATGATCATTTAATTAAGGATATGTATCAAAGATAGTGTGTAATGTGTGTTATTATTAATAATTGATCATCGAATATGTGTTAAGTGCATATATTTTTTTATCTATATAGGGTTTAAATAAAATTAAACTTATGGATGTTATCATTTCAAGGGAAATTAAACATTATAAAATACATTAATTATTGAAATGTTAAGATTTAGTAATGTTCTATGTGTATAAATAGACATTTTCATTTGGTGAACTATGTAATTTAAGTTAATTAGTAATTAAGATGAGAGGAAATCAAAGATACCCATATGAATAATTATAAAATTATGATAACATCATTAAATTTTAGTAAGGTAGGTATTGTGTGATTATGAATCAAATAACATCTCTTTTAAGATACTAAAAATATATTCAAACAAAATTATTGATATTCATATCATGAATAACAACGAAAATGGGGGGTTTGGTATTAATTGAATCCTGAACTATTATAATACATTTATTCCTATCCACTTTCCTGATTTTACACTTTTTTCATATATTCATTGGTTAATAACATTATCCTTAAAAGATATAATATGGGATTTATATTGTTATGTAATAATGTCATGTTTTATGAGAAAACCCAACAAAAAATAGAGATTAATTTGAGTGATAAATATTGATATGAAGCCAGAATAGAAATAAGGTATTATGATTAACCACATTAATATAATTTTATTTCTAAACACACAAATGAAATGGATGATATAATCCCAATAGAGATTGGGTGATTAAGATAGAAAAGGAATTATTATTTAAATTAATAAGTGGGTAAAATGTAGAAAAAAGGTTCTTTGTATTTCTCTAAATGATGTTTTACGATGTATTATCTTTTGAAAAGGAGTGCATCAATAAACTATTTTTTAGGAAAAGTAAAGACCACATTGTATTAGAGGAATGGAAAAAAGTGTTTGACCAAATTTAAAAATATCAAATCACCATACTAAAATGTTTGAAACATGATTAATATTTAAGGTAGTTCCCTAATACCAAGGATAATAAGGATGATAGTCCCTTGAAACATACACGGAAATAAAATTTCTATTTAACAACATCTATGGATGTTACTTTTAATGACAATGTAGAGTGAATAACACTGATCATACACCCCATAAATATAAATATTTTATTTAATAACAAGTTTTACTCATCATTTATACCTTAAATGATTGGTAGGATACTATAAATACCACCACAATGACTAGTTAAAATATTATAAAAAAAATATCTTGAATTGAGACTATTTAACCACAAATTTATTCAATTTCTCAAAATAATGTTTATGTATTCCTTAAAATAAAATTGTATCTATTAAATAAATTATGTGATATTAATCATGGATTCATGATCGTAACATATAGGATATGATAATTGAAATTATTATAACATTTCATATAAAAAAGAACCTATAATGAACTATTGATTCTATAATAACCAGTAAAACCCTGTGGAAAATAACTCCCATTATATTGGGCTATTCATCATAAACGATGAATGATAAAAATTAAAAAAGAAACTATTACTTTTATGAGAGTAAATATGAGTTTATTATTCACACTAGGGATAGAAAATATTAAATATAATTGGATATTAAATATAACGTAATATAACCATTATGAAAACCCATAATTAACTCCTTAATATGTATTAAGTAAATTTTTTCATAATTAGGGTTATGTATGATATGTAAACCACATTATCGATCATCCAAAATACTAGGGTTTTAATCATAGAAAACCCAATGGGAAATTTATGATGCAGGTTCCCACATAGGTGGAATTGATGTAGTATTGATATGGGATGGTGGTGTCATAGACATTATAAAGTTATGGTGTACATACCTTAGGGTCATAATGAGGCTATCAGGGCCTTTGGGAAATAAAAAATTAATGTTATTTCAAAAAATTAAATTTTGGGACTACAAACCATTATCATATTGATAGATATTGATTGATAACTGCATTTTATACAAACTATATATTTTTAAACGTAACATTCTAATAATTTCACAAAATTAAAACATATTGGTTTACAATAATTCTAAAAAAACTATTAGGTATAGTGCTTTATAAAATTATGAAAAATAAAAAACTAAAACAACCTTTATATTTCCCTATTAATAAAAAAAAATCCCCACTTTATTAGAAGATACATTACCCAGAATAGGACATCCACGTCTCCTAATATTTCTCTACATAAGATAACCTATTAGATATATAATGTGTAATACTTTTCATAACACTGAGGGAAATGGAAAAATAATAAGGAATGATTAAAATACTATTTTTGGGTAAATAGAAGTGATAATAATAAATGATAACATGTGAGATTATGATGAGGGTATATTTCATGTATAAAATATAAAATTGAAAATATTATATTATAATATCAAATAGAAATCATTAAATAACATTGGGTAATCATTATTTTTAAAAGATTAATCATACCAACGTCACTAATTATTCTAGAATACATATTATTTTATTTTTGATAATAGTATAACTTCATTTCATAGTAATTTTATTTAGAATAAATGATGATTAAATGAACATCAATAATGATTCACTTATTCTTATCATAAAAACATCCATTATAATTAAATGTGTTAAATAAAAATGTTACCATTATTGAACCAAAATATAATAATAATTTATATATTTATATCATATTATTCTAGTAATTAATTTACAATATCATTATATGATATAAATTCATAGAATTGATCATGTGCGTGAAAGAACAGTCCCAAAACTGAACATACCAATGATTAATGGATTACTAAATGGTGGTCTAAATATATCTTCACTATACATAGATAATATTGATCCTAAATAAATTTTTTATTATTATATATCATAAATATATGGAGTATGAAGAGGAAGTTATGGATATGAAAATATTTCATTATATGAATACAATGATTTACCCTTATTATTAATTAAAATATTTTATTTAATTGTGAAATATTTTTTATCATTTCATTAATATGTTAACTAATGATTCACACCATAAACATAATTCTATCATAAAAAATAACATTTTTCACATTTTCTAACTTTCCTAATAAACCATTTAATGAGGTGATGAATGGAAAATTTGTAATCAATAGTTCCATAGATGGGGTAGCCCAGACATACACATGGAAGATGAATTCAACACATATAGAAAAAATAAAACGAATCAAATATTTTAGAAATATAGAATCTAAAATATATCATAAATATCATAAATATAGATTAATTTCCCCATAATAAATAATATTTTATGTCGTTGAAGAAAATGAGACACACTACACCCTAGAGGCAATCATCTATAAATCAAATGCAAGATACTTTCTATTTTCCTAATACCAAGGAAATGGTTTTTAATTAATGTAAAATAACTATAATAAAATTATACTAATGGTACTAATTAAACTGTCATTATATGGAATAGTTAAATTTGAGTTAGGATAAGTTCACCTAACGAAAAGGAAATAAGAAATAAGTGATGATAAACATATACTTCATGTTTTTTGTTACCTCCATCATAATGGTTCTTAAGACTTAATGGTGAATTAATTTATTAGTACCAAAACCACATGATGATATATATGATTGTTAAGGATATTACGAAGTAGATTTTGGACGAATATATATCTGTTTTGGTATATATTGTACTTCCCCTTTGGTAAATGGAAAAGGATTTTGCCTTTTCAAATACACATAACATTTCAATTACGATTATTCACTATTAAAGAAATATTTCTTCCAAATTTAATTAGTAAATTTGATCTTAATGTTTTATTTTGATCAAGGATTCAAACCCATTTCAAACAAGATTTTTTCATGAGACAATCAATTGGGGCCCATGTTTTTACTACCACATTCCCTCCTCCAACAGGCCAGGAGATGTAGACTATCACTATGTAGGCATATCACCCAAATTTGAGACATTAGACTCATGTACAATTCAACACACACAAACATATTCAATATCATACAATAATGAAATTTAATGGAACTGATATACAGACATGTATACATCTAAAATCCCAACACCAGAGTATGATAACACATATTGAAATGTAAAATGGCCAAATACAATTCCCCAACTAGCAAACAAAAAATATGTTAATCCTATAGTGTGTATATGGAAATCAATAAAGGTATGAACTGGAATAAACCTCAGTCCTTTAAACATACTATTCTCTTCGTAGTCTGGGTAACTATAAGACTTCTTCAAAGGGTTATTCACCTGCATAAGAAATGACAACTATGGAAAAATTCCACACTTCGGTGATTAATACAATACCTAGAAGGAAACCATGAAATTACTCAGCATGAGATATAAGAAATTTATTCCATATCATTACAAGTTTATATTAAACACACATATAACAATATAATATAGCAATACATAATATATAAACACAGTTTCAAATTAATGTTAAAACAGTAATGGTATCCTTAGACTACTTCTCGATGCTTCCACATTTCACCCGTCTAGGACAACATGATAAACATGTCAAATAACATTGATAGAGAATATTACTGATAAAATGATTATATATTATCTTTATAATAAGTTAATTTGGGATGTATTATGTGAATTATATAGATATGGGGATCAGACCCATCACTGTGTTGTATACTAAAAACCCAGTACAGATTAACCTACTAATTAGGGGATCGACTCCAACATAGTCTTTTAATGATGATACCAAGAAATACACATAGGGAAAAGTTTGTGATGGAAGATATCAATCTCATCCTCATTGATGAAACCGAAAACTCTATTGAAGACATAATTTCCTTATAGGGAATCCCTATATTAACTATATGACAAGACTACATTCTAAACCACCATTTAATTGGTCAAAAGAATGTACCATAAACAAAAAAAATAAATAATGAATATAGAAAGAGGTTCATGAAAAAATTGAATGATTACACACCATGTATGTTTGGAATCGGTTCCTTTCGATAAATCTTGAGTCATGGTCATGTCTATGCTCGATTACATGGAATGTCTGATCTGGTGTACTCATGACCATGTCTGTGTTTGGTTGAATGTGTATATTCATAGGAAAACCGAATTTCGATGACCATGTAATCATATACATGACTTTGTACACTCTAATGTATGTTTTGGGAATCTAAGTAAGATTTAGATGTCATATTATCACTACCACAAACTATGTGATGATTTTCTTCCTATAGAAACCCATGTGGCACACAAGGGGGGTCCCACATGGCGTGTAACTTCAGAATACTTTTCTTATAATGTAGGATTTCACATAACCCACATATTATTCCACAATATATTCTATTTCCTCCTTCACCTCTGATATTTCTACATATTTTTCCTAATGATGTCATTTTTGCTCCAGTTGGACCATAATGTCACCGTTCATCAGAATCCAACAACAAAATACGATCAAAAAATACCATTGATGGTCCCTGTCGTTGTTTCACAACCCCAATCATATTGGGGGTGAAAATTCATTCTCAATTTATCTTCACTAACATTCTATCTCTATCCCATCATCATTTTGAACATAAATATATGATATCAAAAAATTGCACTCAGAAACAGGTTTGAAAATATAGATTATTAAGTTTCTGGTCAAACCATTAGTCCAATGAAATTCTATTGATTAATTCAAGATGTATTATTGGTGAAAAAATGTAATTGGAAATTATATATCCTTACTCATCATTGTTCACAATGGCATCGATCAATTACATTTATATTAATGAACTAGGATCCATTTCCAATAAAACATTTCTCCCATTAATCCTCAGATAATAATCTGTTACACAGAATATAATCATACCAGAAATCAATCTTCTGGGTGATATATATGTTTTTGTATGAGAATAATAAAATAGTGATAAATAAAAAATCAAAAAATTCTTACCTCAAGGTTTATTGATCATTGATGATTAAGGAATCTATGTCACTATCTTTTGTGAAATCATAGTGTTTCGTCGCACACTGATTGATGATCCAAGATTTAGTCATCATTCACCTATGTATTAATTTCCAATAAACTATCTAAGGGCTCCTTGATTATGTTATTAAAAATTATATTTCATCATATCCATATCCTTATATGTAAAAACTATGTCATGCCATTTTAATTAAATAAATTTATCAAATAAATTAATATATTTAAAATTTCACAAAGGACTACGTCCACAAAACTGATCTATTAAATCTAATGATAGGTCAAAAATATGGTAAAACCAAATCACTAAATTAAGTGGTGGACTCATATTTGGAGTATGATCATCCATGTTAGAGTTATTCCACTATTACAAAACACTATTCACATGTGATATTTAATAAATTTCAAAAATAAAATAAGGGAACACCTAGGTTGGGAATCTCATGAGGATTCCATTACAAGACCATAAAATAATCCACAAAATATTCCAAAACAATATATTAAAATATAATATTCATTTAATTCTCTAAAAAATGGGGATCTATGTTTTGAAAAACCAAGAGAATGTTTCATAATGATATTTGGGTAGTGGGAAATAATTTGGGTCTCATATTCCTAGGATCTCTCATGAAGTCTTTTGTGCAACCACAAAACATGAAATAAATGAATTACTCACCGATGGAGGACACTATATTTCATATCTCAATCTCTACCATATAATCAAAAAATGCATTCACAACCTCAGTGTCTATATCTCCTTATGTGATAACTTGTGATTGGTTGTCCATATACCAAATCATCTACAACAAGTCGAAAATTTCATGTACCGAGTCTTACTGTTGAGGTAGATCTAAGTAGTAAGTCACATCTCTAAATCTACATAGTATCTAAAATGGGAAAATTAATATCAAATATTGTATGCCACCCTTGAAAATATATGCAATCCACTTTGAGGTAAGACCCCGAGGAACACATGGTCTCTCACCTCAGACTCCAATGGTCTGCATGATTAGTCTAAAAAAGACTTATGATAGCTATGTGGTTTTCTCATCCCCTCTTGGAAGATCTTCAACTTCTCTGTTGTGCCTCACACCAACACTAGTCCCATAAGAACTAACACTCTTCTTTCATTCAAGCATAGTGGAAACCATCAGGGTCGCCTGTACAAGTCCTCGAATGATTCCATACAGATGGTGAAATGGTATGTATTGTTTGATACATAATCCACCTTTGGTTGATGATCCGAAATACTATGACAATTTTCTATCATGATATCTCATATTATATCCTTAATTATGTGAATTGTCCACTCACTATGGCCATCATTATGTAGGTGGAATTTTATTCCCAATCACTAATGAGTCCCAAAGATCTCCAACATTCCCTTCCAAAGTCGACATGTCAATTGAACATCCCAATTAGGAATGAACCTTGAGTGAACTCCATATAGTCATAAAATATCATGTCTGTAGTGGAATCCTAGAAACTCTATGAACCTCTAGTCATGAATAGATATGATGTGGTATGACATGGTGAGTGGGTCTACCATCCCAGAAATGGAAAAATTTCCTATGTATGTACATGGTAACCCCATCACCATGTCCTTGAATATCCCACCTCAAGTTGCCGAGATAAACCTTCATGAACCTAGTTACCAAACATCACAATCATACAAGCATGGCATCAAGAGGAAAAATTTTCAAATCCTTTCTTTATCCATGTCCACCAAAACTACCTTTGGATGTCCTGGATCATTTTTTTTCCAAAATTGGATATAAAACCAATGTAGATGTGTGATGAACCCTGAGAACCTCCAACCAAAACATCATTGGTACCATTGTGAATCCAATTAAAGGAAATACATCATCCATGCCATCATCAATTTAATTAGGATCATGTCAAATGGATTCCTATGTATGTAGGTTCTCATAGTATGGGTCCCAATGTTCATCCTCTCTGGCTCATTGTATTGGATGAAGGGTAACAACCATCAACTAAAGGTATTCTTCTACATCACCTCAAGAAATAATTACTATAATAAGTCCATCTAATTTAATACCTTATCCAGCAACTAAATACATGATCTCCATCAATGAGAATATACTACCACATTCCACTTTCAATAAAAGTGTAAAAAATATAAAATTCACAGTCTTGGAGAAAATGTATCCAATTCTATTATCTCATGAAAATATCCTTCTGGGGGAAGATATAAATGATAATCTTATGGTCATAATAGATGATAAAATTATCACCCATCATGTTGTTTCACAATATAATAAATGAATCGATTACTACTTTTCACTCAGGATTGTGGGTCATGTTGTTCAAATAATGTGTTCTAAAATGTAATGAACCATATTCAATCATCTCCTACATCTATATTAGAACACATTTATTCCCTGTTCATTATGAATCATAGAAAACCATTTACTCAACACCCTCCTTTGAAAATATATATTAGGGACTGCATTCAATATATTCCACAATTCATGGAATTCTTGATGACCCCACTCTATCAACATGAATGTATTCCACTATTTAGAAAATTTTCTCTAGGGTGATAATATCATTGATTAATCGGTTATTAATATATAATAATAGCATAATCTCATAATGATACTCTCACATTCATCCCACTTTGGGGTGGCTCTGGATCTAAAATTATCTCAACCATGGTCACATCCACTAAAAATCCATCTTATGAGATAACATGTCCCATAATACAGTAATCCTATTTCTATAACTAAAATTTTGATATCTTCTCATTATGACGGTTCTCTCAATGTTAGTCCGGAACAATACTTAGGTTTCACATGTTATCCTCCTCATACACCAAGTACACAAGGATATCTACAGTGGAGACTACAAAAAATCTATCTAAGAGAGGATAAACGACCAAGATAACGAGTCACATGGACATTTTAGGGGCTTCATCATGGAAAATGGAATCACTAAGTACTCATATTTTCCATTACATCATAAGAATTATTTCAACAGTATATCCTATTTTGATACTCACGAATGATGATAACCTAATCTGATATCAATATTCGAGAATGATCATTCCCATATCAACATATCAAAGATCTAATAAATAATTAGTAGTGGTAATATTTTAATTAGGGTCTCCTAGATTAGGAAACTATAATACCAAAACAACATCATTATTCTATATACCTTCCCAGTGAACAATACTAGGTCTTCTATGGGTGAAACACTATGTCAGACAATGACATTCCTCTATAATTCCTCGAACTACACATTTATAACATTATGCTCTGCATGAGCCATCCTATATAATGATTTATATATCATTTAATAACTATGTTGTAGATCAATACATATTTCTATCTAATGGTGGATAGTAAATTGTTTCACATCCTCTAGAAAGACGACCATATAACCGACCACCACTGTAGGAAACTGTATATTTATTACATCTAATACAACAAGTGTCATGCAATATAACTGATGAGTAATTGGATTCACCCTCCTATACATCCATATATCCTTATATTTTAGTATTTCCTTTATTCCCAAAAAACCTCATCTAATGTCCATCGACACGTTGCTTCATCCACCTAATGTATAATATCAAGGAATGAACTGTTGATAATTAGTCTATATCTATCAAGATGTATTATAGTTTCTTTACATCAATAATGATATAATGTAGACTCTAAAATCTATTTAAGTCCAAAAAGCATGTCCTTGGATAAAACGAAGTCATATTTCAACTCGATGAATAATTATAGGACGAACCAAAGGGCTGCGTGAAAAATACAAGATGTGCATACAAAACAAATTTCCCGTGAGAAAATCAGTAGTACTAGAAGGATTTTCCCCAGTATCCATGGAAACATCCACGTCGCCGACACGAGAAATATTTTTTCATTTGGGCTCAAAAACATCCATGCCAATGACACGAGAATGAGTTTCTACACAGACCCAGAAACTTCTACACCACCGACATGAGGACTACGGATTCTGTACTGATAGTCTTCTACGCCAACACAATGACCCTGAGTGATTATAAATATAATGAAACCCCTTCCACATACTAGAGATGAAAAACTTGAACCATCTCCACTGTGGGTAATTACACTCATCCGAATGAAAAATATGACTTCCATGTACGAGTTTTTCCGTGACAAGTCTCATGGGGGTCCACCTTTGCATGGGACCACAAGGGTTTGACCCTCACACAATTACACACCTATTGGGCCTATTGCGCGCAGACCCCTCCACCTGTGCGCCACACCCCTACAACCTTTGCATAAAAAACCTCCTCTATTGCGTGAAAATGTTAATTTCCTCTCACCTGGCATTTTTCACACAGCTTCTCCAATTGTGCACCTATTACGCAAAAAACATCTTTTCAGCTCACACGGCCTTTTCCGCATAGCTGGTCTATTTGCACGCAACATTCCCTTCTTATACGTGATCTTTCACACATGTTCGATGTCCTTATTTTGGGCATCTTCATAGAGATATTCTTATGACCAAAACATTTATGTTACACACCCATCTCTCATACAACCCTCTAGGCTCAGATGAAGTAACATCAAAGTCCCATGGGGGTGCTTCTAATTGCATTTCTTCCCACATGCTTCTTCTCATATGCATGAAAACATCTATTTATTCATTGTATGTTGATGCTAACGTGGAACGCTCAATGGATCACTCCATACCACCACCTCTCCATGGAATTTTTGATGCCATCCCTTCCTCAAGTGCATGTGTGTATCAGTTATGTATGTCCTAGGGGTGCGTAGTGAATTCTCCTCATCCGATCTATAGGCTATTAAACTACCAATCAACATCTTCCATATAAGATGATGTGAGACAATGAACTCTCCCCATGTGTCATATGTAGGGTGCCCCATCTCAGACATTCTCAACTCCCAATCAACTCCACGAGAGTGAGATCATTCTCACAAAGAATGAGGTTGTCTTTGATGGAGTGTGGTCTATCCCCGAGGGAATGAAAACAACCTTTGTTTAATTCCCTAGCCTTTTTTGTGGAAGGCAGAACACCATTCTCCTCTATTGTTCATCATTTCCGAAGGCTAAATGGGTGTATGGGAATTGAGACCTTAATATTCCCATCCCACTCCCTCTCGGGCTTTATGACACACTAGCCTCCATCCTGGAGTAATTCCCAATATCCATCTCATTGGGCTTCTAACCAAGTTTAAGCAGTTATTTCCACTCTAGGTTGTGGACCACATGTAAACCCCTGTTTCCATTTTGGGCCTCTAACTACTTGTCAACCCTACTCCACTTCCCATGAACACACCATTCAAGATGTGATCATTAGTTCGTTGAGGCCACTTGTTTCTCACACTGACCATGACTCACATGGGCTTAGAGTTTGAATCGACCATGAAATCCTCTCTAAGACACCAAAGCATGTAATCCCCACACCATCCATAACTACACAAATTTTATCCACACCAAGGCAAGGAACATAGGAATCCTCTCTGAGGTACAATCCCTCCATTAATTGGTTATAAAAATCTCCTCGTCGGTTCAGCAAACCATCCCAAACTATGCAGACATTGATCCTTTCCATGGAATGGTATGTAGGACACCTCTCATGGGTTCAATCCCAACAATTATTGGTCTTGACCCTCTTCACATCGGTTCACTAACACCATTCAAACTGTGAGGATATTGATCATTTCCAAGGCATGGTACGTAGGATTCCATCCTAAGGTTTATTCTCAATAACCATTTTCCCTGACCACATCACGTCGATTCACCCCTTTCCCTCTATGACATTAAATAATATGCTGATTTTGTCTTTCATGGAACTAAAATGTCCTCATCCAGTGGTTAGCCATTGTGACCTCATCCCGCAGTATGCCATTTTCAACCCCATGAAACGATTAGCCATTGACAACCCCATGCCGTGGTAAGCCTTGTAAACCACATACAACGTTAAGCTATTTTCAACCCCATTTTTCAGTAATCCATTGTATTCCAATCCATTGGGACCAATATCCACGGTCTGTCCCAATGGATTCAAACCATCTTCGTTCTACTAACCTTGTGTAATCCCTAGTTTATAACCAGTTTAATTTCTTCTACGCACTCCCCAATTTTATACCCAATCCAGAACTATGTGGACATTGAATCACTACCACAAGGATACATATAAAGCCTCTTCTAGGCCTAATCCCAACATCATCGTCTTTCTCAAGTTGACTCCATCTCATTCTCCACCCACATCACTCAACCATCCATTATCCATATTGATTTATATCTAGGCGGCCACACCTGGTGATATCATGTTAACTCACCTCCCACTTACATTAGTATCACTTGGGTAACTAATGACGTGTCTGCCCCACATATGTGTTCCCTCCAAGGGTTTCAACAATCTGATCCATTATAGTTAGTTTAATGATCTGTTCGATCTGTCTTGGATAGACGTTGAACTTTTGGAATACCCTACGTTAATCATGGGAAGCTGGCGAATACATCAGAGACATGCCTACAACATACAATTCCATGCATTCGACATGGGATACAACGACTTTTTTCTCCCATGATAAGACCTATAATAAGGGGAAGAAGCCCAGAAATGCTAGTGTTTTAGCATCCAGACATGCCAGTGATGTCCAACATTACTACTCTCTCGTCTAAAGGGTTCTGCCCTGACTGGACCCCCTAGAATTTCTGGATTGAAGTAGGGTAATTAACCAGCATTAATGAAGATATGTTACTTGGAAGAGTCTCACATAAAACATCATAATATATAAGGGAGACTCAGACTGGGTGATGATTTTTGATGAGGAATCCACGGATTGATGAACTGACATCCCATCATCACATTAAAATCACGGAGAAAATGTCCTAGATCAAGTGATAGATGTCACCCACCTTTGGAAAGAAAGAATGCGGG
This sequence comes from Viscum album, assembly GCA_963277665.1. Lineage (NCBI taxonomy): Eukaryota > Viridiplantae > Streptophyta > Magnoliopsida > Santalales > Viscaceae > Viscum > Viscum album. Next base: position 1,111,715,200 of record OY728145.1, read on the forward strand.
GAAACAGTCAGTGTGTCCTCATTCTCTGAAATGGATGGATCAGTGCACCCCAACGATAGTGTCAAAAATAGTAATGAAGAACATGATAGGATTTTCATCTCCTCAATTTTTAGATTAGATGTCTTTGAGACATCATTGGACTAGCTTGTCACTGGATCCAGTTATGTGACACTGGGCCCCGCCAGGGATATATCAGGCCTGGTGTGAAACACACCAGAAGTCGAGGTGGTTAAAACATCGGAAATCTCTATCTGTGATGTTTTTATATTGGATCCTTACTACAAGTCATTGAAGACAGAATGATGTTGGTTCACTCGATGATGATTTTATTTTTGCTGTAATAATTGTTTGATATCCCTGCCTTCAAGACCCAAGATGCCACAACAAGAACCTGATCGATTCCCATCCATCGATGTAGGCGTAGGGCTAGTGCTAATGAGACAATCCCACATGGATCCACTAATCCTGTGATAGCTCCGAAACACACAGATATTTGGTGCCAACATCCCATATCCCCTTCTGAATTTGTTCAAAAAAGGGTGATAAAAGAACATGTCCACCGATATGATGGGGATGTGATTTTTGCAACATGGGATTTGGCCCGTCAGGATTTATAGGAAACTACACCTAGTCTCCACCACCTCCCCCCATGGTCCGTGAGGGGAACCTCTACTCCCCACTTCGATGAGAAATCATTTCGGGAGCCACTCTACGGAACGTTTCGATGACTCCCTCCCCTATGACGTTTTGTTTGGGGATGTCCGAGCTAGCCCAGACGCGAACCCATTTTTGGTTCCCCAAATGATACATCCCACTAGGCCATGTCAACGCAGTCACCGATCCCCAAAGGATGAAGATAAGGTATGTTATATGCCTCCACCACCGGCCCTGATCCAATTAACCTGACGTGAGCGTCAGACACATTCTGTGGAGGACACCCGCCAACGAGCATCATCGTCAACAAATAGCATGCCAGGATCCACTGTCGGAAATTATCATTAGTCTTATATATATTATATGTAGGGGTACATATATACCCAGCCTGGATCGAGGTCCCAACTGCCCCACAGGTAGATTTGGTCGACAATCATGGTCGCCGAGGCAGGTATTGGATAATGAAGACTGACCCACGTCAACGACACCCAGTACAGACGTCATCCCTATGTCTCCACCATGGGGAACACAGGTCCTCCCCACATCTATGCTCTACCTGGATGTCTGCCCCATGATACCTTCAATCTGAATGAGGTTCCTCACCACAATAGTGACACTTAGTATAGAAGCCTCTTCCGCACTCAAAACATTAAATATTGGGTAATTTTTCCAGCCATAGGATGAAAGTGTGGGGATGTTACACATCCACTCAATATCTACAATGGGATACCCCACATGTCCTTAAAATTCCTGGAAAATGACCTCCACACCTCAGCAATCAGATGGGTCATGGTTATCTTTGCTTCATCGACACCCAGAACGGTGGTCCTACCCGTGTTCGGTATGACCTGTTTGACAAACCTCCTTGCACGGACGCTGCTAGGGGAAACAAGCATTGAGGTCCTATTCCATGTCCAATATTCTCTATTGGAGGACCTACCTACTCCATAACATTTCATGAATATTACGTCCGCACATCTACTTATGGACATAGTTGTACTCCCCGTTTTCCTTTTGATATAGGCTCATGTTATCCTCACACCCCAACTCAAATAGGTTGATTACTTTTCTTCCCCAGCACTAGTATGACTGACGGTCCTCCTCGTGCCGGAAATATACCCTACCCCGAAGAACCACCCCAGGGTAGGAGGTCGGGTTGTCGTCAGCATAAAATGAATACTGAGGATATTCATACCTAGATTAAACTAGTATGGTTCTCAGATTTGGAGGTGAAATAAGACTTGTTGATGGAACCCTCACCTAGATCCTCCGTGTCCAGGGCCGAGGTTGGAACATGGAACATTATCCTCATACATTCAGAATGTGAGGTCCATTATATTCCTGCCTAATTTTTCAGGTACATCAAGGAGGAAAAAAATATTGAAGATCCACAGGTTCTGGCCGTCCAATCGCCACCATCATCACTAGAAGCACTCTATACCTCAACTAGTTATCACTGAGTGCTATTCTGAGGACTAATGGTAGACGAGAAAAAACATGGTCCAACTCTAGTATCTTTAGTACTTTCTCTATTAACGACGGTCTCCAGCCCGTCTTACCATGAAGTGGGGCCATATCAGAACACTCTTCAGTGGATTTCACAAGACGCAGTAGATTGTTAGCTCGCTCTCCATATTATCCCATGGCTAGTCTGTCATCTCAATATTCATCTTCAGTACCACTACTTTTTCCCAACTGCCTCTGGTATTGGAGTGTGGAAATGAAGGGCCAGACCCAGAATCAGGGCCAAGGATCATGTGGGATATTCTCACTGTGGACCATTTCCCAAAGATGTTTTGGCATGTTGCAGTGTCAAATTATAGGGAACCAGAAGACCTCTCCCAAGAAGATGTTGGATTCTTTAACTAGAACCTCTGGGTGACACATTTCTATCTTCTTCATCATAGAGTGGAAAACCCCATGAGTTAGCTTCACTTCGAAAACATCAGCCAACAATGTTGTTTGTTGTATATGGTCTCATTCCCTATGGCCCAACACCATATGTAACCCTTCCACCATAGACCCTCCAACAATGATGTGTCTATAGAATTAAAGTGCACCACAGGATTATCAAGGAGGATTCCCCCCACATACAGATATGTAGATGTGGGTAGTATGTGGCCCTCGATTTCAGTTCTCTTGGGCATCAGCCAATCTTTTGTGCAACGTAGTGGATATGCCTCCATGTAGGGTCGCTGTTAACATGGTCGACCTGTCAGGGGTAAAAATGAGGTAGAGCTTATTGGAGAGGACCTACAGCCCGAGGGAGTCTCACACATATTGAAAATTATGGGTTTGAATACTCATTAATAGGGGAATCTTCTGGGCCTTCACGGTCCCACCGAGGCAATAGTCCTTAGTTGAAATCCCCATAAGGGTAAGGAACACCTTAGAGTTGTCAAACCCTATAAACTGTCTAGATATGTGCATAAGGCAGAAGATAATCCCAAAACATTCATGCCATGTTCGCAACTCACATAACATGAGAATATTTTTGATGACCTCTTTGATGAATGAACTATAGAGTGACGATCGGACTATGGGGATCCTTGGCTGGGGCAGTAGTGGCATACACAACTTCTCCATAAGGAATTTTATCTAGGTGACCTTGACCATCCTGCCTATGTGGATAGGTTAAAGGCTAGAATATACTTACATAGCGAGTGGTATGTGTCACCAAATCCAACAGAGCGATGTGATAACCTCAGAGATCCACCTCAGATTCCCCCCGCTCCTCAGCATGTCATCCTTCTAGCTGCTCCACGAGTATTCAGGCATGCTTATCGTGTTGAAGCACCTACTAACACATTGTTGGTTAGGTATCCTCTTCTAGATATTAAACCCCAATAGAATGATGAAATGGTGGAACTCATCACCTTCCATGATGATTTAGTGTCTGTAAAGGTAGAAATACCGCCAGATGGCATGTCATATTTTGCATGGGTGGATGATTTCCTAGCACCTCCCAAGTTTCTAAAATCCCACCTTTTCTCCATTAAACAGGACATGAGACCTCCTACAGTACCTAGGCCACATCATCTCAAGGTGTGGACCCATTTTGTGAACTCCAACGTTGTATGTGGCTTCCAAACACCTTTTTTGTGAAAACATTGTAGGGGCCAACATTAGTCTGGTAGAGAAATCGCCCAATCAGATTAGTTGCCAGGAGGGAAGGCCTCCGTAGGTAATTTCCCTACCAGTTCACTTCCAAAACTCAGAAGATGGGTATCAAATAACTCTTTAAATGCAAGCTGAGCCCTGATGATCATGTTGTAGTCATTTTTCTCCTGGTAGAAAGGGCTCACATACTCCATTGACATACCATTGAATCAAGAGAAACTTTTGACGATGTGTGCAGGGAATGTCAAGACAAATCTATTCTTCTCTCTGATCACCCAAAACTACCTCGGGGGATTCCAAGACATCTCTGAAAAGGATCATCGCATATTGGAAGCATTACAGCATACTATTTAGGCACGTCTTTTTCCTCCTATAATCCCTGTGATAAGAACCATCAGGGTCGAGCCCACCACAATTTCTAAAATAGATGCCCCTAGGCAACATGAATTATAACTGGTGGAGAAACATATATGACCCCATCCTTAAAAAATTATATAATGTTGAAACAAATCATGAATTCAAATTGAGGATATTTCTGGGTTTATAGTTTTAGTGAATTAGGACATAACAATCATATATCAACTTGAATAATACATGTAGACACTACTACTCTGTATCCATTTTTTCCTAAGATAAGAACTCTTAAAAATAAATATCTCTAGTTCTATGGTTTTGACAACATGATTTTTCCATGATCCCCTCATTGAACCTATTCCACATTATGTCCTATGAAAGAATTTCAATAACTTGTGATTGATAAAAAGATGAGAAAGGGATATACAAAGAAGGAAAACTGTTAGATTTTCAAAACAACAATTAAACCATGACGACATTATCATATTTAATACTTTTAACATTTATGATTTAGTAAATACATTTCACTAACTAAAAGATCACTGCTTATCATTTTGTAACGAAAATATTACCATAAAACCCATATAAATAAGGAAACCTGGGAGACAACCATACATAGATGAAATGACCATATGGTCAATATCCACACATAAATCTAAATGGAATAGCCATACGACCGACTTCCATATCCGATGCATTGAAGGTTTTAATGTAACCATTGATAAATAGATTGTTGAATCAATTTGTCTCACATCACATTAAAAACTTTTAAATAAATTATAACTTCTAAACATTCATGTCCATATAAATAAATCCTTAATACCATTTTAAAATATGGTAATTAAGGAGAAATATTTTGAGGAATAAAACATTAAAAAATTTATAATGATATTTTTGTTAAAGAGTTCATAACCCAATGATAGATTCTTTAATACATGGAATTTAGGAATAACATTTACAAAAGATTATAATATCATCAGAATAAAGAGTTTTATGATATATTATTTCAAAGGATATTATATACACCCTATAAAAGTGAATTGGTGTATAAAAACAAATAATTCTCAATGGAATGTAAATTGAGACGCTATTTTACAAATATCGTATCATTAGATAAAGGATAAACCAATGACATAATTATGAGTGACAAATAACAATAAACCCAATATAAGTTGTTATTAAGTGTAAAATAATCAATGTTCATTCACACTTATTTATAGAAAGACATACACATGAAGTATATATTTATCCCAATGAATTTAAATTTGGTAAAGGTGTTCTCTTACAAGAATTCGACAGCCTAATAGCATAACATGAAAATTCAAAAAATGAGTTGATGTTGGAGAAAAGATTATCTCATCACATGGACCTAAAAATGACAAAAATATGAACATATGAGAACATATCCCAACATAATGAAAATTATATTAATTGAGATGATATAATAACTCTCTATGTTCAATGAGGCCCTACAAGAAAGACAAACATGGAACATTATTCACAACACCTCATCATCCATGAATTTCCTCAGAGATCTCTTCCTTGACATGCATAGAAACAGTTGTCTCTACTCTTTTATGTCCTCCATTTGTCCTTCCATCAAAAGTACTTTCATTTCTATTATTTATAACTCTCGATGGATAGCCACTAAGTAATCTAGATTAAATTTTTTGATTGAAAATTGGACTAGCGTTCCCCTGATCTCTTTGAGAGATAAAAACCGTCCCCCTCTCCATCTTCAAAATTCAATTGACTCGATCATTCATATGCATAACCTCAATCTTCCTGAGAATATTACTGAAAAAATTTATAATTATCATTGCGTTAATACTAATGATTTACTTATTTGGGAACCTGTGAACAATGGGATTCTTAACTCCAAAGGATATTATAAGTTCCATTTCAACAATGTTGACAATGATTACCCCTTTCTAGATAAATTCAACAAAACCTGGAAAAAACCCTCAAGATTTACTTTATTTTGGCGGATTTCCCATCAATGAATCCCTACTGATAACTGATTACAAACTTCCAGGATTACTCTATGTTCTAAATGTCGTATGTGCAACCAAAATATAGAGGATATTAATCATCTCTTTCTCTCCTATGACACATCATCCACCCTCTGGAATATATTCATGAAATTTTCTAGTGTAGATTGCTTCTTTTTGTTTCCATCAACATAAAGATTCATAATTTCTGGGAGTTTTCTATGTCCCAAGAAATAAAAAACCTTTTGGTTGTGGTAGTTGTGGAACATCTTCATATTTTCTGGTATGGTGGAAATGAATTATTTTTCTGCAATAATTATTTTAAAATTAATGTAGGGAAAATGAGAATCCACATGGCTATTAGCGAAGTGTCATCTATCCTAAGATATCACTATAAAATTTTTTTTTGTGACCATGGGATCTATAGACGTGTTGGGGTGGAGGGGATCTACCCTCTCCCCCACTCAACTCTTGAAGTGTTTTGGATCACCCCCCTCCTCCAGGATGGACTAAAATAAATGTGGATGGAGCCTTCAAAGGCAACCCGAGACCATTGGGTTGTGGTGTCATCATTAGAAATCACCAGGACCAGATTCATGGATGTTTCTATGGATCTAGCGGTTCATCTACTAATTTGGAAGTTAAGATGATGGACGTCATCCATGCCATCACCTTTGCCAGATTACATAGCTGGAACAATATCAGAATTGAGAGAGACTCAACTACAATCATTGAGACCATCTGGAATGGTACAATTCACCTTTCATGGCCTCATACTACCCACTAGATGGACTTTTTGAATTCCCTCGTTGGGCTTAACTTCATCGCCACTCACGCCTTCCGCGAAGCCAAAATGATCACTGATGGGCTTGCCAATCTTGAAGTTACTCACGAATTGCATTGGATGGATGATCTCCCATCTGAAATAATCCCTTATTATGATCTGGATGTCATAAAAATTCCTTACTTTAGACCTATGTAATCCCCCATCTTTTTTTATCAATAAAATTTCATACTTTTTGAAAAAAATACGTTGAAGGATTCCGTTACCAATTTGGTAACATAAAAATCACAGAACAAATGAAATAAGGATCATACAATGAATATGTAAATACCCATAATTTAAATTATGTTACCCAAAGAATAAAATAATGATATTATATAAACCACCCAAAATGAAACAGTGGAAAATATAACATTAATCTCACAAGAATAAAAAGTGAGAGGAAAACCCAATACCATGTTGTAATCAACCGAGACATATGAAATAAAATAATAGCAATGAAACGAATCACAAAATACCATGAATATAAATATAGTCATGATAATATATGTAAAATTTTTGTAATCAATACACCACATGTAGGATATAAGTGGAAAACAATGGAAATCTCACTGAATTAAAAGTAAGATAAGAAACCTGATAACTAAAGTCTGACTTGTCTTGTATGTTCCTTGTTCTTCCTGAATAATAAACCGAAGATAATTTATACATGCTAAAGAAAAATTTTCATGTTTTAATATTCTTTTAATATCACTTATTACCATGTTATAACATTTATTTAGTTATTTGAGTTCATATTGGATATTTTTTCGATGATCGGAACGTGAGTAAAAAATGAACTTCTTATAAATAACAAAACGTACTTGTGATCAAATGTATCTTATCTCTAGAAAAATATTCATGATTTAAATATCATATATATATTAAATATTTATATTCCTTTATTATAATATATAAAATTTGTAGATAAGAAATGGAATGCACCGTTCATGGAGATGGTAAGTCATATGTATGCATGAACGCTGCTTTAATTTATATTATGTATTTTAATGGATAGAAAAATTAATGATACATAGGTATGTTATAATTTCAAAATACTATCATTTATAATTTAATTAACCCCATCCTTTATACATCCCATGTATGGCATGAACGAGTCATATCACATTGAGTGGGTGGTAGTCCACACTACCTGAAATGAAATTAGTGAATTTACCTATTATAGAAACCATACAGATATACGATAATAAAAAATTTAGAAGATAAGAGAAAAGATAAATATAATATATATCAAATATAAATATATTTCCATCATAATGGGCACTATGATATGAGATTGGATACATTTGAACAATCATCTTTTCGTGAGGTAGTAGTTAGTCGTCCAGAAAATCATAATGATCGTTTCCATTAGATGGAGGAGTGATGAAGATTAGATCTAATAAATATCATTAAAAACCTAGATTATTGAGATTACTTGTGTTTCTATTAAATTAATTATTAATTATAGTCATGGGGTTGGTGAAGTAAAAATAAAAAAAATAACATAAGAGGAGGTGTTACGTTTAAATCATGTAACTCCACTTGGTTTGAACAAATAGGTTTACATTAAGTGCCTTATGCCTAAGGTAAGGCTTCAAAGAGTAAGATATGGATGTATGGAGACTCATTGTGTAGAGGTTGGATGATCCAAGGGGATTTATATGTGTGAGGAATGGGATATAATTGGTGTCCTTTTATAGGGGGAGGGAGTACATTTAAGAATGTTTGAAAATATTATTTTATTATATGATTGTTATCAGTTTATAAAGATCCAAAATATAATAAAGTGTAAAATATGATGTTTATTGATCGAAATAAAAGAATTCAATAAGAATATGATAGTTTTGGAGTTTTATTTTTTAATAATCCTAGTTATTTAAATCATTCATTAATGAGGTAAACATTACAACATAATTGTTTCATAAATAATTTTATTTATTTGATGTCTAAAATTTTTAAAAAACTACCATGATGTAGGAAATATTTTTTTTCTAATTATTCTTTATTCTCGAAGCGATAACTTATATATCCCAATGTAATATTGATTTACTAAATGATATATGTTTCTGTCATTTTTTCAATTACTTTAAATTAATTAATATATTGTGTAATTATCACTACTATGTGGCTCCATGGGGTCCCAAAATCGACCAAAGGAGGCCAGTGGTAAAAATGTATCAACTGATATAATTTGGACACATTTCAGGGGAATTTATTATTTTCATTTTTTATTGTTACCCTTATTTACAAGATTTACCCTTTTACCATGGTATATAAAATGTTTACTGATGTAAATATTCATAATGCCCCAAAATAAAAGATACTTATTAACATAATTTGGACATCATAATTCCAAATATTGAATCCATTTTTTCAAATTTGTAAATTAATATTGGAAGAAATTAAATTAACATTATTTCTTATTGTCAAAATATATTGTTTATTTTTATGAAATAATAACTCTCAAAAGATTAACACTTGTTTATTTCCAATTTCCAAGTAAATTTACATCCAATGAAAATAATTTGAATAAATAGTAAAAATATAATCTAAATAAAAAATAAAAAATTTAAAAAGATAATCTAACTATATAAATAAATTATTTTAATATGTATTTTTTAATTAAAATATAGTAATTTTGCACTATTCATTAAAAATTGAACTTTATCTGAAAAATAAAAAAAGTTACCGAATGTAAATTTTTTATGTTATGATTCTAATGAATATTTCTATTTTGTCAAATAGAATATATAAAAGTGAAAAAAACTACATATAAAAGGGTTCTCCATTAAATGGTGGCAAATTGGCCTTTTGATGAATATTATAGCATTTGTGCTTAAAATTGAAATAATTCACATTTTAATCCTCTAATAATTACTTTAAAAATATTATAACATTAAAAAGAATATATAATAATCTTATAGTTAGTTATATTCATTCCCACCAATACAACATCTAGGTGTTATCTACCATTTAAATTAGTAGTATTATTATATTATTTTTCTGTATAACTCAACGTTGTGTGTAATGTAGGTTTTCTTAGATACGCATGGTTGTGTTTCAGGTACTCCTTAGAATATAGCATCCCCATTAAAGTAAAAATAAAATTTAATTTACAATTATTAACAAATATGAATAATACAATATTCATTATTTACCTGGGATGTTACATCATTCACCCCTTTTGGAAATTGTGTTATCACAATTTTAAAAATGGAATTGGAAACTTCATTGAAATTCCCAAATTAGTAATGAATAAATAAAAATATCACATTGAAATAATTAATGATATGTAAAATGGTCATCTATGATAACCCATATTAGGATTCAATGAAAACATGGACATGGAGTAGAAACTACATGTCATGTTCTAAAGGAGAGTGAAATAAAAAATGATTAAGAGAAAGTTAACCACCAGAAAATCACAAACATGTTATCGGTTAAACAGTCATTGACTCCCTAGTAGGAAAAGGTAATAGACAACATTATTTTTTTAAGTTACTTTTCCTAATGTTGTGGACTTTTTTATGTGCATAACTAAAAATATAAGGAAGCATAATTTCTTGCCTTGTAGACTTTCATCCTTTACTAAATTCCTATGAAAAACTCATCTATACTCCAAACTATTATTATTCCAGATCACATAGTCACACATGAAGTTATAGAATAAATTTATATATATTCACAATATCTAAAATAGATAAACTGTATATTTCTCCCATATCAATCGAATCTAAAAACTTTACTAAAAGATTAAATAATCCCCAAAACGGATAATCATTTTAAAAAAAATATAAATCTTAATATCCGAAAATTTAAAATCTATACCCAATGTTCAACAAAGACCATTCAATATACAATTGTCCTTAAATTAATTCAATATAATCCAAAATAACATTGAAACCCAAAATTTAAAACGATTTTATCACATAGTCATCCATAGTAAATCTCAAAAATTTATCTCTAAAAAACATCGTATACTCATAAAGTGTCATACTGAAATATAATTATCCAAAACAAATATTCCCTATGATAGGTTAATCATTTACTTAAATAACCCAAAATGCTTATAAGTCCACAAAAAAACTAATATTCTTCCAAAAAAAAAAATTCCTCCATTACTCCTCAATTAAAATCCCAATGTATTCTATTTTCCATATCCATATAGTGTTTCCCCAAAATAGAGATTACCTTATAAAATAACCATTAGTACATAATCACCAAATCATATTTCTATTTTAAGGATATCCATTTGAAAAAACATATGTTCTAAAAATAAAAATATTCTTGATCCATAAAATCATTTAGCTAAAAAATAATTTGTCATACAAACCGGGGGGTACATGTAGTCTTGTGGATGTAAATGCTCCCTTGTCGCCTTTTAGGTGTTAGTTTGATTCATGTGGCCATGCCAGACGTGACGGGTTGTAACCCTTATAACGGGTTATCCTTTTTATAACAATTAAAAATAACTGTAACATGTTTTAACCTCAATGGTTATTTAATATCTTTCATTTTCTTCCCAATACATTAATACGTCAGCATGTTATATATTGTAGTTTTTTCACCTCCATATGATAATATAAATCAACTCCTAAAATAATGATTATCACACCTTGATCATGGTATCTATATTGATTGATCATCATCAAGTTCACGTATGTATAAGGTCTATGCATTACAACAATGATTCATATATCCTTCAAAAGAATTTTCTTCCTTCATCTAAATACACGATGTACAACTTCTGTAATGCAGGTGTTCGTAGAAAAATAGTTTCTGAAAAAAATCATGTATGTCATATAATTTAAAGACATCTGATAAAACATGTTTTTTATAAAATAGATGGACCGATTTTGAGTTTAAAGGTGAAATTACTTTTCAAATACCATATGTTTGTACTGAGTGTCTATATAGTAAAATCAAGTATAAATAAGTTTATCAAGAGTTTCTTTCTACAAACCCATTTTTAAAATCATAATATTCATTAAAATCTTGTAATAAGGTAATATATTATTAAATTCCTTGATTATATCTAACTATCTTGAAAATATGATAATATTGAGAAAAAAAGGATTTGATTAAATACAATCCATGATCTACGATGATATCAAGGTATAGTAGAGGTGTTTGATATCCCAAAAGACTTCTTGCAAGTGAATTGTATGCTAAAAATTGTTTCACAATCATCTAAATAAGACTTTTCAATAATTATTGCAAGCATGTCATTAAGAAGAGATATGAATGTCGTTTGAGATACACATCCTTCAATTTGTATCAGACATTCCTTTATCTGAAGAATTTATAAAACATGTATTTAACTAAAATAATATACACAGGGACTAACCATGTGATTACGAAAAACTCATAGTCACTAATGTTTTCTAAACTGACCTCTAATAACAACTATAAGGACCCAGCCTAAAAAAATTATATAAGATTGATTCAAATCAAGAATTCACAAAGAGTATATTTTTTGGTATAGAGTTTTAGAGAATTAAGAAATAAATATTACATGTCAACAAGAATATTACATGTACACAGTACTACTCAGTATCCATTTTTCATTAAATAAGTAACTCTTAAAATGAAACATGTCTAGATCCATGTTTTTGACAAACATTACTTTTCCATGATCCCATCCTTGACCCTATTCCACTTTATTTCCTGTGAAAAACATTTCAAAAACATGGGATGAGAAAAAAATCTCAACAACGGATACATAAATAAGTAAAACAATTAGTTTTCCAAAATTATAATTAAACCTTGAATTCATTATCAAATGTATTAATTTTATACTTTATGATGTAGTAAATACTCTTAAATGAATAAAAGATCATTTCTTACCCTTTTGTAACCAAATAATTACCATAATACCCATAAAAATCACACATAATATATAGAGGTAATATGGGACATAAACATACTTATATGGAATAATTCTACAGTATATTTCAATATAAATCACTAAATAGAATAGCCATACAGTCGAATTCCATACCCAATTCATTGGAGGTTATAACTTAACCACATGTCCATGATTATTACTGCACCACCCATCATTTACATTATAATGTAACCACCCTTAAAATTTCCTTGTACCATTATAAATTCATAACACATAAAATATTCAAAATATACGCATTCCAAAAATAAAATTTCTTTTTAAATCATTATAAATCATTTCAAGATCTAGAAATAATGAATTATTTTCAAAATACATTTTTAGAACCATATAAAATATTTAATAAAGAGATTGTTGAATCAAAGTGTCCCACAACACAATGAAATTTTTTATGTAAATGTTAATTTCAAAACATTCATTTAAATATAAATAAAAACATAATATAAATTTTAAAACATGGAGATTAATGGGAAATATTAAGACTAATAAATCATTAAAACATTTAATGTGATATTTTAGTTAATGAGTACCTATGCAAATGAGATATGCATAAATACAAAAAATTTAAGAATAAAATTAATCAATGAATATAATATCATGAGGATAAGGAAAGTGATGCTATAATATTAAATAGGCCATTATATACACAATATATATTTGACTTGGGGTATAATAAAAAATAAGACTCAATATAATGTAAATTGATACATTGTCATTTACAATGACTGTATCATTAGATTAGGGATAAATTGATCACATAATTATGTTTGAAATTTAAGAATAACCCCAATATAAGTTGATATTATGTGTTAAACAATAATATTTTTTTCAAAAATATTCATAACACGATATAATCATGAAGTATAATTTTAACCTAAATAATTGAAATTGGGTTAAGATGCTCTCATAAAAAAAATTCGACAGCCTAACGACGTCACATGAAAATTCAAAAAATGAATTGATGAGAGAGATAAGTGTCTCTAATTACATGGTCATAGAATTTATAAAAATTAGGATATATAAGAACTTATCCCAACATAAGAAGAATGAAATTAAAAGTCCTGACATAAAAGTGATCATTGACAAAAAAAATTACGGTGAATTGTTCCCTTACATATTTTGTAACATACAAAATAGACAGAAAATAAATGAAGGAAAATACAATGAAGATGTAAATACCCTTAATTAAATGAATAAATAATAAAGTTATTTTAGTTACATACAACTCACAAAAGGAAATAGTGGAAAATATTGAATGAATCTCTCTCGAATAAAAAGTGAGATGAAAACACCTTACCACATAGTAATCAATCAAGTCAAATTGAATAAAGTTAATAAAAACCAAATTAATCACATAATACCATGAATATAAATATAATAATGATAATATATTTCAAATGGATGTAAAAAATACAACACATGAAAAAAAAAGTGGTGAACAATGGAAATCTCCTAGAATTAAAAGTGAGATAAGAAACACATTACCTTCTGTCCGACTCATCTTGTATGTACATTTTTCTTCATGGATAATAATATTATGTTAATATACACATGATTATGAACCTTAATCGAGTTTTATTATTGATTTATATCACTTTTTTCAGTAACAATTATTTAATTATTTGAGTTAATGTCAGACATTTTGTTGATGTTTGAAACATGAGTAGAAAATGAACTTGATATAATTACAAATTATCCATGTGGTCAAAATTATATTATGTCTAGAATCATATTAATAATCTAAATAACATATATATCAGATATATCTAGTATATATATATTTTTTATAATAGTTCATGACATTTTCATATAATATTGGAAATGCAACGTTCATGGAGATGGTATGTCGTAGGTATGCATGAACTCTACTTTAATTTCTATTTCATATATTAATGGAATGAAAAAATAATGATAAATAAGTTTATTATAATTCTATTATAACATCATATAAAATTTCATTAACTCTATCATTTATATGTTCCACGTATGAAATTAACAAGTCATATAACATTGAGGGGGCGGTATTCCACAGTTTCTAAAATGAAATTATCGTATTTACCCATAATGGAAACCATAATGGTATGATATAATGAAAAAATAAATAAGAAAATAAAATATATAAACATAATATATATAAAAATATAATTAAATGTCTATCATAATGTCCACCAGAGAGGTGGTTGGAGATATTTGAATAATCATCATTTCATGAGGTAGTAGTCCACCATCCACATAAATAGTATGTTTGTATCATTAGATAGAGGTGGGTGGAAGTTCAGATAGAATCGTTGTAAAAACAACAACTTATTATATTGAAGATAATATTATATCTATAAAATAAATGAATAAATAAAGCATATGGTGTTTGAGATGTAAAAATTATAGAAAATATCTTTAGAGAAGATGTTACCTCTAAATCAGGTAACTTCATTTGGTTTGAACCAAAAGGTTTACATAAAGTGCCTTATGCCTAAGGTAAGACTTCTACAAGAAAGAGTGGGATGTATTTATATTAATTAGGTTGAGGTTTTACAATCCAGGGTGCTTGAGAAGTGTGAGGAAAGTGTTAGATGTGGAGTCCTTTTCTAAGGACGACAAGGGGCTCTTTAGGAATGTTTGAAAATATTATTTAATTCTATAATGATTTTTTGTTTATAAAGTTTCAAAACTCAATAAAGATTAAGATAAGATTTCTATTGATCAATATTTAATCTTCCAATAAATATTTTACATGTTTTAGATATTCTTTTTATTTTTACAATCATATTTATTTAAATCATTCATTAATGAGGTAAACATTTCACCAATATTTTGTCTTAAATAATTTTTTTTGTCTAACAATAATAAAAAATACCACGATTTATGAAATATTTTTATATTTCTAATGAATATATATAGTCTATGATATATATTATATATCCCCAGGTAAAAATTGATTTACTAAAATATATATGGTTATGTTATTTTTGCCTTTAGTTTAAATTAATTAATATAATTTGTCATTATCACTCTGATATGGATCCATGGGGTCCCCAAATTGACCAATGGATGACCATATTCAGACATATATCAACATATATGATTATAAAACATTTTAGAGGAATTTATTATTATTATAATATTATTTTTAACCCATATTTACCATGTTTACCCTTTAAACATGGTAAATAAAATATTTACTGAAGTAAATATTCATAATTTATAAAAATAAATGATACCTATTTATATTATGTGGACCTCCTGATTCAAATTATGGAATCCATTTTTCCATATTCATAACACAAAATTGTAATAAATTAATTTAAATGTAATTCTCATTGTCCAAACAAAAAGCGTGTTTTTATGAAATAATAACTATCAAAATATTGACAGTTCTTTAAGTTCAATATCAAAGTGAAATTACTTTAATTGCAAATAATAGAAATAAATGTTTATTATATAATCTAATTAAACTTTAAAATAATTTAAAAAGATAACTTAAATATATAAATTAATTATACTAAAAGGAAATTTTGAATTAAAATATAGTGTTATACACTATTCATTAAAAATGACCATTATCAGAAATATTCCCAAAATTTACCCAAAGTTAATTTAGATGTTTTTATTATTAGTAAGATTTATATTTTGTCAAAATAATATTATAAAAGTGAAAATAACAAGATTTAAAAATGGTTTTCCATTATAAGGTGGTAAATCAACCTTTTAACGAATATTAGAGTATTTATGATTAAAATTGGATTCATTAACATTTATAGACTCTAAAATTAATTGGATAAATAGACAAACATTTAAAAAAACTATGAAATCTGATCTTATATAGTTATATTAATTCCCACCAATACAATGTCTAGACATTAACAACTATTTAAATAATTTATATTATTATATTATTTTTCAGTATAAGTCAACAATTTGTGCAACATAAGTTATCTAAGAATCTCATTGTTGTGCATCAGGTATGCCATCGAACATATAATCCCATTTTAAGTAATATTAATATTTAATTTAAAAATATTAATAAATATGAAAAATGTAATTTTCTTTATTTACATGTGATGTTACACCGCCTATGTAGTCTCGTAGGATCCCCCCCCACCTACGGCACACCCTCTGGAACCATAGCACCCACCATAGAATCCTCAGGTTCCCCCGTGCAATGCGCCACCACCTCCCAGGCCTGATAACTATGATCCAACTCCTCGACCGGATCCTCCAGCCCCTTATCATGGTCATCCATCCACTGAACCCTTCTTGAGGAACCGAACCTACTCATTCAACAATGCTAAAGCCCCTAGTAATTTCCGAAGTTCCTTTGTGAATTGGGTTGTATGTTTTCCTAAATACAAAATGATATAATAGGTATACCTCACGTATCACCCTAATTACAACCCATGTCACTAGATCCCAAGGAACACCTCAAATAGTGCTATGTGTTTAAAGACTGGCTTCAAGACCAGGTGGATAATAACATAGTCTGGTTATGACCTACTTCAGCATAGGTGGAATGTGTCTTCATGAAGCCAGACAGAAGCAGTGTTAGTGAAGGTGAAGTGGCATGAGGTTACTCACCGGGGATCCCAGAAGTTTGAAGATTAGACGGCTCATAAGAAAATAACCATTTCCCATGAAATCATATGTGAATTCATTAATCTATCTGAACCTTTAAAAGAAACTTCCCCATCCTGAACTAATACTTCAATGTCAACAGCTCAACCGTCCACTTCCCAGAAGAGCATTCTCCAGCTGCGCAAGGGATAACAAAGTGCCCTGCCAATTTCATCGTCGTCCCATACTCATGGAATTTTCATGACCCCAAAAAGAGATATTACTCATAGAATCCATCTAGTAGTTGATGGATCTTCATATGATGATAAATGGTACACCTCAGTTAATAATGTAGATCTGGTAAACTCCTATATGATTCTTGATGATGAAGATTTCCATGTGGATCCTCCCAATATCCCATGTTGTCACCAGTGTCGGCGGATCCATGGCTATATGGTCCATCAGAGTGCCTCAGTCAGTACTTCCATTAAGGTTGTTCATGCTACCAAAGCCAGGAAGCATGCCTAGTGTAGATCGAAGCATGCACAACCATCTCACCTGGTGCTATTAGGTCTGCCTCCATCATCGTTCATGTTGTCTGGGTTAGGTAGAGCCACCTTGTCCACGCTATGACAAGACAAACTTTTTTACGGACTAGTCACAATCATTTGGACCTCATCTAGTAGTCACTCCCTAGGCTTTACTAGTGAACATTAGGATATTCCAAGCACCAGTCAGTATTCGGTCTAGTAGGTTGGGCCCACCATAACTTCTGTCACAGAGTGACCACATATAACTAGAATCTCATGCCTGTCATGGAAGTTTGATGTCGTCAAGAAACATTCCATCATTCTAGAAAGGATCTCTATCTTTACGGATCTTCCCATGTCAGCTGATATGTGTGAATCTCTTTCCAAGGAATTAATAAGCCCCCTCTAGTTTGAGACAGAGGTAGTTGTTTCATAAGCCATCCATGCTCAGGGAGTTGAGCATGATGAATGTCAATCCATCATCTCTTTATATATAATAGTGAATTCTCTCCAATACTAAGGAACATTCTCGCACTATACATCACCTACCTGTTTAATGACATGAATGTTGGTCGTTTTCTAATCGACACGGGATCTGGGATAAACCTTATCCGGACTCAGAAACTATGAAAAATATTGTTGTCCAGTGATTATATGAGTTCATATATCCTAATAATCCATGGATATGAATGATGGAATAGACCATGGCCAGTAAGATCCGCATGAAGACCCACGTTTGATGGCCTAGTTTCTAACACTGAGTTCCTTGTTTTTCGCAGGACACTAATTACTATGCATTGACTGGTATGTTATGGCTCCACCAGCATGCAGTTGTTCTTTCTTTGTATAATTAGTGCCTCAAGTACTCCATTAATGATCTATTTGGAATACATCATGGTGACATGTCTTCCTTTTCCTCTTGTGAATCCCAGTATCTAGATGCTGACAATTATAAGAGCAAGGTCAAGGATATAGGATAATGAGGTTGAGAATTCTATGGTTGCAACTGACTCGTGGACAGATCTAGATGATGCCCACATCTTTCCAATCCACCGATTGGAGGCTAAAACCCCGGACAAGGGACAATGCTTTATTTGTTCTAGAACTAGGGGGAGCACATTCCCAAGTCTATGTGATGTCGTATGATCGACTTGTACTTCTACACGAATCAGGATCAACTGATCACAGAGCCCCCTACTCTAATAAGGTTTTTGGATGTCCTCACCATTGATATAGAAATACAAAATAATTGTTTTTTACTTCCAGTCTAGGATAAACCATCTCAGGCCGACATTCCACTATTACATTGATATCATCATGGGTGGAATTTTCGGCCAAAGACCAGATGGGATCTGGTCAACAACCTTCATCCTTAATGTTTCGGCATCATACGTGTCCCCAAATGCAGTGTCATTTTCTGCTCAGGCTGGTAGCAACCTTCAATCAGGATATATAGACTGAAAGGAAATTCATTCCACAGAGGATACCTCCAATATATGAGAAGAATAATATTTAGATGATGCTTCCCCTTCTTTTGAAGAGGGTGTCTCTTCCACAGTCGACGAATTGGTATAGGTGAACCTCTGTAATGAGGCACACCCGAAACCCACCTTGATTAGTGCCTTCATGCCCCTCGAGGAGGTACAGTTTTACGTGGACTTCCTTAAACAACACCTTGATGTATTCACCTGTATTTTTGACAAGATTCAATGAAAATATCCCAATGTAACTGTCCACCACCTCGATCTCCGGGAAAATCCTCGTCGGTTCAAGTAGCCTCCCAGAAAGATGCACACTTCTCACAGTACCATGGTTGGGGTAGAACTTAATAAGAACGTCAAATACAATTTTATTATAGAGGTCTAGTACTCTAAATGGCTTGACATATTTGTGCCAGTTATGAATATAAATATATAGATCATAGTCTGCATCGACTTCCATGATCTCAACCATCAATTTCAGAAGGATAATTTTTCCTTTCCTACGATAGAATTATTTATTAATACCACTGCTGGGTTCCAAGACCACTCCATCATGGACATGTACTCTGTGTATAACCAACTCTGAATGGGTCTTGAGGAAGATGATTCTATGGGTTTCTAGGTACCACAGGTCACATTCTGGTACCAAGTAATTCCCTTATGTATATAAAATTCAGGTGCCACCTTTCAGCAGGATACACATCACACATTCAAGCTGATCCTCATGACATTTGTGGAATGTTATGTGGATTAACTAGTGGTCAATTCTCACCAGCGTTAGGACCTTATCAAAGGCTATGGTATAGTGTTTGGGTTCCTCTGTTCTCTTCACCTGAAGAAGAATCCATAGAATTCTACTTTCAAAGTTACCTCTGGAATGTTCCTTTGTTTATTTTTCATATACAAGGGAATTGATATCATCCTAGAGAAGATCAATTCCAACAGCCAGATGTCTCCGCCATGCAACCTCTATGAGCTTGGAGGTTATCAAGGCCACATAACCAATATACGTTGATTCATCCCAAAATCTGGTCGTCAAGTGTAAGAAATTTTCATGGGTCATGATGAATGGTTTTTTCTACAAGGGGGAAGAATAATTTGAAACTTCCATAATTGAAATCTAGAAGTTTCTTCTTCATCCACCTCTATTAATTCCACTTGTTTCCAAAACATCTGATCGTCCTTTACGTGACTGCGCTGGAACAATCAATCGGCTCCCTTCTGGACAAAAAAAATGTGGGGACAATGATACATCATTACAATCTCAATTTCATGCTTGTTTTACAAATACCTGATACTCTAAAATATAGATTTTTTGCCTCATGCTGGTATTCATAGAACATAAATTGCGACATTATTTATAGCAGCACGAGTTAGAGCTACTGTCCAAGGTAGATCCGCTAAAGTACTTCCGGAATTGTCTGCGTTGACATGTCGTCTAGCTCGGTGGGAAGTAATCATTCATCTGTTCTACATCAGAAATGTTCCTCAGTAGTCTATCAATGTGGAATCATTGTCATACTTCCTTTCTTCTCATATATATTCCGCGAACCAATCCATGGACCTTGATTTTCCTGACGAGGCAATCCTCTCAGTAAACCAAGCCATTCCGCACTGGATAATTATCTTCGATAGTGACTCCTAGTGTCCCACCATTAGAAGGCTTAATGACCCCAAGGTCAACACTGTAGTCTTGGGTATTTTATCATTACCCCAACACAAACCATTCTGATGTATTCATTCCTGTTGTCATAATGTTGCACTAACAATGAGGCAGAGTATCAGGCTCTCATTATTGGCCTCTATATGGCCCTCGAGATTGAAATTTCCCACATTAATGTTAATGGGGAATCCGAACAAGTCATAAAGTATATCAACAGTGACTATGTCTTTATGAAGACAGAGCATATACCGTTGTTGGAACACTCTCTCCAGCTGATTTCCCAATTCCCATAACGGCCAGAATTTAATCATATCCCCCAATCCCAGAACAGATTATTTGACACCATGGCTATCCTGGTTGCATCACATGGCGAAACCAGATAGGATGAACTTTTTATCCACGTGGCACACTGGATATTCATTTCCCCCTTCAGTCCAGATGACGATGATATCCTACAAGTAAGCCACCATACTGGCGAAGCCTCCATGTAAGGACCTCCAGGCCCCCTAGATGTATTGATTAAGGTGACTACCGACTGGAGAACCTCGTTTCTCATGTATCACCTAAATGGTAATCTCCTGATGGATTGGGTCAAGCATTATCAAATATGACACAGTTCATTATAGATTACCCACTAGGACGGTACTGGTCCTTAGAAGATCTAATACAAGTGTAGGATTAATGGGTTTCAACTCTGTTTCATTCAAGGAGTTGATATTTACCATGACATTCATCAGTTTCATGTCGGTTCCTGTAGGGCTCATCATACCCAGCAGAAACTATCTCCCCAGATCCTTAGAATGAGGTATTTTTATCCATCCATGATTCATGAATGCATCGAGTTCTCTAAGAGGTTCCATGTGTGCCAAATTCATGCCAACATTATTCATCATCCACCTGAGCCTCTCTACACTACCATGTAATCTGGGCCATTTGTGGTATAGGGACTCGATGTCATGGGAACATATCCACTAGTGATAACTTTCCAGCGTAGGTTAATCCTGACCGCTACATATTTCTTTTTCACGTGGGTTGAGGTAGTTACTCTCAAGGAGGTCAAGTCCCATTAAATCATTGTCTTTATGAGCTCCAACATCATCTACTGATTTGGAGTCCCCCACATAATCCTCACTGTTAATGGAATAAACATCCAAACATTTGAGGTAACGAAATTTCAATCTATGTACAACATTGTTTCTAACCATACCTCTCGTTATCATGCATATGTAAATGGAAAAATTTAGGAGTTCAACAAAACCCTCTCTATCATTCAATAGAAAATGGTCAGTCAGAACATGAAGAATTGGTCATAAAATATCCCCAAATCCCTTTGGGATTATTATATAATGACATGTAATTCCACCTAGGTGACCCCATATTCCATGGATTATGTATCAATGGTCATTCTTCCCATCTAGAATTAATTTCCCTCATTGTGCACAATTTTCTATGATCATCAAGCAGAAGATAAACTAGATGAAATCCATCTTTCTGAATTGTAAGCGCTCTATGAGTAAAGGCTTTCTTCCATGCACAATATAGAAAGTCATCAGAACAAAATAGCTAGAGCTTTCAACATGAAGTTTCACCTTTGATCTTTCTTGCTAGGCGACTTAGTGATGGACCTTAGAACACTAATGATACCTAATAGTAAACCACACATGGTGGAGCTCAAATGGGAAGGACCTTACATTATTCACATGTTTTACTCCAATAGTGCATACTCTCTTGTTACCATGGATGGTGAGCATATAACTCCTCCCTCTAATGTGAAGTTCCTCAATCAATATATTACCTGAATATGAAGGTATTACATGACCATAAACTACCTGGTCCTACATGAACATAAACTGTAAAATGTCATACATGACATTAAATTCCATGTCATCCCATATAAAATTAAACTGTATACTGTCCCACATGACATTAAATTCCATGTCATCCCATATAAAATTAAAATGTATACTGTCCCACATGGTCATACATTAAATTGTATGACCATAAACTACCTGGTCCTACATGAACATAAACTGTAAAATGTCATACATGACATTAAATTCCATGTCATCCCATATAAAATTAAACTGTATACTGTCCCACATGACTCAGTTTTCCCATGCATATGAAATTAATCTATGAATCTACGGTCCATTACCAATGACCTTAAACTAAGATCACTACTTTCTTTGCAACATGAAGAAAAACTACACATCATCCTTCTCTAGAACTACGTGTGGCTCGATTCACATCCTTATGGGATATGTAAGACCGCGCAAACATTGTTGTCTTCGGGTCCATCCCCATATCATAGAAACTTCCTTTCCTTTCTAGTCCAATGGCCTGATTCCTTCCAGGGGAGGAGTACGTGGTGTGGTTAGGACTTTTTTTCCCATTCACTTTGGGATTTTAACAACCACGCCACATATATCTCTCTCTTGAGGTCCCTTCTCAACCTTTTCCAAAACTCATCTTCTAGAATCGACTGATCATAAGTTCTGTCCCTTGACCTTAATTTTGTATTCACCATGGTTTCATGGAGTGCTATGGTTCAGAGCCTGGAGTGTCTAATTCTACCTGTACAAGATTTCACCCATTATTTAGGCTCCCCCCCTTAATTTGGGATTTTATTATCTTTAACATCCAAATGGATCCCCAAATGGCTTGAATTTGTGGACCAATGTATCTCCTATCATTACGGTCCAAAGTCCTCAAGGGTTTCGAAAAAAAAAATTGATACAAGTCCCACATTGAGAATATGGTCATTGGTTGACACTCATTTTTTGTTCCCATTTCAAGTCACTCGATATGGATGTTTTGTTTTAAACATAGTCAACATTTATCTTACATCATCATGCCAACCCCATCAATCCATAAATTTTGGATAAAATATTCACTTCATTTTCCACCTCATCATGTCTAAGTTGAATTTCGACACTCTTGGTAGTATCCCTCAGTGTGCATTTTCATGTTAGGAGGACAAATACATGAGAAGGAATCATTAGAGGCTCCACACCGACATCCCCTTTATTTGTATCCCATGTAATGCAATGGCCTCTACGTACCTTATTTCACACACTGAGTTTGACTCACATGGGATTACAAACCTGATTGAGGTCTTCGACCACATGAAAGAGTTTTGCCTCTACTTGGTTCGAGATCTATGCCCTTAAAATAAGACCTCATTATATTGTTTCCCATTAGAACTACATATATTATGATTCCCATGAATATAATCTATGTTGGAACTACTAGAAATTTAGTATTTGGGACCAGCTCAAGTTCAACTAATTATCTCTTCATTTTAGCCTTTTTAGGCCCTACCACTTATAGGATTTTTTGGTCTTGCATGTGTTGGATTATGTCCTAATTCACATTGGGTTTGTATTAGCATCAACACATACTCCCCTTATAGTATCTTGTCACTCCAACCACTTATCCTACATGACATTAAATTTTATGTTCTCTTGCATGACGTTAAATTGTTTATGGTCCAACATGAACAGAAACTATTACGTCCCACATTACGTTAAACTGCACTCTCATAACAATGTATGGCTAGATTTTTTATTAGGGGAAACTAGGATGTTTCATCCATATTTCTAGCCACATATTTTTTGACATTTTTTGGCCCCTCAGCCCTAGGTTTTTCCCTCTCAATCATGCACGGTGTGATGTGGACCTCATCCTCATTCTCATTGGTTATGATTTATCATGTAATAAACATTACCCCTATGATCCCTCATGACTTCTAATAGTTTCCTTTATTGGACGATGTAAAAATGAATGGTTGTTACTATCACTTGACACTAAACTGTGACGTTCTTGTCCTGGATGAATGATGAAAAATGGAATTTCATCGTGGTTTCCACATTCAAGAGGATATCATGTTTTATATCGGTCTCACATCATATCATTTTTCAATCTCGAGATATAGAATAATTCAATTGGAGGACCCTTTAATATCCCTTCTAGTCCTATCGCTTCACAAAAAATACTCATTCATCATAAAGGAAAATCAAGATCTATCAAATGCCACTTTTTTGGTGTGAGGGCCAGACCACACAAATTTATTATCCTTGGCAATAGTATTTATCATGCCACCTTCAGAACTACATATGGATGAATTGTAATCATCATGTTGTATGTAGTAATGCCAGGGCACTTTGCCTCAGGCCCAACCTAATAAGTTTTTTTTCTTCATAAATATGAATGGCATGATTACCATCTTCCTGGGGTATATAGGAATGCTCGAGCACTTTTCCTAAGGCCCATCCAAACATTCACTTTTGGTCCCCAAAACTAGATTTTTCTCAGGGACAACAATGTGGTGATATATAGACCTACATTCCTCATTCACATCAATTATTATAAATTACATCACCCCATGTCTTCCTCCATCAATTCCATCTATAGACCGAGCTCTACAAGCATAAACCAAGACCACTCCATTTCCTTGCTAAAAGACATTAAACATAACGACATCTCACAGAACTACAAGCGTTTTGACTCACATCCACATGGGATTCCTCGGAATTCCCATGCATCTTGTCACCAGGTCTAGCCCTAGGAATCAAAATTTCTTCAACCCCTTTCTTTAGTCCCTTGTCACAAACATGTTTGGGATCATGTGTTGTTGCCATTACCACTTCATTTCTCATTCACGTTGGGGTTGTATATATCGCACCATGTTCCTACCATTACTATTCCCTACCTGGTCTGGGTTCAATAACCCTAATCATAGATCTCCCAATAGGAACTGCACATCGGTTTTGGCTGCTTCATCGCCCTAAGTACTGTCCACTAAATCAATCCCCCCTTTAATGTTTGGTCCTACAACTTTACATTGGAAGTGTGCAACCCTAGGACCCTTGTCCTTTTAATGGGAATCGACTCTCTTATTCCATGTCCCTACTTTGTGTGGTAATTATTTGGATCCTTATCCTCTATTATCCCTATAGGGACCCGCTTTATGGCATGGTGTCATGCCACATTGTCTTACTTACCGTCAAAGGGCCAACTTCCCTATGGACCTCAGATGACATTTGTGATTGGTCCGTGTTTTGAACATGGTCATCATTAGTCCCTCATTTTCCAATTGCCATTCTAGGAAAACATGATATGGATGTTGTGTTTTGAACACAGTGTTATGAATTCCCCTATCATCACATTACCATCATCGTGGTCCATATCCCAAGAAGCATGATTCACATTTTTTCACTACCTTGTGTTTAAGTGGAATTCCAACATACTCAACATTACCTCATTACGCATCTTGATGCATTATGTTGATGGGTCAGCATTATGTTGATGTCATTCAAATTGTGTTCCATTTCCCCTAATGTGTTATTCAAGGTACTAAGAATGTCCCATCACCACTTTGTGTTTCCTACATCGATCACAACTCACGTGGGATTAGTTGTTTTGGTAGGACTTGTAATAGCGCATCTATTCCACGCATGCCTTTCATCACCCCGCATGATGTTAAATTTCACTCTTAGAACAACATGCGTCCTGATTCCCATCCTCATAGGGTACATATGAATGCCCGAACACATTTTTTGGGTTCATCATAACTTTTAAATTTAGTCCCCTGACCTAACGAACTTCCACCGAAGATACGTGGTGTGGTGAAGACTCCTTATGTCCTCATTCACGTTGTGTTTATAGATACATCATAACAAAATCCATTCTTGGAATACCCCCTTTAACTCCTAATCCTATCGTATGCCATTAAAATACATGATCCTATATGGCCTCAACACATGACATTAAACTGCACTTCTATCCTGAACAAGTTCAGTATGACCCACGATAACTATATAATGCACCAACATCCTCTCAAGAGAAGGTTTTACCTATCTGTGTTGGACTCCATTCATGACATTCATAAGAAATATGTCTCAATTGATTCACATTTTCATGGGATACCTAGTGATTACCAAAAATTCAACCTAGTCAACAACCCTAGATACATTAGCCATTCTAGCCCATCAACCCAGATCATGGTCCGGACAGTAGGACCTTTAAACTATTTTCACTATCCTCACCATACGATGATAAACTACAATTATATCATCCTCATTGGTCTAACATAAAGATATAGAGAATTCTAGGTCCAAACCAGAGATGTCCTATTCTTGTATGTTTTATCCCTAATCAGATAGAAATGGTGACCTGATGTGTTTTCACCACAGTGACACCATTTCAATAATGTTGGACTCCATTCGAACAAAACATCACTCCTCCCTCCTCATTTTGGGTGACCATTATTTAAACCATCATCCACATTCATGTCTAAAGGTACCCCCAAATAGTATGGATTGTTGTCCAATGGCTCACCTGCTATCCTAGGCTATCATTCCAGATAACTAATGGGTGAAATTTTGAGTCAGGCCCACTATTTTGAACATGGTCAGCAGTTGGCCTTATTTTTTGTCCCCATTTCTGACTAACAGGATAATAATATTGTGTTTCAAACATAGAAAATAGGTTTCCTACCTTTTCAATCCATCACTACAATGTTCTGAATCATAGGTATCATGATTCGCACTATCCTCTCCCCTAGGTTGGGATAAATTTCCATGCCCATGGAGTTACCTCACTTGTGAACTAGAGTACATTGGAAAGTTGATACATTAACTACTCTGAGAGCTTAATTATATTTTCAAGCCTCCCCCTTTCCTCTCAGGATCCCTGATGGGTTGTTTATTATCATGATGACTGAATTTTGGTTGAAACTCCCACAATCATTTGAAATGATGATGGGACCTTCCATTGTTTCTCACATAGGACATATCCCATGTGAGTTTATGTATGGATTGATAATTATCTGACAATTTCGGTTGGAATGCATTTAAAAGAAAAATCAAGCTAATAATTCATTTATTAATGTAGTTCAGAAAAAGAAACAATTGAAGAGGATAGGTTTATGAGTTCAGAAAAAAAAAACAAGGCCCTAATGGATCAGCATTTTAGATGGATTGCTCCAGTGTTTCCACCCTTTAGTTTCTGGCCTCCAGCATTGCCTCTCACCCCCTACTATCCTTATCTTCATTAGCAGCTGTAGAGCACAGATCATTACCCCTAGCCTGTACACGCACTAGTTCAGTTCAATTCTCAGTCATTTGTTGACTCACCTCCACTATTTTCCCTTGGACATCCGCCAGTTGGGCCCTCAAATTATCAATGAAATAGGAGAAGTTTGTAAAGAAATCCTCCATTTTATTTAAACTTTTACTCATGATTTCAGACATCCTACTCTACCGTCATGAATTCCTATGTATTCCCTGACACCTTCTGGCACCGGGATATGTCAAAGCATTGGTTGTTCTCTCGTATCTTCTGTGCCATGTAGTCGCAGAATGTTGGATGAAAATGGTGAGATTCAACCCCTCCAGTGCTGAGAAAGCACAACCATGTGCGGAGGGATTGCATCTGCCTAATACATTATTCCTCTAGCTGAATGATGAATAATTTGATACACTTACACTCCTTAGGTAGTGTCATCTAGCTCACATCATCTGCTTCCGAGTCAGAGTCATCCCACTCCTTAGGGTGTGTAGGCCGATAGTCGGGGAAATCATCCAAGAGATCAGTGGAAGGGTCTTATTGTGGTTCTCCTACAATGGGATGAAGATTTTCAATATGTGGTATTCATTCCTCTCTTGCATCAGTCTCGAAAACTTCACCCCCACCAACTTCTGACCCTTCCCCAACATTGATATCATCGGTGGCCAAGGACCTTTTCTCACCAAGCGCCCATGTCGTCTCGGTTTGAGGGGTGTGTCCTGAGTGGGATGGGGCATTTTCCATTTAGTCATCTATAGATGGTCTAGATTCAGGGGTCTGTCGAGAATTCAATGTCTTGATTACTACACATACAGTGAACCCTATGATCAGATTATCCCTCTGATGAAAAATATGGGAATCTAAATGATGAAACCTACAAGAGATCAAAGCATCAGCCTCATTCATTTTAGTAGCTATAGGATCTATCATTGCAGGAGATCCTTTGGTGCTTGTTAGTTCAATACTGGATGTTGGCTCCCCACCATGTTCTATAGGCACCTCTTTCCCTCCTATGGATGGAGCTCCTTCGTCGATGCCAATATGAGTCTGAGAAGGATAAAAACAATTGATGATTGCAAATAATGAAATAACTAAAGGCTATGATGTGGACTGAGGCATACCTCATGTAACTCAGAAATTTCTAGGTCAATGCGAGCAATCTCACCAATATCTCGAGGACTCCCTAGACGGGTTGTCTCCTATGACACCCACCTTCAAGATCCTATTTAGATTCTCCCTTTCCTTATACCCTTTCATCTCTATCTTATTATCCTAACTCACTACCCTCTATCTCCTCAACGATGTGAACATCCCCAGACGACATTATTTATGGATCATGCTCCTGGTCGAGCATCACCCACACCAGGGAGGTGGTTCATTATGCATACCCCACTAGTGTGCATAGTTGTCCACGACCAACAAATACATGTGTCGAATATGGATGTTCACCTTGTAGTCAATCCGAATGAGTTCGACCTATAGAACATGGATTCCCTCTCGTAATATGTTTCTCTAAAGGTCTTTGGTGCCCATTGATGGCCACATGGTCAACCAGGCTGACCACATCATAGGGAAGATTTAATCATTAAAATGATGAAGGAATAACCTTATCTAGTTCCTAGGAAGCTCTCTAACTGCTCGACGAGGTTGTTCAATAGTTCCTCTCCCCCCAGAACAAGAATACACAACAACACCATGTTACGTTCCCAGAACTGTAGTCTCGACGTGCCCTGGCCTAGTTACCCGACTAGATCCCAGCCATTCCTCACTGATGGTGCCTTGTCTACTCTCTCGTTGACTAGGTTCTACACTAGCCATCTAGAGCTGGCAAACTCACTTCCACAAAATCACATTAGGTTATGCCACACCCTCTTGTACGGAATATTTTGTCGAAAGGCCAGCCTCAACTCCATTGTAGGAAAATGTAATGACTTCTCCATAGATGTATGTTGTATAAATGAACCACATTTGGCGAGGAACACATGGATGAATTTCCTCCTAGACCTCTATATACAATTATTTTGGAATCCACTATAGGCATCCAAACTATATAGAAAATTTTTATGGCACATAAGGCTCAAAATGAGTCTTCCCATCGACCCAGGCCACAAGTACCTCACCTCTGTTTCTCTGGAAGTATTACATCTACACTAGTGATTCTAATTTGTTTCCTATATTCTAGAATTCCGAGGTGGGGAATGAACTAAAGTTAAAATTGGTGTGATTTCTGATCCTGATCCATAAGCCCACCTTGTTGAGCGTGAACATCATGACATCAGTGATGTTCAACAAGGAAGGCTACAGACCATTACCTGGGAGGTGAATGAAATTAGCGAAGTTGTATCTACCATAATGATCTATGTTTTATCCATGAAGTATTTGTAAAGATTCATAGATCATCCTTGGTGATCACCCTCTTCAAATACACCCATCGATTCAATATATATGTTCCAACACTGGGACACCCAAGTTGAATCTCTTATTTTCCTCCATAATTTCAGACATCTCCAATGTTGTAGGACGGACTCCCATCCTTGTGTTTCTTACTATCAATAGCCACCCGCTTATGAATAATGCAATAAATCCTTCAAATCGGACATTCAAGGACTAGTTCTCATCCACTCTAAATCCCAATGATTGATATTCCCCCACCTACCAGATCCTCTAGTATGATCCAATTTTTCTCTTCTGGTCCATGTTCGGAGAACGTCTTCCTCGCCCTGACATCTTGACATTTAGGTCTCTCATCATAAAAATGGTCAACAACATTAAATAGGAAATTTCATTTAGAAATTCCATGACCACAACCATCTCATTGGCCATCTATAACAGGTTCCATGTAAGGATGGTAGTCCTCAACAAGTCTCCCAAGATGTTCTTTGTGAGAAGCAATTCATCAAACTGGTGCATATCCAAATAGATAGAAACGATATAATTAATTTACCATAGAAATATTACAAACACCCTAATATGAAGATGGTAGGTTTTGGTATTAGTTGACCGTCAGGTAAACAGAGAATTCCCTTTTTCCTAATGG
Source organism: Viscum album (assembly GCA_963277665.1). Lineage (NCBI taxonomy): Eukaryota > Viridiplantae > Streptophyta > Magnoliopsida > Santalales > Viscaceae > Viscum > Viscum album. The sequence continues at coordinate 1,111,746,377 of OY728145.1, forward strand.
TGGTTGAAATTGAACTATGGCGTCCACACCGCCTCCAACATCCTGATGTGTCGCAGTTCATCCCCAAACTGATTGCACGATTGGAATAACCAATACACACACTCCCAGTCAATGGTAAAATATCCACTAGAACTCAATTACTAGTCCTACAGCCTGCCTTTAGACTAATCATTAATACTTTGTTGGAAGGTACTTTTATAATGGGTCGGAGAATCCTCTACAACAGGCTCATTCCCCATAATGGTTTCGGTTCTAGGGCTCAGGACATAAACATCCATGTGCCTTGTTTCTCTTGAATGATGGCCATTTTTTATGATGTTATATCTAGGGATATCACCCTCGCATATTTCCCTTGACCGATGTGGGTCGACTTTGAATCCTGGAATTTGTACCTCCTCAAAAATACTAATGTCACAAATCGGTATATTTTTACATAGCACAGTTATCATGTTGAAGAAACTTTTTTTGTTGGTTAAATATTTTTTTCACGACAAACATTATGTCTTGTGACCATCATGGTCCATCGAGTAGCATATGTAGCTTGTCTCTCAGAATCACATTGATTAGTAGCTATCTTCTTTCAAGAATGTCAGAAAGAGCCCGCATAAAAAGGATGGAATGTCACATGAAAAATCAGAAGGCAACACGTGAAACAGAGGAAGTAGCATTAAAAAAACCGACCTTGCGCGTAAAATCATGAATGAATTCAGGATACTACACGAAATGGAGGCCAGGCTGCATGTAGAATGGGACGACATTTTTTACACACAAGAGCTTCAAGATTATCATGCAAGAAAATCATTACGTCCCATGGGACCCCAAAGGCTTTTTATAGTCATGGAGTGTGGTCTTTTCACACATGAAAAATTATTAATGTGAAATATATGGATTTTATGTGCAACATCTGCATAAGAGAGGACGTATCAATATTTCCCTTGAATGTCGACTTTCGTGTCCCCTCGCATATCCAATTTTGATGGGTAGAATATGTTGATGTCGAATTCCCATTAAGGCCTAAAGTTGAAATTATTGGATAAAACGAAGTCATATATCTTCTTGGAAACCAATTTCTATAAAGAACCAAAGGGTTGCGCCAAAAATTCAATACGTGCTTGAGAAACCTCACTCCCATGCAAAAAGCAATAGGACTAGAAGAAGTTTTCTGTGCGGGTGGGGAAACATCTGCACCACACACACCGAAAGGAGTTTTCTCCACAGGTGCTAAAACTTTTGTGCCACCGTGACTAGAAATAGTTATTCACACAGAATTAAAAACATTATCGCCACCAACATGGAGACAGGGGTATCCACGCCGGTCGAATTCCATGCAAACTCGAAGACACTTAGCCCCTATAAAAATAAGGGAACCACTTTCTATTCGGAGGGATGAAGAATAAAAACTGTATCATCTGCCTAGAATTTACATTTATCACATGATAATGATGACATCAATGTATAGGATATTTGGCGACAGGTCTCCCAAGGGTCCACCTTCACGCGAGACCACTAGCGTTTGACCCTATCCCAAGTCTGCACCAATTGGTCCTATTGCACACAAACCCATCCACCAGCATGGAAAACCACAACACCATTTTCAACCAATCCTTTTATATTTCTCTCAAACATTCATTTTCACTCACCCTTACATTATTTCACAACTGCTCTATTTGCACATAACACAACCTTCTTGTCTGTCTTCTTCTGCACATGTTTGATGTCCCACTTTTGAGCATCTTCCTCAAGAGAATATTATGCACAAAACATCTATGTTTCACACATTTATCTCTTACTACTCTTTAGGCTCGTACGAAGTAACATAAAAATCCCTTGGGTGGCGCTTCCCATTGCATTGCTTCCCCTCATGCTTCTTCGGATATGCATGATAATGGATATTGTTTCTTCGCATATACATTCTAAAGTTGACCCCTCAATGGATCACTCCATAACACCCCCTCACAATGGCATTGTGGATACCTTCTCTTTCTCAAGGGCAGGAATGTATTGGTTATGTAATCCTTAGGGGTGGGGACTGATCTCACCTCATCTGAGCTGCAGGACGTTAAAAATTCAATCAAAATCATCCTTATAACATGGTATTAAATTGTTACCCCTCCTCATTCATCAAATGTGGGGATTTCCATCTCATAAATTCTCTATGATTTGTCATCTCAAGAGGAGTGAGATCATCCTCGCATAGAATGAGATCCTATTTGCGGGAGCGACATTAGTCCATGGGGGTTGGGAAACCATCTAGGTGTAATCCCCTTGCCTTTCATGCAGGATGCAGCACCCCTGCTCCTCCTTTATTCATAAGTTTCACTGACCATAGGGGGGATGGGCAGCGAGACCTTCATCATCCTGTCCCTCTCCCTCTGGGATTTGATGCCACTCAAGCCTCCATCCTGGATTAAGTCCCTAACTCCATCTCCCTAGGATTCTAACCATGCATAAGCACATGTTTTCTCGTTGGGATGTAGACTATGCGTAAACCCCTGTTTCCATTTTGGGCCCCAAACACTGTTTGATCCCTTACTACACTTCCCACGGACGCACCATTTTCGATGTGAAAATCAGGTCATTGATGACTCTAGTTTCTCACACCAAGCAGGACTCATGTAGGATTAGAGTAAGCATCGAACATGACATCTTCTTCGGGAGCCATAGCATGTAAGCCCCACCCCATCCCGAACTATGCAGACATTGATCCTTTCTAAGGAAAGGTACATCGGAAGTGTCCCTAACGTTCAATCCTACCCGCCATAATTCCCGATCATATTCTGATTGGTTCACCAAACCATCTAGAACTAAGAGGACTTTGATCCTTTGTAATGAATGGTACGTAAGAAGCCACTTTTGGTTCATTCCCCGCAACCATTGGTCTCAAACCCCTTCACATCGGTTCACCAACACCATCTGAACTACACAAACTTCGATCCATGACAAATAAAGGTACATAGGAACCCTCCATGATGAACAATCCCAAAAAATTGTTGGTCTTGACAACTTCATGTCGGTTAACCCCCATCTTCCATGAAATTAAATTGTATGCCCCATTTGTCCCATATGATAATAAACTCTCTCATATACGGCGGTAAGTCATTGTGACCCCATCCAGTGTTAATAAATTTTCAACCCCATGCAACTGTATGTCCCTGTCAAACCCATGGAGCGCTAAGCGATTGTCAACCCCATGCCACGATAAGTCATTGTCAACCCCATTCAGTGATAAGTCATTGTAATCCCTTCAATTAGAACCTATGTCCCTGGTTCAACATAGTGGTGTCAGACCTGCCTCAGTGTAACATCCCAAGCTTCCACGGTATGCTTCACATTAAATAATGCAATAGCTTTCATTGTATGCAAGTTCGAGATTCTAACACACCGCGACCAATCAAAGTAGCCATGATGAATATTAATACCCAATTTTTTAAATTTTATAAAAAAATTTATTCAAATTGGACTTCATTTTTGGATTTGGAATATCGAAATTAACCTATGTTGAATTTTTGTTATCTTTCCGAGAACTTCCAATTTTTGATGAATAGAGAAAAATACTAAACATTAATTAAAAACAACTTTTTTAATCAGAATATTTTATAGTAATAATCTATACTGTTGAGTGATATTAATTTATAAATAGAATATATTTTTTCCATTTTATCCAATGATGGTCATTAGAATTAATTTCACATTGAAATTGTACATAAACAATTGTCAATCTTTTGATAGATATTGTTTCTAAAAAACACACTATATGTTTTGAGAGCGGGGATTAACTATATAATTTATTAATAAAATTATATGTTGAAAATTTTTTTAAATGGACATCATTTTTTAATTTGGTACAACAAATATAGCATAGGGTGATTTTTTTTATTTTTCTGATAATGATAAATTTTAATGAATAGGGAAAAATGTTGTATTTTAATTCAAAACTTCCTTTTCATCTAAATTATTTATATATTTATATTGTCATTTTAATTGGTTTTAAAGTATAATTTAATTAGTTTCATATCACTGAATACAATTTTGTTCATTGGATGTAATTTCACATTTCAATTGGACGTAAAAACAAGTCAATCTATTGATAGATTTTACTTTTAAAACCCCGTCATTGGTTTTGACGACGAGATTTATTTTTAAATTAATTAATTAAATTTATTTGTTTGGAATTTGGTAAAATATATTCTATTTTTGGAATCATAATTTTAAAATTATTTAGTTAATACTATTTTGTTTTTGGTCATTATTAATAGTAATGACAACAATTATCTTTAATTAACCTGACTAATTATTAATCTGGTAGTTTAGGGTAATAAAATAATATCATAAAAATACAAAATTACCACAAAATGTGTTCTAATGCTATCGGTGGTGTCATGGAAGACCATCGGATGCCTTGTGCCAACTTACGTACCCCATGAACTCACTTTTTTTTGATAGTGACATTATATCATTTTATTTTTAAAGAAAAAAAATATAACAAAAGTATATAACACCTAAGTAAAAAAATATTCATTTTGCCTACATAAATGATATCTTAGACTACAAATAGTCATTGGAAATATAAAAAGATTTCCTACATCATGATATTTTATTTAGAATTTTGAGACATTAAATAAATAAATTTATTTATGACATCATGATGATGCAACAATTACCTCATTAATGAATGGTTTAAATAAAATGAAATTATAAGGAAATATCTAAGCCATTAACTTGAATAAAACCTATTTTATGGGAGGATTTAGAACCCTTATCACCTTATAAACGAAATATATCAATTTGGGTCCTCTTAAATCCGAAAATCATTTCATAATAAAGTAACATTTCAAGACTTTCCTGAAGTGACCCTCCTCCCTCTTATAAAAGGCCCCAAACCCTACCACATTGCCCACACCTCTCAAGCCATTGTATCATCCAAACCCTTCTCATATTATCTATTCATATCCCTATATTTCTCTTATAAACCTCAAATTGGGCAAAATCATTCCAAGGAAGCCTTTGGCTCAAATCAAAAAGAGTTACCAGATTAAGAGGTAATGCCTTCTCTCGAGTTCCTTTCTTTTATTTTCCTTCTTCACTAACCAATATCTTCATATTATTTGATACCATAATAGAATATGTATCCTAAATATACTAGGATATTTTTATGATAAGGATTCTACCTACACTCACACAAACCTTCGTCTAATTGTTAAAGAATATAGTGTTTCTGTGGGTGGCGAATTACTGCCTCACGAAATGAAGATTATTCAGTCTTCTATTAACACCTTTCATGGTGGCCATTTTGTTGAAAATATTTTTATATATGATATATATTATGTTTATGTTTTCTTTGTGCTTCTTTATTTTTCTTTTATATCATACCATTATGGTTTCCATTATTGGTAAAGACTATAATCTCATTAGAGGAAGTGCGGACTACCGCCCCCTCAAAGTGATGTGACTCATTAATACCATATGTGGTACGTATAAAGGATGGAGTTAATGATATTATATATGATAATATACTGTAATTATGATATAACTATGTATCATTATGTTTTAATTCCAATAAATATGAAATAGAAATGAAAGTAGCGTTCATGTGTACGTACGACTTACCATATCCATGAACAATGCATTTCATTTCGTACCTATAAATGTTATATAATATTATTAATTCATGTATATACTAGATATATATGATATATATGATATCTAAATCATGAATATAATTATGGTGATAATGGATATTTTACCACATGAACAACTTTAATTATAAGAAGTATATTTTTGACTCCAGTACCAAGGATCGAAAAAAATGACCGTTATTAAATTAAATGATTACATAATGTTCATAACATGGTAATAAGTGATATAAATAGAAAAATAAAAATGAAAAAGTTTATTAAGAAAATATAAATTAGCTATATTTTATTATCCAGGATATTAAAGAATGATCGAGTCAAGTCAGTCATGAGGTAAGGGACTTCATCTAAATCTACTTTCATTGAGGCAAATTTTGTTTTATGCGCATCATTATTTTATACGGTGTATAAACCCCTTTGAAATTTACTTTTATTAAAAAGGAATATTTTATATGAAGCATTTTACTAAATGACAAAATGAATTTTTTGTCTTATGTATGCGGTGGCAACGAACTCTCTACCACCGTGACAATTATTTGAGTTTCAGATTCCTCTACAAGCCATAACTTTTAAAATAAAAAATAAATAAAATGTTTTAATTTTATATTATTTTGGTATTGAAAATGATTTTTATAATGTTTTAATTATATGGAAGTGTTTTATTGATATCTTGTGATTGAAATGTGTAAATTTTATGTTTCCTTTATGCATGGTTTATGTGATATGATTATGTTGTGGTTCTAGGAAATTGTTTATGATATGTTTAAACCTTTTCATATAAGGAATGAATTGGACATAGTATGTGACAGGTGAAGCCTGCTATAGCTCCTCGATGCATCAGTTGGTATCATTATACAAACTAGTGTCTTGGCACAAGGCCTTGACAAAAACGTATTTGTAGTCCCGTAACAAAGCCTTGACTATGTGGTTATGATAGTCTGGCATTATGCATTCCCTTATTATGAAAGTGGTTATTGATATTGCATGTGATTATTCGATTAGTATAATATCCATGTGAAAAGTTAAATGTAATAATTTCATTTTTTCTTTGCCATATTATGTTGTTGTTAAAGTTTAAAAGGCCTTTTGTTATAGTTATACATTTCCTTAAATGTTTACGCTTATTTATGAGAGTTCCGCTATATTTTTATCCTTACTGAGCATCTGAGCTCACCACATTCTATGTTTTCTTTTTCCCAGGACGTGATGAAGTATATTATTATTGACCTGCAGGGATAGTCTAGGGGATACAAATGTGGACTATGGAGGCTATGATGTTGTAGTTTTTTACAAAATGAATTATTGTAAGACTTATGAATGTGTCTAGAGTTTACAAGACTACTAAACTAATCTGTCTTTCAAGCCTTGATCATTTCTGATCATGCCAATTTTATGTAATAATGAACCAAATCTAGGTAACTAGGGTCAGGATGTTATAGTTCGTATTATAGACAGTTTAGTACTAACCATGGAATCTATATTAAGATGAACACTTATTAGAGAACATATCCCTAAGATTCACTTTGAGGATTAGTATATAAGAACATCCTAGAATTTTTTTAATGTTTAGATTTTGTGTATTTTTGGAGAAATACATCTATGTATGGAAACGAGTAGGTAGAGGTGGCTCTGGAACAGATGTACCTAGGAGTGAAAACTTCGACAAAGAGTTTCGGGCTTGACCCGAGGTATCCTGGTACACGACAATGGGCCTTGCTGCACTCTCAGTTACGATACTCCCGGGGGATATGCATAGGATAATTCTAATTTTCCTTACAAATAATTATGAAGGGTTTATGTGAATATAATTTCTCAATGAAAAAATCTTTAAGATTATGGATTATATCCATAAACCGTTCAATTTACATTATGTATTTAACATTTTTGAAATTTTCATTGCAATTCATAAACTGACCTAGTTTATGCCATTGTATAAAAATGGCGCCTAGTAGAAGGAATGAAAATTCTATAAATACTTATGATCCAATGAGTAATAAAGATAATATCTTTCATGGTATTAATCCAACATTTAGAATGTAAATAGTCTCCCATGTATTCTCAACATATGAAGTAATAGATTCATGTGTTAATAAGATTAGTAAAGAATTCTCTGAATCCTATGGCATTGAAGGGAAGCACGAGAAAAAAAGGATGGAAGAGAGAATGATGTATAATGGGAATTGGGAAAAGAATAATTTTACAATATTTGATAACAGTGGGAAGAAACACCTTGGAACTTTCCTAAAGGGAATGGGATTTTGTTATAAGTGTAGAGAAAAAGGACACCTAGTGCGTGACTGCAAGGGTATGAAAAAGGTATAAAATGTACAATGCTTCATCTGTAATGAGTGGGGACACTATGTAACCAATGTTAAAATCATAAAAGTATTCCCCAAATGATGCTATTATATAATATTCATGTTATTAAACTACCACAAATGAGGATGAATGATTAGAGTTTTTATGTTGTTATTAAAGAATTATGTCATTTGAGTGTTGTATCAATGATGTACTAGTTATAATAATTATGGAGTATATAGGGATTGTACTGCATTACTACATCATTAATGACATGAGATTGTGTGGAACCATGAAAAGTTACTCAATATCAGATTAAAATTTTGGAAAATATATGGATGAGTGAAAGATAAACAATATAATGGTTCTGATAAAGAGAAAGTAATTTTGGAATAATAGATGATTGATTTGGATAAATTGTATTGGATGTTCTTGACTTCCATTAAACTGATTAATGATTTGTATACATTATTGGATAGAAAGAGTATATCTAGTATTCTACAAGTAATAAAGGATGATGGATGTAATAAATAAGGATTTATGGTAATTCATTCTATTGTAGTGTTTTGAAATAATAGATGATGAAGGTGTTCACATGTTATTACACGGAAAAAAAAGATCTTCATTTTGTTTACATTCCTTATAAAATTTGGACTTTGAGTTTCGACAGAGGTATTTTGGATAACAATAATGTTTGGAATGGATTAAGATGAACTTTTAATAGAATTATTTAAGGTTATAAAATTTCTTATGATAATTTTTCAAATATTATTATACTATAGTTTTAGGAAAAGGACAACATTCAGGTTGGGAGATAACCCGTCGCGTCGGACAATGCTGCAAGAAATGAACCCACAACTATACTGCGACATTCCTTTATTACATACCACTATCCTACACGAAGTCGCAGGTTATTACGAAATATTTTTCTCCATGGTATGTGTATGTATTTGGAACCTTATATGATGAGGATAAATATAATATTTTTGAGTTATATTTTCTTTTTGACTGAAATATGAGTTTGTTGTATAAATAAGTTAATGTTTGAAATTATACATGTTAAGTATATATATATATATATCTATTATTATATGAAGAAATTAATTCTTAAACATTAGGGAAGGGATATTAATACAAAAAATGTGTTATCCAAATACATTGTGTTATGATGAACTAATTATACTTTCATGACAGATTGATGGCTTTGAGGCCCTCAATTTTACACTTGTTTTTGATTGATGACCTCAATGAGTCCCTATAAATATTTACGTTTTTCCTCTAATTACGTGTCTATAATTTTCACAAATGTTCTCCTATTCGAAACTCTAATTATGTGGTGACTTTCTCATTTCCCTTTCCCTCTTATTAAGACTAAATTTTATTAACCCGATTTCCGTTATGGGTTTTCCACAAAGGTATTTTCTATTTTCCACCTTTTATTTTCAAAAACAATTTCAAATTTCCAGGAAATAATTTATTGATGGAGGGTATAATGTAAAACCCCAAGCTTCCACAATACGCTTCACTTTCAATAATGCCAAGCTTGCATTGTACGCAAGTTCGAGATTCTAACACACCACGACCAATCAATGTAGCCATTATGAATAGTAATACCCACTTTTTGAAATTTTATAAATTTTATTATTCAAATTTGACTTTATTTTTTGATTTGTTATATTGAAATTATCCTATGTTGAATTTTTGGTATCTTTCTGAGGACTTCCAATTTTTGATTAATAGTAAAAAATACTAGACTTTAATTAGAAACAAATTTTTTAATAAAATTAATTTATAGTAATAAATTATTCAATTGAGTGATATTAAAGTATAATTAGAATATATTTTTAAAATTTTATTCAATTATGGTCATTAGAATGAATTTTACTTTGAAATTGGACATAAATAATTGTCAATCTTTTGATAGATATTGTATCCTAAAAGCACGCTATTTATTTTGACAGAGTGGATTAAATATATAATTAATTAATGAAACATATATGTTTTTAATTTGAAAAAATGGACATCATTTTTGAATTTGGAATATCAGATATATCATAGGGTTAATTTTATGTATTTTTCTGATAATGTTCGTTTTTAATGAATAATGAAAAATGATTTATCATAATTCCAAACAACATTTTCATCCAATTTTTTTATATATTAATATTGTAATTTTAATTGGTTTTAAATTATAATTTAATTTTTTTCTTATCACATAATAAAATTTTGTTCATTGTAAGTAATTTCACATTTCAATTGGAGGTAAAAACAAGTCAATATTTTGATAGATATTATTTCTTAAAAACACATCTTTGGCTTTGAAAATGGGAATTATTTTTAAAATAATTACATAAATTTCTGGGATTGGACTTTGTTAATATAGATTCTATATTTGGAATCAGAGGTTCCAAAATAATTAATTAATAATCTTTTGTTTTTGGACATTATGAATAGTAACAACGACAATTATCTTTAATTAACATGACTAAATAGTAATCGAGTAGTTAAGGGTAATAAAATAATATCATAAAATAGAAAATGACACAAAACATTTTCCTAATTATATTGGTGGTGTCATGGCTGACTGCGGGATTCCTTGTACCAACTTAGGGACCCCATGGAATCACTTTAGTGTGATAGTGACATTTTTTCATTTTATTTTTTATGAAAGGAAAATATAACAAAAGTATGTAACACATAACCAAAACAATTTTAGTTTTGTATAAATAAATGATATCTTATACTATAAATAGTCATTGGAAAGCTCAAAATATTTCCTATATCATGATATTTTATTTATAATTTTTAGACATTAAATAAATAAATTTATTTATGACACCATGATGATGTAGTGATTACCTCATTATTGAATGAATTAAATAAAATGAACATATAAAGTAAAATATAAGATATTAACATGTCTAAAACCTATTTTATGTGATTATTTAGATCCCTTATCACCTTATCCTAGAAATATATCATTTTCGGACCTTTAAAATATGAAAATCATTTCATTATAAAGTAACATTTCAAGGCTTTCCAAAAGTGACCCTACTCCCTCTTATAAAAGGCCCCCACCTCTACCACCTTACCCACACATTTCAAACCATTGGATCGTCCAAAATCTTCTCATATTATATCTCCACATCCCTATTTTGATCCAAGAAGCCACAATATGGTCATAAGTTATTCCAAGGAAGCCTTTGTCACAAATCAAAACGATTTACCCGATTTAGAGGTAATGCCTTCTCTCGAGTTCCATTATTTTATTTTCCATCTTCACCCACCACTATCTTCTTAATATTTGATCCCATAATAACAAAAGTATAATCAATATACTATAATTTTTTTTTATGATATGTATTCTACCTACACTCACACACACCTTCATCAAATGGTTAATGAACATACTGTTTCTGTGTGTGGCGAATTACTGCATCACGAAACGATGATTGTTAAATATTATCTTAATAAATTTCATGGTGTCCATTATGATGAAAATATTTTTATATATGATATATATTATGTTTAGGTTTTCTTTATTCTTCGTTATTATTCTTTTATATCATACCTTTATGGTTTCTATTATGGGTAATCACGATAATCTCATTAGAGGAATTGCAGACTACCGCCCCCTCAATGTGATGTGACTCATTAATACCATTTGCGGTACGTATAAAGGATGGAGTTAATGATATTATATATGATAATATATTTTAATTATGATATAATTATGTATCATTATGTTTAAATTCTATTAAATATGAAATATAAATGAATGTTGCGTTCATGCATACGTACGGCTTATCGTCTCAATGAACGGTGAATTTAATGTCATCCCTCTAAATGTTATGTAATATTATAAATGCATGTTCATACTATATATATATATGATATATATGATATCTAGATCATGAATATAATTTTTTAGATAATTCATACTTTACCACATGAACAACTTGTAATTATAAAAAGTTTATTTTTGACTCAAGTACCAAGGTTCGAAAAAAACAACCATTATTAAATTAAATGATTACATAAGGTTAATAACATGGTAATAATTGATATAAAAGGAATAATTAACTTGAAAAAATTTCTTATGAATATATAAATTATCTATTGTCTACTATTTAGGAGATTAAATAATGATCGAGTCATGTCAGACACGAGGCAAGGGACTTCGTCTTAATCAACTTTCATTGATGCATATTTTGTTTTGTACACAACATTATATTATACGGTGTATAAAACCCTTTGAATTTTAGTTTTATTCAAAAGGAATCCTTTTATACGAATCTTTATACTAAATAAAAAAAAGGAATGTTTTGTCTTACGTATGTGGTGCAACGACTTCTCCGCCGCTTTGACTATTATTTGAGTTTCGACATCCTCTACAAGCCATAACTTTTTAAAGAAAAAATAAATACCATGTTTTAATTATCTTTATTTTTGAATTGAAAATGGTTATGATAATGTTTTGATTATATTAATGTGTTGTATTTATATCTTGGGATTGAAATCTCTAAATGTTATGTTTCCTTTATGCATGTTTTATGTGATACGATTATGATATGGTTCATGGGAATTGTTTATGATATTTTTAAACAAATTCATATGAGGAATGAATTGGACTTAGTAAGTGATGGGTGGAGCCTGCTATAGCTCCTCGATGCATCGGTAGGTCTCATGAGACAAATTAGTGTCTTGGAAAAAGGCCTTGCCAAAAACGTATTTGCAGTCTTGGAACAAGACCATAAATATGTGGTTATGATAGTCTGGCATTATGCATTCCCATATTATGAAAGTGGTTATTGATATTTCATGTGATTAGTCGATTAATAGTATATCCATGTGAAAAGGTAAATGGCATTATTTCATTTTATCTTTTCCATATTATACTGAATTTCAAGTTCAAAAAGGCGTTTGTTTTATTTATACATAGCCTTAAATGTTTATTCTTATTTATGAATGTTCATCTATATTGTTATCCTTTGTGTGCATCTGAGCTCACCCCTTTCTATGTTTTATTTTTCCCAGGACGTGAAGAAGTATATTATGATTGACATATATGGATAGTCTGGGGGATATTAGTGTCAACTATGGAGACTATGTTGTTGTAGTTTTTCACTTTATGAAGTAATGTAAGACTTTTGAATGTATCTAGTGTTTCAAAGGCAACTAAACTAATTAGGATTTCGAGACTTGATCTATTGTGATCATGCCAATGTTATGTAATAATGCACTCACTCTAGGTAACTAGGGTTGGCGCATTACACTTGGGATACTAACCACACGTAAGCCCTAGTGTATCATCGGGTCATTGTCCTCAGCCCACACCTTGATCCTGTACGCCATCCTAAACTACGGGGACATTGATTCCTTTCCATGTGGATACATAGGATGATTCTTTGAGGACCAATCACAATATCACTGTTGCTCTCGATTAGACTCAATCTCATTCTCCATCCACTACACATATCCATCCATTATCCATCTTGATTCCTACCTGGGCATTCCATCCTGGTGAGATCATGTCAATTATCCTCCTCACTACACTCAGAAGCACTTGGGTAACTAACCATGTATTATCCCCATACAATAATGTTCCCTCCAGGTGTTACACCTATCTGATCCACTCTAGTCTGTGTTCCAATCAGTCTGACTCAACTTTGTTAGATGTTAAACATGTGGCATAACTTGTGTTAAACATAGGATGATGTGGAAAACCTCTAAGACATGCCATTGGCATAAAATTCCCCACAATCGATGAGGTATTCCTCGGGTTCTCTCACCCTTGAGGAGTCCTATCGTAAGGGGATGAAACCAAGATGCACTACTGTTCCAGCATCCATACATGCTAGTGATTTCCTACATTTCTACTCCCATGACTGAAGGTTTCTGCCCTGACTGGACCTCCTAGAATGTTCTAATAGAAGTAATGCAATTAATCGGTGTCCAAGAAGACATGACAATAGGAATTATTTCATGAACAACGTCTTTATATATAAGGTAGACCTAGACTAGGTGAAATGTTCCGAGGATTAATCCACAGAAGGAATAAATGACATTGCATAATCCCTTGTCGATCCAGGAGAAAACATACTTGAACAAGGGATGGATGTCGCCCGCCTTTGCAAAGTGGGAATGTGGGGAAGAAGTTATTGAATCCTCATCCTCTGAAATTGATGGATGCACACACCTTGATGAAAGAATCATAAATAGATACCAAAATTGATTCTTTAATCCAAGAGATAGGTCACACTGTCGACAGATGTTTTGGAAGCTGAGTTGCCTATAGTAAGAGTCTCCAGGTGCAAGGGTCGATTCCAATGATATACAAAAATCTATGAGTAACAAATGAGAGAAGTAGTAATAAATCAATGACTGTTAGCTACACCTATCCGTATTAAAGGTATGGTATAATGGAATATATTGTACCTCATATTATCATTCGAGCCTATAGGTCAGAAGCCTCAACTTCTTGTAACTCCCCTATACTTTGTCCACCAACTTGCTAAGCCGAAATAAACATCTTTTACATCTAGGTCCCAAATTCTTCCATCATCTAACTATGGATAAATAATCAGATCCGATGTTCCCATTTTCAGCCCCAAATTCCAAGTTCATCTCATCTAGAAAACTCTTTACCACGAAGGAACACTCCTGAACCCCATTAATGGTATGAATTCATTATGTAATTACGATTTATAGAATGTATATTTTTACACTTTGATCGATGGTCCAATCCCCAGAGAACTGATTATAGACCACATCTATCATGTACCTTTAGAGGTCATTTTTATTTGATGAGAACACATTAACAGTTGTACATGTCCTCTATATTTTTAGCAGATCCTCGAAGCACCAATCCTACCTCATAGATGGGGATATGTACCCTCTAAATTTCACTGAAAATACGATCATTCTATAATCACTTAATCATATGAATGGGTCACTATGTACCACTGTCATCATGTAGATTTATAATGAAGGCCCACTTTTTAGACCACCATGGAGTCAATTAGTGTACATAATAGATAGAATACTCATTCCCCTTCCTCAAGATAATCCTCACTTACTTATGGGTTAGACTCAGTGTTGAACCCGATGAGTTTCTAACAGATAATCATACCAAATTTATTAAATTTTGATCCTAAATTATTGATATTTTTAGTATCATATATTACTCGATATGTGGTAGTATGATTGGTGTAATGGCTATATGTAACACTTAATGGTTGTGTCCATATATTGATGCTTCTCTTCAGGGGGGATCGTCCGCATTATCATGAATTTGAATTATCAATGTCAAATTCCCTGTAGGATTCCTTAAAATTGACATAATGTGCCACAATCAATGTGTACATTTGGAGATATATATCCAGAATGACATGAAAAACACAACTCTTTCCCATGTGATTAATGTACCTTTGTTTTAAAATACAAAACGTGTCCACATATACCTAGAAAACATGTAGATTATCAAATTTATGATGTATGTTTACATTGGACTCCAAACCCACACAAGAGTCCTTGGCCCTAGAGAAGAAACTGAAACACATAACACTATTACCCCAAACCAATCACACAAACTCTAGATCTATGGAAGAAGTGACTATTTCGATACCTCACTTTAACGACATGTCACAATATTTCGTATTCAATGTATACCCAATCCCTCCTCTAATAGGCTAGCAATTAGTTATAAGCATCAAGTCAGAATATCACACACATGGGGGGACATACCCAAATGTAAATGTACAAACAAACAAATATCCAAGCCCATAAAAGTTGAAAAGTAAAACAACTAATAACCATGTGGGCATACATTATGAATCCCACCATTAGAGTAAAAAAATGTAAATGCATGAAAAAGGGACAAACAAATCCCACCAAAAAAACTGAAAACAAGTACAACATGGAAAGTGGTTGAGAAATAGTATAAAGATGCCTATATGAACCCACATGGATCTATATAGTATACTGTGCTTTATATTTTCACAGTCCCTCACGGACTCCATCAAAATGATGTTTTTCTCTATTAGACATGACATGTGTGGGAGAGGCCCATGTAGTGGTGATTATAACAACACCCAAAATGACAACCTGATATTAATAGGCATATAACATCAATAATAATATTCATTTCTTCACATGTAGATTTAAATATCACATATTACAATAATATCATGATATACTCAACATCGGCATATAGTCACAACGTAATTCCACAACTATAATGATAGCCTTGGATTATATCCTGAAAGTGTCACATCGGAGAAATATTAGAGAACATGCTCCTTGAGCCAATTAACACCAAAGGTGTTAATTTGAGATGTCGTTATAATCTTATGTCAACATAATAAGTGAACACTAGAATTTTTCAAGATAGACACCTAGATAGGGGATCAAACCCAAGGTAATATGGTATTCCAACAACCCAATATAGATTAAACCTCTATATTGTGGATTGAAACACCCAAAATGTTGGCCAAGAAGATAATAAGAACCCCACATGGGGAAAATATTTTTAAAATGGATCTCACTTTGGGCCTCATGAAGGGTTTACCAACAAATTATCTATGTAATAAGATCCTTAGAGAGAATCACTATCCAATGAATAGGAGGTGTCTCCATACTAAACCCTTAATGAATGTATCAAGGGAATGTACCCTAACAAAATAGGTATAATATGAATATCTCAACAGATCACTATAATTTTTGAAGGATTTCATGACATGTACTGGTAGTAGATATTGTTCCCCTATGGCACGAGGTCCGACACATGTTTCACTGCATGTCCAATTTTTATGTTTGATTAAATGGTGTGTTTGAGCCTGTGTACTCTTGAACCTTCCCTTGTCAGATGACAATATCTATTCTTGAGTAAAAATATTTCTAAGCCTTTTTACTCAATAATATTCAATTTTCCCTATAAATAATGCACTCAACTTCTATGTAGTGGTCACACATCATGTGATAGCTATCACACACAGTTTGTTAATTATCTTCTCATGGAAACCCTAGCATCACTCAAGGAGGTTGAATTCAATGTCTACCTTTATAATAAAAGGGTTGAAATTTCGGATTTCATAGAACCCATTTTTCTTCCTCAAATCACAGAAATGAAATTATCGCCTCTAATTTCACCTATGATCATTCCATGAGATTGTAGATTTGGCTAGAAAAAACCTTTCATTCACCACTCATTGGAATTCGAAAACCAATACACACACAAAAACTAGTAGTTGGTCCACTTTTTCATAGAAAGCCCCCACATAAAATGGGGGAGGGGGATAGTCTCAAATATGTTCTCAATTCATCCTCACTATCACTTGATATCGATCTTATTTTTATCCTATCCTAGTACTGTGATATCAAACCATTTTTCAAATAAACGGGTGCATAATGATTGATTATTTGGTAATTTATCAATCCCTAAGTAAATAAAAACTGGTGATGAAAACATGTAGAACATTGGGGAAAACTAAAGGGAAATATTACTGGACAACAAATATCATTCATGTTCATTTTTTTCTATATAAATTTCTTTATAATGAAAAACTATGATCCATATCAAATTAAAATCACCCAATAATTAATACAGAATAAACCTAGACCCACCACATGATCGATCTTTAAACCATTTTGTTTGTCTGATTTATTTTATTTATTATTTGGATATAATGATGGGGATAAATTTAAAAAATAAATAAACTCATATCTTATGTATCATCTATAAGTGTAAAATGTTGAATCTTTGTCACTATCGTAGGTTAGATTCTTGATTTTCTTCCCACATCGATCGCTGGTCAACATACATTCCATCGTTCTCTAATATATGCTCTTCCAAATATATCTCTAATGTATCTATGGTTATAATTATAATCCTTTTATTCCATCATAACTATATACTTATAGTAAAAAATTTCGTCAACAAAATTTATGAAAATAAATTAATTTAATAATTTGATTTATTAAAATGTTTGTTTGTGATTGAATCCATCAAGAACATGCAATGCAATCAAAGGATAGGTCACACCAATGATAAATACAATGATCTAAACTCAATGAAATACACATTTTTCTAAATGAAGCCTTGGTCTATGATTTATTCATCTTTTTCAATAAAAATAACATTTTAGATATTTAATACACTTAATATATTTCAACCATCATTTCTAGGAACATCGGGCCTCTAAATCCCCTATAATATCAAAAAATAGATATGTAAATAATTCAAATAATATTCTAAAATAATATATGCAAAATAAAATTCATTACATATTTAAACATGTTTTTATTATTTCAATGTTGATTACACCCTTTTCCTCTTTTTGTTTTTGTAGTGAGGTAATTTTTGTTTTCAATTTTTTTAATTTAAGAAATAATAATAATATTTAAATAATTTTGAAAAAATAATTCTATATTTTATATCAATTTAATATAGTTACATTTTATTATTTTAAAACATATTTTCAATAATAATATATGTATAATATATTTAATATTATTTTTGGTATGTATGATCTAAAATTTTAATTATTGGCTTTAAAATTGAAATAATAATTTTTAAAATATAATTTCACTTATAAAACAAATATTTTTTTTATAAAGTTGATACATTTAATGATATTTCATACTTATTCACTAATAATTTTATAAAATTCATTTTAATTAAAGATAGATCTTTCATTTTTAAAGTTATAATAAATCAATATTAATAAATACCAAATATTCATATGAAGATAACATTACAATGATGAATGAAAATAAAATTTTAAAATTTTGAAATTAATATTTTTTAAATTTAAGGTTTATATTAAAATATGATATAAATGAAAAAATATTTTTGTAAAACTATTATTTTTGACTATTATAGAGTATTATTCATTTATGAATAAATTTAATTAAAATTTATTGATTAAAATTTATTTGTATTCAATATATTTTAAATAAATTAATCAAAAGTATCTTTAAATAAAAATGAATGTTTTACAAAAAATATATTTCTAAAATAAGAATTCTAATAATAGAACTATCATATTATTAATTTTTTTTGGAAATGATTGTAAATCATTCATGATTAAATTAAATATAATTTTTTTACATAACTATATCATAAAATTGTTATTCCTTTTCATACCAACTAATTCAATAACTATTTTGAATGTTAATACATTATTATTTACATATTATCTAAATATATTACATTTATGTTTATGTATGTTATTTCCTACATAAAAATATTTCAATAAAATTCTCTTATTTAAATTTAATCATTTATTTTAATCATAGAGAATTGCATTCTACCACCATAAATAAATTGAAGCCTAGTTTTGTTATTTATTAATCACTAATGAATTTAGGTGATGGTATTATTAACATTTTGATAATTTAGGATATACAATCTAATATGATATCTACATTACTATCATAGGGTATATCCTATTACATTCTTTCCGGCAATGTTTTTAATAATTCATACAACATTATAAAATGGCATTTATATATCATCGTTATAAATTATGAATAAAAATAATTTTTTAAATCCATTGGTATATCCAATATATAAAAAATAATTAGATTATAAAATATTCTAGAAATTAATTT
Source organism: Viscum album (assembly GCA_963277665.1). Classification (NCBI taxonomy): domain Eukaryota; kingdom Viridiplantae; phylum Streptophyta; class Magnoliopsida; order Santalales; family Viscaceae; genus Viscum; species Viscum album. Next base: position 1,111,765,921 of record OY728145.1, read on the forward strand.
TATCTACGGAAATAGATTGTACTAATTAAAAGTCCATTAAGTAAAAATGTTGTCAATATATATCATTATCCCAAAAATTAAATAATTTTCACATTAAAAAACAAGGATTAATTTTCAATTAAATAAAAACTAAAATTTAATTCTATATTACTCACCTTTCTCAAAAACAATAAACTCCTTAATATATCGACATCAAGAATATATTAGTCATCTGAGGTATTTATACCTCAATCCTTTATTAAATTATAGTAATTCAAAAAATATAACCTTTTCATATAAAAAATTCAAGGTAATTGATTCAATTTAATTAATCTTTCTATACCATTAATGAAAATATGATGAAGAAAAATCATTATATGTTTCAAATAAACTTTATAAAATGTAGAATAAACCACAATATAATCTATAAATATCACTCGTCGATGAAAACACTACTGAGTATCCAGAATAACTATATTTAATAATATAAACCTAACTTTATATATCAATAAATAACCCTTGATAAAATATCATACACCCAAATTATACTTATATTATAACATCAAAATATCTAATTATATTTCAACCATTATCTGATACCAACTAAGGAACCCCAATCCTACACTCCAGATCGCAGTGGTGAAACATATAAATTACATTCAATCTGGGATACGAAATATAGAATCATGGATATAACTATCCAATAATTACTTAACATGAATAATATATTTCAATATATAAATTTCAATGACCTCTTCAGTTTATATATATAGTTAATAATAATATATAATAAAATAATAACCCTTATGTATTTCTCAAAAAATATACATTAATTCCCACTATACTAGAAATAAATAAATCAATATTAAGCCTTAAATATATCATAAAATTTTGGTGCACAATTAATTCTTTAAAATTTAAGGTTTAATAAATTTATTCATAAAATCTGAAAATACAGACATAAGAGTGGGTAATCATAAATGGTTTGTATTATAAATAATATTTGATTAAAATCAATGATCATAAGTGAGAAAAATACGTGTATAGAAATTATGATATGAATGCATAAAAAAATAAACCCACAATAAATAGAAAATTATAACATAATATACCAAATGATATCAATGGGAATGAAAATATCAAATGAATAAAAATAACTACTCAAATAATTTCGGACATTTATAGTCCTAGTAAAAGGGATTTATCAGTGTAAGAGAGGTTCTGATAATGTATGAAATTTTAAATGGTTAGCTTTAATAGTGCTCATAAACAATGTTGATAAATTCCCTATTAACATCTCTAAAAATAGTTCTTGATAATGGTGTCTTTGATCAGATATTTTTATATCCTGATAATGGGGGGATTTATATGTTCATTTTTATTTCTATTATAGGGGCATTTAATAGTTATAAAAAACCACTGACAAAAGGTCCATTGATAAAAGGGATAACTATTTTTTTGTTAATTTCCACACCATTTATCTGTACATCCTACACATCCATTATTATTGCTCCCCAAAATCATTATCAGTGCATTAGAAAATCCCACCCTCCCACAATCCCCCCTACGTCTATGGAGTTTTGAACCTGAGACCTCCATCATATAGAGGAGAGCAATTTCCACTCCCCTGCAATGTTTTTTTACCTTTTTTGATATATCTAAGTATTTATATATATTTTATTACATTTTTTAATCCATATAATTATATATATGAATATATATATGTGTGTATATATGTATATATTTTAATACATATATGAAATATGTTTGTGTGTGTATGTATGTGCCTATTTATAAATACATAAAATCATAAATATATCATTTGTATATATATAAGTGCATCTATAAATATAATTACTCATGATTATATTTATAGACATATATATTATATTAATATATAATTTCATATAGTAGAATATAAAAATAAATATATTTTTTTCCCAATACTCCAACACACATATATATATATGTACATATATTATCATTATAAATATATATATATATATAATTTATAGGTATATTATAATTTGTAAATTTATATAATAATTGAAATTGATATTATTTTTATTTAAATATGGTTTATATATTGAGAAATATAATTTCTATATAAATATGATAAATTATTTATTTATGAAATTAAATTTTTATGAGTGAATATATAAAAATTATGTATATATTTTAATATATTTGATACTAAATAACTATAAATTAAAAATTATAATACATCTATCATTCAATAATATCATTATCAATGTAATCCATATGAATAAATTCAGTCCCCACTAATAAAGTGAAAAGGACACCATTAAATGAAGTTGAAAAGATATTAAATGTTAAAACATTGTTATATCCAAACTAAAAAATTAGTTTTGAAGGCATTATAGGCCTTTTGGGTGTCAAAAAAGAGGAAATAACTCTTAGTGGTCATTCCATATCTCTTCTTTCTAGAGGTTTCCATTTGATTTAATTTCATATTTTGTAGTCCCAAAATGGACACCTTGATCCAAAGTTATGGAAATTGAATGTTTGAGGAGAATTTTCGACATATTTTAGACTTTTTTACATTAAAATTTATATTAAATGACAATTAAATGACTGTAATTAGTTAATTATGAATAAATTTTTTTAATCATTTTATAAGAAATTATCACTAAATATCTTATATATCAATGGTAAATGACTATTTACCTTATCTAAATCTTATTTAAAATATACATATAATATTTATATCAATATTAGTATATTAATATATTAATATATTAATTTGATTGATATATAATAATTTATGAAAAATTATTTTATTTATCACAAGTAAAAAACTACGATACATGGGGTATTTATTAGTGATTCTAAAAAAGTGAAGATAATGACCCCACATAACATCATTTTTTTAATGTGCTAAGAAAGACCCCCTTTATCAAGGTTTTTTTGAAGCATGAATTAATTTCACTTTTTTCGGTTCTTTTTACTAGATATGATAAAGGGGGGCCTATATAAGTGTTTTTTTACAATCACGTATATGGTGGTATTTATCAAAACTTTTTAGCACTTTAATGACCATGTTTATCAATGATAAAAAATAATTATTAAAGACCACTTTTAACAGTTTTTTTTCTAGAAATATCAAACGAGGACTTTAACATCAAAATTAACATGTTCTATTTAAACTGTAGTACTCGATAAACCTATTTTTTATCGGTTAACTAATATGCTTGTGATCAAATTATTTTCACTAGATTGTTAATTCCATAAAATAATTCCAATAATATTGAACATAGAAATATTGGTCATACAACCAATGAAATATGTTAGTTATTATATGTATACACAATAATATAAATAACCTTTTTATCTCATGAGACCTAAAAATTAAGTAATGGGAAATATAATTTGGAAACTTAACCATCAATTGTTTAAGTCCAATGCATTACTTATTTGAGATAATGATTAAACCATCCATAATAATCTTGAACATTAATCATATATATTATAATAAAAACATATAAAACACCATTAATTTTTCTTATGTCTATAAATTACATTATCAAAATACATCAATATAATTATGGTAAATATTTAAATAATATATAGTTAATTTTCTTATGAAATAAATAAACATTGATATCTGAATTATAAAAATATATATTTTTACAAGATCATTATTTAATAAATTAGAGAACAGTCTATGTAACCAACTCGAAATCAAAAACCATATATAGCATGAATTATAATATAAATTCAATAATATCCCCCAATAAATATACGTATTGTATAGAGGTGATTTATATTAAACAAATTAAATGAAATATAGAGTGTTTTTAGGGAAAAGATATTTGTAGAATAATTAGGAATATTGAAGTGGATAATATTAAATTAAAAAAATAGTGATATATAATTTAATTAATATAGAATAAAATTACATAATCCACATACTGAAATAATTTGGGTTGTTGAAAAATAAAATACTCAAATAATAACAAATTAAACTCATATTGAAGTTGACATAGATGAAAAACATCATTTTAAATATTTTCATTGAATATTATATCAAATGTATGAAATAAGTATCGAATTATTTCATTTTTTAATTCCAGTCCCCATTAATATATATATTTTTATTTATTGATAAATCATTTATTATAAAAATGATATGTTTAAATACATTTGAACAAGAAAAAGAAAATTTCTATGCAAACATATAATATATTTTTGAAATATATTTAATATTAATGTGATAAGAAAATGTATGTCACTTTCAAAATTATTCTCTAAAAAGAAGAAATGCTTTATATTGAAATATTTTAACTAAATATTTATACATTAATGGGTCCCTAATAATGGTTAAATTTTATTCTATATGAAAAATATAGCCAATGATAAAATATTTTAATATAAAATGTATATTATTAAGTAAATAAATTATCTATTTTGAAAACTGTTATTTTAAAAGAATAATAATACCTTTATTATATTAAAATTTAATTTTCCCGATAAAATTATAAACATACATATTATTAAATAATACAATGGGATATCCAATGAATTGAATGACATTGGACGAGAATCAACATTTTAACTTAATGAGATAACATTTCAGGTATCAATATCTCTTAAGGGAAGCATACTCCACATGGTTTGAAACATTAAATAAGTACTTATGTTAATGGGATTTAATTACATATAAAAAATAAGATATAATACCATGTTAGATAATAAGTGATTTAAAATTTTCCAACATATGTGAATTAATATCAGGATATGTATCATAACTCAATGAATAAAAATTAAGTTACAAAAAAGTATTATGAAGTGGTAACAGATAATTTAAAATAAAATTTATGAAATGACCATGATTATTCTTAGTATACCCCATGAAATACATTGTAATAATTTATATAACATTCATATTATTTTATATCAAAAAAATATTAAAATGAATATCGGTGTGTAACATGTTACAATTCTATAAAAACCATAATTTAGGCATGAAAACCCTTACATTAATTCCATCATAAATAAATTTTATATAGTATCATAAATTTAAAAATTAATTATATTAATCACTAATTTATAATTTTTTTAACTATATAAAATAATTCATCTTAATTTATAATTATTCCGTATATGAGTTGTTGTGACATAAAAAAGATTTTTAAAATTGGATGTTATTAATCTTGTTAATTTTGAACTAGTTTTATAAATAAAGTGTTCCTATTCATTTATGTGTCAATTTTCACCTTAAAAATATCATTAATTTAATATTAATATAATTTAAATGATAAATATAAAAATTATTTTCCTTCCATGGTAGTTTTGGTTTCAATCCATGAAAATGAAATTGGAGATTATCAAGTTTTGATGATTCATAATGAATGAAAGTTGTTTTGTTAATTAATTATTTTAATAATAATTTTATCTTTAAATAAATATATATATATACATCTATATTATATACTAGAAATAGTGATCCCATATAAATCTATGATATAAAGTCACAACATTATTGAAGTAGTAGGTTAAAACAAAAAAATGAACATAAACAGATTATTTTATGATTATGTAGTGGGTTTGTTGAATTTTTATTAATGAATAAGATTACTGGTCTTATTTAGTTTCAATTAGTGTGATATATCATAACTAGTAGGAATTAATTAAAAGTTTAATTAATATGAAAATATTATTTGATAGGAAAAAAAATACATTCCACTTTCTATACAAATGTTATGTAATTAATTAATGATGAATTTTTGTTGAAAATATAACTAATTGGTTATCCATATTTTCATTCCATAAACATATTGATATCATAATTTTATTACTTTAAATAAATTCATATAAAACACAATGAAAATAGGTGATGAAAAATAGAATATATATTAATTGTTTCATATAGATGGTAGTCCACTAGTATTCAAGAATGATGATATGTGTTTCCATGGAATATGGAAAAGGAGTAAAATTGAATATCATTATAAATATAATACATATAAAATTATAATTATAATATATTTAATTATATATTAGGATAATTTGTCTGATGAGATGAGGGAACATGATTCACAAAGCGTCATGGAGGTGGTAGTCTAGACAACTTATGTATGATGGTTTCTTTTTTAATAAAATTAAAGGGAAAAGTTGGTAATGATTGAATGATCAATATAATAATATAATAGTATACTAATGGTAATTCTTTTATTAGTTTATTCTAGTGTAATAAAAGTTGTTTAAGAATAATTGTATATAAAAAATAGAAATGAGAAAGGAGGTATTATAATAATATAGAACACATAATGGATTATCTACATTGTAAACTCGGTTAATGCTTTATAATATAAAATATCAAGAATAAAAACCTCTTAGTAGTGTTGGAATTTTTATTCGATTTTTTGGTGTAAATTTTCTGTCAAATATGGGGTTTGTTGTGTGATGGGAAATGGGGATGGCAATGCACTTTATTTATGTCAAATGGGATGTAATGTTGTTAAATACTTAAATATTTTATCTAATCGGCAGTAACAATCATGTTATGTGGCTAATTGTTTTTAAAAGAATAATAATATTAAGGGATAATGTAAATAATTTCCTCACAAACCCATTATCTCAAATTTCGGTAAAATATTTTTTTTCATTTCCTATTTGTCAAACCATATTTAACTGTTTTCTTTTTAAATAGGTAACCAGTTTTTACAAAACAAAATTTTCATCTATTATTGAAAATAAAAATTTCCTTTTAAAATTATTTATACTGAATAATTATAATTTTTTATACATTAAAAACAACCAATTTAAAAAAGTGATTTAAATTAATTATAAATTAAAAAATTATTATGTTATAATAAATTATATATATATATTATATTATTAGATGAAAAATATGTGAGGTGAAATTAAAAACATTTTAAAAAATTTATTGAAAGTTATTAAATTCATATTATAAATTATAAATTTTTTTAATTGATTTTTTATACATAAATATAAAATAATAATTTCATAAAGGATTTATTGTTCATAAAATGGTATTTTTAAAAATTCATCAAAGTATTTACAATTTAAAAAATAACAAAAATTTTCAAATAAATAATTAATACGAATAATAAGAATATATTTTTTATGTTTTTAAATTCAAATTATAAAATTAAAAAATATTCATTTTAAATTAATAAAGTTATACAATGAATCATTAATTTTGTAGAAAAATAATATTTTTGTTAATATTATCTAGTATTATTATTTTTTCTTAATATATACTAATTAAATTAGTATTATCAAATTAATTATATAAAATATTTTGATCTGTCTTTAGTCACAATATTCTTGAAAACATAATTTTTATCACTTAAAAAAAATATTTTAAAACATTAATTCTATATATAAATTTATTTTATTAGTGATTTTATCCATATAATTTTAATTTTATTCATATAGAAATTATTTTATATTTTATTTATGTAACTATTTTATAAAATGGTTACTTCTATTTATCCTATGTAATTTTACAACTAGTTTTTATCAATAATTTTCATTTAGATTCTATCTAAATATTTCATGGTATGATTTAAAATTATATTTCTATGTAGGGAAATATATATAACATATTTAGTCATTGATAGCTAATCATATACTATAATCAATCTGTGTTATATATAGCCTCACGAGGGATTTCTCCTAACCAATATTAATATGAACTCAAACAATTATGGTATGACTGAAACCATATATGAGAAAAAATAATTCAATATGAAATTTCGATGAGTACTATACTTATGGTGTCACCACCACAAACTAATCCAAGATCATACATTATTATTTTATTTTATAATTATTTAATTTTCTTTAAAATAAATTTATAATTTTTTTCTATAGAACATATTTTTCATATCATTTTAAAATTTTCGACTGCATTTAAAAATTTTATATTCAAAATTAGAGGAAAATAGTAATTACATATTTATAATTTTATTAATATCATTGTTGTATTTTTTGAAATTTTATAGAAATAATTGATTTTCAAGTGAATATTGGTAAATATAGGCCCTACCAAAATTGTAAATTTTCAGGATTTATCCTAAAATGAGAAATGCGTTGATGTTTACAAAACTATTAAAGTGTTCATATATTTTCTAAGAATTAGTTTATATGTTTAAAAAAAATTAATTTATAAATACATTTTTCAACAATTTAAAAAAAAGGAAACTTTTCATTCAAATTATATTTTTTAGAATATTATATAATTAAAAATATTAATTGTAATTTTATGTAATTGATTACTTTAGAATATAAATAATTAATATTTGCCTTTTAATAAAAATTATTATATCATAAAAATAAAAAATCATGGATTTTTTATCTCTAAAAATAAATATTACGCATAAAAATACATTTTTTCTAATATGTGTTTTACAAATTACATAGTCTAATGTTTTAATTAATTTTTTTTACAATTTATTTTCCTAATAATCGGAATATCATACATTAAATTAGAATGTAATTTTTTTAATAAATACAATTTTTTTTACTTATTAAAATTAAATTGCATTGGTAAAATTGTCTTTAAATAGTAAATTTTAAAATATTTTAAACAATAAATCTATGGGTATTGGGATTGAGACATGCTAAATCTTTTTCTAATTGATTGGTTGAGAGATGATCCAAATTTTCTTATACCATACTCAATTATTCCTATTTTTATATTCATGTAAAATATTAACATTTTTTCAATTTATATAATGTAATTTTTTTAAATATATTTCATTCTAACAAATTATAAATTTGGACTATAAAAATCGACTCAATACCATTAAAAAATATTTTTTTACATGATAATCAACCATAAATCCTTTCATTAGAATCCTATTTCACCATATTATGGTTATGGTAGAAATATATAGGTAAATTTATTCATTTTATGAGATATAATTCAACCGAAATTCAAAAATCAAGAAAAGGTTATAGAGATTTTACCAAAGAATAAATACAATATATGGGTATTATTGCCACTAATTTATTTTATAAATTAATATTTTATATTTTATATATTAATATATTTCATATGGTTCTATTTCTTATTGTATAAATTCTTTACCATATAGAGGTAATTCATGGTGTTTTTATTTTCCATAATATGTACATTGTTGTATATGACCATTATAAAATTTTTACACAAACTATGATAATTTTTATTTCTAATATTATTTACAAAATCAATATTTTCCTTAATTTATTCCATTTTTTGAATTTTTTACCTCTAAAAATCTTAATCACTTGATTTTTATATTAATTGGTTATTAGATGTCCCCTCAAAATTTCATCTGCCCTAGACTCATTATTTCTCAAGTAATTTCATATTACAAGAACAAACCATGTCTCATATTCCCAACTAGGAACCGCTATTTTTTCCATATACATATTCATTTTATTCCTTTTTTGTTCTTTATATATTATTTAATACATTATTTGATTCATTACCATTTACATTATATTCAATTAAATGTTGCAAACAAATTTTTTTATCATTAGTAAGGGTTGATTTATGAAAATGTTAAATTACACTACTTTGAATTTTTATGTATTAACACATTATTCTTCTTCCATTAAAATTCTATATTAGTATTTCACTCAATATTTTCATTGATTCAAATGTAATTTATTTTTCTCAATGTTTAACAAATTATTTATTCAAAAAATATTTAAATATATAAATAATATTTGTTTTTCAAATGATTATTTCTAAAACGTTTCATATATGAGTATGAAAAATGAGATTTTAATTTGATAAATCTCATTCATGGTAAATGATATTTTTCAAATGATACCATCCAACTTATTTCTCTAGAAATATAATTAATTTTTTTCTATCATGTATATGATTAATCACATCATTATTCATTCTTACTTGTTGATGGGTTTTTAAAAAAATTGTATTAAAAATATGTCCCTAACTGAATAGTATTTTTATTATGCCTTCGACCAAATTGTTTCTTCCTAGATACCATACATCAATTTCCTATTAAAATAATTGACATAACTATATACACCTTAAAATGACTGTGTAAATACCTTAATCTTTATCATGATTTAATTGTATATACCTAGAAATTTATATAATTTTATTAGATACATATTTATTCATAATGATATTACAATGTCATGATCATTTTTTAAAATAACAAATAATCCCATTTGTGAATTCATTTTATAAATTATATGAAACAAATATTATTTCTATGGGATCACTGTGATATAATGATAGAATTGATTTCATGTTAAAATTATATGTATTGATGTTGATGGGTGGGGACCAATTTCACCCTCTAATGAATTAGTAATTATTTTATATCTCATTAGATAATATAGAATGTGAGTTTTGGGATTATATGACAAGTTAATGGGTGATCTTTTTCAAATATTTTGAAAAAAAAGTTTATCCTTCTTAGATATTCTCACAATCTAATTTATGAGCCTTTTTGGATTTTACCGTAAACTAACTGGTGTTATATAATGGAAATTTTCATAAAATAAAGATACAATATTATTATTTATTTCCCATATTCATATTCTTATTCTAATTAACATGTTATGAACATAAGAATTATTTTTATTGACTTCTTTTTTAAAAATAATTTGACTCATGTATTATATTATAATATTCCTTACACCATATGGTGGGTTATGAATTTTGTTGGATATCATTTGTTATGTATATCTATTATACCAAAATTCTCATATTTTTCTCACTTATGATCATTTATTTTTATTTATTGTATTTACCATTACTTAGTGTCCAAGCTCTCTAATTCTTATGTTTCCATTTCCTTGTAATAAGAATTTATATAATACATAAGGTGTTCCAATAAGAGTATCTAATATAATGAATCTGTGGGAGATATTAAATAATAATGAAGGAATAATAAATGGATAAAATTCCCATTTGATACAAAGAACATTAATTATATTAGTTTAATATTGGTCCTAACTCTCTAAAACTATAAAACAAATAAATTTATTCGAATGAAATTTATCATTATTTGTAAATGATCGTGTAATTAAAGATGTTTACTAACACTATTGTGTGATATGTATTTCTTTGTTAACAATGTATCTGGGTTTTTGGTCTTGGGGATCCTCAATGGATTAGGAGAAATAATAACATTTATACGACATAGAAAATATTTAGAACACCAATCATCAAATACATAAAATAACTATATTTTTGTGGATTTAGGATTCTAGTAGATGAAGGGAAATTATTTTGATGATAAATATGAAGATAGTGTTATTGTATTGGATTATGAGATATCTAGATAGTGGAAGTTCTGATCCTCTTTTAGTTATATTTATTTAATTATCCTATCTATATTAAAAAAAATATTAAATTTAAAATAATATGGTTTTTCTCTGGGGAAAATGTGAAAATAATATAGTAAAGGATAAAAAACCTAAAAATATTAGGTTAAATGTTCCCAAAAAACTTAATGAGAACTATGTATTATAATATATGAATTTATTTCATAATATATAGAGAAAAAAATAATTAGTGGAATTTCACAAGCTAGTAACACATAATAACACTAACTATTTATTTGGTGTCTATGATTCATCAATACTCTCTTATAAACACATCATCTCGGACATAGAAATATATTTAATATACTTATGGATTATTTCCAGTGTAAATGTGATGAAATCCTTCCCTATGAAATTGTAATAATATCAATTTCTTTATTGATGTTAAGAATAATATAAGTGAAATGATATAGGTACCTAATTGAACATTTTAATACAAAAAGTTAAAGAAGATACATTGATTTTATTGTAAATAATATTAACATCTATTTTTTATTTTAATATTTAATGGGGTTTGAAAGGAAATACAAATGGGATGATTTATGTACCTAGTGGATGATAAAGATGATATATTTTATATGTTGTCAATATAGTATGTTAAATTCAATTTTTTTGTTAAATTTGATGTTTTATATGGGTGTTATGAAATTATGTTCAATAGTTGTTCAATTGAAGGATCCTGGACCTATAATAATTCGTAACACCATAGATTCATCTTTTACTACAATAATGTCTCCAATAATAATGCTGAAAAGTGTAGTTTTTATGAATTAAAAAAGTATAATTCACTCACATGTTATTATTCTATCTATAAATGTTTTATACCTAATATTATTCAATATCTATTCATTATGATAAGGGAAATTATCTAATAGATGAATCAAAATTTTATACAATAAGATTACATAATTAGTTATCAATGGGATATGTTAAATAAATCATTGAGTGTGAAATATAACTAATTGGAAGACTACAAATCTTGTTTGTGATATTGAAAATCTATTTTTTATGAATGAAAATAATTTTAACCAAATGTAACACAATATATTTTAGAAAATGTAGATTACATGATGATCCAAAGGATTATATAAATGACATGAATTATTAATTTAACAATAATTATTTCTGAGACATATATGTGTAATCTGAGATGAATAGAAGTGGAAGACTAAAATATTTAATTATGAGACAATGTGAAGATATGATAATTATTAGTTTAGCTTATTGGAATAATAATAATCAAGAAAAATATCAATCTGAATGAAGGTGAAACCAAATAGGTCCACATATGAAAATGAATCTAATCTAATGTTTTTTATAATGGATACTGATATTTTAAATGGTTCTGTTATTGAGGAAGAACTAAAAATATTTTATTAAATTATTAAGATGTTCATTGATCAAATGAAATTGAGGGTCTTTCATTCATGTGATGTAATGAACCTTGATACAATGATCTAGACATTCAATATTAAGATATATCATGTCAGTAATTTTAAAATCAATGTGTTGTTGATTTTTATGGAAAAATAATAAAATGCATTTCATTTATTATTATTAACATGAATAATTTATATTTTTTTCTAAAGGTAATAAAAAGGGAATGATTTATATGTCTAAAATTTGGGATATATTATATTATCAAACATTTTTGTTTGTGGATAGATCTATAAGAGTTGTTAATCATATATAGAGATGATAAGTGACATGAAAAGATATATAACACATACAAACATGATAATAATTGAAGAGATATATTTCCAAATTATTATATAAATATTAGTTTGGATAGTGATTTTAGTAGATTATAAAGTGATGTATTGAGGAATCAGGGTAATGATACTAAAATTAGGTGACCAAAAGTTGGGAGTTTTTCAATTGTCAAATTATTAATAATAGACATTCCAAATGTCAATGATCAACAAAATTTTATAGCTTTTAAAATTTATATTTCTATAAGAATAAGATAAATTAAATCTCTTTGTATTCTAGTGAATATTCTAGAGTTAATATATAATATATCAATGAGGATGTACATTAAGAACCCATCATAGATATTTCCAAGAGATAGTGCGACCACCATCCTAATAATTTGGATTAGAGTATCTGGTGATCCATAATATTGGGTAGATCAAAATAATATTCCAAATTATGAAACATATAAAAATAGTGAAATTAATGAAACTAGGATAAACATAAAATATTTTATGGAGTAGAATTCCCAAACTACAGAAGCTTTATGTAATTGTTTTTTGAATTTTCTTATTATTTATCTATATTACAAGAGGGAGTAATTTTTGAGGGGGGAAATCAATGATACATACATTTAAACTAAAACGAAAGGATATATTAATATAAATAAATATAAATATTATATTTAACAAATTCCAAAATAGTTTTACATTCATATTTCTCTCATATAATGGATATTTTATGTTCTATAGAGATTAAAAAAATTTATAATGCAGTGATTAAAAATATATTTTAACCCATAATAATATCAAACTCTTTATTGACCAAGATAAAAAAATAGTTTCATCAATAATTGGGGAGTTGGTTAAAAAAGTTAAATGAGACACATTATAATAGATATAGAGTTTTTACCAGAAAACGCTACATAAAAATTCAGCAAAATATACAAATAATGAAAAGAAAGAATATCTTGTTTTGTAGGCTTCCATTTTATTAATCGTAGAACTCGAACAAAGTTACAGATTAAGGTGTATCATTGTTCGATGCTTCATTAAATAAAGGATCGCAACACCTATTCAAAAATATTATTAGAAACCTATTTTCTATACAACATCAAATTCCCTTCACGGTGCTGATCAAAAGTGTATCATCCATGTGGCATCATAGTCTATTCACCGATCTCCATATGTCACTAGTGCAGAAAACATTTTTTACGTCGGTTATTTTTCATTATTTACGTCGGTTTTTAGGCGACGTTATTACGGACGACGTTATAAATAACCTTTTTTACGTCGGTTATTTAAAACCCGACGTAACATCCCTAACATCACGGTGTTTATCACGTCGGTTCATTAATAACCGACGTGATAAATATGCGCGGGGGGGGGGGGGGGGGGGGGGGGGGTTTATCACGTCGGTTATTTTCTAAACCGACGTGATAAAACACCTGGGATATCGTTTATCAGGTCGGTTATGACATAACCGACGTGATTAACCCTTCCTCGGGCCTATTATCATGTCGGTTTCTTAAATAACCGACGTGATAAAAAGGCCTGTGAAATGGTTTAGCACGTCGGTTATCCAATAACCGACATGGTAAATCGATTCCCAGGCCTTTTAGCACGTCGGTTATATTAAGAACCGACGTGATAAAAGGCCCGTGAACGGTTTATCACGTCGGTTCTCGAAAAAACCGACGTGATAAACCCCTACCGATTTATTTACCACATCGATTATAAAATAACCGATGTGAAAGCGATATTTTTTTTAAAATAATTGCACTGCTCTCACCAACAAGCAACTAGAAACCAAACAACAAAAATAACCATGCCAGCCCTCCCCCAAGCCCCAACTGAACCCCACCCTCATATATACCCACCTAACAACCTGGCCAGCCCTCCCCCACCACATTGGAGCCCCACCACAACCCTTGGACACCCCCACCCCTTGGACAGCCCCCCACCCTCAATTACACCCCCACGACCCCTAGTACAGCCTCAAACAACCATTGGACACCCCTCCCATATCACTTGGACACCCCCACCCCTTGGACACCCCCCACCCCTTGGACAGCCCCCACCCTCATTTACACCCCCAATACCCCTAGTACAGCCTCAAACACCCATTGGACACCCCCCCCACACCTTGACAGCCCTCCCAGACCCCTTGGACACCCCCCCGACTCCTGGACACCCCCCCCCCGAGCCCTTGGACAGCCACAAACACCCCTTGGACACCCCTCCCATATCCCTTGGACCCCCCCCCCCCCCCACCCCTTGGACACCCCCCCCCCCCACCCTCATTTACACCCAACCAGCCCCTTGGATAGAACTCCCAGACACCTTGGACACCACTCCCATATCCCTTGGACACCCCCACCCCTTGGACACCCCCACCCCTTCGACAGCCCCCCACCCTCATTAACACCCCCGAACACTAGGACATCCCCAAACACCCCTTGGACACCCCTCCCATATCCCTTGGACACCCCCACCCCTTGGACACCCCCACCCTTGGACAACCCCCCCCCCCCACCACCTGGACACCCCCCCCGACCCCTTGGAAACCCCCCCTACCCCTTGGAAACCCCCCATCCCCATGGACAGCCCCAAACACCCCTTGTACACCCCTCCTATATCCCTTGGACACCCCCCACCACTTGGACACCCCCCCCCCCACCACCCCTTGGACAGCCCCCCCCCCCCCCCCCCACCCTCATTTACACCCAACCGACTCCTTGGACAGCCCCAAACACACCTTGGACACCCCTCCCATATCCCTTGGACACCCCCACCGCTTGGACACCCCCCACCCTCATTTACACCCCCGACCCCTAGGACAACCCCAAACACACCTTGGACACCCCTCCCATATCCCTTAGACACCCCCCAAACACCCACCCACCCCCTTGGAACCTCTCCCCCCATACCAAAATCCAGACCAGAAAAACCATCAACAGTAGACCAAAACAAGAAGTAGAGAAAAATTAAACATTCACTTATATAACATTCAAAACATACACTGTCAACTTCAAAAAAAAACTAAATCCAACCTAAACGACTACGAAATACACAATTACATTGACAATATTCAAAATTACATTTTACATTACAAACAACTAAAAGTCAATCAAACCTGTAAAATAATTTCACCACTCCACTTGTAAGTGTTTGATATCTTCAGAAGTAAAGGGTTGAGGGTCATCAAAAAGCTACAAAGGAAAAGGATAGTAGTCAACGTGTATAATGAATAAATCAAATTGAAATATTATGAGAAAGAGGAAATCTTACCAGGTCAAAACTCAGAACTGTCCCAGTTGTTAATATTTCATACATAAATCTTAACATGTAATATCCGCATTCGATGATGCCTTATTTCTCATGACATTTCTGTTTGAATGAATGTAAATTCAATATATTATTTTTATGTAATAAATCAAAATGTACAAATTATAAATGGATATTTACCTTCGCATGTAAATATTTGATCTTGAAATCCCTTTTCTTTGCGCTTTTTCGAAAGTGGACCCATGCCCTGTTAGAAAATAATACGAATGGGGTATATTTAAAATTCATTATAATATATAAAACTATTGTGAAATTGAAACATACATTTCCAATATATTCTTAAAACTTTCTCGCACATCATCATGGAGAGAGCATATCCAATAAAGTGTTTTCTCCCTAGGGCAAAAAACCCCTAACATCCAATGATCCCTAACAAAAGGAAATTTAACGTTAGTGGTTTTTTATGTTAAAAGATAATTAACTCTTTGAGAGGGATGTGTTTCATACCTCTCACAAAAAGGAATCATCCAACACTGTGTGATTACATTCTTTTCAAATCTATCAGCAATATAAAGCATTCTTTGTTCCTCATCCAATGCACATGCTTCAGGGGAAATCAATTGTGGGTCCATGAATCCATATACATCTGTCAGCTCATTCCTCTCACAAATTTTATACATTTACCTAATACAAAGCAGACATAAGTATACATTTTTAATAAATATAACGCAAGGAAAAGGTGTTAAGACTTACATGATAAAAATTTGCACCACGTTGATGCCCAACTTATCTCCAGTGACAAACTCCATGATATCAGTTTTCATAATCCCCACACTTAGTTCGCGTCCACAAGCATGAGCTTCCATTGTAAAGTCATAATGATCCGACAACAAATTTGAATATCTTGACAATTTGTCAGGACTGCTAGTATCTTCATCTGATGTCATAGCTATTTGTCTTTGTTGTTGTCTATACAGTATTTCTTTACCTTTGAAGTATTCCTGTAAAAATAAATTGGAAAATATATTAGTTTTCAAATGATAAAACATTAATAAAAATATAAAATAAAAGATATAAAATCCATACCTCTATGGTAATGAGTCGAAGAATTCTGGATGGCCAAAGTAAAAAATGGCCGATACTATGTCCAACTGTTGTCACCTCATCTGTAGGTAATGGTATCCGAGCTGATCTATCTATAATATCCTGTACAGTGACCCTCTGATTCTCTACCTCTAACTGTTGATGATGAACTGTATCTCCTATACAATATACCATCCCATATGCAACTATATGATGTTGAGGATCATCAAAATACAACTCACAATAAGTAGGTAGCTGCGGCGGAGGAGGAGGATCAAAAATGGGGTCCGCAGGATGAGGTGGGGGAGTGGGAGCTACTGGGAGAGGTGGAGTGGGAGCTGCACCCTGAAATTGTCTTTGCAAGTCTGCAAACATAAACTGCACCGATGCTCTAATATTGTCCTCCATTGTCGCATTAATATTTTGGACTTCAGCCTCCAAGGATTCTATTTTTTTTATAAACTCCCTCAACGTTAGATGTTGAGGAATGTGGCAACACTTTTCTTACCGATACACCTGCCAGATATCCTCTTACACGGCCAGGATGTTCGGGCTTTCCCAATGCCACAGATAAAATATCTTCCCTCCCAGATGGTGTAAATGTCCCCTGTGAACTCTGCTCCTCAAGAGAGTCCTGTAATAATTAATTGAACATTTCTATAATGATTGGAAATATATGACGAAAATAGTAAACTTAAATAAATAAAATAGATATCTTACAATCCTCTCAACTACGAGTCTCGATTATTCCGAAAGATATTGTCCTTTTTTCCCTTCCGAGCTCTTTTCCATTTATCATGTCTAGATGGAGGGGATGGAGGGGCCACCTCTCCAGAGCTTGAAGACTCAGCTCTTAGTTGTTGAAATTTTTCTGCCATCATTTGTTCTTCCAATAATGCATACCCTCCCCGAGATAAACTATGAGGGTATACATTTATAGATTGGATCTCTTGATGAGCTTTCCTTGTTTGCTGTAAATTAAGAATAAGTAATCATTAACAAAACAATAATAAGATCATATATATAAGAAAGCTTATAAAAGTTCACATTGCCCTTACCAAAAATGAATCTTTTCTTATACTTTCAAAAAATTGTCTCCATGTGTCTTCATCTATAAAAGGATATATACGACATGGATTCTCACGACTCCTATGACCATAAATGAAATCAGATGAGAGGGTTGATTTTAAATCCCTCCATCTCCTAGCAGCCAACGATAAGCATTTCTTCCTGACTCCTCTAGTGTCAGGAATATCAAATGTCATCTGATAAAAAAGAGGTTTAAAATATTATATATACTAGAAACATTTAAAGAATAGTCAAACAATAGCAAAAGATATTACCAAAATGGTCTCCCACAGCTGAGAAATTATCGCCTTATCCACACTTCTCCAATCATCATAGAGAATGCTTACTTTTCTCTTAGCCTGAGTTTCTACAAAACCCTTAAAATCATTAGCATTTGGACCTCTAGGAAGATCATCATCATCAAACTCCACGACCATCCTCTCCTCCTTCGTACGGGCAAGTGATAATTTTGGTAAACGTGTGCACCCATGCTTACCAACCTTTGAACTCTATTTCGTAATAGGAGCATGTGAATTTTCCTCCCCAGATGTATGACCAATATGATCATCTCCAGAATCATGTGGCTGATCAACTGATTGATCTGTCATTTTCATTCAAATCAAAAAAACAAAAATTAGTTCCCAAATATACAAATTCAAATATTGTAATACTACTTAATCAGAAAATAGAAAAGTGTACTAAATTACATAATAGTAAACATTGGTAATATGGTAAGCATGTTAAACAATGATAAACATGGTAAACACAGTCTGTTGTACCCCTCTCTCTTGGATTTTAATGATCACAATCACTCGTATTATGTTCTAACTTGTTTTCAAGTGTTTTTGTTGATAGGCAAAAGGTTGCCAAGGAGTTGGGCCAAGAAAGCTGAAAAGTGGACTCACTGAGTCCACCGGTCAGCCGGTGTGAGCTCACCGGCCAGCCGGAGGACCCAGGCAGTAGACTTGCCCACTGCCTAGGGTCACCGGCCGGCCGCTGGCTCACCACCGGCATGCCGGTGGACCAGACAGAGAGCCTTCCTCTGTCTCGACCACCGGCCGGCCGCTGGATCACCACCGGCTGGCCGGTGGACCAGACAGCCTTGCTCTGTCTGGACCACCGGCCGGCCGCTGGATCACCACCGGCCGGCCGGTGGACCAGACAGAGAGCCTTCCTTTCTGTCTGGACCACCGGTCGGCCGCTGGATCACCACCGGTTGGCCGATGTACCAGACATAGAGCCTTCCTCTCTGTCTGGACCACCGGCCGGCCGCTGGATCACCACCGGCCGGCCGGTGGACCAGACAGAGAGCCTTCCTCTCTGTCTGGACCACCGGCCGGCCGCTCGCTCATCACCAGCCGGCCGGTGGACCAGACAGAGCTTTGCTATCTGGACCACCGGCCAACCGGTGATCCACCACCGGCCGGCCGGTGCGCCCTGGATTTCTCCTCTTTACGGTTTTTATTGTTTTATCATTTTGGTTTGATACATGTTTTAATAAGTAAAAAATTTACAATATCTAACATTATATGAAAAAACTAAATGTAAACAAGAAATAAACATGTGTTACCTGTAATTTTAGGAATGTACAGTAGGATTGTTTTCCCAAATTCCTTCGTTGTGATCGTTCCTTATGGCACAAACCATGTCTTCAACATACTCATCATTTTGTTCTGTTAATCTTTCCATGGAAGTAGGGATCTCACATAAATCAGCATCTTCATCAAATTCATCCTCACCAACATATTGTTTTTTCCCTTGTAAAACAACAGCCCACTGCATATCTGATTGATCTACTACATATAAAGTTATTTGGCATGTGTTGCCATTATAAAAGAATCAGATGTGTCTTCCAATCTATTCAGATTAACAAGTTTCATTCCAAATTCATCATGTCTGACACTGTTGTTACCGATAAACCATTTAAATTTAAAAATAGGAACTTTAATTTTAAAGTAATCAGCCTCTCATATGTCTTCAATCACTCCATAATATGCACTTGATGCCGAAATTGGGTTTCTGTCCTTAGCACTCGAAAAATGCATTGCTTCTGCAAACACCAATACACCACTATTCTGAACTACACATCTGTTGTCCAAAGATTTCGTATGAAATGTATAGCCATTAATGTCATAAGAGGACCATATTATCACATTTAAAGATGGACCACCCACTATCCATTTTAATGTCTATGATACATCTGATCTACCAAGTAAGGTCTTTTTAAACCATGGCAAAAAAGTTTTGTTGTGCTCATTCAAAATCCACATTTCTTTCTTCTTTGGATGACATTGTTTCAACTCATTAATATGCAATGTGATATACGGTTGAACATCAGCTATGTTATTCAAGATGTATGATTCTAACTTCTTCATCTGTTCAGCTGACAGTGATTTGACTTTCAAGCCACGAATCCCCTTTCCCTCATTATTAACCCGTTCATGGCGAGATGGAGGCAAACCTATGTGTTGCGCCGTAGCCAAGTAGCTCGTACAAAACTCTGCTACCTCCTCAGAAATATACTTTTCAATAATGGGGGCTTCAGGTCGATATGGATTTTTAACATATCCCTTTAATATTTTCATATACCTTTCAAAAGGATACATCCAACGAAGATATACAGGTCCTCAAAGCTTTATTTCTTGAACCAGATGAATCATTAAATGCACCATCATATCAAAAAAAGTTGGAGGAAAATACATTTCCAAATGACAAAGTATAAAAATTGCATCCTTTTCCAAAATGTTCAAAGCATTCACATCAATCGCCTTGTTACAAATTGAATTGAAAAAATAACACAACCTCATTATAGTCTTTCTGACACGGATGGGAAATTTTCCACGCAGTGCAACTGGTAGAATTTGTTGCATCATGACGTGACAATCATGTGATTTCATACCTATCAACTTCAAGTCTTTCAATGAGACAAAATTTTTTACATTTGAAGAATAACCTTGAGGCACTTTGATATCATGAAGACACTGACAAAAGCTACTTTTCTCCCTCTTCGATAATGTATGACAAGCCGGGGGAAGAAATGTTCGTCTTCCTTTAGGAGTGGGAGCTAACTCCAAACGTATTCCCATTGATAGTAGGTCTAACCTTGCATTCAACCCATTTTTTTTCTTTCCTTTAATATCTAGCAATGTTCCGATCAAAGAATCACAGATATTTTTCTCCATGTGCATGACATCAATATTATGTTTGACTTCATGATACCTCCAATATGGTAGCTCAAAAAATATTGACCTTCTCTTCCAAATATGTCTATCATTACCAGATTTCTGTGTCTTTCCCAATGTCACATCAAGGTTTTTCACCCTCTCAAAATACAAATCTGGGGATAAAGGTTTTGGAGCAGTATCAATTCGGACAGGCATGTATATTCCTGTATCCCAATCCCATCGGGCATAATATTTTTTTGGCCTTATAATGTGAATCTGGAAGATCGTTATCTTTTGTAAGAATGTCTTTCATCAATTGTAGCAGCTCTGTAAAACTTCTGTCACTCCATCCATGTTTCGCCTTCAGGTTAATCAATCTTAACACCGCCGAAAAAACCGTAAAATCTATAAAACCAGGATATAATGGTTTTTCGGCATCACCATATAGACGTGAAACTGTCGGTTCTATCTCAATTTGTTCTGCTATAATATCGTGAATCATTTATTCAATTCCATCGGAGTTACCATCTTGCGATTCATTATCATCAGTGACATTCTGTCCAGTTTCGCCATGCCAAATCCAAGGGTTGTAACTCGGATTGAAACCATGACAAATCAGATGATCTTTTATCTCTCTACTTTTCAACTTCTTCATATTCAGACATTTCAGGCATGGATAGAAAAAAAAGGTCACTACTTGGAACATTTCGTTTAGCAAATTCCAAAAAGGCATCAACACCTTCCCCATATTCATTGCTCATTCGATGTGCCGTAATCCAACTTCGACTCATTATTACCTATAACAAATAGAAAAAATATATATATTTTTTAGATAAGACAAATATATGTTTATATGAAAAAAATCATAATTTGAATGTAAACAATTTTGAAATATAAAACAAATCGATGTGTATTTAAAAAAATATGCTTGAATATTATTTTTTAAACAAAATATAGTAAGATATAACACCCCCTGGACACCCCCGACCCCTATGGACAGCCCCCCACCCCTCCTGGACACCACCCCCCACCCCCTACCCCCTTGGACACCCCCCTGGACATCCCTCAACCCTCTGGGAAGCCCCCCCACCCACCCGGACAACCCCAAATACCCTCTGGAGAGGCCGCCACCCACTTGGACAGCCCCCCACACCCATCCACCCCCTTGGACACCCCCTGGACACCCCACCGACCCCTTTGGACAGGCCGCCACCCCCTTGGACAGCCCCCACACCCACCCATCCCCTTGGACACCACCCTGGACACCCCCGACCCCTCTGGACAGCCCCTGACCCCTCTATAAAGCACCCCCACCCCTCCTGGACACAACCCCCCACCCCCGACCTGCTTGGACACCCCCTGGACAACCCCCAAAACCCACCCACACCCTTGGACAGCCCCCCACACCCACCCACCCCCTTGTAAACCCCCCCTGGACACCCCCCGACCCCTCTGGACAGCCCCCCGCCCCTCCTGGACACTACCCCCCACCCCCTACCCCCTTGACACCCCCCTGGACATCCCCCAACCCTCTGGACAGCCCCCCCACCCACCCAGACATCCCCAAATACCCTCTGTAGAGGCCGCCACCCACTTGGACAGCCCCCCACACCCATCCAACCCCTTGGACACCCCCCTTGACACCCCACCGACCCCTCTGGACAGGCCGCCACCCCCTTGGACAGCCCCCCACACCCACCCATCCCCTTGGACACCACCCTGGACACCCCCCGACCCCTCTGGACAGCCCCCGACCCCTCTAGAAAGCACCCCTACCCCTCCTAGACACAACCCCCACCCCCGACCAGCTTGGACACCCCCCTGGACACCCCCCAACCCTCTGGACAGCCCCCCACCCCTCCTAAACACCACCCCCACCCCCTACCCCCTTGGACACCCACCTGGACACCACCCAACACCCACCGACACCCTTGGACAGCCCCCACACCCACCCACCCCCTTGTAAACCCCCCTGGAGACCCCCGCCCCCTCTGGACAGCCCCCCGCCCCTCCTGGACACCACCCCCCACCCCTACCCCCTTGGACACCCCCTGGACATCCCCCAACCCTCTGGACAGCCCCCCACCCACCCGGACAACCCCAAATACCCTCTAGAGAGGCATCCACCCACTTGGACAGCCCCCCCACACCCATCCAACCCCTTGGACACCCCCTGGACACCCCACCGACCCCTCTGGACAGGCCGCCACCCCCTTGGACAGCCCCCCAAACCCACCCATCCCCTTGGACACCACTCTGGACACCCCCCGACCCCTCTGGACAGCCCTCGACCCCTCTACAAAGCACCCCCACCGCTCCTGGACACAACCCCCCACCCCCGACCTGCTTGGACACCCCCCTGGACACCCCCAACCCTCTGGACAGCCCCCCACCCCTCCTAAACACCACCCCCACCCCCTACCCCCCTTGGACACCCCCCTGGACACCCCCAACACCCACCCACACCCTTGGACAGCCCCCCACACCCACCCACCCCCTTGTAAACCCCCCTGGACACCCCCCCGACCCCTCTGGACAGCCCCCCACCCCTCCTGGACACCACCCCCCACACCCTACCCCCCTTGGACACCCCCCTGTACACCCCCCAACCCTCTTGATAGCCCTCCCACCCCCCTGGAATCACTGAAAATTTACCATAACAAGAAGTTGGGACATTCAAAGAATGTTTTTATGTGTGGAGGAAGAACTGAGTTTCAATAGATAGAGAGGGAACTCGACATTAGGTTGTCTATTCCAGGTGTGGATTTGAAGGAGTTAATGTTTGTTCAGTGACCCAAGAGATTGAATCAGAAATTCAGATGTTGTGCCATTTTCTCATGATGAGGATGAATAATTGGTGGGGTTTGACTTTTTAATGGAGAGTTTAGCAGACCATTATATTTTCTATAGATCAGTAAAGGATGTTAGCATCGAACATAAGGCTTAAGGGATGCTTTCAGATCCAAATATGTATGTTGATGGATGCAATGAATCTAGTAGAGGTTCTAGAATGAATGGTGGTTTTATTTGTTTAGGATAAGTAGTGAAGAAAAAACTAGTTAATTTTTTACTTGCTGAAAAGAGGGTTTCTAAAATTTTTAACATGCCGAGGGGAAATCTGGCGAGTCCTCCTCGTGAAACATTGTTTGCAGGGGGTGAAAATGGTGATGTGATCCCAAATCCATGCACCTATGCCATGGTTGTGTGTGAATAAAGTAGTAACAACTGTAAAAGGGAAACCCATCCAAATGGACATGCCCCAACCCTCTCGAGGATTTATAGAAAACGATGAAAAATTAGTGAAATCATAAAATTAGTCAATATTGCAAGTAGAACTAATAGATATAGGGATGATAAATAAGATTATGGTGCCCAAACGAGTTAAAAGGGTTCACAATCGAAGAATCTTAGCAAGTTTCAACAAAAAAATCACAACACATATATATATACTATCCGCGAAAAAAACGAATGAGTGGGAGGATTACCTGAGTGCTGCGAGTTTAGATGATTGATCCGAGGAGATTAAATATGAGAAACGATGATCGCAAAACGAATCTAAACCAACAAAATGGACGAGCTGATTCGGGTTTACGCGCGAGAGAGACGAGTCGGGACTGTCGAAGGTAAACTCGTGAATGACAATCCACGGGTCTGGGTAAATTTTTAAATGAGTTATCACGTCGGTTATTCAATAACTGACGTTATAATTTTTTTAAAAACATTTATAATGTCGGTTATTAAATAACCGACGTAAAAACATTCCTCCGATTCTTTTTTTACGTCGGTTATTTTATAACCGACGTTATAAAGGGCTCAAAATCCGCGTTTTATTACGTCGGTTATTCCATAACCGACGTCAAAAACATCTGCGGATTCTTTTTTTACGTCGGTTATAAAATAACCGACGTAAAAATGCCTTCAAAAACCGCGTTTTTTACGTCGGTTATTGAATAACCGACGTAACAAATGCCACCCGCTTCTGTTTTTTACGGTGGTTAATGTATAACCGACGTAAAAAACAAGCCGTGCGATTAATAACGTCGGTTATAAAAATAACCGACGTTAAAGGTGTACTAAACACAGGTTTTTACGTCGGTTATTAAATAACCGACGTAAAAAACCTCGTTTTACATATTATGACGTCGGTTTTATATAACCGACGTAAAAAATGGTGATGTAAAAAACGTTTTCTGCACTAGTGTGTGGCCATGCTAACGTATATCCTTCATGGTGTTTATTTACCTTCATGGTTATCAGATCTCTTTACACAACTGTCCACACTCCGCAATAATCAATTTCCTTCACATTGCCTAGTTCTTCATTGTTCCAAGCACTGTGAATCCCACATACCTAGTTTTCTTATATTTACCAGTCTCACCCCTAATAAGCACAATTATGCTTCACTTTCTTCGGTTTATCTCTGAATTTGTGGTGCTCTAAAGCACTGTGAAGTGATTACATTAGCGAATTCATCATCCATTTGTGGTGGAGGGATGCCATTGGGGTTGCTCTAGGATCAACATAGCATTATGTCTTCATGGAGAAATCACCTAATAATGAGTCTTATACTATGGTGAGTCTATCCTCTATAAGCACCTTTCCTTCATAATGTTCCTTCACAGGTCCCTAAGCTTCATGAAGCTACACCCCACTCAAGACCCTATGCTTCGCAACACCCTGAGAATTTTCAAGCCCCATACTTCCTGAAATCCAATGCTTCGTGAGAACCTTAACTTTGTGAACCCCATCCGTCGAAATATACAATTCTCTGCAAATCCATTTCCATCGCAAAGATCATATAATTCCGGAATCTCCATACATTGAACATAGAGATCCATACCACATTGTCTATAACCCCACACCCACACCTAGGATCAGTGTCAGGATGCAGTTTGGCCCGTCCAGGTTGGCCACATCCCCAATTTCGCTAACCCCTCTGAAAAATGGATAGTATTAATAAAAAATGTTTTTTCGGGCTACATATACATTCCCTTTCACTCTTGTTTGGACTATCCATCCACCTATGGAATACCATGATTTGAGATACTTATACTCACTCCATGAAACACCTCGAGTATATATATTAATCTAGGTCATTTTCCCATATCGTGAGTTGTTATTCTAATCATCAACTCACCATGTATCTTGAATCGACCCATTCGTCAAGAAAATTCTCCAAACCCCATCACTTTGTTCCAATTCGAGGTTAATCGAGAAAGGGAATCACCTATATAATTCCCACATTATCCATTTATAGGTTCATTATTCCTAATATTCCACACTACATGTCTATAAATTCTAGCATACCCAATCTATCAAAATGTAGGATTATTCTTTTTTAAAACAAGAGATTCCATATACACCATGCATAAGATGAAAACGACCCTCAATACATGAATTAAATAGTATCATACACTATAATTAAAGAATAGGATTCCAAATTAATAATGAATAATATTCTTCATCATGAGATGAATAAAAAAACCACCAGGGGAATCCTCTAATGGTGTATCCTCGAACTATACTCCCTCACCCATTCATTGTGACAAGATTACCTCATGGATAGACATGAGGGAGACACCCAAGAAACATTCATTGTAATCACTATTCACAATTTCTTCTCCTTTATTACACTAGGTATTTTTCCATGCTTAATCCCCATCCACCGTTGTCGCTCGTTAGTAGAATTCGAGTGGCTTCCATGCATAAACACCATCCACCATTGCATCTACTTATCGAAACCCAAGAAGCATTTATGTGTACGCCCCATCAACAATTATATCTCCTTAGCATCACCTAGTATTAATCCATGGGTAAGCACAACAGGAAATTTTCAATCCTTAGTGGCACCAAGGAAGACTCCATCTATATTAACCACCCACCACTATCTCTCCTTAGAATCACCTAGGAAGCTTCCAGGTGTATTCCCCATCCCCCAATGTCTCCCTTTAGTGGCACCCATGATGCTTCTATAACTAATGCACCTAAACCATTACCTCTCCCTATCTGTACCCAAGATGATTCTATGAGTAATCCAAATTCATCATTTTACTACATAGTGGCACCTAGGCCTCCCTTGGACATCATCCACTATTTCCTCTCAATAGAAGACTTCAGTCCTCCCTTGGCCTTAATTTACCATTTTCACTCCATAATGTAACTTGGGACCTACCCAGGCATAATCCCCACATCACCTCTCCTGCTCGCATCTCTTGGGACATGATTTTCAAGTCATTTACAACCTCCTGTATCTCACACCAAGAATGTCACATGTGTTTTTAGTGTAAGGATCGACCATAACATCTATATGGATCAATAACCTCATATAAGTCACATTCCCTCCCAACCAAACTACATGGACTTTGATCCTTTCCCTTTTCAAGAAAGGTATGTAGGAATCCACCATGAGGTTTATCCCCATCACCCATCGGTCCTGAAAACATGAAATTAGTTCACCATCATCTAGCATGATGTTAAACTGTATACCCATTTTGTCCCTCATGACATTACATTACATCTCTAGAACTACACGGTTTTTGATCTAGGTCAAATATATAGGGTATGTAAGAAAAATCCATGTGGATCAATCCTATAAAACAGTAAACATTGGTTCCCCCATGGATACATCCTCCAAATTGGAAATCATCCCTTTTTGGGACACATCACAAGAATCTACCTTCCTAATGTGCTTCAATCCAATCACTCGATTCTATGTCCCTGATGTACACTCGAGACACATGTACCACTTCTTTGAGCATCTAATAATTTAAATCCCCACACTTTTTCACTCTCTATTAACCAAGTGTTTCCCTCATCCAATGTGTTTATAACCATGTGTAATCGCCCACATGTCATTAGGTTTTTGTCCTTTGTGTAAACCTCGTTTCTTTTCCCCATCATGAACTAGGTGGCCTTTGATTCCCGACAATAGGGATACTTATGAAGCATCCCTAATGTTTAATCCCATAATCCATGTCTCGTCATGATCTTTGCATTGAGATTTTTTTCAGGAAGGGAATTCCCAATCATAGAGGTTAAATCCCATCATCTATGTCCTATCATGTTCTCTCCCATGAGAGTTACTATTTCAGGTAGGGAATTATTGAACCCAGAGGTTACACTTCCATTAAGACACAATATATGTTTCCATTCTCATAGACTAACTCCTCAGGTTTCCCATCACCACATTTATGATCAACGTGGAATTTGATTCCTTTTAAAGGGGACAAGTATGAAGCCTCTTTTAGGTTGAATCCCAAAGATGTGTTCTTAATGTCAGTTTCACCCATTGAATTTCACCATCTACATTAAAATCATCCATAATTCAACCTGATTCTTACCTAGGTCACCACATCCTAGTGTGATCTTGTTATCCACTTTATCTCTGCTTTTAGCATCAATTGGGTATCCAATAATGCTTCACCCATGCACATCCATATCATCCAACCAAGATATCCCTCTTGCAAAGTGCATTTGAATGAATATAAATTCAAAATCAACCCTTTATACTACATTGGTTTTTTCATAATCACCAAGAATGGTTAATTATAATTACTCCATCAGTTTTAATCCTGGAAAATTTAAAACCAATGTGTTCCCCAATTTGAGGTCCACCACCCTGATCCTTCGTTGTACGAGTCCTTCTCAGCAATAACTGTGTGGAATCTTCCATTTTGGGACACACCACCCTAGTCCCTCCCTTTCTAGAAATACTGATCCATCCATATGGTGCTTCCATTTTGGGATCCACCCCCACATTGTTACATATTCCCTTTTCTGGGAGATAACACCCTAGGTCCTATCTTTTCTGGTTTTTTTATTTATCCATATGGTGCTACATTTGTGTGATACAATGGAATGTAATATTCACTTTTTGGGACATACCAACATGGTTTCGTAGTTTTTGGGTAACCTAATCGATCCATCTGATGCTCCATTTTTGGGATACACCCTCACCGTGCGACATCGCCCCTCACTATGACACGCCACCCATGGTCCTGTTTTTTGGAATCTTTATCCATCCATCTAGTAACCAAACTAGGTGCTCTATCTAAGGGATGTAAAAATCTGTTCAATTTCCATGATTCATTTTCCTCACTCTCGTATATTGTTCCCAATATATTAAAATCACGATATACCCCATGTTGAAGATTGAATGTTTGACAAAAAACATAGAAACTGCATTTCCAGCATAACCATGTCAGGTAGATGTTAAACATTCCACATACCTTGTTATGAACCTATGAAGCTAGGGAAAAATTTGGAGAAATTCATTCATCATCATATACCCAGAAAAGGATTGGGGATGCCTCAGGATCTTCACCCTTGAGAATCCCTCATATGAGGAAGAATACACGGGACCAATGTTCCTATATACCAAGATTCCCCGACATGCTTGATTTTAGCATCAACTCTAACTGAAGGATTCTTCCATATTAAGACACCTTTTGATGTCCTCGAATAAGCACTGTAATTAATGAGAATCCACAAAGATATGTCATCGATAATGAGAATATGAATTGAATACTCAAATATATGAAGGAGAACCAATCTAGATGATGATTTCTGAGTGGGAATCCAGGGGTGTATAAATAGACATTCCCTCATCCCATTTTGATCTATCAGAAAACATCACTAAAGAAGTTATAGATGCAGGTAGCCTTTGAATAACAGGAACACACGGTTGCAAGTAACGCGTCGCCACCATTGGTGTGCTCTCTGGCCGAGGAAAGGTTTTGATTCCTAATAATAAAGAGTGTTTCTTTATCAAAAGAAAATAGATAATTATGAAATGATACGTAAAAATTATTATAGGAATATTTTATCATATGAATTTGAATTACAAAAAAAAAGAAAATTATTTATTAATTAACTCAATTTTATCAATGAAGGAAATTTATAATAAGAAAAGATGATAAAATATTTTGATGAAAAAATAATGTTATAGAAGATGATTAAACATGTATCAATAAATTTTAATTGAAAAATATGTAAATAATGTTGTTTTTTGCTAATTAAATAACTAAATTAAAATAATTAATAAAAATTATCAATCTCTTGAGAAATCTATAAAATAAATTTTTCGAAATATGCACAAATTTGTCACAAAAATTTAAAATATGTTTTATTTAATAGTATTGGTTTTAATAAAAATATGAGAAATTTTTTATTAGATGATTATTTGAAAAAATAATCCTCAATAAATTGGAGTTTCAAAATATGAAAGAGGTGTTATTCCTTTATGGAAATGGATAATTTATCAAAATACACCTAAGGAACAATAATATTTTATATATAAACATAATATTCATTTTATATAATTTTTTAAATTATATTTTTTATTTTTAATAGAATTTGATAATTAAAATTAATTATTCTAATACAATTTTAAAAATTTTTATCGAAAAATAAGGCATTAATTGAGGGGGTTTAATTTTTATACGATGGGATGAAGTCATAATAATAGGAAAGATATGAAAAAAATTTCATCTTTTCATCCCACATAATATAAAAAAAATTATCTGAAATAAATATATAAAATTTTTTAACAACATTGTAATTTAATTAAATTCATCAAGAAATTCCAATATGAATAAATTATACATATTTATAGAGTTTAAAATATTCATAAAAGAGACTTGGATAGGATGTCACATCATATTGTGGTTAAACTGAACCCATAAAAATGTATTATCCATGATTTTGGATACTATATATTCTTCCAACATGTTTCGAGACACTATAATATGAATTAATATTTAAGAGAGTAATATAAGATAGTTAATTTTCATATTGTTAGTTCCATTAAAAATAAAAATGTTTCTATAACTATGATTGGGAATAAAAATTCAGATATGATCAATTTTTTAATGGCCTCACAAATAATTATTTTGTGTTTTATCAGACTATGTGATCATAGGTCTTGTGTATTTTTCAATAATAACTCATAAATAATAAAATTATTATATTATACATTATTTAAAATGATGGAATAATTAATCAGTCGTTATATATTCTAAATTTTTAATTCATGTGTCATTGGTGGGATGTGTGTCCCTTTCCCATTAGTGTAGGAATATTGTAATATCGTTCCCCTCTATGAATGTATTCCCTCTTACATTAGTATCAATGGTAAATTCTACCCAATGAAATATGTCATCAGGTAAATTGGAATTTCTTACCAGTAATAAATAATATTATATATGGAATATCATCCCATGAAATTAAAATATATGAAAAACATTTATGTCATTCCATACCTATAATAGTTTCCTATGGATTGGAATGAATGTAATAATCATTAGGAAATAAAAATAACAACACAGATCCCCTCTACAAAAATATTATATACAAATTTGGATTATTATGCCACTATATACATCACATCATCTTATTGGGTAGTTCGTCTCCTATTGAAAACAAAAAGATTATATATATAAGAAATATATACACCTCAAGAAATAATTAATATACCACGAATAACTTCCTTCCATAAAATTGAAACACAAGAGGGAATAAATAATATTATATTCTAGAAACACATGATAATGAAATTTAAATCAATTAAATCCAAACTCATATAAAGCTTATTCTAGGCCAGTCCTTATATGACTAAACTATATTGATGTCTATTGTTGAGGTATATCAATATAATGATAATTTCAAATTTTGACGAAAACATCATACCATATATAATTCATATAAGATAAAAAGGATATTTGGAGACACAAGTGAAAGATTTATTCAATCCTCAAGAGAAAATCATATAATTTCACACTTCACATGCTTGAGGGTGTCCAGGATAATTTTTCACTAGTCTAATAAATTATAGATTACCCTGGTAGAATGTATCTGTGAACATACATCATAAAATTAAAACATGGATTTAAACTCATAGAATCCGATGACTGTATAAGCAGGACATATCCAATTACAGAATAATCAAGTTGATAATAAATTTCCAATGATTTCAAATTAGTGAAATAAAACAAACATAGTTAAGAAATGTTGTTGATATATCATACCGATAGACCTCTCGCCTATTAAGGGTTATAATGGAACAAATATGTGGTCAATGAGGTTAAAAAATAAATACTAAATCCTCTAAGGGAATACACATTTATTTTTTAAGTTTCATTTAGTTTATCATCTAGATTAAAATTATATATGGAATTTGATTTAAAATTCCAGGGTGGACAAACATGGAAAAAATAAAAACAACCACTCTCATGTGATTCAAAAGAATACATCAATAAATTATGGGATAAGTGTTCAGGTTTAGAATTATATAATATCACATTTTAGATGTAAAAATTTAAAAAACATAGGTAATTTTATATTACTCCAACATAAATATATTGATATCAACTCAATCAATCTCACTGCATCACACGTCAATCTAAATGAGGCCCAACACAACTCTCAAACATATCCACACTCATACGAATCAATAAATTACATATAAAATAATTATTAAAATTTATAATAAAATAATTTACTTAATAAATTTTTATTTATTGGTGATTAATCAATGGAATACAAATCGAATAACGTAATAATGAAAATTCCCCAAACTACAAGGTATTAATTAATCACTCCACAATCATAGATACACTATCCACCATAGCCCAAAAATAAAATGTGTCTTTAGGAATTTTTTTCCCAAACAAACAAAATCAAACAAAAAGTTATAGTATAATATTAAACCAAATAAAATTGAAGGAAGCATCGTATTATCATCTTGTCGGGGCCGCATCTATCAACAATAATGAATTTAAAAATCATACAATACCAATTATAAAATTCTATTATTCAACCACAATTTAATCACAATGAATCTTCCATCAATATTGAAGGATGATAAAATTGATAATGTGTAATGGTGGAATGGGTGAAAACATAATGAAATAAACAAAAAAAATATTTACAATCCACTAAAATATACTAGGAAAGAAGAGGAAGATGATGGGAAATGTGAGACTTCATCCCCTTTTAATGTGCCTCGCTCTCTAAGGGATCCCTGAGTGTGGTTCCTATAAAATGTGGGGTATAATATAATTATTACTACATTTAAAAAAACAACAGATGTTTTTCAATAAATTTCCACTATATTCCAATACACATTAATAATTTTTCACCGTGCTGGATGACCATTTCGAATCACAACATATGTATAATAGAGTATCAAAAGGGTTTTTATGGACCCATATGATCACCACATAGGCCATATCTATACTCTTAAAAATTAAATATTATTTCATGAATTGTGTTCTGAATAATCATTATCAAAGAAGTCAATTTAAATATTTAAAAAATGTGTTCAAATGTATCTTCTTATTTGAAAATGATAAATTAATAATGGACTTTGTTATCCAAACATTAGAAAATATTTTTTTATTTCCAATTATACACAATAAAAAATCCTATATGAAATATTGCTATAATATTTTATTTAAGGTAATATTCACATACTATTCATTATATTTTTTTTACTTGATGGAGATTTTATAAACTACAAATAATATTTTTCCTCTCACGGATATTGTTCTTTCCTTCCCATTGTACTTTTACACCATAATGGGTGGTTAATGGTCATCTGTCTCACTTCCATCATTTTGGGAACATTATATTTCATTTTCATACTTAAAATTTTATAAGACATATAATATAAATTTATATGGAAATGTATAATATTTTTCTTACGATTAGTGCTAGAGAATATGTTACATCACGTAGATTTATAGTACCTATTTATCATTATATATAGATTATATTATATTTGAAATATCAATTATAGATATATCAGTATCCAAATACAGTAACAATCTAATACTAATTTATCCAAATTACAAGGGATTGGTGTAGTGGAAAATTTATATTGATCTAGTGGAGTCATCCATAAACATTAACATGTTGTGGTTTCTATTATATATAAATATATTGATGATTATTTTGAAATGTAAACTTTGTGATTATAGTAAACATTAATATATATATATATCATGTTATGGATACCTATGGTGTTAAATGAGGTTTTTTATATTAATAATTGTTATTTTTTTATAGTTCAATATATTTTTTCCCCAACTAAATATATTAATTATTATATCAAAATTATGATTTTATATATGATTTTATAGAATGTTTATTTAATTATATATATATATATACTATTATATCAATTATTAATTTACTATAATTGGTCGGTGATGAGATATGATTTATTTTTATTTATTATATTTCTATTTATGCTGACCAAATAATTATTCAATGTTATTCGAGGAATAAAATCTCAATTTTCAATTTTGGGAATTTTTATTGATTGAAAATATTAAAACTACTTGAAATTTTATGTTTATCAAAATTAAAACAATATTTGATTACCAATGCTATTGAAAAAAACAAATGTAAATTATTATAGACATATTATATAACAAATTCTAACAAAACTAAAATAAAACCTATAAAATGGTAATTAATTAAATGTCTATAACATTTGATTGTAAATATTCAATATGATTTATTGATTAGAAAATATTTTTAAATAAAAAAATCTTCAATTTATATTTAAATATTAATTTAAAAAAAATTAATATGTTTTGAAAATTAATCTTATAAAATAAAATTTATTTTTTAAATACCCATATAAATATTATCTTAAGGTGATTTTTTAGTTTTTTATATCAATAGTAAAAGTATCCTAATATTGTTAATACCTTTAATTCTACATAGTAGTCCCAATAAAAGATTAAATTAAATTTATATTAATACATTTTATATAAAAATATACAAGTTTAAATTGGAATAAATAACTATGTTAAATTTGAGAAACCTACATTTAATGTTTTGGAAATATATGTAATATTTTATCTTAAAATTTTGTTTTTATTAAATTATATTTAAATATAAGTTATCAACACTTATAGATTATAAATTCCAAAAAATATAAATATTATATTTGATGAAAATTTTGATATTATTTAACACGTCCAATTTCATTTTTATACATAAAAATATTCTTAAAAGGAGTAAATTTAGTAAAGAAAATAATGGTTATGATATTATTTTCAATGAATTATGCCATAAACATTGTTTATATTTTATCAGGTAAACAAAATTAATATCTCCTAAAAATAAATAATATATAATGTCTCATATGAAATATCAATAAATATAAAATAATTTATTCTGTAATCATTTCTAAATAATATTATGAAAATTTAATGGTAAATAGATCATTTTTATATAATAGTTTTTATCTATATTATATGTTATAATTGAAATATAATGTTTACCTTAATGAAAAATAAATATATAATATATGGAGTATAAATTATTTTTTTTATAAAATATATATTTTTCTTGAACGGTTATCATATATTTTTTTAATAAACTATTAACTATTAGGGAAAAAATTTACTTGGTTAATATAAATATAGTAAAATGTTAAAATAATAATAATTAATAAATGGAATAAAATGTAACACCCCAGGTAATTAAAGAATATGACATTTTCACATTTATCCATATTTGTGAATAAAATATTAATATTACTTTAAAGGGGATGCTATGCTCGATGGCGTACCCAATACGCAACAACGAGTTTTTTGGGAATCTTACGTTGTACTCTCATAATAAAATAATATTATATTAAATGGTATTTAACACCTAGATATTGTAATGGTGGGAATCAACAGATCTAACTACAAAATGATTATATATGTTTGTCAGATATTTTTACTTTTTACAATAAATGTTAGATGATTAAAAATGTGAATAAATCCAATTTTAAGCGTAAACATTCTAATATTCATTAAAAGGTTGATTAACCGCCTTTTGATGGTGAACCACTTTTAAATACACTTTTTGACAATTTTATGTGTTATATTTGACAAAATAAAATTTTTCTTCAGAATCGGGACATCGAAATTTACATTGTGTACTTTTTTGGTATTTTTCCTTTAAAGTTCATTTTTTAATGAATAGTGAAAATTATTGTATTTTAATTCAAAACCTATTTTTAATCTAATTTATTTATATTATTAGATTATCTATTGAATTGGTTTTAACGTGAAATTACAATATATGTTTACCATTTAATCCAATAGTGGCCATTGTAATTAATTTCATCTTGAAATTGGACTTTAACTAGTTTCAATCTTTTGATACTTATTATTTCATAAAAACAAGCTATTTGCTCTGACAGCGGAATTAATTATTAAATTAATTTATTTAACTTATATGTTTTTAATTTTGTAAAATAGAAATCATTTAATAATTTGGAAAATAAAAAATATCTTAGGGTGAATTTTTGGTATTTTTCTGAAAAACTTCAATTTTTGATGAATAGTCAAACCACTAAGTGGTAGTTTAAAAACTGATTTTTTCTTTTAAATAAAACATTAACACTTCTGTTATTTGAATTTCAAATATCCAACATACATGGTTGTAATTAGGATGTAATATTTGTTTCAATGGGATTAATTTTTTTTGGTGAATAGTAACTTTTTTGTTTTTAATCGCGATTAGAGGTAATTAGTTTAATTTAAGGTAAAAATAATGTTTTAATAATATGAAATGACCTAGAAGAATTTCTTACTCTCATTGGATGTGTCATGGATGACCAATAAAATCCATGGGTCAACTTGGGGACCCCATGTATCCACTTTGGTTGGAAAATGTCATAAATAGCTTTTTATTTAATGTTAAAATAAAAATGTCACAAGCATGAGTTGTTTTACTAAAACAATTTTTAAATGGGGTTATATAAGTCATATTTTTGACTATAAATATTCATTAGAAATCAGAAAATATTTCCTACGTCATGATATTTATTTTATAATTTTTAGACATTAAATTAATTAAATTATTTATGACATCATGATGATGCAGCGATTACCTCATTAATAAAGGATTTAAATAAAATGAAAAGATAATGTTAAAACTATAACTTAAACTTTTCAAAGACCTACTGGATGAGTATATTTCGAACCCTTGCCACCTTATCCTCGAAATACATCAATTTGGGACATTTAAAATCAAAAACTCATTTTGAAATAATGTAACGTTTTGTAACTTTCAAAGAGTGCCCCTACTCTCCTCTTATAAAAGGCCTCCACCTCTACCACCTTACCCAAACCGCTCAAGCCTTTGTCTCGGCCAAACCCTGCCAATTTCATCTCTCCACATCCCTCTCTTACTCCTAGAATCCTCACTTTGGGATCTGGTCTTTATAAAGAAGCCTTTGAGCTCAAATCAAAGGGAGATACCCAATTTTAAGGTAATGTCTTCACTTGTGTTCTTTTGTTTTATTTTGCTTCTCCAACCCCCTAAACTCTTTTTATTAATTTCATTGGTAACAACTCTAGTATATCCAATATACACGGATTTTTTTATAAGATGGATTCTTGCTACACTTATACACACCTACATCTAATGGTTAAAGAACATATTGTTTATGTGGATGGTGAATTTCTGCCTCACGAAACGATGATTATCCAATATTCTTTTAACACCCTCAATGGTGTCCATTAAGATGTAACTATATTTATATATGATATATAATATGATTATGTTTTACGTATGATTCTGTATTTTTCATTTATGGCATACCTTTATGTTTTCCATTTTGGTTAAACGCGATATCTTCATTTTAGATAGTGCAGACTACCACCCCCTCAAAGTGATTTGATTTGTTAATACCATATGTGGTATGTATAAAGGATTCATTTAAGGATATTATATATGATACCGTACTAGAATTATAATACTATGATGTATCATTATGTTTTAATTCCATTAAATAAGAAATAAAAATGGCAGTAGCGTTCATGCGTACGTACGTCTTACCGTCTCCATGAACGGTGCATTTCATTTTTTACTTCTATATGTTATATAATATTATAAATTCATGGATATAATATATATATATATATATGATATATATGATATATACATAATTAATATAATTCTGGATATAATATATATTTTTCCACATGAACAACATGTAATTATAAAGTGTTTATTTTTTACTAAAGTAGCAATGATCTACAAAATGACCACTATTAATTTAAATAATTAAATAGTGTTCATAGCCTGGTAGTAAGTGATATAAAAGAAATAATGAACTTGAAAAAGGTTCTTAAGCAAGTAGAAATTAACTCATGTTTATTATTCATGAGGTTAAAGAACGATCGAGTCAAGTCGGACACGAGGTAAGGGATCCTACCCCTCTCTTTCTTTTTAAGTACACACTATTATGTCATTCCTTCTAAGATCATCTTTCTTATGATTGAGATGTTATTTTATATTACTATTACTGTACTTTTCATTTTCATATGATGAGAGACCCTATTTACTCTCATCAATCAATTTTGGAAGTTCTAATTGGCGTCGTTTGGCTGCCGAAATTTCGTAAGGGGATTTTTATCTCACTTTGTGTTTTCGTGAGATTCATGCTACATTTGACATAATTTCCTTTTGAGTGGTATATGTACATTCCAGTATTCTAATCTTTCTATAACATACATTCATTTATGAGTATTTACATCAATGTTGTGTAGTCCTTCTTTCATGGGGTGTACGTTTCAAAAGTTACCCAAATCGTTATGGGAACCTTTTACCCTCCTATTTTTTAAGGACTTCTTTTTTTTATGTATTTTAATTTACATATTATTATGTGGGGATATGTTCTTATATATACATATTGCTTTAAATATTATGTCCATGTGACGAGATACCCTTTATCTCTTTCATCAACTCTTTTTCTAAAATTTTATGTGACGCAGTATGGCTGTCAAGGGAACTTCCTAACCCAATTTCGATTTCTTTGGGTACAACATATAGTTATTGAATATGTCATCATTTGAATATGTGTGAATGACCTTTGATTATTTTACACTTAATATCAACTTATATTTCATGTATTTATACTGGTCACAAATAATTATGAGATTGATTTATCCTTGATTTAAGGATACCATCTTTAGAATGGATTTCATCTCAATTTCCATTTCCATTGAGTCTTTATTGTTGTTATAGACCAATTCACTCTTATATGTTGTATGTACTATGGTTTTGAATATTATATCATTAATCCCTTTATTCTCATGATATTATAATGTTTTTATTAAATGTTATTCCTCAATTATTGTATTCCAGTGTCTCTCAGTTTGTTAAAAACCCTTTAACTAAAATATCGTTTTAAGTGTTTTAATGATTTATTCTTATAAATATTTCTCATAATATACATGTTTTAAAAATAGTTTTATGGATTTATTTATATGGATATTAATGGTTTAAAATGTTAAAATCTTCAATGTGTTATGGGACACTTTGATTTAAAATTCTCATTATTAAATGTTTTAAATGGTTTTGAAAATGTTTTTTCGAATGGATTAATTATTTCAATATCTTAAAATTTTATATTGTTATTGAAATGTGGAAATGTTATCTTTCTATTATACTTAAGTTATGTTCTATAATTATGTTATGGTTTTGGGAATTGTTATGAAGATGGGTGGTTCCGTGATAAACTAAGGGCGAGTGAGCCCGATGTAGCTCTCCAATGCATTGGGTAACACGAAAGAGTTAAAAGTTAAGGTTTATACAAAGCGATTTAGGGAATATACTGTGATGGGTATTCCAAATATAACCAAGAGGGTTACTACCTACATAAAAAAGTTATGAATGCCTCAAGTTACCTTTATGTCTTCTGATTTCTATGATTTATTCATGATTTTATGAGGTGTGTTAAAGTGCTTATGTTTTATAGGTAATGTATGATTTCATTATTATGTATATATGTACTCATGTTTCCTTTCCATACTTTTTATAACCCTTAATGAGATTTTTATGCTCATCCCATGTTTTTGAAATGTTTTGCACAGGTTAAGGGAATGGTACATGATATGATGATAGTGTCAAGGAAGTGTCAAGAAAGAATCCATGTTTTATTTTAAATATGTTTCCGTTGATGGGAAAAATGAATACTATCTTTTATGTAACCATTTTGTTTAAATGTGGAATGTAATGAATGTTTTATGATCTAATTCTCTAAAACTCTAAACCTGAAAAGATCTTCAATGTGTAATCATGTAACAACTCAAGATTAAGTAAGGTTTAAGGCTAGGGCATTATAGTTGGTATCAGATTTCAGTTTAGATAACATTAGAGGTTATAGTGCTGTTTATAAAAATGTGAAAAGTTGTGTATAACCACAATGGTTAGTATAATAGATGTATTCATCATTTTTTTTGAAAGATAGAATGAGTTTGAGATAACTTGGATAATTTTATCTTGGTGTTTATATTACTTTTTTTATTTGAACATTTTACTAATATACTCACACGGACCTTTTTGGTTTTAGTAAATGGCTAGATCTAGTGGGCACTAATGTTACAGTGGATTTGAAGAAAACTGTGACGGTTTTATGAAAGAACTACTGAATGATATGGGAACTGTAATGAGAATTCTTGTGGTTATCCTCAACCAACTATCTGGAGTCATGATTGACCACCTGAACCTTAGTGATTTTTATAAGGCATCGTATATGCGAGAAACAAATCCCTAGAGAAGTTCAGGTAATAATCATAATGGTATGTATGTTCAAAAACCTACGTGTCAAATATGTGGAAAGAAACACATAGGAAAATGTTTCAAAGGGATAGAAAGATTCTATAGATAAGGAAATGAAGATCATAAAGCAAGAACCTTCCATGTAAAATGGAAGCATCTAGTTGACTCTAGAAAAGGGAAAGATGATCTTTCTAAGGTATCAATTTAATGTTTTAAATGTGGTGTGAATGGTCATTATGAAAACACATGTCCTACAAAGAAGTTTTAGGAATGGGGTCACCAAGATCGTACAAATATTTATTTACCAATACCTAATTCCATTCCAATTGAGGATAAAGAAACTGACAATGAAGAATGAATGGTATGGATTATGTCTTAAAATATGTTTTCCTATTATTGGAATCTTAGGATATGATTCATGGTTTTTATTAGGAAAGAAGTATTTAAGAATAAGTTGAAAAGGAATGGCTAATGGATCATGAATAATTTTGAATGAGTAAGAAGTCATCATATAAGGGATTCAAGAGTTATCATAGATTCTAGGATAGTGAAATTCTTAGATGTATTGAGTCTCTTTTGGTGATGGTGTTACATTAGAAGAATTTTTATAGTAACCCTTATGTTTTATATATGAAAATGTTATTCAAGGAATAATTATCCTTTCTTTTTTGGATATAGTTTAAAGATCCATTTGTGTTTATATGATCCTTGAATTTGAGGCAATTACGGGTTAATACATTTTGGGCTGCAGAATAGAAGTTATCAGATAACCTTTGTGGTTAAAATATGTTATGGTTATTTTTGAATAATTTTTCACTTTTTTAGGAATGTTATAAAATTATGTAGTTTTTGAAAAGGGACAACATGCAGACCGTGTGACAACCCGTCGCCTCGGACGAAGCTGTGGGAATCGAACCCACAACCAAAGTGCAACTGGTATTTAAT
Organism: Viscum album; assembly: GCA_963277665.1. NCBI lineage: Eukaryota > Viridiplantae > Streptophyta > Magnoliopsida > Santalales > Viscaceae > Viscum > Viscum album. The sequence goes on from OY728145.1 coordinate 1,111,808,057, forward strand.
GCCTACCACTGGACTTAGTGATGTCCCTGGTTAGTTGGAATGATTGTTTTTAGTTATATGATTTTATTAATTAAGAGTAAGTTGATTTTTGGTTATCAATGGAAATTATTATCCTATCATGGAGGATATGTTATTAGGTTAATTAATTTCCAGTATGAGACTGTAAGAGTAACTGATGTTATTTTGGAGAAAAACGTTAAAATTTATCTTAGGAGACTATGTGATTAAATCCTTTAGAGAATTGGGTTTCAATCATAGATTGGTTTACTTTGTAGAATTTAATCGATAGATTTTTATTGAATGGTATTTGTTGAACTATGGGTTTTGTTTGATAAATTTTGGAGATTAAGAAAAAAAAATTTATAAAGGATTATTCTTTTTGGGTATTATCTGATCTCTTACTAACCTTTTAGGTTTTAGTTTTGGTTAATGTCTAAATAAATAGGATGTATATAGTTATCTTTTGTGGATTAGGTGATTCTCTAGAAGTTGATTATAGTACTCTTAATGCGAAAAAGTCTTCCTAAATACTCGTCTTTTGGAAAAAAATTATGAGTTTTATTAATGAACCTAGTAAAAGTTGAAAGTCTACATGACTTGTAAGTATGTTTAATTATGATTTAGTTAATCTCAAAAATAAATTCCATAATGAAGAGTAACTTAAAACAAAAATTTTGTCTTTTAACGTTTGGTTCTGGGGAGTCGAATACCGTTAACCCATCACATGTTTGTGATTTTCTTATGGTTAACATTCTCTTAGACTTGTTTACTATCACTCTCCATCAGAACATGACCCTTTGTTTTTTTCCTCCATGTCCATATTTTTATCCTTTTAAACCTAGTATAGGTTAACTCGGGAGACCTTTGTACTTCTCTTTCTTTATTTTAAAGTTATTGTTTTACTAACTCTTGTTCCGATGTGGGATTTTCAATGAAGTTTCCAAGCCCAATTTTAAAATTGCGAGGAAAAAATTCCTAAAAGGGTGGATGGATGTAACACCCCATGTAAATAAAGAATATGAAATTTTCACATTTATCCATATTTGTGAATAAAATATTAATATTACTTTAAAGGGGATTCTATGCTCGATGGTGTACCCAATACGCAACAATGAGTTTCTTGGGAATCTTACGTTGCACTCTAAAAATAATATAATATTATTTTAAATGATAGTTAACGCCTAGCTGTTGTAATGGAGGGAATGAACAGAACTAACTAAAAAATGTTTATATATGTTTGTCAAATATTTTTACTTTTTACAATAAATGTTAGAGGATTAAAAATGCGAATGAATCCAATTTTAAGAGTAAACATTCTAATATTTTTTTAAAGGTCGATTAACCACCTTTTGATGGAGAACCTCTTTTAAATACACTTTTTTAAAATTTTATGTGTTATATTTGACAAAAAAATTTCTTCTTTAGAATCCGGACATCAAAATTTACTTTGTGTAAATTTTGGGTATTTTTCCGATAAAGTTCATTTTTTAATGAATAGTGAAAAATGTTACATTTTAATTCAAAACCACTTTTTAATCTAATTTATTTATATGATTATATTATCTTTTGAATTGGTTTTAAAGTGAAATTAGAATATATTTTTACAATTTAATCTAAAAGTGGTCATTAGAATTAATTTCATCTTGAAATTGGAATTAAACTAGTGTCAATCTTTTAATACTTATTGTTTCATAAAAATATGTTATTATCTCTAACCGTGGTAATTAATTATTAAATTAATTAATTTAACATATATGTTTTCAATTTTATAAAATAGACATCATTTTTAAATTTGAAATATCATAAATAGCTTAGGGTGTGTTTTTGGAATTTTTCTGAAAAACATCAATTTTTGATGAATAGTGAAACCACTAAGTGGTTGTTTAAAAACTGATTTTTTTCATTTACATAAAACATTACAACTTTGGTGATTTTAATTTCAGAAATCTGACATATATGGTTGTCATTAGGATGTAAAATGTGGTTCAATGGGTTTAAAATATTTTTTTGGTGAATAGTAACCTTGAAGTTTTTAATTGCGATTAGAGGTAATTTGTGCAATTTAAGGTAAAAATAAAGTTTTAATAATATGAAATTACTTAGACACATGTACTAATCTTATTGGATGTGTCATTACCGACTAAGAAAATCCATGGGTCAACTTGGGGACCCCATGGAGCCACTATGGTTGGAAAGTGACCTATATAACTTTTTATTTAAAGTTAAAATAAAAATGTCACAAACATGAGTTGTTTTACTAAAACAATTATTAAATAGGGTTTTACAAGTCATATTTTTGAATATAAATATTCATTAGAAATATAAAAACATTTCATACATCATGATATTTTTTTTATAATTTTTAGACATTAAAAAAATTAAATTATTTATGATATCATGATGATGCAGCGATTATCCCATTAATAAAGGATTTAAATAAAATGAAATGAAAATGTTAAAACTATAACATAAAATTTTCAAAGTCCTATTGGATGAGTATATTTCGAACCCCTAACACCTTATCCTCGAAATACATGAATGTGGGACTTTTAAAATCCGAAACGCATATTGAAATAATGTAACATTTTGTAACTTTCGAAAAGTGCCCCTTCTCTCCTCTTATAAAAGTCCACCACCTCTACTACATTACCCACACCTCTCAAGACATTGGATCGGCCAACCCATGTCCATTTCATCTCTCAAAATCCCTCTCTTTCTCTTAGAAGCCTCAAATTTGGCATAAGTCTTCCCAAGGAAGCCTTTGAGCTCAAATCAAAAGGAGATACCCGATTTTAAGGTAATGTCTTCACTTGTGTTCTTTTGTTTTATTTTGCTTCTCCAACCCCCTAAACTCTTTTAATTAATTTTATTTGTAACAAATACAGTATATAAAATAATATAGGATGTTGTTATAAGAATTATTCGAGCTACACTTACACACACCTACATCTAATGGTTAAAAAACATACTGTTTCTGTGGATGGTGAATTTATGCCTCACGAAATGATGATTGTTCAATATTCTTTTAACACCCTCAAAAGTGGCTATTAAGATGTCAGTATATTTATATATGATATATAATATGTTTATGTTTTACTTATGATTATTTATATTTCATTTATGGAATACCTTTATGGTTTCCATTATGGTTAAACGCGATATCTTAATTTTACGAAGTGCGGACTACCGCCCCCTCAAAGTGATTTGATTCGTTAATACCTTATGTGGTACGTATAAAGGATAGATTTGATGATATTATATATTATACCATACTGGAATTATAATTCTATTATGTATCATTATGTTTTAATTTTATTAAATAAGAAATAGAAATGGAAGTATCGTTCATGCGTACGTACGACTTACTGTCTCCGTGAATGGGGCATTTCATTTCTTACCTCTAAATGTTATGTAATATTATAAATGCATGGATATAATGAATATATATTATATATATGATATCTAAATAATGAATATAATTCTTTATATTTTATATATTTTACAACATGAACAACTTGTAATTATAAAGAGTTTATTTTTGACTCAAGTAGCAATGATCTACAAAAAGACCACTATTAACATAAATAATTACATAGTGTTCATAGATTGGTAGTAAGTGATATAAAAAGAATACTTAACATGAAAAAGGTTCTTATGAAAGTAGAAATTAACTCAAGTCTATTATTCAGGTGGTTAAAGAACGACCGATTCAAGTCGGACCCGAGGTAAGGGATCCTACCCCTCTCTATCTTTTTAAGTACACTCTTTTATGTAATTCCTTTTAAGATCATATTTCTTATGATTGGGATGTTATTTTATATTAATATTAATATAATTTTTATGTACATAATATTAGAGACCCTATTTTCTCTCATCAATCCATTTTGGAAGTTTTAATTGGCATCGTTAGGCTGCTGAAATTTCGTAAGGGGTTTTTATCTCACTTTGTGTTTTCAAGAGTTTCATGCTACATTTCCCAATATTTCCCTTTGAGTGATATATGTACTATAAATTATTCCACTCTTTCTATACCATACGTTCGTTTATGTGTTTTTTCATCAATGTTGTGTAGTCATTCTTTCATGGGGAATACGTTTCGAAAGTTACCCAAATCGGTAAGGGAACCTTTCACCCTACTCTTTTTAAAAGACTTCTTTTGTAATGTGTTTTAATTTTCATCTTATTATGTGGGGATATGTTCTTATATATCCTTATTTCGGTAAATTTTATATCCAAGTGACAAGATACCCTTTATCTCTCTGATCTACTATTTTTATAAAATTTTATGTGACGTCGTTAGGCTGTCAAGGGAACTTCTTAACCCAATTTCGATTTCTTTGGGATCAACATGTAGTTATTGAATATGTCATCATTTGAATATGTGTGAATGACCATTGATTATTTTACACTTAATATACACTTATATTGGGTGTATTTATATTTTTTCACACATAATTATGAGATTGATTTTTCCTTAATTTAAGGATACCATCTTTATAATGGATTTCATCTCAATTTAAATTTCTACTGAGACTTCAATGTTGTTATATACCAATTCACTCTTATATGGTGTATATAATGCCCTTTAGAATATTATATCATGGATCCATTTATTCTCATGATATTATAAAGTTTTTATTAAATGTTATTCCTCAATTATTGTATTCAAGTGTCTCTCATTTTGTTAAAAACCCTTTAAATAAAATATCATTTTAAATGTTTTAATGATTTATTCTTATATATATTTATTATAATATCCATGTTTTAAAAATGGTTTTAAATATTTATTTATATGGATATTAATGGTTTAAAATGTTAAAAGCTTCAATGTGGTATGGGACACTTTGATTTAAAAATCTCTTTATTAAATGTTTTAAATGGTTTTGAAAATGGTTTTTAGAATCGATTCATCATTTCAATATCTTAAAATGTTATATCGTTACTAAAATGTGGGAATGTTATCTTTACTTTATGCTTATGTTATGTGCTATGATTATGTTATGGTTCTTGGGTATTGTAATGAAGACAGGTGGTTCCGTGATAAACTAAGGGCAGGTGAGCCCGATATAGCTCTCCAATGCATTGGGTAATGCGAAGGAGTTAAATGTTAAGGTTTTGCCGAAGAGATTTAGGGAATATATTGTGATCGGTATTCTAAACACAACCAAGAGGGTTACTCCATACGTAAGAATGTTAAGAATGCCTCATGTTACCTTTATGTCTTATGATTTCAATGATTTATTCATGATTTTATGAGGTATGTTAAAGAGATTATGTTTTATGGGTAAAGTATGATTTCATTCTTATGTATATATGTACTCATGTTTCCTTTCCATACTTTTTATAACCCTTACTGAGCATTTTATGATCATCCCAGGTTTTTTAACTGCTTTTAAAAGGTCAATGGAATGGTACAAGAAATGACGATAGTGTCAAGGAAGTGTCAATAATGAATCCATGTTTTATTTTAAATATGTTTCTGTTGATGGGAAAATGAATACTATATTTTATGTAATAACTTTCTTTAAATGTGGAATGTAATGCATGTTTTATGATCTAATTCTCTAAAACTCTAAACCTGAAAAGATCCTCAATTTGTAATCTTGAAATAACTCAATATTAAGTAAGGTTTAAGGTTTGGGCCTTATATAAAAGATGTTTAAAAATAAATGAAAATTGGGTTATGAGGATTTATAAACCATATATAGCCTAAAACATAGTTATTTATCACTTTTTACCCATTGAGCATTGAATAGTGTTATTCCATTATTGAAAAACAATGGGTGTGGTCAAAAGATCCCATTTCTTTACTTATACATGAAGATTACGTCCTCCATTTCAAATATACATATCCCCTAAAAACATTAATCTATCACCATCCCCATTATTATATAAAAGAAGTCCAATTGGGGATATAATTCTTTTATCCACCATAATTTATCCTAATCTATTAATTTCTAAATAGACTTTGTAGAGAAGCATAATTGTGGAAGAGTGTGTGTTAAATAATAATTGTATTTTATTCTTAATAATTATCTTCCTAAACTAACCTAACCATAGGAATATAATTATAGATGTGTCATTATTTTTAAAATGGGTAATTATATTTATGGAAGGACCTATAATTATATATTATGACTAAATTTTATGTGCAAATGAATATTGACCATCAATTTGTTCGTACTACCACCTACTTCAACAATCGACCACTTTTTTTCACTTCCATTTATATTATATAGACAAAAAGAATTAATTTATGTATGAATGTGAAATATTATGTATAATAACTATTATAATTTAAATAATATTTATCCACTATCATTCCCTCCCATTATTCATGTAATGAAATTATTGACCATGCATTGTGCAGACTAACGTCTCTATGGAGTAATGATTTTCAATTTTCATATTTATTTTATTTTTTATCCCAATCACATAAAATTTTACATTGAAACATATAGAAATAAAATTAATAACATTATTATTTTGTTATCTTGATATTATACACATTGTTAACAATACTCTCATATTTAGTTTGATAATGTTCATATTTGGGGCGGTTTAACAACTTATATAAACAACACTGTAAAACTCTATAATCGAGGAATAAGGAACCTAAAAACTAATAATATTATTTATTATTTAAGTATTAATGGTTTTTTATATCTATTAAAAAAATTATGAAAATTATAATATTTTAACACAAAAACATTCAGAAATAATTCTAAACTAGTTAAAAATTGACAAAAAATAAAAAACATTAGAAACAATAATAAAATTTATAAATAGAATATGATAATTATTGATATAAGAAAAATATATAACTTAATATGGTTCCACAAATGATATATAATAATTTCAATTTTATTAATAAAGTAGATAGCGACACTAATATGGAAAATGAAGATGACTAATGGGGTTTTTGCCTCGTATTCTCACCCATTGTGAGATATTTATTATTATACAAAATTTTATCAATAGAAATATTTATCTACTACATAATTTACATTTTATATTTTTATTATCTAATATTTAATGATACTCTCCGCTATATTCCATATTCTTTATCTTATGTTGTTTTGGCCCAAATGTCACAAAAGCATTAGCTGTTATTGCTACCTTAGTTACCTTCCATTTAGTTATATGATTTATTATTAAACAATATTTTATGTCATTTATTTATTTAACATATTTATATTATAGTTTCATTTGATTAAATTTTTCATATAATTAAAAATGAGGACATCATTCTTAATAAATTATTATGATGTTAACAGTGATTATCATCCACATTAAGAATGTTTTTTCATCCATATCATGATTTTATATTATTGAAAATTTTCTCCATTATTTTGGAAAAATAAATAATGTGTTATAACCTAGGGAAATCTTATTTAGCCTCTCTAAATTTAAAAATATAGTTATATTATCAATTTATATGATATGGGATTCCAACATATATTATTTACTGTTGGATTTTTTTTCTTTTTATGACTCTAATCTTCCCCCAACACATTTACATTAACAATATATAAAAGAAATCATGTATATTTTATTGTATATATTATTTTTAATTATAGTTTTTGAAAAAAACATTACATAAGGTACTTGAAAATTATTTTAAAATGGGTATTTTTTCATCCTTATTTATTAGTATTGTAAAACAATATACATAAATTTTTTATGGTTTCCCACTCCATATGAGAATTATTTATAAAAAATATACAATTACCTATTTTAAATTGGTCTCCCAAATTATTTTAACTCTTGATAATTTTGTTAAAATATTATATATTATTATAATATTCATGAAATTTTAATATATTTATTTCTAAATGATCTATAAATCTAATAGGAATTTAAATGTATTTAAAAAAAAGGATATTTCATTTATTAATATATCTTTACAAAGAATGTCGTTTATTAATGAACCAACTTTATGTTAAATTTACTATATAAAGATCCTTTTTTTGTTATTAATGATGATTTTTAAATTTTTTATCATGCTCAAATATTCATTATTAATAAAACTATTTTTATGTAGTTTTAATTCCAACAAAAAATGTGGCTTCCAATCATGTATTAAATGTTACTTTACGACATATCATAAAAAGTTATGTTCATTTATGAAAATATATTATATGACTCATATGTTATAGTAAGGATAATATTTTGACACCATTAAATTTTATTCTCTATATATCTTATGGAATATTCAAGTAATGTTTTGATTCAAACCTACGAATTTAAATTAGAAAAATATATTATGTTTCAAGAATTAATTATTCCATGTTATAATGATAATTGTTTTTTAAATTATTATTATGTGATGGTTATGGTCTTATATTTTCATATAATTCATTATTTATTGTTTTATATCTCATAAAATAAGGATGTTAATAACATAATACTTTTTGTTCATATCATTTAGTGTGTTCATTTATTTTTTTCAAATCATATAGCGTTGGAATTTTTCTTTTTTTATAAATTTTCATGTGGGAATTTATTTTTTCAAAATATTATGTGTTTTAGTTTTTTTCAATGTTAGTTTTCTTGTGTATTTTATTCATAAAATTAAACATGGAAATTTTTCATGTTCACAATATAATAATTTTCTTATGAATATATTTGTGTCAAAGATTACTTTTATGTTATGTCTCATGGGAATGCGACATTTCCATGTCGCATACCTACGATTAATAGACATGATTAATGTTCATTATCACTAAATATAACATTCTTTTTATGTAATATGTTTTATAATTTGAGACACCATCCTTTTGTATCATTAATTAGGATCAAAAATTATTTTTAAAGTTATTTTAAATGATATTTATACAATGTTATATTTTTCTTATTTTCATACATAAGATGACACATAGATGAGATTTTCCCCAAAATAATTATTTCAGGAAAATGATTTTATATATTTATTTTACCTAGTTATAATTATGAGTAAACTATATGGGATTTCTAGGAAGTAGTATAGGGTGGTTTTATTATAGATAATGGTTCAATATCCTTTTATATACATAATTTCAATGATGTAAATCCTTCAGTTCTTGGGATTGTTGGATATTTTAGAAGTGGTAATGTTTTTCATATGTTAATTTTGTATAATAAAGATAGGATTGCCAAAATATTTTTTATAATATAATGTGTTTAATAAATGTTATTATATTTTCATATCATTGGGTGTGATTCTATGGTCTCTGTGTTTTTATTAATGGAGTATTAAGTTATTTTTTGAGAATTAGAACTTCTTTTGGGATATAGAATTGGATACCTAACTGAAAACCCTAGGGAACAGTCAATGGGATAGGTCTATATATATGATAATATGCAAATGATTTGGTAATAAAAAAATTACATGGACCTCCTATAACATATATACCTATCTGGATAGTGTATAGTGGATTTGGATGAAGAAAAAATTCACCCAGGGGTAATAAACCTAAAAAACACGTTTATTATAAACATATTCATAACACTAGTATATCATGAGAAACTTAGTAAATGTATATATATATAAAAACTGTTTGGGATATAATTTTTTTACTCACATTCCTTTTACAACCGATTCTTAATGGTTTGAAAATATTATTTTAGAAAACCTAATAGTTATTTATGATGAATATCTTAGGATAAAAAAATAGATCTACAAATTATGGTATATATTAATTGATTTGATATTTAATAGAGAAAGGGTAAGTATAACTATTATAAATTCTAATTCAATGAATTTATATTTAGGTAATTTATATTCAAGTGCACGATAATTTTAAGATATTTCTGAATGAGTTTAGACAAATAATTAAAAGGCCACATCATTAAATGTAATATGGAATAGACAAAAACGTATCTAATGGTGAAGTGATTGTATTCTTAGACAATACATAATGGATTTGAGATTTCATATTCACATGATCATTTATATGGATTTATTGATAACTATTTTGTGTTTTTGAATTTCATTAAATATTTATCATAAAAATAATTCCATGAAAGGTATGTATCTCAAAACCACCATCTATTATAAAAAAGTAATTTATCTTTATTAAATGATTTTTAATATTAGTGTATATCAATTATTATTGAATAATATATGTAGTAAGGTCGATTTCATAATATAAATTATATCGTTTAAATCATAGATATTTTAATCTTTGAGTGATATTTATCGATGATATTTGGGTAGATTCAAAGACATTATAATGGTTTTTGGATATATCTTGGGATTTATCCTCATTAGTTTTTCATCATTGTTTGGAAAAATATAATAAATGATCCCAATAACATCTAAATGTTAGTTAATAAAAATTTATTTTTGTTGGTTTTAACTATTTAAGAACACAATATTCTATGATAAATAACAATTATATTGATTATAAGCATGATGTTTAGTTAAAAAGTTTCTGATTTATATTTTGAAAATTGAAACACTATGTTTTTACAAATTCATAGAATTTGGATTGAAAATTTAGTCATGATATTTTAGGTTAAGTAACTATATTTGTTGGATTTTAATGATGTGGGATTTTATGACCTATTGTTTCAAACCATTTAATGAATAAAAATTAGAGTTAATTTTTGGATTAATATACTATATCACCATGGTAAATTTTCACAGAGATTAAAATTATTTTTGGATTCGTGATTTGTTGAGAATATCTGTTTATGGTATCTAGATACCAAGTTATTTTTTTTACATGAATGATTAATGATTTTCAGAAAAGATAACTTACATGATATGGCCTAGGATATTAATTTAGATATAATATTCAATGATATATTCGTAATGATTAATTTTATAATAATACAGTCTCACACATTCATCAATGAGTAATAATAATTATTTTGAGGAACAATTTTTTTAGAACGGGTTGATTTTATTAATCTACGATTTAGATCTGTAAATATTTATATGATTTTTGTTGTAATTTGTTACATGAAACAACCAATGTAATCGTTCAAGGACAAGTTAAATATGAATTATTTTAGTATCTATAATAAAAACTATAATATAATAACTAGTAATATGTTATTTCCGTCATAGGGTAAAAAATTAATATGACATAATGATAATTGGATGTTGTTAATAAAATAATTTTCCAATTTGATTTTTTATTTTAATTAAAATTAGATAATTTTAAAATTTACAATATTTTTTATTAAATCGATGAAACAGTTTAAATGAACAACTAAAAATAAGCATAATGTGAATAATTATTAATTTTATAAAAAATTATTCTGAAGGAATAATAAAAAAATATAGATTTTAATAACATCATCACCTATATGACATTATCATAATAAATGTTAAAAGTTATTAAAAATTTTACCAATTAAAAAATATATTTATAATTTTACATAATAATTCTCTCGATTACATTTTCATGCATATGATTAAATTTTTGAAGACATACATTAAATTTTTATTTTTTAAATACAATTTTTATTCACATATGTTAAATATCATCTTTCAACACATATAAAAAATATATATAAAAATTAATATCATATATTAGATCAATATATACATATTATGTTATTATTCAAAAACAAAATTTCTAAATAAATTATATTATTATTATGATTAATGATATGAACCGTGATAATTTTTAAATTTATTTCCTAAAGTATTCTTATTAATATTATATAATATTTATTGAATAATATAAAATAATATATTTGTAATAATTACCCTAAAATAAGTTTAATCCTATTTATAATTATATTTAAACAATTTATATTAGTGATCAAAATTAAATTAAAGTATGAAAAATTAATGAAAAAACATTTTTCTACAAAACTGGGTTTCTATATATTTAATATATTAATTAAAATAAAAATTTCAACATTTTTGAAATTCAAATAGAATATATTGACTTTGAACTTAGGTTTTTTGAATAAAAAATTTCTAATATGTTTTACCTTATATTTTTATAATCAAATTTAAATTACTTTATCAAAGACTACTTCACACGTTAAAAATCAGAATGGTAAAATAAAAAACTGGTAAACAGCCTGAAACATGTTTAAAATATGTATAAAAATTGATTTTTGATGATTTATTGATCATATCTCATATAAACCTTAAATAGTTCCCAATCATAGCTCAATTTACTATTTAATAGTGTTATTCCTTTGTTGAAAAAATTGGTATCCAAAAAAGTGCAATTTCATCACTAATAAAAGGAGATTAATTGTACCCTCTAAAAATTACACATAACCAATGAATATCCTTGAAACCCCACCAAAATTTCGACCAATATTAATAAATTTAATGAAAACATCTAATAGTTGACATATATTATCCCAATTCATTAATTTATGAAGATACATTCAAGAGAATATTCGTGGTTTTAAATTTATTGTTCCAGAATATTTCACATTTGTTCTTAATATTTATTTAAAAAACAACACAAATAATGGATATATAATAAATTCTGTATCATTAGTATACATAAGTGTTATTATAATAATTGAACAAGTCTTAATTATTACATCCCATATACATAGAAATAATGAAAACATCAATGATGTGTTTGTGAGGACTACTACCACTACGAAGCGAGGTGTTTCATTTTTCCCCACTACATCACTTTAGGGAACATATGTATTGAATAGAAGAATAAATTTTGAATATATTATATTAAAAACCTATTTGATTTAATAATAATATTAAACAAATTTTAAAAAAAATTAATTAATATAAAATATTTTATTATCATAATAGATGAATAAATCCAGTTTTTCACTTCAATAAAATATTTTCATAAAAAGGTTGATTTTTGACATTTTATTGATGAAAATTTTTTAAATAATGTTTTGGATAATTTTAAATTGTTAACTGAATTTTTATGTTTTTATTTTAGTGTATAATATCAAAATTTAATTTTTAAATTATTTTTTTGATATGTTTCAGCATTTGATGAAGAGTGAAATTTAATGCATTTTAATTAAATTTTTTTTTCTAAATGATTTATTCTCTTAATTTATATTTTTAATTGGTTTGAAGTATGGTAATATCAATTATATCTCTTTTAATCCAATATCAGTCATTGGAATTAATTTCACATTTAATTTTGATACAAAATCATTTCAATATTTCTGATGCTTACACCCAAATAACTAGTTCACTTTCCCTATCAATGGGATTAATACAAAATTAATTTTATCTATTTATGTTATTTAAAATTTTAAAAAATTATTTCTTATTTTGAAACATTGGGTATAAAATATAGTAAATTGGTCCCTTTAATATTTTGGACAATATTAATAGTAACTATAGAACTTTTTATTACCACGGTTAAGAGTAAATATAGTAATTAACAGTAAAAAAAATATATTTAATATTTAAACATTACCCTATCAATGGTCATACATTTATTGTATGAGTTATTTTAAAACAAAATTATACTTGTGATAATTTTGGGACCTCTTGGATCCATATTGATGACTTTAATCAATTTAAACTATTTTATTCAACAAAAAGTCAATTTTCCAATCATTTTTTTTAAATGAAATAATTCTAACACTGGGTTATATAGGAAATTTTATATAATATAAATTGTATTTTTAAAACAAATTTTTTTTCTTCATCATGTGAATTATATTTTATTTTTTAAGTATGAAATAATTAAATTAATGACTTTTATAATGATTATGTAGTAATTTGTTTAATTAATTGAAATATCCAAAAAATGATATTAAAATTTTCAAAACAAATATAATTTGACATATTTAAGGCCATAAAATAAATATTCATATGAATTTAACATTTTATCGTTGTTTTATAATTATTATTTCAAATTTACCTTGTTTTGATTTTTCTAAAAGTCAAAATTAGTAAAAGTTAGAAAATAAACATTAATCATTATTTAGCATAAAGAATATTTTATTAAGTTATATATATATAAAAATCCAAATATTAGAAAATATATTGGTGTATGTTTAAAAATTTCAAAATTCACACATTTTTTACTTTTAGAATTTTATATTAATTATGTTAACGGTCATCTTGTAAATTACATGATACCATAGTAGGAGTTAAATAGGTCATCTAAGCGTTAAAACAAAATGATATGGACTTTTAATTATTCCAAAATATTATATTTTTTATTATATTAATATTTTTATAGAAATCATCATCCTATATACAAAATTAACCACTTTCGAACCATTCAGAATAGAAAGGTAATAAATAATAATTTAATATTTTTTAAAATTCCTAGAGTTCCCTCCCATATCATAAAAAATGACACTTCATTTTCTATATTCTTCCCACAAGAAAAACTATTTATTTCAGCCAATATAAGATAAAATACATTCCTATAATCCTTCCACAAATTTTTTGGGAATTGTTTTGGTCATAACATTCTCCTTAGAGTTTAATGTGTTAATCGAAAGAGACCATTTAAAGGAGACGTATCATTTTGAATTAAGTGTTTCTATTTTATTTCTTCTTTCATATCCTTTAAATCATCATCCAACATGAATACATTATAAATAAATTATCGTCAACATAATTAGGTTTTATTATGATAATATAATCAACGAAATACATCTCTAATTTTATCGAATGGGAATAAAATATTCATTTGTGTGTACGGAATACTACCAACTTGTTATCTGATATAATTTGTTTTCTAGAAATGACAATCAATATTATTTATAATTATGGTATTAATGTTTATATATTATTATATTTACATATTTACCATTAATAAATAATAATATATCATTTAATTTAATAAATTTTCAATGAAAATATAAATGATATTTTCATTCAAGTGTATGTGTGAAATATCACCTCCATGAAGTGATGTGATTAGTTTTACATCACCAGATCACAAAGATGATATAGTATAGTATATTTATATTATTAATATTCTATTTTATAGTATTATCATTTTTGAAATTTTAAATTATACTTTCTTTCTATCAATAATTATCATTGGAAAATGAAAACATTACTTATACATAGATACAACAAGCCGCCTCTATGATAATAATGTAGTTCTTTTTTCATAACCATAACTAATATTTTGAATTTAATGTATAATTTATGTATAAATATTATCATAATTTCTTGAATTTTATTCTTTTGAATGGTTATTTTTGAAAACATTGACTATTTATATCATACCTTTTTTTTGGAATCAAGTACAAAATATTGACCAAACGTCCAACATGAACATAAATTGTTAATAAATTTTTATAACATGAAAATATGAGATATTAAAGGAGTAATAAAATTTTTATATTAATTTAGTAATGAAATTCATTAATCGAAGATTATTATTTAGTGATGTAATGATTTTTTGGGGTGAGTCAGATTCAATGTAAGAGACATTATTCTAAAAAACACTTAATGTTACTCTTTAAACTATTTTTATAAAATCCAAATGTAATTTTTTAATCACATATAAAATAATATCTTTTCCTAATATCATGTTTCATTAATTTTTTATGCTTCCTTTACACGATTACATTTTTATTTTACAATAATATTTTTTCATTTTTGAGTTCGCGTCTTTGTAAAAGGGATTCAATGTATAAAATTATTTTCTATTTTTGTAAGATTTATGTTTTAATATTATGTTTTCATTATTCTACATGATTTATGAGTATATGTAGTTCGGTGTAAATCTAGGAGATGAAAAGCCTGTTATAGCTCTATAATGCATTGGGAAATGAGAAGATGATAATTGATGAGTTTTATTCTAAGAGATTAAGAGAATATACTATTGTGGGTATTCCAAATGAAACAATTAATATTACTACATATGTAGTTTTTCTAGCAATAGTGAATGTATGAGTGATATAAAATTAACGACAGAAGTAAACAGTATGATTCATGTCTACTATGGATTATTATATGATTGTTGTGATTTTATGAGGTAAGGTAAGATCTAATGTTTTATGGTTGAAAAGTATGAAAATATGAAAATGTATTTTATGATATAAAGTATTCATGGAATAGAGGTTTCTTTATTTCTCTTTTTTTTTGAATTACTAAGATTTGTTTTATCGTCCCATATTTAAAAAAATATCATAGTGTATAAGGATTGATAATAGAAAAGTAGAATCAACTATAAAGTTATGAATATTTTTCAAGAAAAATAAGTCATGTTTTATTTTAGCATTTTTATATTTATAAATTAATGGATACTATTTTATCTGTATGAATTTATTTATGAATGTTGGAATTTATAATGAATTATGGACAACTTCTCTAAATCACTAAACCTAAAAATATTCTCATTGTAAAAGAAGTTTAATTAATGACTAAAAAAATGATTTTGTAATATTTTTAGATATGGAATTAGAGATTCTTTCAATGGTCTATTCAGATAAAACTTGGGTTATGAAAATGTTAATATAATATCCAGAAATTATTTTTAATGTATTTTTATGTAGAAAAGATTTACATTTTGAATATTAACATGTTAATTCATATACGATATGTCTATTTAGAATGGATTTCCAACTAGGGAGATGTTGGGGGAAGGCATTGAGATAAATCATCCTTATAATATTGAATTATATGACGGTTAAAATTGAAACATAAACGTTTTTTTCAGTGTAATATTAGATGAACCAATATATAAATGGCATTGGAATTCATGAATGAGATCATCCAGATCAACTATATAAGAATAAGTAATTAGTGGTGCATTTTATGAAGAAACATCCTCCATATTTTAGTAGATCATTAATCCCATCAGTACATTAATGGTGGATTAAATACCTATATTAATTTTTTGATGACATGGGGTATTTAGAAAAAAAAGTGTTAATTATTCGGTTTAAATTTTCTAAGGTGAAGATGAGTAGTGGTTGTCATTATCATGTGATATCATTTATACATAGGGTATTGATTCTTATGAATTATATAAATTAAAAAATATTTTTCTTCAACTAAAAATTCCTAATGAGGTTCATCGTGTGTTGGAAAAACAATTTTTTAATTTGAGCTAGTAGGAGGATTTAATGACTACATGTGATGATAATTTTATTAGTTTTGAATGGTACGGTCTAAATGTTATCTTTGATATTGATAGTAAAATAAATCCATTTTACTTAGGATTAAATCCAAATTATCAAATGGAATTAGGCTATAAATAATTATAATTTTTTAAATACATGTTTGATGTTTGGATGAGTAAATGGTTTTTTTTATGAATAAGTGTTCTTTGAGAACCCCCAAAAGAAGAGGTTGAGGATGTCGGAAAATGTGATGAATTCTTCAAATAATATTGATTGTGAGATAATTAATCATAAAATTTGTGAGAATTATGGTAAAACACTATGAATTCCATTTTAATTCAACTAAGTGTTATGATGTGGTAAAATGGTTAATAGAGGTTTGTAACTAATACAAAAATTATTGTATTAATGGTAAAAAAAATTCTGATATGTATTTAGTAAATTGATTGAAATTCAATGAGATAGTTCACTATAAAATGATGGTCCTGTGGGGAACCCTAATGATTGGCGGAATCGAGACTATAATTTGAATGGTGGGATAAATTCTTTTAAAATACTTCATTAGATGTACAGACATGAAATAAATTTTTATTATATACATTTATTATTATGATTTTGCAAAAACAAATTTGATTAGTTGTCTACACATTCAGTAAATTCTGATAAATTATCTATAAAATGAGAATTCATCCTCGTGAAATGTTGGAATAACTTATTGTACAGACACATGTGCAAAATATTAAGGAAAAAACTTATTAGAATATTTTTGTTGTTGTTTTCGATGGAGATTACCTGAAAACCATGTTATTTTTTCCATATTAGATTTTGATGTAATTTTAAGTATGGATTGGATTTCTGTTTACCATGATAAGATTAAATGTATATCTAAAAGAAGGACATTCTCATAAATTGTTTCAGTTTCTGTACAATAATGTAAAAATACCATTGTAAAAACATGAAAATGTCGAGATATTATTAAAATATTGAAATTATTTTTATATCAAATATATTATTGAAAATAAAGTTACTATTCATATTAATGATGAGTCTGTTGTAAATGAGAATCTTGATGTATTACCTAATGTGTTTCCTTGTATTATTCTAAAGAAAGATGTTGAATTTAATGTATACTTAGTTCCTAATGCTACACCAATTTCAAAATCTCATTATAGAAATAATAACACAGATCTTATTGAATTGAAAATTCAATTTGAGGAGTTTTTTTATGAATCTTTCATCCATCCTAGAACATCACCATTGAGTTCCCATGTATTATTTTTGAAAACATTCCATGGTAATCAAGTCCAAATTCTATTTTATCTCAAACAAGAGTTTTTTTATATTAGATATTAGAATGACATTATTGATTTCTGGAATTGAAAATATGATCGGTGAATTACGATGTTCTAGACTGTCCTTTAAGAAATTGAAAATCTAACATATATAGTGATGAATCATTAAAAGGTCATAATTCTATTCCAATATAGAATGATTTGGTAATTTCTTATGTTTCACATAATTTGAAACATCATGAATATATTACCCTACACCAAATTTACAATTAGAGGTTATTTTTTTAGATTATTAATTTTGTGGCATCATATTTAGAGAAAAATGTGAACTATATATTGATCATAAATGTTTTATGTATATATTCTCTCAGATAGAATATATCATGAGACAGATAATATGGAGGAAATATAGTCAAGGAAAATCATTGCAGGATTGATTTCTATTCGAGAAAATATTTCATAGTTTCCCATACTTTGACTCATAAATTTAATGCAATAATAACAACGCTATGTTTGGAATGTGATCCTTTGGATTGATATTTAGAAAATTATGTCTTATAATTTGTTATTTTAGGGGAAACACATTGTTTTGTTTTAGGTTTCAATTAAATCATTTATATTTGATAGACATACATTAGTACATAAGTAAGATCGTGAGTTAAATAAATATATATAATTTTTTTAAAAGGTTATGTTTCTTGAAATAATCATTGACAAATATTGATTTTTAAGTTTTGAAAAAGATTTTAGTAGGCCATGTGATTCACATTTTATGATATATAAGTTATGTAGAGATAATAGTTCTTCACTTTCAGTTCATCTGGGAATCACTACGATGTATAGAGACATTGGGAAGTATTACAGGAATAATTGAATAGAACGAGATATATCTAATTTATCATTAAGTGATTGAAATTTTAGTAGGGTAAAGTATAAACAAATATATCAAGATAATTCTTTATCCATTAGAAATTCTATAATTAAAATGGAAAAAATATCCCTGGATTTCATAGTGGGACTTCCAGATACTTATTGATTTTACATTGTGAACACAGTTAACGTTGATCAACTAACTAAATATTCCAATTTTCTACAATTTAAGGAGGTTTGTATCAAAATTAATTATATTTGTTTCAACCTAAATAGACAATCAGGTTACATGATTTTCCTATATAAAATATAACTAATTTATATCCCTATCTCACATTTATGTTTTTCAGAGTCCTTTATTCGTCATTAGAAATTAAATAAAAATTAATCATAGACGTTCATCCTCATTGTGGTGGGTAGTTAGAAGAAACTATTCAATCATTGGTAGATATATTATCTGATTTTTTGATGAATTAACATAGAATTTGGTATTAATATCATTATCTAGATCAATTTAGTGACACATTAGGATAACAGAGGGATGATTTAAAAGTTCAATGATTAACCAGTGGATGGGTATTTCATTCACAGAGGGTGATCCTGTCTTACTCAATTGTTCTCCAGGGAAAAGTGTGATGTTTTTCGGCAAAAAGGGGAATATGAATCTATGATTCATTAGACCCTATGAAATCCATAAAAAAGAGGATGATTTTGATAATAAGAAGAGTTTCATCTGATTTTATCCCAGTCACATTTTTTTTATTTTTCAGGGTTTAAGAAGTATGTTCTATATTAATCTCTTGTTTTAAGCCCTGACATTGTCATTTTAGAAGCGGATATTTCTTATACCGAACTGCCAATTCAGTTTCTTGACCCCTGAGAGAAAGTGTTTCAGAACACATTGATTTAGTAACATGAGGTTTTTTTTAATATATTTTTGAAGTGGCAATATGGGAATAAAAAATGATATTAATAAAAGTTATCTCTTGTTATTTAATAACTTCATAACATTGAAAGGACATAATTTCCAAAAGTGGGGAAGAATGTAACAACTAAGGTAATTATATATTATGATTAAACTCATTAATAAAATGTTTTTACATTCATCCAATATCTTTTATGGTAATAATTTAAGATTAAATAATGTTTTATGCTTAAGAACTGTATTTTCCTAAATGGTAGTTTTGTCTCATTTGGATGGTGTACTTTTATTTAAATTTAGTTTCCGAAAACATTAAAAATAATAATTGAAAAATTAAATTCCACCATTGATAATATAATATAATAATTTACTATGGTTTATTTTTTTTTAATATTTGTTTCATGTTTTGAGGATTTGGGAAAAATAATTCTTTTTAATTGAAATCATGTTTTTCATCTAAAAAAATAATTATCCTATAATAATATTTTCAATATGTTTTGAATTATATTTTAGAAATATTTGTATATCTTAATAAAATTAATTTCATTTGAATAAATTTCCAATGATGATGGATATAAAAACAATTCAATGTTTTGATTTTTTTCACTTTTGTTAACCTTTTTCTCATCGCATCAATATGATTAATTTAAAATTTATTTTTACCAATTCTATGTTTGAATTTTTTATAATTGGATTCTATATTTGGAATATAATGATAAAAATTGAGTAAACAGGTCACCTTTATTTTATGGATGTCATGAATAATATCATTGGTAATTTGATTTACCATGGTTAAGTGTAAATTAGGTAATAATGCGTAAAAAATACAACAAATATTGGGAAATGACCCAAACATTTGTCCTACTTTTTGATGAGTTATTTTTTACCAAAATAATCCTTGGTATTATTTTCTAAGCACTCAGATCTAGTTGGATAGTTTAATTCCATTTATAGTATTTAATTCAATGAGAATTCATTTTTTTCCAAACTTTTGTTTTTAATAAGTGAAGTATTTTTAATATGGGGTTATATAGGGGATATTTTATACAATAAAACATATTTAGAAATATAAAATGTTTATATTTTTCATATAAATTTATTATTAATTTTTTATGTTTAAATGATAAAATTACAGGCTTCCAAAACAATAAAGCAGCATTTGTTTAATTACGGGTATTATCAGATTAATTATATTAATAATTTTTAATTAAATATAATTTGAGATAATTAATGCCTTAATAAAAATATTTATATAAAATTTTCTTGTTATTTATATTTTATAATTATTATATTGAAATTAAAATTTTCTTTATTTTTTAAATGAAAAGTATTGAATACTGTCAAAATATAAATTAAATATACAATAAGAAAAAATTTTAAATGGTATAAATTTTATAAAATTAATATAATTTCAAATTTTATTTTTATATATACTCAAATATATTTAAAGACCCATTTCCTATAATATTTCATTATATAGTAATTATATTAACTAACAATTTGTAAATTACATGGTATCAAAATAAGAAGTGAAAGGGTTAAATATGTGTTAAAACCAAATTATAAGGACTAAATATATTAAAAAAATTAAAATTTTATTTTAATGATTTAATTTTTATCCATCATCGTCCCATATTATAAATAAATCACTTTGGAACCATATCGAAATGAAATTTAATTTATATTAACATTGTATTTTGTAGAATTCCATGTGTGGCCCTCTCCTCTCTTAAAAAAGAGGCATACTATTCTATATTAACCACAAATTAAAATATAATTTTTCAGAAATGATCTACCCAAATACCTCATTATAATCCCTCCCCACAGTCCAAGGTCTTATTTTAGGCAGAAAAACATCCTTATAGATGATATGGTGTTAATCATTACAGATAATCAGAATAAGAAGTATCATTTTTAAATAAGCATCTATATTTTATTTCATCATCTACATCCTTAAAATATTCATCAAAAAATTTGAAATTATAAATAAATCATCCTCCATATAATTTTTTCTCATGATTTTAATATCATCACCTAAATCCATATCCACATTCCTCAAATGGGAAAAGAATTATTAATTTCTGTGTACAACGGACTACCACCCCAACGAAAAAATAATATTCATTTTCCACCACACACTATGATGGCTGGTGATAATTATTGACTTCTTATATATATATATAATTAATTATATATTTATAATTATTAAATAATGACATATCATTTATTTTCAAACCTTTTCATTCACATAAAAATGATAATGTCGTTTGTGTGTATGTCTTGACTGTCACCTCCACAAGATAATGTGATTCGTTTTTAATCACCACTTAACAATGATATATATATATATATAATTAATATGATAATATATATATAATTATCAATATTAATAGATATAAGGATAATTAACTTCTTTCTATTATGATCATCAAAAATTAAAAACAATACTCATGCGTATGTACAACCTACTATCTCCATGGATATGACATAGTTCAGTTTTCTTAATAATACATGATGGTTTAATTTAAATGTATAATTGATCTATAAATAATATAATAATGATATTAATATTATTATAGAAATTATGGAGTGATGAAAACTTTGACTATTGTCATCATATCTGATTCATTTTGGAGTCATTTATACAATAATGACGAAACGACAGACATGAACCAAAATTTATGTAATTGATATAACATGATAATAAGTTATAAAAAAATAATAGTAGCATTAAAAAAATTTCAAATGATATTAAATGATTAACCAATGTTTATTATTCTGGAAGATAGATACTGTATGTGATGATTTAGACTCAATAACAGGGACTCTCTGTTAAAACCATTTTTTAATGTTACTCATTAGACTATTTCTTAAAAAGAACTAATGAATATTTTTTAAATATATAAAATAAAAACAGTTTTATAGTCTCGTTTTTATTTAATTTTTGTATAATTCATTTAGATGTGATGAATTTTAATTTCAAATAATATATTTTCATTTATGAATATTCATCTTTTTATTAATGATTTCTATGCTGAAAAATTAATTTTCATATACGAAGGATTTATGATTAATTATTATTTAATTGCAATTTGAAATTATTGTGGGATGTTATGTGAGAAATTTAGGATTTTTGGGACCATTATATCTCTCCAATGCATTGGGTAATGATATGGAGTTAATCAGTAGAGATTATCTGAAGGGGTTATGGGAAAATATTGGAGTGGGTATTCCAGACGTAACTGTGAAGGTTACTCCTAATATAGACATGATAGATAATGTAAATGCAAGAGTGATATGAAATTTATTCCAAAATACACATTTAAGATTTAATTTATCTATCGTTTTTAGTGTAATCCTATTGTATCACGAGTTATGCTAAATAGCTTATACCTTATGAGTGAAAATTATTAACTTGGGAATATTTTTTCATTGGTATAAAATATTCTTATAATCAAGATTTATTTTTTTATGTCCCATACAAATATATATGTGGTCATACTATGTTTTAAAATATTCTTATAGGGTATAATTATGTGTAAGAGAATGAAATAAGTCATAATGAATGATAGGAATAAATTTCTATAAAATAAAATCATATTTTATTTTAGAAGTTTTTTATTTTCAAAAAATTGTATACGGTTTTAGCAATATTTAATTTTAATGAATATAGGATGTATTATATGAATGATTGCATAAACTTCTTGAACTATAAAACTTAAAATATTCTTAATTCCAATGAAATTAAATTCAGGACTAAAACTCAACATATTGTATTGTTTAAGGGTGGTGCATTATAATAATATTATTATCAATTTGAAGAAAAAAAATTATAATCAACATTTATTTCCTCTTATTATTTTTAAAATGAAAACATCAATATTTCATTTTGTAAAATACCACCATAAAAAATACCAATTTTTTAATTTTTAGATTGATTATCATTCCTATAAAAACCAAATTAAATATGATAAAATAACATAAAACTACCAAAATAATATAATTATTCTTTTGTTATAATGATATTATACACTTCCATAACCATAATCACTCTTGAAGTTATAAAGTCTTGTTCATTTAATCAATTTAATAATAAACCTCAAAAATGATATGAAAAAGTACAATTTTATTATATATTAATATGAAATTAGTGATTTTTTATCTTCTTTAAAAGTTTTTATTATTTATATAACTTATCATCTTTAGTCTTTAAAATTACCAAAATCCTCCCACAAAGATTTGGTATTCACACAACATAAAAACAAAACCAAAAACAAAACAAAACAAATAAATATAATATGATAATAAATGGACCTTATAAAATAAAATATAGATTAATAAGGTGAAAAATAAGGAATACAAGAAACATAATTTTATTATTATTGATGTTATGTGCATACACAGTGTGAATTTGGACAACGATAACTATTTCTTATATAAAACTGCTACCACATATATCATAATTATTATTATACATCCTGTTTTACATGAAATTATATACATACATCATCATTTATATTTTATATAACAATTCAAATATATTTCAAAAAAATTATTTTACTAATCATTTCTTATTCTCTAATTCGGTTTTGACTGAAATGTCACGAAATCTATAATGGGTTTGCTATCCCAATTTCCTTCCATTGAGCTTAATGATTTCTTATAGGACTATATTGTTTAAACTTTCATATATACTACCAAATTAAATTAAAATTTTATTCATCCCTATTTCATATTTAATTAAATTAATGGACAAGTATCTTAATAAATGATAATTATAATAATAATAATTCCCATCCTATATTAGTAGAATATCTTTATTATATATAAAGAATTAATAATCATGATTAAAGCACACCGGAATAACTTGAGAGGGGTGAGGTGAATGGAAGTTTGAAATATTTCTTCTAATGTGATGAATATTGTCCTCACATTGGATGGAACTTGTTAGACATGTTTCATGAGAATGTGAAGAAATCAACAAATCACATTGAAAGATGAAACAAAATTGTTTTACTTTGATCATCTCTAAGGGATAGTCTAATGATAACATGTTTTTAGTGTGTTTGATAAACATAAATCCACTAATTATATCTAGTTTTGGATTAAACAATTTCAAACATAGTCATGTTGGGCCAGGCACACTACATTTACAATATTTCATGTATATCACAATATATCTCTAAAACTACTTCTATCAACCCTCCATAGCTCAATGCTTTAGGTGTATTCATATATAGGTTATCAACATGATGATATCGTAAATATATGACAAAGTATTTATATATAATTTTCTATCATTAAATTCTTCTTCCACTATTGTTTTAAATTGATTCACTTGAGAAAAATAATCAACCAAATATGATATCTAATACATGTTAGTTTATAAACACTTTTCTTCCACATAACTCCAATTAATTCACGCATGTTTTTGGATTATAGTGAAATATTTCCATCAATAAACCACTATATCTCATGAAATAACTAAAATAGTATCACATGGTTGGTATTAGCTCAAGGATTGTTTTTCATGCATGACTTTTAGGCATAAACATTTTACATGAAATAATTCCGTATGATAGTACTATAGAATCTATGTTGAAAAAAGTTCTACGTATCACCTATGTGTATCCTAATATTTATAGACCTCAACTAACCTACAAGAAACATTCTAACACTTATTCCATTGTGGACATAATATTCTCATCGGGCATGTAAAAAATTCATTTCATTGGGCGTATAATTTATTTCCACAAAACAACATCTTTCACGCACATTAGAATCTATAATGATTTTTTTCATTTTTTATATAGTGATGCAATTATCATCAAACATATCTTGCAAAAAACCTTACAATCCACATTAAATATTATGCCAACATCCTTTTCCAAAAACGTTGTACTATATTCTGTAATTTTTTTTACCAAAAATTAGTCAAACACTGATAAACAATCCCACCATCAACACTATTTTCTGCATGTACTATATGATCACATATCTTTCGAAATCATGATCAATCCAATATACATTGACCAAAAAACACAATTCAAACTCTATTTCCCTCAATTAACAGCCTTAGTTCCAATAGTTTAAATATTCTCAAGTATATTTGCAAACCAATTGGTTTCTTTTATCATGTTACCATCACATTTTCATTATTATCCTATTAAAATTATCACTTATTATACCTTAAAAAATGTGGTTCATGAAAAAAATTACTTGAATTTTATCGAAGAGTTTTCCAGTTTATGATAATATGTTTTATCATCATTACCATAATCTCATTTAAACACATCTATTCCCTTTCACAAATAAATTATTGAATATATTATTTTTAAAATAATATGTTTAAAAAATTCACTTCACCAATATTAATTTTATTTTTGTTTGTGACATGTTTTTTCATTTTTAAGATTTATTTAAATGTGTTTTCTATATAAATTCATATGGTTGTTGTCATAATATATAAAAAGGTCATTATAATTAAATGATTCCAAATATTATAATATATTTAAAAATATATTTATTATTTAATGATTTTGAATATAAAAATAAATAATCATATATTTTTTAGGAGAAAAAAATATATTTCAAATGGGATTTTAGAGGCTTATGTTCTATGAAAGTAAATTTACTATAATTTTGATCTCTTCGAATAATGTTTTTCAATACAATTTTCTCATAAAAAGAGATATAATTATGTTAATTCTTGTAAATAATAAAATATATGTATGTAATATTAAAATTTTATTATCTCAAATAAATTTTTATAAGTGACCTCAATTATTAATTTCTGAAAGTATATTTCATCACCTTGCAAACATTATTCATTAAACACTTCTCATTTTGTAATTTTAATAATAATGTTGATTTATTTTCAATATTAGATCCAATTCATTGGAAAAATTATTTCATTTTTTCTCCACTAGAGATAAATCAGTTTGTATATGACCTTATTGATTTGGTCTTTACCTACCTTACGAATTTGTAAAATTTTTTGATAAGTATTAGTTCATAATTATGATTTGAATCATATACATGTTGTTTAACTATGGTTGATTCGTGATGTGTATTATGAAATTTTTTCGGCCTTCAACCATTTCTTTGTTATCCATTACCGAATCATGTTTAGATCAATTTTTTAGTAGACAACCTTTGAATTTTTTACAATTAAAATATTCAAGAAATGAAAAAATATATTTAGTAAAAATAGATGATAGATCTTTTTTCAGATATATATGTTCCCTAAATAAATTTTCTTTAGTAGAAACAACCAAGTATATTTTTTATATAATTTACATATCATATCAGTGAAAATTTAGAAATAAAATATTAAATAAATAATTTAACAAGTATCAATAAAATGTGTAGTCGAATATATCTATTATTATATCAAGTAAAATATAACACATAGTAAAAACCATGATGTGGATCATCTTTTTTGGATACAAATTGATGTTTCTATGAGTTATTTTTATATTGACTAGGTTTAAATTAATGTTTTCTTTTTTATTTTAGGTATTTATTTTTTTGATTTCTGAAAAATATAATCCATTATAAGAAATTATCATATTCTGTACTATATTTATATTTTCAATAAACCACAAATTTAATTATGTTAATAAATTATATATAAAACATTTAGTAGTTTCAAAAAAAATTCATTCAATATGGGTTATATCATTATTTTCTGAACTATTTTTATCAATTCCATTAATAAATCACTAATATAATAAATTTACTTCCAATAGTTTGTATATAATTTAAGAACCCATTATTATGTAATCCTATTAATTTCATTGGTTTCCCACATTCTCTTATTAATGTAAAATTGGCTATTTATGATGATGAATCCTTTATAGATATATTATAGATCATATAAAATTAATTTAATGGATAAATTATACGGTACAGACTAATATATTATTTCATTTTGTTAATATATACCTAAAAACTATTATTAAATTCTTGTACAAAACAATTTTAATAAAAATATTTTAACATCACATAATCTACTATATAACAATCAAACTCATTTTTAAAGTCAACTACATATTATTATATTTCTAATTAATGAACAATACCGATTCAATTAATAAAATAGTTTATATTGATTATCTTATACTATAGAAACTCATCAATGGAAGTTCAAAGCCCTATATTAGGTAAATCATCATTCCATTAATAATCATAGCATCCCCATGTTTTTATCATTTCCAGATATAGACGGAATCACCAGAGTGATTGGATATGTAAATCATATAAATATTTCATTTAAACATTATTTATTAATCGATAAAACAATAAGGTTAGAGGATACATATCTACATTCCATTTAGTACGGATTCATTTATTAATTATTAAACAATTTCCATTTATCACGATAAATAAATTCTATATACTAGTAAGAATATTTAATTTTCTCTTAAAAAGTTTAATGACAAAAAATATTCTCCATTAAACCATTATATTAGTTAATTTTTACATCGTTAATATATACGAATAAAATGAATGAACATCCACTGAGATCCATGAATTTTTTTGTTGGAATGAGTGTTTAGTAGAAAATACAAAATAAATAACCAACATGTTATTTAGGTGTTAGGTGGAGTAATTGTTTTATAAAACAAAACAAAATTCAATGAGTATAAATATTTTTAATGACTCCAAAATTTCAATGTAATATTTTTCTAATTTTATGTCATTATTATGACAGTGTAAAAATTGACGACACATGATTTTGAAGATTGGAGTGCCTTAAATGAACCCATGAGATTCTACAGAGCTTGAGAACCTTGTTTTGATAAGGGGGTCTCTTTCCAGGAAAAGCTAATGTGTTTTTGTTACAAAGTTATTCTAAAGTTTTTATTGGATATATTTGGGTTAATTGATTATTCATTGTGACGTATTAACCATTCCACATACTCGGTGAATTTAATATAATAAGTGCTTCAAGGCTCTGACTCCATGAGAAATGTTTTTAGGGACATCCTAACTAGCAAAATTTCCCTATGCATTCCTACTTCTGTAAGGGTAATAGAGAGAACCATTGTGGTTCAAAAGTTCTATATGTGAATGGATTACGCCAGAGGATGTCAATAGTTGGAATGTAGAAATATAATGTCATTCTGAGAGATATAAGGGTGTTAAATTTTTCGATAAGAGGATGGGATATGGATATATTAATCAGCCGAATAATAGAAAAGGAAAGGTATTGGGATAGAATCATGAGGTGGTGTACATGTTTACATGCTATAACCACCACCCAAATGTGGTCCCCACCGGTCATAGGGATATGGAAGAAAAGGGATGTACGTAGCTACATGAAGTCAAAGAGTGTGACCTAAGGGATCCGTGAATGATTCATGTTATGGATGGTGACTACAACTAATTGTTGTATATAATATATATATATATGTACTAATCATTCCTTTTTTAAAAAAATATTTTTAGAGACCATGAGTTTAATGATAAACCATTGACTTGACACTTACGTATGTAATTTCATATGGGAGGAGAATCGATAATAATATTAAAGATAATAGTGTGATCTGATCCTTATGGAATGAGTTTTTATTGGAACCCCTTAGTGGCATCGTCGAGACCTTATAATGCTAGTTTGATTATAGACTAATCATCCATAGTTCATGCTCAGATTGACTATTTTAGAAACAAAGGTTTTGGTGTGTCTAAAACGTTGGAATGAGATTATTCTTAGTTTGTGAAAAAAGGAAACATAGGTGGCACATGATGAACTCATGCATAAGAGGGTGGAACTGATCACTCATTTTTTATATAACCTTACCCTCATGGAAGTAGGTTTTTTGTGTTTTCAGTTCCCAACAGTAGTGGAAGAGTTTGGGAATATCCTTTCAAAATATGTTTCTAGGATTTCCTCCTCATATTTATATGTACGTATGCATTGGATTAAACCTAAGGAAGACAAAAATATCTACAACTTCTTATAGGTTGTCTCCTTCAGAGCTCTAGGAGTTGAAAGTATAGTTGGTTGAACGGTCTTATGTATACTCTGATCAAAAGAGTCTCCGGTATATATTCTAACAGAAGGACCTAATCATGAGACAAAAAAGTTCATTGGAGTTCCTTTAATTCTATGAATTTGAGATAGTATATAGTATTATGAAGGGAAACTTAGTAGTTGACACACATAGTAGGAGGATCGGGTAGCAGCTATTGAGTGAGGTGACAATGCAGTTAGTCGGGAGGCAATTATCCTTCAAGGATAGTGATGTAGTAGGTAGACTCCAGTCTATGATACTAACTACCCTGTATATTCAACGAGTTTGGGAGACACATGTTGGGGACATTGACTCCAAGACCCGACATTCTTAGATATATACACAATAGGCTCCTGAATGATTTTCAGAAGGTGGGGAGCACATCATTCTTTTCATAGGTCAACCCTTAGTATATTTTGAATTGTAGGTGGTGGTGTTGAGTGAGTTCAATATATCCCCCCTAGCAATACATAATATAGAAGAAAAGATGTACCATGACCTCTGAAGTCAGAACTGGTGGCCATGGATGAAGAAAGTTGTGGCAGGGTTCATTTCATGATACCTCTCTTGTCTGCAAGTGAAGGCTAAAAACCAAGTTCCAGCAGGCTTGACTTGTCCACTTGAGGATCCATAATGGATGTAGGATGGCATATATATAGTCATTGGGATTGGGATTCCACATAAATTTAGTGGCCATGATTCCATCTAGATGCTCATATCCCGACTAACCCAGTCATCATAATTCTGACCACTTAGAGATATGGGATTAGTATAGGTCTTGGGAAACCTCTATATAAAAGAGATTGTGCGACATCGCGAGGTTCTTTTAACGATCGTATCAGATTGTGAATCATGTTTTACATCCCTGTTGTAGAAGGGATTACATGAGGTGTTTTAGACTCCACTACGTTCGAGCACCACAACCCATCCTCATACAGATGGCTTGATAGAGTGGACCATACATACATTCGAGGACATGCTTCATGCATTCTTCCTTGATATTGGTCATTGTTGGGTGGTCCACATTCCCTTGGTGGAGTTCCCATATAACAATAGTTTTCACTCTACTATTAGCATGGAACTATTTGTGGCATTGAATGGGCGACTGTGAAGATCACCTCTATGCAAGAATGGCAAATGGGAGTTAGCACTTATGGGCCCAGAGATGGTATGGATGACCAATGAAAAGGTGGAAATCATCCTGGAGAGGATAAAGCTATACAGATCTAGAAGAACTCTTAAGTCAATAGAATACAGAGACCCTTGGAGTTTGAGTAGGGAGACCATGTCTTCTTACGGGTCTCACCCCGATGATGATTGTAGAGATTTTGCAGGGGTGGAAAGTTATATCCAAGGTGAATCAGATATTTTTAGATTCTAAAAATAGATAATGAGTTGATGTAACATCTACATAATCCACTAAATATGCACCATGTTCATAATTTTTTCCATTTTTTACTTCTGAGGAGGTACATGCACGATAAATAACACATTATTCACTAGGGCATGTAGGAAATTGATTATGGGGAATCATTAACTGAGTTCCTAATGAAGATTGATTATATATATGATCACGTCAACTGTGGGTGGTTGATTCCTTTGGTCATGTTTGGTGGAAGCATGTAAAAATTTAGGATAGGACATGGGAGCAGGAGGTTTAGAGATATTCTCTGTAACCCAATTTGTTTCCCAAATTGTTTTTGATGATTTTGTGGTTTTCAATCCCTATGGTGTGGAGGGTGTAAACACCTATAATTTCCATATAATATATTTAATTATATGTTATTCTTACGAGATTATGAAAATGGATGGCCCGTGATTCTGAGGCCCAAATTGCCTTGAATTATCCGTCGAATAAAAGGTTATGTTGTGAATAGAGTGTGTATGCAATTTTCTTGAAAAATAGGAATAACCCATAAATAAGAGCCTGAATCAAAATTTTGAGAGCATTGTTTCATTCAGGATAGATTTTTTACCCTATGAGAAACACATGATTAGTCAGTGAATTCCCCTAGAGAGAAAACACAAAAATTTCATAATCGTAAATAAAATAATAAAATAAATTATTTTATTTTTCAAAATATTACAACTCACGAAAAATGACTCTGATTAAAAAAAAATTTACCACAGCTGAGCTCATGTGGGTATGCTTTCCATATGAAGATCTTATCCTCAGAAGAAGTGGGATATTAGGCAATGGTAGTTTTTGGCCATATGTAAAATAACAAAGTAACAATTATTTTATTGTTAAATTATTTAACTCATAAACAGTAACACAAATTGAAAATATGAGATTATTGTTGATCTCGTGAGAGATTTTTTTCCCTTTGCAGTGTTTTCCAAACATCTACCAGAACGGGTAGAAGATGATTATTAATAATGTTTTAAGTTTTATATTGTACGATAAGTATACATTCAGGCGGTGGTTTTTAAATTTTGAATCGATGCCTAGATTAAAAAAATGAATAATGGATAAATTTGAAGGGCATGGATTTTTTTGGTGATGCATACCATCGGGCGACAAGGGTCGGTTGAAAAAGATAATTTATTGAATTTACAAAAAATAATAAAAATAATCAATGAGTAATTTTTTTTCTTACCTTGTATCTATTGAGTGACGGTGGTCGGACCACTAGGTTGTCAGATCATTTAATGGTTAGGTAAACATGTTTTTGTAAGATAACCATTGAGAGAATTTATCGATTCCTTAATTAAATTCACTAATTAACCACATTAATTGTGTGGTGTGTTTATCTCCTCTTTTATTATATTATATAATTGCTCGAGCATGTGTTTTTAGATGAATTGGAGGGACCGCTAACAATGTTTTGGAAATTTCTTCCACCAATGTGGAAGAGATCATTTACAACTGTTGTAGGATTCAACGATGGGAAACTGAGAGCGCCAATAGACATGAACCCTCTACTTCATCTGCAACCCCCTTGAACGTGGAAACTTCTTCCTCATCCGCACGGCATCCATCGAACACGATGTAGTGGTTATGTGCCTAATAAATCCCCTTTTCCCCAATCTTAAATATTTTGGAATACACAGATCATCCATCCAACAGGTTGAACTGCATTTCAATCTTCATTGTAGGAGGATAAAGTAGGGTTCTTTTTATGAGAGTTTTTATAATTAAAATAACATTCCCATTTTCTTTAACTATCACGGAGGGTGCGAGCCAATCAAAAACGTATCCAACTCTCCACCAAACTCAGTCGTGGTGGAATTCTACATGGGAAACTAAATGATTTGCGGTATAGGTGGAACTAATGGCTGTGTAGCGGAGGCGCTGTCCTGAAAGGGCCATTGTCACGAATGAGAATAAAAGTTGACCACCGGAGCCTCACTGGTGGATAACTGGGTCTTCTCCTACACAATGCCTCTAGTGACCGACAGAGGTGGTGATCAAAAAACATCAGCCACAAATAAACGATGGATCTTAAATGTGTTGTAATGGAAAAGGGGGTGTTTGGCCTTCTCCCGTCACATCAAAATAGTGTGGAAAGCTGCGACTGCATGCTATGACAGCATGCTATGGTGAAAGGCTGCAACAAATGGGGGACTTCTGCACGTGGGTCCATTGATGTTCGGTCCACACTGACTGACCAGGGGAGTGTGGCACCAACTAGGGAAACTATTGACTATTGAGGTGCACTACGGCGGTGAGCCACAAAGGAAGGTCATGACTCCTATCTGTTGTGGAGGGTAGACCCATGGTATGTGGGTCCCGCATGTGACCGGTTCAGCTGGATAGGCATGGTGATTCGGCGCCAACTGGTTCCACAACCTTGAAGAGACAAAATTCATTGGCCATTTGGGAAGGTAGAAGACCCCCCCCCATAGACATGCTCGGCTAGTGGGCTGAGCAATTCGGCGGCCCTACAAGTTGCGCCTGGGAGGGTGGACCGCGCCGAACATCTGGACTGCATGGCCTATGTGGAACTAACCAAACAGGGCTGATCAAGGCACAACAGGCTGGTTTGACCCGGTGGGTTAGGACCCAATATTTTTTAGCCAGACCGGTTCAGGCTGGACCCAGACCCCTTTCGGCACAGTAACTTATAATTGGTCATAACTCATAAACTATAAGCTCAATTGACGAATCGTCATCAGCTCCAAAACCCTTAGTAAGATTCAGACCTTTTGAGATACTCCACGTGACATTCTGAGAAAGTTGTAGTTTTTCCATGATGGATCATTCCTAATTCCAACTGGGCCCTCGACACTATAATTCCTATAACGTACAGACCGAGCAATCAGTTGAAATGTAGTCTATTATGTTGGAACCCTTACGAAATAAATAATCATTGGATGACTACATTTTTAGGATTTGTTTAAATTGAAATATTACTGACAACATGAGTATCAGTTCTACGAAGAATGCTACATATGGAACCCTATGAGTGGCTGAGACCAGAAGAAGGATTATTTTCAACAATATGGGACTTGACAACCCATTGGGAGGCAACTATAAGTGACATGGAAGGCCCATGGTGGAGCGTACCTCTGTGTGACATGAGTGTCCCATGACACTTTACAGGAGGAGTACCTATGCAGGAAAAAGTGATGAGCAGCAATGTGTGACCTGACAGACCTGTGGTACGTGAAGGGGGGGAGTACCAAACTAGTTTCATATTAGTCTAAATTGGATCTGTGTGACCCGGTATGCCCACTGTACTCGATAGAGGTGGAGTTCTCTAGCAGCAAAGGTGTTCAACAATGTGACTGGTGATTCTACCATTAAAACCCTAGAATATTCATGGCGTGAGTTCTCTTTTTTATGTGAGTTGTGACTGAGATCCTGATTTGTGTTTTTTCCATTTTATAATTCAAGGAGACCTTCGAGGATGACGGGGTCCCTACTATGAATTTTTATACTCACCCATGCATGGGCTTCACACACACCTTGTTGTGTCTTGGGAAAATGATAGCAATCCTTGACAAAGGGTTGTGAGCATGGAATATATGGTGTACAGACATAATTAGTTGATGTGGTGAGGTATGGTGATGAGCTCCACCTACTCTACAGGTAGGATCCTAGGCTTACGACCTCATGATCTATTTCTCTTTTTGGATGTATTTCAATTTCTCATGGCCTTGTATCCAAGCCCCTTTACTACCAGTACATACTTATACACTATATGGGGGTATTAGTTGTGGTTGTACCCTTCTCCCTCTATTGTGATTTACTGGTGCGTAGTGTGCCATGTTTGTGTGTTTACTTGTTTTTAGGCAATTTATTCCATTTTAAGGGAATTTCCTTTCTAGTTCTAGTCACCAACCCCTAGAATATGTTATGAGATATTGGAGTAGTCACGAAATGAGACCTCAGGATGAGTCGTGAAAATATCAGACCACCAATTCTTGGGATTATATCTCAAATATTTTTTAAACATAATTAAAAATATTTTATTTTAATAAAAATTAATCTTTTAAATAATAAATATAGTTAATCATTCATGTAGTATATGTCTTATATTAAACATGTATTCAATAATTTATCATATTAAATAAGAATTATATAAATAATATTTTATATAAAATTGATTATTGAATATAGAATTTGAATATATTGACATGATCTGGTTCCTAAAATATGTTTTTTAAGTTGAATTGTGCACTCCAAATTATTTTAGTTATATTTTTTGTGTTAGATTATTCAAAATGATTAATATTGTTTTGTGATAAATATTTTATTGTATTTATTATTGGAAATTAAAATGTGTTCTATGTTTTTATATCTTATTTTTACTAAAAGTTATATTGTAGACATGCATTCTGATATCATCAAATCACCACACCACATATTATAAGGTGTCCTTGATAGATCATCTATAGAGAATAGTTTAAATTTTTTTGTGTTAATCCTAGAAACCTTTAATATGGATATAATAAATGATTTTGGTAGATAAGTTTCAATTATACTATTCATTATTAAAATATTTCTGTAAAAAATAATTTTTTTCACAAATGAATTCATTATTTACACTTTTCTACAATATTAATGATGTGATACCCACTCTGGAGACCCATGACATGTTTGACTACACCAACATAACTATAAATTGGATCCTTTCTTTTTTACATTACTAAATACACACTATGATATGGATATTGCCTAAAAATATTCACAATTAGTGACGTGGTGGTGTAAACCTCCCTTTAATAGTATGCCTTATATTTCAACCATCATTGAGAAAAATTGTTTCATGATTAAAAAACGAATTTATATGGTTATACTAAGAAATTTTTATCCTTGTAAAAAATATGAAATTTGGAATAAAAAATAAGGGGTGTGTGTTACATCACATGTTTCTATATTCCGAGTCATGAATCTAAAATTAATATATATATTAATAATTGTATTCATTCTATATTCAGAATTTATGATTTTGAAACCCATGGTGACTCTCAAGGAGATTCACCCAAGCCACATTCACTCACATATTCCTCAGAAAAATAGTATTTTTACTCTAATATATATAGAGATATTAAAATTTTCATAATCATTTAAATAGTCACGTGTTCCTAGGGCAGTGAGCATAGGATTATGTTTCCTAGTGTGTGCTCCCAGGTCCACAAGACTAGATCTGCATTATAAGGCCCCAACCATAAACCTTACATAATCTTGAGTTATTAAAATATTACACATTGAGGACCTTTTTAGGTTTAGAGTTTTAGAAAATTAGATCATAAAACTTGCATTACATTCCACATTTAACCAAAATGGATACATAAAAGATAGTACTCATTTTTCCCATCAATGGAAACATATTTAAAATAAAACATGTATTATTTCTTGACAATTACTTGACACTATCATCATATCATGTACCATTCCCTTGACCTCTGAAAAACATTTCAAAAACATGGGATGCGCATAAAAAGATTAGTAAGGTATATAAAAATATAGAAAGGAAACATGAGTATATGTATACACAAGAATCAATGAAATCATACTCTACTCATAAAACATAAGCACTTTAACATACCTCATCAAATCATTAATAAATCATAGAAAGCATAAGACATAAGGGTAACTTAAAGCATTCATAACATTCTTACATAGGGAGTAACCCTCTTTGTTACATTTGGAATACCCATCATAGTATATTCCATAAATCTCTTCAGAGAAACCTTAACGTTTAACTCATTCGCGTTACCCAATGCATTGGAGAGCTATATCGGGCTCACCCGCCCTTAGTGTATCATGGAAACACCCGTCTTCATAATAATTCCCAAGAACCACAACATAATCGTATCACATAAAACATGCATAAAGGAAACATAACATTTCCACCTTTCAATCACAAGATATCAATATAACACATTGATATAAAAACATTATGAAAACCATTTTCAATACCAAAATAAATTAAAAGTAAAACATGGTATTTATTTTTCTTTTAAAAATATGGTATGGCTTGTAGAGGAATCCGAAACTCAAATAATGGTCACGACGGCGGAGAAGTTGTTGTCGCTGCATACGTACGACAAAAACATTCCATTTTGTAATTTAGTAAAATACTTCAGATAAAAATGATTTCTTTTGGATAAACATAAAAGTCAGAGGGGTTTATACACCGTATAAAAGAAGGTTGCGTATAAAACAAAATATGCTTCAATGAATGGAGATTGAGACAAAGTCGCATACCTCTGGTCGGACATGACTCGATCGTTCTTTAATCTCCTGAAAAATAAATATGAGTCAATTTCTACTTGTATAAGAACATTTTTCAAGTTCATTATTCCTTTTATATCACTTATTACCATGTCATGAACACTATGTTATCATTTAAGTTAATAATGGTCGTTTTAACGATCATTGGTACTTGAGTCAAAAATAAACTCTTTATAATTACAAGTTTTTCATGTGGTAAAATATCCATTATATCCAGAATTTTATTCATGATATATATATCATATATATCATATATATCCAGTATATGCATGTATTTATAATATTACATAACATTTAGAGGTATGAAATGAAATTCACAGTTCATGAAGGCTGTAAGTCGTACGTAGGCTTGAACGCTACTTTCATTTCTATTTCATATTTAATGGAATTAAAACATAATGATAGATAATAGTATTTTAATTCCAGTATGTTATCATATATAATATCATTAAATATATCCCTTATACATACCACATATGGTATTAACGAATCAAATCACTTTGAGGGGGCGGTAGTCCGCACTTCCTTAAATGAAGATATCACGTTTACCCATAATGGAAACCATAAAGGTATGCCCAAAATGAAAAATACAGAAGATTAAGGAAAACATAAACATATTATATATCATATATAAATATAGTTACATCTTAATGGCCACCTTTGAAGGTGTTTAAATAATTTTGAACAATCATCGTTTCGGGAGGCAGAAATTCACCATCCACAGAAACAGTATGTTTTGTAACCATTAGATGTAGGTTTGTGTATGGGTAGCTCGAATATTTCATATAACAACATCCTAGTATATTGCATATACTGGAGTTGTTACAAAAGAAATTAATAAAAAGAGTTTAGGGGGTTGGAGAAGCAAAATAAAACAAAAGGACTCAAGTGAAGACATTACCTTAAAATCAGGTATCTCCCATTGGTTTGAGCTCAAAGGCTTCCATGGGAAGACTTCTGCCCAATGTGAGGCTTCTAAGAGTAATCGAGGGATGTGTAGAGACAAAATGGGCATGTTTTGGCCGAGCCAAAAGCTTTGGATGTGTGGGTAAGGAGGTAGAGGTGGCGGCCTTTTATAAGAGGAGAGGAGGGGCACTCTTGGAAAGTAATGAAATGTTACTTTATTTTAAAATGATTTTCAGATTTAAAAGGTCCCACATTGATATAATTCGAGGATAAGTTGATAAGGGTTCGAAATATACCCAACCAATAGGTTTTTGACAATTTTATGTCTTAGATTTTACATTATCTTTTCATTTTATTTAAATCGTTAAATAATGAGGTAATCGATGAATCATCATGATGTCATAAATAATATAATTTATTTAATATCTAAAAATTATGAAAAAATAATATGATGTAGAAATGCATTTTATATTTCCAATGACTATTTATATTCAAAAATCTGACTTGTATAACCCCATGTAAAAATTGTTTTAGTAAAATATTACATGCTTGTGACATTTTTACTTTAACATTGAATTAAAAGATATTAATGTCATTTTACTACCAAAGTGGCTCCATTAGGTCCCCAAGTTGACCCATGGATTGTGTTGGTCGGCCATGACACATCCAATAAGGGTAGGACATGTGTCAAGCTCATCTCATATTATTAAAAAACTATTTTTACCTTAAACTACACTAATTACCTCTAATCGCAATTAAAAACATAAAAGTTACTATTCACCAAAAAATTATTTTAATCCCATTGAACAACATTTTACTTATTTTTTACAACCATGTATGTTGGATTTTTGAAAATCAAATCAAAGAAGTGGACAAGTTTCATTTAAACGAAAAATCAGTTTCTTTAACTACCACTTAGTGGTTTCACTATTCATCAAAAACTGATTTTTCCAGAAAAATACCAAATCTTCACCCTAATCTATATTTGATATTCTGAATTCAAAAATGATGTCTATTTTAAAAAATTCAAATCATATAAGTGACATTAATTAATTTAATAATTAATTCCCACTTTCATGACAAATATCATGTTTTATGAAATAATAAGTATCAAAATATTGACACTAGTTTAAATCCAATTTCAAAGTGAAATTGTTCTAATGGACACCATTGGATTAAACGGTAAAAATATATTCTAATTTCACTTTAAAACCAATTCAAAATATAATCTAATCATATAAATAAATTAGATTAAAAAGAGGTTTTGAATTAAAATACAACATTTTTCACTATTCATTAAAAAATGAACTTTATCTGAAAAATACCAAAAGTTCACACAAAGTAAATTTTGATGTCCCAATCATAAAGAATCTGTTTATTTTGAAAAACATAGCTTATAAAAAATATCAAAAGATAGATTTAAAAATGGTTTTCCTTTAAAATGCAGTAAAACAATCTTTTAAAAATATTAGTGTATTTCATGCTTAAGATTGGATTTATTTTCATTTTAAGCCTCTAAAACACTATCTAATTCATTAATAGACATATAAAAAACATCTATTATTCATTACTTTGTTGGGATGTTACATCCTTCCCCCCTTTAGAAAATTGCATCCCCACAATTTATTTACTTATCGAATAAGTGGGGGTATTTATCCCTCATTGCATTTTCAGATTCCCATGTTGCCTCTTCAATCATTTGGGTTTTCTACAAACCCTTTACCTGATGAATCACCTTATTCCGTAACATTTGTTCCATGTGGTCAAGAATCTGGACCGTTTGTTCCTCATAAGATAGGTTCTCTTCCAGATAAACTACCTCTGGATTCAAAACATGAGATGGATCTGGCATGTAATTTCTCATCATTGAAACATGAAAAACATTGTGTACTTGAGATAAACTCGGAGGTAAAGCCAATAATTATGAAACTTATCCAACACTATCCAGAATTTCATATTCTCTAATGAACCTTGGACTCATCTTTCCTTTCTTACCAAATCGCATCACACTTTTCCATGGTGATAATTTCAGAAAAACAAGATCACCTACCTCAAAAGAGATATCCTTCCTCATATTGTCCGCATAACTCTTCTGCCTTATCTGAGCTATTCTAATGTGTTTCTAGATCAACTGAAATTTTTCGGCCATCTCTTCTACCAATTCTGGTCCCATAAACTTCCTTTCACCCACTTTATCCCAAAAATCTGGAGTTCGACACCGCTTCCTATATAATGCCTCAAATGGTGGCATCTGTATACTGAATTGAAAACTGTTATTATAAGAAAACTCAACCAATGAAAGATGTTGGTCCCAACTTCCCTGATAATCCATCGAACAAGCACATAGCATATCTTCTAAAGTCTGAATTGTTCGTTCTGACTGCCCATCTAATTGAGGATGAAAATCTGTACTAAAATTTAATTCAGTACCTAATGACTTCTAAAGGCCTTTCCAAAAGATAGAAGTGAACCTGGGATCACGATTAGATACAATAGAGAGAGGAACTCCATGTAACCTGATTATCACTTTAAGATACAAATGTGAAAGTTGATCTAGGAAAAAATTATCCCGTATAGCAAGGAAATGAGCAGATTTAGTCAAGCGATCTACAATAACCCAGATTGCATTATTACCTCGAGACGTATTTGGTTATCCCACAACAAAGACCATTGATATATTCTCCCATTTCCATTTTGGTACTGGTAAAAGATGAAGCATCCTTTTCGGTAACTTCCGCTCTTCTTTAACCTGTTGACATGTCAAACACTTCACAGTAAAATCAGCAATATCTCTTTTCATTCCATCCCACCAGTAATACTCCCACAGATCTCTGTACATCTTAGTACTGCAAGGATGAACTAAAAACAGAGAACTATGAGCTTCACATAAAAACTCTCTCTTCAACTGTGAATCACAAGGCACACACAATATCTTCCCAAATTTCAAAATGCAATCATTATCAATGTTGAATTCAGGAAACTTCCCTTTCTGAACCAACTCAACTTTCTTCTGCAACTCACTGTCTTGCTTCTGTGCTTGCTTGAATCTATTTGATAGAGAATATTTCACTGATACCTGAAACAAAACAGAAGACCATCTTGCACCAAAAACTTCTATGTCAAATCCTTAACCAAAGGATCACATTCAAAATGCAACATTGTTAATGAAGCATTACTTTTTCGACTCAAAACATCAGCCACTTTATTTTCTTTTCTCGGATGGTAATGAATTATACAATCACAATCCTTGATTAATTTGAGCTGTCTCCTCTGTCTCATGTTCAATTCTTTCTGAGTGAATATATACTTTAAACTTTTGTGATCGGTATATATTTCACACTTTACTCCATAGAAATGATGCCTCCAAATTTTTAGAGTGAAAACTACAGCAGCTATTTCCAAATAATGTGTAGGGTAATTTACCTCATGTGTTTTCAACTATCGTGGAGCATAAGCAATTACCTAATCATTCTGCATTAGGACACAACCAAGTACTTTCAATGAAACATCACTGTAGATAACAAACTCCCCATTCCTGGAAGGTAGTGCCAAAACTGGTGCATTCACCAATCTTCTTTTCAGTTCCTGAAAACAATCATCAAATTCTTTTGTCCAAATAAATTTAACACCCTTCCGAGTTAGCTTAGTCATTGGACTAGATAACCGTGAAAAATTTCTAACAAACCTTTTGTAATAGCCTTCCAAAACAAGGAAACTACGAATCTCTGTTACATTTGTGGGTCTTGGCCATTCTTCAACAACCTTTGTTTTTTTTGGATCAACAGTTATCCCATCTGTAGAAACAATGTGACCAATGAAAGAAATTTGTTGCAACCAAAACTCACACTTGCTGAATTTCCCATACAATTTATTTTATTTCAAGGTTTTCAAAATAACCCTTAAATGTCTTTCATACTCCTCTTTACTTTTAGAAAAACACCAATATATCATCAATGAAAACCACCACAATCTTATCCAGGAACTCATGGAAAATTCTATTCATTATGTAAAATAATACAGGATGTGAATTGGTTAGCCCAAAAGGCATTACTAAAAATTCATAATGGCCATATCTTGTACGAAACGCAGTCCTCAGAACATCTGCTTCCTTTACCTTCAGCTGATGGTACCCCGATCTCAGGTCAATCATTGAAAAATATTGAGCTCCCTGGAGATGATCAAAAAAATCATCGATATGAGGCAAATGATATTTGTTCTTAACAATGATGTTATTCAATGCTCATTAATCAATTCAAAGTCTCATTGAACCGTCTTTCTTTTTCACAAATAAAATAGGATCACCCCATGGTGATGTTCTAGGTCGAATGAAAACTTTCTCTAATAAATCCTGCAATTACACCTTCAACACTAAAAGTTCAATTTGAGCCATTCGAAAAGGGGGTTTTGAAATTGGCTTAGCATCAGGAATTAAGTCAATAATAAACTCAACTTCTCGATCTGGTATTATTCCAGGCAACTCATCAGGAAAAACATAAGGATACTCATTTACCACTGGCACATCATTAATCTAAACAGTTCCCTTGTTTTCAACAATATGTGAATGGTAACATTCATTTCCATCTTTTACATGTTTCTCAGCCTCTTGATACGTTATCAAATGTAAGGGTTCATTCTTTTACACAAACTGAAAGGCTTTCTGAAAAAAAACTTCTTTATCTCTACATTCAATCTGAGCATGGTAAATAGAGAGCCAATCCATTCCCAGGATAACATAAAAATCTACTCAAGGTAAAACAATAAGGTTCGCAAGTAGGTTTTTTCCACATATACGGATAGGAAGATTCCTATAAATTCTTTTTGCCTCAACATTTCCCCCAGGTGTTTTTACCAAAAGTTCAGGAGTCATTTCTTGAGATGGTATTCCGATTTTACTAGAAAAGTTTTTTGATATGAAAGAATGTGTAGACCCCATATCAAACAACACAATGGAATAATCTGAAAAAAAACAAACAAAGTACCTGATACAACTTCATTTGATGGCCCGAAATCTGCTGAAGTAGTTGCAAAGGATTTCACCACCCCTTTCTTCTTGTAGTCTAACTGCTTCCCATCCCTCGATCTCTTTGTCTGACACTCATTTGCATAATGACCCATCTCATTTAACTTAAAACATTTCACTAACTGTAAATCAAATTTGGTCTTACCATCACCTTGATCTTTTTCAGTGCAATCGCGAGCCTTATGTCCCATCCTACCACATCAGTAGAACATTCCAGAATTCAGAAGACATACCCCATCATGCATTTTACCACATTTATCCCAAACTAGAGACATAATTTTCTAACCATCAGACCTTTTTGAAGAATTCTTTCCTTTCTCTTGCCACCTCGGTCTCATCTTCAGCTGGTTTTTATAGAACACTTGATCATCATCAAACTCCATTTCTACCTTCTCAGCACATCAAACAAGATTTTCATAACATTTTAACTCACGAGAAGCTAAAGCCCTTTGATATTTTTGCTTTAATCCTGAGTAAAAATGATTGATTTTACTATTAAGGCCTCCGATAAAATTTGGATCATACCTTGCCAATCGAGTGAACCATTATTCATAGGCAGCCACTGAGTCTTCCTCTTGTCTCAATTCCTAGAATTGCTTTTCCATCCTAAGTCGAACAGCCTTAGGAAAATACTTCTCAAGAAACATACCTTTAAATTCATCCCAGTTGAGAGCATCAATCTCATCAGCGACCCTAATATTTTTAACCACCGACCACCACTGATCTGCTTCACCCTCTAAATGGTAAATAGCAAGACTAACCTTTTGATTGTCTGAACACCGCATGACATCCAAAATCTTCTCCAGTGCTTTAATACACCCTTCAGATAGAACAGGGTTAGATGATCCTCTAAATGATGGGCGATGTTGCCTCATGAAATATTCAACCACTGACATGTTCCTCTGCGGTTGATCTGGATGATCTCATGCATGGATACTGCCACCATTTATCGCTTGAGTCAACTGCACCATTACTGCAACAAACTGTTCAT
This sequence comes from Viscum album, assembly GCA_963277665.1. Classification (NCBI taxonomy): domain Eukaryota; kingdom Viridiplantae; phylum Streptophyta; class Magnoliopsida; order Santalales; family Viscaceae; genus Viscum; species Viscum album. The sequence goes on from OY728145.1 coordinate 1,111,852,759, forward strand.
TTCCAATTCCGACCATCTCAGGATGCTGATTCGGAAGGTTATTTCCTTCTGTATGCCTTCCTAGCACTGCTTCCCTGTTTCCTCTATGAAAAACCATTCTGAACAAACATGTCTTAGATGAACCAACATGGTAGTCTTCAAATGCTATATCATTTCAATTTGACCATAAAAAAATATTTTTGGATAATTATTTAATAAAATTATAACTCCTAAAGCTATCTAAACCACCCTCTGATGCCAACTATAAGGCCCCAGCATTAAACCTTACATAATCTTGAGTTATTACAAGATTACACATTGAGGATCTTTTCAGGTTTAGAGTTTTAGAGAATTAGATCATAAAACGTGCATTATATTCCACATTTCAACAAATTGGTTACATAAAAGATAGTATTAATTTTTCCCATCAACAGAAACATATTTTATATAAAACATGGATTCATTCTTAACACATCGTTGACACTATCATCATATCATGTACCCTTCCCTTGACCTGTGAAAAAATTTTAAAAACATGGGATGAGCATAAAAAAGCTCAGTAAGGGATATAAAAATATGGAAAGGAAACATGAGTACATGTATACACAAGAATCAATGAAATCATACTCTAATCATAAAACATAAGCACTTTAACGTACATCAACAAATCAGGAATAAATAATAGAAATCATAAGACATAAGGGTAACTTGAGGGATACATAACATTCTTACGTAGGTAGTAACCCTCTTGGTTACGTTTGGAATACCCATCACAGTATATCCCCTAAATCTCGTCGGAGAAACCTTATCGTTTAACTACTTCGCGTTACCCAATGAATTGGAGAGCTATATCGGGCTCACACGCCCTTAGTTTATCATGGAACCACCCGTCTTCATAATAATTCCCAAGAACCACAACATAATCGTATCACATAAAACATGCATAAGGGAAACATAACATTTCCACCCTTCAATCACAAGATATCAATACAACACATTGATATAAAAACATTATGAAAACCATTTTCAATACCAAAATAAATGAAAAGTAAAGCATGGTATTTATTTTTCTTTTAAAAAGAAGGTATGGCTTGTATAGGAAGCCGAAACTCAAATAATGGTCACGGCGGCGGAGAAGTCGTTGTCGCCGCATACGTACGAAAAAAACATTCCCTTTTGTCATTTAGTAAAACGCTTCGGATAAAAAATAATCCTTTTTGAAAAAAGTAAATTTCAAAGGGGTTTATACACTGTATAAAATAAGGTTGTGTATAAAACAAAATATGCCTCAATGAATGGAGATTGAAACGAAGTACCATACCTTGAGTCCGACTTGACTCGATCGTTCTTTAATCTCCTGAATAATAAACATGAGTTAATTTCTACTTTCTTAAGAACCTTTTTCAAGTTCATTATTCCTTTTATATCACTTATTACCATGTCATGAACACTATGTTATTATTTAAGTAAATAACGGACGTTTTAACGATCATTGGTACTTGAGACAAAAATAAACTCTTTATAATTACAAGTTGTTCATGTGTTAAAATATCCATTATATCCAGAATTTTATTCATGATGTAGATATCATATATATCATATACATCTAGTATATGTATGCATTAATAATAATACATAACATTTATAGGTAAGAAATGAAATGCACCGATCATGGAGACGGTAAGTCGTACGTACGCTTGAACGCTACTTCCATTTCTATTTCATATTTAATGGAATTAAAACATAATGATACATAATAGTATTTTAATTCCAGTTTGGTATCATATATAATATAATTATATATATCTGTTATACGTACCACATATGGTATTAACGAATCCAATCACTTTGAGGGGGCTGTAGTCCGCACTTCCTTAAATGAAGATATCGTGTTTACCCATAATGGAAACCATAAAGGTATGCCCAAAATGAAAAATACAGATGCTTAAGGAAAACAAAAACATATTATATATCATATATAAATATAGTGACATCTTAATGGCCACCTTTGAAGGAGTTAAAAGAATGTTGAACAATCATCGTTTCGGGAGGCAGAAATTCGCCATCCACGGAAACAGTATGTTCTTTAACCATTAGATGTAGGTGTGTGTAAGTGTAGCTCTAATATTTATTATAAAAACATCCTAGTATATTGGAGATATTGCAGTTATTACAATATAAATGAATAAAAATAGTTTAGGGGGTCGGAGAAGAAAAATAAAATAAAAGGACTCAAGTGAAGTCATTACCTTAAATTCGGGTAACTCCTTTTGGTTTGAGCTCAAAGGCTTCCTTGGGAAGACTTCATCCCAATGTGAGGCTCCTAAGAGTTAGAGTGGGATGTGGAGAGACAAAATGGTCAGGGGTTGGCCGAGCCAAAGGATTAGGAAGTGTGGGTAAGGAGGTAGAGGTGGGGGCCTTTTATAAGAGGAGTAGAGGGGCACTCTTGGAAAGTAAAGAAATGTTACATTATTTTAAAATTATTTTTGGATTTAAAAGGTCCCACATTGATATAATTCGTGGATAAGGTGATAAGGGTTCGAAATATACACAACCAATAGGTTTTTTACAAGTGTAGGTCTTAGAATTTACATTATCGTTTCATTTTATTTAAATCGTTAAATAATGAGGTAATCAATGCATCATCATGATGTCATAGATAATTTAATATATTTAATATCTAAAAATTATTAAAAAAATACTATGATGTAGGAAATCTGTTTGTCTTTCCAATTACTATTTATAGTCAAAAATATGACTTGTATAACCCCATGTATATTTTTTTTAGTAATATATCTCATGCTTGTGACATTTTTACATTAACATTGAATTAATATATATTAATGTCATTTTCCTACCATAGTGGCTCCATGGGGTCCCCAAGTTGACCCATGGATTTTCTAGGTCGGCCATGACACATCCAATAAGGGTAGGACATGTGTCAAGCTCATATCCTATTATTAAAACATTATTTTTACCTTAAACTACACTAATTACCTCTAATCGCGATTAAAAACATAAAAGTTACTATTCACCAAAAAATTATATTAAACCCATTGAACCACATTTTACTTCTTAATGACAACCATTTATGTCAGATTTTTGAAAATCAAATCACATAAGTGGAAAAGTTTCATTTAAACGAAAAATCAGTTTCTTTAACTACCACTTAGTGGTTTCACTATTCATCAAAAATTGAAGTTTTTCAGAAAAATACCAAAACATCACCCTAAGCTATATTTGATATTCTGAATTAAAAAATGATGTCTATTTTACAAAATTCTAATCATATAAGTTACATTAATTAATTTAATAATTAATTCCTGCTTTCATGACAAATAGCATGTTTTTATGAAACAATAAGTATCAAAAGATCGACACTAGTTTAAGTCCAATTTCAAAGTGAAATTGATTCCAATGACCACCATTGAATTAAATGGTAAAAATATATTATAATTTAACTTTAAAACCAATTCAAAAGATAATATAATCATATAAACATATTAGATTAAAAAGAGGTTTTGAATTAAAATATAACATTTTTCACTATTTATTAAAAAATGATCTTTATCGGAAAAATACCAAAAATTCACACAAAGTAAATTATGATGTCCCAATCATAATGAATAAGATTATTTTTACAAACATAGCTTATAAAATTGTCAAAAGATATATTTAAAAATGGTTTTCCATTAAAAGGCAGTAAAACAATCTTTTAAAAATATTAGTGTATTCCATGCTTAAGATTGGATTTATTTTCATTTTAAGCCTCTAAAACACTATCTAATTCATTAGTAGACATAGATAAAAATATATATTACTCATTAATTACTTTTTAGGTTACCTGCATAACATGGTTTCTTTTATCAAAATGTGTGTTCCTAGATTCATATTCTGTGGTCCACCTTTTTTATAAATAGATTCCTATAGATTGACTTTTCAGAAAATATTTGAATTTAGAAAATATGGTCTGTGGTGATATATCAATTTTCCCAAAACATTCTGGATCCCTATTTTTAGGAAACCATAAACCATAGTCATCTTATTTATAATATATAAGGGAACCAATTCCCTATTCATCCCCAAAGACTATAAATTATGGTCACTCATAACTTTGGGATACTTATTTCCATTACCCATCACTCAATGACCTTCAAAATAGTGACCCATCACCCATGGGCACTCCACTGGGAGACCCTTTACCAAGGACCCATCACTAGTGAAATCTGATAGCCATGCCTCTATATTATAGAATCCATTCTCTTAGGGAACCTGTATAGTGAGACTATTTCTTCAATTCCTCTAATTATAGTGATCATTCACCCATGAAAATTGATTTCTATTGTCCTTCAACCATTCTTCAAACCAAGGATCGCATTCACCCATGGTCCTATGATATGGAAAGCATTACCCCATCCCCCTAATATTGTGAGCCACCACTCCCTACTTTAGCATGAGTTATATTTAACCTTAATACATATTAGTGATAAAACATTCAATTATATTTGATATGTTATACACCCATTTATATGGACACAAAGGGTGAATATGGGTCCATATTCTGTTTAATCTCTAATACCCACTTTCATATATGGAATTCACCAGGAGTGTAATATCTTGGAAGACCAACATAGAATAATTAGTTAGTATTTTCTGTCTCGATTAATTATAAAAATATATATAACAGAAGAAATTATTATATTATTTTTTCTGACATATGACCTTAAACAATCCATCATGAACAACAAGGGCTTATATTTATGTTAGTCTTTATATATAGGATGCATCTTTGGGATTAAAACTGAAAGTCCTTATGAATCCCATTTCTCATATGTGATGAGAAAAATATAAAGCCTTTTGATTCCAAACCCCATTTCCATCCTAATATGAACATTGTGTTGAGATAATCTATTGATTTACTTATACTACTGAAATCCACATGAAACTCTTCATTTACTATTTTATGGGACTCTAACATGTTTCCATCCCCAATCTACCAATTCATCCTTTCTCACTAAGTTACGAATAGAAGAGAGGTTTCCGACCAGACATTTCCCTCTAACTTACTATAATACCAAATATTAATTTCAATTTTATATCTACCAAATAAATTGTTTACAAAAAATGGTTTCTTGTATTAATATCGTAGACTAGTAATTATATTTATCATTCACATAGTGGTCTATTCTGTATGGAATTAAATTGCTATGAATAGGTGTTGGACTCAGGATCATAAACGTAATATAACATTCTAATAGTTTCATTACAATAAGAATTACTAAATCCTTCATTTTTATATGATATTAAATGGTATGGTGTCCCTTATAATTTGGACGTGAACTAAATAGTATTTCATTAACTTTATAATGATATAATGAAAGATCCCTCCCATGTGGATAATCATAAAACCATAATGACAAATTCCTCCCTGTATTGATATAAATTTTAGATCACCCAACTGTTTGAATTTAAATAATTAAATCATAAATGAAAAGTATAAATTTAAAATCATTTAAAAAATATAACTATTTGACTACATATACGATTTCAATTGATAATTGTAATGGTGGTAAGAGGATTTCCATTAAGATTGGAGAATGATTACTAAATATGATATAATTCTATATGAGAGGCATGAATTAAGAAATAATTATCCTCAAAAGTGTTAGATGATGATGAACTCCCACCATCCCAACCAATGAGAATTCTATGATATTTTTGATAAATTCTATATGAATACCATCCCCTAAAAACTAGTATAATGATAATTAAAAGCATCTTCAAACAAGAATTGAATCATATTATACTTTGAAATCATACATTCATCATTATTTAACTCAAATCATACTCATTGAGAATTCATCTCAATAATTAGTTTCCTTATTTGAAAACGAAATCATGATTTTTTTCATTGGAAAATTTTATATTATTTAAATAATAAATTTCTATTGGAAATATAAGATAAAGTATACATAATATTATATTATCATATAAACATTTTATTTTGGGAAAAAATTTTAAAATAATTTTTTAAAATTAAAATTCTTCATCATGAATATTATACATTGAAAATTTGTTTTATATAAATTTTTTAGGGTGAATAAAATTCAATTAAGGCCCATACATAGTAATAGTTATTTATCTACTTCAATGAACTAATTCATAAAACAAGATGAATAACAAACAATTAATCCATGAATAAAAACACATCATGTACATTTATAATTAATTTATAGAGATAAAGACATTTCATGTATTTGGTTCTCTTTTAATTGATTATTTAGTTGATCACATTTTGTCATACAATGATTGTGATAAGTTATTCACGAGTTTATTTCCCATAATGGTGATCCACATGTGCTATATAAACCCTGGACCATCATCGTGGAAATAATCAGTGGCTAGAATAAGTTATTCTAATAATTATATCATTTATCATTGATCAAAACATGATTTACATTTAGTATGGAAAAATTAATTTGGAACTCTCATAGTCTTGATATGGAGGCAGATTAGATCTCTTTATTAATGAGAGTGTATTGAAAAAAAATCTATTCGATGATGAGATAATTTTCTTGAGGGGACTCATTTTCAATAATGATATATCTATAAGATAACCCCATAAATTAATATAAATTATTATTTAAAGTGTTAAAATAGAGAATATATATTTTGAAATAGTTAGTTTATTATTTAATTAATTAATTATTAAAAAATAATAAAATAATAAATATTTCTTATTATTTATTGGATGAGAATGTGACTCATAGGTAAAATGTAAATCAATTAATAAATTAATAAATTAATATTAGTATAAATGACAATTAATATGACATTTTTACTATACCCTTACGAATCTTTTTCATTCAACATTGGAATTTATCAAGACGAAAATAATTATTATTTTATTTGAAAATATATATCCCCATAAAAATAATTCAAAAATTAATTTTATTTTATATTCATTGTTCTTAAGAAGAAATAAAAATGCAATTTTATCATAAAAATAACGAAGATTCATTAAATTAATAATTAATTATATATAAATTATCATTTATTATTTGAATTGTGTTATTAGTCAATCCTTTGAGATTAATTTTTATAAAATATTCAACCTAAATAATTATTACCTTGTGTAATTAGTGAATAAATTAATGTAATCAACTTTACATGAATAATAATTATTTAGGAAAACATAAATATTTCATTCATTATAATATAAATATATTATATAATTTAAATAATGTTTTTGATACACTTAGTATAGGATAATATAAGCACCTCTATTAATGGAATTCGAAGAAACCTTTATATAGATCAAGATCAGCATATATCAACACATAAAGTCACCCATATAAATTTAATATAATATTGAAAATAATAAAACCTCAAATGAATGTCATTTTTGTAATATAATTATATTTCCTCAATATATCATTAAGCATTTTCCATCAAATTTTTCATCAATAAATTTTTTAGAATCTCATTCAATGACATTTCAAATATTGAAATTATTAATGAAATTATTTTGGCCATAGACTTAATGAGGTTGTTTTATACACCTTACGGGCTATATGATATATAATTCTATTATTATATGCCGGAAAAACTGAATTATTTAATAATTAATTAATTCCATCTCATTCATAACTCATCCAAAGTGTCCTAACTCATCATAAGATTATGTCATTATAGTTATTTTCAATACATCTATCTTCATGACATAATATATTAAATATCAATAATATGATCATTAATGACCAATACACATATCCATAGATAGAGACATCCAATGATCTGTATGACATGTGGATTTCCAATAGGTCTATATGTTATCATAGCCTATTATTTGTTATATTTCCCTAATAGAAAATATTTTCAATAAGTGTTAATTTATTAGATGATTACAACCTTAGATAGATTTATTATTGTAGGATAAAGAAAATTATTTATTCATTTCATAAAACATGCAATTAATGATATTATTATATAATTTTTAGGTTCTCATCATAGATGCGATCATCAATGGAATTTCTTTATGAAATTTACCTTATGTATATTATCTCACTTAATATCACATAGAAGAACTATTAATATATCGTTAAAAAAATATTTTTAAATATTCATTATAATTCACATTTTTTAAATCATAAATGAATCTTCTGTTGGTTCTTGGTAACAATATCTAATATAATCCCATGTGAACTTAATAAAACTATTACTTCTCTAAAAACAATGTCTCATATGATAAATATATTTTTTCTATGTGAGGATATGGTTTTTTGGGCCAATAATTCAATAATGGATATTTATCGTACCAAAACGACTCCCCTTTGAGAATATCCTAAAAGATGTTACAATTTTTAGTAGACACATTTATTATATTTCATCCAAAAAATATTAGATAATTCCATATCAAACATTCCTCAAAACATAATGGAACATTACTACTTTTTTACAACACTAACATCTAGAAAATTATCATTCCTTATGTAATATTTACTCGTATGGTTTTATTTTTATAGGATTATTATATAGGTTAAGCATGCATCCTTTTTGGTTCTCTTTGTTTTTTATTAAATTTTATTTGAATTATTTATGTACAAAAAATATTTAACAATACTATATTTCATATGATTTGAAATATATTTTTTTACATAGTAATTGAAATACATTTTTTACACATTATATTTATCTTCTCATGTTATTTCCAATATTATTTGATAGAAAATTAATGACATATGAAACAAAAAACAATTTCTCTTAGTAGTCTCATAAATTAGTCTTCAATTCCTAAACAATGTATGTACTATTAAAGGATATGGGAAAACCGTTTAAATTATAATTATATATATATATATATATATATATTGTAAACATATTACTATGTTTCCAATTTATGTCATTCATAGAGAAATTTTCCATAGACATAATTAACTAAATGTACAACTATATGTTCTTCATATGTTTTTAAATGTATGTAATTGAGAACACTATAGCGTATCCACAAACATATTATAGACTCTTGGGGAGATATTAATAAATATCAAATATAATATTTTCATAGTTATAGTTAAAACCATATATGGTTCCGTAAAAATTTCATACCATATTGGATTATATTAGGGTCACTAAACCTTCATGTCATGTCATATAGACATATTGGATATGGTTTTTCCCAATGAAATGTGTCATTAAATACAATATTCTACAAAATAAATATATAATGTATCTATGAAATTTAAAATTATTTTGGATTTTAATATAATGTAAATGAAAATATTTTTTTGGATAAAATATCAATATATATTATCAATGTTTTCCATTGTTGATATTTATTGTTTCTAACATGTATTATACATGTCAAATCTCTCTTGAATACCAAAGTATATATTTAAATCAAATTTAAAATCTACCAAAATGTAGAGATGGTTATTCTTACTCAAAATCCATTCTAATTTTATTACACATCCAATCAGATCATATTTACACATGTTTCTTAGGTTAAAATTCAATATTTTTATTGATTAATATGTTACATGTCTTGGTTAATGTAAAAAAACATCAATTTTTTAAATTTTTAATATTTTATTCTCTATTTGAACAATGAATCCCACTATTTTTTTATTTTAATGTTTTTATGAAAATTTGTTCATCTAAAGTTGTGATAAACCCGTTATGTCCAAATTATGTTCTTACCTAAATGATATCTTTAAAAAAATTTATTATTAATATTCCATATTATAGATGATAGTATCTAGAGTGGATATATGACATTTATTTAAAGTCACCTTTTATAACCATGATAAATAAAATTATCATAAACCATCTTTGAATAATTGTTTCCCATCAATCATTTAATGTTGTAATATAATAGAATCATACACATTGTTTCTTATATAATAACTATATTTCAATTTAGTTTTCCTAAGGTTAGTTGTTACTCCATTTTTTGAAAAACATTTCTTGAAAGGAATAATTGATGGTGTGAAATATTTATTTGTATCACCATAAATCTACTATGTAATAAATTCATCCTTATAAAGTACATGTGGTAATATGTGTTTAGGAAATATTTTTGACTATATTTAAATGATTTATTAATACTTATTAATAATATAATCTAACATATCATTTTATTGAATTATATATTATTGAACAATTTTATTAATTACAAAAAAATTGTACATTCATACAATCTCTTAATGAAATCATACTATTTAATATAAATTTACTTAGATTATACATTGACAATTTCATTAAATCATGATGAGGTAACTCTAGAAACATTTAGGAATAAATTGATTTCTATAATTATCATTATCTAAAAAATTGATTATGTTGCTATGTCCAAAGGTTTTTTCATAATGAAATCAAAAATATAACCTTTCTTGTATAATTTAAATCACACTTTTTGTTTTTTCATGATTAATAATTTTCAAAAAATAAGGTATAATTCTTTTATTTTAAATACATTATTTGTTACAAATATTGAATATAGGATTTATTGTAATAATATGTCATTTTTAGTATTAAATATTAATAAAATTATTCATAATAAGTAATATTTTCTCAAAAATTATAAAAATTCATTCATATATTTTTTGTAAATAGTGTAAAAAAATCCCATTATAATCACTACACCTAGAAATTTGAGGTAATGTGATTTTCCAAACAAAATTAGTACCAACCATCCAAAAATACATAAATAATTCACATTATATATTTAAATAATTCAAAATTTTTTATTATTTGAATATAAATATAAAAATAATTCTTATTATATAATGATATTCTTATATTTGATATGAATTCATTCATCATACTAAATTCTTGTATATTTTCAAATCTATTTACCTTTCTAGACACATGAGATGCTAGTAAACCCATATCCAGCACTCTATCTCAGAATCATTTCACTCATTATAATATATTTTTATGGAACCATATAATTGATTCGATCATGGTATTTTTATCATATTCTTCCATTTTTTCACTATCAGATGGGAGAAACTATGTTCTTTTAAGTACATATTTTATTTAAAAAAATTTAATTCAAAGCATTTTTGAATAGTTTATACATATTGATCATCATATAAATATTTATTAATATCATGAAGATGGAATTTAAGGATGATAATATGAGATGAATGTATAATTTCATAAACTTAAGGAATCTATTGTTTTCTATATAATAAATATTCCTTAACGCATTCCTTACAAAGTTAATAGATTAATACCCATATTCAAATTTATACTGGTATAGTGTTGTAAAAGTATCATTTTATTAAGACAACATTTCTTCTCTCCTACAAATATTAGATAGTATATCAAATTTTTAATATTCATGTCTTTTTTTTCTAGTCTCTAGACTAATCCAATATCCTGATGAAATAGTAAGTTATATAAACCTTTATTTATCACTGGTAGGAATCTCTTGCATCTTTACTCACATGGTTAGGTTGTTGAATAACTATTGGAAATTCCATCACAAAGAATAAATATTCATTTATTATTTAATTGTATATATTCATATAACAACAAAGAAAACATATTCTTATTGGGACATGGTCATTTTACATAAGAACTTAATGATATCGTGGAGATTGAATTATATTTTCTATAATAAAATAAAATAATTTTTTATTAAATTATCTTGATCTTAAAATTATGTGACATAATAAATTTCATTTTTTAGTATCCCATTATTTTATAAAATTATAGAATACCACAAAAAGGACTCACAATATACAATAATGTTGCTTATTTTGATTAAATGATATTTATATATCATCTCATAACCAATACGGGGGATTTATAAGCTATGTGGTTACATTTTGTTATGTGGTTATTGGAAAGGCTTTAATTCCTAGCTCAATCCTCCATTGGGTGGAATCCATGATACTAAAATGTTGGACATTGATTTCATTAACACCTTGAAAAGTGTTTCATGATTCCTTTTGTAGGAGTATAACCCTTATTTCAACAAGGTTATGTTGATCCAAAGTAATAATTAATACTCCCGTATAATTAATAGCAACCTAAAAGAGTCATGACTAGTGATATGAAATAGAGTTGTATATTATCACATGTAATAGATGTCTATATAGAGATAATATTTTGTTTCGAGAAATTTTTATCTTTTGTCTATAAATGTTGTAATTTTTTTTATTACAATTAAAATTATCCTTATTTTAGTAATTTGATTAAAAATTTATGTTAATTTTTTTTAAACATAGTGTAATTTGTTTTAATTCCAAAATTCAATATTTTTAATTTATCTATTTACGGAACAATGATAAATCATTAATACAAATTAACCACAAACAAGGAATAAATAAATTATCATGTGGAATGATCATATTATTTTTACTAGCTGTTATATAATTTCTATAATATACTAACCCTGTAAGATTAGGGAATTAATCTTATGAAACATTTTTGAATTTTCTCCAGCATTAAACCTGTAATCTAATGTACTTCCAAATATGGTTTCACCTAAAATCCTTACCTAAACTAATTCCGGTCGTCATTGATCTAAAACATTTAAATATTATTTATACAAAAAATGGTGAGGGGAACATATAATATGAATTTATATAAATGGGATTGTGGAAATTATTTTTGTTACATAAGATTAAATAAGTGATGACAACTATTCCATCATTTAAATGTCAAAAGGAAAAAAACATAAACCATGTTGTACTCATTAAAATATTTGAAATACAACAAACAATTATGTCATTCAATATTATAACCATAAACACATTTTAGAAATATTAATATTAAAAACCCTAGAATTAAATTAAATTCATTATATATTATTAATAGTAAATTACATAGTTAATAAATTTATTATCATAATAAATTCAATAATTAATTTTCTTATTATCCATTAAAATATTCCTATCCATTCCTATCCACTATAATTTCAAACAAATAATTAAATAATTAAATTTATAAATAATTTTGTACAGAATGTTTGATGGGAAAAAATATGGCACGTACTCTTCCAAACTACCTAGTGTTCAACATGGTCATTTTCATTAACTTTGCACTCATGTAGATTATGATTGTGTAATATGAATTTATGACACACTTACAAGGGCATCATTATGTAGTGTGTAACTGTTTTAACACACACATACAGTATATGTTATGTAAATAAAACTATATAAGTCATCTAGGTAAAATGTTACAAGGAAATTAGTTAACAATTTAATATTATAAAAACCTTCCCAGATGATGTGTATTATATTATAACATCATGTATATTAGTTTAATTATATAATTAAAATTAATTCCATGTATATTATTTATTTATTAGTCATCGTGGATTATAGTTTAGTCCACAAAAAATTCCTTCAAATCACATGATGTGTACAAATTAATAAAAAAAATGTAATTATTTTTGTGGTCTTCCAAGATACATTCAAAGTGACTCAGTTTGAATTCCTTGTAAAAATATGATGGTGACATAGAGTTTACAATGGAAAAATTATTTGTAACACCATATGACCCATGTATACTTAATTTATGTACTACATGATGTCATAACCCAAATCACTTGGTAATAATAACCAGACCAGTTCTGAACAAGCCCTCTAGAAGGCCTCCATATATGACAGATTCTGCTGACTAGAAGTTAGGCTCAAAGTTGGTATAATAGAAATATTATACCCTCATTTCAATTGGTCAATAAAATGGTAAATAAATTTTTAATAAATAATGAATAACATATAAAATGACAATAAAGATCTGAGTGTAACAAGTATAAACATTAGCGTCCTAAATAATAAAACCAAGAGATGAAATAATACCATATACAAAAATGATTTTATCTATCTAAACAATGGTTCAAAAGTACATGATAGTATAAAGATAAAAATACGGTCAAAAAAACAAAAAACTATTAACAAATCTTGAGCATGAGATCGATCATCTACTATGAAACTCCCATCATTATACACAAATTCTAGGTTCCATAACTGGATGCTTCCACTAATCCACACATGGAATCATAAAATAGTAATGGGTACCATCAGCGACACAAATAAGGTGTATGATAATCTTATTATAGCTCCATAAATTTAATCTATATTAATATTATTGATGTAGATTAACCATACAGTGTATTTGTGTATCTATGTAAAAAAAGAAAAATTAATACAATCCAAATTGAGCTCATGTTTCTTAAGAGACACATGGATGATTATAACTATATTAGTATATATTAGTTGTCTCTGGGAATATCTACATTCATTAATTTCGTAAATGTTTTAGGGAGCAAACTATTTATTACCATTTAGATGTAAATATGGTATTATTAAAGAGGATCCTTGGAAGAGACAAGAAATCATTGACCATGGAAGGTTAGGATAAATCATGGTACACAACCATGATTTCTAGAAATAATGGGCCAAGTGTAATATATTTTGGAATAATTAATTAATTCCACTATTAATAATTATAAACATGTCAATGGATCAATTAAAATTTTAAAATCATATTAATAATTTGTTGATCCTATGGAGAATAATCCAAGTTGTTTGATATCACAGGACATCACACTGAATCCAAGGATTGCATATGAGGAATAATAATTTTCTAGAGGATGATAGTGATCATATAGTGTCACATATTGTATCCTATAATAGAAAATTATTTATTTCCAATGTGGGTATCTCCCTTGGAAACCAAATCATTGAATCATAATGTCATCCTCTATTTTCTTAACTAATTCCCTCAATAATCAACAGTTGAAAAAAGAAATATCATTCTTATAAGGATGAAAATATACATATTTTATAGGCACTATAAACTCATATAAATATTTATATATTAATAATTCATCCAAGGACATATAATAATTCATTTTTACAATATACATATGATCATTCTAATATATTTTCATTAGAATGGAAAAGGGTAAAATAAAGACAGGAAAAGTTAGTAATAAAATTATATATCGTAAAAGTTGGGTGATCTAGTATTTTTATTCAATGAATTACTTTTTATTTAAATAATATAAATTATTAACATATTAAATTTCTATCCAATAACAACCTAGCTGTGTTCTAGGTAGTAAATATATTTGACATCAAAAGAATAACATGAAGCACATCCAAAGTGGGTCCTTAGAATTTTGGTGTCAACCTACAATGAATTCAATTTGTCTCATTTGGGAATTGAATGAATATTTAGATTATTAAATTCATCCAATGTTATTTTTTATGGAAAATCATTGTTAAATTTTCATGAATAAAAAGAGAAACAATTCAAATATGGTGATACATTGAGGGAAAATTCGTATACTTCATACCTTAAATATTTACTAAAGAACTCATAAAGTATCAGCCCTTGGTTAATCATAGAATGAGAAAAAACATATTAAAACATGAACACCATAAAAATAGGGAAGATTATATTGAATAGAAATAAATCTATTGATAACAATATTAATCAAAAAATGGGCTAAAAGAATAGGGATCCTACCAATGGAAATCCATTACGATAGATGCCAATAGAATCCGAGTCTATATGTAAGTGAACCTATGTAACATAGAATAAGCCATATGAGGTTCTCAAAGGTAGGAGAGGCATTTCTGGGACTAATGGAAACAAAGGAAAATGAAATGTTTTATCATGATATAAAATAATGAATGGAGAAAATGTACTTTCATCAACTTTTTTACAGGCCAAGGGTTTAAAAACATGGTTATCCAAATAGTGTTCTAACTATAGTCCATCTATTTTCCATCAAAATATTCACATAATAGTGAGGAGAATAGTTTTTTGAATTATTATAAACCCCAAAACACTCCTCTTTGGTGACATATAGTACCAAACATCATTTGTTAAAATTGTCTGGGTTCTAGTTAATAATTTGGTTAAACAATGCAGCATGTCCTTTTCATCCATAACATAGAGCTCTTAGGTCTAAAATATCCTCAAATGCTACAAAGACCACCTATGATAAATAATGAACATATTTATTGAAAAATTATATGTCATAAACCAATAATTAATAGGTATGTGTATTAGATTAAAACCCGATATGTTATATTCTCCCCCCTTAAAACTACTCATCCCTAGTTTTCCATTCCACGGGTAGAAAAACATCACCTAGAATAACTCAATCAATTGAGCACATACTCTATCCTCTTCCTCCCAATCCATGTCCTATACATGGAAATTCTACCATAGCACCTATACTAAAGGAAATTATTGTCCTCTTGGGAGCCTTTATATTCTGATCGATTGTATGAATAAGATACTCCTCAAAAGACGCATCATTCTCGAATTCAACATCATTATCATTAATAGTATGATACCAGATGACATGATATTAGTGCATCTATGATATTTGAATGATATAATGCATGGATGTATAAATACAAGGAAGATCTATCAGATAGTTTACTAACCTGACATTCTCAAATATCTTTAAAGGTCCAAAAAAATCAACGAGTGAGGTTCCTTTTCCTTTGCATCCTTCAATGCCATAATCTAGAAGATACATGAAAAAAAAACCCCAAACACAAATTCCAAATAATATAGATAGTTATTAACATTATATCTCTATCTAGACTGATTAGTCACCATACAATTACAGATAACTTATTCCCACTATAATATCTCTTGGATGAGGCAATGTCCACTTAGAAATTCCTCCCATTCCACTAGCTAACACATAGATGAATGGCATAAAAAACCAAATAAATGATTCAAAGGATCCATCTATATGTTAAACTAGGGGAAATTATTTTATGAAAACAATACAGGAGTAATATGTTCCTACAAATAACTATTTAAATGAAACACGCACACTCGAAGTAAATCCTCTAGAACCAATATTTTCAATTCTAACTAGTTGATAGTACGAGGGTGGTAAGATTTAATCATAAGTACATGTATACGTAGTGCTTGGGGTAACCCCTTCTAGAACCTCTGTGTTAAATGATATCATATATCATAAACGATAGTAAGTGGTACCCTATATAATTATATAATCATATAGAAATATTGTCTCTCTATATCATTCATTTAGAAGGTATTTCAAATTAGAATTAGTGGGATACCTTTGTCATCCTATCCACAAGTACCCAAAATATACCACAACCATGGGAAAATACTATATAATAGTCAAAAATTCCATTTTGAACCAACCCTCTTCAATTCGAAGAATGTTAGAAATTGTAACAAGACAACAGGAAATCAGTTTCTCACCTTCAACAACTGATGGGTGGAACACATTATGATAAAATATATAATATTAAATTTCATCCAAATACAACAATACTAGCTATGCATGTCATGCCACATATAGGAAATACATGGTTTCACATACCATTTAATATCATGGAATCATCTAATGGGTTCATTTCACATATATGTAGGCTCTACGATATTTCATTTTATTGGAAAGATGTCATCTCTCTTGACTAACCAATCTGATGATGGGTCTGTACTTGAAATACTCTCCCATAAAGGCAATACATTAGGAATTGAGAACATACTCATTTTAACTATATACATATGTGATGAAGCTACAACCAAATATGTAATAAATAACCACTTATAACATATCTGTACCTCTAGATCCATCATAGAAAAAAGATCCATTGTCCTTCATTCAACACTACCTACCCAAAACATAGATTAGATTATTTTGATTGAGCGATTCAAGCCTTGTTTCCGGCCACTTATCCTTTGGCCTTCATGATATGTAATGGGTCACCCTCAACCTAGTGTAACAGTGCCTTTTCATTAAATAATAAATTGAGGTTTTGACACCAACCATTAAAGAAACTAAATTTACATTTCCATCTTTATAAGAAGATTTTAAATTGAAGGAATTAAGGCATCCATCCCATGCCTATTTTATGAGTTTCATGTAATGCTGTGTGAAGTTCAACCTAATGATTTTATGATCTCTGTCTCCCAAGTATTCTCTCCTAAAAAATAGTGTTTCCAGTAATTTATGGGAAATAATACTACTACTAGATCAATATCGTGTCTCATTTTGTTTTATTAATGAGGCCAGAACTGACGATACCTTTAGCCGATGAATCACACCTCCTTCATCATAATCGAACATAGAAATATTCAAGATAATTGAAAATGCACTATATAGGGTCCTCTAGGATTAGGTAGATGCATGAAATGGCCTTAGGTAATTCTTCCCTTAAATCCTTAAAAACAATTCCCATGATTTGAACCATATATACATTATTCACTGCATGGTAAAGCCTATATGTAGTGCTTCCATATGGTATAAATATTGTATAAATCAAATGTAACATACCTCTATCACAATGAAACTGTATAATTCAATTATGTTCATTAGATACATCTAGGACACTATATACCAATACTTCTATAGGTCAACATATATTTCTAATTATTACATAATATATACCAGCATGTGAAAATTTACTATTTAAATATATTTTATTTGGAAATATTGGAATACAACACATATTCAGTCATTGTATTCAAAATTAAATCTATTTGTTTGTTATGATCCTTTAATGTTTGTGAGTACCCCAAGATGTTATTAATGGGAGATATCGATGGAATCCAGATATATATTGAAAAAAATCATCTTGGACATGAAATCCAAAGGTGTGTATGTAGATCTGAATGGAATAACCCAATACAACCCCAATCCATTAATTTTACAAAACATTTTATGAAGTATTTCTAATGGTATTCCACATACTGGATGATAGAATGACCCAAGATAAATCTTTGATAATAAATTAGCGCCTCAAATTATGTTTAAAAGACTATTTACTTTAGGAAATGAATGATAGTTCATAACTATAAGATATTTCATTCATAAATAACCAATATTTCATCATTGTGGATTTCATCCTAATTGGAAGAATGGATAATTGTTCTAATAAAATGTCAACATCGTTAGTGATATCAACTTTGACAATAGTAATCTACTTAAGAATGATAGGGGAACAAACAATCCATCAAAATATTGATATTTTTCGTATCTTTTTGAGAAAAAAAAGGTCACAAAATAAATTATAATTACATACCTTAAGGGGGAATTCATTGCATTTCTGTAGGATCCATGATTGAATTATTAGGGGATTATTAGGTTTCATTACGATATATACGTACTGAATTTCAACAGAAAACAATTTGTTGGATAATTAGGTATTAAAGAATACGAGGAACCTGTAACAAACAAAGATGACATGAAATTTGAGAATACTAAAACAATACCGCATCTAATATATTTAAAATTATATTCTCCTAAGGAATCAAATATACTTAGTACAATTGGTATAATCTATGGCCCAAAGCTCTAGCAAGATTGCCCTGATCAGATCCACTCTATAGATGTTGAAAAACAGAATTTTGGCTACCTAATCCATGAACAAAACCTCCACCATATAAAAATATACTACCCCATATCCATTAAATATTTTTATATACTAATATAGCTTCATATAGATGATCTATCATGGACCCTATCACACAAGAAAATAGATAATAGTTAAAAAATAGTCTTTATAGATGAAAAATTTGGCTATAGGTAGTACACTTGATATCTAGGATCCTTAGTATTTATAAAATAAAATATTTTAATATCTATTAATATTTATGATAAATATATAATTTCTTAATTAATGGGGAATATTTTTTGTTAGCTGGTCGTACACACAACAATTATTTTCATTGAAATCTTAAATTACACACAACATTGAATTCTACTGTAAAATAAAATAATAATATTATTCTTTTAAATGGTTGTTAACGACTAGAGATTGTATATGCAGGAAGGAAAATAACTAACTAATGTATGAATATACACATTATTTAATCAATTTTGCATTTATCCTAATGAAAATTTTTTGCTAAAAAAGTGAATGAATCCAATTTTTTTATAAAATATTATAAAATTTTTTAATGGTCGTCTTGCCAACATTTGATGGAGAATAATATTTAAATCTAGTTTTTATCACATATATATGTTATATTTGACATCATAATTATATTATTTAGAATTAGGACATCAATATTTACCAAGGTTTAAATTATAGTATTTTTCTGATGAAATTCATATTACAATGAATAGTGAAAAGGGAAGCATTTTTATTTAAAATGATCTTTTCATCAAATTTATTTATATAGTTTTATTGTCCATTTAATTTGTTTTAATGTGTAATTGAACTATTTTTTTAATAATTTAAAAAAATTTATGTCATTTAATGTAATTTCAATATTAAATTGGAGATAACCATATGTAAATTTTTTGATAGTTTTTATTTCTCAAAAGAAAACATTTTGTATTTGACAATAAGAATAAATTTTACATTAATTTAAAAAAATATGTTTTTTGAATTAGGAAAAAATAATTCTATATTTTGAATCATAAGGTCCAAATTGTGTAAAAAGATACCATTTATTTTTTGACATTATGAATAGTAACTCTAGAAATAATTTTTATTTAACATGGTTAATGTGTAAATAAGGTAAATAAGAATAGAAATAATATTATAATAATATAAAACTACACTAAAACATATATTAATATTATTGGATGACATATTTCCGACCATGGTCATCCTTGGGTAGATTTTAGGATCCAATTAATCAAAATTGGTTTGATGGTGATCTTTTATAATTTGTAATTTAATGAAAAGGGAAAAATAGCATAATCATGTTTCTTCTTACAAAAATAATTATTTTGTGGGTTAATGTAATTGATATATTAGACTATAAATAGTAATGAGAAATTTTAAAATATTTCCCACATCATATTATTTTATTTATTATTATTAAACATTATAAGAATTATTTTAAATGTGATAGAATTATGATTCAATGATTTCTTCATTAATAAAAGATTCAAATTAATTATATTTAAAATATTAAAATAAATTGTGTTTGGAATAATTAATTTTATCCACGAATACACTAGTTGAATATGTCATGATTGGATATATTCTATTAATTAAGGAATCAACTTGTTCTGATTTTTTAAATATTCAAGTACGAACAGTGTCCAAAATTGACATAATTAATAACATAAAATATAAAATAGTTTAATAAATGATTTTAAATTTCTAAAAACTTTTATATTTTAAAATGATTATGTTAAGTGAAAAAATTTCAAAAATTTATTTTTTTGTCTTTGAAAATGATATGGTAAATATATTAACCCCAAATGTGTAAATAAATTTATATCTATTTATGGTTAAAAGAGTAAAATATGGATTAACAAAAATTATAAGGATACAAAAATTCAAAAAATGTCAAAAAAATATTGGATAATAATTATTAAAACAGAAATCATCTTATATTCGAATTAAATGAGGTTTGGACAATTTTAATAAAAAAGTAATTTATAAAAAATTAATATTTTATGACTTTATTAATGTTCCACAACACCTGATTATAAAATTTCATCATCTCTACAAACTTAATCACACCTATAAATAACCATTTATCATCCATTGTTTCCACAAATAATCATCCAACAACCCTAATTTCCTTATATAAGCCTTACCTTGAGAAGAAGGCCATTAATGAAATCCTTTCGGCTCAAATCAAAAGAAGTTATCTGATTTATATGTAATGTCTTCTCTTGAGTTCCATTCCTTTGTTTTCCTTATCCACTTTCTATTATCTTATTATCTTATGAATACATTACAAATCCAGTGTCATCAATATAATAGAATGTATTTCTTGGAAATATTCTATCTACACTTATACACACCTACATCTAATTGAAAAAAACATAGTGATTTTATGTACGGTGTACTACCGCCTCATAAAACAATGATTGTTCAAATTTTTACCTACCACCTCTAATGATGTCTATTATTATGTAAATGTCTTTATATATTTTATATATTATAAATTTTTCTCTATATTTCTATAATATTATTTTAAATAAACCTTTATGCTTTTCTATAATGTGAAAATATAAGATTTTCCTTTGAGGAAGGGTAGACTATCTCCCCCTCAATGTGATATGAATCATTCTTGCCATACATGGAACATATAAAAGATGGTGTAAATGAACATATTTAACATTTATAAAATTTATATCATATTGGAATTATTATATACCTTTGTATCATTTATTTTTTATTCCATTAATATGAAATATATATAGAAGTATCTTTCTGATGTATGTACAGCGTACTATATCCAAGAACAACGCATTTCATTTCATATCTCAAAATGTAATATACTATTATAAATATATATTTAATTGATATATAATATATTTTAATCATGTATTATATTCAATATATTATGGAAATTTGACCACATTGACAATTTACATCGAAATAAGATCATTTTTTTTCCAAAATACCAAATATGTAAAAAACATCCAATATGAACATAAATAGTTCTATAATTGTTATAAAATGTAAATAAGTGATAAAAAGACATCATAAACATGAATAAGGTTCTGATGAAAATATAAATTTAACTTGGTTTATTATTACTGAAATAATGAATCGACGTGAAATGTTTGGCTCAATTTATGGAATCTTCTTAACTGAGTTTCTATTCATTGGGTTAATATTCTACTTCATGGTTATGTTGTTCGATGATTATTTGAGAAATAAGATATTATTTACTAAATTTTAATTTTACTTTCAATATGTATACATATATTTAATACATATAATCTTTCTATTTTATTTACAATAATATGTTTGTAAGGGAACAACAAAAAAAGTTTTCTCATTCGCTTTTATGATTAATTCATTGATTATATAATTCAAATATTACTTGGGGAATAATTTTTTTTATTTTTATTTTAAATTTAAATTATTATTGTCTGGATTTATAGTTTCTATGCATAATCACCATTTTAATTAATTCTTATGTCATTTATATGAATATTGTAATTGAAATCTTATCTGAATCTCATTTCATTGAGTTATATAGATATTTAATTGATATTTTAGGAATATTTATGAATGGCCTATGATTGTTTTTACACAGATATCCATTTATTTATGGTGTACTTATTTTTTTTACACATAACTTATTCCGTGATTTAGCTTTAATCTATTTATTTTAACTTTTTAAAGTATTTCATCTCAATTTAAATTCAATTAAAAATAATTTTTTTATACACCAACTCACTTTTATATGGTGTGTGTACTTCTTGGACATATTTTATCATGAACTACATCATATTCATGATATTATAAGTTCTTTTAAATTTATTATTTAATATTTTTTTTCATGAATTTCTCAAGTTGTATAGGACCCATTAACTAAAACATTTCTTTAAATGAATTAATGATTTTTTATATATTTCTCAATAATGACCATGTTATCAATTATTTTAAAGGATTTATTGATATAGAAATTAATGTTTTATATTTATATTCTATTAAAAGATTAAAATTGTTGTAGTAAACAATGATTCCAAAATATTATGTTTTAAATCATTTAAATGTGGTTTTTAGAATGAATTTTTAAATTCTATATCTTGAATAGATATCTTAGGATTGTTGAGTAGAAATGTTTTCGTTCCTTCATTCTTGTATTATGTTTTATGATTATGTTATGGATCATGGTCATTATTTATGTATACGAGTGATTCTGTGAAATATCGAGGGTTGGTGGGCCTGATATAGTTCACTATTTCATTTGGTAACACGATTGGTGTAAATTTAAAATTTCCTTATATGAGAATTAGGCAATATACTCTGATTGGTATTCCAAACGTAACAACGAATGTTACTTCACAAGTACCTGTAAAATAAAAAGAAGTATGTATGATGTAGATGCCACAAGATTCCATTATGTTTTATGAATTTTTTGATGTTTTTTGGAATCATATGATTTCTTGATGTAAGCTATATAGTTTATGTATTATGGGTGAATAGTGTAAAATTGTGAAAATGTTTTCATTGGTTTTAAATATTCAATGACTAATAGTTTTATTTCTTATTTTATATTACATACATAGAATTTTTTTATCATACCATGATTGGAATTTTTTTTCATTGGTTATACAGATGGATAAGATAATGGAAAAAATTCAAGATTATTTTATAAAGAAAATAATTCTTTATGTATTTAAGGAGAATTAATATTGTTAAAAAATTTGGATAGAGTAGATGTTTGAGCTTTTTAAAATTTGAGATGTAACGTAATAGTAATGGCCAAATTATTTAAAACAATAAACATGAAAATATAATCAATGCGGATTATAGCCCAATTATTGACTGATCACAATAATAAGTGATTTCTTAAGGTTGGATCCTTCTAGTTGTTTTTTGAGAAACAATTTATACAAGATAAGGGATCATGTGTTTTAGTTAAATCTATATTAACATTATATTTATATTATTTTGGTTATATACATGTTATATACCTTTTCAGATCAAGGAATGTAAGATACCAATTGAATGAAGAAGATCTCAAGAAAAATGATCACATATTCTTGAAGACTTGTTTGCAATAATTATTATAATGTCACATATGAATTATTTTCAATTGTTTTCTAATAGAAAACTAAATTACAAGAAAATGTTTTAGATATCAAACACCTCCACTATACCTCAATACAATCATGTATCATTGGTTTTATTTAATTAAATTATATTTTGTCTATATTCTCAAATTTACAATAAATGTAAATATTATCTAGGAATTTTTAATTATTCAACATCATTTCTGATTTTAAAGCATATTATGATTTTGAGAAATGTGATGAAGAAGGAGAACATTGTGCAACCTATTTATAATTTATTTTAAAATATAGTGTCTATGAACATACTTATGGTATTTCAAGTTGACCATTGATAGAATGTTTCATGTAAAACAATGCCTAACTATGTTATAAAAATTTCGTTTTATTATATGGTTTGATATTATATGTCCTACATGATTATTTTTCAAAACCATTTTTCTGTGAACACCCATATGCTGAAAATTGAAATATATGTATTTGGATAAAGGAATAAAATAATTTTTATGAATCTATAAATCATTGTTTAAATTCATTGAACTTCTATCTACCTGAATAAGATGACTAAGGAACTAGGTGGACAGCAGGATCAATCTTTGTTTGTTCTTTATACTGTAAATTGTTTTATTTTGTCATATAGAGGTGAAATTAATAAAAACAATATAAATAAGCCTTCACGAATTAATATGTTGAAGTATTTATGAGTTTGGATGAAAAATATATGTATAAGAAAACGATTGATGATAAAACATTGATACGTTATTTTTGAGTTTTATAAAATGAAGAACCCACAAAATAGGGGAAAACATGTCACTTCCAAAAAGGCTAGGAATTGAACCCATAAATGATGTTCTATTGAGATTTATAGAATAATACTTCCATATTCGAAGTATTTAGTTATAATGGATAATTATATTTATCTAAATCATTATATTGATCAAGAATATATTGATTTTTGGAACTTATGTTTTATCAAATGGATATCCTTAGTATAGGATTATTATATGGTGATTATGTGATAATTGTTATTTTGGATGATGTTTAATATTTTGGGAACTCTATATTCTTAAGAAAAATATAATATAATTGTATTCAATTTGAGGATTAATGGTTGAATTTTAATTTTGAAGAATCTATGATTTTATTGTGGACATATTGTGACATGGGAAATTTATGGAAATGATGAACCTATTAGGGATAATATGTTATTTGGATAACTACTTTTCAATA
This sequence comes from Viscum album, assembly GCA_963277665.1. Taxonomy (NCBI): domain Eukaryota; kingdom Viridiplantae; phylum Streptophyta; class Magnoliopsida; order Santalales; family Viscaceae; genus Viscum; species Viscum album. The sequence continues at coordinate 1,111,878,443 of OY728145.1, forward strand.
TGAGGCATTAGGAGTAGCAGATATTATATGTATATAAATGTAAATATTTATTATGGGACATTATTTAATTAGATCCTTCTAAATCATGGGTTTTAATCTTAGATTAGATTATTTTGAGGAGTTTTGAGTAAAATTGTTTTCCAAATGGTCTTTGTTGATATATGGGTATTGTTTTTTGGATTTTGGATATTAAAATTCCTCCTTATACATATAAACGAATTACCTTTATTAGATTATATGATCTTATAGTAACAATTTTGATATTCGTTAATATATAATGATAGGGGAAATATATAGTTTATCTTTTTTGGATTATGTGACTCCCCAGTAGTGTATTATACTAGTTCATGTGTGTCCAAGTCATCTTTAATACTCATTATTTTCATGAAAATTGCATTTTTGGTAGATATTTTTGAAATTATTAAATTCTACATGAGAGTATGAATGTTTCATTATATTCTGAGTCATGCTCATATATAAATTCATCAAATTTATAAAAAAGACCTTAAATAACAATTTTTTTTATTTTTTATAATGCAAAATCAGAGGCCATTTAACCGTTCACATATTTATGGTTTTCTAGTTATTAACATTTTCCTGGTCATGTTTTTATTGCACTCCAGTACAACTTGACAATTGTTTTTTCTTCCATATACATGTTTCCCTAAAAGGAACCCTAGTATGTGTAATCATGGGTGACATTTTTAATTCAATTTGTTTCATTTAATGTTGTATTTTTATTAACACTTTTGTCATTGTGGGATTTTCAATGATGTTTTTGATCCCAATTTTAAAATTGTAAGGACGCAATTTCCTATAGGAGGGAATGCCAATGGATCCATGGTATTTATATAATAATAATTTTACATTTATATTACTAATTATAAATAATTTAATTTTTTAACAATAAAGGGTTTTCTTTTTCGGATATCTTACTCAACATGTGGAAACTTGTTTCCTAGAAACATTACATTGCACAGAACATTGAGTTATGCTAAAAAAATTTCTAATTATTTTAATTATTTTAAGTAGTAGTTAACATGAAGCTATTTTAATAGAGTTAATGGATAGAACTAACAATAATAATATTATATATGTTTTTTAGTTTTTTTAAAATTTATCAAATAAATTTTAGAGGTTTAAAATGGGAATGAATCCATTTTTAAGCATAAAACACTCTAAAATTTGTGAAAGTTTGGTTTACTGATTTTTGATTGACAACCCTCTTTAAATATAATGTTTTTTACTTTTATTTGATATAAATTACAACAAACATTTATTAATTTGAATTTGTATGTAATAATTTAAATTGATTTAAATTTTAGAATTTTTATGATGAAATTCATATTTTAATGATTAGTTAATAATTCTGCATTTTAATTCAAAAAATTATTTTATACTAATTTATTTACATAGTTATATTATCATTTTAATTAGATTTAATGTGTAATTAGATAATTTTTTTATTATTTAATCCACTTTGGGTCATTATATATTATTTATCTTTTAACTAGGACATAAACACATATAAATCTTATAATAGTTTTCACATCTGAAAGACATGCATTTTGGTTTGGACAACAAGAACAAATTTTAAATTTTTTTGAAAAAATTCACTAATTTATATATGGAAAAATTGATTTCTTATTTACTATCAGATGGCCCAAATTTTGTTAATAGTTACCTATTATTTTTTCACATTATGAATAGTTCCTTCTATGATCATTTTATATAACAATGTTAAAGGGTAAATCATGTAGATAAGGGTAAAAATAATATTAAAATAACATAAAACAACCCTAAATCATGTTATAATACTATTGGATGACATATGGATGACCACTATACTCCACGGGTCAATTATAAGACCTCATGGATCCACTTGGGTGTGATGGTGACCGTTTATAATTTTTTATTTTACGAAAAAAGAAATATAAAATAAACATGTATCTTATATAAGAGACAATTTTTATATGGTTTTATATAAGTGATCTCTTTGACTATAAATTTTCTGTAGCATAACAAAAAAAATTAATACATCATTATACATTATTTATAATTTTTATATGTTAATAAATAATTTTCATTACGACACAATGATGATGATGTGACTTCTTTGTTATCAAAGGATTCAAATAAATGATATTATCAATATTACAAAACACATTAATTAAGACAATTAAATTCATACAATAATTACCAAGGCCAATATGAAATTATAGGATTGATTCAAAAAAAATTTGAAGGATTAATGTTTTCCTGAATTTGTAAAAAACTCATGTATATATAGTCTCCAAAATTAACATAATTCATAACGTCAAATATAAAATAGCTTACTAATTGATATGAAATTAAAAATAATGTAATATTTTTCCAGATGGTTTAGATAAGCCCATATATTTCATAAATTATTTTATAATTGGTTCGTTTTATGTCATATGGTAACTAAATTATCCCACAAAGTGTAAATAACATGATATCACTTTAAGATTAAAAAGGTTAAAATAAGTGGTTATCCAAAAAGATAAGGATTACAAATATTCAAAACCAGTCTAAAAATTATCTAATGACACTTACTTGAACAAAAATCTTCTTAGATTCAAATTAATTGGGATTTGGATTATTTTTAATTGAAATTGAATTTATAATAAATTAATATTTCAAGTCATTCCTAAAGATCCCCTCCTCCATCTTATAAAAGGCCTCATATTATACCCAATTACTCACACCATCGAATACCCTTGGATAATCATAAGTCTATTCCAATAATATCCCAACGTCCCTCATTTACTCACATAAAACTTATGTTGTGTATTTGGAAATTCAATAAATCCTTTTGGCTCAAATAAAATGAAGTTACCCGATTTAGAGGTAATGTCTTCTATCAAATTCCATTCCATTATTATCCTTTCCCACCCCATATGTTCTTATTATTATTTTATTACTTAAAAAAATAATCCCTAATATACTAGGATATATTTATTGGATGTATTGGAACTAATCATACAAACAACTTCATCTAATGGATATGACCATACTATTTCTGTGTTTGGTGAACTATCACCTCACGAAATGATGATTGTTCAATTTTTCATCTACCAACTATCATGGTGGCCATTAAGATGGACTTATTTATATATTTATTTATTTTTTATTTATTTTTTATTTTTTATCTATTCTTATGTAATTTTTATTTACAAAATTCCATTATGTTTTCCATAATGTGTAAATATTATAATTTCATTCCAGGAAGTGTGAACGACCGCCCACTCTAAGTGGTATAAATAGTTCATGAAACAAATTGAATGTAAAAAGGATAGATTAAATTAACATAATTAACATATATAAAAAATATTTTATACATTAATTATAATATACCTATGTATATTTTTGTTTTCATTCCTTTAATATGACAAATAAATGAATGTAGTGTTCATAAATACGTACGACCTACCGTCTCAATGAACGGTGCATTTCATTTATTATCTCAAAATGTTATGGAATATTATAAATATATATATGGGATATATAATATATATCTAAATACTGAATAATATTCTGGGGATTATGGACTTTTGACCACATGGACTATTTACATTAAAACATGTTCATCTTGTACTCAAGTACAAAATATCAAAAAAAAATATCAGATATGATCATAAATAGTTATTTATTAATTATAACATGGTAATATGTGATAGAAATTAAATAATAAAAATGAAAATAGTTAATATTAATGTAAAATGTGACCTATGTTTATTATTCTGTAAATTAAAGAATGAATGAGGAAAATCAGCGGCCGGGTAAGGGAACTTCTTAACATTATTTCCATTCCTTGGGCTAATAATATAGTTATGGATTATGGATTTGTTATGACTATTCAAGAAATTAACATTGAATTAGAATCTTTTATTTAAAATTCATTTATGTGTAATTTTAGTGAATACACATTATTTATCTATTTTATTTACAAAATGATCTTCGTATTGTAATTACTAAACACACATTCCACATATTTGGTTGTGCACATATTTAATTGATTATATTATTCCATGATTATGTGTGGAATAATTTTTTATTTATTTTTGAAGAAATTTACACTTCACATTGAGTTGATATACTATTTAAAAACTTAATCACCCCATTTATTAATTCATATGTCATTTATATGATCATTGTATGGGTAATTTTAACTCAATCTCATTATAGTGTGTTAAATATCGATTTCATAGGTCATTTTTTCCATGAATATGTGGTAATGGAATATGATTGTTTTACAAGGAATATACAAATAAATATGGTGTATTTATATTTTTAACACAAAATTCTATCATTTATTTTTATTTAATCTTAGGATACGATATTTGTAAGGGATTTCATATCATTTTAAATTCCATTGAGACTTATTTATTGTTCAGCACCAATTTACTTTTATATAGTGTATATACTGCACTTTGAAATATTATATAATGAATATATTCATTCTCAGGATATTAGAAATTTTTTATGTTATTAATTAATTATTTTCATTCATGTATTTATAATGTTGTATGGTAATCTTCAATTAAAACATAATTTTAAAGGTTTTGAAGATATATTTTTTCTAAATATTTCTCATTAATGTCTTTGTTATCAACATTTATTTAACTATCTATTTCTAAAGACATTTATGTTTTAAAAATATATCAATTTAATAGTATCAAAGAATTATTGGACACATTGATTCAAATTATTGACTAATCTCAATATTATGTATTATTTTATGTATGGCTCCATATAGTTGTTTTTAGAGAAAAATTTTAGAAAATTAAAGGGATTAAGAGTTTTGGTTAAACCTATAGTAAAATTATATGGCTATTATGTTTGTTAAATTATTGTTATATATCTTTTTCAGATCATGGAACGTTAGATAAAAATTCATGGAGGAAGATCTGAAACCAAATTATTATTTCTTCCAGATGACTTTCTTGCAATAATTGATGAAAATTCATGTCTGGATGATTCTGAAACATTGTCAAACATAAAACTCACTTATAAGAAATTTATTGTGATATCGAACACATTAATTATACCTTAATACCATTAGGGATAATGGGATGTATTTAATCAAATCATATTTTCTCAATATTCTCTAATTTTACAAATAGCTAAACAGTATTAGGGAATTTTCAAATATTATACATTATCCATGATTTTGAAATATATTATCATTGTGAGAAATGCGCCTAATATGGAGACCCAGGAGAAACCTAATTATATATATTTTTTCAAATAATATTTCTAAAAACTTACTTATTGTATTTTAAAAGGACCACTTATTGAAGGATTCAACTTAAACATGGTCCAAATATTTAATAAAAATCATCTTTTATCATATGTTTTGAAATTAAATTTCATACATGATTATTTTTGTATACTATTTTTCTCTGAACATCTATTTCACCTTAATTGTAAATTGTTCATTTGGATAATGGAGGAAAATTATTTTTAAGAATATATAAATAATTGTTTCATTGCATATAACTTTTATCTACGTGAACAAGATGGCGATATAACTAGATAGACAACATGATCACGATATGAGGTTATTTCTATTGGAAATTGTATTATTTAATCATAAGTAGTTGAATTTAAAAAAAGGAAAATATATAACATACATCATGAATTATGATGTTGAGGTCTAAATGTGTTTGGATGAAAATGAGAGGTATAAGAAAACAATTGATGATAACACATTTATATGGTATATTTTGCGTTTTATCAAATTTACAACCTGCATAATGGGTAAAAAACCATCACTTCCAACAAGGTCACATGAATTTAACACAAAAATGAGGTGTGATTGTTAATTATCACGTAACATGAGAATATGTGAATTACCTTATTATAATGAATTATTATATTTAGTTAAATCATTTTACATATCAAGAGTATGTTGATTTTAGGAACGTAGGTTTTATCAATCGGATAAGTTTAATATAGGAAATTTACATGGTGTTTATGTGATAATTGTAATTTTGTAAGATGTTTACTATTTCTGGTACACTATTTGACTATGGGAAAAAATACCGTGGTATTTCATTTGAGGAGTATTGGTTGAATTTTATTTTGGAAGAATCTATGTTTTTATTATAAACATATTGTGATTTGGGTTATTCATGGAAATAATGAACGTATCTTGGAGAATATGTTATTTGGTTAATTACTTTTCAATATGAGAAATTAAGAGAAGTTAATGTTATTTGGAGATAAATGAAAATATTTATTGTGGGATACTCAGGGATTAGATCGTTGTAAAATTTGGGTTTAAATCATCGATTGGATTATTTTGAGTATTTTTTAGGATAATTGTTTGTTGAATGGTCTTTGTTGAAATATGGGTATTGTTATTTGAAATTTGGATATTAAAAGTACTCCATATCCTTAAAAATGACTAGTCTTTTTTGGGACTATCTGGTCATGTCCTAACCATTTTGGTTTTGGATAATGTCTAAAGATATGAGAAATTTATATTTCTTATTTTTTGGATTATGTAACTCTCTATAATTAGATTCTATTTTTTTGTCTGTGACCAAGTAATATTTAATACGCATCATTTAGAGAAAATATGAGTTATTGGTAGATATTTATAAAATGATGACAGTCTACATGAATGTAAGTATATTTAATTATGTTTTTATTCATGCTCATAAATAACTTCTTCCTATTTATGAAAAGGACAATATTGAAAAACAAATATGTTTAATTTTCCTACTCGGTGGATAAAGACCATTTATCACATCACAGGTTTATGGTTTTTTTCTCAATAACATTCCCTTGATCATGTTTTTTTTCACTCTCCATTAGAACATGACATTTATTTTTTTCATTCATATCCATGTATCCCTACATGTAACCCTTTTATTTGTTTTCATGGGAGTCATTTCTACTTATCTTTATTTCATTTAATGGTAGTTATTTATTATCACCTTTTCCAATTTGGGATTTTCAATGATTTTTTTTGGCCCAATTTTGAAATGGAAAAGATGAAATTTCTAATAAGGGGGAATGATGTAGGATACAAGGTTTTGGTAAAATAATACATTATAATTTATATAAATATGTATTAATATGATATTTTTTTTAAAAATAAGGGTGGTTATTTATCTGAAAGGGCACTCAACACACGACAACTTATTTCATTGAAATCTATATTTCACACAACATTGAGTTATGCTGAAAAATTATATAATAACAGTATTATTTAAATAGTAGTTAACATATAACCATTTTAATTGAATGATTGTATAGAAATGACTAAAATAACTTATAAGATTTTTTTTTGTTTTTTATTATTTTATCCAATTAGTTTTACAGTTCTAAAATGAGAAGGAATCCATTTTTATGCATAAAACACAATAATAATATTAAAATGTTGGTTTGCATCCTTTTATGGATAACACTTTATAAATATATTATTTTTCAACTTTTTATGTTAAAAATGACCTCATAAACTTATTTTTTATAAGTGAGAAGTCAAAATTTAACGTGGTTGAAATTTTTAGTGTTTTTAAGATGAAATTCATATTTTAATTAATATTTAATAATACTATATTTTAATTCCAAATTTTATTTTCATCAAATCTATTTATATAGTAATATTATCATTTTAATTAGTTTTAATTTTTAATTGGATTGTGTTTTTATTATATAATCAAATTTTTTTAATTTTTTGTAATTTTACTTTTAAATTATATATAAGCACGTATCAACCATTTGATAGATTTAACTTCTTAAAAACACACATTTTAGTTTTTCCATGATTATAGGGTTAATCAGGTAATTAAGGAATAAAATAATATTATAACTATATAAAACATCCAAAAAACATGTTCTAATACAATTTGATGACATATGGACGAAAATGGTAATATATGGGTCGATTATAGGACCCCCATGGATCCCCTTGTGTGTGATGGTCACATTATATAATTTTGTATTTAATGAAAATGGAAATATAATGAAAATATGTATCTTCTTAGTCAAACAGTTTTTAAATGGAGTTATAAAAGTAATCCCTTTGAATGTAAATAGTTATTGTAATTATAAATAAATTGGGTAAATCATTATATATTATTTATAATTTTTATACATTAAATAAATGAATTAAATTATGACACCATGATGATGTTGTGGTTTCATTGTTAATAATTGAAACAAATAAATAATATTATAAACATTAAAACAAATATAGATTGACATAAATAATATATTACAGGAACTATGTAGATGAATATGACATGTTAGGATTGATTCAAGGTCTTTTTATAGAATAATTTTGTTATGTATTTGTAAAAAACTCATGGATGTATAGTGTCCACAATTTAAATAATTCATAACATAAAATATTACAATGTTTAATAAATGATATTCAGTTCCAAAAAAACCTATGATTCATTAAAATGGTAATGAAAATACCAAATATGCCATAAATTAATTTTGGGGGGTCATTTTACATGATATGGTATCTAAATTATCCCACAATGTGTAGATAACATGATATGAATTTAAGATTAAAAGGGGACAAATAAGTGTTAAACCAAAAAGATAACAATAAATAATAACCAAAACATGTATAAAAATTATTCGATGATGGTAATTCGAACAAAAGTCCTCTTATATTATAATTACATTATTTTTGGATGATTTTTTTTATTGAAATTGGATTTATTATAAATTAATATTTCAAGATAGTCCTAATGATCCCCTCCCCCCTCTTATAAAATGCCACTAACTCTACCCACTTACAAGCACCTCTCATGCCCCTTAGATTATCCTAAAAATATTCAAACAAACCCCAAACATCCCTTATTTTTTCATATAAGCCTTATTATGTGTTTAAGGGAATTCAAAAAATTCTTATTGCTCAAATCAATAGAAGTTACCATATTTAGAGGTAATGCCATCTCTCAAGTTACATTCTTTTATTTTACTTCTCCAACCCATATTCTTTTATTATTCATTTATTACATAAAAATATACTATCATCTATAAACATTGATATTTTTATGGGATTAGTTAGAACTAAACATTAACACACATAGATCTTGTAAAAACTCTAGCTTCTATGGTATGTTTCCCATTGAATAATTCAATAGCATGTATTGTATACAACTTCGAGATTCTAACACACAGTGACCAATCGAACATTCTGCTATGTACAGTAATACCCAATTTTGGATGTTTACTAATTTTTTATTTCAAAAATGGACTTCATTTTAGGATTTAGAATATTGAAATTAGCTTAGGGTAAATTTTTGGTTTTTTCTGAAAACATTCAATTTTTGAGGAATAATGAAAACACAGTGTTATAGATTAAAACCGAATCATTATTTAAATAATTATTTATTTATTTATATTTATTTTATGTCAAAATAGATACATAATACCTATAGAAACAATATGAATTCGACTATAAATATTAATTAGAAAGATAAAAATATTTCTGATATAATTGTTTTTTATTTATTATTTTTAGTCATTAAATTATTAAATTTATTTATTAAATATGATGATGCAGTAATTACCATGTTAACGAATGGTTAAAATAATTGATATTATAAATATAAAAATAAATATAATTTGAGAATTTAAATTAATTAAACCAATTTTATAGGTTACTATGACTAGTTAGGGTTGATTAAGTGTATTTATTTCTATGTAATAAGTTTTGAAGACTTTATAAAAAATCAATAATTAAATAATTTCAAAATTGACATAAATGAGTTTTTAAAAAAAATAAAATATTATTGGTTGATATAATAATCTAGAAAATCTATCGTTCGAACAAAAGACTAATATAATTATTGGTGTATCATTTATTAACCACTTGGGGTTCTCTTGGATGATTATAGTAAGTTTATTAACAATATAATAAAAATATACAAAGAGATATGGTAAATGTAATACTATTTAACTAAGAGTTAAATCGAAAATATAAGGTTAATACAGTGACAAAAAATATTATAAAACCTATTTTTCAGAGGTTTTCAACCCATCCCCACATTATCTTTTATGTAATTCATTTTTTAACCATTAGAAGCAGAAAAATATTTTATTATAAAATAATATTTCATGTTATTCGTAATGTGCCCCTCACCCCTCTTATAAAATAGAACCACCCCTTCCCTTAAATTACCACCTTCAAAACCATTTTTCTTAGCCATCCCCTGCACAAATATCCTCCCAACTATCATTTATTTATCTTTGTGGCCTTCTTATAGTCATAATGCCAACCTATGGAGCACTTTTGATCTAATCAAATAAAAGAACTCGAAGAAGAGGTAAATATTTCATCACATCATTCAAGTTATTTTCTTTTACCACATCCTCTTTATTTGTTGCTTCCATTCTAAAATATTAACTAGAGTATATTATATAAACTATGATTTTATTATAAAAATGGTATAACCATATTCATTAATCTATCAATCCTATAAATGACAATGTCACCATACTTGTGTAGGAACATATTATCGTCTCCACCTCAAGGTGTAGTTTGTTATTAAAAAACTTCATCATTTGGATGGTTATAATAATATGTATAAATTATATAAATAGTAAATATTACATGATAATAATTCTGTATATATTATATACTAAACAATTATATATGATTTTAATCTCAAAAGAATGATATTGTAGCTCTTGTGTGCGTACGAATTACCATCCCCACCAACACGATGAGATTCATTCCCTATTGTATCCATTCAAGACTAATTTTCATTTGATGATTAAAAATAATGTTTAAAAACATAATATCATTCTGAATTTGAATAAGATACATCTTATTCATAATAAACATTAATTATTTGACAAAGCATATAATGGAAAACGAAGTAGTTAACACCTGAAACGAGGATTCTACTGAAATATCATTAACAATGAAATATTAGATGATAATATATGATGTAATATTTATATATATAGTTCATGTATAATTTAATAACAATTATTTAACTATTATATAGAAGGTTAATGTAACCTTGACCAATGAAAAGTACAAGATAAGGTTAAATTCTACAATCTCTTTATTTTCTGAGGATTTTTATACGTTATTATCTACTAGGACCTTTTTTATGATCCACATCCATGATTCATAAAATTGTATTTGAAACCATTTTAAATATTTCCTATACTATTGGTTGAAGACATTTATACCCTTTTTTACCATTGATGTTTTGAATGAATCTTTCCTTCATTTTCGAAACAAGGTACATTATTAACATTTCAACAAAATTAAGGTAAGAATGTTTTTTTAACTTATACGGAAGGTCCAGATATATTCCACCATTATTACATTGTGGAATATTCCTTTACATTATAATAAGAATATTTTAAATATATATATTTTCTTTTATAATTATGTGACTTTAAATGATTTCCAAAAAAATAAAGAGATATTTATCTCTGATAATTTTTATTTCATCTATGTCAACATTTTTTGATAGATTTTACACTGGTTTTGAAGTTGATTCATTATGATACAAATATTCAATAACTTATTGGTGGTATTTTGATATGTTTGACTATGTATGTGTTATTTTTATACCATTTAATTGTTTCTTGTTATAGAATTAAGATTTTGTATGCTAGTTTTAATACGAATTTTATATTATGATTCTACATTTTCACATGAAGAATGCATTGGACTTAGTAAGTGATGAGTGGAGCACTCTATAGATCCTCGATGCATCCTTAGGTCTCTGGATAAAAACTATTGTCCTGGCACAAAGATTTTACATAATCTTATTTGTAGTCTTTGCAGAAGGCCTTGAATATGTGGTTATAAAGTCTTGCATTATTCATTACATCATAATGAAAGTGGTAGTTGATATTTCATGTGATTATTCGACTAGTAGAATATCCATGTGAATAATTACATGGAATTATTTTATTTTATCTTTTCATTATTATTCAGAAGTCAATTTTTAAATTAATTTTGTTCTAGTATGGCATTGCCTTAAATGTTTACGCTTATTTATGAATTTTTCTGGTATATTGTTATCTATAATAAGCATTTGAGCTCACCACTTTATGTTCTTTATTTTTCCTACGATGCGAAGAAGTATATTATGACTGACATATATGTATAGTTAATGGGATATGAATGTGGTTAATTAATTAAATTTTGTTTTTTTTTCATTTCATGGTTTAATGTAAAACATATGAATGTATCTAGTACATATAAGGATAATAAAATAATAAGTCTTTCAAGATATGATATTTTTTTATCATGCCAATGTAATGTAATAATGAAAAGAATCTAGGTAACTGGGGTCGAGGCATTACAGTTGGTATCAATGGATATTTAGTAAAAGCCATGGATGAATGATATAGAAAAACCCTGATTATAGCCCATTATCCTAAGATAGACTCTGATAATTAGTATAGAAGAATTTCCTAGAATTTTGGTACTGTATAGATTTTGTGAGTTTTCCATTAAATAAATCCTTGTCTAGATATGATCAGGTAGAATCGGCTCTGGCCCAGATGTACCGAGGGGTAAAACCCGAAATCACCACTTTGAGCTAGAATCAAACGAGAACTCGTTCACTAAAACGAGCCTTGCTACACTCCTAGTTACAACAATACTGGGAGATATGCTTAGTATAATTCTAATTTTCTATACCAACCAATATGAATGGTTTGTGAGTATATACATCCTTTATAGAAACATTTTTATGATTAGGGATTATATCAATAAACAGTTCAATTTATGTTAACTATTTTACAAGTTTGGAATTATGTATTGTGATTCATTAACTAATCTAGTGTATGAAATTATTTAGAAATGGGGCCTAGTGGAATGAATGGAAACCATATCAATGCATGTAATCCATGTAGGGATTTCCCTCCTACTCTAGACAATTATAATGGATTTGATGAAGCAAATGGTGATGATTATCGTACCACCATACTGGGACAACTCACTCATGTTATGAATAGTAACCATACCCATATGGAGCACCCTGATCCACAATGTGGAGGTTCAATTTTCGACAGCTTCATCAAGAAACAACCACAAAAATCCAATGGGATAACAAATCCATTATTAGCTGAGCAATGGATAAATTCTGTAGGGAAAATATTTCAGACTTTGGGTAGTAGCGAAAGGGAAAAAAATTTCAAAGCAGTTTATCACCTCATGGGAGATGTTGATCAATGATGGTCATTGATTCAAAACCCCTAGGAAGATGATGAAGTATCAAATTCTGAATGGATGGTGTTTAATGAGTTTTTCATAGAAGAATACATTCCTTGTAACCATAAAGCGGATATTGAAAAGCATTTTTTGAGTCAAAGGAAAATGTAGGATGAGAATGTCACAAATTATGGGGCTAACATTACATGGTTATCAAGGCATGCAGCAGATTATATATGTAACCCAAGGAGTTAGATTAATTGAATCATTGATGTGTTAAAACTATTTCTCCAGTGAGCATTTTTCTATCAATACTTCTTGTCATACAAAGATATTGTCTAATGTTGTATCAAGACAGAAAAGAAATTATATATGTCTTACGAATTCAATGCAATGAAAGAGAATAAGTGATCTTCTGAACACTATGGAAATGGAAATAAGGGGACGAAAGGAAAATTTTAATATCTATTAAGCAGTAAATGTGGGAAGAAGCACCCGAGTTCTTTCCTGAAGGGAATTAGAGTCTATTATATCTGTGGTGAAAAAGGCCTCCATGCTCGTGATTACAAGGGGAAGAAAGAAGATATCAATGTTGAATGTTAAAAATTTAGAGAAATGGGGCATTAAGAAAAAAAATTCCTAATCCCCAAGGAAACTTACCTTCGAAAAATCCAAGCGATCAAGTTCAATCTTTTTCTATCACTACTTCTAAGGTTGAAGCTCTGAATATCATGATGGATGGTAATTTAATGGTTCCCTCAAGTTTAGAAAATTCATTATTTGTTTATGGATCATCAAATTGTTTCATATCATCCCAGTTTGTGAAGAAAATAATATATTTTCAATTTCAATTAACAAGGGATTTGTTAGTATAAACAACTATGGGAAGTGTCATTGAAACAATATTTGTGAATTAGTTCCCAATAGGGCATATAAATGTTATTTATCTACCGATATCATCATCATACCGATGATTGTATTTGATATAATTATTGGTATGGATTGACTTTCGGACCATGATGCGTAAATTTATTTTAAGAAGTTGGAGGTCACAATTCTGGATTACGATAAAGAGTACATTATATTTAGATCAGAAACATCACCACCTAATTCTATTCTAGATCCACCCTTAGTAGATCAACTAAAATCAATTATAGGTGAGGAATAGAATGAAATAATTCTGGATGAGTAATAGAATGTTCAAATAGAGAACATATGTATTGATCAAGAATATGTTGATGTATTTCAAAAGATTTACCTGGATATCCTCCAGAATGAGAGATTGTGTTTTCCATTTATTTAATTTCTGGTTCAAGGACCATATCAAAGGCCCCTTATAGATTGATCATTGTGGAATTAGTGGAACTAAAGAAACATCTAGATGAATTTTTTATAATGGGATTCATTCACCCTAGTTTTTTCCCTTGGGGAGCCCCTTTTCTTTTGGGTAGGAAGAAAGATTGATCATTGAGGTTTCACACTGACTATAGGGAGATCAATGAAATAACAATAAAGAACAAGAATCTCATACCTAAAATTGATTATTTATTCAACCAAATTCATAGAGCTCAATATTTTTCAGAGATTAACCTCTGATCTGGATATCATCAGTTGTATGTTAAAAATTAAGACATTCCAAAAACAGCATTTTGAACCATGTATGCACATTAGGAGTTTACATTAAAGCCTTTTGGATCGACTAATACACCCTATGTCTTCATGGATCTAATGAATAAAGTTTTCAAGGAATATATTTATAACATTTTAGTGGTGTTTATTGATGATATCTTGGTATACGACCAAAGCTCAGAAGATCAGGAAAATTACTTCTGCATTATTCAAATGACTATCAGAAGAAATGATTTACATGGGAAATTTGGCAAGTGTTAATTCTAGAATCTAGGGATTTATTTTCTTGGGAACATTGTCTCTATGTATAGAATCTCTATTGATCCTTCAAAGACCACAGAAATCCAAGAATGGCCAGCACCGAGGATTATAACTGAGGTATGCAGTTTTATTGGTTTAGCAGGTTATTATCGACGTTTCACCCAGAATTTTTCCCTGTTTCCTCACACATTTACAAATCTCACAGGTAAAGGTGTTACATTTTTTAGTAAAAAAGAGTGTGAAGAATGTTTGTATGAAATGATGAGATGATTAGTCAATGCTCGTATCTTGACTCTACCATCAGGGGATGATGGGTTTGTCATTTATAGTTATGCTTCAAAGAAAGAACATGGTTTTTCCCTTATGCATAATGATAGTGTTATTTCTTATGCATCATAGAAACTAAAAATTCATAAACAAAACTATCCTACTCATGATCTTGAGTTAGCTATTGTAATCATTGCTTTGAAGATATGGAGTCATTATCTCTATGGTGAAATATGTGAGATATTTATATCGATCACAAGAGTTTAATGTATATTTTCTCACAGAAATAACACAACATTAGGAAAATTTGATGGCTTGAACTACTCAAGGATTATTATTTCACAAATCACTACATCCCAGGTATGAAAAATAGGATTTCATATGCTTTGATCAGAAAGGATCATGGAGTCTTAAACAATATTAGAGTTGAAAGGGATCCTATTTTCATGGATATAGTAAAGATGGATATGTGTATAACCATGGAAGGTGAAACATCAATTATTTTTTAAATGGTTTCCAATCCATCATAACTATAAAGGATAAAAAGTTCTCATACTAATGATGAGAAATTACAAATGAAAATTAATGTTGTGAATGATTGGAGATTGAGTGACTTCATATATAATGATGGAATCATTAAATTCAGAAAGACAATTTGGGTTCCTAACATACATAATCTAAAATGGGAATTGTTGTGTGATTCTCATAGCTCCAATTTCTCTATACACTCTGGTTGAACTATGATTTATAGACACATGAAGGAACATTTTTGTTTTGGGAGAACATGAAGAGGGAGATTTATGATTTTGTGTCACGATATATGGTTTTTAAACAAGTGAAATCATGAAGGCAACAGCCTGGATGATTCATGAAACCTCTTTCCATACATCAGTGGAAATGGGATAATATTACAATGGACTTTTTCATGGGGCTACCAAAGATACCTAGATGTAATGATGCAATATGGGTCATTGAAGATAATCTTACCAATTCAGCACATTTTATTTCTATAATAAATGATTTACCACTTGAGTGTTTAGAAATAATATATATTAATGAAGTTGTAAGACTCCATGGTCTACCCCTATCTATTGTTTCTGATCGTGATCCACATTTTACATCAAGATTCAAGAATAGTCTTCAGAAGGCCCTGGATACCAACATTCATCTAAGCACTGCCTACCACCCTCAATCTGATGGAAAATCAGAACAGACTATTAAATCTTTAGAAGACTTGTTGAGATCGTTGCTCACATGATTTTCTAGGTATGTGGGATCATTATTTACCTCTAGTAGAATTTTTTTATAACAGTATCTTCCATTAAAGTATTCATATGGCACCATATGAAGCATTATACTGTAGGAGATGTTGCACACCAACTTGTTGGGATTATGTCGGTGTCAAAAAACTCCTAGGCCCAGAACATGTTGAGGAAATGATGGAAAAGGTGATGGTAATACAAACCCACATCAAAACAGCACAAAGTGGGTATAATAGATATGCCAATAACCAAATTAAGAATTTGAACTTTCAGGTAGGAGATCATGTTTTCTAGAAGATATCTCTATGGAAGGGAGTTATACAATTTGGTAAGAAGGTATATTAAGTCTCATGTAAAACATACCAATTGAAATTCTAGAACGAATTTGGGTTGTAGCTTATTTTTTGGTAATGCCGCCAAGTCTCTCTAATGTTCATTATGTGATTTACATATCACTATAGAGAAAGTACATGCCTGACCCAATGCATGTACTCGCTACTGATGAATTACAACTGGAACCCAATCTTTCTTATTTCAAAGATCATGTCACGATTATTGATACAAGAGAAGAAGTGTTGAGAAACTAGATGAATCATCTGGTAAAACATCTGTGGTGAAACCATAAAATGGAATTGGACATGTGGAACCTATGGAATCTATGATAAAGAACCACGTGAATTTTTTTATGCAGTAATATTCTAGAAATTTCTAGGATGAAATTATTTGAAGAAGGGTAGAATGTGACACCCCATGCTTCTGTGATACATTTCCCTTTGAATAATGCAATACCTTGAATTGTACGCAACATCGAGATTCTAACACACTACGACCAATAAAACTAGATGTTATGAATATTAATAACCACATTTTGAAATTTTATAAATTTTATTTTTCAAAATTGACTTCATTTTTTGATTTGAAATTTCAAAATTAGCTTAGGGTGAATTTTTTTCGGGAAAACATACAATTTTTGATGAATAATGAAAAACACTAAGTAATAGTTTAAAAACAATTTTTTAAAAATAATTATTTATTTTAATAAAATTTATTTTATGTCAAAATAGATACATAATACCTATATACGTTCATTTTAATTCATTGGAGTCTTTTTATAATGAGTTCAGATATAAAAAAAAATTATTAAAAATTTTACCATCTTTTACCCACCTCCTTGTATAATTTCCAAATTTTTATAAAACATAATATTACTTCTTTTGGGAGTTGAATGTCAAAAATCCGAGATAAATGGTTGATATAAGTATGTAAAATGTGGTTCAATAATTTGAAAATAATTTTTGTCGAATGGTAACATTTTGCTTTTATTTACCACGGTAAAAAGTAAATACAGTAATTAAGGGTAAAAATTATATTATTGTTACCTTAAAACATGTTATAATTAAATTTTATTAGTATAATATTACTAAAAACAAACATAGACTTAATATATGATCCTCTTTGGACCACATAGATTAGATTAGGACATTTAATATAATATTGTTTAAAGAATAGTTAAAAGATTTAAATTTCGATGATTAATAAGTAAAGAGTTTATAATATAAGGCTACATAGAATATAAATTAGACAATAAATATTCATTATAAAGATGAAAAGATTTCATATATAATGGTATTTTATTTATAATTTTTAGACATTAAATGAGTAAATTTATTTATGACACAATGATGATGCTGAAATTACAATATTAATGAATGGTTAAAATAATTGATATTATAAATATCCAAATAAATATAATTTTATAATTTTAATGAATTAAACTAATTTTATAGGTTAATATGACTCAATATAGTTGATAAAATATATTTAGTTCAAAGTAATAATTATGTTATGACTTTTAACAAAAATTAATTGTTAAATAATGTCACAATTTACAAAAATGAATTTTAAAAACAAACACAATATTATTGGTTGATATAAAAATATTAAAAAACAAAGTATCGACCAAAAGACTTATATAATTATATATGTATCATTAATGAACCACTTGGGGTTTTTTTATTTTTATTGTAGATTTATTAACCAATTAATATAAAAATACAAACAGACATTGTAAATGTCAAACTATTTAACATAGAGTTAAATGTAATAGATAAGGTTAATATAGTGACCCAAACCTGTCTAAAACCTATTGGTTGAGAGGTTTTAGACCCTTACCCACCTTATAAATTAAATAATTAATTTTTGAGACATTATAAAAAGAAAATTATTGTATTATAAAATAATATTTCAGGATTTTCCTAAAGTGACCCTCACCCCTCTTATAATTGGGAACTTAACCATCTCTCATGTTCACACTATCAATAAAATTTTTCACTACAAAAACTTACCCAAATATCCTCCCAAATTTCCTAGAATTATCTTAGAGGCCTTCAATTAGTCAAAAAGCTATCTTACTGATCCATTCTGAACAAATCAAAAGGAAGAACCAGAAGAAGAGGGAAATATTTCATTACCTCTTTCAGGATCTTTTCTTCATCCACATTTTCTTTCCTTATTGTTTGAATTGTAAAATAATAAATCCAATATCTTATATATTCTGTGATTTTATTTTAATAGTGTTAAAACCATATTCCTTATTCTACTCATCCTATAAATGACAAAGTCACCATACATGCGTATGTACGGATTGCAGTTTCCACGTCATGATGTAATTTGTTATTCAATCACTTAATCAAATGGATGGGTGTAAGAATGAGTGAAAATTATGTAAATAAAAAATATAAAATTATAATGATACAATATATCTGATATACCATCCAATTATATATTATTTTAATATCAAAACAAT
This sequence comes from Viscum album, assembly GCA_963277665.1. Taxonomy (NCBI): domain Eukaryota; kingdom Viridiplantae; phylum Streptophyta; class Magnoliopsida; order Santalales; family Viscaceae; genus Viscum; species Viscum album. The sequence continues at coordinate 1,111,897,851 of OY728145.1, forward strand.
GATAATGTCGCTCGTGCGTACATACGAACTATCGTCTCCATAAAAGCGATGAGATTAATTCCATGTCCTATCCATTCGGGAATAATTTTAATTATATTTTTAAAAATAATGTTTTATGACATAATATCATTCTGAATATGAATAAGATACATCCTGTTCCTAAGAAACATTACTTACGTAACAAAGCATATAAAGAAAATGAATCAGTTTTCACCCGAAACGATGATACTACTGAAATATCACTAACAATGCAATATTAGAAGATCATATATGATATCATATTTATGTATATAGTTATTTTATAATTTAATAATAGTGGTTTAACTTTTATACATGAGGTTAATGTACCACCGACCATGAAAAGTTCAAGGTAGAGGTAAATTTTACAATCTTTTTATTATTCGAGATTGTTTGAATGTAATTATCTACATGGACCTCTTTATCATCCACATCAATGATTCATAAAAATGTATTTCAAAACATCATTAATATTTCATATAATATGCATTAAATACATTTATACCAATTTTGACATTGGTTGTTTTGAAAGGAATCATTTTGTCATTTTCTAGACAAGGTACTTTATGACATTTTCGACAATATTTTGGTAAAAATGTTTTTTAACTAATACAGAGAGTGCGGATATTTTCCACCATTATAAGAACATCGAAGCTTATTTTAAAAGATTATAATAATATTTTCAAAATAAAAAATTTTCCCTTATAATAATGTTACTTTAAATGATTAAAAAAATATAAAGTGATATTTCTCTCAAACAGTTTTGATTTAATATATGCCAACATCATATAATGGATTTTACACTTGTTTTTAAGTTGATTCATTATGATACAAACCTTCCATATTGTATATAAGGTTTTTTAATATTTTTACTATGTATTTTTTATTTTATACCATTAATTTTTTATGGTTAAAGTATTAACATTACGTATGCTTCTTTTAATACGAATGTCTATGTTATGTTTCAACCTTTACACATGATGAATGCATTGGACATAATAAGTGACAAGTGGAGCCCACTTTAACTCCCATATGCATGGGTAGGTATCATGATAAAAAAATAGTGTCTTAGAACAAACCTTGAAAAAATATTATTTGTTGTCTTCGTAGAAGGCCTTGACTATGTGGTTATTAATTATGGAATTATGAATCCATCATTAATAAAGTGGCTATTTATATTTCATGTAATTATTATACTAGTAGAATATCCATGTGAATTAGTAAATCACATTATTTGATTTTTTATTTTCCATATTATTCTGAAGTTCATGTTTAAAAGTTTTTTTTATAGTCTTACATTGCCTCAAATGTTTATACTTATTTATGAATGTTTCAGCTATATTGTTATCCTTATTGAGAATCCAAGCTCACCCCTTCCTATGTTTTATTGTTCCTGGGACACAAATAAGTATATTATAACTAACATGAAGGGATTTTCTATGGGATATTAATGTGTTTAATGAAGACATTGTTGTTTTTGTTTTTCATTTCATGTTGTTATGTAAAATTTAAGAATGTATCTATTACTACCAAGGATACTTAACTAATCAGTCTTTCGAGACATTATCTTTTGTGATCACGGCAATGTTATGTAATAATTCACCAATTTTGGGTAACTGGGGTTGGGGAACCACAAATCTAATTGATATGAACATATTTATTATGTGTACAGTGAACTACCGCCACATGAAAAAATGTTTGGCCAACTTTTCTCCTGCCACCTCTCATGGTGGCCATTATAAAGGAAGGAGAGGGTGGTGCGACCAGCATGCCGCCAATGGACTCAGGCAACATCTCATCAACCATGGGGGACTAGATAAAGGTTTCCTACACACTGGATGGTCGTAGTAGGCAGAGCGGTGCACTGTTTCACCCCACTGGAGAAGTCGATCGGCTCACCGTCCGGCCGCATGAAGATCGGTAGGACCCTCTTCAGTGGGTCCCACGAGTTACATGGTGGTTCCACATGGTGCCTCCATTACGGATGAGACGAATGGATTCTGGGACATTTAGGATACCTAAGGGAAACACCCACACCCCCCCGGTAGCTTAGGCGGACAGTAGGTTACACCCCCATTGTGGACCACACCTCTAGCAGTCATGCCGCCTTCCCAGCAGGCTGCGTGCCCCCTTGTGGTTCGGGCCAGGATGCCCTTTCAAGATTTCCTTAGGTGGATTCCCCATTGAGGGCTGCCCTTTTCTGGCCACCCCCTTATTTTCCCCCTTTGTGGGCCGGGACTCGGCCCAGTGGGCCGAGTCCGCCATGGCCTAGCCCAGACCGGGTCAGACCGAACATGGGAAAAACTAGACCCAAAAACACAATAAGGTCCATATCATGTGAAACGAAAATCTATTTGATGATCCATATAGGGTGTTGGGATCCTTGGATCGAGACAGTCCATTGTGTATTGTCCAAATGAGTTTTTGAGACAGTTGGAGTATGACCAGGTTGGATCGAACGAAAAACCAACCAGGCCTTCGGAACTAAAACACTTATGACTCACAGATCGGGCATCTGATTGATGCATCATCAATAGCATTGGAAACCATATGATATATTATTACTTTGGTTTTCTATTTTAGGGAGTTTTCATGCAGCCGAGGTATGACTGATATCTTGAGAGGTAGATTCTACATAACTCAAGAGCACCTTGTGTGAGTAATCCTATGGTAGGCTGTAGCATGATGTAAGAACATAGATCTTGTGTGGGTCAACAAGTATCGATCTTGTGTGGGTCTGATACAATCAGATCCTGTGTGTGTCATTCCTCAGCGATCCTCTATGGGTCAGTGCATACCAATCATTTGTGTATCATATCTAGTGTGGGTTATGGGGTTTCGTGCCAATTAGATCCTATGTGGGTCATTTCTCAATGGCCATGTATGGGTTAGTGAATACTAATCATGTGTGTGTCGGATCCATTGTGGGTTAGAGGGGGTTAGTATCTAGCGATCATGTGTTGGTCATCATTAGTGCTTATTAATAGAATAAGATGATCTGTCTTACGACTAATCATCTTTACATATGTAAATACATTATACCATGTGTGAGGTGAGTCATTTACCTTGGTGGTAATTATAACAATGTGGTGGTGACTTCTTGGTGTTATCATTTTTGTACTTCTATCTCAGTGGTGTAATAATGGTTGTACTTCTACTGCTTCATGCCTTGAGATTGAGGTCTTGAACTGTGTTATTTCCTTTGTGGAACTCTGGGAGACCAATGGGAGTATCGGTGTCCCTACTGAGTATCGTTATACTCACCACTACATTAGCTACACCAGAAACTTGTTGTGTCATGTACTGATGATGGAAATCATGGATCGAGGCTGATGGAGCCATTCCTGGATGACACACAGAGGTGGACAATCTATCATGACTTGACACATGGACTAATATTAGTGAGTTTTACCTAACCTTTAGGCAGGATCTTTGATGGATGATACAAGAGATCATTTTTAAATTTTTAGTGGTACATGTACATTTTTTCGTTCGACTTTTATTTTGCACCCTTTTACTTTCATCACTCATTATTTTCAGCAGAATTTTAATATAGAAGATTATATTGTGGTTGTTTCATGTTTTTTTATTGGACTGTGTGTCTAAACAGGTTATATGAAAATGCCACCCCATTTTCGGTATATTATTTTCTAGTGCTAGTCGATATCCCCTAGCCAATAGAAGGTGGGAATGCTCTAGTCACGACACATGCCTCAGGAGAGGATTTATGAAAAAATGGAATCTGAGGAGTGGGTTTTATAGAAGTTCTGGGACTCTGATATTTTCTATGTGGCAATTGTATTAAGTGTTAGGAGTGTGCTTTTCAGTTTGTTGAATCATGTTTTGGTGTGGTGGCCAATGTATCCATACATCAGGACCCTGACTTCTAATTTCTGACTCAATGCATGAAAAAACAGATTGCCGGTGTTTTTAAACGTTTTTCTTGATCTCTTGAGTCAGCACACCCGGTATAACGTATTAACAGTGGAACACTTCTCTTCTTTTAGGATACCACCATATAGACAACCAACTAGGATTCCTGAGAGAGAATGAACTAACAAACCATCGAGTGATGAGGCCTAGGTGTAGGGCCCTATTACATCATTAGCTCCTTCGAGTGGTGTACCAACATCACCACTACCCATTGGGTAGCCAATGCCAATAGCCAGACTAGTACATGATCTAACTCATCATTTTCACGAGTTTTAGAGGAATAGGCCTTCGTTATTATGAGGCGATATGGACCCGTAGGAGGCTAAGGACTGGTTGGAGGCTGTAGTCAGAGCTTTCTGCATGGTTGGGACACTGGCTGACCTTATAGTGATCCTTGGAGCTAGTCATATCTAGGATTTAGTAGGTAGATGGTGGAACATGATGATACAAATTCATGATTAGGTGACCATCATCTGGACACACAATGAGCACCTTTTCAGGGATGAATTCATCCCATTGGCCCAACGCTCTGTGAGTATACATGAACACTTGCACAAATAGCATGGCAGCATGACTGTGGCCTAATACTCTCGAGGTTCACTGATCTCTCCCCCAACTCCAAAAACATGATAAGAGACCCATTCTTTAAGGATCTGACCTTTGAACAAGGACTCTAATCGGAGATCAGAACATCAATGATATCACTAAGCATTTTTACTTAGGCTAGGGTGCAAGAGTGAGTGCTTATAGTGGAGAGATTACTAGCTGAGAAGGCCTCGAGAGAGAGAACCACCAACAGAAATCTGGTCGCAGATTCATCTACAATAGGAATTAGGCATATGATCCAGGGGCCAAAGTGGGTCATTCCTTCTTGTGGATAACGTCATGATACAATTTTGGCTGTGTGGGGATCATGGGATAAAGGAGGAAAATTGATGGGTAGGCAGTGCTACACGTGCGGGGGGTAGGGTCACATGGCTCCCGACTACCCAACTCATCATACAGACAACTAGAAGACGATTGAGGGACCGCCACGACAGAGGTAGATATTTGATCAAGGAGGTCTGTAGGTATCATATGGACATCTCCATGGAGTTGTTCATGTAGTAGGTGGTGGGTTGAGATTTGAGGTTATATCGCCACCACCTCTAGGTGGTCCACCCCGACCACATGATGCATGTGGATATGGACGAGCTCAGCTCCCGATAGTTGAGACTTATCACCACGGTGCTCTAGAGAAGATTAGACATAAAACATGTGTCCACTCCACCATATCTACAATACATATAGACACATGTTCCTGTCACTATTTTAATGCCATGACCCTCATTCAGATCTTGGAGATTCTGGTCGAGTTGTTGGCTCGATCCACACGGCTAGAGAATCATACGGGAGAAGATTGGATGATTACATAGTGGTTCCGACAGTGTGAGCTTAATCTACGTGGAAATAGTTTGGGATAGGAGCTTCTATTAGGGGCGTAGAGGCCATACGATGTCATCTTTGTTATGGAAATGTTACCCACAATCCATGCTCAGATAAACTATTTTAGGCTCAATGTGTGGCGTGTCCAGAAGGATGGGACCAGGTTTTCCTTCAGTAGTGAGAAGGGAACCATTGCATCAGAGGATGGACTTACCCAAATGAGGGTGAATCCATTCACACATCAGTTGGATAGAAACACACTCGAAGTAGTAGATTTGAGAGTCAAAGTCTATCCCATAGAGGTCGTCAGTATACCGATGTCTTTCTTGATGATGTTCTTAGACAACCTCAACATAGAGAGGTTGAGTTTTACATAGACTTGAACCCCGAGGCGAGATCAATATTTACACCAGAATATCATATAGATCACCTAAAACTTCATGCGTTACGGGTACAGTTGGAGGCCTTGCAGAGGAAGGGGTTTATAAGGCCTAGCGTTTCTCTAGGTGTAGCCATGGTTTTTTAACAATGATGTAAAATGGGAGTTTCTGACTCTGTGTGGACTATCGACGCCTAAACTAGGATAAGAAAAAGAACATGTATCCAAATTCTTGGATTTATGATATTTTAAATCTGTTGATGGGAGATCGTTGGTTTTTGAAGATTGACCTCAGATCAGTCTATCACCAACTCAGGGTATGAGATGAGGATGTGTAGAAGACAACCTTCTGATGTAGGTATGGAAACTATGTGTTATTGGTTATTCCATTTTTATTGACTAAGGCCCCACTACTATTTAAGTGATTCATGAATATGATGTTTCGGCCTTACCTTGAGCACTTTTTGGTGGTCTTCATCGATGATATCTTGATATAATCAGTGACAGAGGAGGATTCCCATAATCTGTATATAGTTCTGCACACACTCTAAAAACACCAGCTTTATGGTGGGATCCCAAAGTTTCAGTTCTGGATATGAGAGGTCCTTTTTATGGGACACATTATCTCAGTGGCTAGAGTTGCAGAGAATCCAATGATGATAATGACTTTACATTCATGGGTGCCACCCAGAAGTGTGACCAAGATGCAGAGTTTCATGGGGTTGGAGGGATACTACCCACAAATTGTTCCTAACATTTACAGAGTTGTGGAACCCTATTAATCATTGAAAATGAAGGTTTAACACATTATATGGATGAATATATGTTATTAGAGTTTTCAAGAGCTGAGACAGAGACTGATGAGTGCTCCAATCTTGAGGCTACCAGAAGCGGGCATTTTGTATGTAGTCTACTACGATGAATCATGGACCATACATTGGTGTGTCCTAATGTAGGAGAAAGCAGTAATTTCCAATGGCTCATGACAGGTTAGGAAACATGTGTTTAACTATGGTACTCCTGACATAGAGTTAACAGTAGTGGTATTCTCGATGAAGATGTTTCGTCATTACATCATGGGAAAACATTTTATAGTCTACTCTGATTATATGATTATTAATTATATCTTCTCTCATAACAACCTGAACCTGAGACAATGATAAAGGATATAGATCTTCTGGGACTATGACATTGAGATAGTCTATAATCTTGGTAAGGGGAATGTTGTAGAAGATGAACTCAGCATGAGGTTTGGTCTATAGTTGCTGAGTGAGGTAACAAAGAAGATAGCTATTATGCAGACATCATTTGTAGATATTGATAGAGAGACTTACCTCTAGTCTATGATAGTCACTCCCCCACTCCTTTAGCGAGTCATAGAGATGTAGCTTGGGGTCATTGAAGATGAGGCTCGACGTGCTATAATATCCTTAGGGAATGAACCTGATTGATTTCTTGAAAGTTGGGATCATGTCATCCTCTTTTGAGAACGTACCACGCTATTAGTCACACTGTGGATGGAGGTGTTGAGGATGTTCCATAACTCCCATCTGGAGGTGCATCCATGTGTGGCAAAGATGTACTAAGTCCTCCAGCATTAGAACTAGTGGTCAAGAATGGAGAAAACAGTGGTATAGATTATTTCTTGATGCATCGCTGGTCCGCTAGTGATGGCTAAGCTGCAGGTTTTAACAGGCTTAGCACAACCACTAGTGGTTCTGGAGTGGAAGTGGGATGGTATCTTCGTGGAAATTGTGATAGGGAATCCATGTATGTCAAGGAGAAATGTTTCTATCTTGGTGATGGTTGACCATCTCACTATGTCAGCCCACATCTTAGCTATCTGAGAGCAGAGATTGGTAGAGGTCTTGGGACGTCCTTACATACAAGAGATTTTGCAACTCTATGGGGTTCCATTGATGAGCATATCTAACCGTGATAAATGTTTTTCTTTCTATTTGGGGGCACGAATGTAACAGGCGTCCCGGAATCCACTAAATTTGAGCACCACCTTTAATCCATAGAAATATCGTTAGATAGAGAAGACCATACTAAATCTAGAGTACATTCATTATGCTTGCGTCGTAGATTTTGGCCACAAGTGGGAGGATAACTTGCCCTTGGGGGAGTTTTCTTACAACAAAATTTTTCACTCCACCATCATAATTTCACAATTCAAGGCCCTTTAGAATCGGCCTTACAGATCATCTATATATCAGACCGACCTAGTGGATTTGGCATTGGTGGGTCTAGAGTTCATACAGGCTACCACTAAGAAGATGCAGATCATCTAGGAGTGGATGAAGAGTACATCGAGAAAATAGATGTCTTATGTTGATAGGAGGCGGAGACATTTGTAATTCCAGGAGGGGGACAATGTATTCTTATAAGTCTCTCCTCAGTGAAGACTATGGATATTTGGAAAAGGGAATAAGTTATCCTTGAGGTTTTTAGAACCATTTAGGATACTTTGGAGGATATGCGAAGTGTTATACCACTTGGAACATCCACTGAAATTGGAGAGGGTGAAGGATGTCATCCACGTATCCCAATTGAGAAGATACGTGCATTACCCATCTCATTTCATTGACCACGGTGAGCTAGACTTTGATGATGGGGAACCATTTATAGAGGTTCTAGTAGATATTTAGGATTTACAGGAGTGAGTACTTTTTAGGCATTTTATACCTCTGGTGTGAATTTACTTACGGGACATGAAGGTCTAGGAGAGAACATGGTAGTAGGCGGCTCAGATTCGTGCTCAGTAATCCCATTTGATCACTAAGTCTATGTTGTGGATTTTGGGGGAGAAAATCTATAAGGTGGGGAGAATGTAATATCCTAGATTTTCCATGTAAGTTTTTCATATTATATAGTATTGTTACGTGTCAGTGTAAATTGATGGCGTGTGATTCCGTCACATGGTGTGGCCGGAATGAATTTTTGAACCTTTTTAAGGTATGTTTAGTAAATACAAGAGAATCATTTTCTAACATTTGAACTGGTGCTCACATTAAAAATATAATTTGACAAATGAATCTACAGCGCAAGGATTTTCTTATGGGAGGCTTAAATTTGACGATAGTAGGACCTGAGCGAAAGTTAATTTTTGAGAGTTTTTCAACGAAATAAATAAAATAACACTATTAGATAATTTTCATTCTTTTACTCCAACATACAATTGAAAATGTGGGACCAGAGACATGTCAAGCCAGTAAATGGATTGACATTTTAATCTTAAGTAAGGACATCCTTGGGAAATTAGGAAGGTTATTAATTAATGACCCCCTATAATTCCCAATGTCGTTATGTACCCTCCTCCTATCGTAAATATAGATCTTGTGGATGGGTATCTAAACTAATTTCCCAAACAATAATATTCTATAAAAGTGTCGAGGTGCCAAAACCTTAGAGAATGAAGTTGGTCCCATCATGAGGTGATGGGAGGCACCAAACAAAGAACTGAAGGACGGCATATGAGCATCATTTTTTGAGGCAAGTTGCGGAGGATGGTGAGCACTGACCCCCTTCCATACTCACGGAGGCTCCCCAACAACTATAGGTAGGGGATTGATCATTATTTAAATTAAATTTAATTTCTTGTGCCCTTTAAATCATCCCTTGTGATTACTTGCTAATGTAGAGGGCATTGTCCAAATGAACCAAGACCTAACCCTCCTCAACATTTATACCCTTGCGCCCTTATAAGAGGGTACCTACCCTTCTCTAAAAACAAATCCTCCAATTCTATTTGGCATAGAAACCACCTAATCAAATTTCTTCCCAACTACCCTAAAGTGATCCTTGAGGCCTTAATTCGATTATAAATACAACCTAAGGAACCCTTTTGATCAAATCAAAAGGAAGCACCTAAATATAAATAATAATACCATCACCTCTTTCAGAGTTCCTTTCTACTTCCACATCATTTTTCATTATTGTTTCCATACCAAAATAATAACTCCAGTACCTTATACATACTATGATATTATTATAAATATAGTAAATCTGTATTCATTATTCAATCAATCATATAAATGAATAATCCATCATTCATGCGTCTGTACATCTTACTGTTGTAAAGACCCGTAAAATTCAAGGGAAATTGTTTCTTAATTTTCTTTGGAATTTTACAAGACCGCGGTTTTTGACGACACCTGATTCTGAGGCCCGGAGTGCCCGAAATCATTTTCCGAAGTTTGGCTCGGGTACGTTCAGTGAACGAACGAGCGGGAATTTCTAACTTTTGAACCGTTGCCCGGAATCAAATTCTGAGGGAACCGATGAACTCACAACGCCGATATTCGCTTAAGGAGACCTTTTCCTTTTCCGAGGTTGCGTTTATTGCGGGATGAGATTTAGTTTTTGGGTTTTTAAAATAAAGTTAAATAAAATGTGGAAACATATTTTATTTCTTTTTTAGTTAGTTATAACCTCCCAAAGGGAGTTAGGTGTGGGACCCACATCCACTTGACCTACCTTGGGAGGATTAAGTGTGGTGGGGCCCACACGAACCCCAACTCCTCATCTTCTCTCAAAACTCCCCTATAACCCCCTTTAATTAATGTTTGACAAATTGGTTTAATTAATTAATGTGGGTTGATTTGAATTTCAATCCTTTGAAATTCATGTTATTATTTGTGTAAATAAAATAAGCCTTAGCTTATTTTATTTTGGTTAGCCATCTTGAGAGGATTTGAGAGCTCCTTCTTCTTCTTAAAACTTTGACGAAAAACACGAATAACACTCAAGCTCCGATAAAGAACGCCTCTCCTCTCTTCTTCGTAGCTGGTTTGTTTCCGAAGATCGACAACGCCTTCCATGTCAACGAAAGGGAACACCGCTCCCTCCTCGGACTTCCTTCGTCGGCTTACGAAGATTCACCAACGACGTACCTCTTCGGATGTACCTATTCGTCAACATAATTGACGAACGATTACCGCGACGCCCGACCTCCACGACGTTTGTCTTCCACGGGTCGTTGACAAACATCGTACTTGAAACCGAGGTAGGGGTTTATTTATTATTTTTGTTCATGATTTATACCCGAGAATATTTCATCATCAAATTTATCCAATTGTTAGCAATTAACGCGAGGGGGCCGGGCCGTACGAACACGGCTGACCCTCCTCCCTTTCATATTGTTTTTGTTGTGGATTGAAACGGGTGAGGCGCAGTGTCGTCGCACCGCGCAGGATAATACGACATGAAACGCGCGGTGTCTTCGCGCCGCGTTGTAAAATAATGCAAGGACACGACGCCATCGCGCCGCGTTGATGAAAGTTGAAGGCGCCGCGGCCGGAGCGGGGCCGCGGCGGTGGGGCACGGTGTCGTCACACCATGCTGAACGATGAAGGCTGCAGCCGGTTCTGGGCCACGGTGGGACGTGAAGATCGGCGCCTATCCGGGCCGCCGGTGTTGGAAGCCGGAAAGTGGACCGGCCTTGCTAGTCCCGTTGAGGAAGAACCGGCCGACCATGTTGGGCCGACAGGAAGGAAGAAGGACTGGGGGAATAAATTCCCCCGTCTGGCCAAAAACCGGCCCCCCATTAAGGGGGGGGGGGTGGTTACACCAATGGGGGGGGGGTTTCTCAAAGGTGCGGCTTCAGCAGCGCCACCAGAGGGAAGAGGCGGGGGCCTTGCCCCCAGCGCGTGGCACCCGAGCGGCGCCTAGGCCGCGCCGCCGCCAGCCGGGCCGTGCCGCCGTGCCGGACCGCACCGCCGCGCCGGGCCGGCCCGGCCCGGACCCGGACCCCCCGTTTTCATATTGACTTCGGTCTTTTGCTCATAACTTGAGCTACGGACCTCAGATTGACGAACCGTCTGCCGCGATGCGATCCCTATATCGAGACAGTCGATTCGGTTTATCGCACTCAAAGTTTCGGAATACTTTGAGTTCGGCCAGGTTGGGTCGTACACGAAACCAACCGGGCCCTCGGAGCGGAAACACTCATATCGTGAGCTACGGACGTCCGATTGACGTGCGTTAAGATTTGTTGAGTTCCTCTTAGTGAGACGGATCTTTTGGCATACTCCGCCTGAGGTTTGGACACAGGTGGAGTACGGTCGGGTTGGTTTTGACTTAAAAACCAACCGGGCCCCTGGGACGAAAAGGCCAATAACTCTCAGACCGGGCGTCCGATCGACGCTCCGTCTGTTGCGTTGAGTTCCTGTTGACGATACAGAACTTTTGGATACATCAACTATGGAATTTGTGACATTTGATGTATCAGCCTCTCGGCTCGTGGAGTGGACCCTCCCGAATGAGCTTGCTGTGTGCGGGAACCCTAGAGCTGGCTACGTCTGTGACTGCTACGGAAACTGCTACTGTAACTGTGACTGCGACGACGACAGTACATAGATCCTTTGTGGATTCGACGACGACTACAGCACTCAGGGATCCTACGTGGATCAGTGCTACAGGTCTTGTGTGGGCCCGATCCTGTGGGGGTCTGATCCTGTGTGGGTCATTGCGCTCAGCGGTCCTGTGTGAACCAACGCCTACAGGTCCTGTGTGGGCCCGATCTGGTGTGGGTCTTTGCGGGGGTTAGTTACCGATCGATCCTTCGTGGGTACGATGACTTAGATGGATCAGAGATCATCATTATCGTCTTTTGAAGATGTATACCTATATGAGATGAATCTTGTTCCTTTCCTGTGTGGATTGTGTTGTGCTATCCTGTGTGGATTGTGTTGTGCTATCCTGTGTGGATTTCGTTTTGCTCGGTGGTTGGAGCGTATTGGAATTGATGACTTAGGTATATGTATGGGCATATACCTAAGTAGTGTCGGTTGTTACTTTGTGATTGTATCTTCCTTTGTGGTTTATTATTTGTGGATTTTGGGAGACCTTCAGGGGTCTCGGGGTCCCTACTGAGTAGCATATACTCACCCCTGCACGGGCTATGCCCATACTACGTTGTGTTGGTTGCAGACGACGGACAGCGTTGATCTTGGCTGAGGCTTGCAGAGCAGGACGGTACCTGGAGGTGGACCTCTGGGCGGGACGTGTTCGGAGCGGACGGTGGGACCTGTGGAGCAGTGGAGCTCTCTGTACCCACCCTTCAGGTGAGATTTCCAGTGGACAGCTCGGCGTAGCAGCTTTTACTTTACAGTTGTTGTTTTCCCTTTCGAGTTGTACTTTACTTTCAGTTTGGGTTTGTATACTGGCCCATTTACTTTTCCGCACTTTCAGTTCTACTCTATTTTTACTTAGTGAATACTTTTCCGCTTTCTTACTCTGTGGTGTTTGTTTACTTTTCAAAGGAAATTCCTTCCATTTTTACTGGGATTTACGCCTTGGTGCTAGTCGCCAGCCCCATGCCTATGGAAGACGGGCATGGGGTAGTCACGACACGGGCCCTGAGGACGGGTTGTGACAAATTGGTATCAAAGGAGTTCGGTTCTACCGTGAACTCTGATCTTTTCTATGTGAAGAAATAATGTTTAGCGTATTGAGTGTGGTTATCAGTCCAGGGAGTCCAGTGTTGGTGCGGCGGCCGATGTATCCGTACAGCAGGACCCTGACTTCTGATTTCCGACTTAATGCACGAAAAAATTGAATGCGTGTGTGTTTCAAAGTTTTCTTTGTGATTACTTTGTGTCAACTCACCAGGTATACTGTTTGACCGTGGCGCACCTGTTCCTTTTCAGGATGGCCCCACGACGACAGCCAGCTAGGGTTCCGAGAGTCGAGTGTGATGACAGCCCACCGAACGACGAGGCCTCGGTGTAGGGCCCTTTGTCAGCAGTGGCCCCGGCGGTAGCTCTACCCGTCGAGCCACCGATGCTTCCAGCACCAGCCGTTGACGATGCACATCGCCTCAGCGCACTGCGTGAGTTTCATCGCCAGCGATCGCCTAGGTTCCGTGGGGAGACGGACCCCCAGGCAGCAGAGGACTGGCTAGAGGCAGTGGTATGAGTTTTCGGGCTAGTGAGGACACCAGCAGACCTCATGGTGATCCTCGCTGCAAGCCTACTGCACACAGCAGTGGGCCGATGGTGGAGCTTTATGCTCCAGGTACACGATGAGGCATCTCTACTATGGACGGACATTGAGAGCCTCTTCCGCTCGGAGTTCGTCCCAGCCACCCTTCGTGCAGTGCGTATCCAGGAGCTTCTTTAGCTGCCGCAGGGCAGCATGACGGTCGCACAGTACTAGGTGAGATTTACTGATCTCTCGCGCTACTCGACCGACATGGTATAGGACCCATTCTTCCAATCCCGGACCTTCGAGAAGGGTTTGAGACACGAGATCAGGGCATCGCTGATCTCCCTCAGCATACCGACTCAAACAGGAGTACTGGAGCGGGCCCTTTTGATCGAGTGCTTCCTTGCTGAGTCTACACCAGCGCCGAGACCCACCGTAGGGCGGCACGTGGCAGAGTCTTCTGCGGCTGGCAGTCGACGGATGACTCAGGGGCCAGGCAGACCAGACCTTCAGGCAGATGACCTCAGGACACTGGCTCAGCAGTGCGGGGCACACAGCGTGGAGCTAGTATTTCGAGTAGAAGACGGTGCTATGCATGTGGAGGGCAAGGCAACATGGCTCGTGACTGCCCGAACCGCCATGCAGAGGAGCAGCAGACGGTTGAGGAACCACCTAGGTAGAGGCAGAGGTTCGACCGTGGCGGTCCGCAGGGAGCAGGAGGATGAGGCAGAGGAGCTGGTCGAGCAGCAGGTGGTGGGTGACGCTTTGAGGATCTACCACCACCACCACCAGGAGTCCACCCCGACCTCAGGGGAGAGCATAACTTCAGGCAGCTAAATCTTACAATCATGGAGCTCCGGAAGCGGGTGGACTAGTGTGCGACTAGCTCCAGGCATAGAGGCCTTTGCCCATAATGCCTCTATATTCGTAGTTTGTGTTGCCTTGTGTCCTTGTACTTTGAGTTGAAGTAATAAAAGACTCTTGATTTGGTGACTTTTTCTTTCTTGTCTTTTGTTTGTTTTTACTAAGAGGTGTTGGTTAAAAAAACTGTTGAATTGACCCTCACTTGCAAGATTCTTACTGGAGGAAACCTAGTGACCACACACTGATGTCGACAGTGTGACTCAACCCTTGGAGGCGAGAGTAACGGTTGGATCTCTTGGTAGCAGCGTCGAGGCCTTACGACGACATCCATGCCATGATTTAACTAATCATGACGGTATTGACTGTATTAGGCAAGGAACGTGGTTCATCCAGGGGATGAAATCGGATTTCACTTTTCAGCAAAGGAGAAATATTTTCAACTTTGTCGTACGTTAAGGAGGAAGGAGAAACCCTTCGTGTGGTCAGACAGATGTCAGCAGAGCTTCCAGGAGCTGAGATAGAGGTTGACCAGCGCACCTATCTTGAGGATGCCTGAGGAGGGAGTAGGGTACGTAGTCTACTGCGGTGCATCAGGGACTAGACTCGGATGTGTTATGATGCAGGAGCGGGCAGTGATCGCCTATGGATCACGTCAGTTGAGGCCGCATGAGAAGAACTACGCTACCCATGACCTGGAGTTAGCAGCAGTGGTCTTCGCTATGAAGACATAGCGACATTACCTGATGGGCGAGCGTTTTACAGTATTTTCTGATCATCAGAGTCTTAGGTATATCTTCTCGCATAAGGACCTGAACCTGAGACAATGGAGATGGCTCGAGTTCCTCCAGGACTATGACTTTGAGATAGTCTATACTCCTGGGAAGGGGAACATAGTAGCTGATGCCCTCAGCAGGAGGACGGGCATTCAGCTACTTAAGGAGGCGACGGAGAAGCTAGCCTCTTTGTAGATATCCTTCGTGGATAGAGATGGAGCAGCCTTCCTCCAGTCTCTCACAGTCACCCCTCCACTACTACAGCAGGTCAGAGAGGCACAACGTGAGGACGCTGACTGTGAGACACGGCGTGCATAGATATCCTCGGGATAGGCACCTGATGGTTTCTCCCTTGGAGTAGAGCACGACATCGTTTTCAGAGGACGTACCATGGTACCAGTCTCATTGTGAGAGGAGGTGCTGAGAGAGTTTCACACTTCTACTTTGGCGGTACATCCAGGAGTGGCGAAAATGTACTAGGATCTAAGACGACAGCACTGGTGGCCGGGCATGAAGAAGGTTGTGGCAAAGTTTGTTTCTCGATGCCTCACCTGCGAGCAGGTGAAGGCAGAGCATCAGGTACCAGCAGTCTTGGTACAACCCTTGGAGGTTCCAAAGTGGAAGTGGGACGGAATATCTATGGAATTCGTGACTGGACATCCACGCACTTCCAGAGGCCACGACTCCATCTGGGTGATTGTTGACCGACTCACCAAGTCGGCTCACTTCTTACCCATCAGAGAGCATGGCTTAGTGGGGAGCTTGACGTTGACGATGAGGCGACTTTTATGGAGGCCCCGGTGGATATAGAGGATCGACAAGAGCGGGTCCATCGTGGGAGATCGATTCCTCTTGTGCGCATCAGATGGAAGCACGGGAACCTCCAGGAGAGCAAATGGGAGCGGGAGGCTCAAGTGCGTGCTCAGTACCCTCATTTGTTTCCCTAGTTTTTGATGTATCTTTACGGGGACGTAATGCCCTGAGGTCGGAGTAATGTAAAGACCCGTAAAATTAAAGGGAAATTTTATATTAATATTCTTTGGAATTTTACAAGAGCGCAGTTTCTGACGACACCTGATTCCGAGGCCCGGAGTGCCCGGAATCATTTTCCAAAGTTTGGCTCGGGTACGTTCTATGAACGAATGAGTGGGAATTTCTTACTTTTGAACTGGTGCCCGTAATCAAATTCTGAGGGCACCGATGAACTCGCAGCGCCTATATTCTCTTATGGAGACCTCTTCCGAGGTTGCGTTTATTGCGGGTTGAGAGTTAGTTTTTGGGTTTTTAAAATAAAGTTAAATAAAATGTGGAAACATATTTTATTTTATTTTTAGTTAGTTATAACCTCCCAAAGGGAGTTAGGTGTGGTACCCACATCCACATAACCTCCCTAGGGAGGATTAAGTGTGGTGGGGCCCAAACGAACCCCAAATCATCATCTTCTCTCAAAACTCCCCTATAACCCCCATTAATTATTGTTTGACAACTTGGTTTAATTAATTAAGGTGGGTTGATTTGAATTTCAAACCTTTGAAATTCAAGTTAATATTTGTGTAAATAAAATAATCCTTAGATTATTTTATTTTGGTTAGCCATCTTGAGAGGATTTGAGAGATCCTTCTTCTTCTTCAAACTTTGACGAAGAGCATGAAGAACACTCAAGCTCCGATGAAGAACGTCACTCCTCTCTTCTTCTTCGCCAGTTTTTTTATGAAGATCGACGATGACTTCTGTGTCAACGAAAGGGAACGCCGCTCCCTCCTCGGACTTCTTTCGTCGGCTTATGATGATTCACCAATGACATACCTCTTCAGACGTACCTCTTCATCAATAGAATTGATGAATGATTACCGCGATGCCCGACCTCCGCGACGTTTGACTTCTGCGGGTCGTTGACGAACATCGTACTTGAAACCGAGTTAGGGGTTCATTAATTATTTTTGTTCATGATTTATACCCGAGAATATTTCTTCATCAAATTTATCCAATTGTTAGCAATTAACGCGAGGGGTCCGGGCCGTACGAACACGGCCGACCCTCCTCCCTTTCATATTGATTTTGTTGTGGATTGAAACGGTTGAGGCGTGGTGCCGTCGCACCGCGCAGGATCATACGACAAGAAACGCACGGCGCCGTCGCGCCGCGTCGTAAAATAATGCAAGGACGCGACGCCATTGCGCCGTGTCAATAAAATTTGAAGGCACCGCGGCCGGAGCGGGGTCGCGGCGGTGGGGCACGGTGTCGTCACACCGCGCTGAATGACGAAGGCTGCGGCCGGTTCTGGGCCGCGGCGGGACGTGAAGACCGGCGGCTATCCGGGCCGCCGGTGTTGGAATCCAGAAGGGGGACCGACCTTGCCAGTCCCGTTGAGGAAGAACCGGCCGGCCATGTTGGGACGACCGGAAGGAAGAAGGACCGGGGGAATAAATTCCCCCGGTTGGCCAAAAACCGGCCCCCCATTAGGGGGGGGGGGGCAGCGCCCCCCATTTTTCTTCAAGGCAGGCCCCCCATGTGAGGGGGGGGGGGGGGGGTTTCACAAAGGGGGGGGGGGGGGTAGTGCCCCCCGTTTTTCTCAAAAGCAGGCCCCCAGGTGGGGGGGGGGGGGTTTCTCAAAGGGGCGGCTTCAGCCGCGCCCCCAGAGGGAAGAGGCGGGGGCCTTGCCCCACGCGCGTGGCACCCGAGCGGCACCCAGGCCGCGCCACCGCCAGCCGGGCCGCACCGCCGTGCCGGACCGCGCCGCCGTGCCGGACCGCGCCACCGCGCCGGGCCGGGTCGGACCCGGGTCGGCAGACCCAGGGGGGTCGGGCCGGGTCGGCCCGGACCCGGACCCCCCGTTTTCGTATTGACTTCGGTCATTTGCTCATAACATGAGCTACGGACCTCTGATTGATGAACCGTCAGTGGTGATGCGATCCATGTATCTAGGCGGTAGATTCGGTATATCGCACTCAAAGTTTCGAAATACTTTGAGTTCGGCCGGGATGGTTCGTACACGAAACCAACCGGGCCCTCGGAGCGGAAACGCTCATATCTTGAGCTACGGACGTCCGATTGACGTTCTGTCAGCTTTGTTGAGTTCCTCTTAGTGAGACAGATCTTTTTTCATACTTCGCCTAAGGTTTGGACACAGGTGCAGTACGGTCGTGTTGGTTTTTCCTTAAAAACCAACCGTGCCTCTGGGACGAAAAAGCCAATAACTCTCAGACCGGGCGTCCGATCGACGCTCCGTCTGTTGTGTTGAGTTACTGTTGATGAGACGGAACTTTTGGATACATCAACTCTGGACTTTGTGACAGTTGATGTATCATCCTCTCGGCTCGTGGAGTGGACCCTCCTGAACGAGCTTGCTGTGTGCGGGAACCCTATAGCTGGTTGCGTCTGTGACTGCTACGGCTACTGCTACTGCTACTGTGACTGCGACGATGACAGTACAGAAATCCTTTGTGGATTCGACGATGACTACAGCACTCAGCGATCCTACATGGATCAGTGCTATATGTCCTATATGGGCCCGATCCTGTGTGGGTCCGATCCAGTGTGGGTCATTGTGCTCAGCGGTCCTATGTGAACCAGCGCCTACAGGTCCTATGTGGGCCCGATCCTGTGTGTGTCTTTGCGGGGGTTAGTTACCTATCGATCCTTCGTGGGTCCAATGACATAGATGGATTAGAGATCATCTTTATCGTCTTTCGAAGAAGTATACCTGTGTGAGCTAATTCATGTTGCTTTCCTGTGTGGATTGTGTTGTGCTATCCTCTGTGGATTTCGTTTTGCTTTCCTTTGTGGAATACGTATACTTTCCTGTGTGGACTTAGTTGTACTTGGGCTCGGAGATTGGAGTGTATTAGAATTTATGACATAGGTATATGTATGGGCATATACCTAAGCAGTGTCGGTTGTTACTTCTTGATTGTTTCTTCCTTTGTGGTTTATCCTTTGTGGATTTTGGGAGACCTTCAGGGGTCTCGGGGTCCCTACTGAGTAGCTTATACTCACCCCTGCACGGGCTATGCCCGCACTACGTTGTGTTGGTTGCAGACGACGTACATCGTTGATCTTGGATGAGGCTTGCAGAGCAGGACGGTACCCGGAGGTGGACCTCTGGGCGGGACGTGTTCGGAGCGGACGGTGGGACCCGTAGAGCAGTGGACCTATCTGTACCCACCCTTCAGGTGGGATTTCCAGTGGATAGCTCGGTGTAGCGGCTTTTACTTTACAGTTGTTGTTTTCCCTTTCGAGTTTTACTTTACTTTCAGTTTGGGTTTGTATACTGGCCCATTTACTTTTCTACACTTTCAGTTGTACTCAATTTTTACATAGTGATTACTTTTCTGCTTGCTTACTCTGTGGTGTTTGTTTACTTTTTAAAGGCAATGCCTTCCCTTTTTACTGGGATTTACGCCTTGGTGCTAGTCGCCAGCCCCTGGCCTATGGAAGGCGGGCTTGGGGTGGTCACGACACGGGCCCCGAGGACGGGTCGTGACAACTGTCTCCACATAGTTATGTAGTTTGTTATTCAACACTTCATGCGTCTATACACCTTACTGTCTCCACGACATGATGAGAATGTGTTCCCCATCATAACCATTGAATTATAATATTATTTTAGTATTAATAGTTATGTTTATGAACTTAATATAATTATGTATACGAATCAAATACATCCTATCCATAAAAAACATTTTTTACGTAACAAAACATATAATGGAAAACGAATCAGTTTACACCCAATACAATGATACTACTGAAATATCATTAAAAAATAAATATTAAAAGATCATATATGATGTTATATTAATGTATTTGGGTCTTTTATAATTTAATAACAATGATTTCACCATTATACAGAAGGTTAACTTTCCATATACTAAGGAAAAGTACAAGGTAAGGGGTTTTCATCTCACTTTTTATTTATGTGAGATCCATGCTATATTTTCCACTATAATTTTTTGTATGGTGAATCTACTTCCCATGATTGCATTATTTGTGTAAAATATATTAATTTAGGGGTATTTATAACTTTATTGTATGATCTTTTTTTAATGGGGTTTATGTTTCGTAAGATACCAAATTGGTAATGGAATTTCTATTTTATATTTCTACTCATTGGGTTTTACAAAATTTCATAGATTATTTAACGCCAAATTGATGTGTTAAATCACTATATGTTTATTTATGTCATAATTTACACTCTTATTTGTGAGTATGTACTTTGGATACACTTAATCACTACATTTATAAATTCTCAAGTCATCGATATGAACATGAAAAGAGTAATCTTAACCCAATGTCCATTCCTTGAGATAAACATCCAAGTCATTTGTTTTGTTTTTACAAGAATTTTTGTAAATGTAATCTAATTTATTTACATTTAATATCCAATAATATTGAGTGTATTTATATTTTTCACAAATATTTATGTCAATTATTTTTCATTAACATACGTATAATGTCTTTATTATGGATTTCATATCAATTTTTATTCTATATATGATTATTTGTTATTATGCTCCAATTCACTTTTATATGTCGTATATATTGTACTCTGACATAGTATATCATTAATAATTTAATCATTATTCTATTATAAGTTTTTGATTACCTAAATGATTGATATTCAAGTGTCATTAATTTGGTTAGGAAATCTAACTAAAATATCATTTTAATTGTTTTAATGATTTGTTCATCTTAATCATTATCATTAATATTCATGATATAATAATGGAAATAAGGATTTATTTATATGGACATTGATTTTTTTAATTTAAAATTCCATTTAAATGATTCAAATTGATATGGGAAACATTTATTCAAACATCTATTTTAAATTACTTCATTAAAAAAGGCTTGACTTCTAAATGATTTCACAAATAGATTGTTTTACTAATTATTTTCATCTATGTCAATATACTTCATTATTCCTAATTGAAGTTGATTTATTATAATAAAAACATCAATATTGTATTGAATGCGTTATGATTGTCTTGGGAAGAGTTATTTTTATAGAATTCATGGTTTGTGGTTTAAATATTTAAATTTCATATTATAGTTTTAAAACGGAAGGATAGATTATGTTTCAACCATTTCATATGTGGAATGCATTGGACTTGGTATGTGATGAGTGGAGCCCACTCTACCTCTTCAATGCATTGGTAGTTCTCATGAGAAAAACTATTGTCTTGGAAAAGTCCATGAAAGAATCGTATTTGTAGTCTTGGAATGAGGCCTTAACTATGTGGTTTTGATGTCATATATTATGAATTCCATCATTAAGAAATTAGCTATCAATATAACATGTGATTATTAGACTAGTAGAATGTCCATGAAAATAATTAAATGGAATTATTTATTTATCTTTTCCATATTATGTTGATGTTTTTATTTAAAAGTATTTTGTTTTATCTTATATGATGACTTAAATGTTTAAGTTTATATATGATATTATCTACTATTATGTTTTCCATACTGAGCATCTGAGCTCACCCATTTCCCTATTTTATTTTTCCTAGGATGTGAAGAAGAATATTACTATTAACCTATAAGAATAGACTAAGGGATATGAGTGTGTTCAAAGGGGACACAATATTTTTTTCTTCAATTTCAGGATTTAATTAAAAAATTATTAATATATCTAGTAATTACAAGGCTACAAAACTAATTGATCTTTAGAGACATGAACTCTTGTGATCATGCCAATGTTATTTAATAATTCATCGAATATGGGTAACTAGGGTTGGGGTGTTATAGTTTGTTTTATAGAAAGTTTAGAAAAAACAATAGAATCTAGATTTATAAAAACTCTGATTGTAAAACACTACTCTAAGATAGAAATTGATGAATAGTATAGAAAAATATCCAAAAATATCAGTACTGTAAATATTAAGTGGGTTTTCTAAAAAATACATCCCTAGTTAGATATGAGCAGGTAGTGGAAACTCTATCATAGATTTACCATAGGGTAAATTCTGAAAACATCTCATTGAGCTAGACTTGAACTGGAAATGGTTCATGACTTCGGGCCTTGCTACAATATTGGTTACGACACTCCCAAGGGATATTATTAGTAAAATTCCCATATTCTTCACAAACTGATTTGATGGAATTTAATATAATAAGATAATAAATATCCTTGGTTAATCCTAATGTGTTTTAGATTGTAAATATTGTGTTAGGATATTCATTAAACGATATTATGACTATTGTTACTCACACTATGCTTTTTGGTTTTAGTCAATTATTGGATTCCATGTAATTCATAGAAATATAAAAAATTATTTTCATGGTGGGCATGATGGTGGGGATGATCAACTAAATTGAATGTTGATAGGCGTAAAAGATATCGTGTCCATGCCGAAGAAAGGTTCCAAAAATATAATAAAAAATATTTACATTAACCAAATCCTAAACTCAAAATATAATATAATGGAGTAGATTGATAAGAGCTACACCAGTGGAGAATATGATGAAAAGAATGTTCAGTTTCCATCATACCAAAAATGTGGAATGAGACACCAATGAGAGTGTCTCAACAGAACAATGAAAAGATTTATGTATGGTAAGGAAGGACATAAAGTAAAAAATTGCTGAGGGAAAATGAAGAGTACTATGGAAGAAAATAATAATGATCATAATAATCCACATGCAGTTATTTTTCGTAAATGTAGGGGACCTGTTCATTACCCGAGTAAAATTACCTATTTTATAGGACAAACACTAGTTTATGGAAGAACCTCTGTGGATATAAATTAATAATGAAATTCTTAAAAGTATTAATGCTCTTTGTTTCTGGGATTATATTGGATGACTTTTCGCTTGTATATGTAACCCTGCTGTTTGTTATGTGAAAATGCTATAATAGGAAGAATTATCTTTCATATGTGGATATATCTATAAAGAACCATTTGGGATTATATGATCCATGAATTAGATGTTATTATTTATATTTATATTTTCGATGAAAATGGGAGGTATGAGATAAATGTTTTGTTTATATTATGGTTATTTTGAGGAATATATCTACATATGGGAATGTTATAAAATATAGTTTTTTAAAAAGGAAAACACTCAGAACATTTGGAAACCCATCACATTAGAAAAGCATCAGTAATTCAAACCAAAACCATAGTGCGACTAGGATTTATCTTCTACCACTAGACTACGTGAAGTAAATGGTTAGTATGGCTAATTATTTTTAGTTAAATGATTTTACTGATCAATAAAAATTTTATTTGGGATCATATGTTTTATCATATTAATATCCTAAGTATAGGAAAATTATTTTCCTGTAAGGTGATAAATGTAATCTCAGAAGGCATTTGGTCTGTTGGGGATACTATATGCATAATAAAAATAAAATGCTCAGGGATTTAATTTGAGATGTAATGGTTGAATTTTTTTGAAGAATCTATTTTTATAGAGACTCAAGTAATTAATGGAAATGATTAAACTATTATAGAGAATATGTGATTTAGTTAATTATTCATTGGTATGATCCTTGAATAGATGTTGATGTTATTTGTAGATAAATTTTATGATTTATTATGAAAGAATATGATATTAAATTCTTCTGAGACTTGGGTTTCAATCATAGTTTGGAATAGGTTGAAGAAATTTAAGGAAAATTTTTTATTGAATGTACTTTATTTAACTTTGGTGTTGTTGGTTTAATATTTGAAAATAATAATAAAATTTCATTTAATAACAGATTATCCATTTTGGGGATCATATGATCATGTACTAACCATTTAGTTATGGTTAATATCTAATGACAAGGTAAATATATATTTCAACTTTTTTGGAGTATGAGATTCTCTAGATGTTTATTCTAGTGCAAGAAGTCTGAGCAATTCATCATGAATACTCATCATTTGGAGGATAGATGAGTTATTGTTAGAAATTTATAATAGTATGGAAACCTACCTAAAAAGTAATTATATAATTTTATGTTCTTATTCAATATCATAAATAAATTTTTCATCTTTAATAAATTGAACATAAAACAAAAATTGTTGTCAATTTACTTTTCCTACTAAAAAACTAATGAACATTTAACCCATCCCATGGTTTTGGTTATATTATTATTAGAATTTTCCTTATCATATTTTCTACCACTATATATGATAACGTGACACTTATTTGATCTTCCATATAAATGTTTTCCACATTTAATCTATATAAGGGTTATATCGGGTGACCTTTGAAATTTATTTTCTATATTTTAATGTGATATATTTTTTGACTCATTTTTCTTGGTGGGATATTCAATGAAGATCCCATGACAAATTTAAAAATGGAAAGGACACAATTTGAAAATGATAGAAGAATTTAAAACCACATGATTTTAGAGTAAGTAATTTTAATTAATGTAATTCAATAGCTTGTGCTATAGGAAACATCGAGTTGAAGTGCACCATGGCTTACCAAACAATTCCATACATAAAAAATGGTAACGTATAGTATTAATTAAATTTTTAATTTTATATACATCATATAATTTTAACATACATATTATCTGTTTTTTAGATACAATATAAGAACGAAATCAATTTTTCCGATAGAAGAAGTATTTTTTTAATAAATAAATTTTATCACTTTTTAATGGAGAACTATTTTTTAATCCAATATTTAAAACATTAATATGTTAAATATGTCAAAATATACTTATTCTTTATAATCATGACATTAAAATTTACTTTCGATGATTTTTTTTTATTTTTTAATTACTATCATATATTGATGAATATTGAAAAATAATAACTTTTAATTATTTACAACCTCTTTAATAATAATAATTTAGATTGTTGAATTATACATATGAAACGTTTTTATGCATAATATGATTATATTTTTTTAATTTAATTCAATTTTAGTCATTAAAAGTAATTTTACATTAAAATTGGACCTAAACACATTCCAATCTTTTAATTGTTTTACCCCCCAAAACCCGCTTTTTTGTTTTGACAATGGGAATAATTTTTTAAAATAATTAATTCAACATATATGTTTTTAATTTTCTAAAATACATTTCATTTTTAAATTTTGAGTATCGAAATTAGGTTTGGCTGAGTTTTTGGAATTTTCAGAAAACATTCCATTTCTGATGAATAGTGAAAATCAATGCAATGTTGTTTAAAAGGTACTTTTTATTTAAATAATTATTTATTTTTTAAAATTTATATTATGTCAAAATAGATAAATAATACCAATATACATTCAATTTAACTTATATGAGTAATTTTATAATTAAATTATATGTATAAAATTTTATCAAATTTTTAACATCTTTTACCGAACTTCTGGGCACATTTTCTAATTTGTAAAAAATGTAATTTTACAGATTCAATAAATTGAACTTCAAAAATATGAGAGACACGATTTACATCAGTAAGTACAATTTGGTTCAATAGGATGAATATAATTTTTATGAATAGTAACATCCCAATTTTATTTACCACAGGTAAAAGTAAATACAGTAATTAATGGTAAAATTGATATTATAATTACCCTAACACATGATCTAATTCTATTGATGTTTTGTTTTCCAAAAACAAACTTAGGGATAAAATATGATCCTTTTGATCCATTTTGATTAGATTAGGAAATTTATTATAATTTATTTATTGAATAGTTAAAATTGTTAAATTCAATGATTAATAACATCATAATTTTTTATTTGGGTTTATATATAAGCTGAATTAGACTATAAATATAATAATATTTCCTAAATAATGGTATTATAATTACAATTTTCATAATTTATATAATTTAATTTATTTATGACAGAACGATGACACAATAATTACCTTATAAATGAATGATTAAAATTATAGATATTATAAATATCCAAATATATGTAAATTGAGGCTTCATAGGAATTAAACTAATTTTATAGGTTAATATTGCATGTTATTTTTGATGTAATTTACTTTGTTCAATGTAATAAAGTTTTATTGACTTTTACAAAAACCAAATACTAAATATTGTCTAAATTGAAAAAAATGTGTTTTTGAAACAAATGATTTATTATTAAATGTTTTATATAACTAAAAAGCTACGGTATGGAAAAATTACTACTATATATATATATATATTTCATTAATGATCCACTTTGAGTTACCTTGGCTTTTTATAGTGTGTTCATTAACTATTTATCATAATAATACAAGAATATATGGTAAAAGATAAACTGTTCAACTAAGAGTTAAATATAAAAAATAAGTTTTCACTGTTGTCCCAATCCATTCTAAAACATATTGGTTGAGATTTTATTGACCCAAACCCACCATATAAGTTATATAAATCATTATCTATCCATTATAAATGGAATATTATTGTAAAATTAATTAATATTTCAATCTTTTCCTAAAGTGATTGTCACCTCACTTATAAAAATGTAAATTTCCTTCTCTCAATATCACACCCCCAATGCCCTTTGTCTCGGACAAACCCAACTCAAATAACTTACAAACTATCTTCACTTGAACATATATGCCTTACTTTGATCCGATAGCCAACCTATGTTTCCCTTTGGATCAAATCCAAAGGGACCACCTGAAGATGAAGAAATAATTTCTTCATCTCTTTGAATGTTATTTTCATCATCCAATTCCACATTAATGGTTGTTTCCATACGAAAATAATAATTCTAGTATATTATATATAATTTTATGTTATTATAAAAATCATAAAACCATATTCATTATTCTATCCATCCTATGAATGACAATGTCACCATACATGTGTAGGAACGACTTACCATCTTCACATCGTGGTGTAGTTTGTTATTCAACACTTCATTATTTCGATGAGTATAATAATGAGAATAAATGATGTAAATAATAAATATAACATTTTAATTATTCTGAATATATAATATACCATCCAATTACATGTTATTTCACCACTAATAGAATGATATTGTCGTTCGTGTGTACGTAGGACTTACGGTCACCACGCCACGATGGGATTTCATTCCTCGTCATAACCATTCAAGAAAAATTATCATTTGATTATTAAAAATAATGATGAAAAACATAATATCATTCTTGATATAAATCTAATACATTTTATCAATTAGAAAAATGAATACGTAACATAACATATAAATGAAAATGAAGCAGTTAACACACAATTCACTTTTATATGGTGTATATATTGTACTTTTACATAGTACATCATCAATCCATTTATTATCAAGATATTATAATGATTTTATTAACTCAACTATTTGTATTCAATTATCCTTAATTTGGTTATGAACTCATAATAAAATATAATATTAAATGTTTTAATGATTTATTCTTATAAATCATTCTCATTAAATGTCATCTAGTAAAAATGATTATAAGGATTTATATATATGGAAATATATGTTATAAAATTAAAATTCCTTTAAATAGTTTCATTTTGGTATGGTAATATTTTTTAAATTCACTTTTAAATGAAATAGTTTATAAATTCATCAATTTTAAATGATTCAACAAAAGGAGATATTTCACTCATACAGTTTTACAAATTATTTTCATCTAGGTAAATATCCTTCATTATTCTCAATTGGGGTGGATTTATTATAATACAATCTTCTATATTGTATTGAATGAGTTATGTTTGACATCATATTTGCTATTTTTTTTATCATTTATAGTTTGTAATTAAAATACTGACAATTCATATGCTAGATTTAATGTGAATGTTTAAATTATGTTTGAACCTTTCATATGAGAAATGAATTGGACATATTAAGTGAATGGAAGAGCCCACTATAGCTATTTGTTGCATCGGTAGGTCTCATGAGAAAAACTATTGTCTTAGAATAAGGATTTGACAAAATCATATTTGTAGTCTTGGCATGAGGCCTTGACTATGTTGTTATGATATATGGTATTATGCATTCCATTATTATGAAATTATCTATTGATATTAAATGTGATTACTAGACTCGTATAATATATATGTAAATAATTAAATGTACCTATTTTATTTATCTTTTCCATATTATTATTATTAGTATTTTTGAAAAACTTGTGTCTTAGTATTATAAATTACCTTAAATGCTTATACATATTTATGTTAGTCTCCCCTATATTGTTATCCTTACCGAGTATCTGAGCTCACCCCTTTATATTTTTTTTCCTAAATTTAAAGAAGTATATTATGATTAACCTGCAGGAATTTGATAAGGTATGCGACTATTTTAAAAGGGGACACAGTGTTTTTCCAATTCCATGATATAAATTTAAAACTTATTTATGTATCTACTACTTCTAGGACTACAAAACTAAACGGTCTTTCAAGACGTGACATCTTCTGATCATTCCAATTTTATGTAATAATGCTCTATATCTGGGAAAGTAGGGTCAATTCATTACACTTACTGTATGGACATGACCATTGAATCTATCTATGATAGTGTTCTAGGCCTTGTTCATTCACATGTACTACTAGAGTACATGCTATGACTCCAAAATATGCCCACATGATGTTTGATATTATTTGTGACCTAAACCCATAAATACCATATCGATTTTATGATAGGTCATATGTTATGTAGATTACTATCTATGTAGTCTATTTTTAAATAGAAACCATCGTTTCAATAAGTAGAATGATATTCACCTTAATTTCATTGAAAATTACTATTTGAATAACAATAATCATGAAAAAATTCTTATTTCCATCAATTCCAGATATCTGATATATAGAAGTCAGAATCCAGTAATCCTTATATATCTAATAAATCCATAGATTTCTTCTCAACACCCCTTTAGATCTAGGTTAAATAGATTCATCACCCTCTTTCCATGCCATTTTTGACTCCATCGAAATATAGGAATCTTGTATGTCGTTCGCACAATGACCGTGAATATGGAGGAATGATTGTTCCTAAACACACCCTATAAATTTCAAAGAGTTAACACATGTGCTAGTGTTGATGATTCTGAATAATATTTGGGAAAAATTTATATAAACAATGCAAAACAAACATTTTTCAAGAGTTTTCATCAAATGATCACATAATCTTTGGATCTGTGTGTGTTGACGGGCCATAAAAAATATAAATTGATTATATAAGTAAATGTTTCTTAAAAGGATCACATGATGTGTGAGAAATCATAGATCAATAAAAATAGATATGAATAAATTTCCATTATTTTAATCAAAAGGGGAAAATACTCAAATATAAATCACTTCCTCAGTCTGGGAATGATCAATGGTGATGAACTTTCATGCACATGATGAAGAGCACATGATGTATTTTCTTCATCCCGAACCACATCAATCTAATCACCCATTATTCACTAGTCTCATTGTCCATATTAAAACATATATTCCTCCCCACATATCCAATTATTGATTTTTGGCTCAAACTTGGGTTTTTTCATAATTGGATATATATAGAAGAATTATACTAGTAAGATTATTTATTAAAGAAATAAATAAAATTATTATTTCTATAAAAAAACCCCCCCAATGGATGAATTAATTTAACATTATATTTTCACCTATCCTAGATCACGATTATGCTAAACCCCACATATTTTAATCAAATAGGGTATCATATTTCCCATATGTGGTCTTGAGAAATCAAAAATCCAGAAACACTAGAATTATGTCCACTCATTCATTAAAATATTTTTCTTATTTTAATATATTAAATACACGATACCAAAAAACCCAAACACCACAAAAAATATCCGTATAAATTTATATATATACATATAAATATTTTGAGGAAAATACATCAACAAAAGTCACAACATTCTCCCATACTTTTACGATTTACAATAAAAAAATCAACTTGTAAAACTAGTGTTCGAAAGTCCACCACTAATTATCACTCTATCAAAGGATCTTTGTAACACAATTCCATTTTGCCACATCACTACAACTAAGTGTATTTTACCTCTATATATAATGTTTTCTTATAGATTTTTTATCACCACTAGGTACTCCAGGAACATAGCTTCATATCATTTTCCAGCTCTCCCTCTCAGAAACATTCATAGGTTCCTGAATGTATCTCATAAAAAATTCTACATTAATTGTGTAATGAACTCAGTACAACTTTGGGGGAATGGATAGAAGGTAAAATGAATCACTACCCCTATTTATGAGGTCACAATGTCCTAATAGCCTCATGGATTTCATTCCTCCCAAGAAAAACAACTAAAATCCTCATCATGGGGAGACTCTCAAGAAAATACAGTCTCCTTGCTAAAATCGATGGACTATATAATTGAAATGGTTTTGATTTCTGTCTTCTCTGACTATACACATATCTCATGAATAATCGTATATATCATCAACCTAACCTTCAACATATCTATCCAAATAAGAGATTTATTCCAATCTAAGTCCAACATAGTGATGACCTTAAGGGTATCTTGTAGAGGGCCTCTACATCTTCCTTGGTGATAGTTGAGTGATAGATGTTGTTAAAATAAATCTTAATAATTGACATGTTATCCTATAAGCTTCAGAATAATCTAAAAACATAGTCCCTTAGCACATCCTTCAAAATTGTGGTAGTCCACTAGGTTTGGAAATCCATATAGGGATGAAATACATTACTCATCTTAAACTAAGTTTTAAATTCCTCCTATAAGGCTCCACATAATAATGATTTAAACAGATAATCATACCCGAAAATCCAGGATCTGGTGTAAGCCGGTCCTAATAAAATTAAATAAAGAAAGTGAGTCAAAAGAGTCAAGCATACAGGGGAATATTACAAAAGCGAGTGTGCACCACCCCACACCTCTATGCCTCCACCAGTGGGACGCAATAGTCTGGGGTCGTAAAAGACCAAATCTCTCCAGCATCAGTGAGTGCCCTCTTTCCCAATGCATCTTCCACCGGATTCGCCTCTCGGTAGACATGTGAGACCTACACCCGCATCCGCGCAATATCATTGAGACAACCCATCCATTGCGGTAGTACACGCCAAGGAACCTGGCACGTCTTGGTGCTTAGGGAGTGGACCGCAACCTCAGAGTCAGACCCTATCCATATATGTTCCCAGTTAAAGCGGAAAGGGTACCTGATGGCATATACCCTGGCCCAATGTTCCACTTCAAACGTGGTACCAATTCCAATGGCATGATGATAGCATCCTTTCACGAACCCACGATAGGTGTGAAACATGCCTCCACAACCCGATGTTCCAGGAGCACCCAACGCAGCCCCATCAACATTAACCTTTAAGCATGGTCCGATCGGTGGGATCCATTGAATATACTTCAGCATCCGATGCAAGTGAGGCTGCCCCGAGACACCAAGTGTACGAAGAATTTGCAGATCTGCAACGGTGTTAGACATTGTCCCATTCTACACACAAGAGGCCGCATAAACATCCCTATCTATCGCCCTCACATCATTCTGAACAGTGGGGCACACATCAGTGAATGTGGAAGCTTTCAGGCTTCCCAAATGACAGCAACAGCCGCCGCAATTTCAGTCAAAAACAGATTAAAAATCTATTCGTTGAAACGTGTTTGTTGGGTAACGATGTATAGGGCATAGCCTTGCCCACCTGCGCGCCGCACGTCCCCATCTAGGCCCAAGGTGGCCAACCCTTGGGCTTGGGCCAGTTCCACACGGGATGAAGGGGATGAGTGGTTCGCTGAAAAATGGTGTGCATTTCCATTGTGAGGACTCGAACCCGGAACCTCATCGACGGGTCGCCACCGCCTTGAACCAACTCACCCAGCCCCCGCGGGCTAAAGTGATAATCATATCTTGTTAAAATCATAAATGGAATTCCATGGATTCAATTGATCCCCCATCTGTATAACTTCTTCATAGTCATCTATGATCTTAATTATCAATTTTAAAGGAGTTCAATCATCTTTTTGAATCAGCAAATACTCTCCTATATACTATTGTAGCATCTCAAATTCTATTGAAGCCTAATCACAATGTACATGAATATTTCATACCATTTATACTATCAGATCTCATTAAGATATTTGAAAAAAATTTAAATATGTTCTTTAGCCTTTACCAACAATCATCTAAAACATTATTCCATGAAATCGGTTATGCTATGCCTAATGCAAGTCCTCCATAACTATATCTTGTGGTCCATGTAAATAGTTTGTACACTGGGACAAAAAAAGGGGGATGTGTATTACTAATTCATTATATCCTCAAGAAATGTGACAAAAACCATTTTATATCTTTATGATAGGTTAAAAATGTTCCCTCTTTTATAAAATCAGTATAGTGGAACTCTTGAAGGTATCATGTCACATATAACCTAACAGTCAATGTCTATAAATTAGGCATCCCTCAAATGTTGAATAAGAGAACGAGTCACCAATATTGAACTAAAAAATTTACACCCCTCTCCTCCACCAGGGTTAGCTATAAATAATCCATCTACTCAGACACCTCCTCCATCATGTTACAAGGAGACTTCAAAACGAGGCAATTTTGGACATCATTTCCCATATGAGAAGAATCAACTATCTCAAATTAATTTTCTGATAGGAACTCAAACCAAAAACTATTTCATAGCTTAACACCTCTATATGTGATGATGTAGTTGAGAATTAATTTTTTGAGTAAATAGAAAAATGATAATTCATATTATAGTGCCTCCACATCATCAATATAAAGAAAACAACTACAAACACGAGGTCTGGAGTTTGGTGTTTCTTTTCTTGGGATATCAACATCCTCAAACCATTTTACATCATTATCATCCAACAAATCCACATTCACTTATTCAAATCTCTAGTGGCCCTAAATGTACAATGTACCCCAGCCCATCGATTGGTTGTCTAAAAACATGAGCACTTCAAACCATATAATCAACTACTCCAAGGCCCTCCGACACTTCTCATTCTAGATAATCTTTTTTAATTTCCTTATATGGTTGGTGAAGTGTTGTATAATCACAAGGATGTATACCACAATCCTCTTATAGTAATATTTAATGAAACTAATACTCTACACCTCTTCCAAACTATTCGGTCGCTCATCAGAACGAACCTAATTTTTATTCACTGGGTCCATAGAAAAACCATGCTAAAAAATGACATTCCCACAAAATAAATCTGCATTGATATAATACTAGAACATTAAGTTATTTTCATAAATATGGTTCTCCTATCAAATGTCTAGGACAACTCTAAATTTCTCTTCTCCTCATGTGATTTAGAATATGTGAGTACATTATTAATAATGAGAGCCACAAATCATTCCTAGTATGGCTTGAACACTATTTAATTAGATTAATAACCACTACGGGGGAATTATTAACATGTAAATGAATCACTAATAACTCATAGTGTCTATAGAGACATAAAAATTCCATCATCAGTATATCAGTGTCATGATCCCTGAACTATTGTGGTCCAAACCTATGATCAATTATCAAAAAACAACTCATACGTATCAATTGGTTGAAAAGGTCACTAATCCTTGGTTAGGTGTACATTTTATTGAACCTTACCTCTATAATGATATTATAATCAAAAAAATACTCAATATATTGTATTACATTTTCATGATCAGTAATGGTTTTTCATAGGAGGGAAAACTAGGTCTGTTGAAATCCTTCACTTATTGGTCATCCAATATAACCCATTGCATTCATATCTCTATAGGGGCCATATGATGGGATTCCAAATATATTAGTTTTTTATCGAGTTGTTTTTTGATGCAGATGTCCATGTAGAACTATAGAAAAAACCTAAAAATAAACTATTGGAAGAGAAATATATAAAAATTCATGTATAAATGAATAAAAATATATTTTCATAAATACCCAACTACACCAATGAAAAAATTATCCTATTGATGTGTGATGCGCTACAAAATTTCTTTGAGATGATTCACTCTATCATCCATGAGATGTATCTCTCAGAATAAGAAAAATATATTACTACATTCAAAATGGTATTTACCTTGTATATGTTGAATGTATATCAAGAATTGTATTATGGATAATTAATATATAACCATGAGTGAATAATAATATTTCATCATGATGAATAAGATATCCCACAAGAATAAATCATAACCAATAACTAGCTCACATTATTTTCAAATACGTGATATCAATGAATCAATCCATGTATGATTATCTAGTGATATATACTAGGATAAAGACTCCAATGGATTTTCTAATTCCTTTAGAATAGAAAAAACGATGAATTAACTACTCACACATATGAATACTAATATGAAAACAATAGTAAAAAATTAACCCAAAGCATACATAGAATCCCCTTTTGAATTACCTAGTCATTTCCATTAATATCATGCAGTTACACATGACACAAAAATCTAGCAATATAAGACTATAATGGGATACTAGGGTGGGTGGAGTAAGTAGTTAATTACATTTTTCTCCGCCATGGCCTTGCCCCTCTAGGGATCCACCAACTACTCTTGCTGCATCAACCAAAAAAGGGGCTTATCATACCATCTCTTAGAGATCCCCACACACAAAATTGCATTTACCATGATGGTCCATCCACCACCTTCCTATCCAACATATCATGAGATTTAGGGAAATAAAAATATATTTGACCCATCAAATAACATGAAAACATTATTCCCATACATTGATGGATATGTCCTCTACATGATCCATGAACCTCATATATATATATATTGTTATTCATCCATGAATGAGAATGCCTCCTCTGATGAGACCACAAAGTATGATGCCTCCTACAGACATCCCAACCACAATAAGCACACCAACAACACTAACTAGCCAGAGTCCATCTTCTAGGAATATCTCGATCACAAGAGCTAACTCAAATAATTCATCAGGGGTTGTAAATAACATGGATACTATGATAATAAGAATTTATCTGAATATAACCATCTTGATCATCTATCCTCAAAAGAAACCATCACGTACCATATCCACAGAGTATCGTCTGTTGTAAAAAATCCATGTAGCATACTATGTAACTATCATGTCACCATATTATAACATAAGAAGATATAAAATACATATAGAGATCAAATATGATGTGTAAAACACATGAAAATGAAATTTATGAAATTCTAACTATTTGAATGTACACTCGTTATTGGTATACATCCCCATACTCCATCACCACTCTATTTCCCCATAGAAAATATATGATACCAAAATGACGATCTAATTGGTCATAGTCTATGATAACCTACGGAATCAAATCAAAATCACCAAAAAAGTATTCAACTCCTATA
The DNA here is from genome assembly GCA_963277665.1 of Viscum album. Classification (NCBI taxonomy): domain Eukaryota; kingdom Viridiplantae; phylum Streptophyta; class Magnoliopsida; order Santalales; family Viscaceae; genus Viscum; species Viscum album. Next base: position 1,111,933,368 of record OY728145.1, read on the forward strand.
GATATAGGTATCTATAAAATATTTGGTGTCTATAACATTGAAACTTATAATGTGTTTTAAACATGCATGCTTCATTAACCTGCAATATTGTTACGTTATGTTTCCTAATAGGTGGGTGCACAACTACGTGTCTTCCAAGGAAAAATACACAATGATATAGCCATTGATCTATGTTCTCAACACTAAATGGATCATCATCCTAATTATATGATAGTTGCCTAAATAGATGTATTGGAAGAGGTTTCTGAAATGTGATCATGATGTACCATAGATAGATGAGATATAAATCAAGAATGTTATTCACAACATTATATCATATATGAAGTATTTACCAATTGTTGCATACAACAAATGTATTGGTAGGTAGATTTGTCATGTGGGATTGGATAGTCATGGTGAATGGATACATGAGATTCTGCACAAAAACTAGGTTCCCCAACCAGAAATCCATAATAAAAAAACTCTCACACTATTTCAATATACCCCACCCAATTCTATAAATAAGGAAAACTCCATACTCTATCATAATTAATTAACGTATATGAATCCAACCTTTCAAAACCTATCCCATCAGGGAATTATTATCATGTAGTCAGCTAGGTACAGTATCCCCAAATCAAAATCCAATAGGGTAGGGGCTTCTAGAACGTGCTAAGAAATAAAAAACAAATGATGGGATTCATTTCCCTAATGTACCTATATTCACATAGAAAACCATCTCTATGAGAAAGTGAGTAGGAATATAAATAAAATATAGTAATATCTAGTTTAAAACAATTCAAGTGATAAACTATATGGAATACATCAGAGGATCATAATAATAATACAATGAGGAAAAGAAAGAGGGAAAACATGAGAAACCTATGATGACGTCCAAACATTACTACAACAGTAAAAAGAGAAAAACAAAGTGTACATTACCCTCGATCTCCATATCCAACCACATAATGTGGTCCATGAACCCATGTATCATCAATCTCCAGTAATTTCACCACCAATCTGTCGATACTTTTAATATTCCAATACATGTTCTAGGGAATAGCATATTGGGGTGAGTATATACATACCACCTAGGACACCCTGAAAAACACAATGCGAGAAGTAGAGAGATAGCACAAATTTCATCTCTACCCAAAGAATGGTGTAATAAATATAAAATTTTTATGTATACTCAAAACAAATCCTAGAACAAAGAGGAGGAGAAATAATCATTTAATAGCCCAGAAAATGATGATTCTTCTATCATTCCCTCAAAAATTATATCTCTGATGAAAATTAACATGTGTAACCAAACAAAAATCTATCTTTTTGGGCCCACTTCTCACCATTTTTCTATACAGTAGATGGAGACCCACCAATAATGGGGGAACATGTCCCTTCTATAGATCGATGAGGGAGGATTACCACACCATATAATGAGGAATCACACCCAACTATGGGTGAAAACATAGTATAACTATGTATGATGTATGGTATAATAGAGGAGTACTAACCCTATATTCTCTACAATTATCTTACACTAATCACTATCATACTAAATCATAACATGATGAAATAATAAATTTTTATAGATCCTCACATCATTTCACATATTATACAATGATGGCCACCATCATTTTCGAAATATAAAAACACTGTTTATAGGTCACGACCCGCCTTCAACAAAAGGAGGGAAGGGTCATCATATTTGCAGACCCTTCTTATTTAAGTTGAAGGAGAGATAATGACCCTAGATACCCACCTTCAATAGGTCCCGGAGTGGCGACTAGCACCAGGTGTATAGAATTTCACACAAATGGAAGGCATTACCCCTTTTTGTTTTATAGGATCGGGAGATAGGAAGATGAAAACCAACAAAACGAAGGTAAAAGAAAAGTAAAGCCAAAAGTAAACCATTACCACATGCATGTTCCAAAAGTAAAGGCCACAAGGTACAAAAGATGACCACAAAGGTAACTACCAATAGAAGAAAAATAGAAACTGCAATTTCCCCATGGTCCGAGCTAGTATGGTCTCGCATGATCCCTGAAGTCCTCCTGGAAACCTGAAAGATGTTTTATATACGTAGGGTTAGCATAAAAGTACATTCAGTAGCGAAAACCAAAGACTCTCGTGCACAAGTGGGGGAACATACTAATGTCCTGTGAGAAAAGGAGTAAACCAAACACCTATCAAGCTAAACTATCCACCCAAGCCTTACCAAGGCACACTCCCCAAATAACGAAAGTCGAGTGATATATATAATAAGAGCAGATCGATGTTTGGGTACCCCGCACCACTTTCCCATTGGTTATTGAGACATCCTACGCATCGAACCATTCCCGCCATTCAGTCACCGCAGTCCCACTGCCTCACCCACCCACACACAACTGGGCCACAACCACACGCTATCCCACTGCCGAATCCCGCCCGCAAACACCCGGGGCACAACTATCACACGTAACCATGCCTGCACTCACCTAGGCTAGAACGAATACCACCACGCCCGAAGACACCAGGGCAAGATGATCCACTGCCATGCCTCAAGACACCTGGGCCTCATCCCAAAGACACTTGGGAAACCATCTGCCGCACACACCTGGCCAACCATCACACTACCCCGCCCGAAGGTTCTTGGTATAATAATGGACCTCAGGCCATCACAGCCTACCTGAAGATACATGGGATATCCGGGAAAGGGATCAGAAAAGGAGCTAATAACCAGCCACTAAGAATAGTGTTGGAAAAAACACCATCCCCCATGAAATGGGGGTGTTCGGCACTAAGTGCTCAACTTGGGTGGGCACGAATAAGAAACACAACGCTATAAGTATATATATAGGTAACAAGAACTCACCCAAGCTAGGTTTTTTCTTCATACAACCTTCAGATCACAACAGCACTCAGGTCCGAGTCACGACTCTCGCCAAAAAACCAATTTTCCACATTCTTGTTTCATGATCAGTGATAACATTCTAATATCTTCATGCACTATTGGGAAACTAATACCATAAGCATAACCAGAAAAAAGGATCCAGTCAATCTTCAATTTAAACATTCACACTTGGTTCTCTTGTAGTTTTACAACAACAATGAATAAGTGAGATCCCCCGAAGTACTGGAACCAAGGACAACCCCGAGACACTGCCCCGTGACCCCTCCCCCTTAAGTTTTTTCTTTAATAGAGTATCCCACCCCAGTTCGTGATATAAACAAGTAACCACCGGGTCTTAAGACTCACAACCACCATATCCATATCAACAGGGGATCCCATCCCTAATTTCATAACCATCGAGAGTATAAAAAGAACAGTGGTTCCCATCCCCTCCAACATCTCCACCAACCGGCTCGTGGAAGAAGAACAAACAAACCACCACCATCAATCAAAGTAGGCCCATGCGGTATTTCCAGATATAAAGATTTTACATGCTCAATGATTTCAATTTCTGTGTGTTTTATCCGGGGGTTATCACAGAAGGGTTAATCCTAGTTCTTTCAATTTATTTAGCCGTGTTTACGTGATTAACCGATTTACATTACACAGAAGTTGTTTAAAATTACAAAACTATCCATTTAAAGCACTACGAGGGGTTCATTAGTGCACAGACAACGACCACGAACAACCTCGATTTTCAGAAGGGGTAAGCCAGCATAACTCAAAAAGATAATCATAATATAAAAAACATCAATGATCACAACCCCCCTTATTTCCTTATATAATTGGTTCATTATCATTATTAAGGTCTGGTTTATCCAATTCTACAAAAACAACAACACGCCCACCCCGCATGATACACCAAAGGGAGAGGCGATGAAGAAATTCCCTACTTGCTGATCGACGATCGAAGCTTAGGTTGGGGGGTGGAACTTCACGGATAACGATGCGGCTCGCCTGATGCACCAGAATCCGTTCGTGAAAAATCCGCGATCCAGGAAAGAAGAAACACCACAACTAACCCTTAGTTTATATGATCCGCGGACGGTTGAGATGAGAATGCCAAACCACGTAAGGCGCGGGGTCGTGGGTTGGCCAGGCGGCCCCACTCGTCATTAAAGGGGGTTGGTTGGTTTAAACTGACTCATCAATTCATTAATTGTTTAATTACAACTCTTATAGAGTTACGAGTCTTTAAAACATGTTCAAACAAGTCAAAATAGGGTTTTAAAACCTAATTGCGCAAATGCCAGTGGAAAGAACCCGCGGGGTAGGCCAGAGCCACTGGTGGCTGAAGGCCACCGGGTGATGATGACCACCGGTAGGCCAAGGCGACAGGTAGGCCAAGGACTCTGATAGGTTAAAGCAACCGGTCGGCCAGGGCGACCGGTGGGACATGGCCACTGGTGGGAAAAGGCCACTGGTAGGGAAAGGCGACCGGTGGGCCAAGGCCACCGATATGCCAAGGCCACCTGTCGGCCAAGGCCACCGATGGGCCAAGGCCACCGGTGGGCCCAGGCCACTGGTCGGCCAAGGTGACCGGTGGTCCAAGGCCACCGGTAGGCCAAGACCTCTGGTAGTCCAAGGCGACCGGTAGACCAGGGCCACCAGTAGGCCAAGGCCACCGCTATGCCAAGGCTACCGGTAGGCCAAGGACACTGGTAGGCCAAGGCCACCAGTTGGCCAAGGATACCGGTAGGCCTGCTACCGGTAGGCTAAGGCTACCGATAGTCCTACACCGCTGTGATTACCAGACCAGAAAACCCATAACGAGATTTTCACAAATTAAAGGATCCCCACAAAACCCGGGCCGTAACATCAGATATCTCATAAACGATTCTCGTCCCCGAGAATCGAAACAAACCAGAATGAAAGAGAGGGTCTGAACAACCACCTCGAATGATACCATTTAGAAGTGAACCATTCTAACTAAAAACACTTCCCTGTCAAGAACCAAGAAACATACCATGCCAAACTGCTCATGCATTTGTGTTGGGGAGTCTCCTCCCCCATGTCAAGATATTATCTACTTTGGGCGGCACGAACTCGCCCGCACGGGTTTAATCGCATCAACCATAATGAGTATTGATTTGGGGTCGGGTTATCTCTTCTTCCATATCCAGGGATTTTCACACACAACCTGAGGAAAGAAAACCAGTACATTTCATAGCCAAAAGACAAAATGTTCTACCACAACAGGTACAACATGGAAAAAATCTCTAAACAACTATGGGTACTGGGCACGCATCTGTGCATCCCTTTCCCACGTACTCTCCTGAATCCCACCATGTCTCCACAACACAAGAAACAAGGGAATGGTTTTCCAATGAATAACTTTCTCCTTTTGATCCTCGATCATCACTCGTCTCTCCACAAATGTCACGTCGTCCTCGATGTCCAGCTCACCCCAATCAAGGACGTGCGAATCGTCGTGAAGATACTGAAGGATCTGGGACACATGGAATACATCATGTATCCTCATTAGCGGCGGTGGTAACGCTAGCTGATAAGCCACTTCGCCGACCCGCCACAACACTTCGATGGGTCCGATGAACCTGGAAGAAATCTTACTCCCCTTGTCGAACCTCCGCTGCCCACACCGAGGGGAGACCTTAAAAAACTCATGGTCTCCAACCTCAAACACCAAGGGCCTCCTCCTGGTATCCGCATACGACTTATGTCGGTCCTGGGCCGCCTTCAACCTTTCCCGTATGAGCTGAACCTTCTCTGTCATGCCCTGCACCACCTCTGGGCCAAGGATGCATGCCTCTCCTACTTCGGTCCAACACACAGGCAAACAGCATGGCCTCCCATACAAAGCTTTAGATGGGGCCATACTGATGGTATAGTGGTAGCTATTGTTGTATGAAAACTCTACCAGAGTCATGTATTGCACGCATGATCCTCTTGAGTCCATAACACATGCCCGCAGTATATCCTCCAAGGTCTGGATAGTGTGCTCGGTTTTTCCATCTTTCTAGGGATAGAAAGCAGTGATAAGGCGTAGCTGGGTGCCAAAATCATGTTGTAATCCTCTCCAGACTCTTGGGGTAAACCGTGCATCCCTATCCGAGACTATAGACCTCAGAACTCCATGCAACCACACCACCTCATCCACGTACTTTCGTGCCAAAGCATCCACAGTACTCGACTCCCTGATCGCCAGAATGTGATCTGATTTCGTCAACCTGTCCACTACCAAACAGATGGAGTCCCATCCCCCATGGACCTTGGGTAGTCCCATAACTAAATCCATCGATATGTCATCCAAGTTCTACTCGGGGACATCTATGTGCTGCAGTAGGCCGCCTGTAACTCGGTGTTCAACCTTCACTTGCTGACACACTAAGCACTTATCCACAAACTCTGCCACCACTCTCTTAGCTCCGAGCCACCAAAATTGCCTCTTCAGTCCATAGTACATCTTGGAAACACCTGGGTGTACCACCAGGGGTGATTTTTGAAAGTCACTGAGAACCATTCTGCGCATCGCCTCCTGAACGAACAACCTTCCCTAGAAAAGCATCGGGTTCCGACTATCCTCTATCCATCCTTCCGATGCCTTTCCCTAGTCAATTTGGCCACGCATCACCTCGCACTCTGGGTCTCCCCACTGAGACTTCTCCACATGCTGAAATAGAGATGACTACACTGTCAACTGACATAGGCAACCTCTACCGCTATCCATCTTTGCATCCAGGTGTAAGGCATCCAACTCCTCCATTTCCTTCCAGGCGTCCGCCGACTCTCAGACCACATACTTCTGTGTCCTCTTGCTCAAGGAATCGTCCACCACATTGTCTTTTCCCTCAGTATAAGAGATATCGAAGTCGTAATCCTAGAGGAACTCCACCCATCTCTGCTGTCGCATGTTTATGTCCCACTGGGTGAAGATATACCTCATGCTTTTGTGATCCGTGAAGACCACAAAGCGTTCGCCGATGAGTTAGTGCCGCCATAACTTTAGCGCAAAAACAACTGCCTCAAGCTCCATGACATGGGTGGCATAATTATGCTCATGGGGGATTAGATTCATGGACCCATAAAAGATCACCCCTTGTTGATGCATCAACACACATCCCAGACCTTACCCTGAAGCATCCCAGAACACCTCATAAGCCGCCCCTTCTTTTGGTAATCTTAGCACTGGGGCACTAACCATATTCTCTTTCAAATAGCAGAAGGCTGACTCACACTACTCACACCACACGATTACCTGGTCTTTCTTGGCCAGGGCTATCAAAGGGGCTGAAACTTTGGAGAAGTTCGGTACAAATCTCTGATAGTAACCTTCTAGCCCAAGGAAACTGTGGACCTCTTCCACATTCTTGGGTGCTTCCCATGAAACAACCGCCTCAACTTTTGATGGGTCCACCCCTACCCCCTGCTCGGACACGTCCAAAACATGCATTTCGACAAATTCCCATAGAGCTGATGATGTTGGAGGACCGCCAAAACTATCCTCAGGTGCTCTGCATGGTCCTCTTCTGAACTCGAATAGATCCGGATATCGTCGATGAACACAACCGCGAACCGATCCAAGTACTCCCAGAAGATGGAGTTCATAATCCCCATGAACACAGCCGGGGCGTTCGTAACACCGAAGGGAATGACTACGAACTCGTAGTGTCTTTATCTGCACCTGAAAGTCATCTTCGGGATGTCTCCCTCCTTCACTATCAGCTGGTGGTACCCAGACCACAGGTCGATCTTTGAGAACCATCCTGCCCCATTCAGCTGGTCGAAAAGATCGTCTATCCTCAGAAGAGGGTAGAGATTCCTGATCGTCACCTGATTCAGCCTCCTGTAGTCTATGCACAACCTGAGAACACCATCTCCCTTCTTCACGAACAAGACTGAATTACCCCACGGTGACGCACTCGGGCGAACATAACCCCTCTTCATCAGTCCGTCAATCTGAATCTGCAACTCACGTAGCTTCGTAGTTGCCATCTGGTATGGGTCCATCGAGATCGGACGAGCGACGGGCTTCATGTCTATCCCGAAATCGATATCACATCGAGGGGGTAGAGTCATCACCTCCTTAGCGAAGACGTCCATAAACCCACAGACGATCTCTGGAACTTCCACCATCTCAGCATGTACTGACTCTACTGACAGCTCGGCTAACAAGGCGAGGAGGGGTTCCTCTCCCCTGCTGCCTTCCTAACTGCCCCGCTCACCAGTGAAAGAAACACACCAGCCGCCCAAATCCGAGAACATGACCCTTCTTCAGAAACAGTCGATGACGGCACACGCAGAGAATAGACAGTCGATGCCTAGGATGACATCGTATGGCTGTATCTATAGCAGAAGAAGATCCCCAACTGACTGATGTGGCCCTATCATTAGTCTGCATCCCCGTCAAACAAAAAACAAGTCGCTCTGACCTTCGACTGGTGTGCTCAACACCAGGGGCACTGGATGTCTCTCAGAATCTAGACCCAAGGCATGGGCTAGACTGGGTGCAACAAAGGATTGCGAAGCTCCGATATCGATCAAGGCATAAGTAAGAGTGCTAAACAAACATATCGTACCTCGAACAACATCCGGATGTTCTTGAACTTCTACCTCTACAGAGTGAAACTTTCCACGCCCAAATCCTCTTCCCCTCGGCTACAGACCACCTCCCCGACCACGCCCTGGTCGAGGTCCCTGAGGGGTGCCCTGAGGTTGGCCTCCTTCTCATATGTCTGCCCTCGGAGGAGCGGGAGATCGATGTTCCCGTTGGTGCTGCTGAAAAGGTCTGGCTGAAAGCTGCTACTAGAGCGGGGGGTGGGGTTGTCCACCATCGCCATACTGTAACCAGTCCGGTCACTGACTATGTAGATGTCCATGGCTCCCACAGATGAAGCACCGTGGCCCTAGGCCTGATGAAAATGGGCGAGGACCAGGGGATCTAAACTGAAACTGCTACGGCCTGCTCCCTACATGTCAGAACCTAGAGGGTCCTGATGCTGGAGGCCTGGTGCTGACAACCTTCCCCTTTAATGGACCCAGCTGGATCCCCTCTTGTGACACTCCTCCTAGAGAATTCATCCTCTCCACCACTTCAGACTTCTTCTGGACCTCCAAGTAAGTCAGAAGGGTAAAGGGGGTAACAACATACTAGAGGGAGGGTCGGAGCGCCTCCTCTAAACGTCTTTCCCGAGACTCCTCGATGGGAAAGAGGTCCATAGAAAAACATAGGAGGTCCTTGAACATGACACATATCTCCCTAATGGATATACACCCCTGCTAGAGGGAGAGTAGCTCCGGTCTCTTTTCTACCTTCATCGTCAAAGAGAGGAATTCCTCCCGGAACTCCCTCTCGAAATCCACCCAAGCCACCTCAACCTCTCTCCTCTCCCCCAGGTAAAGCGTCCACCAATGGCGCGCCGATCCCCGTATCTGGTTGACCATGTGTGTGCGGCAGGTGGTTTCCCAAGTGTCATCGTGATGAGGCCCAGGTGTCTTTGGGCGTGGCAGTGGATCATCTAGCCCACTTGTCTTCGGGCGTGGTGATAGTCGTTCTGACCTAGGTATTTGCAGGCGTGGTTACGTGTGGCAGTTGTGGCCCAGTACTCAGTCAGGGTCCGAATCAGGCCGAAGGCTATCATTAGCTCCTCTAGCCATCCTTTCGTCTTCATGTCAGAGGTTCTTCCCTTATACTTCTCGAGGGTCTGTCGCTGGAAGGCCCAAAGAGTCTTCTGCCACTGGCCGTCCTTTTCCTCTCGATCAGCTCTCGGCCAATTGGCCAAAGTAGTCTACGGGGCCTCGATCGTCTGCACCACAAGCAGTCACCTTCAAGGTGCCATAGCTGCAAGGTAAATAAGGAATGCCTAAACTCATGTAGTGCAAAATATTGTCATTATAACATCTTAATTTTTTTGTTTATTCATAATTCCAAAAACACCCCAGAAACATGAGAAAACAAGTCATTATGATGCATTTACATTTCCTAGGGTCTCTACCCTGCAATTAGCATGGCATCACTTAGTCATTCAGTAGGTCCGTTGTCCTTGCGTCGGATCACGGGGGGCCCTAAAATATCGTGTCCTAGCCGGTCTTCTCTGGCCTAATTCAAGCACCAAGGTCACCCATCACGGTTTCCCTACCATCCCAAGCAATCCTTACGGAGCCTAACTCCAGACTCCATCCTATATCTCAACCATCACCTTTGATACCTTTCTGTCACGACCCACCATCACCAAAAGAAGTGAAGGGTGAGCAGATTTCGAAGCCCTTCCTTCTTTAAGTTGAAGGAGAGATAATGACCCCAGACACCCATCTACAATAGGTCCCGGAATGGCAACTAGCACCAAGGGTATATAACTTCACACAAATAGAAGGCATTACGCCTTTTTATTATTGGATCGGGAGATTGGAAGATGAAATCCAATAACACAATGGTAAAATAAAAGTAAATCCAAATGTAAACCATTCCCACATGCATGTTCCAAAAGTAAAAGCCACAAGGTACAAAAGATGACCACAAAGGTAAGTACCAAAAGAAGAAAACCAACAACTACAACTGCCCCAAGGTCCGAGCTAGTATGGTCCTGCGCGATCCCCAAAGTCCTCCTGGAAACCTGAAAGTAGTTTTATATACATAGGGTGTGCATATAATTACACTCAGTAGGGAAAACCAACGACTCTCGTGCACAAGTGGGGGAATGTACTAAAGTCCTGTGAGAAAAGAATTAAACCAGGAACCTATCAAGGTAAACTATCCACCCAATCCTCACCAAGGAACACTCCCCAAATAACGCAAGTCAAGTAATATTTATAATAAGAGCACATCGATGTTTGGGTACCCCACGCCACTTTCCAACTGGTTATTGAGACATCCTACGCATCGAACCAATCCCGCCATTCTGTCACCATAGTCCCACTGCCTCACCCGCCCGCACACACCTGATCCACTACCACACGCAGTCCCACTACCGAATCCCGCCTACAAACACCTGGGCTACAACTGTCACACGTAACCACACCTGCAAATACCTAGGCCATAACGACTACCACCACGCCTGAAGACACCTAGGCTAGATGATCCACTGCCACGCCCAAAGACACCTGGGCCTCATTCTGATGGGTTATGGCCACCGGTAGGCCAAGGACACTGGTACGCTAAGGCCACCGGTAGGCCAAGGCCACCAGTAGGCCAAGGAAACCGGTGGGCCAAGGCCACTTGTGGGTCAAGGCCACTGGTGGGCCAAGGCCACCGGTAGGCCAATGCCACCGGTGGGCGGTGACCTTGGCCAATCGGTAGTCCTGGTACCAATAGGCTAAGGCTACCGATAGGCCTACACCGCCATTATTCCCAGACCAGAAAACCCAACACGAGATTTTCACAAAGTAAATAATCCCCACAAAACTGAGGCCGTTACATTATATGATACTTGTTGGAAATTTTTTGAACAGAAGTTGGTGATATAATATGAAGAAGATTATAGGTGAATAAACTATGTTTAGAGATTAAAAAAGGCATGGGACATCACATCACATCCTCATCATGTTCTCCTATCGGTATGGATTTTGAATTAATGTCATACTACAAGTAATTTATTCATTCTATATGCTATGTATTATCCATGCCAAGAATTACTTTTCTCTTTTGAACATCCCTGTGATCATATCCATATATTTTTATCATATTAATGTTGGTGTACTCGGTCCTTCTCATATACTATTTTTGGGGTCGTATGTATTTCAAGGTCAATTTCCATGTTCTCCCAACATAAATGCCAAGCATCTAATATTGTTTGGCAGGAAATGTGATATTTTTCTATTCATGAAACCTTATTCATCATAGAAATTATATTTCACAACATATGTTCATAATAGTATAATCTGTGTAGTTAAGGTTATTCACAAAAATCATTGTTTTTCACCAGGATCTAGATAATACCATTCTATTCTAAAAAAATCTCATTGATCATTAGTAATCAGAATAAGCCACCTATGAACATCAATTCCCATCCACAAGTGGATGATAATCAGAATTCAATAAATTGTACATAGCCTATACTACCAAAAGTCACATTCCGTTAAAAATTAAGATATTAGATCAGAAGATTCATCACCGTATTCCCACACCAATTCATGATTCATCCAAAAATCACAACCTCATTCATTGTTCATATAACTCCCAAATATTTTGGGGTTCAACCAGGCATAATCATGCAAGGGGAATGGATCACAATGAACATTTGGTAAAATGATAAATAACAGGAAGAATATTCTTGAGAAATGTACATAATCAATTTGATTCTATAACTATCCATGTTTTCTCATAATATGGTCACATAATTGAGGAATCCAATGGTTTTGAAAAGGTATAGAAAATATAAATTAAATGATGTAATTTCTCTAGAAATTCTCATGTGAAGAGAGTGATATCAAGGATCAATATAAGATGATATGAATCCATAAACAGTACTGTAATCAAAAGTGAGGAAACAATAGAATATGATCCCTAAATCCATTTTGGATTGATCATTTGTGGAAAACACAATCACTAATGATGAAGAAGACCAATTGTGTTTCCTACCTTTCAATCCACATCAATCCAATAATACATCATTTTCTAGTTACATAATTCCATATAGAATGTCTAATCAATCCCATTAATACTCTCAAGGTTATGTGGATAACCATAGTGATTTTTTATAAATTGGTATTTATAGAATATTTCATAGTTTTTTTAATTAACTATAATAAATAAAATCAAATATTTATTTTATTAAATGCACCTTTCTAAAGGATTCCTCAACCGAAATCATCAACTAATGAAATTTAGGTCATGAATAGTGTAAAACCTTCTTTGTGGAATAATCCATGGTCTTATATTTTACATATGATGTCACAACCAATGAAAGGACATGAAAAACTATAATTATGTGCGCACATGAATTAATTTTTTTAAATATTATTAATATATTAATGTTTGGGTCACAAGAAACCCAAACAATGTGATGAGTCTAGTGATAAATCCTGATATACACATCAAAATGGTCAATGGAGAAATCCACAAAAACATATTCACTACATATTGAGTATGATTCCTTATAAGGTTATTATTTCACCATCCAATGTGATCATATTTACTTCAATGAAATAGATGTTTTTATGTATATTTAATTATATAACATTTCATGAAATAATACTTTTTTTATTACTTTTCATATTAAATTATTTCTATAAATTATAATCTTATTGGGTTTTTTAAAAAACAATGATTTCTGATCTTGGTATTAGAGGGATATTCAATGATTCACAACTTTTATTTTGGAACGAAAATTTTATTCCAAACATCTGTCTATGAAAATTATTAATTTAATATCCTAAATGAATATAAATATTGAAATAAGGGTTGTGTCCATTTATATTTTCTATAGAATTTAACTATGTATAAAAGTTTATTTCGTTTAAGAACATGGTTGGTTTCAAATTAACTCCCAATTACGAAAGAAATTTAGTTTTAAATGTTATGATCATTATGTGGTTATAAATAGATGATAATAAAATGGGTTTTGGAGTATCTTTTAATGGTTCAAATTGAGATTTATAAAATTAAATTTATAGATAACTAAAAAGCCTTGATGTTAACCATTTTTATTATTTTGTTTTTGATTAATAGTTTCCAAATGATTATATAAATGGTAGATGAAAACAAAATGGATCTCATATCCATGAAATGTGATTCCATTTAAGTCCTTGTTTTTTAAGTTAGTTGGGCAGTGGGGTTGATGGATAGTGACACTATAGAGTGTGAATTGGTTGAGTGGATGTGAATTTAGACACATCACACCCTTTTTGGGGAATTATCAAATACTTTGCGGCCCTATTATTGATTTAAACTATGTCTTTTAACCCATCCAATATCACAATGATGGATAGTTCCCCCATGTTTGAGTTATCGAATTAATTCCATATAGATTTATAAAAATCTATTTTTATCATAATACCTCCATATTTATCTTATTAATTAGGGGTTCTTTGGTGAAATGAAAAATTATTGGGAAATCTTGAATTTAAATCTGTTGATAATGGAATTGAATTCTCTTGGTGTTGTAATATTTTTATTTAACCTCAATTAAATGTATTATGTAACATGTGAGAAAAATAGTAAACCGCACACTTTATAGTGAAACCTAATCTCACATTTCATACAACATAAGGACATGTGAATGGAAATATTACACACATTTTAATGTCATGGGGTAAGAAAAAATCCAAAAAAACATCATATAAATTATTGGTATGAGACATATAAATGAGGTAACCATTAATAATCATCCAATAAATTTATAAATAAATAGGATATAGTATGATGGGGGTTTTCACCAATGTGTATTACCATGTAGTATTACTCATTTCTATATAAAGATGAATCTATTGCATGCCAAATGTGGTCAGTTGGAAAATTCATGACACCTCACCAGAAAGATAAATTGACTCAATTCCAAAGGAACTTCTTTTTAAACACCAGGTAAGGTTAATTTTATTATTCTCATAAATATATAGACATCCAATTCTCAATATAAATGGGTGAAACAATTATCACATAAGAGAAGATTATTGTGATCTTCTGTAGATCATACCCTAAGGAATATTTGGTAACTTCCATATCATCACATGGAATTCACATGATCTTTATATTATAGGTATCTAGATAAGGATAGGTATTTCACCTGGAATTTGTAATGAATATAAGGAAACAAATAGGTGTATATACGCTAAATAATAAATGCATCTAAGGGAAGTAACGTGGCTAAACATAAATTTTTAAACCAAATGTGTTTCAATTAAGAGATGATGTATGTTTGTGTATGATATAGTTAAATCATAAAGTGGAATTCTAGGTATCCTATTTATCTTGAATAAAATCCCATATATTTGAATGCAAGTCATTTTTTTAATTATAAAAAGTCGGTTTATGGGAACCGGTGCCCAAACATACAACCACAATCCCAAACAAGGAAAACACAAACTCAGCCACCCGACCACCCATATATTTAAACTGACATATTTTGAGGTATTATGGGTGGTCTATTAAATGTTGTTTTTTATCATGTGATAGGGATATTCACTATACAATTTGGATTCATGTATTATAAACATTTAAGGATGATGTTATGTTGAATCTTGATTATCCATATAAATTGATAATCTAATATTCCATGAATACTTGATTGATGATCAGTATGAAAAAATATATATGATATCAATCATAATACATCAGATCACACAGCATGATATTTATTTGGGATTATTAGTCAACTTTCATGGTGTGATCCTTGTATCATGAATGGTTTTAAAATAAGAGACTGAGTAGTACTTATGCATTAATGACTCCCCAATATTCCTAATGAAGTTTGTAACATATTATAATATATTGTTTGTGGTTTTTAACATAGGTAGATGACTAGATATAGAGAAAATAAGAGGACTATCAATACTCAATGTTATTTCGGGATTATGCATGGTTGTTTTGTAGATATTCATAACATGGTAATTGATTGAAGTGAAGGTACCATTTTGGGGCTCAAACCTAGGGGAGAATTTTCTTTGGGAAACTACGAATTGAATCTCAAATTGGGGATTCATTTTTTATCTAGGTATATTTAAAAACATTCACAACCAAGATATATGATTCGAAAAATTATGAAAAATCTAGGTTTCTACTCTTAGCTTTTCATTTGGGACAGTGAAAAAAGAAATGTGCATTAGCTAATGTGTTAAGAATATAACTTGATAAAGACCCCCATTTGGGGTGTGTGGATACTATATGGTATAGACCATTAGATATAACTAAATAGTGAAATGTTTGACAACGTTTCCATGTATTGAGTTCAAAAAGATGGGTTTTCTATGTATTCTTTTGAAGAAATCTCATTGTGTTGGGTTCATTATTATATGTTCATTGAGAAGAAAATTCAATGAAAATATTAAGGTATGGGTCCTTTGAAGGTTTATTTTTATACATAGAATTCTAGAGTGGGTTTATGTACATAATATAATAGAGGGGTTTTTATTCATTATCAACTATTTTTCCTCGTTAAATGATATCCATGTACCTTCAATGAGATGGTTGGTGAGTTTCATTGATGACTTTTTGGAGGGGTGAATCTACCTAGTTAGGAAAAATGATTGATACATATGTATGATTTAATTCATGGAGGGACGAATTTGTATAGTATAGTGTGATTATGGATTTCTCGATATACTAGATCATTTATAGGGATACCTCTGTGGAGTTGGTATTATGGGGTTACCATATGATGTTTCCCACATCAACCACATAGACAATTGTATCCTCCCATTTATTTTGGGCTAAATAATTACTAATTGATTTTACTAGGAATAAATTGATATTTTTAAAATCAACATCAATCATTTTAAATTTATTTTTTTTGAATTTTAGATGACCCTGATTTGGTAGCTTCTTAAATAATGTGATCACATGGAGGATCCAGGTAGTGAGTCAGGAATGATTAAAAAAATATAACTCATTAAAAAAAGGAAAACCCCGGGTTGTAATTTCATAATTAACATTACATCAAAAAGGAAAACCTCAATGTCATGGGGATGGACCACATCGAACATTAGAAAAGGTCTCCCATTCATTAGAAGATTAGACATCATAGTGAGAAGGTGGTACTATATAGAATAGCTAGAAAATGTTTTTTGAAAGCATGTAGTTGAACCATATGTTTAGTTAGATGAATTCATGATAGAGTTTTCTATTATATTATAATTAATGTTATGTTTCTATATGTGCTTGTCCATATGGTAGAATATAATTTATACCAGTTTTTTTTAAAAAAATTATCTATAAATAAAGTATTAGAAAATTGATCTGTAAGTATGTTTTGGCTATACAAGTATTCAAATAGAATTTTATGAAATAAACTATTCTACTAACTAGTTTCTATATAACCTATTATGTAGTTTTTTGTGTCAAAAAGACTCATTAAAACCATAAAATAAGGTTCTAATTATTTTATATCCATTTTAAGAACAATATTTCAAATTTGTAGCCTACTCCCATATTATGTCTTTCACTACAGTGTCATTGGATAGGGAAATCATATTAAACATGGATTGATAATTTTTTCAATTATTTGGGCCTCATATTACTTTTTTATTCAAAATCATCATGGGTTGTCTAACTCATGACCACATCATGAATTCTATTAAAAACATCATCACACATGTAATTTGATTATAAAAAATCTATATATTTTTTTAGAATAATATATTTCGTATTATTATGTTATTCTAATTTAATGTGGAAAGTGTTTTCATATTTATGTTGTATTAGATATGAGGTGAGAAAAATTATTTTTCATTATTATTGTTTCATACAATGATCATATGTTGATCGTGAGGATAAATCAAATTTTCTTTTGATATGTAAAGGGGACTCGAGGTGTTAAATTTAGTGATTGGGATTTATGGGACACTATCTTTGATTAATCCTTATCAAGTTTCCAATAATGTTTTTAAAGGATAATTGTCACTTCCCACGTAACCCCAAAAAGGATTATGTTATTTTCTATATGGAATAGCTTCTTGAATAGATAATTGTGTTGGGATGAGATAACTTCATACTTCACCCATGGTTGTTGGTTGAGATAACTTCTTACTTCACCCATATTATGTAGATATGATATCCCTATTCATTTCACTTAGTACTGGTATATAAGTGATTCTTTTGGTAGTTCATTCTACTTTAATGTGTATAGTTTCATTTAAGAATTAGGCTATAGATTTATCCCTTGTGTTGGTCGCTGTTATTATGATATTATTAGTGGGATTAAAACTACATGATTTTTTATATCCCATTTCCATCATTTTGGAATATATAAAAATTTGTGTTATTTTTTATTATTTCTATTTAATTTTTTTGATATCATAGTTCCCAAGGGATGGTTTAAAAAATATATTATATCTCATAATACATAATAATTTAATTTTTAAATTGTGTTTTAATTTTATGGATTTAGAAACATGAAATATTGTAATTTATTTTCCCTAAAACTAGTATTTATAAAATTTCTATAATGTTTTTAAAATTAATTCATGGTCACCCATTGAATTAAAAATGAGAAATTAAAAATGTATTTTGTTGTAATTTTTTAAAATCACTACATGTTTTAAATCATCATTTTTTCACTAATTATTCTTTCTATTTGGAAAAATATTTATAAACATACATTTCTGTAAAAACGTGTTTATTGTATGATACTTTATTTCATTATAAAACTAAATTTTAAATTAATTTCATATATAAATGATTTTTCAATAATAAATTATAAAAAAATTACATATATAATTCTACAGATACGGGTATGATCTTTCCAGGGTAGTTTATCTTAACTCATCTGCAGACATTCATGTGTGTGTGTTGGTGTAGATCATATTCATTCATACAACTAAAAAGCTTGTTATATATTATTATATAAATTTTGGAACGTATATTGAAAAAATGTGTAGATTTAATGAGTAAATATATTTCAATTTGTGATATTTTACAATTTTATTCTCTTTATGGTTTATTATTCATCATTGTATGTTTTATATTTTATAATTAATCAATCTTCATTGATTTTATTTCAGGTATAAAATATTTTAGGATATTGTTGTGTAATTATTCTAAATGATGATGGTTGTATTATAAAAGTTAATTTTTCTTATTCAATAGTTCATATGAATCATTAGTTATAGATAGTACAAAGTAAATTATTTTATTATTATCATCGATGAAAAATGTATAAACGCAAGTCTATAGATTCATGGTGGGATACCATTTCTCATTTATTATTATTTTGTGAATAATCCAATTGCAAAAGTTTTTATTATATTCATAAGAACTATATTCTTTTCAATGATGATCAATAACATGCATTGGTTATCTTGAAATCTAATGTGTATGATTTTTCTCATCAGATGAGATAAAAAATATTTATTATAGCCCACATTTAATATAGAGTGTGTAGTTGTATAAGGATAAAAATATCAAATATCCATTGGTAGGTTGTGAGTACGATCTTAATCACACCCTTTTTAGATGTATCATGATTTTCTAGTGGTATTAAGGATATGAATAGTGAAATTAAATTCTATTATTGATTAATATTGAATTATTTTTTATATGAATTAATATATTAATCACCATTATGTTATATCAAATAAATTAGACAACCCATTTAGTATTTGGGTGAATGTTAAAAAAGCTAGATCTCCAAAGGAACCTTGAACAGTTCTGATAACTTTGTATAGTTAGTGCACAAGATTCAAATAACACATAATAGGCTACTATATGATTTTGAAATTTTAATCCAAACCATGTGCGTAAAATGTGTGTAACTATTCAAAAAAACTATTTTTTATCTTGTAATATTTATTCTTAATTTCTCAAAAATTAGTTTCTTATATTTTTAGACTGATAATTTTGGTGTTTTGATTTTTTCATGATTTTTTTATTTTTTTAAAATATTTTTTTATTTGAATATCTAATTTCAAGTAATATTATTTTTCAAAATATATTTTTTTAATTCATTATAGAGAGTTACTTTTTGAATATTTTTATAAATATAGTGTCATTGTTTAATTGTACTTAATTATAAATATCATGATATTTTTTATTGAAGTGGATGATTTATGACAAAAATATTTATGTGCTTTTAATGTAGAGTATATTTTTAATAAATCATATAAATTTATCAAGAGAAATGTTGATGTTATAAACTCATGATAGTGTTTTGAAATAGATTTTCAATAATATATTTAATTAAGGGAAGCACATTCAATCTTTCTCTGTATTTATAAAATGATTTTAAAAATAATAATTTCTCTATGTTTAAAATAATTGAATATTACAATATTTCCTACATTGGTGATTTTTTTGTATTGTAGGAATCTTGTTCATTCTTGAGGTATGTATATTTTTTTCCTTTAAATGGTTAATGAAAACCTAATGTGAACACTCCTTGAGGTCATAGATGTATCAGGGATGTCTTGGGATTGTTTCAAGCCTAGAGACCATCTATTTGGGAGAATTAGTTAGTTCTCATGAATAGTGGTGTCTATTTGGGGAAGGATTCATGGTTACAATAAATGTACGATACCTATGAAGAGAGAATAAGGAGACTTTATGGTTTTCCAAAACATGTCAATGGAGTTTTACACCTATGTGGTTGCATCCGCTGTTTTCGATAGAGGACAGAGACATGGTTTGCAAACTATTTGGATAAGTATTCACATTGATCATATGATCTACCACACTTTATAGAATATTATACAGGGTTGGCTCAAATTTGGCCACCTATGTGGCCAAATAGTGCATACTAGTATTTTTGGAGAATTTTTAATATTTATATTAGAATTATTATAAATTTGAAACCTAATTTTAATTTCCCTCACATAGAAATAATCATATTATTGGATCAAAAAATAAGTGCCTAATCTAGTAATTGATTTATATTATCCTTGAAAACTTGTAATCAATAGTTTTTCATCACATTATGTCTGCACATATATGCAATACATGCCCTTTTTTCTGTTATTCTATTTTCATGTTATCAACTGTGCAATTTATTTACATCTAATTTTTTTTTATTTCTATGGGTTTTATATGTTATTCACTTATCTTATAATGTTAGTCCAATCAAGAGATGATATATGACATGAAGTCCACTACTAACATACGATATGTGGTTTTGTTCTTTTCCCATAAATTTACGGTCTTAATATATATATTTCATTAGGTTGCACAACCGTTTTCTGAACTAGGGCATTAATATAGTATTTACTCAATGATTGAAATATATATTTATGACCCATGTGATTAAAGAAACTAGTTGTTATATATTTAAATGTTAGGAACCTCTAATTATACCAACCACTTCGGTTCATTGTTTTATTCATCGCACATCCATGTGTGGAATCTGAAATTGAAAACCATTTTGTTGTACCTTTTCTACCATCTATTAAATAATAAATAATGAATTGGATTTGAATTTTAATTAAATAAATGAATTTAATAGAGGGCCATGTACATGGTCTTTGGCCATATATTATACTACATAGGCATGATTTTCATCTTATAGGGAAATTACAATGTGAGAAAATTAAGAGACAAAGAATTCTAAGATTATTCCATTCATTGAGACACATTCTCGTAATTATGTGATATTGGATGAATCTTTATTATATTAATTTAGTGACACATTTTATCTTATAATAACTCCATGAGTTTAATCATTTGGATATTTCTTTTCATATGCCCATGTGACATATGGAATCCCTAGTGGAAAACTGAAGATGGAATAAAAGTTATTTTCATTATATTCCTAAGTGATACTTATAATAATTAATGAGAGATAACATGATTATAAATTTCATTGGAGACAAAAGGTTTACATTAGTGGGCCTCTAATGGTGGACTCAACGAAAGATGATTTTATACCACACGTAGAGTGATACTTATGTTCAGATGAGGATCGACATTGATTTCCATTTAATGTGTTGGTTAATTTTCATCCTAGAGTGATACCTAGATTTCCAATAAGTAATGTCATCGAATGGAATATGTTCGTAATTAAAAAATTTATGATATAATTTAAAGTAAATTTCTTAGAATACAATGCAGAAGATTATAATTGGTATGTTTATTACACCCTTATTGATGTCCTTGTTAGGGATTTATTTATCGCATATCATTACGTGGGATGATGGAAAACATTCTATGTTCAAGGGATTCTTTATAAAAATATTCTGATTAATTAAATTATATTACATATAAATTGATACATGAGTGAATTTTTATTTAGAATCATTATTATAAAGTGAGATAAGACTGTCTATTTATTTTGATTTGTTTTGGAAGATCATGATGTTGGTTGTAGAGGACTAATGACCATGGGGTCCTAAACCATTACATGTTGTATACATACATAAATTCTTTTAAAAATTCTATATTTTTCAAAAAACTATTGTTATTATATCTTCTCTAATTGGAAGGAATAATACATCATTTTTGGTACCCTACTAAGATATTATCTCACACCATACTCAAAATGACTTTGGTACCAGAGAAATTATATTACTATAACTATTGATAATAGCATGAGCCCTGCTATAGATTTCTAAAGGATGCATGTGATTAGGGGAGAACATGACTGAGATGAGGCTCATAAGGCTACATGGGGGAGTATATTTTTTGGATTTTTGGAATATTGATACATGTATTACATAATTCTATGTATACCGATTTTGGATTCATTGTATAAAAATTGGGTGATCATCATTCTACTTGATATTGCTCCTGATATTATATATATCATTGGTTATTTCCATTTTCTGGTAGATTTACTACATTAAAAATTGATTATATTACAACTAACTCCACCTTACACTCTAATTCAATGTAATAGTCTCCTATAGACACACCAAATTCACTAGCTGCTAGTTATCAGTCTTTGGGGCTTCAGGAGATGAGCACGAGTCCATGTGCCCAATTTGGCTACATGAAAAGTTTAGGCGCATCCATGTCTTGGATGATACAATGTGCTATCAATTGATTATGTTATGTTATAAATTAATATTTTTGGACAATAGAAATATATAATAAGGAATAATAATTTGTTAATGATCATTTCCTAGGCAAAGCTAACCCAGATATAGGAAAAATTCAATTTTCCTTAATTAAAAAATTGTTGTTATATTGATTTGTCCATCGTGGTATTCATGGATGATATCTTATAAAATTATCACATATGGTGTAAAAAATAAAAACATCTTGATATCATATTGAATACCCTTAGATTTCATCATTTTTATATTATGCTCAACGAATTCCACTTCTATATGGTCAAATTCACGTCTCAAGTCACATTATCTCAAAGATTGGAGTATCAGTTGGACCAGAGTAGGTGAGAGTTGTAGTTTCATGGGGGGATCCAAGAAATCCTTTGATATATAGAGTTTTTTAGTATATCTATGTAACTCCCCATTATTTTACGGTATGTATCTTTTTAAATTTAATCCCTTTGAATTATTACATTGTATGCAACATCGAGATTAAACAAACCACGAAATGAAATTAATATTATTATTTAAAATGAAATAATATCATAGATATTAAGTTTTTTGTAATTAATAGGAATAAGTTAAAAAGAAAATTATTTTATTGAATTCATTGGTTACTTACTAATTATAAATAAATAAAAAAACTAATTTAATATAAAGTAATTTTTTTTTTAAAAAACTATTTAAGTTCACACCAGTGTATTTTATACCAATAAAAAAACAATCAGTCTAGATTATATTAATGGAGTATATATATATATATATATTTGAATAAATTTTTTATCATTCATAATATGTATGTTATATGCATGATATATGAAAAAATCCAAATCTATATAAAAAGGATATATTTTTATAAAAGGAGAGTTCAACATCCTTTTGATGGAGCAGTTGTTTTTATTATATACAATGACAATTTTTAAAATATATATGATAAAATTAAACACTTTTTTAATAAATAAATATAAAAAATTAACTTTTTTTGTTTTTTTGATATGTATTTTTGGAAATTATAATGTTATGATAAATTGTGATAAAATTTTTCATTTTAAATGTAAATATAATTTTTTGTATAAATAATTTATAGTGTAAAAATATATTTTTAACTATTTTCAATGTATAATATGCATTATATTTTATCAATATATCAAAATCCAATTTTTTTTCTTAATGAAATATTTAGGTTATGTGAGAATTGTATATTCACAATATCAATTACCAAAAAATAGTACCACTCTACAACCGAAAATTGTCATCGGTAATAAAAATTAAGATATTAAATAGAAATCACCCGAATCAATCCAAAAGCATTTTAAACTTTTTAAAAATAAACATCAATCCTAACACATCTCAGGTTGAATATTCTATGATTCAAGGTTCCAACATCATCGATGAATGGTATTAAGAATCAATATACATTGCATCGTTGTCCCATAAAAAGGCACCATCATTATCCTCATGTCATCCAGATTAACACACTTAAGGTCAACCTCTCCCGAAACTAGAAAACCCATAATTAATGACACAGAAACCTTCAAAATAGTCCAAACCATAATATGAATTTTTTTCCTAAATATCCAAATGAAAAATTAAATAGAAAACAAAATTTGAAAGAAGAACAATGGCTTTCAAAGAATCTTCATATAAAACATAGAGAAAATGTCCAATGGGGACCGATGAACCAAGCTAAAGGAACCATGAGACTATTCTCCAATAACGATACCATATTCTCCAATTGAACTACTAAAGACACCTTGGAAACCACCAACTGAGTCCGACTAGGACAAGATCGGTGGAATCCTGGTGCGATAGTGGAGACTGATGTAGACTAAAGACTTGAAAACGAGCTCTGATCATTGTCATGTCCATGAATTCATGCCTTCGATGCCATAACCAATAGAATAGAAACCCGATAGGAGTAAATATAACATTTTATTAGAAGGATTAGAAAATAAATAGAGGTACTGCAACCAAGATGGGTGACCAAAACCAAGAGAATGTTATGATGAATCTCGCCAGAGACCACCACCAAAAGAAACCCAATCCTTAATGATTGCATCGAGTCAGTCCATGTGGGTATTATTCATGATGGTATTAGAAATTAGTGATATGGTCACAACATACATGTTATAAGAGTAGATAAATGTAATGAGAAGGATATAAGAGGAGAAACACTAGTGAAGGGTCTCTCACCATAGGGTAGCGACAAGTAGGAGGGGGCATCAACACTTTGGAATCCCTAGTGCAAGGGGAGAGTGGAGACCTGTTGAGTGGAGGTCCATCCAATTAAAGGTTTATTAGATAATGCAATTAAGGTCATTAGATTCAGTACATGTTGAATTTATATATAAAAAATTAAAAAAATTTATTTTTTTCTATTTAAAAATATTTTATTTCATTATTTTAATGATATAAGTATTAATTTTATTACTATAAAATCATTTTTTTCATTGTAATGAATTGATTACATATTTGGAATTAGTGATTCTTCATTTTTTTAAAAATTTTATATTTTTTTTATTATCGATAGTAACTTTAGTTGTTTTTTATTAACATGGTTAATGATAAAGAGAGTAATTAAGTGTAAAAGTAATATAATAAATATTATCAATATTTCTATATTTCGTTCCCAAATTTTATTGGATTTTTTATATTTGGCACTTAACATCCTTATTTATAGAATAAAACATTTTTAATCCATTTGGATGAGAACATGAAATTTTTTGTAGTTTTTAATGAAATTTAAAATATTTCATACACATATTTTTAAAAAATATATCATTTTTATGGTAGGTTTATATATAAATTATATGTGATAATAAATATTCAATTTAATGAAAAAAATTATCTTCAATATTTTTATTTTTTATTGAAAGAATAATTAATTTAATGGTTTTCACAATTAGTATGTAGTAATTGATTAATTAATTGAAATATCAATTAAATTTTATTGAAAATTTTAAAATAAATATAATATTATAAAATTAATTTCGTAAATAAAAATTAGATGAACTATATATATTACTAATGTATTAAATGTTTTTTTTCTTAGATATCATGTATTTAGGATATTATAAAAGTTTCATGTAATGAATAATATAATAATTTTTATTAATGATATTTTAAAATAAAGAATATTTTATTAAATTATTTAAAATTAATAGAAACCAAAAAAATCCGATAAATAATTGGTAAATTGTGAAATTTGTCAAAAATGATCCATTTATGGATATTTTTGAATTTTAGAGTATGTATATTAACACTTAAGAATAAAAACATATAATGTCACGGTAAGATGTAAATTGATTAAATAAGTGATAAACCCAAAATATAAGGATAATAGTATGACATAAACATGTCTAAATATTATTGTATGATTTGATTTTAACCCATAATCATAATATTTTAAAATTTTATTAATTTTAAATAATTTAATAGAGAATAATTATATATTAATATAATATTTTTATGGATTAAAATAGTGCATCTATCCCCAATTTAAAAGAGAACCTCCCCTCACATCGTCGCACCACATTGATCCTACTATCATGAAAAATAACCAACACATTTACCCTTGAAATATTATTAATCATGTTTTTATAATCCTCATATTTATAAAATATCTTCCTTAGGTACCATAAGAATAGATCACTAGGATGTCCTCCTGTCATAACACGTCCCCCGGGGCTTGTGCCGTGACTACACCAAGTCCGCCTTCCATATGCCAGGGCTGGGGACTAGCACTGAAGGCATATTCCCTAAAAAAGGGAAGGCATTGCCTTTATAACTAGTAAAGAAAACACTACAATTCACACATCAACATACAAACACAAGTAAAATGTATAGTAAAAAGAGTTTGTAGATTATGAAAAAGGGGCCAGAATACAAGCCCAACTGAAAAGTACAAAAAAAACATGAATTTACAAGAAAACTGAATAGATCTTGTGAACACCCACAAAGGATCCTACATGAAGGGTATGTACAGCTCTCGAATAGTAATCTCTCCGGTATTCCTCATCTGTGGTCCACCTCTGAGATACCTCAAGTCCTGGTACCCCTGTCCTTAGTCAGCGCTGTCTATCATCTGCACTAAACACAACAAGGTGCGGGCATAGCCCATGCAGGGGTGAGTATAAAAATACTCAGTAGGGACCCCGAGTCCCTCAAGGTCTCAAATAATCCACAATGTATAAACCAAATAGATTTTAAACCAGTGACAACCCTACATAGGTACATGACCATACATATACCTATGTTATCAAATGATGCCTATATCATTTAGGAGGAAAAACATGGGCCATACTCTGTAGTGAAATTAAGAATGATCCTTGAAGGAAATATTTCCACAAAGGAAAGTACCACAATAGTACACCAAATATATGAATACCAAAAATGTATCACAACTAAGGTACGTAGAACAAACGTACTCCACACATAAGAATAAAACAAAGGTATCACCATAATGGTAAGTACAACACAATTACACCACACAGATGAATACCACAAAGGTATCACCATGAAGGT
Organism: Viscum album; assembly: GCA_963277665.1. Lineage (NCBI taxonomy): Eukaryota > Viridiplantae > Streptophyta > Magnoliopsida > Santalales > Viscaceae > Viscum > Viscum album. Next base: position 1,111,960,387 of record OY728145.1, read on the forward strand.
ACGTACCACATAGGTATGCCACAGAGAATATAATGACAAAGGTATCATCATGAAGGTATGTAACACACATGTACCCACACTAAAGAATACCAAAAAGTTAAAGACTCATGTCACACAAATTATAATATAGGTATAATTGTAGATATGATTAGATGTAAGTACTAAATCATATAACTCTGTTAAGAGGCAGACCCGTGTAGGATCCGAAATCGTCGGACCCACATTATATCATATTACATCGTCAGACCCACACATGATACTAGTATAACAGACCCACACAAGATCCTATTATATCATCAGACCCACACAGTTTCTTAGTAATTTAGATCCAAACAGGATCTCAGTACATCATCAAACCCATATAGGATCCTAGTACAGCAGACCCACATAGGATCCTAGAGTAGTCCCACATGGATTCCTAGAAAGGATCTTTGCGAGATCCTTGATCATAGACCCACAAAGGATCCATTTCTCATGTTAAAACCAACTAGAGTGTTCCCATACTAACCTCACATGATTCTGGGAGGATCCTCTCCTCATGCTAGTGGTTGATACTCCAACTACCTCGAAGTCCCATGAAGATGTATCTTAAAGGACAACCACGAAAAATGTGTCTCAACATAACAGATGGTGTGTCAATCAGATGTTGGCATGTATGTTATTGGAATTTTAGATCTGAGGGAATTATTGGATTAGGGTTTGATCCAACGTAAACATACCCCAACATTAACCAAAACTCATGTGGGGTATACCAAATGGTCTGTTTCACCCCCCAGGTTTCCAGTGCCACAGACGGTTCATCAAACAAACGCATGTAGATCAAGATTTTAATGAAAGTGTATAAAGTATTGAAAATTGTCCAGGTCTATTCTGACCAGGTTGGACTGTCCTGGCCCAACCCGAACAATCCCAGGTCTGGCCCTAGGTCGGCCATGGCCCACGTTGCCGCAGCTTGCAGTGCAGTCAGCTTGGATGGACCACTTGGTCACCCCTACATTGCTGGATGGCCAGCTTCTCCTTCATGTGGTGCGGCCACATGACGCACCATATATGACAACTAGTAGCGATCCAACCACCCTCCCTCGTGGTTGAGGCCTCGTGTCATGTCTCTTGAATATCGGGCGGCGTGGACGTGCGTCACATCCCTTTCGGGAAGCCGGACACCACCCTTGCTCCACCACAGACGACATGCCTCAATTATTCTCTCGTGGTGCGGTTGTGTCACCACCTTCATCATGGACTTCCGGAGTGCCCATCGCCATTATAAATCCCCACTAGCGTCGGTCTCCATCCTCCTCTATTGCAATGAACAAATCAATAAACACAATGAATTGTAGAGAGTTCAGGACATGTTCATTTGGCATGTACCCTCCGAGTTAGGGTGGTAACAAGCGGATCAATAATTCTTGAATCACTAAGAACATAAAAAATGGGAAAGGGGGTATAAATAAATAACAAACACAACCATATACCCAACAACAAACTCCCACAAGGACGGAAGAATAATGTGACAAACTGTTAGTGGCTTGACCCGCTTTCTTCATATAAATTAAAAAATTTGGAACAAGAAATAAAAAAAAGATCAAACAAAATAACCCCCTACTATGAATGTCATAGAATCATCCACACTTTCTGGTGGACCATGTTCTTAGTTTCCATGACAGGATCCCAAACACCCCAATCCTACATCGCCCATTGGTGGTTCGATGTCGTCTATCACCTCCCACTGGGTCGGCTACGTCTTATATGTGTTGTGTGTCACATCACATTAACTGAGCTTTGTTTCTTGGGAAATCCATGCCAATTCCTCCCCCAAGCTCTATATAAATAGGAGAGGATGAGGGTATGTATCGATCGTCGAATTTATGAAGGTTTATTTAAAAGGAACCTTGCAAAATTCCAATGACATTGTTACTTAGAATTTGATAGTCAAGCCATTTAATTTAAGATGGCACAATTAAATGGGAGGTTTCCCAAGAGACATCCCAAAATTAATGTGGGGTTCAGGTGGTCCCCACCACCATGAAGTTACTAATGGGTGTTTTCTAGCTTGGGTGGACCCCACTTATAAGATTTCAATTCCGAGGTTATAAAAAAATAAAAAGTCGTTGTTTATTTTATTTTTATTTCCACAAAAACAGAAAAACTAACATTCACCATCGACGAACTGTGGTCGAGGTAAAATTCACCCTATGTAAATATCGGTGATGCGAGATTAATGGTGTACTCATGTATCAATTCCAATCACTAGTTATAATGTTACCAAATTTCACATGCGTGTTTACTAAACGTAACCAAAAAATGTTTAGAAAATTTTTAACTATTACCCTCGACCCGCTCCGATAATGGTTTTCCTCTTCCATATTGAAACACACCTGAACAAACCCAACATTACTCTCACATTTCCAATCCATGTAACAGTATAAATGTTATGGATTTTACAATAAAATAATATTCACATAATTATTTTATTTTCATCCGAAAGGTAACATTCACTGGTGGCCGGCACTGGCTAATTTTAGAAGCTACTTAAATAAAGAATTCCTTCACAAGTTCAGCAGTGGTCTCTGATTTTCAATTCGTTCTACAGTTTGTGAGTTATAAGTATTTGAGAAATTAAATAATTTATTTAATTATTTTATTACGGTTATTCCATTTATGGGTTTTCTCACATGAGTCTTATGCTGACAAAAATTAAGTCACGGTTAGGAAAAAATGAAATCCTAAGTGCAATGGTTGCCATGGATTTCTGATATGTTTAACCATTTAATAGTTATTCCACTTTTTCAGGAAAAATTATTATAAATGCTAATTAATGCTGAACAAAACATCGATGGATCATTCTGGGCCTCATAATCACATGCCTCCAGATTTCACAGTCACGAAAAATTACAATATAAATTAAAAAATATTACATGGAATTTCTGAGTCATTAAATTCTCCCCACCACTGGGATTTTCATCCATGAAAGCCACATTACAAAAACTAGGAAAAAAAGCGGGGTTACTGAGCATGAATATGAGTCACCAGCTCACATGTGCTCTCCTGGTGGTTCATGTGCTACCAACACACATGCACTAAAAGAATCGATCTCCCACAAAGGACTCTCTCCTATCGATCCTCAATCTCCACTAGAACCTCTAAAAATGTACCCCCATCCTTGATGCCCATCTCGAAATGGTCTATGACGTGAGATGAGTTGCACTAATCTCCTCAACTGGAAAACATGGAAGGCTTTGTGCCCTTGATGAAACTGAGGGGTATGATCTATGTGGTAATCCACCTTTTCAACTCTGTTGAGGACCTGGAAGGGTCCAATGAAAAACCGAGATAACTTGCTGCCCTGGCCAAATATCCGCAAACGTCGTCGAGGTGAGACCCGTAGAAAAAAGTGGTCACCATCCTAGAACTACGGAAGTCTACGTCTCCTATTAGCATAATACATCTTTAGGCACTAAGAAGTTTTCACTTAATTACAAGTGAGGCATCGTGATACAAAATCATCCACTGCTTTCTCCATCCCTATCCACCAATACTGATGCTGATGTTCCTGGTACGATGGTACATCCTCTAAAGTGGTCAACGTGCTCCACACCTATAGAAAATCCATCAGGTGCCTTCCATAAGTATATTTTATGACGTTGAGCTTCACTGTCAGTGTCCCCACGCTGTGCCTCCCTGACTCGCTGAAGAATTGGGGGAGTGACTGTGAGATCCTGAAGAAAAACTGCTCCTTCTCGGTCCACAACAGATATCTATACAGCTGCCAGCTGCTCCTTCGCCACACCTACCAGCTGTTTAACAGATCTACTACTGGGTTAATCTACTACAACATTCCCCTTCCTTAGTGTATAGACTATATATAAGTCATAGTCCTAGAGGAACTCGAGCCAATGTAGTTTTCTCAGGTTCAGGACCTAGTGACAGATGATATGCCTAAGACTCTTGTGGTTTGAGTAGACTAAAAATCATTTTCCCATAAAGAAATGCCACCAAAAATTCAGTGCAATGACCACTGCTACTAACTCCGGGTCATGGGTTTCATATTTATACTTTTCAGTCTCTGTATCATCTAATGAAATATCTGCTGACACATCTCCGTCCACAGGAAAGGATCACCCTATTCTTCAAAGCTGAGAAGGGTGCCACCACCCTGGGGAAGTTGGGTCCCTATCCCAGTTTGTACATATCCAAAGCAGAAATCCCTATCTCATTGGAGAATTAATCCTAGTATCATCTTTCGAAAATATGTCCCAATGCTCTGCCACTTTTGATTGAAACTAAAAAAACAAAACTCCTACAACCTCATGGATAAGTTTGGTAGAATCATTAGTGATTAGTTGCACCCTCCTTTGCATGGGTCCATCCTATTGTCCCTAGGTTTCCTTTTCATTGACCCAAGGAAACCTCATTTCAATTTTGTAGAGAAACCACATACTTTTTTCCAAATACAAACAATCTGAGTATAAAAATAGGGATGCCAAGACCGAACCCAAACTAACGTCGTAAGGCCTCGACACTACCACCAATAGGTTCCAACCGAAAATCCCTCCTCTAGTATCAAATCACACCACTATCATATGTTTGATTATCGAGTATCATCCTAAAGGTATTTCCCGATGTGAGGTTAAATCCAACGATTTAACTAGAATCTCTAGGTCTTGGACAAGATTCATGGAAGGAAGGAATTATTGGTACCTATGTCTATTGATAGGGTAGCTATTAGTAGACACAGACCATACCTCTAATAATTTTTGGAGTCCTTGGGTGACACTCCTTCACTGGATGCAGCTACTCCCTTCCCATTCCCTCATTCTCCATGAGTGTGGTGGGGAACACAAAGGGGGTGGTTGTAATATGTCAAAATGTACACCACATCATGCTACTCTGCTAGGTCTGCTTCTACGTATATAGCCTTGCATATTCATCTTGCCCTATCACTTCTTCTTACTAAAACATCTTTACATACCCAATTCTATGAGACTGTCGCCAATTTCTTATTTCCCACTACTATAATTCATTATCTGTATCTGATAAGTCAAATAACATTCAACCACAAAGGTACTCTCTGTCACCATAACACAAGTAGGAATACAATGAAGAATAGTGTCTACTCGGACATCATTAAACACACTGTGCTCGAAATTCCGATCCCTGAAGAACTGCTATTATCGTATTCATCGAGTACCTGGAATGATCAGCATGCCTCGATGAATACTAAGATATTGAGATGTTGTCTTGACGAGCTGTAGAAGCTCTAGAGGACTCTCCGCCACATCCTCAAGCCTGTCTTCATCCTCCTGTGAGTCGAGATCGCCTCGCAAGACGAGGGTTATCTGATGTAGAATCATGCGTAAAGAACTAAGCCTATATGTGTCCTCTATCAGAACCGTAGGTTGTAATTGATGTCCAAAGGGATGTGATATACCTGACATAATTCCCAAAGGCACTATCTCAGTTAATGGTCCATGTACCCAATTTTCGTCACTATGTAGACCATCCTTAGGGTCACTCACTAAAAATGTATAGTACCTAAAATCAACATCTTCCCTACTAGAGTCTCAACTAGGCAAAAAACTCTAGAAACTGCCTCCAGCCAGCCCTCAGGTGCATGGGAAACTATCTCACCTCAAACCCCAGAGGCCTATTCTACTGAAACTCATGCGACATGCTCTGTTGGTGTGCACCGTCCACTAGTGTGGCTAGTGGTATCTACTACCCAGCATGTGGTGGTGTTGCCGATACACCACCTGAAGGTGTAAAAATAGTAAGAGGGCCATGCACCGGATCCTTGCTGCAGGGTTGGCCGTCATCGTGTACTCTCTTGGGAATCCTAGCTCGCCGACTACAAAAGTACATCCTAAAAAGGAACAGATGCGCTATGTTCATTTATTTATACCTAGTGAGTTGAATCAAGAAAACAGAAGAATACATTTCAAAACACACACAAAATTAATTTTTTTGTGCAATGAGTCAAAAATTAGATGTCAGGGTCCGGGTGTATGGATATGTCAGCAGCTGAACCAACTCTAAATTACCTAAACTGATAACCAAACACACTAAACATAACATTATTGTCGTTAAAAAGACAAGAGTATATTGTTCAATGGTAGAACCGACTCCTTTGATACCAGTTTTTTCATGACACATCCCTCAGGGCTCGTGTCGAACATACCACATGCCCGCCTTCCATACGCCAGGGGATGGTGACTAGTAGTGAAGAATATTCCCTAAAACTAGGAATGCATTTCCTATATAACCTGTAAATCCACACAACCAAGCGCATAGAATTATATGAAGACATGTAAAGTGTATATTAAAAAAAGTGTGTATAGTAAGAAAAAGTGGCCAAAACACAAGCCCAACTAGAAAGTACAAGTAAACTGAAGTGCTCCTGTGAACACCCTCTAAGGATCGTACATGAAGTGTAGGTACATCTCTAAAATGGTTATCTCTACAGTAAGCCTTGTCTATGGTCCATCTTTGAGGTACCTCCAGTCCCGGTACCCTCATCCTTAGTTAGTGTTGTTTGTCATATGCACCAAACACAACACGGTGTGGGAGTATCCCGTGCATGGGTGAGTATAGTGATACTCAGTAGGGACCCCAAGACTCTCAAGGTCTCACAAAATAAGCCAAGGATAAACCAAAAATCATGTAAACTACTGTCATCACTATTTTGGTATTTCCAATTCATTTACCTAAGTTATCAAATATTACCATCTCATTCAGGAGGAAACAAAAAGCCAAACTCCTTATCCAATGTACAACTATTCCACCAATGAAAGATCTACATGAAGGTAAGTACCGCACAGGTATGCCATTGAGAGGAATACCACAATGGTATCACCACAAAGGTAAGTACCACACAATAATTATACACAGAAGAATACCACAAAGGTACCACAACAATGATATGCACCACACATGTACGCCACACTGAAGAATACTACAAAGGTAACACCATGAAGGTAGGCACCACATAGGTATGTGACACACATGTACGCGACACAGAAGAATACAACAATGGTACGACCTCAATGGAAAGTACCACAGAGGTACGCCACACAGAAGAATTACACAAAGGTAAAGACTCTGCTCACACCAGGTATATCATAGGTAAAATAGTAGAGATGATTAGATTTGAATTCTGAACCATCTTACTCTATTAAGAGGCAGATCCACATTTGATCCTAAATCATTAGATCCACACAAGATCATAGTACATCATCATACTCACACATGGTCCAAGTACAGCAGACCCATAGAGGATCCTAGTACATCATCAGACCCACACATGATCCTTGTATACCAGACCCACACAGGATCCTAATAAATCATCATACCCACTCAGGATCCTATTATATCAGACCTTCATAGGATCCTAGAGTAGTCCCGCATGGATTCCTAGTGTGTATCCATGTGAGATTCTCGAGAACAGACCCACGAAGGATCCCTATCTATTGTTACAGCCAGTTATAGGGTTCCTTCAATAATCACGCCTTATTTTGGGAGAATCCTATCTTCAATCCATAATATGATACTCCTACTGAAACGAAGTCTAATGAAGAAGTATCCCATGGGGCCACCACTAAAAGTGGTATCATAACAACAAATGGTTCGTCAATCGGATACACAGTCTCTAAGTTATTTGCATTTTAGACTCGAGGGCCCAGTTGGATTCGTGTTCAATCCAACTTGACCATTCCCAAATTATAATAAAAACTCAAGTGGGGTATACTAAAAGGTATGTCTCACTCCCCTGTTTTTCAGGTCCACTGACGATTCATCAAACTGATGACCGTAGCTCATGATATAGAAGAATGAGAGAAAAGGGTCTATGTTGGACCGACCCGGCCTGACCGGAGTCGATCACTTGGTCGGACCCGACCTGCAGGATCCGACCCAGCCCGCTGGGCAGCACGTAATGCGGCAGGTTATGGAAGCTCACAGTGCAGACCGCTTGGTCCCTCCCGACTGGCTGGATGGCCGTCCATTCTTCCGTGCGGCGCGGACACGCATCGCGCTATCTCTGGTGGCCTATAGTGAGTTGGATGCCCTCCCTCACTATGGTAGCCTCATGATGTGACTCTTTTATACCGGGAAGCACGAACATGTGCCATCACGCCTTCACATGGTTTTCCACTTCCGGCAAACACCATTTCTCCGCCATGGCCGACAAGACGATGCTCTTCTCCGGTAGTTCGGTTGTGCCACCCCTTCGTCGCGGCCAACAAACGTTCTGAATACCATTCCCAAGCCCTGCTGGTTTCGGTCACCATCCTCCTCCATCACGATGAACACATAAAGAATATCACAAAATTGTGGAGAGGTCAGGCCATGTTCGTTAGTCCCACACCCTCTAAGTTAGGGAGGCAGCAAGTGGCTAAATAATTCTTGAATCACGAAGAACTTCAAGAATGGGTAAGGGGTATAAATCAACAAAAATCCCTACTAGATACACAGAAAAAACATCCTAAAAGGATGGAAGAATCATGGGAAAACCCATTAGATGATTGTATCACATTTTTAGTATAAATTCAAGATTGGCGAAGAGGAAATAAAAACTCTCAAATGAAATACCCCTCTATATTGAACATCATAGAATCGCCCACACTTGCCGGTGGACTATGTTCTTAGTTCCCACAATAGGCTCCCAATGATTCCACTCACACGTTTCCCATTAGTGGTTCAATTTTTTTCGTCACCTCCTACTGGGATACCATCATCTTCTAAGTTTCGGGCATCATGACACATTACCAGAGCTTCGTCGTTTGGTGAATCCATGCCAAATCCCCCCCCCAAGTATCATATAAATATGATAGGGTGAGGGTTTGTTACAATCGTTGAATTTATGAAGGTTCATTTAATTGGAACCATTATAAATTTTAATGATGTTGTTACTTAGTTTTTGAAAGTCAAACCATTTAATTTACGTTGGTGCAATTAAATGGGTGGTTTCCCAAAGAAATTCCTCATATTAAAGAGGGGTCCAGGTGGTCCCCACCACCATGAATTCACAAATGGGAATTTTCTAGTTCAGGTAGTCCCCACCTCCAAGAATTAAATTGGGAGGTTAAAAATAAAATAAAAAGTTGTAATTATTTATTTTCAATGAAAAAACACGAAAACTAACATTCACCCTCGACCAGTTGAGGTCGAGGTGAAACTCTCCTTATGAAAATACCGATGTTTTGTTTTCTTCATTTTCCTCAGATTCGAATTCCGAGAACATGTCCAAATGTAACCAAATGTCACCTGCAAATTTATTGAATGTACCAGAAAAAAGATTAGAAAATTTTTAACAGTCACCCCGACCCACACCGGTCGAGTTTAGGCAGTTCCCATGCGAAACATACAAAAATATTAAAATGGTACTCTCATATTTCTAATACAAGTTACCCTTTAAATGTTATTTATTTTAAAATAATATAACTTTCACTTAATTATTTTATTTACAGCCAAAAACTAAATTTACCTGGTGGCCCACCCAGTGTAAAGTTAATATCTTCTTAAATAAAGCAGTCCCTCATGAGTTCAGGGGTGGTCTCATATTTCCAATCTGATCTACCATTTGTGTGTTATAATTATTTGAAAAATAAATAATTTATTGAATTATTTTATTTATGGTTATTTCATTTCTGTGTTTCCTCAAAGGAGGCTCACGCTGACTAAGCATAAGTCGCAACTATAGTAAACCTTCCATCTTGAGTGCAACAATACCCTCATATTTCTGATTTGAGTAGTCGTTTAAGAGTTATTCTAGTTTTTTAGGAAAACTGCATACGCTGTCTAATTAGAGGTAAACGAAACTTCCACGGGTCATTACGGGCACTCTGGGCCACATAATTGTGTACTGTTATATTTCCCAATCTTGAAAAATTCCCTTATAATTAAATGAATTTTTACATGGAATTTCTTGGTCATTACACCTCTATTAAAGAAGGTAATAGTTTTTAATGTCTCCTTTTAGTTAATTTGTGCTTCTACTTCCTCTTCTTATGATATTTCCATTTTAAATTTTTAAATATTGTATCATTTATACTTTAATTTTTTATTGTGATTATGATACATCCATATTCCACCGGTTATCCACCATATGCAAATCAAATTCCCTAGGTTTATGTACATACAACTTAATGTCTCAACACCACGGTGTAAACATTTTTCATCATTACATTACATGGATGTGTATAATAACAAAAATTGGATATATATATATATATATATATATATATATATATATATATATATATAATCATGATATTTTATTTATTGTAAAAAATTAATATACAAAATATTTTTTATCTTTCCACAATTAAAGGAAAGTTATTGTTGCTCGTGTGTACGTACGACCTACTATCTCCATGATGTGATGCATATAATTTTCTATATTACCCTTTGGCAAATGATTATAAATTTTTTTATAATGAATTAATATGATATATATGATCATAATATATTTATTAATTTGAAATAAATTTATCCTATTAATAATAAACATTACAAACATGACAAAACAAGAATAGGAAAATGATTTAGCTAAAATCAGAGACACGTGTTATAATGAAATATTATTAACAAAACATAATAAGATGATCATATATGAAATCATAAACATGGAAATAATTCTATAATAAATTATTAACATTATATAAAATAGTTATATTGAAGGTTATGTTATGTTCTACTGAAGGAACGTGAAAGGTAATGAATAATTTCACAATCTCATTATTATGAAAAATTATTTATATATAAGTATCTGATGGGAAATATTTATCATCCATGTCAATATTTCGTAAAAATATTTTTGTTAAATATGTTTAATATTATACAAGAAAAATTTAACATATTTTTACCCATTTTCTACTTTTTATAAGATAGTTTGAAATGAATAATTTTAATAGTCTTTAATGAAGATTCATTATGAATTAATTTTTAAAAAATAAAAACAATGTTTTATAAATTATATAGCGTGAGAATAATTTTCAACTATAATGAAAAAAAATTTCATGAATAATAATTTTAATGGTTTAAATATAATTTTCAATTAAAACTTTATCTTTTAAATTTTTTTTAAACAAATGATTTCAATGTAAAAATGGGGAATTTCTCTTAATATATTAATAATTGTTTTATTAGAATATTTTTTGTGTATGTCAAAATCCACTGTAGGATATTATACTTCATTGAAGATGATATCTTATTATATCATTTAACATACTTTTTTGAAGGTTTCATGGTTTTTTTGACATTAGATATTCTATTTTGATACGATTTATTGTTTATCATTAAAGTATTCAGTAATAGGATATTTTATGTTGTTTATTATTTCATATGGGAAATTCATTGATCGTATAGGTAATGGAAATGACCTACTATAGCCACTATATTCTTCATTAGGTATTAATAGTGGGATTAGAATAGGTTTAGATGAAACCTTGGGAAATATATTTTTTAAAATCATATATTAAAAATGATACGCTATTACTGAATTTGAAAATATTTACAAAAAATAAAATCTTTTTTTAATATTTTTTATAAATAAAACTTCAATTTAGTTTATGTAATACACATGTTATTATATTATACACAATGATTAATATTATTATGATTAATTCTTGTTTGTTATATTTTTTTTTGGAAATCACACCCAGTGCATGGAATGAAAAATATATCAACACCTGAAATACATATTAGGATTGATCTTCTATGAATGATAATTATTTTTGAGATTGATCTTCTGCATAAGATGAAAAATTGTAACCATACTAGGACACCTGACTGATTTTAGGATCAATAATCTTCCACGTATGGAGAATAATTTTATACAACATGAAGGAACAATATTATATTGCTTCACACGAAAAAAATATGCTTATTCAATGTGACTAAAAATATTTTAGATACTCTAAAATGGATAGGATCTGAAGAAAATATATTCATTTATTTTGTTATAATTAAAGGGAGTATGTTTTCATTGTATTTTATCATCCTTATGAAGGTTCATATCAATTGAACTCACTTATTAAAAACTTGAATGAGAATAATGAAATAAAAAACATTGAATGAATAAATTTACCAGAATTTTTTTTTTGAAAAAATATTTTTTATCATGTACATGGAGTGGATATGGATAGATGATTCATGAATCTTATACAAAGGTAATATGAGAATGATAATAAATATGAATCCATTAGTACAGTTTTTTCAATGAAATTTTTATATTACATAATTATCCCAAGAGGTAAGATTGATCATTTATATGGTGCATTAAATGAATTCCATCAAAGGCATTGGTTTTCAAAAAATTCTCAACATTCAAATATAACGTCTCATATTCTATCAAGAAAGAGAAATTATTCTATAGGAAATATAAATTTATTGGAATGTATGATAAATAGATAATGGTAAATAAAGTGATAAATAAATGTAATATAGGAAATACCAAATTTATAAGATGTGATTATTATCGGATGAAACACCCTGATAATTGATGATTGGAATGTGAGTTTTTTATAGGTGTGGAGAGAAAAGTAACTGGGATTGAGATTTTAAGTGGATGAATGAAGCAGTGATTTGTAAATTATTCAATTGTTAGGAGATGAGACAACAAGAAAATAAATGTACCATGTATCAATAAATTATAGCGCTGAAAAATCAACTGGATCTTGCTCAATATTATATTGTTACTGTACAGGAATCAGAATTATTAATGTATTTTTGTTTTCGGGTTCTGTAATTTTTTTATGATATTATTCTTGTTTGAATCATTAGATATATAAGGATTTTAATTCTTTAATTCTTATTTATGGATTTAGATGTATAAATGTTCCCATTATGTTGTTAAGGTGATCATGGTATTCATTCATTTTTGACATGGCAAAAGGATTGCCATTTTAATTTTTTTAGATTTTATGTTAGTAAATTTATTTTTGAAATTGACTAACTTTAAAACTTTTTGGACTTTGAATTCTGATATATGTATATTATATGAGCCTTTTGGTTGGGATGTATTAATTAGAAAATTGGATATTATTGTTTGATTTTATCGTATGATTTATCAAACTGGGTAACTTTGGAAAATGATTTAGGATTTAGTAAACATTTATATTCTGAATGAATGACTAGTGGGTCTTATAATTCATAAAAGTGACTCATGTTTAAAAAAATTATTTTGAAGAATAATTTCTATGTGTAAGGGATAATATGGTAATATATCGTAGAACAACCAAAGGATGAGATTATTCTTTTTACCTAAAAATAATTAAAGTATTTAATGATCTAAATATTATAATAATCCTTCAACTATAGGAAAAGAATATCGAAAAATAGATTTATCTATTTACTATTCAATTTTAGAAATCAATAATCTTTTAACCAATTAAAGAAATATTGTTATGGGATTTTTTAATGTACTAGGGAAATCTTCTCTATCACTCTTCATCCGAACATGGTAGTTAGTTTTCTCTTCCATGACCATATTTTACCACAAGGAATAATTGTATTTGTTTTCTTAGTAAGACATCAAACATCCCTTTCTTATTTTTAATAATTAATTCTTATCAACCCATTGTTCTAATGTGGGATTTAAATAAAGAAAATTTTAATAGTCATATATTAGTAAGCAAACCTAATGTCAAAAATTAATAGTATATAATTTATTAAATGAGGGGATAATATAACACCATAATATTTTATTGTATATATTTTTTTTAAAATTTAGTCATTTTGAAATATTATGATCCATGAAACAATAAAAATAAACTGTCTACAAAATAACAGTAATATTAATATTTAAAATTAAATTATCCCTTAAATGATAAATTGGTGGTAACTAATATATTTTTATAACATATAAAAATATATTATTTAATTTATTGGTTAATAAATAAATAAAATAATTATAAAACACCGTTTAATATAAATGAAATATTTTAAAAACGTTTATTAAAATGTGAAAAACCGTATTTTCTACCAAAAAAAACAAATAAATATTTGTAAATAATATTCATGAATAATATATAAAACATATATAATATAATTTTTATCGTTAACCCTTTCATTTTTCTATACATGATATAAAAAAAATCCCATTTAAACCATCAAAAATGAGTTTTTTTATAAAAACACATTTTTCCACCATTTAAAGTGATAAACAATTTTAAAAATAGTTTTTGAAAATTTTTTAGATGGTCGTTGATGAAATAAAAAAATAATTTAAAAATGATTATAAAAATTTACTTTTAATAAAGGTTAGGTAATTTTTTGATATATTTCATTTTTTTAATGAATAGTGATAAAATATTTCATTTTAATCGAAAACTTATTTTTTTGTATAAATAATTTATAGTGTAAAATTTTATTATTAATTTTTTTAAATTTTATTTAGATTAAATTTTTATTTGTTAATCCAATTTAGATCATTTTAATAAATTTCACATTGAACATGGATACAAAAATATTTCAATCTTTTGAATGTTTTCACATAACAAACTTGTTATCTTATTCCCCCCTGGGATTACATTTAAATTAATTACTGCAAATTTTATGTTATCAATTTTCATAAAATGGAATCGTTATTTTAAATCAGTCTATCCAAATTATGTAAATAGTTTACTTTAATTTTTGGTAATCATTAATATTCTCTTTAGTAATTTCTTATTAACAAGATTAATGGTTAATAGCGTATTTAAGGGTATAAATAATATTATTAATACTAAGAATTACCCTAAAACGATACAAATTTTTTTGGACGACACAATGGTGACCCAAATAATTATGTTTTCAAAATTATAACATTTTTAAGCCACTCGGAAGAGAGTATTTATTTTAATATATTTTTTTAATGAAATTCCAATGATGTATTGATCATTATTTTATAATTATATCATTTTTATTATAGGGTTATAAAGAAGGTAAATTAGACTATAATTATTAAATTTAAAGATTAAATTTTTTTCATCACCATGATTTTTTTTAATTTTAACAAAATAAATAATTAAAATAAGGGCTTACAAAATAATGCTGCAAATTTTTTTGAATTAATAGAAATATCAAATAAACGATATTCTAAATATTAAAATAAATATTATTAGATGTAACTAATGTCATAAATGAATTTTATGGATTCCTAAAAACATTATGGGGTTTATTTAAAGGTTTTATAAAATGATATTGTTTTTTTATGATATTTTTCTTAAAAAGTCATGTAATGATTAAAATAAAATTTTTCATTAATGATATTATAAAAATAATAATACTTTATTAAATGATATAAAATTTTTCAAAAAATATTATTTGTATAAATAACATGGATGTGGTTTAATATGTCACTGATGACCAATTTATGGATCATTATAAATTTTATAGTAAATATATTATCCATCCAAGTATAAAAACACATCTTTTCACCCTAATTGTTAATGGCATTAAATGAGGTTGAAACCAATTAATAAGTATTACATTATTACCTAATATTGTTTAAAAATTATAAAAGGATATGATTTATATCTATAATCATATTTTATTTTAATTTAATCTATTTGGACACATTTTTAATTGAAAATTAATTTATATTAATTTATTATTTTTAGGGTTTTATAAAGTTCCCCTCACCTCAATTATAAAGGAAATCTTCTCCATCACTTTCCCCACTCTACATTGAGCCTTCTATATCGACCAGACCATGATCATTTCTCTTCCCCATTTTCTAATCCATGTTATGTCTATCCTATTATTCCGAAAATTACATCCCAAGATCCCTTAATAATAGATCTAAAGGACATACACTAATGAAAAAATGATCATTTTTACAAAATCATAATAAATTATTTAATCTTCTACTTCATCGTTATTTGATGATTACATTATAAAATAATACATAAAGTACAATATATATTATTATATTGTATTATGGTTATGGTAGAAACATAATTCAGCTCTTAAAAATCCTATTAAAAATAATATCACTATATGTGCGTAAGTATTTCCGACCATCTCCACATCGTGGTGTGATTTTTTTCATCACCACCTAACATTGATGTGTATTATGGGGGAAGAAATGGACATATATATATATATATATATATTAATAGTACATATGAGATGATATTTATTTTATATAATTAATATACCATCATGTTTCATACACTTTCACTGTTAAGGGAATGATATTGTCACTCATGTGTATTTACTGCCAACTATCACCATGATGCCATGTGATTCATGTTCCACGTTATACATTAAAAAATGATTAACAAAATTTATATAATGATTAAATTTGATATATATATATATATATATGATGTTAATATCATTCTATATATGAACAAAATATATCTTATGTATAAGAAAAGTCACATACATGACAAAACATGCATATTAAAATGAATCATTAAACACCTGAAACAATGGTAGAAACAAAACATTATTAACAAGATGATATAATATGATCATATTTGGTATCAAAAACTAGGATGTAGTTTATGTATAATCAATTAACATTCTAAAAATTGTAACACAGTATGTTTTTTTAAAGTATGTGGCCTTGAACTATGTGTCCAAAGGACAACCTTTATTAAAAGAATGTTTCCTGGAGTCAAATTTACGAGATCATATTACAATCTATCACATGGAATGGAATTATATCAGCATGGATGTCTTTACATCAGGACATCTCTTGATTAACGCTAATGTTGGAAAAACCATCTACAACCATGTTTTCTTCCATATGGACATGTGTGATGTAGTAGTTTAGATTAGTGAGAGAACAATTTCATTTCATCCAATGAGTAGTATTCGGCCAAGCTAAATGAGTTATACCACTTCAAATAGCTTGTACGATTATCGTAACCACACTTTCAATCTACTGGATTGTCCAACCAAAGAGCATTGAAAATTTTATCTCATAAATCAAACCCTTCATCTCAACATTGAGGGAGGTGGACATGGAACATTGATCTATGAAGCTGCCTTGAATCTGTTAGAGGTGGTTCTTGAGGACAACACCACACCCTGTAGGCCTCAGATTGACCTTTGAGGCCTCATAAATGTTGATGTTTATCCATCTGGGGAGTGGGGCTATCCAGAACAACCCTATAGTGTCATGTGGTTGGTATAAGTTGTTGTTGATCCATTAATGTTTTAGGATTCAAATGTCTTGCATGGAGTTGTGTTAATGTCCATTTTTGTAACAAAGAAGATTATGTTACACATGAGTTTATTTATCGTTAAACTAATGGAATGTGAAAACTATGGGTTAATTTCTCAATCTAAATATTATTCAGGTTTTTTATACATAAATATTTATTATGGAATATTTATCATACGTGTTTTGTATACTTAAAATTTTTTTCCAAAATATTTTTATTATTTTCGTAAATATATTTAATTTATTTTCACCCATGGTCTAATTTTTATAAAATTGTTAGAAAGAAGTATATTATTTCATTTTCTAATTTAATTAATTTAGGTATTTTTAGAAAAATATATGGATGGCGTGTTTTTTAACTTATATGTCATGAATAAATAATTCCCCATCATGAATCATAATTTATTAATGACAAATTAAATTTTTAATTGATTTTTTATTGAAAAAGATTTCATTATAATTTTTTATACTTATAAAAAAATAAAATGTAATAATGGATATTTCTCTCAAGTGATATTTAATTATTTTATTATAGTATTTTAATCTATGTAAACTGAATTTGTTGGAAATTATAATTTATTGAGGTTTATCTCTTATGATATCATATAAATATTTCATTAAAGAGTTTATGATTAGTTTTTTATGTGGATGTTCTATCCTGATACCATTCATGATTTATAGATAAATTTTTAAAATTTTGTATGCTTATTTTTTAATACAAAGGATTATGTTTTTTGTGATTTCATGTGAGGAATTAATTGGATATAATAAGGGATGGCAAGGGACTGATGTAGCCACTCATTGTATCAGTATGTATCATGTGAAAAACTCTTTTGGGTATTTGTCGAGGCCTTACCCATTTCTATATGGTGTCCCTGTCGAATCCTTGATGGTGAGTATATGATGACTTACATTATGAATTCCCTTGTTATGATATTATTTATTGATATTTTATATGAATATTCAATTATTATAATATCCATGCGATTATTTTTATTTATTTATTAGATTATAATTTTTTCATTGCATATTATTTTCATGATTATGTCATGTGTTTCCATTATTTACCAATCCATAATCATTTCTACTCATCTGTTATAAATTATTCTATTTTTATACCTTTAATGGGAATTTTATCATACCCATTTCTAATATTTTATTTTTCCCTGAGATTTTAAGAAGTTTATTATGACAAATATACAAGGTTATGTTGGGGGAATAATGGGTTTCTCACTTTATTATGTATGTTTTATTTTAATTTTTAAATTTTAATGCAATATTTGTGTATATAATTTGGTTACCAAAAATGAAAAAAAAATATTGGTGCTTTGGGATTAAAATCTAGTATCTCTTCCAATATAATAAATTGAGGCACCAGTACAGGTATACTATGGTTTGGTTCTTTACATGATTTATATTATAGGTATTTCATATAGTACTTCTCACGTGTTGCAGCACCTCCCATGATATTGAATAAGAAGGGTATACAGTTTGTATGGTGATATACCTATGATAAATCCTTTCAGAATATGAATGAGGGATTTAATTCATTAATGATATTTATAATTCTGCAACAAGGTACGATTTATTATATTTACATTGAAGAATAATGTATCAGGCTTGGAGCTATTATGATGAAGGAGGAGAGAGTGTTGGTGTATGGGTATCACCTATTAAGGAAACTTGAGGGGAACTACTAGAAAAAAAATCTTGAAATAGTTGTTGTTATTCATGTCATCCACTATTGTAGAAAGTATTTGATTGGTTGAGCTTTTTGTAGTGTACATAAGAAAAAAAATCCACAATTAATCTTCATACATGTTGATATAAAATTCTTATAGGTATTATATGATGATTACCTTCAATATTTTGACTTTGACATATCCTATATGCCTAGTAGTGGGAATGTTGTTCCTGATTCACTTAGTATGAGGACTCATAAACATGTAGTTCCAGAGTATAGTTGAAGTGGTAGTGTTTTCACACACATTACCGCATCCTTTTAGTATTTTTATTGACCTTTTTTATTCCAAAATGTTTTTATTTATTAAATAATTGATAATTAATGTGAATTTGTACTTTGATGTCTAAAATAATCAATTTTAGTTCAAATCATGTATTTTTTATATTCATTATTGTCTTTTAAAATAATTATTAATTTAAATAAGTCATGTGAATTTGACATTTATTTATTTATACATTTAATTTTAGAAGAAATGTATTCCAGTTTTTTTTATTAATTCATTAATTAAATTAATTAATTCTTTATTCGTTAATTCGTAAATAAATAACATAAGGTAGTTTGTAATTATGTTTATAAATAAACTAATTTCAACATACCAATTTTATTCAAATAACATCTTTATTAATTAATTAATTATCTACTTAATTCCTTGACTAACTAATTTATTATTTAATTTATGCAAGGGACATTAAACACTTTTATAATGTTTTAAATTAATTTATTTATAACTTATTATAAAAATAAATAAATAAATTTAAATAAATAATAATAAATTTTATTATTTAACTTTGTTTTATTTATTTATTTTTTAATTCTATTAAAATTAATGTTTTAATTATTAATTGATTTGTAGTTTTATTAAATTATTAAATTTTTTAATTTTTTTATAGTGTTTATTTTGCAGGTCTTCTAGTAGCATCCATTCAGGGTGCCACCATTTGCACTCCTTGCTCTCTCACTACATCAAACTCACGATGGCACGTCCCACAATCCCACTCCTCTAGAATTTTTTTTCTACTCATGGTTTGACAAATTCTTTCTCGCAGTGTTTTACACTTATGGTCTCACCGTGAGCATCAATCGTGGTGGAACATCCATTCTTCCACTACCATCCTTCTTCATTGTGACACCATGTCTGCTTCATCCAGTCTCACCATTGTACGCCCCAACACCCATCTTGAATGGTTCTTGTCTCACCACAATCTCATATCCTCTATCACATAGCAGCATCCCAACTCTAGAAGCACCCAAAAAAAATTACATTCTATGCAGTAATCAACACAGCACAGAACAAAATATCATACAACACCATTATGAATTATCAATTTTCAACAAAACATATCAAAATAATCCATGACTTCCAAGAACAAATCAGTTGTATAAATCAAAATTTGAACCCAAAAATTTCATTCACCTAGAAATTCTAGATCTGAAGCTACTCCACCTAATCCTACTCTTTTCCACATGTTATCCTAAATCAAAACACCACCACCCTTCTACCCCTATCTGATGCAGACCACCGTTGTGACCCTATGACCCGTCTAAACCCCATGACCACACATTGAACACTCCACACCACACTCACTGCCTCGAATCCGTCGTGTCGCCCTCCTTATGCAGTGTCGCAAACCGCGCCCCCATCTTTCTTTCACTATCACATTCCCATATGCAGAAGCTTCTCCACTCTGATTGCATAGCCTGGTGTCGAACCAATTTACCCTTTCTCCCCTTTCTTCCATGACTCACCCCACCCCCTATCCTTCTTCATTTTCATTGTTTATTTCATTTAATTTATTATAAAAATAATTATATACATAACAAATTATATAATATGCATAACATGTAACACTTATCTATATATATAAATAATATTAATTAAATTTTTTATAATAAATAAATACTAATAAAAACAGTAACTATATTTATATTTAATAGTAATAATAATATTAAGTAATATATATATATAGTAATAATTATTTTTATTAACTAATTTAAGTAATAATATTAATGTATTGTTATTTTAGTTACATTTTATTGGATCAACTTGTTTTTTATTCTTCTGTTATTATTTTCAGGGGAGCTACTCGTTGAAGTAGTGATAAATAAAGTAATTTGATTGAATATCACAAAAATATTCATGAGGTCATTTCATGAGAATTGGGTATACTCATAGAGAGTAAACAAAAAGGCTGGTGACGTGCACATAAGATTGCACCATGTGGATTCATTATTTGTTATTTTGCCTCTATTTTTAGTTGAGATTTTTATAATAAAATAGGACCCTCGACTAATCTCTTCCAAGAGGAAGCCAAGGCGAAGACCATTAATGGGGGGAGGGAATCATTCCACGGTGGGGGGGAGGAGAGTCCACCACTATTCATTATCCATTCCTTACACATCTGACGGGATGGGATCATCTTCAACCTGGAGGCGGTTTCCCGCCCCTTAATATTATCCATCCTCCCTACTCTATTTTTTGTGTTTTAAGTTGATTCTATAAATACTCTCGTAGTGTTTCATGTTTTATAATTATAATTGTGATGTTTTTTTACATTTGTGTAGGGATTTTCATTTTACTTCACATTGTTTTGTGTCTGTGATCTCATATCTATAGAAATGGAGATCTTACCTGTAGGGTTGGATCCTGGTTAAGAAACCCGACACGATCTGGATATCTGCACATTAACGTGATCATGTTATTTTTATTTTCCTTGGTAGATCGTGACTGTGAGTTCGATTATGCGAGAGTGAGATCTTTCATAGGACGATCAGCTACATTTTTTCTTCATTTCTTCTCCCCTTCCTATCATGATTTCTCGAACTCAGAATCAATATTGGTTTTGCAATTTGATGTTCTCAGTAGGATCATCATTATATATGAAAATCTATGGCTGAAATGAACTTTCTGAGTGTATCAGATGTAGTTCAGAGGAATTTTTGTTCACGGAAGAAAATCAATGATGGAGTGTTTAATTTTAAGGAGAAAATGGTGTGTGATCCATGACATTGGTCATATACTAAGCGATGATAAGAATTAATGATAAATTTCATAATTTGATCTACGATATGGAGAAGAGGGTGAATTAGCATGGGTCCGGCCTTGTGTGCACTATATTTTTCCTTCTAAGTATTAGTGTCAATTGTTTGGTATGTGCCTTGTGTTGTTTATATGCATGCTTTCTTTTCTTGGTTTTGTCCTATGTCTCTATGTTTTTTTACTGTTCCATTACTCTTTCCCTATCCACTATGCTCTTTAGTATTGATTAGTTATTTCATAGTTGTTGTGTATTTATGTTTTCAATGTATTTAAAAAAACACAAAAATATTTTCGGAACACACCACTTATTCAATCGACACTACTTCGTTTGGAGAGAACCTGAACATAGCCACTGTTCCATATCTTGGGTCTTTATAAGTGTAAACATTACTTTCCTCGCAACAAGGACTACCATAATATTTTGGTCTTAATTGCATGGAAGAAACGAGTATCTTATTGGTTTTTCAAATTTTTCTTTTAGTTTAAAATAAAAAAAACATATAAAAAATACCCCCAGATACAACAGTGTCGAACTCTAATGAACTTGATATAGTGTCACTATAAGATCCAGTTTAAGATAATGAGGAGGATGTTTCTTGATTTCAATGCTTGATGCATGAAAGACATCATCGAGAACATACTAATGAAGAGACAACATAATCTGATGAGATCATGAAGTTGGATCAACAAGCCATGTACCATGCCAAAAGCTACCAAGAATATACTATAGTACCACCAACTCCAACAGAAGTTCAACATAATGGAATGGAATTGAGAAGGAATCAGAAAAGAAACAGAAGAAAGAAAAAGTTGGAGTTTCCCTATAATGATATGGATTTTTCCATGGATTCAAACCAGAAAATTATATAACAAATTTATGATAATGTTTTCAAGGACTTGGAGGATATATAACATGAAAATATTCACAATGGTGGGCCTTTCTTTGATGATCATTTTTTCCCAAATATCCATTCTAATGATTTCATTTACAACTACTATTTTAATGAATTTTCAATTCTTAAACAGGCAGAGACAACACATGAAATTATATCATTCTCTTTAGAAGACTACAGAAGTGATGTGGTGTGCTTTAACAAGAGTTTGGAGGAGGTTTAATACCTCGCTCTTGATTCTAACCACCTCCTAGGATCAATATTCCATCACAAGGAGGATCAAACAACACTTCTAAAGGGAGTTGATAATTTTTTGGAAGATGTTGTATTTTTCTTCAACTTGGATTTCATCGAAGCTAATTTTAATTGTGTTTCTCCTTGTGCAGCTTTTAATGATCTATCTCACTTTTTTGATTTCCTTGAGAGTGATGATGTTTTTGTTTCATCTACGGAAGAGTTAATAGAATATCCAATTTTGGATGACACTTCCTGTCAGGGAGTTATTTTTGATGAGGAATTTTTGGATTTCTTCACTAGAACATATTACGTTGATGATAAAATAATTATTTTCCATGAGAAAATGTCGTATTGGATTCAACCAGGATACAAGTCACATTCAAGTATTCCAACATTACTAAATGTGCACCTTCTACCTCAAGATGCAGAATGGGGCAGTACCCCTGCCTTTTGTGTTCACCTCCACTATTCAACAAGAAGTACATCACTACAATGGAGGGAAATTTTATTGAATCTTCACATATGGTACTCCAAAGATGAAAAATCAATGATGTTGGAAATAATTACATTTTTTTGTTCTTAATAAAGATTCTAAATCCCCTATCTGACTGGGGTCAGTCCAAGGAAAGTC